>OZ023308.1:8752500-10002500 GCA_964007245.1 Hypomecis atomaria | reverse complement strand
ATGTTGAAGTGAACATTTCAGGGGTAATAATTTAGTGAAATCGATAGAAAAGTAGCTGCGCACGCGCTCAATGGAAGATAATACGATTTAGTATGTATTTCGTGATTATTTGACAAAAAAAAGTACGAATGTGACGCGTCCACATACCTTGTTAGGGGAGAAAATATACATAATATAGTGACTCGAGGCCGCTCCACGCCCGGTGAGTTAGAGGTGCGTGGCTCCTGGGGTCTTCCGCAGGATCCCTGGGTCAAAGCTCAGCCTTCCACCGCATTTTTGGTGCGAAAGAAACTCGGAGCCCCGTTCCGCCATCTCGTCGTCCTTTTGATCCAATGACCTCTCTAACGCAGACGGTGGGGACAACGTTGAAGAAAAAAAAGACTAGCAACTAACTTAACAAACAATCGAATTAGAATCGACTAAAAATCATACGAGGAGAGGAAATTACTCCCAAAGAAAACGGATAAATGCTAAAAAGGTGAGATTAATAATACTAAGGCTTATCCAAAGGTTTCACTTTGTTGAGTGGCTTTAAATAAGCGTTTGTTTATCAAAAGGAGACGCCGATATGAATTAATGAAAAAAATGATCGAGTGAAAAAATCGATAGTTTGTATCCAACGAGTATTGATTAGGAAACTGTCAATCACTAGACAGGTTGACGTTTCGTCCTGACCAATTAGAAGCGTTTACAGTGTTGACAACTGTGAAAAGAAAAAATTGCGTTCCGAATTATACATAAATTAGATATGTGTGAAATTTGATGCTACAATGACCCCCTTTGCCACCGGAATTTTACTCGGGAAACGAGGAAAATTCAAGCTGGCCCTCCAGCTTTCCTGACCGGAATCGAAGGTATCTAGAAACAATGGTTATTAATAGTAGGTAGTAAATAAATTAGGGTAAGTTAGCGTATAAGAATGTAAGTAATAATATTTTGATAAATTAAATCTTTAGACAATCAACCAAGGGTCGCGGTAGAAATTCTGAAACCAACTAAGTTACAAAACAGAGTAGGATACGACCGAAGGCTATATAACTCCATAATAAATAATAATAATAACATTAATATCGTCAATCCCAATAATTTTATGCTACTACAGTGAGCGTAATAGAATAAAGGTAAATTCCAAGATGTGACCAACACTGGTTGGCACAAAAAGACCATTACGACCTTCTTAAGGTCGTAAACAACGAAACTTTACTGCACCTGATGAAGCACTAAAACATCTCGGACGCGGAAGTAAGTGTGACCAACACCGTGGGCACAAACAGAACTACGTTGTCCGAGGCACGGAGATGCTGTAAAGATTGGTAAAAGGTACTCTCAAGATTAGCGGAGGTGACCAACGTGGTGGGCACCAACAGGCAGCACTACCTTCAATAGGCAGCATAATGTAAATTAGGCCTGCGGTAAGTTGCAGGACTAACTATAAGGAGGGCTGAAGCGTTCAGTGGAAGTGTGACCAGTGAAAGTGGGCACAAACAGGTGCTACGTTACAAAGTAGCAAAGGTACTGAACGATTCAGCCAAAGCGTGACCGAAAGTGGGCACAAAGCACTACCGTTATGTAGGTAGTAATAAGGTAAATTAGGCCTGCTTTTAGGGGCAGGACTAACCATGATGGGTGGAAACGTTCAGCAGGAAGTGTGACCAGGAAAAAGTGGGCACAAACAAGCGCTACCTTTACAGGGTAGCAAGGTGCTGAACGGTTCCATTAAGGCGTGACCAGGAAAAAGTGGTCACCCGAGGTACTGTGTGGGCAGTACAAGTAGGTATAGGTAAATAATTGATCAGTGTTCCGTGTGACGGCAACACTAACCATAATGGTAGTAGAATGTATGTATAGGTAAATAATGGATCAGTGTTCTGGGTGAGGGCAACACTAACCATAAAGGTAGTAGAATGTATGGTGACCAGGAAAAGTGATCACCGAAGGTACTGGGTAAAACAGTACACATAAGTATAAATAGGTAAAATAGTGACCAGTACTAAACATTAGTAAGTAGTACTGACTATTAAAAAGGTAAATTCAATGCTAAGCGATGCGAGTATTTCCACCGGTAAAAGGTACAATAACAACACATTTTTAAAGCTTAGTTACGTAGTATAAGTCAATATGGCTATTAAGTAAACGGCTGGTATCAGTTCAAGTAGTAAGAGGTTGGCACATCTTTTTTCAAGGTGCAAACCTGAGTTAAGTAGAATGTAAAAAGTTACAACAAAAGGATTTTCCGCCATTTTGCAATTTTACAACAAAAATCCTATCATCTCAATATCAGTATATATAAGAAAACACAACATAATTATACGCGTAGTATACACACATCGGTGTCAAAAAATAGGAAAACATTAACACAGAATGCCGCTTAAAATAAAAGAAGTTTAAAAGTTAAGTTCAAACTTGCCATTATAAAGTTATTATTCATTTTGGAATTTCACCAAAACAACCAAAAAAATAATATTCTTATCAGATCAGCATTATATAATCATAGACATAGTATAACCCAATCCGCATAAGTATCAGCAACAATATTAATAAATATATGATGTCGCTTTGAAATAAGTTAAAAAGTTACAGTATTAAATTGTCCAACGTTTTAAAATTTGACAACAAAAAAAAAAAAACAGATAAATAACGGTATCCACCAGTAAATTCGGGTAAAAGTAGTAGTATTATGTAGTGATTATTTAGAACTCGACCACACGTTACAAGGTAGTACAATATATAGTAGCTTAAGAATAACTTAAGTAAGTAATGTAGCTTATAGTAAAAAGAACTCGACCAACTTTTTGATAGCGAAGCGACACCAAAAAAGAACCTTTTATGATAAGTATTTAAGGTTGCGACACCACACGTCCCTGTTCGGGCGCCAATATGTAGCAGGGTTTCTTCCCTATATTCAATAGTTAAATAACGAAAGGATTGTATTTCCAATCCATGTGGTTGGCCCAAAAACGCATTGAAATCACATGTTGAAGTGAACATTTCAGGGGTAATAATTTAGTGAAATCGATAGAAAAGTAGCTGCGCACGCGCTCAATGGAAGATAATACGATTTAGTATGTATTTCGTGATTATTTGACAAAAAAAAGTACGAATGTGACGCGTCCACATACCTTGTTAGGGGAGAAAATATACATAATATAGCGACTCGAGGCCGCTCCACGCCCGGTGAGTTAGAGGTGCGTGGCTCCTGGGGTCTTCCGCAGGATCCCTGGGTCAAAGCTCAGCCTTCCACCGCATTTTTGGTGCGAAAGAAACTCGGAGCCCCGTTCCGCCATCTCGTCGTCCTTTTGATCCAATGACCTCTCTAACGCAGACGGTGGGGACAACGTTGAAGAAAAAAAAGACTAGCAACTAACTTAACAAACAATCGAATTAGAATCGACTAAAAATCATACGAGGAGAGGAAATTACTCCCAAAGAAAACGGATAAATGCTAAAAAGGTGAGATTAATAATACTAAGGCTTATCCAAAGGTTTCACTTTGTTGAGTGGCTTTAAATAAGCGTTTGTTTATCAAAAGGAGACGCCGATATGAATTAATGAAAAAAATGATCGAGTGAAAAAATCGATAGTTTGTATCCAACGAGTATTGATTAGGAAACTGTCAATCACTAGACAGGTTGACGTTTCGTCCTGACCAATTAGAAGCGTTTACAGTGTTGACAACTGTGAAAAGAAAAAATTGCGTTCCGAATTATACATAAATTAGATATGTGTGAAATTTGATGCTACACTATGAAATAGCTAAAATAAAACCATTTTATCAATTAGAACCAATTCTTAATATTTTTTTTAAAATGTTGCCCTAACTGTATGCGCCAACATTTTATGAATTCTATAATTTTAGAAAAATATGACAAATATGGATGAATCAGGTAGTAATGAAAGTAAATTAACGTTAGAAGCACATTAATATAGCTAAAACAGAAAGAAAATGTGAGCTGTATTTCCATTTTCCATACAAATACAAATCATTTATTGATAACAAGCATAGTTATAAGTCATTACATAATTACTATAAATTAAAAATTTAAAAAACCCCCGACACATTGACAACCATTTTGGTCACATTTGTAGAATTTTGGTTCTTCAATCCCCACTTTAACCCACCATAACTCTTAAACGGCTCAATCGATTTTTATAAAACATAGCTAAGAACACTCTCGATTAAGTCTCCTTTCATCCAAAAAAAACTAAACTGAAATCGGTTCAGTGGTTCGGGCGCTATGATGCCACAGACAGACAGACAAACAGACACGTCAAACTTATAACACCCCTCTTTTGCGTCGGGGGTTAAAAATTATAATTTTACATACATTTTATTATTGGGATGAAAAAATATACTTACATCAAATATTTTTGTGAAGCGCATAAATCAAGCTTTCAAACGATGCATGTATCATTTTGGTTAGATTTTACTCTGAATAATATACAATTTTTGGACGGCTCTTAAATAAGAAAGTTTAAAGTTAGTTAAAAGTTAAAGTAGCTAAGATTTATCATATCATTTAATTTCGTCTAACTAAAGAAGATATTTCAGTGGGACCAGACTTTGTACAGTAGCTCAAGAAATCTATTAAAATATGGCAAATGAATGCGTAGAGTACAACAACTGCATTGAATGCTTAATTTACCCACTTCTTGGAAATCTCTATATGGTCATCTTAAATAAATAATAAATAAATTCTTTATTCATCAAAAACATTTTATCAGTGAAAAACATATCTATCAATTAATTAACTAGAAAAAGTTGCACTATTTATGTACATATCTGTTGCCGAACTAGGCCACTGGCCTGTGTTTCGGCTTACAGCGCCCTCCCTTATTGCATTTACTTCTAGCATACAAAATAATTAAAACAAAAACAAAAAAAATGATTAGAATTTCATATTTTCTAATTAGATTTTTGTTCAAGGCCGCCATTACGCCGCCATATTTTACAAGCAATAAATAATAATAAATAAATATGAAGGGGCATCTTCCACACGGTCTCTGACACCAAACTAGCAAAGCTTGTCATATTGCTGCCAGAGATAAAAATGGCGGCGGGTGGATATGCCACAAATGTACAAACACCTTTCTTAATTTAAAAAAAAAAGTTTAATCAGCATATGTAATTGTTTTTTAAATACCTAACTAGTAATTACAGTTCTTTCAATTTATTAAAATTTCTAAAATTAATTATAATTAATGCATACTCGTATTTGACGGACTGAATTTCTTTACTATTATTTTATTGTGATTATAATTTAACGATGCCTCTGTACAGCTGAGTCATGTTGATTTTATTTTATATAGTTAATTCATGTAGCATTCTACCTACATATTTGTTATGAATGTCTATTTGTTATAAAAGACAATTCCTAAAAGTTAACAATTTTATTATTATCAAATCTATTGTCTAATGAGGCAATTATGGAAGTTAATCCAAGTAATTTTTTTTTCTTTTTGTGAGGGTACATAAGAGTAAATAAAACTACTGTAATACTGGTATGACGAGTCCATGGTAGAACCATTTTTATATATTTTTTTATTATATGAAGTAAGAATGTGTAAATGATATACTATATAATAAATGAAATTCTATTCTATTCTTTGCAAATTTACACAGTATCTGGTGGCGGCGCGCGAAGTTGATATTTTCGTTGTAAATTTTTCCAAAAGTCCTAGAACAATAGTACATTGTTCACCGAGAGGAGAAAGTGACCGATTACCGTCGAGATCGGGAATCGCACTTTCTCTCGAGTGATACATAGTGCTTTATACTACACCTACGAGGAAAATAAAAAACTAAATCTTTACTAATTGAAATTTATATTGAAATTGTTGCAGTTAGTGAAGCTTAATGTAACACTTGAAAATGGCGCCAATGGCGTCTGCAATTTTCACATGTTCTTTTTTCAAATTGTTTGACACCATCCAACACACAGCTAGGCCAGTGTCATTTTGCGAACTTGGAGATAAAAACTCACTGTAAAAACTTTTTGGCTTTTGATATTTAATAGGTTACCAGCGCATAGTCTTACCCAAAATTAAAAAAGAAAAACCACGTAAGAAATGGATTTTCATACACTTTTCTCTCCCGCTCAGATGCGTTTTCTCCCCGCATATTTTTTCGATATGCAATGACGTACTTTCTACCGTAAATTTGATAAAGTATCAAGGTACTTTCCGAGCAGGTGTAGTATAAAAGTTGTTTGTTTAGATATATACACTAGACCCGCGCTTAAAAGGTTTTCCGTTTAATACCTATGAACCTGTGTAAGTATGTATTTAAAAATATGTCTATCTAGTATATCAGTCTCTGGCAGCCATATTACAAGCTTTGCTTAGTTTGGGATTCAGAGACCGTGTGTAAGATGTCAAACAAAAGTTGTTTGTTTTGATGCACAGGTTTTTTTTATATTCCGAATAGGTTTGCGTTTGACTACATACTGCCTAATGTTGAGCAGATTATGTGCGGTCTATGGTGTAGCACGCTTACCTAGAAGATACCTATTTACTCGGGATTTGAAGATCATTGCTCTTAAAATGATGCTAATTGATTACCAGTAACCGTGTGTAGATGTGACTTATAATTAACATTATAAACGAGCTAACTGTCTTATTCCAGTGGCCTAACGCGTCGCAGCCAGTGTTCCAAGTGTTCCTGATACTGATCTCCTTCGTGATGGCGTGGAGCGAAGCCTGGTTCCTCGACTTTAGGGTACTGCCGCAGGAACTACAGGCTAAACAAATTATAGATTCTATAGGTAAGTCATTTTACTTGTTAAAAGGTCTTATTACAATAAATAAATAAATATTTGAGGACATCTTACACACGACCTCTGACCCCAAACTAAGCAAAGCTTGTGATATGGCTGCCAGAGACTGACATACTACTTATACATATTTTTAAATACATACTTATATGGATAGTAATTAAATAACACCCAGACACAGAGCAAACACCTATGTTCATCACATAAATACTTGCCCTAGGTGGGGATCGAACCCACGCCCCTTTGACCTAGAAGTTAGGGTCACTAACCACTGAGCCACCGAGGCAGTCAAAGTCAACCTAACTTGACTTCAGTGACTTAATTCTGTTAGATACTGACTTTTAATTTGTATCTAAAAAAAAGTATAATTATGTAGTATGTCAGTCTCTGGCAGCCATATCACAAGCTTTGCTTAGTTTGGGTCAGAGACCGTGTGTAAGATGTCCCCAAATATTTATTTATATTTATGTATTTATTTATAGTACAACACAGCAGCACGACAACAGAGCGGACCCCGCTTCTCCTCCCACAAGCCGCGCACTCGACATACGCGGAGTCGACCATCAAATGGTTCTCGCCGGTCGAGACGCCAGAATCCAGCCCCAGGCCGCCCAAGACTCTCATACTCACACAGGAACAGGTTAGTCTTAAAATAGCTTTGATACGCATCATCACTACATAGTATAAAACAAAGTCGCTTCCCGCTGTCTGTCCCCATGTACGTTTATATCTTTAAAACTACGCAACGGATTTTGATGCGGTTTTTTTAGTAGATAGAGTGACTCAAGAGGAAGGTTTATGTGTAGGTATAATACACCAGTGCGAAGCCGGGGCGGGTCGCTAGTTTATAATATAAGACCTTCAAAATTCTCAATGGTCTCTATAATCTTCCGGATATTATAGTTCGGCCGTTCAGAGAATACGTTCCTGACACGTCATCTTGAAAAAATGTTTTGCCCTTAAGTACATAGTTTCCGAGATATCGGCCAAAAACATTTTTTCAAGATGACGTGTCAGGAACGCATTCTCTGAACGGCCGAACTATAACGACATGTACACTTTGAGGGAAAATATGCGCGACAGCAGACGCCATAAATTCCTCTTATAGCCTACACCATAATGATGAATGTCCTTTGTCCTTTCTTTTTGGGTTTTATCGGTGTAAAATAATCAAAGAATATATAATAATACTACGTGCTATTACTGCAACAGTGACAGTCCAAGTCCTTGCCATTAATAGCATGAACCGATTCAAAAATAGAATCCTAATAATGAGTATAATTCGCTCAATGATGTATATACGAGTAACATAGAATCGTAAAAAGAGCCCTGTTTGTCAGTGAAATGTTCCGCTTGCGCGTTTTAACACTGTACAACGCCATCTACCGGTGGCACGGTCAATACATATTTTGATTCAAATCATCAAAGGAATGTAAAAATTGGCCAAGTGCGAGTCGGACTCGCGCACGGAGGGTTCCGTACTGTATGGAAAGCCCCTTAAAATATTTATTTCATTTTAATTTTACTATTTATTATAGTGAATATACAACTTAATATTCTGCAAATATTTCAAGCATCTTCCTGTTGCCGTTATTAATATCGGGCAAAAATCACGGTTCTTGTATGGGATAAATATTTATTTGATTTTAATTTATTTATTTATTTTAAGTCAATATTTAAATAAATATTCTGTAAATAATTCATGCATTTACCGGTCACCGTTATTAGTATCGAGTGAAAAACGGTAAAAAATCGGGTTTGTTGTATGGGAGCCCCCCTTAAATTGTTTTTTTTCGGTTTCGGAACGTGAAAATTTCAACGTTCTAGCTATCACCGTTTATGAGATACAGCCTGGTGACCGACAGACGGACAGTGGAGTTTTAGTAATAGGGTCCCGTTTTTACCCTTTGGGTACGGAACCCTAAAAATAGTAATATTAAGTACTATTGGAGTGGCGTGTAAATAGCCAACTCCTGGGTGTGATTGCTCACGAAAGGTTTTTGAAGAAAAATTAAATTATGAAAAGGGGGGAAGATCATATAATTATGAAATAATTTGGTGTCGACGCATATACAGGCACTAAGCTAAGACTCACCTGCAAATGGCCGCATTCATCCCCTCGTAATCGAGACCGGCTGGAGAAGAGTCGTCTGCCACTGCTGCACGGCGCCTGCTGGTATCGTCCACTAAAGTTCTGTGTTTTGTCGAGGCGAAATACGATTGTCCAACACTGTACTACACACAATAAAAAGTTCTCGAAATGAACTTCAATGATATAAGTTTTTCGTTTGGCGGATGAAAGTAAACTTGCGGCGGATTGTAGTACACTGACTCAATTATTTTCGGTTATTCCAAAAATCACGAATCATGGCGGTGATGCGTCACGCAATAAATATCACGTCATTTTTGATCAATTGCAATGGTCGACCATTGCAATTCGGGCATCGCGGTTCGAGACGACTAGCGCCATCTCTCGGAATACTCCGGGACGTCGACAGAACATCGACAGATTGTCCCAGCGTTGCACCTGTTTTACCGACGACACCAGAAAGCGGGTAAATTTAAATTGAAAAAAGGAAAGATTACTGGAATGGGGGATTATTAAATAAAAGATGTTAAGGCGCTCCACCAACTATCTATATGCACTTCTCACCGAGTACAAACGTTAGATCACGAACATAATTAAAACCCCATTAGGCATAAAGATCCTAATAACCTGCTTTCCTGTTTCCTAAGAGATATAATCTGGGGCTTTTCAAGGTCTGAGTGAATAGGTATCTTCTAGGTCTGCGTGCTTCATCTTCGACCACAACGTCGCTTACCATCAGGCGAGTTGGTGGTCAAGCGCGGACTTATTTGCGTTAAAAAAACCGACACAATAAAACCTCTGCTGTTATAGGCAAACCATTTAACTCGCGGAACGCCCGCGGGGTAAGAAGGGAGCGGGGGGAGATGTTACCGGGTGGGTGACAGGGGTACGCGGAGCAGAGAGCGCACGTCTCACCCCTCTTACCCACCTGATAACATCTCCCCCCGCTCCCTTCTTACCCCGCGGGCGTTCCGCGATTTAAATGGTTTGCCTATAATCGTGAGCAGCCTGTGCTCTTTTTACCTTATTTTATCAACAATCCAAGCATAATAATAATGTCCGGAAAATACCATTGAAGATTACTCGTATATTCTGATATTTTGACAGCCTCGGTGGCTCAGTGGTTAGTGACCCTAACTTCTGGGTCAAAGAGGCGTGGGTTCGATCCCCACACATAGGTGTTTGCTTTGTGTCTGGGTGTTATTTAGGTACTATCTATATAAGTATGTATGTACTTAGAAATATTTATATGTAGTATATCAGTCTCTGGCAGCCATATCACAAGCTTTGCTTAGTTTGGGGTCAGAGACCGTGTGTAAGATGTCCCCAATTTTTTTTTTTTTTTTTATTTATTCCTGTAACATCAAAGTTCCTGAGTAGTAAATGGTAACGTCGCAAGCAATTAGTCAATGGACTCAGACCAAATGAAAAAATCAAGACAGAATGGTGTGAACAAACAAGTGAGGCCGGCAAAACTATGCCTCGCCGTGTACAGACACAACACACACATGTACACGTACAAAGAAACTATGCCTTGGCTCGTCAGTCGAACTATGGCGGCGCAACACCGACGCACTCACAAGTATGAGAAACCGGCGTCACTTGTCTGTTCACGACGTTCCGTCTTGATTTTCCATACCCAAAGGGTAAAAAAACGGGACCCTATTACTAAGACTCTGATGTCCGTCTGTCCGTCTGTCACCAGCCCCCCGACCGCCTAAGCAATAGCAATCGTAATAGCAATCGTTTATGACTTCATTTTAGACATTTGGCACCGCCTATGTGACGTTAGCCATCAAAATTGTTCATTCAACGATTGCTTTCGCAATCCGCGCAAAGCAATTGATGGCTAACGTCACATAGGCGGTGCCAAATGTCTAAAATGAAGTCATAAACGATTGCTATTACGATTGCTATTGCTTAGGCGGTCGGGGGGCAGGCTGTATCTCATGAACCGTGATAGCTAGACAGCTAAAATTTTCACAGATGATGTATTTCTGTTGCCGCTATAACAACAGATACTAACAATCGGCCAAGTACGAGTCGGACTCGCGCACGGAGGGCGCGATCTACTATACTATTTATTCCGTGCTGTATGGGAGCCCCCCTAAAATATTTATTGTATTTTAAATTTATTACTTATTTTAAAGTGAATAATGCAACTAATATTCTGTGAAAATTTCAAGCATCCCTGTTACCCTTATATATATCGATCGAAAAACAGCTAAAAAAAAACAAGTTTTTGTATGGGAGCCCCCTTAAATATTAATTTTATTCTGTTTTTAGTATTTGTTGTTATAGCGGCAACAGAAATACATCATCTGTGAAAATTTCAGCTTTCTACCTATAACGGTTCATGAGATACAGCCTGGTGACAGACAGACATACAGCGGAGTCTTAGTAATAGGGTACGGAACCCTAAAAACTAAATAAAA
Organism: Hypomecis atomaria; assembly: GCA_964007245.1. Classification (NCBI taxonomy): domain Eukaryota; kingdom Metazoa; phylum Arthropoda; class Insecta; order Lepidoptera; family Geometridae; genus Hypomecis; species Hypomecis atomaria. Next base: position 9,991,206 of record OZ023308.1, on the reverse strand, counting down.
TAAATATTTAAGGAGGGCTCCTATACAATGAACCTAAAGTTTTAGCCGTTTTTCGCTCAACATCAATAATGGTAACAGGTAGATGCTTGAAATATTCACAGACTATTTAGTTGTGTATTCACTTCAATAATAAATAATTAAATAAAGTAAATTTTAATTATTCCATACAGTACCTTTCGTGCGCGAGTCCGACTCGCACTTGGCCAATTTTTACATTCCTTTGATGATTTGAATCAAAATATGTATTGACCGTGCCACCGGTAGATGGCGTTGTACAGTGTTAAAACGCGCAAGCGGAACATTTCACTGACAAACCGGACTCTTTTTACGATTCTTTGTTACTCGTATTACATCATAAAATAATAATTAGGATTCGATTTTTGAATTGGTTCTTGCTATTAATGGCAAGGACTTGGACTGTCACTGTTGCAGTAATATCACGTAGTATTATTATATATTCTTTGGTAATAGGTCAATCTCGATCTTTAAATACGAAGCTGAAAGTTGGTGATTCAGTCAGATAATCATTATGAATATGAATTGAAGGGTCCACTGCATAATGATGAATGTCCTTTGTCTATTGTTTTTAGAAAATTGGGATTTGGGTTTTAACGGTGTAAAATAATCGGCCAAGTACGAGCCGGACTCGCGCACGGAGGGTTCCGTACTGTATGGAAGCCCCTCTAAAATATTTATTTTATTTTAATTTTACTATTTATTATTAAAGTGAATATACAACGAAATATTCTGTGAAAATTTCAAGCATTTACCTGTTACCATTATAAATATCGAGCGAAAAACGGCTAAAAAAACAGATTTGTTGTATGGCCCTTAAATATTAATTTTATTCTGTTTTTAGTATTTGTTATTATAGCAGCAAAATTTCAGCTTTCTAGCTATAACGGTTCATGAGATACAGCCTGGAGAAAGACGAACAGCGGAGTCTTAGTAATAGGGTCCCGTTTTTACCCTTTGGGTACGGAACCCTAAAAATCAAGACAGAATCACGGTAAAGATACCATTATCGTGACAGAATGTTGTGAAGAAACAAGTGAGGCCGGCAAAACTATGCATCGCCGTGTACAGACACAACACTGGCTCGTCAGTCGAACTATGGCGGCGCAACACCGACGCACTCACACATGAATAATAAACCGGCCTCACTTGTCTGTTCACGACGTTCCGTCTTGATTTTTAGGGCTTAGGTGCCCCATGTCTGGTCCCGCACCGCTGCCAATGCGGCGATAAGGTCGACCGATTCGGCCACCAGTGCCACCACTCATAATCTTTAACAAAAAGTGCTGGACGCTTTTCGCGGCTTGCTGGCCAGCCTGAACAATATTGTTCTTTTTAAACTTTCGCGATTTGAACACATTATCCTACTACGATTTTTACGGGACTTATCTATCTATCTATCTATTCTATATATATATATATATAAATGAATCGTGGTTGTTAGTCTCGCTAAAACTTGAACCGATTTGGCTAATTTTGATCTTGAAATATTTGTAGAAGTTACGGGAAGGTTTAAACGGTTAGATAATTTGTAAAAGTTGCGAGAAAAATAATAAAAACCTGAATTTAATTTTCTCATACAAAATGTTCCTGCATGTGAAAGTTCTCATTGACAGTTGACACTTGACAGATGGTGAAATAAAGTTCACCGGGTCAGCTAGTCGCGCTATGAAACTTGAGATATCGACTACGGAAATATGAATTAATGTAAGGGACATTTTGGTGATTTTGAGTTATATACATCGTTGGATTCAGAATTCCGAGCTCTATCAAATGGTATACATGACTTTTTAATATCTTGAAAAAAATGTCGCCTACCACAAAAAAAGTGAGCAAAAATATCAAAAATGGGGGTAAAAAGTACGTTAACAGACATAAGAATTGCAATATGCCTCATACGTTAAGTTTCTCATCGTATTAACCAATTGATTTCCCTTACGCTAATACAAGTTATGTTTTTCAAGTCCGATGTGCATCTTACATCAATTTACAAAAATAAACACTGGCCCTTACGCAGGCAAACAAATAGTCCATAGGAGTCGAGTTTTGTCAACACACTTGTTTCTTTTCGGTCAATGAAGGCAGTAAATGAGGGCGAATTCAAATTATACTAAGCGCTACACAAATCAGCGGATGGGAAGTTATGAGCAGAACACTGCGCAAAAGCCGATAAATAGGTATGCGCGGGAGCCAGAGAGACTCGCGCCGGGGCACACCCGCCCGCCAACCGCATGCCTCCCGCGCGCTTCCTACGCATTGTGCACACATGCGCAATAATTAGCGAATCACGGCGAAGTTTCATCTGGCTTATAAAGAGAAGCTGTCTATATCAACTGCAAAATATAACGACCTGCAGTTCCTAAAAAAGTTCTGTAGGACTAAAACGAGACGTTGTTACGATGAACTTCCACATGCTGCAAATATTAAAGATTCAGAAGTTAAGAGAAAAGCTGAGCGCCAAGGAATTTGAGAAGTAGGTATTTGGCTAAACTATTGCTGTCGCGATGCGCCCAAGCCAGGGAGCTTCTATGTGTGGTGTGATGCAATTGTATTTGTGTGTGTGCTGCGCACCAACTCCGCCCGCGCCCTTCCCGCGCCCTTCCCGCGCCCGCCCGCGCTCTACGCTCAGGCGGACGGCTGGTGTATTCTTTTGAATTGTAGCAAAATATGGTAGGTACATAAGCTCCGGTTTTTTGGGATAGCGCATAGCAAACGAAAACCTTTATACTGAATATTTTTTATCGAATTAGAAAGCTACATTATTTTTTACACATATAGGCAAAGTAGGTATATTGATTTTAATTTTCTTTCGAATAATATTTTTTGAAAAAACCTTATAAATAGCCAACTTTACACAATTGACCTCAATCCTAAAGCTGCGAACAAAAATAGCTATTTAACTAATTGATTTCTGTAGGCGCTGCATAATACATACTGAAAATTCTACCAAATACCTAACTTAAGATATACCAAATAACTTTTTTTAAGGAAAACACGCACATAACTCTTCAACAGACAATAAACAAAGTGTAAAATCTTATTAAAAACAAGCTTTAATTTAAATTAAATAGTCCAAAAAGAAGAATCTAAACTTTAAAATTAATTCAACCTATAAATTTTCGAATATTACACAATTTTAGGGGTATAAAATCTTTCAAGTGATTTAGGTACGTAAAAAATAACAGATAGCTTCAATATCTGCTTCAAAATTGCGTTGCGTGGTTTGACCCAAAATAATATATTATTTACATACATACATTGCAAGTTAAACATAAACTTGTAAAAACAAACTTGAGAATCGGCTCGGAAAAATCGAATATGTGAAGAAATTAGTACCTATTTTTAAGCCCTTGAATTACCTAACAGTTTTAAATTTTTCTAATTTTATAATAGTTGTTTCTACCTAATTGATGTTGAATTACTTAAGTTTTGTTTTATTTTTATTATTATTTTTGAATTTTATGCATTGTGATTATTTGTGATACAATTGTAAATTTAACTTGCCTAGTGTAACGTTTGTAGTTATAAGGCCAATAAATATATCTTATCTTATCTTATCATACACGAATTGCAAATCCCCTTCTTTTTGTAGGTCAGTCAAAATGATAGGTTTCTCAATTCATCATCATCATTTCTGTCACGTGACGTCTACTGGTGGATACACGATACCTGTTTACAAGGTCGTGTTTTACAAAGTGAAGGAGGTTTCAGAGGTGTACCTACCTATGACCTACACGTTCGTTATTATGAACAAAGTTTACTATGTTTACTATATTTTGTTACAAATTGATATTTGTTAATTTATTAACTATGCAATTTTTGTCATTTTAAGTTTTGATATTGTAGCATTGTTCAGATTTATATTGAATGATTATCGTTTTGTTTTTACAATTTAATATTTAATAATTTTTTATTTAAATATATAATTTAATTAATTTAACTACAGCGATTTTAAGTTATTGTAATTTTAAGATAATTATGCTTTGCTTTAGCTAAGCTGAAATTTTAAGGATATTATAATTATAACTAGAATTGTAATTGATTTGGATTGACTTGTATCTTGTATTTTGATACCAATAAAATTATATGAATATATGAATATGGGTCTAGCTGCGGATTTCGTTAACTAAAAATCAGCTGTTCCATACAAAACTGCAACTTGGACTCGAAAAAATGTATGACACGATTGGTTTTTTTCTCGAATTTCGGTTTGGCCACATATATTAAAAGTTGTTCATAATAATAGTCCGAATCACCTCCTTTCGGCTTAGTACACCAGTTCTGGATAACCCTGTATATCTGGACATATAAAACTTCTTGCCTTTTATATTGTAACTATTCCCGTATATTCATTGCGCGAGTAGTCCAGTAGTATACAAAATAATTAAGAATTCAATCAAACAGATGCAATGCTTACTGTTTGGAGAACTGCTTGTCATACTTAGGTTCTACTTTGAATAAATTTAAAAAAGTTGAAACTATTAGCAAATTAAAGCAGCAGTGGTTAGCACACACCATATAAATACAGGATAGAACATCCACAAATTACTACACACTTTTCAGCAAAACTCAGCGGATAGCCAAGTTAAAATGACAAAGGGCAAGGCACATAGTTCAATGAACGGATAGCCAATGGGGCTGTTTTCTCGAATGAATCTCACGTATAATTCGCGCCACACAAGTCAGCGGATGGAAAGTTAGGCGCAGAACGCTGCGCAATAGGCAAAATATAGGTATGTGCAGGAGCCAGAGAGACAAGACGCCGCACGGACACAACCGCCCGCCAACCTCATGTCTCCCGCGCGCACGCCCGTGCTTACCACTACGCCACGCGGCGTCGGCATTGTGCGCACATGCGCAATAATTAGCGAATTACGGCAAAGTGTCATCTGCGTCTTACATCTCATCCGCCGACTTGTATGGCGCTACCTATACTGGCAAGCACAGCATAGAACTTATTTATTTTATTAGATATAGATTTATTTATTTTGTTGTATTTGTAATATGACTGATTATGTGTTTTTTAATTATTTAATGTTGTGTCTTTGATAATTTAATAATTTAATAGAACGTTTTTCGCTAAGGTAAGTGGACTAAGGATAATTATATTTATACGTTACAGTTATTACACGATCATTTTGAGAATTGGGCATTCATAGAATTATGCTTTCGTAGAATTGAGCATTCCCAGATTAGTTGGGCATTAAGAGAATTGGTTATTCTGCGCCTAACTCATTTACTCGTAGATGTCTGCGGATACAGCACGATATTCTGTATAATCGCTGCAACATAGCAACTAAACGCCTATATTCCATACATAAAATCTTTTCTTCAAAAGTAACAAACATACAACGGTCAAATCACAGGATTTGAAAAATAACTAATCTTTTTAATAAACATCGATATCGATGGACATCACTAGAGCATCGACAAAAATATCGACTATTACTACATCCCTAGTGCTTGTGTACGTATAGGTTTGAACCTCCCTCACCTCGACCCTACCCCCGCATCGTGCGATAGGGACAATTGCAGCTCAGAGCGATTTATACCTACAAAAAACATGGCGAGACAACGTTTCGTATTACGCTGTTTTCTTCTTCAAAAACAAGATCAATCAAGTGTTTTTTATGTCAAAATTTAAAAAAAACATGTGTTCATGATCCTGTCATTTTACATTTCGTTAGATATTATTTAGTCTCTTCTGGTAGGTCTCTAAAGACGTCAGTAATAATGGTGAATTTTTTTGTGATTTTGAAGGGTCATATTTTGCCTGATAATTAATTTATCAAGAAAAAGAAAAGACAGGGTAGTCTAAACAGCTAAATTAAATTTTATGACAAAAAATTGAGGCTCTAAAAGTATTTTCCAGGAAGAAAACAGCGTAATACGTTTGTATGGAAAATTACAGACCATCCTTCCTCTTAACCAACACACACAGTCATTTGGACACCAATCATTGACTGTGAAGTTGTGACCGCAGTGTGGCCAGTTACCATTATAGTCCTGATTTTTAAAGACTTTCTTAAGATTAGATTATTTTTAATTAGTTTATAATACCCACCTAAAGAAAGATTATTTTCCATTTAACATTAATAAACAACATTTTATAATCTTCAGGCCTGAGTTTTTTTTAGCAGTGCGGTAGCATGTTTATCGGAACAGATAAAAAGAACAGAATTCATATGTTATTTTCAAACTTTCGCGATTTGAACACATTAAACTACTTAATCAAGTTGCAACTTGGTCAAAACGTCGGGAGAAAAAGAGGTAATGTCTCAAGTTTTATTGCGCGATAAGTCCCGTATAATTAAGAATCAATCGAGCTTACCTGTTAAGAGAAGATTGATGATAATTATCTGAAATCACCGAAGAAGAGACTGCATAGCTCCTTATTCATCTATTTAAAAATACGCGCCAGAGGACGCTCTGCAACTGAGTAAATTAAATAAATAGATGAATAAGGAGCTATGCAGTCTCTTCAAGGTGATTTAAGGATAATCGTAGTAGGTTAAGATTATTTTTGTATAACAGTAACAGGAGAGTAACATATAATTTAACCTGTTACAAATCATCGCTAGTTTTGCAACATCGTCCGTTAAATCCCAATTATCTAAAAACAAAAGACATTCATTAATGCAGTGGACCCTTCTATTCATAGATCCTTATATCTTTAAAGAACGAAGCTGAAAGTTGGTGATTCAGAATGTTCAGATCATTATATTGAGTTAAAAATTTAGATTAACGTGTTATTATAACAGTCCTTGCCATCTGCAGCAAGGACCGATTCAAAAATCCGACTACATTGAGCCATGTAAGTGTCCATACCATGACGTAAATTCGAAAAAGAGCCCTGTTTGTTGGGGAAATGTTCCGTTTGCGCGTTTTAACACTGTACAACGCCATCTACCGGTGGCACGGTCAATGCATATTTTGATTCAAATCATCAAAGTAATGTAAAAATCGGCCAACGACGAGTACTCATGCACTAAGGGTTCCGTACTGTATGGGAGCCCCCTTATATATTTATTACTTGTTAAGATTTAAATATTTTTGGACATTCATCATTATTGCAGTGGACCCTTCAATTATGATCAACTTTTGCTTTGAGGCCAACCCAGAATTTAAAAAAAAAAAACCGGACAAGTTCGAGTCAGGCTCGCTCACCGAGGTTTCCGTACAAATCCCTAAATTATATGCAGGTTTTTATTTTATTTTTAATATTATACTTGTTTCAGTTTATTTATGGTTTTTAATGTGCGAAAACAGACATAGTTTCAGTAATTTAGTTTATCTGTGAATAACCGAAGCGAATTTTGTGAAAGTTTAAAGGGGCCGTTACAAGTATTACGTAAGCAGATTTATTACAATTATTTATGCACAATGCACTGAATGTGCATTGCGAGACGGCTCCACGTGCTAGCACTCGCCAACTTGAGAAAGGTCGCCGAACGCGACCGAAACTATAGTCGTGTTATGACTATACGAACACGTGAGTGAGTCCCGTTATCGTTTAAAAGGATAATACATACTCGTATAGGATAGTGGACAGACACACATATGCGTGAAAAAATAAATGACTATTGATGACGTCATCACCATCTAGACCCCACCCCCACCCCCACCCCCATGTCATCAAAAATAAGCAAAGTATAAAAGCCCCCGCCCCCCTATAGTGCTTACGTAATACTTGGCCCCAAACACGAATATCACCTTAGTAGTACAAACAATGCCGAACAATTGGAGATTAATCGAAAGGTGAAGCAGAGGTCGGGTAGATCAATTGAGGTCAATCCCGTCCAATTGTACTAATCAACATGTAATGGATTAACGATGAGACCACAGAGCAAGTGTTTTTTTTTAATAAATAAATATCAGGGGACATCTTACACACGGTCTCTGACCCCAAACTAAGCAATAGCTTGTAATATGGCTGCCAGAGACTGATATACTACAACATATTTTAAATAAAAGATAGTACCTAAATAACACCCAGACACAGAGCAAACACCTATGTTCATCACATAAATGTTTGCCCTAGGTGGGGATCGAACCCACGCCTCTTTGACCCAGAAGTCAGGGTCACTAACCACAGAGCCACCAAGGCATCCGTTGTTTACAGACTACAAAATCTGCATTTACAAAAGATTTGGCGACCGATTTTTTTTATTCAAAAACTAGCTGCCCCGGTGAACTTCATCTCACCATCTGTCAACTGTCGATGACAACTTTTACATGCAGGAACATTTTGTATGGGAAAATTAAATCAAAGTTTTTCATTATTTTTCTCGCAACTTTTATAAATTTTATCACCGTTTAAACCTTCCCTTAACTTTCACAAATATTTCGAGATTAAAATAAGCCAAATCGGTTCAGCCGTTCTCGAGTTTTAGCGAAACTAACAACCACGATTCATTTTTAACCCCCGACGCAAACGAGGGGTGTTATAAGTTTGTCGTGTCTGTTTGTCTGTCTGTGTGTGTGTGTCTGTCTGTCTGTCTGTGCGCGTGTCATCACAGCGCCCGAACCACTGAACCGATTTCAGTTTAGTTTTTTTGGATGAAAGGAGACTTAATCGAGAGTGTTCTTAGCTATGTTTTATAAAAATCGATTGAGCCGTTTAAGAGTTATGGTGGGTTAAAGTGGGGATGGAAGAACCAAAATTCTACAAATGTGCCCAAAATGGTTGTGTCGGGGGTTTTTTTAATTTTTAATTTAATTTTATATTATTATATATATATATGCCAAAGTACTGTGAATATAATTTCGAGAGTAACTGTGTTTTTACTTTTTTTTATCTTTATAAATGACTGAGATAATTCACCGAAGCGAAGCGAGGTCTGCGCTTTGACACGACAATTTTGCTTTCGTCTGTGTGTATGTTGATTTTTATCTACAGTCCCATATTTCAACGAATCTAGATGAAACTTGGTATATAGGCCGAATCATACAAGTCGGCGGATGAGAAGTTGGCTTCAAGCTGCGCGTTGATTGGATATTACGCAGCTTGAACCAGCTACCAGTCTATTTCGGTAATATTTGGCAGGATGGTTTTTTTAACCGACTTCCAAAAAGAAGGAGGTTCTATCTTCGTCTGTAAGTAAGTATGTATTTTTTTTTTGTGTTAGTTCATCGATAATTTCGCCAATTGTGAACGGAAGATACTATGCAGCTTGAACCAGCTACCAGTCTATTTCGGTAATATTTGGCAGAATGGTTTTTTAACCGACTTCCAAAAAGAAGGAGGTTCTATGTTCGTCTGTATGTATTTTGTGTTAGTTCATCGATAATTTCGCCAATTGTGAACGGAATCGAAAATTTTTTTTAGTTCAAAAGGGTATTCTTCCGACGAGTTCCCATTTAAATTTTACAGAAATCGGCTGAGCCGTTTTTGTAAAATCGACAATAATGTAAACAATTCGAGCGAATTATTTTTGAATTTTGTACACGATGGAAGGCGGTTTTGCCATTTTTTGCGAAAAATATTGTATTAGTCTAATCCTAACAAGATTTTCTTGCTAGCTTGTGAAGATTCAGTTAAAGAGATGCGCCTCGAGGTCTACTGTTTGGAGAACTACTAGTATCATAGTACGTCATTGGACTACTTACGCAATACAGTAGTCTTCGAGCAAAGATCTAAGGAGTCAAGAGTGCAAAAAAGTGTCCGAGGCAAAACTCTGTGCAGGCTATATAGTGGGCAGGCTTTTTAGTTAGTCGTAAGGCGATTACAACGCCACGATACCAAAGTGCAACAAGCACAAGTGTGACAAGCACCAATTAGGTGACATAACGTCATTGTGAATGATTTAATGTAAATATCAAAGTCAGATTCAGATAAACTTTATTGTTAACTGTGTTACATAAAAGATCTTAATAAGAAGAATATAAAAACGTCTTAACAGCTAAGTCCTTGATGAACATACAATAATGGGTACAATGTCAAAGAATTATAAAAATCAATTAAAATAATACCTAATTACATAAAATGTCAAATAAAATTGGAATTAATTAAATACAAATCATATTATTTATCACATTTTGTCGTCCAAAAACTCCCGTATACTATAATAAGCTTTTGTAACAAGCAAATTGAATAGCTTGCTCTTAAATACAGCCACACTCACTGACTCCAGTATTTCTGTTGGTAAATGATTGTAAATTTCCGGGCCCATGCCACGAATGCTCTTACCGAAACATGCAGTTGAATGCATCTGTCTACGTATTTTATTTTTGTGTCTTGTACTTTTCAGGCACTCATACATTTGAATATTAGTCCTAACAAATACAGCAACCTCATAAATATATAGACATGGATATGTCAATATCTTTAACTTCAAGAAGTGTGGCTTACATGAATCTGTCGATTTCAGATGACAAACTGACCTTAAACACTTTTTTTGGGCTTTAAATATGCTCTCTCTTTCTGTACAATTTCCCCAGAATACTACACCATATCGTAAAGCAGATGTAACGTGCGCGTGATAGGACGTGCTTGTTGATTGACTACTTTTGATAACATAAATAGAGCATACGAATAACTATTAAGCTTTGAGCATACCGATTCAGCATGAGCTTTCCAATCTAAGTTAGAATCTAGATGGATGCCCAAAAACTTTGTGGCGGTTACATCTTTTATGTCGTTGTCAAGGTAAGTAATTTTAGATGTCAATTTAATATATTTATAGAAGGTCATTATATTAGTTTTGTCAAAATGTATTAATAAATTATTTAATGTCAACCATTGCACTATATTATTTAAAGCCAGATTGATTTCTGATTCAAGTGGTTTATTTTTATCACCCACAAAAATGGCAGTGCTGTCATCAGCGAACAAAACCATGGGATGGTCAATTGATTGAGGTAAATCATTAATATTTATGATAAATAGTAAAGGCCCTAGAACACTACCTTGCGGGACTCCATATTTGATCTGGCCCGCAGAAGATGTATATTTTCTTTCTACTTTTGTATACGGACAGATCCTGCTAATTTGAGTTTTTTGGTACCTATTTTGGAGATAAGAAGCAAGTAACCTCAGTACATTACCTCTCACTCCATATGCTTCCAGTTTACGAATCAATATAGCGTGATCAACGTAATCAAACGCTTTAGTAAGGTCCATATACAAAGCGTAAACTGGAACTTTTTTTTCCCTGCCTGTCATAATAGTCTTAATCAAGTTATAAATTGCAACATTTATTGACTTCCTTTTCCAGAATCCTACTTGCTCATCAACAAGAATGCCGTATTTATCTAAGTAGGAAAACAGACTTCTATGGATGTACTTTTCAAAAATTTTTGAGAAAATAGGAACTAAAGCAACTGGTCTATAATTATTAATACTTTCTCGATCCTGTTTTTTAAATAATGGTTTCACTATACTAAGCTTTAAGCTTTCAGGGAATATCCCTTGATCAATGCACATATTATTGATATGATTTAATACCGGTGCAATAATAATGGCCACGTGCTTAATGACTTTAGTGGTTATGTCATCATATCCTGTACTAGAAGTGTTTTTCAACGATTTAATAATATTTAAAATGTCTTTTGGAGTTGAAGGATTCATAAACATGGAATTGTGTTTATTCCACTTTACATTATTACGTTTTTTCCGTTCATTTGTGTTGTCCCTATTCTTAGTGTCATTTACCTGATTTATATATGAAGTGTTAAATGGATCTACAATGTCATTTGGGTCAGTTAACAATTTATTATTTTATTTTATTTGTTTAATGTCATTATTTAAAGGTTTATTGATTTTATTATTATTTATAATGTTCCACATTGCTTTTGATTTATTGTTTGCCATATTTATTTTATAATTATTTCTAGCTTTCTGAGTTTGTTTGATGATTGATTTTAATCGTTTTGAGTCGGTATGTATGACGGCGCTCAGACATTTTTTTACTACTTTACTTAGGGACTGTGGCTCTGGAGATATTTGCTCGAAGAGCAGAGTAGATATATTTAAACCGTAATGCTTTTTACTAATGTTTACGATATTAGACATGTTTATGTAGTAGAAGCGTATTACCGATCTAAATTCGGTGGGTTTAATGTAAATACGTGTATTTTACGCAATACTGTGAATAGGTATAATACGACTTTTTGAATGGCAGGCCACTTCCAACGGGCCTTATTAAAATAGGCATGATGATAAAAATAATCGGCCAAGTGCGAGTCGGACTCACGCACGAAGGGTTCCGTACTGCGTATGAAGGAAAAATGGCTAAAAATTCAGGATTATTGTATGGAAGCCCCCCTTAAATATTTATTTTATTCAATTTTTAGTATTTGTTGTTATAGCGGCAACAGAAATACATCATCTGTGAAAATTTCAAATTTCTAGCTATCACGGTTCATGAGATACAGCCTGGTGATAGACAGACAGACAGCGGAGTCTCAGTAGTAGGGTCCCGTTTTTACCCTTTGGGTACGGAACCCTAAAAAATATAACAGTCCCTCAGATAATACGAGTATAATTAAAAATATTAGACACGTATTTTTTCTTTTGTCAATTACAACAATAATTGAAGAAGACATAGCCCGTTAAAAGTTCCGCGTGACGTCACGAGTGTCATATAGACTTATATGTCGTATAGACTTTCGTGAGAGATGTGACGTCACGACCTCCACTCCCAAACTTTGACAAGGTTTATCTTTGCCATTAGTTGTTTTATTGACAAAAGAAAAAATACGTGTCTAATATTTTTTGATAACGTAACTCACTGACTAATTATAATATTGATTTTTACCCTGTCATCATGCCTATTCCATAGGGGAGGCCTATGTCCAGCAGTGGATGTCCACTGTCCAGCAGCTGATGGGTGGACGCATAATTGACTTTACAGGGTTCTGCAGTAAAACATTGACCACTTAGGTATAAAATGAATTATATCGTTGTGTCCGTCCATCCCGGATATCCCTTTACAACCGGCTCAATACAATTGTGAGGATCGACAAAACCCAATTAATTAGTTAGTTAATTTTGTAAATTAGTTAATGTTGTAAACGCAAACGCAACGATCGTGCGGGATAAGTAGATAACCGAAAATCAATTGGTTTTTCGCGTCAATTATTTATTGTCGATTTCACGCCTATATTAAGCCGGTTGTTAAGGGATATTCACAAAGTCTTATTTATAAAGCAAATTGCAGGAATTTTTAGAATTATAGCTATACTTTTTAGATTATATATACAGGGTCATAGGTATTAAACGAAAAACCTTTTAAGGGTCTAGTGCATCTAGATAATCAGCTTTTGTTCTAGGACTTTTGGAAAATCACGAAGAAAAAATCTGCTTTTTCATACAAAAAGGTCGTCAACATTGATGAACTTTGTATGGAGAAGCGATTTTTTTTTTGTATATGTACCATAGTAAATATGTTATTTTACAAAACTGTGTTAAACGCATTTGTATGTCTAAATAGTAAAGAAAATTTTGATTTGACTATGATTTTGGCATACAGACAAAAATATGGCCCTCGTACTTACTACCGGTCATAAATAATTTATACCCGTAGTAAAACATCGTAACAACAATAAACACAATCGCTTTGATTTCTTAATTACGTATAGTACATAAACTTTTCTATATTTATAAAGTCAACACCCATTGTATAATGACTCACGCATTGATAAATATACCAACAATTCCAACTTACACAAAGATTTATATGAGGACGCCACATTCGTATTATCCATACAAACGTGATACCTTCCTCTATATTGTTTAGTTCTCTCATTTGACCACTTCGGCATGTGAAATGTATTGAGTTCATTTAAACGTATGGGTCGCTAGGGATGGGAAATGTTGAACGTAAAAAGATCGGATCTTTTATTAGACCATCAGTTCTTTTGCTCATTTGAATGGAACGTTACGCTAATATGCTTAGTTAATATGTATCTCTATCTAAAGTTATCTTGCGGGGTCGCAGTGGCCGAATATCGGAAGAAAATAATTCAACAATTTTGAACCATATTGACACTAAGAAGTAGAAGTATTCTAAATGTGATTTTTGATTGTTTAGTGAAAGACAACTTGCGATTGAATCATTAGCTACCAAACCTGAACACAAATTATTTGTCGGGGTTAATTTATTCAGCTTTTCTTTAAATTACGGACATATTCTAAAATGCAATTATGACCAACTGTTCATGGTGACCGCAAAAATCGCAAAAAATACAGTTTTTACAATATTGGTATAATATATATTGTACTCTAGAAGCCCAATACATATAAATTGAGTGTTCAGTATTCGTTTGACTGGCTTTGTTCTCATTTTATTTAAATATTCTCTTCCTACTTTGCTACCTAAATACTCTTGCTTTTTTAATAGTGAGTGAAGCAAGCCATCTTAGATGAAAACGTAAAAAAAACCAAAGTATGTGTTTCAAGCCGCCTTAGATGAAAACGTAAAAAAGTAGAGAATACATTACTACGATAAAGCCTCAATTGTAGTGCTGTATGATCAACTTTTTACATCTTCTGCGAGATAATACAAAATCAAGGACGACTTAAATAATACCAAAAAGTTTTACATTCAAATCACTATAATCCCTCGGGGCTTTTATACAACATTTTCCTCTCTTACATTTGGGATAAAAGGTCTTGTTTTACGTCGATGTTGTGTGATGTATAATATGTGATTAGTCGTTGTCGAGTTCCTGAATGTTGTGGATAGACACAGAGATACCATAGGGATAATGTGCTCGATTGAGAAAAGAAAGAAAGAGATGCATTGATGTAATACGGCATGAGTTAGAAAGAGACTTCAAAGAGATTCAGTGGCTAATTGTAGTGTATTTGTCCTGATAGTGTCAAATTCTAATACATTTATTTGACAGTGACAATAAGTGATAGTAATTGTCCATACTTATTTGCAGTTGAGAACTACCTCAAGCAACAACAGCGCTATCTCTCTAGTTGTAGTAACTCTGTGTGGATAGATCTATTTTGACTCATTCATATCGCTCAATCAATGTCAATACCCACGCCTAGTCTTGAAGAACCTTGAACCGCAATACATACAACACTATCTTCACTCAGGCCTCCCTCAGACTAACTTCACTTCAGTTGTTATCGTAACATCGAGCGGCGCGGACGTTTTTATTGTGACTATTCGGACCAAATACCACGTGAATTTGGAACGATCTTGTGTTGTTTGTATTGCCGGTGATTTGTGTAGTTTTTTTTTTTTGGTTAATAAGATTTTGCTTTTCTTAACTCTACCTATTTGAAATTGGAATGTGAAATAAGATTTTGTATTTCTCAACTCTATTATACTTGTAATCGTAAACTGGATTGAGGTTAATATGTATAGTAACTGTATAATGGTTAACATTCTAGTGGTTTTATCAAATGCTATATGTACTTTTTTTGACCGACGAAACAGAGGACCATAAATTTTACCTAGTGGTTCGATTTTGATAATTCTTTTTTTTATTGGAAAGTGTATTCTTTGAAATTGGGCCCATTTAAATTTTATCAAAATCGGCTAAGCCATTTTCGATAAATCAACAATAATGTGAAAAATGTTACATCGATCCGAGCGAAATATTGCGAATTCTGTACACGGTTGAAGTCGGTAATGCTATTTTTTTTTTTGCAAAAAATAATTATTTTAATTTATAGTAGTTTATTATTGATACTTTAGGTTTTATTAATGTCGTTGGTTGATACAAGATGTTGCTTTTCAAAGTGCAGTAACATCATTGTAAACAATTTTTACTTCGAAGTTTGGTCAACTTTAATCGCGAAGTTACGACGCCTGTTGCATTCATTTTAACCGACTGCAAAAAGAGGGGATTCTCAATTTGACTCTCTATTCTTTTTTTGATGTTTGTGACGCGATCATTCCGCCAATTATGAACCGATTTTCTTGGTTCTTTATTTGTTTGTTTGACTTTTATAAAGGATGAGGTTCTATGTTCGTGTGTATGTATTTTTTTATTGTATATGGTCTTCGATAATTTCGTCAATTGTGTATGAAATAATTCGATTTTTTTTAGCTGAAAGGGTATACCTATTGATAGCGCACGAGTTGAATGCAGTCGGGGTCTGAGGTAAAGAGCGGGAGCATCTCCCCCCGCTATCCGCACGCCCCACCTAACGCGCCTGGGCGGGTTGGGCGTGCGGATAGCGGGGGGAGACATTCGCATTCCTAAGCTCTGCATTCAACTCGCGCGCTAACAGTACTCCCGAGGTCCCATCCAAAATATTACAGAAACCGTTTTTTAAAAATCAACAATAATGTAAACGGTTCGAGCGAAATATTCGAATATTTAGGAAGATCAATAGCTACGCATAGGTACATAGTCACTGAACTTTGTGTATCGAACAACGGATTTTATCTCCGCGATTTTGGGGTCGGACCCCTATTAAAACTAATTCGAAATGATAAATGAGTATGTAGAGCATTTTAATCCCTGTACTTTGTAGAAATGTAGAGCAATATGTTTTATACAGGGTTATTCCTAATCAATTATCATCCTTTTAGGGGCTTATTCTGTACATCAACACTAACCTTATGCTGTGCTACTTTTGTCAAAACTCAAAAAAAAACAGCTGCTCCATACATTTTGTCGTGGGTGAACGTGACATTTTTGCATGTGTGCAGCCGGCGCGCCGTTCATCAATTTATAAGACGTTATAACGTCAAAAATGTTTTCGAGAGACAGGAAGAAATCCAAAATTGTCTTCTTGTATTCATGGTTGTTTTGAAATGTTTCAAAAAAAGCTCTTCCAAATATAAAGTTCTATGTGTAAGTGTAAACTGGGTTCATAATGATGGTCTTATTCACCCCCTTCCGGCTTAGTATATCACTTCTGGATAACCCTGTATGTATAAAATGATCTTTTCATTAGGGTTCCGTAACCAAAGGGAAAAACGGGACCCTATTAGGGGACAATAGGGGACATCTTACACACGGCCTCTGACCCCAAACTAAGCAAAGCTTGTGATATAGCTGCCAGAGACTGATATACCACTTATATATATTTTTAAATACATACTTATATAGATAGTAACTAAATAACACCCAGACACAAAGCAAACACCAATGTTCATCACATAAATATTTGCCCTGGGTAGGGATCGAACCCACGCCTCTTTGACCCAGAAGTTAGGGTCACTAACCACTGAGCCACCGAGGCTGTCAATTACTAAGACTTCGATGTCCGTCTGTCACCGGGCTGTATCTCATGAACCATGATAGCTAGGCATCTGAAATTTCACAGATGATGTATTTCTGTTGCCGCTATAACAACAAATACTAAAAACAAAGTAAAGTAAATATTTAAGCGGGGCTTCCATACAATAAACCTGAATTTTTTTAGACGTTTTTCGCTCTAAATTAATAATGGTAACAGGTAGATGCTTGAAATTTTCACAGAATATTTAGTTTTAAGTATATTTACTTCAATAATAAATAATGAAATTAAAATACAGTAAGGAACCCTCCGTGCGCGAGTCCGACTCGTACTTGGCCGATTATTATATTATAGCTAATCAACTTTTTGACTTGAAACAATTAAACATAGGTACTTACAAATATTAAAAATCCAATGGCGTGTTTTGTTAGGTACTCTTCACGCAGCAATGGAGCGACGATTCGACTTGATTTTTTTCTTGGAAATACCTAGTTCGGATACAAAAGCTTTATCCCGAAAAAAAAAAAAACCTGTGGCGACCGCAGGCAAAAGCTCGTCTGCTATAAACAAATTTTTATCTGATTATAACTATAGGTATACAAACTGATCTCCAAGTCTCCGTAATCGTTAATAAAAAAAACAAGTAGGTATTATGTTAAAAAAAAACCTTTTTTTTTAAAACAAGCTTAGACTGAACAAGTACTCGCCAAGACGAATCAAACGAGCCGAAACTCGATAGGGTTGCGTCGTTTCATTACATAGTTCCTATGACCACCTTCCAGCTCCATCATCAGACCCTGGTTACCATTGAAATACAAACTAGTCGCCAAGACCGTTCAAATGAACCCAAACTAGATGAGGTTGTGTCGTTTCATTGCTAAGTTCCTTTGGCCACCTTCCAGATCCATCATCAGATCAGCACGGTGTCATCATAATATTGCATTGTCACGCGATTTACACGTGAATGCAAAATTTCAGCTCAATCGGTAACCGGGAAGTGGATCAAATTTAACTTTGATTACAGATCGACAGACACTATGGAAACTAACGTGGTTTTCGTACATTTTAATTAAGTAAAACACAGGTGTATAGCACTGCTATGCGAGACGAGGCAGCGTGCTAGTACTCCAACCTTGAGAAAGATCGCCAAATGCGATCGAAACTATAGTAGTATCCTACTAAAAATCAAACGTGAGTAACACCTGGGTTTTACTTAATTAAAAAGATCGACAGACAGATAACGGGACAGGTGAAACTAAATAAAAGCTTGCCAAAAGCAAGGTTCATTGCACTATCAAGTTGTAAAGTATTTCCATAGCACTCGATGCAGGTAAACGAGAAAATATCTCAGGTAGATAATGTTGTAAACAAATTGTTGTAAACAAATTCCACTATCAACAGTACGAACCGTACAGTCTGTTGAAATAATTGTGTAGGTATTTTTAGAAATGAAAATAAACTACTGAATTGTATGAGACGCTCTTTTATCTGCTTTTTGTAGGCCGTGGTGGCCTAGAGGTAGTGACACCTTACAATCGTGAGGTCTTGGGTTCAAACCCCGGTCCCGTGCCAATGAGTTCTTTGGAATCTATGTACGGAATTTCACACCACTGGTTTTTCGGTGAAGGAAAACATCGTGAGGTAACCTGCATACCTCCGTAGAAAAAATTCGATGGCGTATGTGAATCCACTAACCCGCACTGGGCACGCGTGGTGGATATGGCCCAATCACCCTTCGTGGGTAGGCCTACGTCTTGTAGTGGACTATTAAAAAGGCTAGTATAGTAATCGGCTAGGCGATGGCCTCTTTCCATCAGGAGGTCTTGTCGGCTTGCTACTTTATCATAAATATTTTTTTATTAAAAAATACTAGGTTTTGCCCGCGGCTTCGCCTGTGTGCTACTTTGGTTTTTGTGCTATTCTATGAAAGTTTTTTTTTCTTGGATAAAAAGTAGCGTGTGTCGCTCTTGAACCTTTGAACTACAAGTCCTCAGTAATTATTTTTCGCAAAAAATCGCAACACCGAATTCGGTATACAGAATTAAAAAATAGTTTGTACGAATCGATGTGACATCCATGTACATTATTGTTGATTTATCAAAAACGGTTAAGCCGATTTCGATAAAATTTAAATGGGACCACCTCGGGAGTACATCCTTTAGAAATATTTTTTTTTTTTTTTAATCGGTTCACAATTGGCGAAAATATCGATGAACATACACAAATAAACATACAGACGTACATAGTACCTCCTTCTTCTTGGAAGTCGGTAAAAATGAAATCTACACATTGCTCTGTTGATATTTGAAAGAGTAACAAACAGACCAAT
Source organism: Hypomecis atomaria (assembly GCA_964007245.1). Lineage (NCBI taxonomy): Eukaryota > Metazoa > Arthropoda > Insecta > Lepidoptera > Geometridae > Hypomecis > Hypomecis atomaria. The sequence goes on along the minus strand of OZ023308.1, from coordinate 9,971,707 downwards.
AAACTCGCTTTCGGATTTATAATATTGTAGGGATAACACTATCGCTTTAGGTTAACTGTAAGGAGAGTTGTAATTTTAGCAACAATTTTAATTTTCGAATTTTGTTATCATTTTAAATGTAAAAATTATACAGTTAATAATTACGCAATTATAGGAAGAATATGCATTATCCATCAAAATACATGTATTCTCACAACTAGTTTGATGGCTTTGGCTACATATTTCATGTAATGTAGTGAAAGCAATTAAATTATTTATAACATTTTCATTTAATTGACGATAAAATAAATGAAATGAAACAATAACAAAGAGCCATAGAACTTAGCTATAAATCATTCATTACAATCGTTGTTATAATTTTTATAGGACATAGACCTCGGCAATTTATATTAAAATTCGTCATTGACTGCAATAGATATTAAAATTCGTCATTGAAAAAATAACTTTCTAAGTTTCAAATTAGTAGGTTTACAACATTAGACTATAATCCTACCGCTTAACTTAAGGGGACTGAGACAGGTGCGGGCGGCGGGTCCCCTTTGTCGTCTCCCCCGACGCCCCTGTACCGCGCAGGCGAGTACTAAGTTAAGCGGTAGGATTATAGACCGAAGTATTATTGATAACCCCAAATGCACAATCTTCACTACTACTTTCCAATAAATTAGCTTACACATTAGATCAAAACATTAGAAAAATCTACATAATCACCAAAGTATTAACCAAACTCCAAACTTTCCAAAGCAGAGCTTAACTGAAAAAATCTACAACCAAATTCACAAACCAAAGTGACATACCGAACTCAAAAAGTGCTTAAGTAGATTTATGTAGATTTATTTATAAATCTACAAAACATTTAAAACACATTAAAACAGTTGAATACCAAACCAAAAGTGCTAAAACCATGGCGTCGTCAACCCAAGCTCTACCATCCGTGGACCAAAAAGAAGAAAACTTCAATGAGGAGGCTCTCCAGCAACAGATCTCAGAGGTTGAGCACGCGAAAACCGAGGACGAATACGAGAGCAGGTTGGACCGTATCGGCACCACGGTCGCTAAGTGGATGAAGTATATCTTCAATAAGGACTATGGCAAGGACGATTTCAAAGCTGAGTGGCTCACGGTAAGTGTTCAATCGACTTCCAAAAAGGAAGTACACCAATAGCTAAATGGCATAGGTTAAGCTAGTAATATATAATTATAATCTAAACAAAGTATTTATCTCGAGAGCCTTCAAAGTCAAAGCATTTATTGCAACATATGAAATTTACATGCGGTTCTTAATTAACATGTTTTGTATAGTTATACATATGACCCTGATAAGGGTATGGCAATTTTTTTATTCGTATGATTCGTATTGGAACGATTTATTATTATGTTTTCTAGATTATCGTTAAAAAAATCGTCTAATGTTAATAACATTTGGATAATAGAATAATTTTTAGTTGTTTTATAAAACAGTTTTCCTTTTCGATATCTTTTAGATTATTTGGCAGTTTATTAAATATGTTTATAGCCATAGAATGCGGGCTGGAACTATGCATTGCTAAGTTGGACTTTGATCCAACGAGTTTATGTCTGTATTGTGATCTAATTTTGAGCGATTTATCAGACGCTTTGTTAAAATAGTCAGGGTGCTTTTTGACAAATTTACATATTTCGAATATATAGATAGACACCAGGGACATAATTTCAAGTTTTATAAAATATGGTTTGTGGAAGTTCTTTTTGGTAATGTCGGGAATTTAATTATTAATTTATTTAATTATACGAATACATTTTTTCTGTATTATAAATATTTCTTGTGCGTTTACACTATTCCCCCATATTGGAGCCGTGAGGACGCGAATGCGTGCGCACTTTTTAGCATTACCAGGTAGGTAAGGCTCTCGAGATAAATACTTTGTTTTTCTTGAAATAATATCTAAGAACGGGTGTTCGACCAGAAAATAGGACCATGAAGAATTGGTCTGTATGATCGTAGCTACAAAAATATTAACTATAAAGACACTAGCTTCTTGTTCCGGCTTCGTCCGGGTACCCAGTGCTACTTGTGAAGCGTCTGAGCAAGAGTATTCGTCTGAGCTTCACGACCTTATCACACCATCCCCTTTATACTACAGTACAAGTAGAAAGATGCCACATTCCTTGTCCCATATCCTTGAATAAAGGGGCTCACCAGAATACCAGCGTTGAGTGTTGGGTCCTCCCAGCACTCAGCATTTTATAGCTGAGGTGAGTCCCTTTCGACACTTTTGTTTTTTCACTAAAAGTTTTTATTTTATTTGTACTTGTGTCGAATAAAGATATTTCATTTCATTTCACATTACCACCCCTGCACTGTCGATTTTTTTTCGATACGTACGAAGCGGCATAACTCATCATTTCTGATTCGTACCGCCAGAGAATGGAATATCTTCCTGCTTTCCTGTTTCCTAAGAGATGTAACCTAAAGCACGGTAAAAAGCTTTTCAAGATCTGAGTGCATAGGTATCTTCTAGGTCTGCGTGCTTCGACGTCGCTTACCATCAGGCGAGAAGGTGATCAAGCGCGGAAAAGAAAATAGGCTAATATAATCATTAACCTATTTTCTAGTTTACTATTGCACAAAATTTTAATGGTTTCAAAAAGTTTTCGACAATGTTTTTGGTTTGGCTCTTTTATTTTTTGTTTAATTAATATTTTACGGGATTATAGAAAACTAATCCATGTAATTACCTATTTATATCTAAACCAATTTAACGTCAACTCATGAACCCGCCACGTCACAAAAATATAAATATATTTTCCCGAGGAAACCATTGATGTTTCCTAGTCTAGTGGATAAGAGGTATACGTGTACAAATTTTTAAGTTTCTGACCCTAAGGGTTTGGCCTGTGCATTGATACCTGAGTCAGTCAGCTTTGCCTTTTATATATATAGATAATAAGTGATATCATTTTTAGGGTTCCGTACCCAAAGGGAAAAACGGCACCCTATTTGTAAAACTTCGATGTCCGTCTGTCCGTCTGTCTGTCTGTCACCGGGCTGAATGTATCTCATGAACCGTGATAGCTAGGCAGCTGAAATTTTCACAGATGGTGTATTTCTGTTGCCGCTATAACAACAAATACTAAAACTTGAATGAAATAAATGTTTAAGGGGGGTTCCATACAACAAACGAGATTTTTAGGAGTTTTTTGCTCACTATTAATAACTGCAAGAGGAATGGGGCGGGGCTCCCATACGGTACGGAACCCTTCGTGCGCGAGGCTGACTCGCAATTGGCCTATTATTAAAATCAGATCATACTCGATCCAAGTTGTAAGCCATACCCTTTTCAAATTTATCTCAGATAAAGAGACACAAACTTGTAAATTATTATGCGCTATCATAATGAATGCATGAAATTATAATTACGATTAATTAGTACAATAACATGTCGGCTATCTACCTAGGAAGATTAATTATATTATTATCAGAGAGGACCTTAGGAATATTTAATAAAATTCTTAATAAATAAAAACCCACTCGTGTCTTTATTGTACATATAAATGAAAACACGCGTAGAACACCAGTGTTATATTCAAACTAGACGACCCGCCCCGGCTTCGCACAGGTGTATTATACATATAAACCTTCCTCTTGAATCACTCTATCCATTAAAAAAAACCGAATCAAAATCCGTTGCGTAGTTTTAAAGATTTAAGCATACAGACAAACAGACAAAAAATAGCGACTTTATTTTATACTATGTAAGGATTAAATTTATTTGAAAATAGCTTTAGTCAAGTCTCTTTTAAATATAAACTAGCAGCGCCCCGCGGTTTTACCCGCGTTGTGCCCGTTTCCGTGGGAATTTCGGGAATTTTTATACATATAAACCTTCCTCTTGAATCACTCTATCCATTAAAAAAAAACCGCATCAAAATCCGTTGCGTATTTTTAAAGATTTAAGCATACAGACAAACAAACGAAAATAGCGACTTTATTTTATACTATGTAAGGATGTAAGGATAAGGATAGTAGGACATTATTCATCGTATACTACGGGACTTATCGCGCTTGTCAAATTGCGAAAGTTTAATAATTGTAGGACGCCTCCATAGACATGACGCATGGACATAGGCCTTCCCTAAGGAAATAAGAAAACAACAAAAACACACATAGAAATTTTCACACAAAAAAATAACGAAATTGTAATCATTTCATCCGTTCGAGAGCTACGATGCCACAGACACACACACACACACTCACACACACACACACACACACACACACACACACAAATAAGTCAAACGTATATCACCCCGTCGTTTCTACGTCAGGGGCTACTTAAAAGATGTAGTAAGATGATATAGGCCGTATTATACAACTTGGCGGGTGTGATGTTAGCTACAAGCTGCGGATAGCCCAATCCTGACTAAAGCTCACTTACCAACTGCGCGGGGATTGGGTCCGCACCCGCAGCTTGTGGCTATCATCACAAGCGCCAAGTTGTGTGATTCGGACATCGAGCATTAAAATGTTTCCTCAAAGGATTCGGACGATAAGTAAGCATGGAATTTTACAATAATATTGGACATTAGCATACAAAAATACAAAAATATTTATTTACTGCTAGCTGCCCCGGTGAACTTCATCTCACCATCTGTCAACTGTCAATGACAACTTTTACATGCAGAAACATTTTGTATGGGAAAATTCAATGAATGTCTTTATTATTTTACTCACTATATTTTTATATTTTCTCACCGTTTAAACCTTCCCTTAGCTTCTACGGATATTTCAAGACCAAAATTAGCCCAATCGGTCCAGCCGTTCTCGAGTTTTAGCGAGACTAACGAACAGCAATTCATTTTTACATATATAGATTAGCATACAAAAATACAAAAATATTTATTTACCATAAAATATGTACAGATCCAGATTGACAATAGTCCCCGCACTAGGGCTAGCCTGTATCGCGGGAAACTGAGGCCGATTACTTGAATATGGTAGAGAACTTGTACTATTAATTTAGACTACGCGATTACAAATTTTATGAACAACGAAAGGTAACACAGTGGAAGATGTGTAAGTGTGTGTGTGTGTGTGTGAGCATAAATTATTATATTTATCAGTGACAGACCTCTGAACTCAAGTGATATTACTAATATGTTCGTGTTTACAGTGACTACTATATCGGACTATACCTACTAATAGGTTAGAGAGAATAGGAATAATAAGTAAATAATAATCGGTCAAGTACGAGTCGGGACTCGCGCACGGAGGGTTCCGTACTGTATGAGCCCCCCTTGAATATTTATTGTATTCTAATTTTATTATTTACTATTGAAAGTGAATATACTACTAAATATTCTGTGCAAATTTCAAGCATCTACTGTTACCATTATAAATATCGAGCGAAAAACGGCTAAAAATCAGGTTTGTTGTATGGGAGCCCCCCTTAATTATTAATTTTATTCTGTTTTTAGTATTTTTTGTTATAGCGGCAAACGAAATACATCATCTGTGAAATTTTAACACGCTAGCTAGTACGGTTCATGAGATACAGCCTGGTGACAGACAGGCAGACGGACAGCGGAGTCTTAGTAATAGGATCGCGTTTACGTCCCTTATACGGAACCCTAAAAATTAATCGTGGTTGTTAGTCTTGATAAAATTCGAGAAAGGCTGAACAGATTTGGCTTATTTTGATCTCGAAATATTTTTAGAAGTTAAGGGAAGGTTTAAACGGTGAGAAAATTTATAAAAGTTGTGAAAAAAATAACAAAAACATTAATTTAATTTTCCCATACAAAATGTTCCTGCATGTAAAAGTTGTCATTGACAGTTGACAGATGGTGAGACGAAGTTCACCGGGTCAGCTAGTAATAAATAATAATCAGCCAAGAGCGAGTCGGACTGGCGCACGAAGGGTTCCGTACCTTATGGAAGCCCCCCTTGATATATTTTATTATAATTTAATTATTTATTTATGAGAGGAATATAGGTACAACTTAATATTCTGTAAATATTTCAAGCACCTTCCTGTTGCCGTTAATAATATCGAGCAAGAAATCACGTGTTACTTGTATGGTAGCCCCCCTTTAAATATTTTTTGTATTTTAATTGAATTATTTATTTTTAGAGTGCATCCTTACATAGTCCTTACATAGTATAAAATAAAGTCGCTATTTTCGTTTGTTTGTCTGTATGCTTAAATCTTTAAAACTACGCAACGGATTTTGATGCGGTTTTTTTAATGGATAGAGTGATTCAAGAGGAAGGTTTATATGTATAATACACCTGTGCGAAGCCGGGGCGGGTCGTCTAGTATTTAATATTCTGTGAATATTTCAACCATCTAACTGTTCAAACTGTCGCCGTTATTATCGTCGAGCGAAAAACGGCGAATAAATTAGGTTTGTTGTATGACAACCCCATTATTTTTTTTGTTTTAAGTATTTGTTGCAATAGCTTCAATAGAAATACGTCATTTGTGAAAATTTCGACGTTCTAGCTATCACGGTTCATGAGATACAGTCTGGTGACAGACAGACGGACAGCGGGGTCTTAGTAATAGGGTCCCGTTTTTACCATTTGGGTACGGAACCCTAAAAATCAATAAATAATTAGAGGACGGTCTCTGACCCCAAACTACCTAAGCAAAGCTTATGATACGGTTGCCAGACTTCTAAACTACATAGGTATGCATATTTTTTAAATACATACCTATACAGGGTTATTTTTAATCAGTTAGCATCCTTTTAGGAGCTTATTGTGTACATCAAAACTAACAAGTTTTGTTCTGCGACTTTTGTCAGAACTCAAAAAAAAAAGCTGTTCCATACATTTTGTCGCGGGTGAACGATATTTTTCTATGGCACAACAATTTTTTTTTAAGTTTTGACAAAAGTCGCAGAATATAAGTTGTTAGTTTCGATGTACAGAATAAGCCCCTAAAAGGATGCTAATTGGTTAGAAATAACCCTAATAAATAAAAATCATTACTTGCAATTGTCCGCTCGTTGATAAACGATAGTGCTGTTGTCTTTATTTATTTATTTATTTTTTTATTTAACTAGTTCTATAAAATTTTTTTTTCTTTTGTTATTATAAGTATGTTTAGATAAGTATGGTAGGTTAATTTTATGTACTTTATGTTTATGTAAGTATTTATTAGTATGTATGTAAATGTATGTTTTATAAGTACGAACTATTAATTGTTAACGCACACCCTCTTTACTTGTTCTATATTCCTATTCCATCCAAAGGTTGCCTGGCAGAGATCGCTTTTAGCGATAAGGCCGCCTCTTGTTACACGCTATACTTATAATGTTTTTGTTATCTGTGTTACTTGTGCTCTTTGTGTTAACAATAAAGAATATCTATCTATCTATCTATCTATCTGTATAAGTAGATAATAACATCCAGACACAGAGCAAACACCTAAGTTCATCACAAGCGGGCGAATAATATTTTTTTGTCGTCTAGCATTTAGTACTCGTAGGTATTGAAAATATATTATTTAGATTAATTACAGCTTACAAGGGATTAACAAATATAATCAGTAAATACGAAAGCGTGATTATCATTCATGGCAGTAGGTCATAGCAATTAATCGTATTTTAACTTTTGCTCTGATTATATTCATTGCCTATTTACTGTACTGTACCAGCCTTTTTAATAGTCCACTCATGACATAGGCCTACCCACGAAGGGTGGTTGGGCCATATCCACCACGCTGGCCCAGTGCGGGTTGGTAGATTCACATACGCCATCGAATTTCTTCTAAGGATGTATGCAGGTTGCCTCACGATGTTTTCCTACACCGAAAAGCCAGTGGTATGAAATTCCGCACATGAATTCTGAAAAACTCATTGGTACGGGACCGGGATTTGAACCCACGAACTCGCGATTGTAAGACCGGTGTCATTACCACTAGACCACCACGGCCTATTGACTAGTACTTACCTATTGAGCATTTGGATTATCTTTAGACTTTGAAGGGTCTGCGGATTATCTAATTGCTTTTTATGCAGTAGTAGTTTAAGTACCTACCTATGTAGTTTTAACTTAAGTAAGTAGTATTGTGTTTTGTTGTAGTTAAAAAAGGCAATCGCACTTTGTAAAAAATATTGTTGTCTGTAAAGTCGGTTTACGGACGATAATTTTACGTGATAACGTCATAGTTTATGTTGAATCAACAACTGAAACAAGCCGAACTAGGCCGATCGTGCCTCTCTCTCGCTTGTTCCGCGCTCTCGCTTGCACGCTCGGCTCAGGCGAAACGTGACACTTTTTCTTGCAACCGGTTTTCTTCGATTTATAAGACTTTATCACATCATTTTAATGCATTTCTATTTATGGATACATACTCGTATATAAACTTATTGTAATCATGCTTAACCTTTGAATGGCTTAGAAATAGTTTTAGTAATCATTTTGTAAGTACCGTCTTTCTAAATTAATTTAAATTGCTTCCTGCTATGTATACATTATATGCGTCATTTTTGATATGTATGATTTAAAAATTGTTATACCTGGAAAACCAGTGCAAATAGGGGGGAGGGCGCTGTAAGCTGAAACACAGGCTCCGGCCTAGTTCGGCAACAGCTACCTTTTATAATTTTGTGTTCAATTACTCTAGCTTAACTAAGATGTAAACATTGTTTTGGTCGAATAAATTTATTTATTTTATTTCACGTCAAAAAGAATCATACAATGATGGTCTTGCTTGTTCTGTGTCATCCTTGCCGTTTGTCGTTGAAAGACTTATTGTTTTATAAAAGGTCAATGTAAGTTAAACTAAAGTATAAAATAAAGATATCAAAGAAAACCAAACATGAAAGCCAAACATGAATATTGACCTGTCATTATATCAGTCATATCGTTACGTAATTGCATAAGATAAGAGCTGTATGGCAGCTGCAGTTTAATTACAGAATATTTCTTTGTTTCCGTACTGTCTTTGATGATAGTAAAATTACATCTGCTGACCCCGAGAACTTTGTATCTCTTCAGAACCAAGCCAACTGTTATTATTATATACTACGGAACTAATCGCGCACTAAAATTACGAGATAAATAAATACCTCATCATCCCGACGTTTCGACCGAGTTGCATCGATCGTGGTCACGGGTAGACTCCCGTGTAGTCCCGTAGTATATTATAATAATAACTAGCGACCCGCTCCGGCTTCGCACAGGTGTATTAAACATATAAACCTTCCTCTTGAATCACTCTATCTATTTAAAAAAACCGTATTAAAATCCGTTGCGTAGTTTTAAAGATATAAGCATACATAGGGACAGACAGACGGGGAAGCGACTTTGCGTGATAGTGAAGTACCATTCTTCATTTTGACCCCTAAAATTATACCTTTTACTTTTGTCCACAGATAGATGAATACAAGACAATGGCGGATGAGAGCATGCACAACGCGTGGCGCATCATCTCGCTACCCAACTGGACGGTCGAGAAGCGAGGCGTCCAGAAAGGTGACATCGTAGAGTCCAAGCAGACGGAATTCGGAAAAGTTTATAGATTTACCGTAAGTTTGTCCCAAAAATTTCAGGAATTTAAAGAATTAATAATCTCATATACAATAGGGATAACGGAAGAAACTAAGGTTACTTAATTAACGCCTGGTTTGTCATCACACTACCCAACTGGACGGTGGAGAAGCGAGGCGACCAGAAAAGTGACATTCTCGAGTCCAAGCAGACGGAATTCGGCAAAGTTTATAGATTTACGGTAAGTTTGTCCCAAAAATGTCAGGAATTTAAAGAACTAATAATCTCATATACAATAGGGATAACGGAAGAAACTAAGGTTACTTAATTAACGCCTGGTTTGTCATCACACTACCCAACTGGACGGTGGAGAAGCGAGGCGTCCAGAAAAGTGACATTCTCGAGTCCAAGCAGACGGAATTCGGCAAAGTTTATAGATTTACGATAGATTTTTAAGACCGGGATCAGAATATAAAAGCTTGCTTGTGTGTTATTACACTACCCAACTGGACGGTGGAGAAACGAGGCGTCCAGAAAGACGATATCGTCGAGTCCAAACAAACCAGTTTTGCCAAAGTTTATAGATTTACGATAAGTTAGACTTCGAGCAAATACCTACAGAGCCACAGACCCTAAGTGAAAGTAGTAAAAAAATGTCCGAGCGCCGCTATACATACAGACTTAGATATTAACACTAAATAATTTCACAATGACCCGTTTTCTCGAATTTCGACGTTATGTCATCTTATTAGAGCTTCTAACCGAGCACTTTTGCATCGCGCGGCGTTGTAATCGGCTTGCAACCACTTTACGACTAAAAAGCCTGCCCCCTACGTAGCTTGGGCAAGGTTGGACACTATTTTTGCACGATTCTGACTCTACAGATACTTGCTCGATACCCAGGATTTTGAAGAGTAAACAACCTAGTTATACTACCCAAGTAATCATCCCGTGTAAAGTAAACATCCCGTGGGATACGTTTTGAGTGAGATGAACTGACTAAAGAGCAAAAATATCAGTCTGGTTTTTAGGGTTCCGTACCCAAAGGGAAAAACGAGAACGAGGGGTTACTAAGACTTCGATGTACGTCTGTCCGTCTGTCCGTCCGTCTGTCTGTCTGTCACCGGGCCGTATCTCATGAACCATGATAGCTAGGCAGCTGAAATTTTCACAGATGATGTACGTATTTCTGTTGCCGCTATAACAACAAATACTAAAAAGAGAATAATATAAATATTTAAGGGGGCGCTCCCATACAACAAACCTGAATTTTTAGACGTTTTTCGCTCTATATTAATAATGGTAACAGGTAGATGCTTGAAATTTTCACAGAATATTTATTTTTATATTCACTTCAATAAAAATAAAAATATAAAATAAAATAAATATTTAAGGGGGGGCTCCCATATAGTACGGAACCCTCCGTGCGCGAGTCCGACTCGTACTTGGCCGATTATTTCAATACATTACATAACACTAATACACTATAATATATATTTTATCAATGTCTAAAACCCAAGATTTAGAAGACAATAGGTGCTCTTTGGTTTAGGTTAATAGGTTACTTAGGTCATTAAAATTTGTCAATATCGTAAGTTTTTGTTACTATATTATGAAATGCTGTACTGTTTTTGATGTCAGGGCATCGTGGAGTGTCCAGCCAAGTTCCTGTTTCAAGAGTTCCGGGACAACCTCACGCGGCTACCCGAGTGGAACCCCACCATATTGAAGAGTGAACTCATAAAGGTAAGTCATTTTAATAGGGTTCCGTACCCAAGGGGTAAAAACGGAAACTAAGACTCCGCTGTCCGTCCGTCTGTCTGTCTCCAGGCTGTATCTGATGAACCGTTATAGCTAGAAAGCTGAAATTTTCACAGATAATGTATTTCTGTTGCTGCTATAATAAGATAAATGTTTAAGGGGGGGGGGGGGCTCCCATACAACAAACCTGATTTTTTGTTGTTTTTTGTTCGATATTAATATTGGCATCAAGTAGATTATTGAAATGGGGCTAAAATAACTCCCATATGGTACGGGACCCTTCGTGCACGAACCCAACTCGCACTTGGCCGATTTTAGTTAGCTAGATTTCTCCCGAGTGTTATTTTGATCTTTATGCTATCCCATAGGAACCATATAAAGCTATGATAGATAGATAGATAGATAGATAAAACTCTTTATTGTGTGCACTAATACCATTATTGTACAAAGTAGACAACTTATCTTAAATTTGTGCCACAAATGGCGGCCTTATCGCTGACAGCGATCTCTACCAGGCAACCACTGAACGGAAAGAGATCACAAACAAGAGTATACATGGGAGGTACCAAACACAACTGATAATAATAAAAATGTAAATAATATTTAAATAAATACTACAAAAATAAAAATACACATACATACATACAATAAAATACACAATAATAATAATAATAATATTGAGAAGGAGAAAAGAGACAAAGGCTAAAAGGGAAGTAGCAAACAAAGGATATAAAAACAGAGAAGTGAAAAGAGAAAGAAGCAATTTCATCACTTTGCACACTGATCAAGATAAAAATATTTCACTCTTTCCTTAAAAATGTGCAGTGACTGTGAAGTTCTTATGGAGACAGGTAAAGCATTCCATAAGCGGACAGCGGTGACAGAAAAAGAATTTTCATAAAATGTGGTATGATGGGTAGGAGTGGAGAGACAATATCTATGTTTGGCACGGCCAGTTTTCGAATGGATGATTTCGGGTGGCATTTCCAACTGAGCGCTACCGTGACTCGGGTGACACGTCAAATTGCAGATACTGGTGGTTCTGTTTAGCCTTGTCAGAATCCTTCAGGCGGCTTACAAACTCTGACACCGGTGTTAGCCACCCGGCCTATATCTACGTACTTTTTCTAGGAACCTTATATTTTTTCTGGGATAATAGTAGCCTATATGCCATTATTGTCTCCAACCTTTGAATTACTTATATCTATGCCAATTATCAAGCCTACCGCAGTTGCTAGAATTTAACACGTTATCCGAGCCACGGCAGGCTGCGAAACGCTGAAAAAATTACATATTATATTATACCTAGAATCTGTGTATCAAGTTTCGTCGAGTTTCGTTGAAAAATGCGATCTATTGATAAAAATCAACATCCGGACAGCCGAAAGCAAAATCGTTTCGCTTCATAATAAATATTTAATAAATGATTATTTATTTTCATATTGTGATTCCAGCAAATCGACAGCGGCACAGACCTGTCGTACCAAGTGACCGCGGGCGGTGGTCGCGGCATCATCGCGCCTCGCGACTTCATCATCCTCCGCCGCACCACGGGACTCACGCGCGAGGGCCGCCCCACTGACGACGTGCCCTACGCTTACATCAGCAGCGGGGTCAGCGTCAGTGTGCCGGGGTACCCGCCTGTTAGGGAGTTAGTTAGGTAAGAGTATTAAGAAAGAAAGAAAGAAAACAATTATTTACACAGCAATGAATTTGTTACAGATTGTTTGCAGAACATGATTAACGTGAGAATTTAAATAAAACTAGTTGGATTAACAGCGGGCCCCAAACTCGGCTAGGCCGGTCTCTTGGTGGCCCTAAATTATATTTTTCAGTTTTGTTTCTTTATCAGTTTTGTGACCTTTCGGCTTTGTGACCTTTCGATTTCGTGACTTGCCAGTTTTGTAACTTGTCGCTTTTGTGACTATGTCAGTTTTGTGACTTTTTCAGTTATGTGTCTGTCATTATTTTTCTGTAATGATCAGAGACTCTATTTTGAATCCGGTAGCGGGTAGCCTGTTAGGATGTATAGAATAGAAAGTAGGTGTAATAGTACCTCTAGACTTCATCATCCTTCGTCGCACTACGGGACTCACGCGCGAGGGCCGCCCCACTGACGACGCGCCCTACGCTTACATCAGCAGCGGGGTCAGCGTCAGCGTACCGGGGTACCCGCCTGTTAGAGACTTAGTTAGGTAAGTTTGTCAGTTTGTGACTTTGTGACTTTTCAGTGTTTTGACCTCATCAATTTTGTGACTTTTCAGTTTTGTGACACCGACAATTTTGTGACTTTGTCAGTTTTTGTGACTTATCAGCCTCATGTGGCTATGTCAGCACCTATCTTTCAGTAATGGTCAGAGGCTCTATTTTGCAACCCGGAGCCCGCTGGAAATCAGAATCAACATTTATTGCTTGAGTGTGTACAATGTTTAGGTGTTACATTAAATTTTAGATCTAACAGTTTATCTTAATAACGGACATGCAATATAGGTAGTATAGGGGTGGTATATAGTAATATAGAATTTATACCGAATATATACCTACTATAAGGACGTAGTAGAATAGTAAGTAAGTGTTACTCGAGACTTCATCATCCTCCGCCGCACTACGGGACTAACCCGCGAGGGCCGGCCTACTGACTACAAAAAAATGTCACTGTCTATACTTTTTTTTAGGGTTCCGTACCCAAAGGGTAAAAACGGGACTCTATTACCAAAACTCCGCTGTCCGTCCGTCTGTCACCAGGCTTTATCTCATGAACCGTGATAGCTAGAACGTTAAAATTTTCACAGATGATATATTTCTAAAAACAGACAAATATAAATAATTGAGAGGGGGTCCCATACAACAAATCTGAATTTTTAGCCGTTTTTCGCTCGATATTAATAACGGCGACAAGTAGATACTTGAAATATTAACAGAATATCTAATTAAATATGAACTTTAAAAATAAATAGTTAAACTAAAATGAAATCAATATTTAAGGGGGGCACCCATACAAGTAACGTGATTTTTGGCTTGATATTAATAACGCCAACAGGAAGATGCTTGAAATATTCACAGAATATAAAGTTGTATATTCCTTTTAAAAATAAATGATTAAAATATAAAAAAAAGGTTTCCATATAGTACGGAACCCTTGGTGCGCGAGTCCAACTCGCACTTGGCCGATTATTTCTTGTCGTGATGCAATGAATAGGGAAAAGCTATTTTATTTTTAAATTTTAAATTAATATCTATGAAAGTATCTGAACTTTTCATGAGCTGTTTTTTAGTTTGGTTTTAAAATAGCAGACCAAGGTCGAAGGCCTGAAAGCTATTTCAAGCCTCATAATCATAATCAGACAAATCGGATTATAATTGATCGATTTTATTTAATTAGTGATTATGGTCACGTTTACGAGATTATGACATTGTATTGTATGTAATTTTGTGAAACTAAATGACTAGAGGGAGGTCCCTTTATTGCTTGTTTATTAAAGGTATTATCATAATTGTGTCAATGTAAGACATTGACTGTTAATTATTTATTACTAGTTTCTGCCCGCGGCTTCGCCCGCGTGATATTTCGAGGCCCTACCTTACCACCCTTAATAAAGGAGGTGGAAAATAAAGAAAAACTATTTGACATTTGTTCGATTCGACAGTTCTTTTTTGACATTTCATGGAGCGCACGCTAGAATAGCTCGCAGATGGCAGAATTTTTCCTACGTACTTAACACTTATTGTTATAATATGGAAAATTTACGCAATATCATTATAATTTATAGCCTATGTGTTATTATGATATATAAGCTATATAATTGCAAAGTTTCATCTCAATCCGTTCTGTAGTTTTTGCGTGAAAGAGTAACAAACATCCATACATCCATCCATCCATCCATCCATCCATCCATCCTTACAAACTTTCACGTTTATAATATTAGGATCATCATATCAGCGGTAGGTAGTCCATTGCGTCCACGTTTCAGAGTTCCGCGCTAAGCGCAAGTGGCTTGCCATTCACTCCGAATTTATAGTCACCTTATCCACGTAACACCAGCCTATTTCCGGATATCGTCTTCCCATCTAATACGTTGTCTTCCTTTCTTCCCTTATTTTATCCTGGACACCATTCCGTTATGTCTTTAGCCCATTTTTAACCGACTTCCAAAAAGGAGGAGGTTCTATGTTCGTCTGTATGTTTTTTTTTGTATGTTCATCGATAATTCCGCCAATTGTGAACCGAATCGAATAATTCTTTTTTAGTTCGAAAGCGTATACTCCAGAGGTAGTCCCATTTAAATTTTAAAGAAATCGGCTGAGCCGCGGTGAGCGAGAAAGCGGTAAAATACAATCATGGAGAACATTATTGTAGAGAATAAAATATCGCATCTTTTGTTTACAGCAAACTTTTTTGTAAAACTTGGTTTTTCTATCGCGACCGATAACTTAAAATATTAGGTTAATCAATAAAAACCGGTTCTTGAAATGAGCCATAAATCGTAAACGGTAAGTTTCACAAAAAAGTTAACTGGAAACAAAAGTTGCGAAATTTTATTCTCTGCAATAATGGTTTCCGTGAATTTTGCCGTAAAGTGCATAGTTTCCGAGATATCGGCCAAAAAAGTTTTTTTCAAGATGGCGCTTGAAGTTCCACCTGGATCTGTCAGCGTTTTGTGATTTTATGCGCAGCAAGTGATCCTAAACCTTATAAAAAGAAAAATTTGAATCTGAATTTTAGTGTAAAGTTAAATTCTATTTTTACTGACCTAAATGTACTTTATTTTCAGAGGTCACAACAAAGTCGGTTGCTGGTTGTTGAAGCAGAAGTCTGTGACCACTTCCGGAGGGAAGATAGAAGAGCACACGCAGTTCCAGTGGCTCATGTGCTGCGACCTAAAGGGTGAGTCTTTGTACATCGGCAAAGTTATTTGTAGACTAGATTTTACCCGCGGCTTCGCCCGCATGATATTTCGAGGCCCTACCTTACCACCCTTAATAAAGGAGGTAGAAAATAAAAAAACAAAAAAATTCGATTTGACATTTGTTCGATTCGACAGTTCTTTTTTGACATTTCTTGGAGCGCACGCTAGAATCGCGCTCGCAGATGGCAGAATTTTTCCTACTTAACACTTATTGTTATATTATGGAAAATTTACGCAATATCATTATAATTTATAGCCTGTGTGTTATTCTGATGTATAAGCTATATAACTGCAAAGTTTCATCTCAATCCGTTCAGTAGTTTTTGCGTGAAAGAGTAACAAACATCCATACATCCATCCATCCATCTATCCTCACAAACTTTCACGTTTATAATATTAGTAGGATACATATTTCCGGAGGTCACAACAAGGTCGGTGCTGCTACGTGAAGGCTAAGTGTTTTTATCTACACTAATGTTGTAACATTCTACTTATGTTTCCAATACTTGACTTATAATGACTACTGTTATAGCGCAGACAACAAAACACTCAATTTAAGCAATTTCACATGATGTTATAATATCCACATCGATATCGTAAAATCTCATTATAACATCGCGCGCTCGCTCCTGATTGGCCCTGCGCGCGCAGCTGCGCTCTCATTGGTTAGATTTTAATGGCGCCAAGTTCACTGTGACAATACACGTACGCGTGAATTTAATGTTTCGCAATATGTTTTTTTTTTCGTTTCATAAACTCACACTCGTGTTTTAATACCCTTCATTATATGACAGTTGCGTAAACTACTATTACAGATCCAGTACAGACCGGGGTCAATTGATACAATTTTCGTTCAATCGACTGTAGCGAAATATTTTTTGTGCCAACACATCTGATATTTATACAGCTTATAAAGATTCAGATTCTTTATTGACCTTATAACAATGTTGCGTTATATTAGGTAAGTCAGGTACATGTTGCTTAAATAAGTAAATATAAAATTCTAGCTTAATAATCTAAATACATTAAACTCAAAATAATAATTAAAGTCGTTATCTGGCTCTTCAATTAGATATAAACTGAATCTCTATCTTAAATAGTTAAGCTGCAATTGCTTATGAAGACCAAGTAGAATGTTTCAATTAACCCCGCCCTGTGGACGGTTGTAACAGTAAGTGGGTATAATTGAAACCCCATGAATATTTCAAAAACTTCGAATGGTTATCAAGTTTAACAAATTTGCTTAGCCGCTATATTATTTAATTGGATCGTGACAAACAGACGTGACATAAGCTAATATTTTAATAATTTATCGAGGTGTATATGTTCAACTTAAAAAATATCTTAAAATATCTTCCATTTATTTAGTTTTAATGCTCTTACCAGTACTAATCTATAATATTATGTTTTACTGATTAATTACTCATCTTATTAAGCTTGTAGGACACCAAATGTGAAAGAAAATAAAGGTAATTAAGTCTCATTCAAAAAACAGACTATTTCAATCATATATGTTGTAGTTACTAGGCGGTACTAGCGACCCGCCCCGGCTTCACACAGGTGTATTATACTTATAAACCTTCCTCTTGAATCACTCTATCTATTAAAAAAATCGCATCGAAAACCGTTGCGTAGTTTTAAAGATAAAGCATACATGGGGACAGAGAGCGGGAAGCTACTTTGTTTTATACCGTTTAGTCGCAAAACGATAAAAGCTTTTCAACATTTCTGATTCGTACCGCCAGGGAAAGGAACAGTCTCCCTGCTTTCCTGTTTCCTAAGAGATATAATCTAAAGCTTTTCAAGATCAGAGTGAATAGGTATCTTCTAGGTCTGCGTGCTTCCTCTTCGACTACAACGTCGCTTACCATCTGGCGAGTTGGTGGTCAAGCGCGGACTTATTCGCGATAAAAAAGCGCAAAATGACAACTGGGGCGCAAATTGTCCAAAGAGTGTGTGAGTGTGACTATACTATGTATAATAATATAGTAATAATATATTCGTATTATTTTCCAGGTAAAATCCCGCAGTTCATCTTAGACGCGGCGTTTGCGACAGTGATGCTGGATTACATCAAACACGTGAGGAAATTCATCTCCGACTGTAAAGCTCAGCACAGGTTCTAATATAAACTATCCCACCTGGCTCTAGTAGCTTCGACCAAATATCTATAGAGACACAATCGTGCAAAAAAAGTGTCCGAGACAAAACCCTGCCCAAGCTACGTAGTGGGCAGGATTTTTGTCCGACGAACCACCGGAAGAGGTACTCAATTCGACGCGCATAGTTTTTTTTATGTATAACCACGCATAACTTTTTTCATAGTAGTCCCATTACAATAATTATTTAAATTTTATCGAAATCGGCTGAGCCGATTCGGTTTTTGATAAATCAACAATAATGTGAAAAATGTTGTATCGATCCGTGCGAAATATTCGCGAATTCTGTACACGGGTGAAGTCGGTCATGCTATTTTTTGCAAAAAATAACTATTAGTAAGTCGTAAGGCAATTGCAAGCCGACTACAACGCCGCGCGATGCCAAAGTGCTCCGTTACAAGCATTAATTAGGTGACATAACGTCGAGATTCGAGAAAACGGGTCATTGTGAATTATTTAATGTAAATATCTAAGTCGGTATGTATGTCGGCGCTCGGACATTTTTTTTACTACTTTCACTTAGGGACTGCGGTTCTGTAGATATTTGTTAAAGGCTAGTATTGAATCAAAATTAAAGTGTTAACCTTTTGACCGCCGCAATTTTATTGGTGACAGCTTCTATAGTCTGACCGTAAATATATACATAATTACATTCATGCCTTGGTTGTAGGAATTTCTATTTTGAGTACTAGGCATTTTTAGAATTTGCCAGTTTTGTTATTTGAGAGTTTACGTGCAGTTTAAATCTTTGATTCATACCAAATGCTCACAATGCCTAGTTTTAAAAAACCTGGCAAATCTCAAAGAGGCTGATTCTGAAAACGCCTAGTTCTGAAAACGACAAATTCTGAAAAAGACAAATTCTAATAATGCCGTATTCTCAAATCAAATCGTTGGGTACCTATAGGGAAGACCTATGTCCAACGGTGAAAGTTTTATGATTGAGAATGAGCAGATAAAATCTAAGTAAGCGTGCTACATCCTAGATCGCATCTTTGCTAAAGGTCAAGGTAGGATGTGGTCAAACGCAAATCTGTGAAGGTTTTTCAAAGAAATACATTTTATGTGAAGCCTTTAACTATACAACTACGTAATTGTAAAATAGATAATAAGAGTATCTTCATTCGGCTTGGCCTGTGATAATATTAGTGTAAAACAGGATGTTACAATTATGATTGTATTGTTATTTGGACGTGAAGGTGTAAACGCAGAATGGCCAATTCTCAAAATGTCTCGAAGACGATTCTCAAAAAGATTTATTTAACAACTATATGTCACCTATTCTTGTTTATATTTTTTGTTAATGCACAAAATTGTTTTTTATGTTACAAGAAATAAGTTTCCAAATACAATTTATTCTGATTTTTTTCAAGTTATTAACAAATTTTTGTATTTCCATTTTGCAATTAGGGACCATTTTCAGACTATTCAATGTTAATAAGTAAGCAGAATTTTTATTTATGGCTATTAATAAAAAAAAAACATTAAGCTTAACGAAATATTGGTATGTAGTTTTAGCCAGTTTTAGCTGCTTGAAGTCATTAAAGACATTTTTTTGTGATCTATTCTGAGAATTTTTCTTTTTTGATACTATCGTGCCATTTTGAGAATTGACCCTTGAATGTATAAACCTATAAAGCAATATGTATTGTAGGGACAAAAATAAATATATACTAATTTTTACCCATATTTTTTTATTTATTAAAAACGGTTCATATGTAAAAAGTTCCTTCTTAAATTTTACATAGTACAAGAAATGAGGTGTCGATTTTTGTACCATTTTTACACGACTGCCCAAAAGGAGTGTAATATAATATTTAGAGTTAATTTGAATATTTACAACTATCTCTGTCTTATTACGTGTGTTTACGTGTTCTTATCATGTGTAAAAAAAGTATGGAGATTTTTAACTACTGGGCCAAAGAGGCGTGGGTTCGATCCCCACCCAGGGCGAGTATTTGTGTGATGAACATAGATGTTTGCTCTGTGTCTGGGTGTTATTTAGTTACTATCTATATAAGTATGTATTTAAAAAATATGTATAAGTAGTTTATCAGTCTGGTAGCCACCTTATTATCACAAGCTTTGCTTAGTTTAGGGTCAGAGACCATGTGTAAGATGTTTTATTATTATTATTTTTAATTTATATCTCTTAGTATTTTTTTAAGTTCTATGTAAGAGTCTTTTTTTTTATAAATTGTGTTATTTTTTCAGGTAAAAGTTTTTATTTTATTTAGATATTAAATATGACGGCATTTCTTTTTAGTTTAACGTGTTAAAGTAAGATGGCGATAGTTGCGACTGTCAAATTTAGTTTAGTCAAAATGGTACAGAATTGACAATATTTTATTTTCAAAGAAAATCTCAAACAATATGACATTTATCAGTAAGCTATCTGCATTTATATAACCACCAATTTATAAAAAAATCAACGCCTTTTTAAGAGGATGTAAACGTTTATCGCGCTCTTTCGCATGCTTGTATATTCGACATTATTCCATTACAATATTTTACGTGTCATTACTAGTAATAAATATTGATGTAACATGTTTAATATTATAACCTTCAGAATAAAAATATAATTTACACAAACGAATTTATAAATGTATCTGTTACCCATGACTATAATCCATGACTATAATCATACAATAGGCTTGTTAATTTAAAAAATATCATTAGTCAGTCAAATAGATTGTCAAAAAATATTAGACACCTATTTTTTCTTTTGTCAATTTAACGAAAATTGATGAAGATATAGCCCGTTAAAGTTCCGCGTGACGTCACTAACCGCTATTAAATGTACCGGCAAGTAACGTCACGAGCCCCCACTCTCAAACTTTGACAAGGTTTACCTTTGTCACTGATTGTTTGATTGACAAAAGAAAAAATACGTGTCCAATATTTTTTAATAATCTAACTGACGGACTAGTTATAATAATGATTTTTATACCCAGTAAACATCCCTATTATATGATTAAGTAATTATGTATTATATAGTATGTAAATGTTGCTTCGGAAAATTGCGACTATCAGAGGCATATGTTTATACTTATCATTATGATTAACTTTTACTATAGGACAAACCTCGAAAGCGCGAAAAACATTGTCATCAATAACATCAGGTTTTACATATACGTTTTGTTAAGATTCGCTGTACTTTTTATACGGGACAGCTTTTATTTTACGGTTCTGGACTTGGTACCATAGTAAAAGGGGTTTAATTGTTCATATTATATGTACATATATCTATATACATTGTTCTTTTAAATGTTTTATTGTTAAAATACTAAGTGATATATTGCTTTTTATGGGTATTTGCGTGAAATAAAAGAATTTTGAATTATGCATTTTGTGCGTAAGCGAAAAAGCGCGAAATCCGTGAGAATACTCTTAATGGGCGCACAATTTATAGACTAAGTTCAATACCTACTAGCCAGTAATACTATCAATAAGTAAATTAAGCAGCTAGATGATATTAACAATTATTATTTTAAGATTAAGAATATATTAACACAGTAAATAGAATAAAATAATGAATTTACAGGTTTAGCTAAATATTACAAAAATGAAATAATAAAAAAAACAAAATGCGTTAAATGTTATAGACAAAGAGGGGCAGATGTCGGTCTCTTTCGCACATTAAATAAGAAATTAAATCCTTAAAAATATATTTTAAAAAGTTTTTATTTTGATTAGGTAAGTTAAAAAAGATATTAGATTTTTTTCTAAGATAAAAGATAACGGGAAAAAATCACAAGGTCCAAAAAAGCGACAGTGGCGCTCCAGCAAAACTTTTCAGTTAACTGTTTACAAAATATTTGCATTTATTTTAATAACATGATCTAACTCTATAAACGGCTGGCTAATAAACACAAAATAGGCTTGATGCCAAAAAAATATACAATCAATCCGTCATATTATCAAAAAATATTAAACATGTACCGTCATATCACAAAAGTTTTACGCACGCTTTAGGCAAGGTTTAACAGTACAAATTTCACGGTTAAACAGAGTTTAAAGCGTGTTGAAATCCTTCGTGGTAAGGCGGGTATTTTTTCTTTTCAATATTAAGCAAAACATTATGAAGATATAACCCGTTAAAATTCCGCGTGACGTCACGCCCAACTACGCTTTTTAAATAGAAATGACGTTGCTTTATCTTGGTAATTTTTTGTTCAATTTTTTTTTTATTCCAACTTACTATCAGAATCATTTATTGACGTATACGGACCTTATTATTATAATGAAAAATACACAATCTGTTTAGTAATACATAGTACCGCCAACAATAGGACTCGTCATTCAACTAAGAAAATACATAATTAACGTGTACAAAATAGGGTATTATAGTCATTTTTGAAAAGTATCTCAATTAGATTCTGTAGGGCTAATAAACCACTAAAAAAAAACAAAAAAAGAAATTCAGGCTTTGAGTGCTTTAAAACTGCATTTTAATTTTACAGTTTCAAAATTTCGCGCGTAATTTACGAAAACGTTTGATGTCAATATTTTACTCTGTGGTTACGAATGACGTCACGATGCTATGTAAACAATGCGCGTAAATATTTCTCACGACAGTGTCTTTGACAGCTGACATTGACACTGCCATTCTATAGTTTTTTTTTTTAAATCTTTATTAAAGTGCTTTTTCGCACAGCGAAAATGTCGCACAGGAATATTTTGTATTGATTTTTAAAATTTATTTTGATGTGTTGTGATCTAATACTAACATTTTCCGATTGCTTTTTGCCTAAGCTATCTCAAAAATACATTTACTGATTTTTTCTCGTCCATAGTAAAATACCCTATTGAAACGAGTATAAATATTTAAAACAATTTATTAAAAATAATACTACTATAATGTTACCTACGGATGAATAATGTTTTTAGCCAGTCATCATGCCTAATATAAAAAAAAAGGTTTTGCTATTGTAAGTACAATAATCCTTCTTTTATATCACTGCATCATTTCTGCGTAACCTATATGTTTTGAAAACGTTACCAAAAAGTGCTCAGTCTTTCTCGTAGGTATAAGTACGTGTAAGTATGTATAAATAGTTGTAAGCTTCAATATGTATGAATAAATCTTTTTATACTGGAAACTGTGTTTTAATGTTTTATTGTTTGTACGAGCGCTACAGCGAGCGTGGTTTGACTAGGTGATTGTCAGTGATCACCGAAATTAAGCAACGTTCCGCACGGTCAGTATTTGGATGGGTTATCGCGGATGGCATTTTCCAACTGAGTGCTACCGTGGCTCGGATGACACGTTAAATTGTAGGTCCCGGTTGTTTTAACCGTTTTGCCATGTCAGAGGCCTTCAGGCGGCCTAAAACCCTTGATCTTGAAAAGCTTTAGATTATATCTCTTAGGAAACAGGAAAGCAGGAAGACTGTTCCACTCCCTGGCGGTACGAATCAGAAATGTTGAGTCAAACCGCTTCGTACGTATCGAAGGAAAATCGACAGTGTAGGGGTGGTAATGTGGCGTCTTCCTACTTGTCCTGTAGTAAAAAGGGGATGGTAGGATAAGGTCGTGCAGCTCAGATGCGCACTCTGAAATGAATTAATCCTATAGAAAATGGACAGACTCGCATCCCTACGGCAATGCTCCAGGCTATGAAGTTTTTGGATATCCATAAAAGAGGCCTATGTCCAGTAGTAACCTGTCCTGCGGCTGATGAATGGATCTTCTTAGACTATTAGCAAGCAGTAAAAGTAAACTTATAAATAGGTACTCAATTAAATATTATATTTTATAACATATTTGCTCGTAAAGTGTCTGTAATTACACCAATTTCAATATCGTAATGTATTTCATTACGCACTTGTGCATTATTGTAATGTGGTACGCACGCCGCCACCGACTGCTGTCACTCTGTAATCTCGTTTCTCCTACTTTCACGCGGCGAGTGTGAGAGACATTACGGCACTTATGCGGTAATGTAATGTAAAACGCACGATGCTTCGACTGATGCTCGACTTTCACTCCGAGTCAGAGTGCTCCATTCCAGTGCATGTCTTCTAAGAGTTTTATTAATTTCCTCGCAAAAATGTTATAAAACGTCTACGCTTGCCATATAGAAATGGAAGGTCGTAAGTTCAAATCCCAGCCCCCTGCGTACATGCCACTAGCTCGGGAGGTAAGCTCAATAAATGCAAGCAGGTATTTACCTAAGATTAATTTATGTGCGATACATTGTACATTTAATATACTAAATTTAATTTATGTTGTGGGTACTATCATACTCTTTCAAGGAACAAGAAGCTTTACTGATCAGAAACGTTTTACAGTTCCACCAACTTAGCTGTAGCTAAGAAGCTGCGTAAATCCCCACTCTTCACCGCCGCCGCGCGGCCGCTGACTGCCAACGGCTCGCCTTGTTCACGTTCACAGATGTCGGTGTATGTGAAGGGTCCCGAAATTTACAACAAACTGCCCAACAACATAAGAAATGTAGCTTCTATCTCGATTTTCAAAATCAGGCTTACAGTGCCACCAACTTAGCTGTTCAGCTGATTGCGTCGCTAATGGCGCAAATTCAAATGACGTATTCAAAATGGCGGCTGACACTTATGTAGTTCCAATTTTGCCCACCTGAACAGCTAAGTTAGTGGCATTATAAGCCTGATTTTGAAAATCGAGATAGAAGCCGCATTTCTTATGTCGTCGGGCAGTCTGTTATAAATATCGGGACCCTTCACGTACACCAACTTTCCTGCTTTGGTGGGCTTATGTTCTGCATGTATCTGCTTTTACCTAAGGTAGGGCCGACTGAGAAGGCCCGCTGTGTTGTAAGGCCCAAGTTTCAAAAAACACATTAAATACATTCATAGTGCACTGGTCTCTAGTCACGTGAGTAACGGACCAATAGGAACGCAGAATGCGCCTGCAGCGTTCCGCTGGCGACCGCCATTTTATCAGTGTCGCCACTTTTCTCGCCGAGCTTGGACGTCGTCACCTATCCTGCTATTTTTCTCGGACACAAAAAGTAAATTTTCTATTGTCTATCCCAAGATTTTTGAGCAGATGATTAGTTTAAAATGTTTATTTAATCATTACCTAACACTATTTAGTGTTAGATTGTGATTTTTTAATCAAATTTATTACGAAAATGGTTAGTTTGGGTTTCAAAGCCCAAGTCGTTTTGGAAGGCCCAAGTAGTTACTTTTTTGGGCCTTACAAGGCTTGATTGGGACTTGACAAAAAAAATGTCTTTATTTTGTTCTTGTTTTTCTCAAATAGTCGTTGAAATAATATATTTTTCCAAGAAGCGTATTTTTTTTATCTTCCTTTTTTGTTGATCTGAAGTAGGTAGGTACATAACATGCCTATGCTCTTATTGTTTTTTCTGTAATCGAAATTTTATTTTATGAGTATTTTATTAGAAAATATATCGTTTCAGGTCAACAAATATCATGTCTTATCCCGAAAAGATAATTTGGGCCTTCTAACCCTATAGCTGGGCCTTTTAACCCAGTGTTGTCTATCAAGGCCCAAAGTATGGAAGTATTTATTTATAAAAAATCTTGAAATTAAATTCCTAATCATAACATTAACTTTAAAAAAACATATACTGTATCAAAATAATTCTCGTAAAAAGTTAAAAAGGGCTGAGTACGGGTTGTTTTGCTACCTAGCAGAAATATTTTTTTTTCTTATGAACTATTGTTGATATCAGTTAGGATTCACTTTTGTCCAAGTCGAAAAATATTGCAATTTACATATTTTTGTAAATTTTAAATCTCAAGTTCTTATTTTCGTGATAAATAATTATATTATTGTCAGGGCCTTATTAGACATGCCAGGTTTAGTAAGGCCCAAAAGAAGAGTTTTTAAGAAAGGTAAAAAACATGCAAATTATCTACACAACTTAAAAAATATATTTATTTGAATATTAGTAAGAGAACGAAGGGTTTCATAAACACGTTTTTATTGTGTTGAGATGATAAAATAAAGACTTATTTGATTTTGTAAAAAAGTGGGCCTTCTCAGCCTGCCCTACCTTACTTATAGAATCTGTGTCCTACCAAGATTTGTCGAGATCCGTTGAAAATGCGTCCTGTAGACGAAAACATCTGGACAGAAGAAAGCAAAATGACCGTTTCACCTTCGCTCGATAAACAGGAAACCAATTATAGTAGAAGAATTTCTTTAACATCTACTACACCGGGTGTGATGTATGAAGTTAGCATCGTGCTTGGGGAAATCATCCTTTCAACCCAAACGCCTGCTCTTTCTCCGTACCGTCGCGTCGTGAATAAAAAAGTTCAAAAAGGCCGACGCTTGAACCATGCTTGAACTACAGTAATAGTATCAAGTACCACCACACCAAGACCACGGCAATTGTATCTATCTAAAGTCAAACGAGGAACCCTGAGGACGTAAATGGCTCGCACGCTTTCTGGGTACTAATTCACACGTTCGTTCGTCACTACAACGCGAACGCGCCGCGACTGCCTAGCATACCGAGAGCATACCGCACTCTGAGGCGCGTAGGTAGTACAGTGAAACCTGGATAAGAGAGAGTTGAAGGGACCGCCATCTCATTCTCGCTTATAGAGGTTTTTCACTTATCCAGGTTTCTCACTTATCCAGTTTCGGAAGTGGCTACTCTCTCTTAAAGAGGTTAAAAAATACGTCTTATTTGCATGTAGGTATCTACATGCGTAAAGAATGATAAATATCTTTATAAATAGTGCATTGGTACTAACTGTTTGGGTTGTGTTGATTAGAATTGAACATAATCATCGGGAAAATTAAAAAAAAGATTTTTTTAAATATTTCCATGCTCTTTAGAGCACTGAGACCTTATAGGGACCGTATATCTTTTGATTTTATCCTTACTAATATTATAAATCCGAAAAGTTTGTTGGTTTGTTGGTTTGTTACTCTTGCACGCACCAACGGAGCAACGGATTGACTTGATTTTTGGCATGGACATAGTTTAAAAGGCGGAAGGAGCTTTAGGATACTTTTTATCCTGAAAAATCGCATAGTTCCTGTAGGATAGGACAAAAACCGTCGAAAGCGAAACTGTCGCCACTATCACAAAGACGCTAAGTGATTAATTCCTCTATGACGCTAATATGGACTAACGAAACGTCACAGCCAAACGTAATTAGATGACAGGTGACATTGTCTGCAGACTTTTAATCACAAGTAGCATGGCAAGGGGACAAATTGTTTTTCCACCATTATATCCCCTTGAAGAGGAAATAAAGTATGGATTGAAAATGACAACTGACATTAAAATTGGATAAAATGTTATTTTCCCTCTGCATGCTACATGTTACTATGACGTTTAATACCAGGCCGTCATTTTGTCTGACATTAAAAATATTTTTAAATCTTCTATCATTAGAGGTTTAACATGTTTCTTTATTCTACCTTTATGGTACAGAATCATCATACTTTAATATTTTCAATCCGAAAAGTTTGTTGGTTTGTTCCTCTTTGACGAAGCAACGGAGCAAAAGATTGACCTGATTTTTGGTATGGATACATATGGTTTAAAAGACAGAAAGTGATAACAGGATACTTTTTTATCTCGAGAAAATTCGTGATTCCCATGGGATAGGACAATTACTGTTTCTCAGCAATGGAGAACGGATTGACTTGATATTTGGGGTGGGCATAGTTTGGAGACGGAAAGTAACGTAGGATACTTTCCATCCCGAAAAAATAGTGGTTCCCGTAGGACTTAACAATAAATTTTTCTCAGCAACGGAGCAACTTGCCTTGGCTTATTGCATGAATATACGAGTAGTTTGAAAGACGAAAAGTGACATAGGCCACTTTTTATCGCAAAAACTTTAACAGTTCCCGTAGGATAGGATAAAAACTAAGTGAGCGGGCTGCGGTAGCAGCCGTCTAAGCGCCAGAAATAACCTGTCATGGCAAGTTTAGGACGTTCGTGCATTTTTCGCACTCCTTCGCGGCACTCAACAGCGCTAGCCCAGACTCGGGCTTCATAACGGAACTTGCGCTCTCGCCATAATGACGGAGTATTTCGGAGCACAAGACACATCGTCATCCACCACTCGGGACTAACCAGTACTGAACGTCAGACAGCATTCCAACGCCCTGGTCCCAGTGCAGCGGGTCAGTCATAGTAGCCCAGCGCTTGCCTCTTCAACTGCAGAGGGCAGTGAGAACGGCCATCGCGATACCGACACCTCTCTTCCCCTGCAGCCCCACTGCGTCTGCCAACACGTTGACGGCCTAGCGGAAGGTAGGGTAGGTGGCGGCACCCACACCACCAGTTCCATATATCCCACCGCGGCCCCTAATCCTCGGCTATCATATCAGAGTCCAGGAAGCAGCCTTGCTTTTTGAAACTAAGAAAGTTTATTTCCAGCAAGTAACTGGAGATAGAGAGACAGAAAAGAAGCCACACCCAGCGCAGCAGGAGGAGCTGGAGTTCATATGCCTGGGAGACGGAGCAGCACTAGAGCAAAATCTTAACCGAGAAATTAACATATTTACAGACGGCAGCAAAATTAAAGGAAAAGTCGGGGCGGCATTATCCATTTGAGATGATGCCGCTGAGATCAGTACCCGCAAGCTGAAATGGCCGATTGGTGCTCTGTGTACCAGGCCGAGTTATTGGCACTTCTTGAGGCTACCGAAAAAGCAAAAATCTTTTGTGACTCCAGGTCTACACTGGAAACGGTAGTTGGCGTATCTTCCCTCCATCCCTTAGCAGTAAATTCAAAGCTAACATAAAGTTATTACACGCACAAAATAAAATAGTGAAACTTTATTGGATTAAAACGCACGCGAGGATGGAGGGAAATGAGAGAGCGGACCAGCAAGCAAAGGAAGCAGCACTGCACTCGAAGTGCAGACCTATTTACGATAAATGCCCCGTTTCATTCGTCAAGCGAGAAATCCGAAAGGACTCTCTTGACGAGTGAAACCGGCGGTATCAGGATGGACACACGGCGGCGGTAACCAAAACATATTTTCCGGATGCAAGGGCGGCATACAGGATCGTAAGAGAAATAGCACCAGTGGGAATCATAACTCAAGTGCTGACGGGGCATGGTGGGTTTTCCCAATACCTACATCGATTTAAGTTGAGGGAAAGCCCATCGTGCATCTGTGAACCCACAAAAGAGGAGACTCCACTGCACATAATCTTGGAATGCCCAGTTTATGGAAAGCACAGATTTGATTTAGAACAAAAAATTGGAATTAATCTAACACGTTAAAACCTTAGAAACAATTTTATCGAATTATGCACAAATATTTTTAAAAAAGCAATAATTAGGAACAAGTAGGTATAAACTTGGCTGTACCATTGTAATGTTTATTATAACTGCAAGCAGCCAAAAACATTGAAATATAGGTATAGTTTTTATTCATTTGTAATTAAGACCCCTGATCGTGTCAGGGATATTTCGCGATATAATAAAAAAAATCCTCGGATGCAGCGTCGCAAGAGCGGCACTGCAGCCCGCCTAAGTTGCTACACTCCTCATAAGGCATGCAACCTACCGGCCATCCTCTCAGCTGCTTTAGTTAAAAGCGGCTGAACCTCGAGTGCCAGCCTCTAAGCTTCCTTGGGGGAAAAGACCCAAAAAAGAGGGAAACTTCGAGCGCCGCCTTTTCAGCTGCCTCAGACCTCCCCCACGACAAGGCGGGAATACACAGGGGGTTGTATATTCACTACAACCGTAACTTAACCAACAAAAGCATTCCTCTAAGGTATTTTGATATTTGTCGGTTAGGTTAGGTTTCGCAGCTGACATAAACATAAGCCAAAATCAAAATATAACGCGGGCGAAGCCGCGGGTAAAAGCTAGTAATTTTATAAATGTGATTCTGTTAAGTCAAATTCTTTGCGAATTTTGTTTCGAGATTTTCTACCTTTGAACGCATACAATACCTAGCTATCTTAAGCTTATCGCTTAACGACTTATTTATTTATTCCTAAAGATTTATTTACCAACACCGAACTTTCTCCTCAATTAATACTTATCAACTGGAGTAAGTTTGACCAATAAGATAGTGTAAACGCACGTGTAGCTATTCGAAAAGAATGTGATATAAAAATAATGTTAGGTAGATTAACGAAAACCACAAAATAATTTTAAAAAGAACCCTATTTCAACAAACAGGATAGTTTAGACGTACGTGGCACGGGCCATTCCAAAAAAAATGCGACACAAAAACAATGTTACTTATTTCCACAAAATACAAAAAAAAATGTTTGAATAGAACACGATCCGAAACCAACGGTAGTTAGTTCCACGAAATTTAAGAATGGATCATAAAGTGCAGATGTTTCATTACCCTCAACTCTCGCTTATAGAGGTTCAGACAAGTAGCACTCTCAGTTATAGAGGTCCATGAGGGAAAAACGACTCTCTCTTATAGAGGTTTTGGTCTCTCACTTATAGAGGTATTTGAGGGGTAAAATGACGGGACCTGGCAATTACTCTCAGTTATAGAGGTTTCTCACTTATCCAGTTCTCAGTTAGCCAGGTTTGACTGTATTCGCTTTCCGACCGTTTGTATGAAGACGGAATACTGTTAGGTAGATATCAATTATCATTACCGTACCAAGACGGTCAACGCGACCGAATTATCGCAAAGGGTGCTGAGAAAAGCCGTTAGTCCTCACGCGGTCTCCTAAAATCCCTCGGTGGGTCCCGACGGACATTCTCTCTTACGCTAGATCAATAAACCTCTATCAACGCCTGATTTTGATAAATAGTAATCATCGAGCTTTAATTTGCTGTGTCATCCTCTGCGGAGCGCCACCAGCCAGAAAAAAAAACAATATTACTTTAAATTGACCTACATGTTGTACGTATAATATATTTGCTGTACGTCCATTAGGTACTGACAAAATAGACATCAATTGTGGCTCTGCTGCGGAGCATACTCTCCAGCAGAGCCACTCCGAACTTGTATTCAGGAAAGATAAATGCCATTATTTTATGATGGAAACTGTTGTACGATTAGTGCTTAATGCGTACGTGTAAAAACATTATTATAATGACAGTGATTTCACTTAGTAATGCTTCACTCAAATTTTCGTTGAAGTGCCTGGTTATTTTATGTCAGTATATTCCACCATGAAACAGTCGCATTTATCTTTCCAGTAAACAAATTCGGAGTGGCTCTGCTGGAGAGTACCTATGCTCCGCAGCAGAGCCACAATTGATGTCCATTACAATACCTAATAGACGTACAGCAATTATATTATACGTACATCATGTACGTCTAATGTACATCATTTTAAGGTAATATTGTTTTTTTTTTCTAGCTGGTGGCGCTGCCGCAGAGGACGACACGATTTGCTAGCAGTTTACTTTATTATTATTTGGTGTCCAAATAACTTAATTTAACCGGCTTTTCCACCAGCTACAGCTGTCTCACTCGCATCTGCAAGTTCGAGTAGGTACAATACATCCCTAAGTATTGAATTTCTAAAAACCCTGGCATTTATCAAAAATAATACCTACGAGTATGTTACTATAGGTCGAAACATACTTAGGTACTTAATGGCGTCTGTACAGCTAGCTAGAAGCTGCGCAAATCCCCACTCTTCACCGCCGCCGCCGCTGACTGTAATAAAAATTAAACAAACAAACAAATTCGTCACTTTTTTTTGTTAAAAACGCCCTTTGTTTCATTTACTTGTCTCTTTTGAGGCTCACGCGAGCATATTATAATATACTTATACCTACAATAAAAATTAAATAACTACCGGTTCCTCAACTGCAACTTTTTTTTAAAAAACGCGAACTCTTATTCTTTCTTTTGAGGCTCAGGCGAGCATATAAAAATAAACTTATACCTACAATAAAAATTAAACACTAACATATACTACTCGCACAAAACAATAAAAATTAAATACCGGTTTGACACTTGTAATTTTTTTTTAAAAGTCCCTTGACGCGAATATTTGTTGTTTCGTCAGAGGCTCACGCGAGCATATAAAAATAAACTTTGTAAACCATAAATATTAAACACTATATAGGTACATAATTTGTACAACACAATGAAAAATTAAATACCGGTAACTACGTCACTTGTATTTTTTTTTAACTCTCTTTGACGTGTGTAGTTAAGTATGTTGACGATTGTATCGGTACCTACACCATTTAATCGAATAGATAAGAAACAGATTATGGCATTTGTTGTCTATTGATGTGTCTGTATCCGGTAAAGTGCGTCCATGCGCATACGTCACTTTTGTTTCCTCTCTTACCGCCTAGCCGTAAATGTAATAAGACCATGTAAAAATAGTAGTTGTGTCGTCCATTATATCAATCTATAGTAATCCATTCATATCATTAATTCAGCAATGTAATTTTGTCCAATACAAGTCAAATATAAAACAAGTGTGTGCATTATACGTGTTGTTCTTTTTATTTCGTCGCCTCTTACAAAAACGCAGTTGAATTCCACTGTGTAGGAGTAGCAAGATCCTTCATTCCGCTAACAAAGTACCTACTCGTTGTTTCTAGGTATCCCCTATCCCGGATCTCCGATACTGTACTGTACCAGCCTTGCAGGACGTAGGCCTAACCACGACGGGTGATTGGGCCATATCCACCACGCTGGCCCAGTGCGGGTTGGTGGATTCACATACGCCATCGAATTTCTTCTACGGACGTATGTAGGTTCCTCACGATGTTTTCCTTCACCGAAAAGCCAGTGGTGTGAAATTCCGTGCATAGGTTCCAAAGAATCTCATTGGTACGGGACCGGGATTGCACCCACCACCTCAAGAATGACAGGCCAGCGTTACAACCACTACTTAGATCAATCCCGGTCCCGAACTAATGAGTTTCTTTGGAACTTATGTATGGAATTTCACAGCACTGGCTTTTCGGTGAAGGAAAACATCGTGAGGCAACCTGCATGCGTCCGTAGAAGAAATTCGATGGCGTGGTGTGAATCCACTAACCCGCACTGGGCCAGCGTGGTGGATATGGCCCAATCACCCTTGTGGGTAGGCCTACGTTCTGCAGTGGACTATTAAAAATGCTGGTACAGTACAGTACTAATAACTAGTGGTTCTCCGAACAGTTGACCTCGCGATATATCTCTGTAACTGAATCTTCGTGAAGCTTAAAAGGTAAATAACAGGTGTTATTAGATAAGGTATTTACCAAATATTTATTGTTATCAAGTAGGTAAATCTCCTACTACAAAATCTACTATAATTTAGATATCTACTCGTTAGTTAAAAGATTTATAGAAAATACTAAATCTAGTAACTTTATTGAATTTAGTGTAGTTAAGTATGACAGTTTTGTGACAGAAATACTATGGCAAACCATTTAAATGGTTTGCCTATAGGTAAAATACTGTTGTTTTTTGTGTTTTATCATTTGTTTTGTCGTTATGTATTGTACCTCTTATTTTTGTTGCAAATAAAAAATTCTGTATTTCTGTATTCTCGTTTAAAATATTGTAAGCACCTAAAAATGTCTTTAAACAATAAAATATTAAAATTGTATAAATCACTACATAGTATAAAACAAAGTCGCTTCCCGCTCTGTCTGTCCCCATGTATGTCTATATCTTTAAAAGTACGCAACGGATTTTGATGCAGTTTTTTAATAGATAGAGTGATTCAAGAGGAAGGTTTATATGTATAATACACCTGTGCGAAGCTGGGGCAGGTCGCTAGTGAACCCCCCCCCCCCGAGTGGGTTCCCGCCTTGTCGTGGCGGGGGGGCTTAGTAGCCAGGTCTTCCCAGCCTGGTGAACGAAGAGGAACCCGAGGTGGGGCCGGCCTCTCCGGGTCTTGGGCCCAGACAAGTACGTGCGGAGGCTGGCCAGTAGGTCGGCTTGCCGACTGAGGTGGACTGCGGTGTCGCGCTTGTCGCGATGCCGCGGCCGAGCCCATCGAGGCGGGGGCGGCGACGGGATGGACGGGCGGCGAGAAGGCCGCTGCCTATCCGTCCTGCCAGCGGCCCTAACGGGTGCCGCCAACGTGTTGGCGGAGGCGGTGGGGCTGCAAGGGAAGAGGAGTGTCGGTATCGCGTCGGCCGTTCTCCCTATCCTCTGCAGCCGTAGTGGCAGGCGCGGGGCCACTTTAATTGACCCGTTGCACCGGGACCAGGGCTGTCGGACACGGGTGCTGTCTGACGCCCAGTGCTGGTTGGTCCCAGGTGGTGGATGACGATGTGTCTGGTGTTCGGCACATCGTTATTCTGGCGGGAGCCGAAGCTCCGTGGTGGGGCCCGAGTTGGGCCAGCGCTGTCGGGTGCCGCGGAGGAGTGCGCAAGCGTGCCCGTAGCCCCGACACCAAGCGCAGTGGCGGAACACCCAGGGGTTTTGGTGGGTATACTGTCCAGTCGGCAGGACTCCCACATAACCACCCGCCTGCCCTCGAGGTGCGGTGGTATCTATAAAAGATTTCCCCTGGTAAAAAAAAAAAAAAAAAAAGGTCGCTAGTGAACAATAAATATTAAAATTGTATAAATAAACCATCACTAGTCATGGACAATTGATAGATCCTAAGATCGCATTTTCTCGCTGTTAGTGTACCTATTAGATGTATGTTTTGTTTCAGTGTAACCACGTAAAATGTCATAGGTCGAAAAGAAAATGCCAAGTCGATGGTTGAATCATGCAACTAGGCGGGTGTGATGTTAGCTACCAGCTGCGAATAGCCCAATCCTGACTGAAGCTCACTTAACATCTGCACGAGGATTGGGCTATCCGCGTCTTGTAGCTAACATCACACCCGCCAAGTTGTATGATTCGACCTATAGCAACATATACACCTACTAGGTAAGTAAGTAGGTACCTATTCGTAATATGTACAACAGGCACGACCACACGACGGCTTGCGATACCAAGTGTCTCCAGTCAGAAACAACATAAATTGTCAGCCCTGAAAAGGGCTTTAATCTGTATAATTAAACATGCAACAATCTTTATTAAATATTCAAAAATAAATTATCTTCGTTCATAAACAAATCAGCTTGAAACGTCGCTTCAATTTTAAACAAATTTTTTCACCGTTAGATCACGGCAATTCGATTTTAAAGAAATTTCTTCACCGCCAGATGACGGCGCTTTGACTTTAAACAAATTTCTTCACTGCTAGATGACAACGTCGCTTCGGTGCTGTACAAATTTCTTCAACGTTAAATGACAACGTCGCATCGCTTTTAAACAAATTTCTTCACCGCCAGATGACAGCGCTTCGATTTTAAACAAGTTTCTTCACCGCTAGATGACAACGTCGCTTCGGTGCTGTACAAATTTCTTCACCGTTAAATGACAACGTCGTTTCATTTTATACAAATTTCTTCACTGTTAAATGACAGCGCTGCGATTTTAAACTAATTTCTTCACCGTTAGATGACAACGTCGCTTCGGTGCTGTACAAATTCCTTCACCGTTATGACAACGTCGTTTCATTTACAAATTTCTTCACTGTTAGATGACAGCGCTGCGAATTTAAACAAATTTCTTCACCGTTAGATGACAACGTCGCTTCATTTTAAACAAATTTCTTCACTGTTAGATGATATCTAGCGTAGCTGGCATCACTTTGCATTTTGACTTGCGTGGTACAATGATACGGCTCTCATAGCATCTGAATTGCAATGTTTACATAGCTCTCCAGGGACTAGGAAGCACAATGCCGCCTTGATATCCTGGCTACTCAATGTACTTTTCTTCATATGTGCGACCAGTCTTGATGCTTCTGTTGCAATCTTCTCCAACATGTCGGCAACAAAACTGTTCATTATCATCATTGCTTGTCGAGAAATCCCTATTTCTGGCTTTATACTCTTTAATAGCTGGTATAAGTAGAGAGCGTAGCTGTCGTAGTTCTTCTTTTTTTTTTTCTTCATCAGGTTTGTTGGCTTGTCGATGGATTTCTGCATGGATTTTAATGGTTTTTTCGGTTTGACAGTCGGCGCCATCTTGATGTTGGTATCACTGATATTTTAGACATGCGAATGGTAAGCTGATGACATTTATTAAGTAGATTTGTTGGGTAGTGCAACTAGTGCGAAGTCCGGGAGTAAGTTAATTTGATGGGCCAACAGCGACGAAGGATGTTTGGTTTTTATTCGGCAGTAGATAACTGGTATGTTTTGTTTAGTTTTACTATGATTCAAATTGATTTGGGTAATTACGAGTCTGATCACAAGTTCAGAGGTATTTAGTTAGGTGCATAAATAGCCTACCTACTTACTATACTACCTACCTTACTTAATATCTATCATCTATTAGGTAAGTATAAGTTTTGCTTCAATACCTATAGCGTACCTATAGTATTGTACTAACCTAATACCTATACTTGGTTGCCTGATATAAATCACTATGAGCGACAAGGCCACCATGTTAGTCCATGTTATAGGCACAGTTATGTCTAATGTGTCAATTATGCTTAAGTCAACAGTAATTCGTTCGGAATAACGAATTCATGTATCTAAGTAGGTACAATAGGTACCTAATGAAAGTTATTTAAAATCAATGTTGTTGGAAATCAATAGGTTAGGCCTATGTCCAGCAGGACGTGTTACAGCTGATATGAAGATAGTTTGTAACGGCGCGGCGACGTTTTGAGAATGGAAAAAATAAATCCCATCAGAAAATGGCATTTGAAAAATAAAATAACTCGGGCATCAGAACTTTTACCTTTTTAACCGACTTCCAAAAAGGAGGAGGTTCTATGTTCGTCTGTATGTATTTTTGTGTATGCTCATAGATATTATCACCAATTTTAAATCGAATCAAAAAAATCGATTTGGTTCGAAAGGGTACCCGAGATGGTCCCATTAAAATTTTATCGAAATCGGCTGAGCCGTTTTTGAAACATCAACAATAATGTAAAAATTGTATACTTACATCGATTGCAGTGAAATAGGTACCTACCTACTTATTCGAATTTTCTACACGATGGAAGTCGGTTAATTTGCCATTTTTTGCGAAAAATAATTACTTATTCTATAACACTTCGGTTTATTTTATCAGCGTTCTAATTCTTTACTGACATAGTGTAACGTGCCTTAAGTATTATTTTTTATTTCGTTTGAAATTATGTATCTTCATAACAAAAATGACGGTGAAATAAAATGTAAACTGAGTTTAAGTAATAGATAACTAGCTACCCGCCCCGGCTTTGCACAGGTTTATTATACATTCAAACCTTCCTCTAGAATCCCTCTACTTATATATTAAGAAAACCACATCAAAATCCGGTGTGTAGTTTTAAAGATATAAGCATACATGGGGACATGGGGACAGCGGAAGCGACTTTGTTTTATACTAGGTATGTAGTGATAGTGGTACCTAGAGGTTTATCTGCTTGCCTTGTACCTACTAGTCAAATAATAATAATAATAAATCTTACAATCGTGAGGTCGTGGTTTCAAACCCGGTTATGTACGGAATTTCACACCACTGGCTTTTCGGTGAAGGAAAATTTCGTGAGGCAACATAATTATGTCCAAGGAAGAAATTCCATGGCGTATGTGAATTCACCAACCCGCACTGGGTCAGCGTGGTGGATATGGCCCAATAACCCTTCGTGGGTAGGCCTACGTCTTGCAGTGGACTATTAAAAAAGGCTGGTACAGTACAGTACAGTACCTAACTTTTTCCATAATTATGTAGGGGTTTTAACTATATGACGTCATATATTGGATTTATCGTTAGCCCCTGAATTATCCTCGCTTGTTCATCTGGCTAGTGGGGTGGAATAAAATACTAGTAACTGGACCCCTTCGTGATCACCATATTATTAGATAGATAGATAAACTCTTTATTGCACACCAAGAAATAAACAAAAAGAAGAAACAAAGATACCTACATAAACAGTGTAACAATGGGCGGCCTTATCGCTGATAGCGATCTCTGCCACGCAACCTAAGGATGGAAAGTACAGAAAGCGTATAAATAAAGGACGGGGTGCGCATTAGTTAAAAATATAAGTTTGATTATACCTCAAAAACATAGGTACATACTAATAAAATTGATATAAATAATTAAAATACCTAAATATTAAGAAAACAATACATACAAAATTACAAAAGAAACCTATGTCTAAATAATAAACTAATACATAATAAATTACAATATACTACATACATAAAACAACATAAATAATATACCTAATTAAAAAACCCCCGACACAAAAATATTTGACAACAAACTTTCAATTGACAACCATTTTGGGCACATTTGTAGAATTTTGGTTCTTCCATCCCCACTTTAACCCACCATAACTCTTAAACGGCTCAATCGATTTTTATAAAACATAGCTAAGAACACTCTCGATTAAGTCTCCTTTCATCCAAAAAAAACTAAACTGAAATCGGTTCAGTTCACCCCTCTTTTTCGTCGGTGGTTAATAACAACAACAACAGTTACAAAGTTAAAGAATTGTCAATTTCTGCAGGTAATGGTTTTTAACCTGGTCTTTAAATAATACGTTCAGTGATTGAGCTTTCCTGACAGTATTATTTGCTGATTACTAAATTAATTACATATTGATGGACGTGTTGTTACTAGCGCGGCTCGGGAACAACTGATATACCTATGTACTTACTCGTAGTCGACGATCGCCGGTCACACATCTCGCTTGTAATCCATCCATCCATCCATCAGCCATAGGACGTCCACTGCTGGACATAGGCCTCCCCTATGGATCTCCAATAAGACCGGTTGGTAGCGGCTTGCATCCAGCGTGATCCTGCGGTCTTAATGAGGTCATCCGTCCACCTTGTGGGTGGACGTCCTACGCTGCGCATGCCGGTACGTGGTCTCCACTCGAGAACTTCTCGCTTGTAAACAAAACCGCAAATAAAGAACTCATTCATACTTACATACAGGGTTATTTCTAATCAATTAGCATCATCTTGGGGGCTTATTCTGTACATCAAAACTAACAACTTATGTTCTGCGACTTTGGTCAAAATTCAAAAATAATGTTGTTCCATAGTAAAATATCGTTCACCCGCGACAAAATGTATGGAACAGTTGATTTTTTTTTTGTGATTTTTGACAAAAGTTGTAGAACAAAAGTTGTTAGTTTTGATGTACAGAATAAGCCCCTAAAAGGATGCTAATTGATTAGAAATAACGCTGTATATACGATCTCTACACATTGTTAGGAAAACCGAGGACTCCATGCAGTAGAAACACCATTATTACAATAATACGTTGCAGATTTATTCCTTCCATCACATTTTTCTTAAGCTTTAATAATTATTTTTCGCAAATAATGGCAAACCGCCTTCCATCGTGTACACAATTCGAATATTTCGCTCGAATTGTTTACATTATAATTTTAAATATTTATTTTATTTTGTTTTTAGTATTTGTTGTTATAGCGGCAACCGAAATACATCATCTGTGAAAATTTCAGCTGCCTAGCTATCATGGTTCATGAGATACAGCCCGGTGACAGACAGACGGACAGACGGACATCGAAGTCTTAGTAATAGGGTCCCGTTTTTCCCTTTGGGTACGGAACCCTAAAAATAAAGCAAAAAGTTACAATTGGGCTTCTGAATCAATTTTTTGTAATAAATGAAAAGATCATATTTTATTATTGTATAAGTTTTGCACAAATCTATTTTAATTTTTCCTTATAATTTCAAGGTTAAACTACCGTGACAATGTTACACTTACAGCAGTAAGGTGTAAATACCATTGTGACGTCACACGTTCGTTTGAGTCATTTTTAATGTATTATAGT
This sequence comes from Hypomecis atomaria, assembly GCA_964007245.1. Classification (NCBI taxonomy): domain Eukaryota; kingdom Metazoa; phylum Arthropoda; class Insecta; order Lepidoptera; family Geometridae; genus Hypomecis; species Hypomecis atomaria. The sequence continues at coordinate 9,931,702 of OZ023308.1, read as the reverse complement.
ATAACTTTTTAATTATAAGGGAAAATCAAAATAGATTTGTACAGAAACTCACCTACATTTCAAACATTTCAAAAGAAATTAAAAAAAAAACTTAGTTTTTTTTTTTTTGAATGACTTATAGCTGTTGGCCACTGAGGCCTCTACAGCTTACCGGACATGGGCGAGCGCGGATGGCGGCTGAGCCCTAAGATTAGGTTATAGGGTGACTAGCGCAAGGGCACAAAAAACTAAGTAATTCAAAAGAGCAATTGTATCACGAAAGGAGCATTACGCTATAATTGCAAAGTACATAGTGCCCAGTTATGAGAACATCTATTGGCCAATCAGAATGCAACAAGTGCTCTCAAAAAAGTAAAGGTGAACGATACTTTAGAGCGGCTCAAATATTTTGTCTTTGTTGCTATTTCATCGTACGAAGGTCATTCCTTACGTCAAAATGTCTGAACACGAAAATTCGGAGTCTGAATCAGACAATTCAGATATTGATCAAAAAACTGCTCCAGCGCCAAAAATACTCGTAACAAAACCAGCGGAAGAAACGAAGACTGAAAAAAAATTAACCACAAAAGCAATGATCATTGACGCTTTGACAGAACTGAAATCGCGAAAAGGCGTTTCGTTATACGCAATAAAGAACCATCTCATCGAAAAATACCAAGTGAATGCGGAGAAGTCGAACTTTATTATCAAGAAAACTATAAGGGCTTGCGTTGAAGACGGAACGTTCGTGCAAATGAAAGGCATTGGAGCAGCCGGCTCTTTCAAATTATCAGCGAATGCTAAGAATACAAAGCCAAAGAAGAAGAAGAAAATTGCAAAATCATCATCCACAGAATCGAAGAAAAAAGAAAAATCCGATGAAATTTCCAAAAAATCGCCCTCGAAAAAGAAGATTCCAAAAACTAAACAGAAAAGTGACGACGCAGACCCCAAAATGAAAGAAAAATCAAAAGAAAAGAAAATGCAGAAATCCAAAATGACGACAGATGAAAAGAAAATGCAGAAATCTAAATCGAAATCGCTAGAAGAGAAGAAAATGAAAGCTAAAATTGTAGCGGACGAGAAAAAAACCAAATCAGTTCGAATGGAGGAAAAAGAGAAAAAGCCAAAGGCCAAAATGGCCAAAGATGGCCCAACTCCTGCTCAAAAACGTGCTACTATGACAAAAAGAAAAAGCATTGGGTCTATTATAAAACCACCCAAAATGAAACCGAAAAAGTGACGTACCTAATTCAAAATGATATTGTGATTTGTTTGTAAATTAATATAATAATTGTTTTAAATTGAAATAAATATGTTTTACGATCAATCTTGTTTTTTATTTCCTTTGATAACATTATCAATACCTCCATTAGTACCTAGGTAGGTACATAATATATGGTTTTACCTTTACTTAATCGTTCGACTGTCTGTTATTTAATTCTATTGCTGTCCCTTACTAATAGAAACACTAGAAAGAGATAGCGTGCGTTTCAGTTGTGGAATATAAAAAAAAAAAAGGCTGTTGGGCCCGGTTGTGGCCACTTTGAATTTTAACGATTAATTAGACAATTTAATGAATAATATTTAAAAAAATACATAACTTGAAATTCACACAAACAATATTTATATTGTTACATAGTTTATAATTATCATTTATTCAATCAGTTTGACAGCAAAATGGCCACGACCGGGTCAGTGGCCACAACTTCTGCTGCAAGCATAGGCCTACTCACAAAGGGTGAATAGGCACGTCATATCCGCACTGGTCCAGTGTTCAATTCACAATTGTATAGGTACCATGGAATTTCTTCTCCAGCACCCTTACCTAGCTATGGTCTGAATCATGCAACTTGGCGGCTGTGATGTTAGCTAAGTCCATCCATCCATCCATCAGCCGTAAGACGTCCACTGCTGGACATAGGCCTCCCCAATGGATTTCCAATAAGGCCGGTTGGAGCGGCCTGCATCCAGCGCGTTCCTGCGATCTTTATTATACCGTCAGTCCACCTAGTCGGTGGACGTCCTGCGCTGCGCTTGCTGGTCCGTGGTCTCCATTCGAGAACTTTACTGCCCCATCGGCCATCCGTTCTCCGAACTATGTGCCCTGCCCATTGCCATTTAATTTTTTTTTTTAGTTAGCTTAGTACAAGCTGCGAATAGCCCAATCCTGACTGCAGCAGCGTGAGGATTGGGTTTTCCGCAGCTTGTAGCTTAGCTAACGTCACAGCCGCCAAGTTGTATGATTCGGACTATACTGTGCGTGGTGGCAAGTGGTGGTCTCTAGTTCGGCCGTTCAGAGAATGCGTTCCTGACACGTCATCTTAAAAAAATGTTTTTGGCCGATATCTCGGAAACTATGTACTTAAGGGCAAAAAACATTAAGATCATTATTGTAGAAAATTAAATTTCGCATCTTTTGTTGCCACCAAACTTTTTTGTAAATGTGTGTGTGTTTTATCGTTTACGATTTATGGACCATTTAATGTTTTAAGGTCCATTTAATGAAATTTCATTAAATAGGCCATAAATCGTAAACGGTAAGTTTTACAAAAAAAGTTTAGTGGAAACAAAAGATGCGAAATTTTATTTTCTACAATAATGAACTGCATGTTTTTTGCCCGTAAGTACAAAGTTTCCGAGATATCGGCCAAAAACATTTTTTCAAGATGACGTGTCAGGAACGCATTCTCTGAACGGCCGAACTATAGTGGTAGCAACACCCGCCTTACAATCGTAAGGTCGTGGGTTCAAATCCACGGTCACGTAACAATAAGTTACCTATTTGGAACATATCGACTACGGAAATATGAATTAATGTAAGGGACATTTTGGTGATTTTGAGTTACATACATCGTTGGATTCAGAATTCCGAGCTCTATCGAATGGTATATATAACTTTATGATATCTTGAAAAAAATGTCGCTTACCACAAAAAAAAGTGAGCAAAAATATCAAAAATAGGGGTAAAAAGTACGTTAACAGACATAAAAAATGCAATATGCCTCATACGTTAAGTTTCTCATCCTATTAACCAATTAATTTCCCTTACGCTATTACAAGTTACGTTTTTTAAGTCCGATGTGCCTCTTACATCAACTTACAAAAATATACACTGGCCCTTACGCGGACAAACAAATGTTAATTGAAAATCAAAAAAACTTAAACAGGCAGAGGTTTTTATAGGAAAGTGGTTTGATTACAGATTTATAATTTTTGCAGCCTCTACGGGACATGTCCTATAATAGTTGGCCTCTTACATTAATATTCGACTACGGAAATATGAATTAATGTAAGGGACAAAAGGCCATTTTTCAGGAGAGCCAAAAAACGTTCGCATTTTCTTTATTTCTTTATATCTTTTTTGTTTCTTGTCTGATTTAAATGACTTCTAGGGAAAAATTGCATAAAATTTTGAACTGTTTATGTTAAAGATATCATTATTTGAGATATCCCTGTAGTTTAGGAATTGACATGTCCCTTACATTATTTTTTTCTGTTAAAATGACCAAAATTTTAAAAAAAAGTTAAGGTAACGTACATCTCATAATCAAATACGAGGTAAAATTGCAGTGAAGGACATCGCTTCAATAGGTTTTTTTTAAATAAATAGCCCCAAAAGATTATCATAGTCATTTATTTTCTATGTAATTATATTTAAAAATGTGTCACTGACGCTAAGTTAAAAAAAAACGTTAGAAAACTTTTTGAATAACAAAAAACTAACGTTCATTATCATAAAAAGACTGTAGGAACTTTTATATTCAGTCTTCCATAATATAACAATAAAAGCTTCCAAAAAAAGTTAAACTACGAATAAATCTTTGTAAATTAAACAAAATCATAATATAGTTCTGAACCATGTAACAAGAATAGTATTTATACAAATTAAATTGGTTTCTTATATGGCAACAGTTGTTTTATTTATTTGTGGTAACTATGATTAAGTTTATCCTATTCGTTTGACAAAACAAGGAAAGGCATGATCATTATTTCAATTCATTAAAGATGACTGCAACGTACTAGGCTTGTATAGGTATAATATGACTTTTCAAGACTTTCCTTGTGTTGTCATATTAAATTTACAAGATGATATTAACTTATGTATTTACGTATAATAACTAATAAAAACAACATTTAATAAATAATAAAAACAACATTCCCAGAAGATTTCACGCGGATTACCTAAATCTTCCGCATGATGGTGCAGTTTTAGACACTTCATTGGAAACAGACGAAGAATATGAAGACGCACAGTAAATTTTAGGATTAACCTCAAATGAATGAATAATCATTTAAATAATTAATAAATCATGAATAGATGATGATGAATAAGCATTTATTTTTTCTTCACTATAATTTAATCATGAAAGCATTGCTACAGAAATGTTGACTAAGATTTGCTCATTGTTTTGATACTCGTATTTATGTTAATTCTGGTAAACATTATTAACAAGTTGTTATCACAGTTAAGATAATTCTATGACTTTCATTGGACAATACGAGGAAAGTCTTGAAAATATATAGCCAATTTGTACCTGTCACTTAAAAGCGTTTGAATCCGGTTTTTCACGTCTTTCCTTTTGTTGTAAAATAAAAGAAACTTACTGGATAAGATTCATCTTACAAATAATTTACTTGCTAAAATCGAGGTTATTGTTTTGTTATTTTTTAATAGCTTGTTATAGGTAAACCATGGATATTTAGGTGCCCTATTTGTTTTTGTTTAATTTTGACTGGACATGTTTCTAGGCATAAGTATTTTATCATCTATTTTAATAGATTTTATTGTTTCTTTATGGAAGACTAATAGTAACTAACTAATAGGTATAATATGACTTTTCAAGACTTTCCTTGTGTAGTCATATTAAATTGACAAGATTATATTAACTTATGTATTTACGTAACACTACTATGTAGGAACTATTGCAATCAGCCTTGCCTTATTGCCTTACGCCTTTTATGTGCCTGATTGCAATAGGCAGTTCCTACATAGTAGTGTTACGTAAATACATAAGTTAATATCATCTTGTAAATTTAATATGACAACACAAGGAAAGTCTTGAAAAGTCATATTATACCTATACAATAGTACGTTGCAGTCATATTTAGTGAATTGAAAAAGCCTTTCCTTGTTTTGTTAAACGAATAGGATAAACTTAATCATGGTTCCACAAGTAATGAAAACAACTGTTGCCATAAAAGAAACCAATTTAATTTTTATAAATACTATTCTTGTTACATGGTTCAGAACTATATTATGATTTTGTTTAATTTACGAAGATTTATACGTAGTTTAACTTTTTTTGTAATCTTTTATTGTTATATCATGGAAGACTGAATATAAAAGTTCCTACACGGTCTTTTTATGATAATGAATGTTAGTTTTTCATTATTCAAAAAGTTTTCTAACGCATTTTATTGTGATATTACTTACTTAAAAGTATTGCTTAAGACTTTTAATTACATAAGAAGTTGTTTATGTTGTTTTTTTTAACTTAGCGTCAGTGACACATTTTTAAATATAATTACATTGCAAATAAATGATTATGATAAACTTTTGGGGCTATTTATTTAAAAAAACCTATCGAAGCGATGTCCTTCACTGCAATTTTACCTCGTATTTGATTATGAGATGTACGTTACCTTAACTTTTTTTTAAAATTTCGGTCATTTTAACAGAAAAAAATAATGTAAGGGACATGTCAATTCCTAAACTACAGGGATATCTCAAATAATGATATCTTTAACGTAAACAGTTCAAAATTTTATGCAATTTCGCCCTAGAAGTCATTTAAATCAGACAAGAAACAAAAAAGATATAAAGAAATAAAAAAAATTGCGATCGTTTTTTGGCTCTCCTGAAAAATGGCCTTTTGTCCCTTACATTAATTCATATTTCCGTAGTCGATATGTAACGGAATTTCACACCACTGGATTTTCGGTGAAAGTAAACATCGTGACGCAACCTGTAAACGTCTTTAGAAGGAATTCGATGGCGTATGTGAATCCACCAACCCGCACTGGGCCAACGTGGTGGATATCGACCAATCACCCTTCGTGGGCAGGCCTACGTCCTGCAGTGGACTATTAAACAGGCTAGTACTCGTACAGTACAGTGCCGGAGAAAAAAGAAGTAAGTAGGTAATGCAGGATTCATGCCCATGTTTTAGAGTTCCGTACCCAAAGGGTAAAAACGGGACCCAATAGGGTCCCGTTTTTTACAGACAGACGGACAGCGGAGTCTTAGTTATTACTAAGACTGTCTATCCGTCTGTCTGTCACCAGGCTGTATCTCATGAACCGTTACAGCTAGAGAGCTGAAATTTTCACAGGTGACGTATTTCTGTTGCCGCTATAACAAAAATACTATCGTTTACCTTCGACAAAATGTATGGAACATCTGATTTTTTTGTTGAGTTATGACAAAAGTCGCAGAACAAAAGTTGTTAGTTTTGATGTACAGAATAAGCCCCTAAGAGGATGGCTAATTGATTGGAAATAATCCTGTGTAAAAATGAATGTTGGTCTGTATGTCCTTTACCTATAGAATCGTAAACTATGCATTTGATCATGTGATGATCTTTAGCAAAGCTGTTGTGCATAAGCCATTGAAGGTTTCTGAGTTAGTGCGACTAATTTTCGACAGATGGTGACACGAAGTTCACCGGGTCAGCTAGTCTATATATATAAAAACGAATCGTGCCTACAACATTGTCAGCATCGACGTCGGCGTCATCGACAGTAACGTCAGAGTCTATGAATGATGATGAAGTCATAGAATTAGTTAGATTTCATGATCTTGAATTTTAACTTATTTTACATTCAACTTGTTTTTTACATTTTTGACGTGACAACGTCTTATAAATTGGTTTGCCGGGTGACACTTCAAGAAACTGCGTTACGCTCCGCTCACACTTTTCTCGAACTACCCCCTACTTAAGATTTAATCAGTTATTGTCAATAATAATTACTAACACCTAATAATTACAAACACTTACGTGCCTCTCACTCGCTCTCATTCGTCTCATTCGTCTCAAAGTCGTTGTCACGTAAAACTTTCGCCCGTATACCGACTTTACAGGCAACAGTTTTTTGATCTTGATTACTGAATAACAAATTAAATTACTCTTGTAGTTTCATTTCACTGTCTAAAGAAGTATCTAGTTAGGTAAATAGGTATATTTATTTATTTAAGTATACATTGCCTTATATCGAATCTAATGTTAATTGGTACACAGTAAAACAGCTGACCCATTTTTTAGATAACATATTATGTATGTCGTTGGTTTTCTATTTAAATTAGGTTTTTATAAGTCTGAGATACAAAAAAATATATATATAGCTTCAAACAACCAATTGTCTGTATGCCATTGATGGCGGAGGCTAGAGAACTTTACAAATAATTTATTTGGACATCTATGTATCTACATATATACCTAGTTTCACAGACTAATAAATCATTGTTTCATTGTTTCATTGAAATATTTGGTGGAATTTGGTGTTTTTTTTTCAGTTCAAGTTTCTGATATTTGGCGACTTTTTACTTTGTATCTAGCGCCTTAAAAAATCCAAGGTGGCAACGCTGAATCGTGGTTGTTAGTCTCGCGAAAACTCTCGTGGCGTGAGTAACTGGCGCGAGCAGGAGAAAAAGCGAAGCCGAACGTCACAGGCTCACAGCGCTCACAAAATAAGGCCCCGAGTCCGAAACACGGAAATCCGACGAAGAACCAATAGTCCAGCAGCCCTCTCCTGTGAAATAAGGCTGAATCTTCGTGGGCAGGTTAAGTTTAACGAGATGCCCAAATTAATCTTATTAAAAACCTCGATCGAGGTAGCTAAAGTACTGCGCAGGTATTAAACATGTCGATTTGGTGGGGTGTCGATATTGTTACAATAACTAAGTTTTAATATTTGAATATCGAGGTAAATGGACGATAAACCCGGAAAAACAATTGTCCTACAAAATGGATGCTATGATTAGAGAGTCCTCCACTCCGAATGTTTCCAAATAACGAGTCATCACGACTAATTTTGAATCATCAAAATTATTAATAACAAGCTGATTTTTTGTGTGCAGTTTAGTGAATGTTTGTACAATCAAATGGCTTAGGTACATAGTGCTAAGTAGTATGTTTTTCCAGTCCTACGCTTAGAAGTTGTTTATACCTGCGCAGTACTTTAGCCGTGGTGGTCTAGAGGTAGTGACGCCCGCCTTACAATCGTGAGGTCGTGGGTTCAATCCCAGTCCCGTACCAATGAGTTCTTTGGAATTTATGTACGGAATTTCACACCACTGGCTTTTCGGTGAAGGAAAACATCGTGAGGCAACCTGCATATGTCCGTAGAAGAAATTCGATGGCGTATGTGAATCCACCAACCCTCACTGGGCCAGCGTGGTGGATATGGCCCAATCACCCTTCGTGGGTAGGCCTACGTCCTGCAGTGGACTATTAAAAAGGCTGATACAGTACAGTACAGTACAGTACTTTAGCTACCTCGATCGAGGTTTTTTTATAAGACCAATCTGGGCGTCTCGTCTAACTTAACCTGCCCACGAAGATTCAGCCTGTTATTACCTAATCACTTTAAGATCACAGGAGATGGCTGCCGGACAACGGCCCGTCGGATCCGCTGTCAATGCTGTCATGAACAGGACGCGTGCCAGGCCAAGCGGTGTGACGACAGGTGGAGTAGGACAGTGACGGAGTGGTGGCCGAGGCCAGCGGAGCGTTAGTCTGCAAGATGGCGAGACGATATTGTGAAAATCGCGGGTCGAACCTGGGGCCTTATTGTGTAAGCGCTCTGACGTTCGGCTTCGCTTTTTCTCCAGCTCGCGCCAGTTACTCACGACACGAGAGCGAGCGGGAGGTAAAGCGAACGTCAGAACGCTTACACAATAAGGCCCCTGACACGATTAGCACAGGACCGAAACAAATGGCACCGTAAAAGAGAGGCCTATATCCAGCAGTGGGATTGAGAAGGCTGCGGATGATGATAATCCCGATAAAATGGAATAGCATAAAAACCAATATATCACGCGGGCTAAGCTATAAGCCTACTCTTGTACCTACCCATCATTATAGCTAGCTTATAGCTAGAAACCAAACATAAAATCGCGAAAAAAATCGTTGATAGTCAATGGGCTTTTTCTATTGGACAATTTAAGTACTTAGTTGTTTTTGGCGGTTCCGGGGTCGGTCCCATAGTTAAAGATCATCTCGATGTTCTCTTAATATGATTTTCCTAAGTTGCCAGTGACCCTGTTTTCTAAATATTGCAGTCAACATAAGGAATGCAAAAATGTAGGGGAGAGTGGGGTAAAGAAGGTCAAGCCAAATTTGTATAACTGTCATTATTTTTTTTAAGTTTTTTGACTTATTAAAACTAGGTATATGCTACTTTTGCCCGCGGTTTCAACCATCGTGATCTTTTGATTTATGTGGTATCCCATAGGGACTTTATTTTTGAATAAAAAGTTGCCTATTTCACTCTCTTTTGACCTTTTCTCAACTTTTGAACTTTATCCAAATCAACAACTAAGTCAATACGTTGTTTTGGTGCTTCGTGGAAGGGGAGAGTAACAAACAGACAAACACACTTTATTATAGATTTATATTAGGTGGGTAGGTATTAGTAAGGATAGGAATTTAGAGAGGATTCCACGGAGAGCGTATTGCCAACTCCGCAATCTAGGACGTCATAATGGGTGGGGTCAACTCGGCGTAATACAGACCCTATTATATTTTTATGTAAGTAACTATACAGGGTTATTTCTAATCAATTAGCATCCTTTTAGGGGCTTATTCTGTACATCAAAACTAACAACTTTTGTTCTGTTACTTTTCTCAAAACTCAAAAAAAAAAATTGTTGTTCCATAGAAAAATGTCGTTCACCCGCGACAAAATGTATGACCTTTAAGAAAATAGTTTATACGTAATGTTTATTTTCAATTGGCTTAAAAAAGACTTGAAATAGTTTTAAGCAAACTTGAATAAAAAATAATATTGGAGTAAATTTATTATTATGATTGAGAAATTATGATGATGTCTACTTAAGATAAAATTTATTTTTAACACAATTTTATTTCCATTTCATGGATTTAATCACTTTGAAATTGAAATATTAATTCCACTAAAATATAAGTAGTAATACCTACAAATTAACGTGGTGTTATATTCTGAATTGCTTCTTCTTCCTTATTGGCTTGTGGAAAATTCCTACGGGCTACAATGGATAGGTGATTAATAAATGTTACAAAATTGTTCATAAAATTATAAAACAACTGAGTTCTTAACTACCTATTTATCGTAATGATCTGACTATAGTTAACTTAATATTATTATTAGTAGTGGGTACTCACTAGTTATTTAATTTTATGGCATTGATTTGATAGGTACCTTATAAGTAATGACCGAATATGGTTTCCATAACTAAAAATAAATGTAACTACCTAAGGTACCTACCTAAAGACCAAAAAAATATTTCATTATTAGAACTGTTAATAATATACCTAATTAAAAAACCCCCGACACAAAAATATTTGACAACAAACTTTCAATTGACAACCATTTTGGGCACATTTGTAGAATTTTGGTTCTTCCATCCCCACTTTAACTCACCATAACTCTTAAACGGCTCAATCGATTTTTATAAAACATAGCTAAGAACACTCTCGATTAAGTCTCCTTTCATCCAAAAAAAACTAAACTGAAATCGGTTCAGTGGTTCGGGCGCTATGATGCCACAGATAGACAGACAGACACACAAACAGACACACAGACACGTCAAACTTATAACACCCCTCTTTTTCGTCGGGGGTTAAAAAGAGGCTGGTCATACTCAGCCGTAAGATGCCTTAGCTCATATTGAGTCTCAAGCCTTATTAACTGAAACAAAGAAAAGAGACAATGGCATAAGTAAACTGTGTGCAACTGAATGAGAATATTAGGTTTCTTTTTTGCTTATTTTTTTTATAATGCTACACAAACTATTAACGAAAGACTAAATATAAAAATAACACATAAGATAATAACCTACACTATTTCGTAAATCGAAAAATCTTTTAATATATCAGTTATCAAAAACAATAAAATACGTTCATTGTCCGTCGGCAACCTTCAGTAAAGACTCAGTACTCCTTGTGAATATAAACTACTTAGTTAGCATTTATACTCGATAAAACAATATACAATTAGACGTAATGGCCACCCACAGCTAACTATATCGCAATAATAATACACAACAGAATCAATTATTCGATTCCCCTCAGTAAAGGTAGGCCAAAATTATTAATCTCAAAAGCAGCCATGTTATAGCAATGACATCACAGACCCAACACAACAAAATAACGAAATCTGGGTCTTACGACCATACAATAGAGCTTGAAATAAACTACCACAAAATTTATCGAAGACGTTACTTGATTATAGTTCTATTTTTAAACGTAAAAATGTAAATGTTATCTCTGTTTCATATATAAAGAGAAGTCGAGGGCGCGAAAGAGACGGTTGTCTGTTTATCGGTGCCTGACGTAACGGATAGAGGATATTGGGGTCATAGAACGTGTTTGAATGTCGAAACGCGTTTATCCAATGCGGCGCGCCGTTATTCACTCGAGTTTCATTGGTTCCGTAGTTCTCGTACCACGATGTACGAAGTTAGTAAAATCAATACTAAAGAACGAGGATTCTGTTTGAAAATCGAGCGGTAGTGTCGCTTTTGCTCTGTCGTTTGGTGTTTCGTGGTAGGAGGCAGTCGGGGCAAGTCGGGACCTTTCATGTTATTCGTGCAGCCATTTAGTTTCAAAACATGTCTGAGTGAGCTCTCGTGACGTTCTTGTGGATTTTTTAACGTTTTTGAAGCAACCATCTGCAGAATTGTAGTACGGTGAGTTGTGTTGGTGTTTTTTTTCTGTTTACTGCATTGCTAATGTATTTTATCACGTGATTAGTTGTAAGAACGCTGAGCAATGGGTTTTATGTGAATTTGATATGCATTGCGCGTAACAACAGACGAAAATAGCTCTATTACTGACAGTCACCTCTCTGTTGTTAGAGATATAAGTGTAGAAATGTATTGTCTCGACATTTTTGTTAGGATTTGCGAATTGTAATGTCTTTAGTGTACTGATTTTGGAATGATAGTATTGTATTATGTTGTTTGTCGTTCTGTTACTTGATATAATGCTTAGTTATCAAATTTGTATGCTATGACGTAGTCAGTGCAATCGTTAGGTACAAATTCGTGGAATTATTTAGTTGTAATATGCTTATTCTTATTACTTCACAATAAGGACGAAAGTTGATTAGTACAGTCATTATTTTTGTTGACGCCACTGCTGTCTCGCTCACTCTTGGTATGGGAGCAATTTATATCCTTCTCTTTCGCTGTCGTTTTACTTATTTATAGATAATCGTCGGGGTGTCCGCTCGCCCTACATTTCTCGTTAGTGATGGGACTTGAGAATGGATTTTTTTATAAAATAAAGTATCGATGCATAGATTTTATTCAGTTCGACTTATCGATATTATTTTAGAAGAATTTTAAAGACTTTAATTTAAGGAAATAATAGTTGATAAACGTGAATGAATGAATTTTTATGATGTGTAGATACAAAAAAAATATTGCAAGTGAATAGAAAAAGTGATTTGTAAAATACGATAAAAATTGCAATAATAAATACTTAAGTTTACTGCTATTTTATAAGAAAAAAAAAAACGAATTATCAATACACTTAAGATTGGGTCCGAAATTTGAGCTGACAGTTATACCTCTAATAGCTGCGATAACCGCTTGGGAAAATGCTTTAAAGTACTGCCTGGAAATTACAAAATTATGGCGTCAAAACTTGATAGAGTGCCGTAAGTTTGTTGATAGTGACTGATATGACATAGTGACTGAATGACAGTTGGGATTGATAAGCACTGAGCACAATCTTCTTGATCGCAGAAGTTGAAATCGTTGAAGACGATGATCATATTTTATTTCTGGACAATTTTCTATCGAGCTGATAAGTTGATATCAAATCTACTAATGCAATAGATATAAACCAGTTTTTGTCTGTCATTTTGGGTAATTTAATCAAAGCTTGCATTGGACCAGTTCGAAGCGATACCGACACTTGAAAAATTTGACGCCAGTGAAACTGTCGTTCAGTTCAGTTCAGTTTCAGTTTCAGTGTCACATTAAAAAATCATCAATTTTGCAGCTTCATTGTAGGTAGGTTACCTTTTTACTAATACAATGCTGAACATAAGGCTGGTGGTGGATTCACATACCGTCGATTTTTTTTCTGAAGATGTCTCAACTTTTATGAACAACGTACGTCACGTTGTTTTCCTTCACCAAAAAACCACGTGCGGTTTGAAATTCCGGACATAAATTCCAAAGATCTCATTGGTGTGGGACCGGGATCTGAGCACACGACCTTGTGATTGTATAGTGGTGTTACCACTATGTCACTACTATACCACCATGGATTATACATCACACCACTGAACATATTAATTTCGAGGAGTCGCATTTTTCGGACTGCGCATAAAGATTTAACACTCTCTGAAGATGTCTCAACCATTAGGCAAAATATGTGTCAAGAAGTATACTGTGCACGTAACGGGTAAAGGTTACGTTAAATTAAAAATCTTAATTTTATTGTTCTCGAGATCACAATGACTATATTTTGTTATTAGCTGTTTTTGTGAATAATTTTAAAACATCACAACGTACAAACTTACAACAAAACATACATTTAAACAATCACAAGTAAAATAATTATAAAATGCACAACTCAAATATTATTCGATAACGTTTTACCCCATCACTACGTCTCAATTCTTTCTTTTGATAACAAAAAATAAAAATGTCCGCCGTCCTTACAACCGCTGGCTCTTTTATTTGTCCTCAATAACATTTATATGCGACATGTTACCTTATATTATGTACAGAAAAGTTCAAATTTCATTGGCACATTTGAGTCTTTGTTACCCATCAAGTGGTAATCGAGATTCAACTTTATAGGAAGAGAGATAAGATCAACAGTTGACTGGAAATATGTTAAGTCTGATATCCAATTTCCAAGTATTATTAACTTGGGATTTAGAAGGGTCGTTTGATTGATTTATGAAATAATAATAAAAAGGGTCTTGTGTAGAAAGAGACAAGATAATACAAATAGTTTTCTTACATTCCTATCAAACAAATACTTAATGAAGCATATTTACAAATAAGTTGTTAAATTAATTGAATCAATTAATAAGTCATATATTTAAAAGAGTGATTCTTTCATATTTTTCTGTGAGTAAGTAAAAATAGGTATTTATTTGTTTTACAAAATTCTTATTTTGGAAACATATCAAACGATTTTAGTGATTTTTTTTATTAAAATCTTTCCTTTATAAGTTTATCTATCTGACTAAAATATTAGCCATAAGCAATTAGCCTACTAAACAAACTAACCTCATCCTTGCCTGAGTCGTTGAATCTATAAAATCCGAAAGAGACAGCACTACAGCACTCTCTACACAGAACAAGTGCGAGTGAGACGTAAATATGATAAATTTAAGAGGACCAAACGTCTCATTTTGGATTGACGCAACGATATTAAAACGTGTGACATAAATGAAGTAAGTAGGTATAGGTACTATACTCGGAATTTTAATTCGATTCCAGATTTGACATTAGCTACTGTCATTTTTGACAGTTTTTGACAGTACAAACTGTCAAAAATGACAGTAGCTAATGTCAAATCTGGAATTGAATTAAAATTCCGAGTATAGTAGTTTCCGAACAAAAGACCACGCGATATATTACATATTGGCTTCGGTCAATTATTATTTGTTCCCAGTATTATAAACTCCGACTTCCACAAACCTGTCCCCTTCCACCACTTTTCTCTCCTTTCTCATTAGGTAGGTACTTAAAAAAGTCGAATACGTAGCTTGAAATGTTTTTTTTTGCCGAAAATGTCACAATCTACTCCAATGATTGCAAGCTACATACAATAAATTGGCGGATTGATGACGTAGTAATATATCTCTCTATGAAATCTACATACAAAAATTAAAACAAACAGTGGAATTGAGAACCTCCTCCTTTTTAACGTCGGTTAAAAAACACACGTTGTTTGACTTTCTAACCTGGGCCCTTTTTGTGTAAGAGCTCTGACGATCGGCTTAGTTTTTCCTCTCGCTCGCTCTCGTGGCGTGAGTAACTGGCACGGGCAGGAGAAAAAGCAAAGCCAAACGTCAGAGCGCTAACGCAAAAAGGCTCCTGTTGTAATATCTTTAATGGGTAGAGAACCCATCAATCGTGTGCAGGTTAAAAATAAAATTATTTACTTTCGTAGAACCAAAAAATTATAATGAAATTATAATTCTAGTTATTTTATTCGCAAAACATACTCCATACTACCGACTTTGCCCAACGTCCTCTCGCCTGTGACACGGCACCGCGTCATTAGTTCTGCAAAAAATAATATACTTATAATAAGTACCTATTTCATCGTTATTATACTGCTGGACATAGGCCTTCCCTATATATCTAAAGTTTCCTTGAAAATCTGCAATAAGAGTTAATAAGACCATTTGGAAACGGCTAGCATCCAGCGCGATTCAGCGGTCTTGACAAGGTCATCCATCCACGTGGGTGGGCGTCCTACGCTGCGATTGCCGGTACGTGGTCTCCTTTCGAGAACTTTTCGACCTCATTGGTCATCCGTCCTCCGTGGTATGTGCCCTGCCCACAGCCATTTCAACTTGCCGATCCGCTAGGCTATGGCAGTAGCTTTGGTTGTTCTACGGATCTCCTCAATTCTGATTCGACCTCGCAGACACTCAATATTGCTCGTTGGGCTACTTGGAGCTTCCTAAAACTTAAGGCCTATACCTAGTGATAGACCATGTTTACCTCCATACATCGGTCATAAGAAGTCTACTGCTGGACATAGGCCTTCCCTATGGATCTCCAATAAGACAGGTTGGAAGCGACTTGCATCCAGCGCTATCCAGTTTAATGAGGTCATCCGTCCACCTTGTGGGTGGACGTCCTACGCTGGGTGAACGTGCTTGCCGGTAGGTACATGGTCTCAACTTGAAAACTTTTCGACCCCATCGGTCGGTCCTCCTGAGGCTGGAGGCTTGAGGCCTTCGAGCATCGCGCTGTAGGGTTCATACAGGGTTATCTACGTGGCCTTTACGTGCTGTAGGGTTCATACAGGGTTATCTACGTGGCCTTTACGTGCTGTAGGGTTCATACAGGGTTATCTACGTGGCCTTTACGTGCTGTAGGGTTCATACAGGGTTATCTACGTGGCCTTTACGTGCTGTAGGGTTCATACAGGGTTATCTACGTGGCCTTTACGTGCTGTAGGGTTCATACAGGGTTATCTACGTGGCCTGTACTAAACCGAAAGGAGGTGATGAAGACTATCATTACGACTTTTGCCCATTTACTTTGGGCAAAAGTCGACTTCGCCACCAAAAGAATTGAGATCTACCTGGGGGCCAAGTGTTCTGTAGAAAATCCTAAAATCTAAGTTAAGTACAAGATTCTAAAGGGATGTACTAGGTATATAACTGAAGCTCGAGATTTGACTTGGCTAGTTTTATGTATAAGTAAGGTACCAACAGTATAAACACTCTTTATACAAAGATAATTTAGCCTGTAAGTGAAGACTAGCCAACTCAAATCTTGGATTCTTGATAAGCTAAGGGACTTTAGAAATGTGCCAAATTTCATGTACCTAATCATGCCTATATAGGTCGATTTGTTTTCGAATTATGAAGGGGTCAAAAGTAGCTCGAAATGGTTAGGTAGGTACACACGGTTGCGTCGCCAGTTTTCTTTGAACACATGGCTGATACTTATATACTTACCTATAAATATTATAATCTTATACCTTTTTTTAGTGAACATTTTTCTTAACACAGACTTCAGGGTCTGTGCCCTTTGTTAACTAAAATTACAATTGTTTGATTATCACTACATAGTATAAAACAAAGTCGCTTCCCGCTGTCTGTCCCCATGTAGGTATGCTTATATCTTTAAAAACTACACAACGGATTTTGATGCTTTTTTTTGATAGATAGAGTGATTCAAGAGGAAGGTTAAATGTATAATACACCTGTGCGAAGCCGGGGCGGGTCGCTAGTACTGTACAAAGAGAGTTAGTGGGTACTTTAAATCTTAGCCTAAGTTAGTTAGTTGATGTACTGCGTGAATGCCACGAGCAGACCGGCGACCCGCATGCAGCACCCGATCACAAGTGTGACACATGAGCCAGCCATTGCTCTCCTCGACAATATTTGAGGAAGGACAACGATCCGGCACATGATGCCGCCGCAAGAAGGAGCCTTCGATCGCGAGCATGAATGCTTGGGGCATGCAGGCAATGCTTTTCACTATCACTACATAGTATATAACAAAGTCGTTTCCCGCTGTCTGTCCCCATGTATGCAGGCATCTTTAAAACGACGCAACGGATTTTGATGCGTTTTTTTAAATAGATAGAGTGATTCAAGAGGAAGGTCTATATGTTTAATACACCTGTGCAAAGCCGGGGCGGGTCACTAGTTTCTTATAAATTACATATACACATTTTTCACGTCTTAAGTCAAATTTTTTGCCTTCTCCCGGCCCAGAGCCTCCATCTTCTTGGTCTTATACCTTTGTATTTTTAATTGTTTTAGATGCAGCAGCAGATGCCTCAGGTGGAACAATGTGGGTGAGTCGCAGTTTCTGTACCAGCTTTTAATAGTCCACTGCAGTATGTAGGCCTACCAACACAGGGTGATTGGGCCATAACCACCACGCTGGCCCAGTGCGGGTTGGTGGATATCCGAGATATAAGTCGCAGTTACTTTTTTAGGGTTCCGTACCTCAAAAGGAAAAAACGGAACCCTTATAAGATCACTTTGTTGTCCGTCTGTCCGTCTGTCAAGACCCTTTTTCTCAGGAACGCGTGGAGGTATGAAGCTGAAATTTATATCAATTACTCAAGTCTACTGTCCCTTGAAGCTGTGAAAAAATCAAACTTCTAAGCCAACGCAATCAAAAGATACAGCCGTTTATGCCGCAAATTTTCGACACTTGCAAGGGAATCAAAACCTACAGGGTGCTTCCCGTGAACTCAGAATCTTGAAATTTGGTACGAAGCAACGTCTTATAGCATAGATAAAGGAAAAATTACGAAAACCATAAATTTTTAGTTACATCACATAATATATATTTTTTAATAATTTTAACCTTACTACCCATTTCCTCATAAACGCGTAGAGGTATTAAATTGAAATTCATACCAAATACTCAAGTCTATAATACCTTTAAGCTGTAACAAAATCAAACTTCTATGTCAACGCAATCAAAAGAAACAGCAATTTAAGCTGCATATTTTGAAACTCGCAAGTACTCGCAAGGGAATCAAAACCTAAAGGGTACTTCCAGTCGACCTAGAATCTTGAAATTTGGCATGAAGCAACGTTTTATAGCACACATAAAGGAAAAATTCCGAAAACCTTAAATTTTTAGTTACATTACAAAATATATATTTTTTAATAAATATAAACTTATTACTTTTTTTGTCGTAATGAACGAACTTTGTAAACCTTGCAGGTTTGTACGGAACCCTCGGTGCGCGAGTCCGACTCGCACTTGGCCGGTTTTTTTAATAAACTACGTTTTTAGATATTGCTAGCTTTACCCGCAGCTTCCTTAAATTTTTCTGCATACAGACAGACAGACAGATAAAACTCTTTATTTACCTACAACCACAATTTAAAAATAAACACTAAGTATTTACACATAATATATACGGCAAAAAATATTATTAAAGTAATAAGAAGTAGCCTATAAGTAAGTTCGTATGGGCCGGGTTGCTGGACCTGGTAGTAGAATTTTTATGTCACCTGAAGGACTCTGATATGGTTGAACGGTTAAAACCACCGAAACCTACAATTTAACGTGTTACCGAGCCACGGTAGCGCTCAGTTGTAAATGTCACCCGCGGTCACCCATCCGAAGACTGACCGTGCGGTTCGCGAACGCAATTTAAGTAGCCTTAGGATTGGTAGCCGTGTCATCCTCTGCGGCAGCGCCACTATCTAGAAAAAAATCAATAGTACCTTATAATGATGTACATTAGACGTACACGATGTACGTATAATATAATTGCTGTACGTCCATTAGGTACTGACAAAATAGACATCAATTGTGGCTCTGCTGCGGAGCATACTCTCCAGCAGAGCCACTCCGAACTTGTATTCAGGAAAGAATGCGACTGTTTTATAATGGAAACTGTTGTACGTTTAGTAATTAATGCGTACCTACGTGTAAAAACATTACTATAATGACAGTGATTTCACTTAGAAATACTTCACTCAAATTTTCGTGGAAGTGCCTGGTTATTTTATGTTAGCAAAAAGAAGCCTGTGTATTTGAATTTACTTTCTAGTGGGCACCAGGTAAAAAAACCTCCCTATATTTAGTTCTAAAAGTATGGTAAATATTTTGATTTACCGACTTCAAAAGAGGATCAATATATTTTTTAGGGTTCCGTACCCAAATGGAAAAACGGGACCCTATTACTAAGACTTCGATGTCCGTCTGTCTGTCCTTCTGTCACCGAGCTGTATCTCATGAACCATGATAGCTAGGCAGCTGAAATTTTCACAGATGATGTATTTCTGTTGCCGCTATAACAACAAATACTAAAAACAAAATAAAATAAATATCTAAGGGGGGCTCCCATTCAACAAACCTGAATTTTTAGACGTTTTTCGCTCTATATTATTAATGGTACCGGGTAGATGATTGAAATTTTCACATAATATTTAGTTTTATATTCCCTTCAATAAAAAAATAATAAAATTAAAATAAAATAAATATTTAAGGGGGGCTCCCATACAGTACGGAACCCTCCGTGCGCGAGTCCGACTCGTACTTGGCCGATTATTTAGTATGTATGTTATGCGATTACTCCGCCAATTTAAACCGATTATGATGATTCTCTTCTTGTTTGTAAGACCATACCTACTTCAAAAATAGTCCTATTTATATTTTACCAAAATCAGCAGAGTCCTTTTTAGGGTTCCGTACCCAAAGGGTAAAAACGGGACCCTATTACTAAGACTCCGATGTCCCTCTGTCTGTCACCAGGGTGTATCTCATGAACCGTGATTGCTAGGCAGCTGAAATTTTCACAGATGATGTATTTCTGTTGCCGCTTTATCAACAAATACTAAAAACAGAATCAAAAAAATGCTCGCTATTAATAACGGCAAGAGGAATGGGGCTAAGGGGGCTCCAATACGGTACGGAACCCTTTGTGCGCGAGTCCGACTCGCACTTGGCCCTTTTTATTGAAAAATCAGCAAAGAAAAATGTGAAAATTACTACATCGATGATATCCGATCCGACGATCCGTGTGAACAACTACCTAAGTATTCGAATTCTTGACACAGTGGCCGTGGTGGTCTAGTGGTAATGACACCCGCCTTACAAGCGTGAGTTCGTGGTTTCAAATCCCGGTCCCGTACCAAAAAAATTCTTAGAATTTGGGATTTCACACCACAGGATTTTCGGTGAAGGAAAACATCGTGTGGTCACCTACCTACGTCCGTAGAAGAAATTCGATGGCGTATGTGAATCCACCAACCCGCACTGGGCCAGCATGGTGGATATGGCCCAATCACCCTTCGTGGGTAGGCCACGTCCAGCAGTGGACTATTAAAAAGGCTGGTACAGTACAGTACACAGTTGAGGTTGGTTATACCATTTTTG
This sequence comes from Hypomecis atomaria, assembly GCA_964007245.1. Lineage (NCBI taxonomy): Eukaryota > Metazoa > Arthropoda > Insecta > Lepidoptera > Geometridae > Hypomecis > Hypomecis atomaria. The sequence continues at coordinate 9,910,947 of OZ023308.1, read as the reverse complement.
ACAAAAAATAAAATGATTAGTCAGCAAGTTGCTCGCCTTGAAAATGATCATCATACATTCATAGAGTAAGTAGGAGTGGCCTGACGGTAAAACAAAGACGATTCGCAGAGGACAAAGATTGACTTTTATACCTATAAATTAAAAATTTAAAAAACCCCCGACACAAAAACCTACCTAAAAAAAGTACGAAATATAAAATATCTTATCTTTCATTTGACAACCATTTTGGGCACATTTGTAGAATTTTGGTTCTTCCATCCCCACTTTAACCCACCATAACTCTTAAACGGCTCAATCGATTCTTATTTAAAAAAAGCTAAGAACACTCTCGATTAAGTCTCCTTTCATCCAAAAAAAACTAAACTGAAATCGGTTCAGTGGTTCGGGCGCTATGATGCCACAGACAGACAGACAGACACACAGACAAACAGACACGTCAAACTTATAACACCCCTCTTTTGCGTCGGGGGTTAAAAAAAGACTACTTATATTATAAGACCTCATATTAGGTACTGACTTCCAAAAAGGAGGAGGTAGGTACTAAGTACCTATGCCAGTCTGTATGTATTTTTAACCCCCGACGCAAAAGAGGGGTGTTATAAGTTTGACGTGTCTGTTTGTCTGTGTGTCTGTCTGTGTGTGTCTGTCTGTCTGTCTGTCTGTGGCATCATAGCGCCCGAACCACTGAACCGATTTCAGTTTAGTTTTTTTTGGATGAAAGGAGACTTAATCGAGAGTGTTCTTAGCTATGTTTTATAAAAATCGATTGAGCCGTTTAAGAGTTATGGTGGGTTAAAGTGGGGATGGAAGAACCAAAATTCTACAAATGTGCCCAAAATGGTTGTCAATGTGTCGGGGGTTTTTTAAATTTTTAATTTATAGGTATATATTATTTTGTGTTGTCATCAATATTTTCACCAATCGTGAACTGATTTAAAAATTAATATTTCGAAAGGGCAATATCCCGAGGTGGTCCCATTTAAATTTTATCGTAATCGGCGGAGCCGTTTCTGATAAATCAACAATAATGTACATGGAAATTACATCGATTCGTGCAAACTATTCGAATTCTGGACAAGTAGGTACGGTGGAAGTCGGTGGTGCCATTTTAAGAAAAATAATTATTAAATTTCTTTAGGTAGGTACCTACTATTTGAAACGAGCAAAATATTGTTTGATTAGTAATAGGTAAAAATAGCATAGCCGTGGCGGTCTAGTGGTAGTAACACCCGCACTAAAATCGTGAGGTCGTGGGTTCGAATCCCGATCTTCAAGCAATTATCTACAGAGCCACAGTCCCTAAGTGAAAGTAGTCAAAAAATGTCCGAGCGCCGTCATACATACCGACTTAGATATTTGCATTAAATAATTCACAATGACCCGTTTTCTTGAATCTCGGCGTTACGTCACCTAATTAGTGCTTGTAACTTGTAACCGAGCACTTTGGTATCGCGCGGCGTTGTAGTCGGCTCAGGCCTGGACACTTTTTTCGCACGATTGTGACTATAGATATTTGTTCGAAGATCCCGATCCAACAGTGGACGTCCTTGGCAGAAACTACGTGGCTTAATATGGTCTTGTGGTCTCCACTCGAGAACTATTCGACCTCAGCGGTCATGAGTTTTCCGTGCCATATACCGTAACCTCTGCTATTTCAATTTGACAATCTGCTGGGCTGTCAGTATTCCATGACGACGTATTATTTTGCGCGTTGACTGCGGCATTGCAAAGCCACAAAAGTAAGTAAGTTCGTATAGGCTGGGTGGCTAGCCCTGGTGTCAAAGTTTTTAAGCCACCTGAAGGCCTCTGACATGGCTAAACGGTTAACACAGCCGGGGCCTACAATTTAACGTGTCATCCGAGCCACGGTAGCGTTCAGTTGTAAATGCCATCCGCGGTCACCTATCCAAAGACTGGAAATTTACAACACTGAAATCGATTCTCGCAGTGAATACATAATGTAATCGTTGTTGCAGCCAACAGCAGATGCAGCCCGTGATGCTCTGCCCGGTGCAGTACGTGTACGAGGCTCCTGTCATCTTGCCGCAGCCAACACCAGGTACTAACAGGTGATAGCTGTTGCAGCCAGCAACAGGTACGAACAGATGATAGTGGTTGCAGCCAGCATCAGGTACCAACAGATGATCGTTGTTGCAGCCCGCAACAGGTACCGACAGATGATCGTTGTTGCAGCCAGCAACAGGTTTCAACAGATGATCGTTGTTGCAGCCACCACCGTGGTGGCTGCTACTTTGGATTATTTGAGGATTTCCTCATTTCTAATTCGATCTTGCACGTTGGACTATCTTGAGCTAAGTGGTTAATAGCATTTTAATTATAAATTTTGTTACAGAAGAACAGATGCAGCAAAACCAAATCCTGATTAATGTGAAGAACCCTCCACCATGGATCCAAAATCGAGCTCAAAACCAAGTAGTCTACCTGCAACAAGTGCCAAACAACTATCAACCATACATCCATCCACAAATGATCCAAAATCACATGTACCAACCGCAAATGGCGTACCCCATACAAACAGTGATGACGCAAGACAATCGACAGTTCATACAAATACCTAATTTAAATCATTACAATATAGTACAAAATCCTACACAAATAAATAATGAAGAATCGGAAAAAATGCCACTATTAACACAAATGCTGAATCAAAAAGTAAATGCTAACAGTCAAGCGACAAATATCACAAATATTAGACCAAATGCAACTCCTGTCGTAAACACAATAAGGCCTGTAACGCAAAATCAGCAAGTTCAGACTGATAATGTGTCACCTAGTATTAAAGGTAGGCCACGAAACGTACAGCCACAGATAATAACTATAAACCCAATGCAACAACGTCAACTAACCAATCAGAAACAAGAAGCTGTGATGAATGTAAAACCGACGAACATGAGGCATGAAGTACCTCAACATATAAGAACTAAAGTGCCTAGTAGCATTAGTGTTAAAACGGTCAACCGGCCTATAATTCCTAGAACGGTTGTGAGACCTTTAGGTGTCATGCCATCGCACAATTTTTATTACAATCCTGTTATTATGCCAGTGCCTACTACAGGAGCCAAAAACGTTATGACTAATACTGAAACGCAATACATGAGGCCAAACAACTTGCAAGAAATATATACTAGAACAACGGTACCGATGCAATACCAGATACCTATTTCAAATGTGCCTCCATTCATGAATGTGACACCAGCAAAAACTACTGAGAATACTCAGAAAGTTGCGGTCAATGTCAATGCATCAGTAATACCTATTAGCAACCCAATAAATGTACAAAGTGGCAATGATAAAAAAGTAATCACAGATTCAAAAATACCAAATAGTAATACAAGCGAAACCAACACTGATGAAAAGTTAGTAAGAAACACAGTTTTTGTTCAAGCACGTGGTAGAGTACTCAACGATAAAGAAATTATTCAAAAACCAAATCTGAAAAGAGGCAGTGATGACAATATTGATAGTTTAATAATAGACGAATCAAAAAATCAACAAACAGCTAACATAGATAAAAACTCTGAAGTCGCTATTACCATTAGGAAAAAAATCAAAGAAGAAGTTCCCGAGAATAATTCCGAAACTTCAGCTATTGCCATGAATCTGATGTCTGTATCTACCAAACTACCAACAAGTATTCAAACCCAACAATCTAGAATAAGCAATTTACTAGTAAACTCTGAAAATGTACAAAAAGTTATTTTGAACACTCCTCAGTTAAATGAAATTACCAATAAATCTGTAGATTTGGATATTAATAATTCTAAACTATCTGAACTTCAAAGGGACTGTAAAGATTTAATACAAAGCAATACTCCAAAAGCACTTGCGAGTAAAGAAAAAAATGAAAAAGATGTTGATGTAAAAAGTTCAAGTGCCAAGAATGAAAACGTCAGTAATAATGCAGATTCGAAAGAAGATATTACAGAAAATGTTATTAAAAAGCAAGATAAAGTAACAGTTTTGACTCACGTTGTAGAAGGTTTTATTATTCAAGAATCCAGCGTTGCTTTTCCTGTAAGTGTATTAATATGTCATAAGATGTATATTAATTAAATATTCATTTAATTATCCTACTAATATTATAAACGCGAAACTTTTTGTATGTATGGATGTTTGTTCCTCTTTCACGCAAAAACTACTGAACGGATTGAGATCTTATGGGATTGAGATGAAACGTTGCAATAGTAATGTTTATGTTTATACATCAAAATAACACACAGGCTATAATTTATAAATGTTTATTGTATTGTATGAAACGAAGTTCGCCGGGTCAGCTAGTTATACATAAAAAAGGATTTGCTAGGTTAGCTGGGTAAGCTAGGTTGGATACATGACACAAAAAGAACATTAGTAACATTTTAATTTGATTTCAGATACAAAAACCAATGACAGACAAGGAAACCAAGAAAGAACAAGACTGCCCGAAAATTAAAGACCAAAAGAAAATAACAAAACCGGCCAACAGAGGAGATAAAACAAATGAAACAAAAGACGCTAATAATCATATTCCATGCAGATATTTGAATTCTAGCATAGAATCAGAGAAAGAAATGGAATTTGCCGTAATCAACAAAGGTAATTATATCAGTATTAATGTCAAAAATGTATAAGTTACAACAAATTGGTACAAAAATGTTAGAAAAATGACATCGGTACATAATAATAATTAAGATTCATCAGAGCACTTCAACTTTGAAAATTTTTAAACACTGATTTCCTTTTCAGATGACCCATTTGCAAACGTCGCCAAATCCACAGTGGAATCATGGACGGTATGTTACATCAGTAATAAGTATTTTCTGTAAAGAAAACTATAATAAACTAGTCATTAGCGCCACTGAGGCATAATTAAATTATATTTCTTCTAATAATATTACCAAACGCTTGCATGAGATTAATTTGAAACAGAGAAAATATAACACCGGAGCACAAGCCTACACACAGCAATGGCTCTACTAAGGATGACAATGATTATGATCGTCAAATAATTACAAATCCAAATTGCAAATTGAACACAAATATTAATAAACGTTTAAAATCCATCGCAAATGACTAAGAAAAACTAAACTTAAGAGTAAATTCTTTACAGGCGGACCAGGTAGCTTCGCATCTTGAAAAGTTCAAATGGACTGAGACAGCAGCCAAACTATTAGAAGAAGAAATCGATGGAGAATCAATACTGCTTGTAAATAAAGATCAATTGGTAGCTATAGGAGTCAGCGAAGAGCATGCTGTAGCAATTTCAACATTTGCTGCTAGCTGATAATGTGAATCGTAAAGTATAAGCTGATATTTCTATTGAATTTTTACCTAATTACAGATATCTTTACCGTTTATGGCTATCGTTCTGGTAAAAGGTTTATTCATCGTTATGAACAAGTTTTGCCATGGAAACAATGCCGAAATCGCAAAAAAAAAAATCGGCAAATATTTCATTTCTAAAAGTCCATGAACAAAATGCATGGAACAAACAGCTGAGTATCTTTGCTATTTTAATGTTGGTTCCTAAGGAACAGTTGTTCATAGCGATGAGTATAATAATATGTATGTACTTCTGTAAGCTAACAAGGTAGATATATCTCTCATTTCCTTTGTACTGAAATGAAAAGAAGACTAAGTAATATTTAAATATTTAAGATGTATGGTCAAATGAATGAAAAACTTACGAGTAGATAGTGCAGCTTTTGTAATTTTGGATTTGGTAACATTCGCTACATATCCGTCCAAAACATTTAAACCTAAAGTTTCATCGATCCATGACTTGGTTTTATTTTTAAATGTGAATAGTTACTTAAAGTATTTTTAGAGTTATTTAAAAATTAGTTGTTAACTCCAATTATTAACTTGTTTTACTTTTATCTCGACGCCAATTATGTTTATAATTATAATATGCAATCGGTTATAGTTGGTAGTTTTAAAAATAAGTAATTATCCTGTAAATATTGTATATAGGTATAGACTTAATTATTTTTACAATAAATGTTAGAACAATATTGAGTTTCCCTTCTGATTTTCCTTAAGCGTTCGATAAAGTTCCAATCGAAATGATGGTATATTTAGCAATATTTTATGCTAGGTGCTGTACTTTGTTGCCTGTACTCAATTAACTGATGAAATCAAGTAACTAATTTCCAAAACCAATCAATTTCTATAAAAAAATTAACAACTTTCATCTAGGAGGAATCAATTGTGGCCTTAATCTTTTCAGAATATACCTAGTCAGGTCATAAGTATTGTGACACAGTAAAAACTTTTCTTTTAAAATGCTGGCCACAAAAAAGTTTATTGAATTCAAATTTCGAATTGTTCATGAAAATGAAAAATGTAAACTTTTTAGAATTTTACTCATTTTTAAATATGGAGTGGACGCTTAAAGAAGACCGTGTTGCAGTTATTGCGTTGCATCGTTGCGGTTACGCGCTAATTCAAATTTTTGACATACTGAAAAATTTGAATATAACCAAAAGATTCGTTTATCGTACCATCAAACGATACAATGAAGACTCTGGTGTAGATGACAGGTAAGTGGTCGCCCTCGGTCTGTTAGGACTCCAGCAGTGATAAAAGCTGTGAAGGCGCGAATTCAATGAAATCCCAAACGTAAGCAGAAAATGTTGGCCCTTCATATGGGGTTAAGCAGAACCACGGTGAACAGGGTGTTAAATGAAGACTTAGGGCTTGGGGCAAATCGAAGAAAAACAGGACATCGTTTAAATGCTCGTCTAATGGACCTGAGACTGAAGAGATGCCGCGCTTTGCCGCGCGGGAAAAAAATATCGGGAAATTCTTTTTTCGGATGAAAAAATTTTTACCGTAGAAGAGAGCTACAACAAACAAAATGATAAGGTGTACGCACACAGTAGTGAAGAAGCGAGCAACAGTATTCCGCGTGTCCAACGAGGTCATTTTCCATTCTCGCTCATGGTATGGTTGGGAGTTCCTTATTGGGGCTTAACAGAGGTACATTTTTGTGACAAAGGTGTAAAAACGAATGCAGTTGTGTATCAAAATACAGTCCTGACGAACCTTGTGGAACTTGTTTCTCATACCATGTTCAATAACAGGCACTGGGTATTCCAACAAGATTTGGCGCCAGCTCGCCAGCAGCAGAGCGAAGAGCACACAAGACAGGCTGGCGGCGCGTGAAATCGACTTCATCCGCCACGAAGACTGGCCCTCCTCCAGTCCAGTCAGATTTGAGTCCATTAGATTACAAGATATGGCAACACTTGGAGGAAAAGGCGTGCTCAAAGCCTCATCCCAATTTGGAGTCACTCAAGACATACTTGATTAAGGCAGCCGCCGATATTGACATGGACCTCGTTCGTACTGCGATAGACGACTGGCCGCGCAGATTGAAGGCCTGTATTCAAAATCACGGAGGTCATTTTGAATAAACTTTATTGTCATAAGAATCTATGTTTTGTCAAGTTCATTTTGGTATATTAATGGTTACATAATAAATAAACTTGTTTCAATTATTTTATATTAAACATGTGACAGAATTTATGACCTGACTGTGTATAATATAGTGTTATCTCGTCATCAAATATCTTAATAATAGTTTTTCAAGTTAGAAAACTAAAGAAAATTATAAATAAATAGCATTTAATCTGATTTCATTACAAAACATAACTTTTAATACACACAATAGTCGTACAATAAAATTTTCATCACTATATACTAACATTTCAAACCACAATTCATACAAAATTTCTTAAAGAACCTAAAAAAACTAAGCAAAAAAACTCTCACCTCTTTTGCACTAATGTCGTCTCCCGGATTTGCCCATAAAGTTAACCACCTGTGCAAAAGGAGACATTCTGCCTCGTCTACTTCTTTTCTTCATGCCTAATTCTTGGAGAACGTCGTCGGATTCTGCTACAGACGAATCCATGTTTTTTGACGCCAATTCTTCGGAATATTCTTCACTTCCGTTTTTATCAGTGTCTGTGTCTGGTTGGTATGTGTAGTTCATTTTATTTTTCGGCACTGGTTGATCCCTGAAATGACAATCGGCATTATGTACATAATAATAACATTGTTATAATTCATTTGGCCTTTAGTTGGAGAAAATATTAAACACGTATTTTTTTCTTTTGTCAGTCAAACAAAAAATGATAAAGATAAAAGGAGGCAAAGTTCAAGAGTGGGTGCTCGCGACTGGCCTTTTTGCATACTAATGAAGTTTGATTTTAGTCTTTTTTCTACATTTGTTCATTCTTTCGGTTTTCTATCACGGTGTTGGCTTTACCAGCTTAATTTTGTCTTCTTACTTAGGATAACTCCTGTCTCGATGCTTTGTGGTCTGGTGTCGCCTTTCATCTGACTCCCTTCTTACTTACCTAGTTAGTCTTCTATCTCAGTGTTTTGCGTTATGATCTTTCTTGTGTTTCATCTGCTAACTTTTAAAGTTTACTGTTTGTCCTTTTTCTCTATGTCTTTATTCTTTCGGTCTTCTGTCACGGTGATGGCCATACTTCCGTCTTCTTGTTTACTTAAGGTGTTATATGGAACCAAGCTGGCCAAAACAAATTAATTAAACCACAGCTGCACTACTAGTTTATAACAGCAGCTGCACGTGCTATCGGTAGTTGCAGTTGGCAGTTCGATCCCAAATGGTACCTTTACTTAGTATATGTAACTTCTATCTAGATGTAATGTGGTGTTTATTTACTTACCTCCGTCTGCCCCTTTCAGATGAGACCTTGGTGTCAGGTGTACACACCAGAGTTTCGTAGAAGTAGTGGTCGGCGCGACCTTCGGGCGCGTAACCATCCTCGTCAGAACTCTTGTTGGACGAAGCCACGTGGGTTCTCAGGGTTCTTGTATTTGCCTTTTACTGCAGTTATCATCAGTGTCTGGTCTGGTGTCACCTTTCCTCTGCATTCTTCTTCTTACTTACTGTAAATTCTATCTTCTGCGGTGTGACCTTACCTTTATGAAGTTAGATTTTTGTTAAGGCAAGGGCCTTACTGGTTTAGCTTCGTCTTCCACTTAGTATAACTGTATAACTCCTGCCTCGATGTTTTGTGGTTTGGTATCACCTTTAATCTGTCTCCTTCTTCATAGTTACTTATTGTGTCTTCTATCTCAGTGTTTTGTGGTGTGACCTTACCTCTATCTCCTTTGCTCACTTTTGAAGTTATTTTTTTGTCTTTCTTCTATATTTTTTTATTCTTTAGGTCTTCTGGCACGGTGTTGGCCTTACCTTCGTCTTCTTGTTATTTACTCAGTGTAGTTTGCTAAGTTCTGTCTTAATGTCTTGTAGTATATTATTTATTTCCTTACCTCCGTCTGCTCCCTTTAGGAGAGAACTTGGTGTCAGGTGTACACATCAGAGTTTCGTAGAAGTAGTGGTCGGCGCGACCTTCGGGCGCGTGACCATCTTCGTCTGAGCTCTCGTTGGACAAGGCCACGTGGTTCTCAGGGTTCTTCTTATATTGGCGGGAGCTGGTGAAAAGATTTTTATGGAAGAATTTTATTCAAATTCTTGTTTAACTGAAGCCATCAAGTGCCGTCCCAGGTGGATCGCGCTGGATGTAGGTCATGCAGCCTTATGGGAAATCTATAGAGACACTTAAGTCCAGAGGGCCAAGTGGGAGTTTTTAACTTTGTTCGAAACCTGCTTAACGTTAAATGTGATTTCTATAGAAACGGCACAGCGTCATCTTGTGTCACGTTAAGAAAACTGAATGGCTAAGTGTGAGTTTTATTTAATGTAATGTAACGAGCGCTAAACCGATCACATACAAACAAACCGAACACAAGCGCGGCAACATCTAAGATTGGCTAACTCTAGTGTGTGTGTCAATGTGCTCGAGTGTGTGCTCGATGCGTTCGGTCAACGCGACGTAAAAGTACTTAATTCGATTTGATTTACAAAACTCCCACTCGGCACTCTGATGCGGATGCCTATACTACGAGGGGTGATCCAAAAGTAATGATAATCAGTTATTTCTACTGCACACAAAAATACAAAAAAAATATCAGTCACTTGCTCAATTACCAACTAGTTCAGGAAAAAAAATCATATAAATAGGCCACGATTCCCGGGAGCTACATTCATTTGAATACGGGCTGTCAAGGAGTGAACATCAAAATGGAAAAACACGAAATCAGAGCTGTCATTAAATACCTCTGCTTAAATACCTCTACTATCAGGCATGTAGCTGAGGTCACAGGGATCTCATATGGCAGCATTCAAAGAATCCTTGCAAACGAATTGCGGAGAAAGGTCTCCGCGCGTTGGGTACCGAAAATGTTAAACGACGAGCAAAAGAAGAAACGAGTCGACATGTCAAGAGCAATTCTCGAAAATTTCCAGGCAGACAAGGATAATTTTTTGTCACGTTTTGTGACCATGGACGAGACCTGGATCCACCATTTTGATCCTGAAACAAAACAACAATCGATGACATGGAAACGATCCGATGAACCGACGCCGAAGAAATTCAAAGTGTCAAGCTCAGCAGGGAAGGTTATGGCGTCTGTTTTTTGGGACGCTGAAGGAATAATCATGGTGGACTACTTGGAAAAGGGGGCCACTATTACAGGCTCCTACTATGCAGAACAAATAAGAAGATTGCGGGAGGCTATTAAGGAGAAAAGGCGAGGCAAACTGCGGGCTGGAGTGCTGTTCCATCAAGACAACGCACCGGTTCACAAAGCTGCAATTGCCATGGCTGCCATTCAGGAAGCGGGCTTTGAGCTGGTGGATCACCCCCCCTATTCACCAGATCTAGCCCCCAGTGACTTTTATCTCTTTCCACGACTCAAGGAACATCTCCGAGGCAAGAAATTTGACGATGATAGCGACGTGATGGCCGCGGTTGAGGACTTTTTTGAGAGTCAAGATAAAGATTTTTTTTCTAAGGGAATTTTAGGTTTAGAAAAGAGATGGACTAAATGTATAGACTTGCTAGGAGACTATGTTGAGAAATAAATTTATTTTTTTATTTTATTCATTGTGTTTGTTATTGATTATCATTACTTTTGGATCACCCCTCGTATAGCTAAACTACGAATGACGATTACAAAGGTCAAGTGTCAATGCTATAAGTAGGTATAGTCCGTGAGCGTAGCCAGGTATCAGTTTCACTCTATAACACTATGTACCTAGTTGTTGATTCCCGACTTTTCATACTTAGACTGTTACTAAGACTCCGATGTCCGTCTGTCTGTCTGTCACCAGGCTGTATTCATGAACCGTGATAGCTAGGCTAGACAGCTGAAATTATCATCTGTGAAAATTTAAACTACGCAAAGCCTGGACTAAGACACGGTTATGATATCTCATTACCCTGACTAAGGCACGGTTATGATAATATCTTCATTACCGTGACTAAAGGCTCAGGGCACGTAACGCACACATTTTCATACTGAATTACCCTGAATGTTCGGGTGTATGAATGGTACGTCCGGGATCTCTAAACTATGAACGGCAAGTGGTGTCTCACCTCCGTTTCACGTCCCCGGAAAGCGCGGGCGAGCGCGGCGCCGCCGGCCCGAAGGGCGGAGCACCCGGCGCCGCCTGGTCGCCACTCACTGCCTGCGACACCAATAATAACAACAATTATATTTAAAAAACCTTTTTGCTTAAAAACAAGCTTTTACTGAACAAGTACTCGCCAAGACGAATCAAACGAGCCGAAACTCGATAGGGTTGCGTCGTTTCATTACAGAGTTCATATGACCAGCTTCCAGCTCCATCACTAGACGCTGGTTACCATTGAAAGACAAACTACTCGCCAATACCATTCAAATGAACCCAAACTCGATGAGGTTGTGTAGTTTCGTTGCTAACTTCCTTTGGCCACCTTCCAGCTCCATGATCAGATCAGCACCATGTCATCATAATATTGCATTGTCACGCGATTTACACGTGTATGAAAAATTTCAGCTCAATCGGTAACCGGGAAGTGGATCAAATTTAACTTGCAAGATTTAATTACAGACCGACAGACAGACAACGGGACAGATGAAACTAAATAAAATGTCGATTTAATTTTCCCATACAAAATGTTCCATCTATTGGTAGCGCCAAACGCCATCGAAATTAGAATCGACCGAATTAGTGACATGAAGGTGACATGAAGTTTACCGGGTCAGCTGTACTGATATCAGCTTTTTTAATAGTCCACTGCAGGGTCTGCAGGACGTAGGCCTACCCACGAAGGGTGATTGGGCCATATCCACCACGCTGGCCCAGTGCGGGTAGGTGGATTCACATACGCCATCGAATTTCTTCTACGGACGTATGCAGGTTGCCTCACGATGTATTCCTTCACCGAAAAGCCACCCAAGTAACAAAATTTGGTACTATAAAAGACCTGAGAACGTTTTGGAGCGTGCTAATTAGTGTTCATGATTGGCACTATAATAGTCTTGTAAACGTTTACAGAACCCCGAATAGGCCCTAGTATTATCACTGATTTATTCTATAATCATTACATAAAGGCTGTCACGGTGATAAATCAGCTCTGTAGTTGAGATGTGAAAGTGATAAGAAACGCTTTTTAGTACTAAAATAGCTCTACTTGCAACGTTTTTGACATAAATTTGCTCTATAAAAGTAACCAAAAACCTATTTAAAGTGTTATTGTGCACCGAAAACGATTCCAATGATCTTTTTTATTACAATTGCTTGCTATTTGTGAGTTTTCTTCATGAAAACAAAAATCGGTAAGTTTATGTTTTATGTCACTACAGCCATTGTTGATAAACGTAACACGTAATTAAAAGGACATAACTACAATACATGGACTATAAATCTGCGGTAACTTGCACTTGCGAAAATAATTGTGTCGCTAAAGTCATTACACTGATTTCAAATTTGAAAATGCGCCCTCATAATTTTTATGTTTTAATTAATTTTTAATTATTAAAATAAGAACTTCTTCCGACTATGGCTGCTATAGTGCTTATTGGCTCCAGCCGTGCTGTTAATGAGCTACCATGACAAAAAACGTCAGCCATTTTTTTCACCCAACACAAATTATAGCCCGGGAGGTAAGCGGAAAAAATGCAACTACTTCCTAAAAGCTGAATTTTTGGTATGACGCTATCAGTGGCGTGCACACAGTTTTAAGACAGGGTAGGCAGAAAATTTTACACACCAAAAACACGTTGGTTTTGGTTCGTCGTCTTGTCGATTGATAATGTAGGTGATTGCCAAATGCCAGCTCAAATATCCGGTGTAGCACGACCTATCTCGATAACTTGTTTTTTTTCACCGAAAGATAGTTTTGAAAACGCATCATATTTTATTTTCTCAATACACACACCATCTGAACAACTTTCACAGACAATATTATCAATTTTTCACTCTATTAACAACGTTAAAATCCTAAATATCTGATAGCGTAGTCACAAACACAATACCAACGAATACTATATACACATCAAACAATATGGCGACTATTGACTTTTGAAATTAGTAGTAAAAAAGGGAAATATAATACCACAAAAAATGATGGCCATCTAAATGTATAAAATTCAATTAAAAAAACAATGTTACTTTCTAAAATAATTGCATTGCATAGCAAACTTTCTTTCGGAAATGTTCGGTACGACTCGTAATTGTTCGTGTTAGCTAAGCAAAAAGACACTGGCTTTTCATGCAGTTGTGTGCGTGATTTTTGTCATTGTGTGTCAGCAAAGCCCACGTAGCTATAGGAACGCAAACACATTAAATCCGCATGACCACGACTTACCACGAGAGCACACATACAAAACATTAAGAGATCCATAGTTTGTGTCTTTGCCGTGGCAAGAGCGGGTGGCGCTCGTGCAGCGCGTATCGGTGATGCGAAATTACCTTCGATCTTATCTTAATGATACCACCGGCACTCGATAGGTGGAGCTGATTCATGATTTAAGTTTTTTATGTTATTTTGTTTATTGATAAAATATTATTAGATCTATTATCAGAACCAGGGTAGGCAGTGTCTTTCTGTCTTTATGAAGCGTCCGCCACTGGACGCTATCAAGGTGGTGTACTAAAATACCACGGAGTCAGTCAGCTGGGACGTTTAGCGGTTGGAGGGAAAAACTGTATGAATTAACAAAAAAAAACATGTCACTGAGCCTGTCAGTTAGGCTTTATTTAAAGCGGCGCTGCTTTAAGTCCTGACTGACAGAGATTGTAAGTAACAAGGTCTGTCAAGTCAAGCAGGCTTTAAAAGTTTCAGGTAATTTTTGGTAATTAAACTTTTTAAACTATTTTTCTACCCGTACACCAATTTTCAGCTATTAGAAGTAGTTGCAAGATACTTTTTTTTTTTTTAAATAATTCTAACGGGTATCCTCATCAAACGCAAAGTATTCTAGCTGACTGACTCTCGGGTATTCTTGTACACCATCATACTCGTAACACACCGAAAATTCAGCTTTTAGAAAGTACCTAGTTATATTTATTGCACTTACCTCCCGGGCTATTAGTTTTGTTATCTAAATAAAGTCCAGTAAAGTGAAGTACTTGTCATATAAAAGATACTGAAAAGCTAGTATAGATCTAATTAGTCCATTAATTGTAGATTTTAGTACATTTATAGTATGCTTTAGTTGTGTAGCAGTAACACAAACTCACTTATAGAACAATTTAAAATATAAGTTATTTAAAAGATGCGCCAGGAGTCCTTTTGGTACTATTTAGTACTATAGAAAAATGTTCATGGCTTTTACAGAACTAGCACCATAGACATATTTAGGGAGCTTTTAAAACGCTAAAACGTTACGAAATTGTTGTACAAGGTACTTTTACAGTGCAAATTTGTCTTGTAATAGAGTTTTTGACACTTCTACAGTACTAGTACTATAAAAGTAACTTTGACGCATTATTAGTGCCAAATAGATACATAAAAGTGTCCTTCAGGTTGTCTATAGTATTAAATAGTACTATAATCGCATATTTTACACCCATTATAGAGCAACACTTTAAGTATTCTTTTGTATGGTCCTGTAGACGTTTTAAGAGCTAATTTATAGAACTTAAATGCTCTTTTATCTTATAGAACCAAACCGCTCTGTTGAAAACCTTTATAGTACAAGCAGTGATAACGGTTACCACTATAGGTCTACTATATTACTGTTTGGTGATAAAAAGCCCTGGTTATAGAAGCTTATGTTACTTGGGCAGTGGTGTGAAATTCCGTACATAAATTCCAAAAAACTCATTGGTACGGGACTGGGATTTGAACCCACGATCTCACTAGACCACCACGGTTGTACCTACATAGTATAAAAGCAAAACCGTTATTTTTGTGTGTACTAAAACCTTGTCTGTCTGTGTATCCGCTTAAGGGTTATTTCTAATCAATTAGCATCCTTTTAGAGGCTTATTCTGTTAGTATATCAAAACTAACAACTTTTGTTCTGCGACTTTTTTCAAAACTCAAAGTCGTAGAACAAAAGTTGTTAGTTTTGATATACAGAATAAGCCCCTAAAAGGACGCTAATTGATTAGGAATAACCCTGTATATCTTCCAATCCGTAACCGGGCGAAACCAGGACGAGCAGCTAGTAATTTACTTTGTAATTTTAAATTGCTGAGATAACATTAATTAGCTATTTATGATTATTCATCTAGAAGGGCCCACCTTATCGTTAACATGGAAGTAGCAATGCGTGACCCGCTCGACGTCAGCCCAGGCCACGATGTAGCGCGCCATGGCCAGCGGGATCTTCGGCAGGAAGTTGGAGTGGAACTTGCCCTGGCAGTAGATGGTGATCACGTCCGTGTCTTTTATCTCGAATATTATCCGGAACACTGTGCCTGGGGAAAGGATGAGTAACAAGACTTAAGGACAAGCGCTAGAGGCAGCGCGCGAAATTCAAATGTTTCCGGTTTTTTTGCAATTTGTTACTTACCTAGGTATAGTCCGGGCGGTAAGCGCAAAAAATTGCAACTACTTTCTAACTGAATTTTTGGTATTACGTTGTCATGGTGGTGTACAACAATACCCCGGGTTCAGTCATCTGGGATGCTTAGCGTTTGGTGGGGATACTCGTTTAAATTTCTTACAAAATAAATGAGTATCTCGCAACTACTTTTAAGAGCTGAAAATTGGTATACGGGTAGAAATATAATTAAAATAAAGTTTAACCACAGCCAATCACCTAAAACATGGAACAGAGCTTGTCTGTCAGGCTTTATAGCGGCGCTACTTTAAAGCCTGACTGACAGGCCTTGTCCATTGTTTCAGATAATTTGCTGTGGCTAAACTTTTTTTTAGTTATTTTTCTACTACTACTACCTCCCGGGCTATTAACTTTCCTTAATCAATACGTAGGAAGCGGTTTGACTCAACATTTCTGATTCGTACCGCCAGGGAATGGAATAGTCTCCCTGCTTTCCTGTTTCCTAAGAGATATAATCTAAAACTTTTCAAGATCAGAAAGAATAGGTTTCTACGTAGATTAGTAGTACATACTAAAACAGGTTTTGTTTTTTTTTTAAATTATTTTGTCGATTGTTATAGAATAGAAATTATAACAACTACTTTTGTGCAATTTTCAGGATTTATACAGAACCCTCGGGGGACGAGTTTGACTTGCACTTGTATGGTTTATTTTTTTTCTAACGAGCTCTAAGTAACTACGTCGACAGATTGTCGAGACGTCTGTATGTAAGTACAGGTCTTTGTTTTTGTTAAGTATAGGGCTTTGAAGCTGCAGCGGCCTACCATTCTCCACCCCGAATAGTAGGTACTTACCTAATTCTTCGCTAAAAATGACATACTAAATCGAATTGAACCGTGTACGCGTACCTACATTATTCGAATAATTCGCACAGATCGATATATTCATCAATGTAGTAATTTTAACATTTTGTTGATTTTTCAAAAACTACTCTGCCAATTTCGATAAAATTAAATTTATACCACCCATAAAGTATGATCTACCAAACAAAAAAATAATTATTAAAATCGGAGCAACAGCCTTAGCAGGTACCAGACAGGTGGTAGACCAGTAGGTACAAAGCAGTCTAGACTGCAGGGATACCAAATGCTGGAGAAGCGTGATCCCAAAATTCCCTCTTAAGTTCTTCTTATCGATGGGCCAGGATCATCACGGAGTGGGTGCCTGACGGACAACGCAGCCCAAGAAGCGCTGGCGTGACGATCTTGACTCATTCGAGAGGGGTTGGCAGGAAGTTGCGATGGATCGCGACTCCTGGAAGGAAATGGGGGAGACCATTGCCCAGGAGTGGGACAGTATAGGTAAAAAAAAGTGCTTACCTGGCACAAACATGTTATAGTTGGTGTCGTAGTTGCCGCTGCCGATCCAGACTCCGTTCTTCCGTGAAAGGGAGATGATGTTATCCCGATGGAACCGCACGTCGAAGTGGAGGACTACGTCACGGGGTTCTTCCCCTTCTTGCGCACACAGGTTTACTGACATTCTGGAGGAGATATTAACAGTATCTCTAGCTTTTGGTAGCAGTTACGTAACAAGTCGACACTTTCGCGTCAACTCTGATAACATAAGTGGTCCCGCCGCCGTGTTGACTTTGTTTCGGTCACAGTGATTTATGAAACAAATTGATAATTATGCTTCGAGCAAATATGTTATCTACAGAGCCACAGTCCCTAAGCGAAAGTAGTAAAAATATGTCCGAGCGTCGTCATACAAACCGACTTAGATATTTAAATTAAAATATTCACAATGACTCGTTTTCTTGGATCTCGACGTTATGTCACCTAATAAGTGCTTGTAACCGAGCACTTTGGCATCGCGCGGCGTTGTAGTCGGCTTGCAATCACCTTACGTACGACTAACCTAATTAACTAAAAAGCCTGCCCGCTACGTAGTTTGGGCAGAGTTTTGGCTCGGACACTTTTTTTGCACGATTGTGACTCTATGGATATTTGCTCGAAGTAATTAGGTATTATCGTATTATTAAAAGTATGTTTCATTTCTTTTGACTTTAAACACCATCAACCACATTACAATACAGGGTTTTTCCTAATCAATTAGCATCCTTTTAGGGGCTTATTCTATACATCAAAACTAACAACTTTTGTTCTGAGACTTTTGTCAAAACTAAAAAAAAATTGTTGTTCAAAAAATATCGTTCACCCGCGACTAAATGTATGGAACAGCTGTTTTTTTTTTTTATTTTCGACTAAAGAGAAGAACAAATGTTGTTAGTTTTGATGAACAGAATAAGCTCCTAAAAGGATGTTAATTGATTAGGATTAGGAATAACCCTGTATATAGTATTTAGTAGTAAGCTGCACAAAACCTAATACTGGCTGAAGCTCACTTAATAACACTTAACACACTCACGCAGCTGTGCGAGGATTGGATATCGCGCAGCTCATAGCTAACTTCACAACCGCCAAGATGTTTGAATCGACCTATAACTAACGTGACCAAACGTCCCGCTTTGGGCGGGACAGTCCCGCTTTCAGGCAGTCTGTCCCGGTGTCCCCAGCGAAACCGACACTGTCCCGCTTTTGCAAACAGATCAAACGATAATATAACTTGCAGGTAATAATACTGAAAATATCCGAAAATTTATATCATAATTTCCGTCAACTAACTAGGTACTACAACTTGATGACCCAGCCAGCCAGATAGATATTGCTAAAGGCGATAAAGCCGCCTTAAGCTACCTATTTACCACCTAAAGGTGGACATACACGATGCGATGATTTGATCAAATTTTCGCTTCATTCCAACTGGGAGCTCATTCAATTAATTCAAAGGTAGGAGGTGTACCATTTTGTTTCCTCAATAACTACTAACCAGCTATAGTTAACTACCTATATTTGGCCTCCACTGGACTGATCTGATGAATTGATGCGATCATCGCTTTCTGTGCGCCCAGTTTCAGGTAGTAGTACAAATCGTGAAGTAGGTACCAATTCCTACCTTTGAATTAATTGAATGAGCTCCCAGTTGGAATGAAGCGAAAATTTGATCAAATCATCGCATAGTGTATGCCCACCTTAATTTGAAGTTACTTGTTTGTAAGTAAGTAATAACTCATTGATCACTATCACTAACACTACATAGTATGCTTATATCTTTAAAACTACACAACGGATTTTGATGCGTTTTTTTTAATAGATAGAGTGATTCAAGAGGAAGGTTTATATGTAAAAACACCTGTGTGAAGCCGGGGCGGGTCGCGAGTGTACAATAATTATGTCGAATTTTCACCTCGCTAAAGCCTACAAAAAATTTATAGCAACACGTTCTACGATTGTTCTAAAACCGTTACAGGCTTTTAGGTTTCTTTTAGCAACTTACTTTCTTGCATTTTCCTTGATTTTTCCTCCTATTTCTATTCTATCGCCCACTTTAAGCAAGCTCGGTATGTTAGCCGTGAAAACTGGCATTTTTCTACCACTATATTACTAGATAATTATATTCTGCTACACTGTTTATCAGGGCCAGTAATGTTTTTGGACATTTTGAACGAAAATTTTACACATAACACAAATATTTGGTGCTTTTTAAACAGTTTTTGTGTTTGATGATAATTTGTAGATGATGTTTATTAGGTATGTGAAATAGTGACATTGGTGACATGATTAACGTAGTGATTAATTCCTCTATGGACATGAAATATTTAGTGATGATTTTTCAGTCCATAGAGTTTTAATGCAAGAGGTTTAGGTAATAGTTCAGTCTAAATTTTGCTTCGCTCCGCGCTTCAGTCGGTCTTGGCCTCTCCCGAAACTGACCATTCGAAGCTGCGTTCGCCTGTCCAAGTCGAAGAGGAAGAGATGCCGCCTGCACCTGGTTCAGTGGTCGTGAAGACTCCAATCTAAGACAACCATAATGCCAAGACGGCCAACATTGAGTTAGCCGGATTGGCTGGGTTGAGGGCGCTGAGAGAAGCCATGGATTGGGTACTCGCGCCCTCCCTTAACATTGCCCTGGAGATCGTCATCTGCAGCATCCACCCGCCAAAAAGAGTTTAGAACTCAAGTTGGCACCCTCACTCCCGCCAAACACGGGGGGAGAAGAACCCGAAAAGAAGAAGAGTGTCCGGGCTGTGCTGTTCCTAAGACTCCACTGTCCGTTCGTCTGTCTGTCTGTCTGTCACCAGGCTGTATCTCATGAATCTGATAGCTAGAAGGTTGATTTAATTTTTTACAGATGATGTAACATTTTTGTTTCTGCTGTAACAACAAATACTAAAAATCGAAAAAAAACAATATTTCTCCCATACGACAAATCTGAATTTTTAGCCGTTTTTCGTTTGATATTAATAATTTCACAGAATATTTTGATAATTAAATTTGCACTTTAAAAATTAATCGTTAAGTTAAAATATAAATATTTAAGGGGGCTCCCTTATCTACAAGTATAGAGTCTGGCCAACGAAAGCTGTCCAAGAAAAAAGGCGGGAACTTTAAAAAATCAAGAGCTGTTAGCTTGTTTTCTAGTACCGCTCAGCTGATCTCCATGAACTAGAATGAACTAGGTACTAGAAAACAAGCTAACAGCTCCTGATTTTTTAAAATTCCCGCCTTTTTTCTTGGGCAGCTTTCGTTGGCCAGACTTTACCTTACATACGTGATTTTTTTGCTCGATATTAATAATGTCAGCATGAGGATGCTTGAAATGTTTACAGAATATTAAGTTGTATGTACCTTCAAAAATAAATAATTAAATTAAAATATATTATGGGTTCCATAAGATTCGGAATCCTTGGTGCGCAAGCCCGTCTCGCGCCGATTTTTATTTTTTCTAATATTTTGTAATCCCTCATATTTCTATAAAAGTCACTGTCCAGTATGCACTCTTGAATTTGACTTTGACGTTTAATTTAACCACTCGGCGATTCTACTATTACATTCTCTTTGGGCGATTCGGCTCGGCTACAAGATAACCTCAAAATTCAGGTTATTATTTATTTTGATAACATTGTGATTTCTTATCAGAAAACGTTGCAATTATTATCTTGCGTTGCGGACGTGTTCTAGTTTATTATACCCAGCCGTTTTCTGCGTAAGTACTTGAATTACATTTGTTTATTATGTACATACAAACTTGCATGATGCAATTTTGACCTTAATAGCAGAAAACTATGAAATCTCTCATATTCTGATGCTAAATATGATAACATTGTGCAAAGGTAATACCTACTAATAGTCGTCAGTAATACCGGCTGCTGAGAGTCATACTCTCCACTCAAGAGGTTAGTTCAATACAAATTTTAGGACTTATTTCATTGAAGCTCCGTTTAAAAGTTTTTAATAAGTGTTAATTCAGTTTTAATCTAGTTAAAATAAAGCCATAAATTAAAATCTACAGTAAACTAAAATAAATAAATAATAATATTTATTAAGCAAAACAAACGATACAGTTATAAGGAGTATTAGCATCCAAACAAGAGAAGTCTGTATCTTGGATGCTAACGTCTTTCTGCGTGTACCTACAGTTGTAAACCACTTATTATTATTTAAATATTTACTAGTAAATGCAAACAAAATAAGTTACAATTGGACACAATATGTGAATAAAGAGAAAAAGTCCACACAAGGCTATAATAAACTGTTCCCAATAAATTAAACCAAGGATACAGCAGTTTGTCTACCGCAAGCGCACACACACAAACGAGGATAGTAGGGAAATAATACCAGGTAGGTATACAAATTAGTAATTAGAAGTAAGCAAGTGTGTGTGTGTTGGTTTATTGCTAGTTGACCTAAATATAAAATATAAAACCTACTATAGATAAAACTAGCTCATGATATTATTATAGTGATTGAGAAGAGCTTGTCTATTTCTGGAGTGGTCAAAATTGGGTTATACCTACCTCTAAATAAAATAAACAAGGTTAAGATACGTAGGTATTTAACATTTTTGAAAAAATTCGATAACTTTTAGATTGTTTTCATGGACTTAGCATCACCTCCAATTTTGTCGATGTTGGTATTATTATGTTAAAGTGTATCTGATGTGGTGTTACACAACCTGGCAAACCTACAGATTTCTATCATTAATGGTTACAAAGTTATTTAACAATAATCTAGAAAACAACAATAAATCGTTCTAATACAAATAGTAAAGTTGCCGTACCCTTATAGGGTCATATATGTGTAACTATACAAAAAATGTTAAATTAGAACTGCATGTAAGAAAATATATGTTGCAATAAATGATTGCATTTGAGTTTGAAGTTCCAATTGTTTGAATTTGTATTAATATGCTCAAATGAACAATAGTAAACTATCATTCAAACGCTTTAGTTAAAAATGTGAATTATGCTGATTTGTAATTTTGCCATGGAGGTGCCAATTGGGGGCACAAATGGGCCTAGCCCAACCTAGAGACTTCTTTGCCCACCGTAGAAAACTAGAAATTCAATACATTCTATTTCTCTGGGCTGAGCAAAATTTGCCCCTCCCCCCCATGCCCAGACAATTTCTAGTGATGCTAATAAATGCTCAATAAATGCTATATTTTACTGTACCAGCCTTTTTAATACTCCACTGCAGGACGTAGACCTGCCCATGAGGGATGATTAGGTCATATCCATCACTCTGGCCCGGTGCAGGTTGATGGATTAACATATGCTATCAAATTTCTTCTATGGACATATTTAGGTTGCTGGTTGCCTAATATTGTTTTCCTTCAGCGAAAAATGTGTGTGTTATTTCGTACATAAATTTCAAAGAACTCATTGGTATGGGATCGGGATTTGAACCATAACCTCACGATTGTAAAGCAGGTGTCACTGCCACTAGACCACCATGGCTTTTTCCAATAAATTTAATTTAACTCCAAAGTAACTTGTTATGATTTGTGTTCCAGTTTGAAGTGACACAATGGTGTCGGAGCAGCCACCCCTGGTAGAGGGAGACAGCAAAAAGGCAGCCAAGAAAGCCGCCAAGGCAGCTGAGAAGCAACAAAAGAAGGCTGAGCACAAGGTCCGTACCATAGAGAGATAATCTCGTCATCATTGACGGCCTCTGTGGCCCAGTGGTTAGTGAACCTGACTTCTGACTGAAGAGGTGTGGATTCGATCCCCACCCAGGGAAAACATTTATGTGATGAACATAGGTGTTTGCTCTGTGTCTGGGTGTTATTTAGGTACATAGGTAAAATATGTTTAATTATGTATGTATCAAGTTTGGCAGCCATATCACAAGCTTTGCTTAGTTTGGGGTCAGAGACTGTGTGTAAAAGAAATCCCCCAATATATTATGTCAGGAAAGACTCATGTTGTCATTATAAATGCATGTGAACTGAAATGACTACATTTAAGATACTACTGCACTTTATACTAGTCCTACTAATATTATAAACGTGAAAGTTTGTAAGGATGGATGGATGGATGTTTGTTACTCTTTCACGCAAAAACTACTGAACGGATTGAGATGAAACTTTGCAATTATATAGCTTATATATCAGAATAACACATAGGCTATGAATTATAATGAAATTGCGTAAATTTTCCATATTATAACAATAAGTGTTAAGTAAGTTGGAAAAATTCTGCCATCTGCGAGCTATTCTAGCGTGCACTCCAAGAAATGTCAAAAAAGAACCCAAGAGAATATAACCACTACGTTTTAAAAGAACTGTCGAATCGAACAAATGTCAATTCGTTTTTTTTGTTTTTTTATTTTCCACCTCCTTTATTAAGGGTGGTAAGTTAGGGCCTCGAAATATCATGCGGGCGAAGCCGCGGGCAAAATCTAGTTTTTGCTAAAACTGTTATTGGCTGAATTTTCTTTATTTTCATTTTGGCACTGAACAAAGCACTTTTGATAATAAAATCATGAAGTTATCATGACCATAGTGATATAAAACCACAATTAGTAATAGTAATAGAGTTGCAATAATAATCGGAAAAGACAAATTAAAATAGCTTGAATCAACACTGATAGTCAATGTTAAATTTGAAAATGGGAAGTAATTTTATGGGCAACCCCTATATATTTAGGAGGTTATATATAAATGTTTTTTTTATTTTATAGCCTTATTGCTGCATGGGTAGCATGGCAAAGGGACAAATTGTCCTTCCACTATTATATCCCCTCGAAGAGGAAATAAAGTATGGATTGACAATAACAACTGACATTAAAAGTGGATAAAGTTTTTTTCCCTTTGCCATGCTACCCGTGCTGATTGTAGTTATTATTATTTTTTAAATTATATTATCCGATGTCAAGTTTTTGTCATGTATGATTATTATAAATATATTTATTGCTGTCCGTCTGTCTGTCTGTCACCAGGCTGTATCTCATAAACCGTTATAGCTAGAAAGCTGAAATTTTCACAGATGATGAATTTCTGTTGCCGCTATAACAATAAATAATAAAAACAGAATAAAAATTAATATTTAACATTTCTGATAAAACTTATTTTTTAACCTTCAGCTTGCGTTCCGGCATAGGCCTCTTCCTGGGACTTCCATTTTATTCGATCTTGTGTCATTTGTTTCCAATTGAAACCAGCAACTTTCTTGAGATCACCATGAGGAGGTTATAACGAATTACGATCAGTTTAAAAAATAAATGGAATATAATAATTATGCGGCAGTTGGTTAACAAATGCGTCATTTAAACATAGACAGTATTATAATTATAAAATACACTTTATAAATTTTCTATTACCAAAACTGTCCGTTTAAACAAACAAACAACAATAACAACACTTTATTAGACAACCACATTAAATAAAATAATCGGCCAAGTGCGAGTCGGACTCGCGCACGGAGGGTTCCGTACGGTATGGGAGCCCCCCTTAAATATTATTTTAATTTTATTATTTATTATTGAAGTGAATATAAAACTAAATATTCTGTGAAAATTTCAAGCATCTATTGGTTACCATTATTAATATAGAGCGAAAAACGTCTAAACATTTAGGTTTGTTGTATGGGATATGGCCCCCCTTAAATATTTATTTTATTTTGTTTTTAGTATTTGTTGTTGTAGCGGCAACAGAAATACATCATCTGTGAAAATTTCAGCTGCCTAGCTATCATGGTTCATAAGATACAGCCCGGTGATAGACAGACAGACAGACGGACATCGAAGTCTTAGTAATAGGGTCCCGTTTTTCCCTTTGGGTACGGAACCCTAAAAACAGATTATAAGGACAAAAACAAAACAATAGGTTTCTAATTGGCGGCCTTATCGCTTTAAGCTATTTCTTCCAGGCAACCAAGTTTAATTTCAGCCTTTGTAAATTGCCAGGCTTTAATTTGTACAATACATAATTTCCAGGCATCAGCACAGCCCCAAGCAGAGGCGGAGCCTGATGTGTCCGAGGGCCGCTATGGAGTGCTCAAGTTGATCCAGTCGTCGGGAGAAAACCGTGATAGAGTGTACACTGATGTTAAAGACCTTGGAGTAGCTTTGGACGGGAAACACGTCTGGGTCAGAGGTAAGTTTGTCAATCAAAACTCTCACAGTACCTCTATATTATTTATTTGTTTACAGGCGAGCAGTGTATACTGATGTGCCTATATCAAGCAGAGTCAAATAAAATTAGTATTTATCTGTCAAAGGATTTTTTTCCTTCCTTATCCAAAGGTCCAGTCTATTCTTAAATGTGTTTATACGAGTAGTTCTTGCTGACATGACATCCTCAGGCAACCTATTCGAATTGTAGACAACTCTATTGCAGAGGATGTGGTGTGCAGTGTTAGTTTGTGATCAATCATTCTATTAAAAAAACCGCATCAAAATCCTTTGCGTAGTTTTAAAGATATAAGCATACATGGGGACAGACAGCGGGAAGCGACTTTGTTTTATACTATTTAGTGTTATGCGCCACAACAACAGAAAATACCACACTATACTTTTTTCCTGTCGTGAGGCAATTAATTACCTGTAGGGAAAGGCTATTTTTTTAAATATTTTAAATTAATATTATGAAAGTCTCTGAACTTTTCATGAGCCGTCTTTTAGTTTGGTTTTAGAAATAGCAGACCAAGGTCGAAGGCCTGAAAGCTGTTCCAAGCCTCATAATCATAATCAGACAAATCGGATTATAATTATTTTAATAAATGTTATAAAAACTTTTTTTACATTTTTTTTTACATACTTGTGTAGGCACAACACGTGGTATGAGTCCCCACTCCAGTTCCGGCGCATTGCAGTCACGGCGCACCTGTCATTGTAAAAAAACTCCGATTATCCGAATATTTGATTATCCGAATGGGTCCCGGTCCCCATTAATTCGGATAATTGGAGTTCTACTGTAATTAGTTTTGTATTTCCAGCCCGTCTTCAAACGTCCCGTGCTAAAGGCAAGCAATGCTTTGCCGTGCTCCGACAGACATCGAGCACGGTCCAGCTCCTCGTCAGCGTCAGCGATGAGAGGAAGGTCAGCAAGCAGATGGTCAAATTCACTGGCAAGTGAGTATTCAGTAAAAATAATCGGCCAAGTACGAGTAGGACTCGCGCACGCAGGGTTCCTTACCGTGTTGGAGCCCCTTTAGCCCCTTTCCTCTTGCCGTTATTAATAGCGAGCGAAAAACCCCTGAAAAAACACGTTTGTTATATAGGCGCCCCCCTCAAATATTTGTTTTGTTATGTTTTTAGTATTTGATGTTATAGCGGCAAGAGAAATACATAATCTGTGAAAATTTCAGCTTTATAGCTATAACGGTTTATGAGATACAGCCTGGTGACAGACAGACAGACGGAAAGCGGAGTCTTAGTAATAGGGTCCCGTTTTTACCCTTTGGGTACGGAACCCTAAAAAGAAATATAGGCTGGGTAGCTAGCCCTGGTGTCCGAGTTTTTAACCTGCCTGAAGATAAACTTTACAAAATGTAAAATAATCGGCCATGTACGAGTCGGATTAGCGCACTAAGGGTTACGTACTGTATGGGAACCCTCCCTTAAATATTTATTTAATTTTAATTTAATTATTTATAATTGAAGTGGGTATTTGCCCGTAATCGCCGCGCTGGGCAGGCGTGGTGGCGATCGCAGAAACGTAGCTTCGCGACAGGGATGCTGCTCCCCATCCCTGCCCTGTGCCATTTTAGCTACGTTTTTATTTGAATGGTTATACCGCCATTAGTCGGTTCCGCTGTACCTTAGTCGGCTCCTACGACACCTGGTACTAGAGGGGGGTGCTATTCTACTCTGCCGGCACCCCACGGCTTGACTCCGGACCACGGTCCGACTTCAAGAAAGAGGCCAATCGCCGAATCCAACTCGGCTGGGCAGCGTTCGGAAAATTGCGTAGCGTCTTCTCGTCCGACATACCTCAGTGCCTCAAGTCGAAAGTTTTGGACCAGTGTGTGTTGCCAGTGATGACTTATGGCACAGAAACGTGGTCTCTCACTATGGGCCTTATTGGTAAGCTCCAAGTAAGCCCAACGAGCTATGGAGAGGGCTATGCATATGGGCATATGAATACCGTCCAATAGCTATATTACCGACCGTAGCGAAGGTTTTTGAGCACGTGCTTCATAAAAAAATGTATAGGCAAGTTGAACCGTTTTTATGTGACGAACAACACGGGTTCCGAAAGAAACGATCAGTAAACACTAATTTATTGACGTTGGTCGACTATATATCATCCAGTCTCGATCGTGGGAAACAAGTTGACGTACTGTACTTTGATTATCGGAAAGCGTTCGACAGAATCAATAACGACATACTGTTGGCAAAGTTTAGCGCAATAGGTTTCACTCCAGGCTTCCTCTGCTTCCTCGCTGACTATCACCGCGAGCGCCGACAGTTTGTTCGTCTAGGTTCCTATGATTCTGCACCTTATCCCACGCTTTCAGGAGTGAGTCAAGGATCGACATTTGGGCCTTTCTTCTTTGCAATAATGATAAACGACCTTCCTAAGGTTCTAAAGTACGCGAAATGTCTCCTATATGCGGATGACCTAAAGTTATACATGGAGATTAGGTCATTTGACGATTGTTTAAAATTGCAAAAAGACGTTGATATGATCTATCAATGGAGTGTTAGAAATGAAATGGAGTTTAATCTCTCTAAATGCTCCCAGATGACGTTTGGCAGAATGCGCTATCCTTTCCAATTTCAATATAAATTGGGTCAAGACGTCATTTCGCGTACTGAATTAGTAAAGGATCTAGGAGTCACATTTGATCGGCAATTAACATTTAATAACCATATCGCTACGGTTGCTAAAGAGGCTTACCAGCGACTTGGATTCGTGCTACGGAATTCCCGAGATTTTCGTGATATTGGCGTCATCAAGCTCGTGTTCAGTACTCTGGTACGAAGCAAACTAGAAGCTAGCGCTTGCGTATGGCATCCGCATGAGAACTGCTATACTTTAATGCTGGAAAAGGTTCAGAAGGCATTTTTGAGATACCTCTACAAGCGTAGGTATGGGTACTACCCGTTCATGTATCCCACCGAATTCTTACACGGCTGTTTGGGGTACAATTCGTTGGAGGTAAGGAGAGCGTATGACCAGCTGAGGACAATGTGTAAAATCTTGCGCGGTAAAGTCGATGCACCGGAGCTCAGCGAGCAGTTATGTCGCCTCTATACTCCCGACAACTATCTTCGGGCCAGGAAACATAAATTGTTTGCTGTACCGCGCTGTAGAACAGTGGCTCATGCGGCCTCCCCGATACCGCGATCCCTTGCTGCACTTAATGCTTTACTCGACGCTCAACCCGATTGTGATGTGCTAGCGGGCGAGTGGAACGTTGTAATGAGAGATTGTATATGT
Source organism: Hypomecis atomaria (assembly GCA_964007245.1). Lineage (NCBI taxonomy): Eukaryota > Metazoa > Arthropoda > Insecta > Lepidoptera > Geometridae > Hypomecis > Hypomecis atomaria. The sequence continues at coordinate 9,882,273 of OZ023308.1, read as the reverse complement.
GGTCGTTTGAAATTTAGCGCCAAATATTTAAATTATAAACTAATTCAAAGTTTAGCCGTGGCGCTAGTGATACTTGCTATGTCGTTTCTGTCGACGTGCAATCATAAAACAATTTAAAGTACTAATATAAAAATAAATTAAACTTTGACAACTTCGCAGTTGTAAATAACTTATATTTTAATAAAACGTTTCTAGCTAATTTATTTTAGCTAAAACTTATGTGTGAAAATAATAATTATATGAGCTGATGACAAGACAAGGGCTTCATTATCGCCAAAATATTGCGTAAGTAGAAACGTGAGCTGATTGTGAAGAAAATTAAAAAAAAAAGAGATGTCAGATTATTGTCTTTGTTGAATTGAAAAATAATCTCTAATTTTGGTTGTAATCGTTCCATTTTTAGTATTTAATCAATAAATTGTGAATTAATGGTTTCTATTTGTATTATTTAGGTTCCTGTCTCTCAAATATACATTACTGTGAGTCTGTCGCGTCACAAAAACAATCCAGTATTTTTAAGTAGCATTATGACGTAACTATTTTGTTGTATTACTACCGTGTTTCTTTTTTTTTTTTCCTTGTTCATTGACATTTTCATATCTGTTTATTAATTTGTATTTTTGATTGTTGTTTTTTATTTTAGTATTATTTTTCTTTGACATTTGTATTATTGACTTTAATTTCGTATAATTGATTATAAATAATTATCATTAGTGTAATTCGTGCATGCGGTGCTAATTGAATAAAAAAAAAAAAAAAAAAAAAAAAAAAAAAAAAAAAAAAAAAAAAAAAAAAAAAAAATGCTCGGAGTCTCTCTGCGAGATCGAATCAGAAATGAGGAGATCCGTAGAAGAACCAAAGTTCCGACATAGCCCAACGGATTGGCAAGTTGAAATGGCAATGGGCAGGGCACATAGCGCGGAGGACTGATGACCGATGGGGCCGAAAAGTTCTCGAGTGGAGACCACGTACCGGCAAGCGTAGCGTCCACCAACGTCCACCCACAAGGTGGACGGATGACCTCATTAAGACCGCAGGATCGCGCTGGATGCAAGCCGCTTCCAACCGGTCTTATTGGAGATCCATAGGGGAGGCCTATGTCCAGCAGTGGACTTCTTATGGCTGATGGATGGATGGATAATTGAAGTGAACATAAAGCTAAATAATCTGAATATTTCAAGCATCTACCTGTTACCATTATTATTACCGAGCGAAAAACGGCTAAAAATTCAGGTTTGTCGTGTGGGAGCCCCCGTTAAATATTATTTTTATTCTGTTTATAATATTTGCTGTTATAGCGGCAATAGAAATACATCATCTGTAAAAATGTCAACTATGTAGCTATCACGGTTCATGGTAATACAGCCTGGTGATAGACGGACAGCATCTTATAGGGTTCCGTTTTTACCCTTTGGGTACTGAACCCTAAAAAATAAAAAAATATAGTTAGGATATACTTACTTGTTATGTTTTTCTCATTTGTACCTAGTGACTGATTTTTAAAAAAAATAGAGCCTTTATTTCAAAACCATCCATAGTTCCATTAATGGTAGGCATAGAGCTACTCAAAACCACTTTTACATCCAGGGCAACAAAACCACTGTAGACCGGTATATTATCCGGCCAAAGGCTATTTGACAACATCCTTACATAGTATAAAATAAAGTCGCTATTTTTGTCGTCTGTTTGTCTGTATGCTTAAATCTTTAAAACTACGCAACGGATTTTGATGCGGTTTTTTTTAATGGATAGAGTGATTCAAGACGAAGGTTTATATGTAAAATACACTATTGACTGTGGCAATCCTTACAAATAAAAGCTTGAAAAAGACATATTTTACTTTATTTAAACTGAAATATGCTGGCTTGTCAATCAGGCGTTCTACGACATAGACAAAGAATTTCTGACCCTAAAGGTGACATTACGTATAAATAGACATTACTATTAAGTATACATTTTTATTTCGTTTTTGACTAATTGTATCTTATTTTTTATATTATTGAATTATTTGATATTTCTTATAATTATTTGTACTAAGTTGTCTAATTTAAATTGCATTTTTTTTGTTTTGTTATAATTGACGTATACATGTTTGTACAAATAAATGAGTATGAGTATGTTTAATTTTCGCATATTGCACGAAATAAAATACTATATTTTATGTGCGACGAAAACGCTCTAAGATGGGCGGTAACACTGGTCATCACCAGTGTTACCGCCCACGCGTCACATTCTAGAAAGCGAGAATTTCTCGATCGACTGTTGTGTGTGTAATTTGTGTTTTGGGTTTTCGGAGTAATATTATTGGATCTGTAAGATACATCTAAAGTATCTTTTGTCAATTTTTGAACGTGAACTAGCGTATTTACTAGTATTAACTATATTTTCTAGCGTGTGACGTCACAGACCAGCGCCATTACAGAATGTCGTTTATGGCGGGATATTGTAAATCTATTCTTTAACACTGATATAAATGTGGTGTGCTTATAATGTACTAACGAATAATTTAAAACAATTTCCAAAAAGTAGTCAAATAGTCTAATTTTACAACTGAGCGCTACAGACAACCAATTTTTTTTGCAGTATAACCAAAGAGTCCATAGTAGACATCTACGCGACAGTGGTCAAAACTGCCGCCCCAGTGGAAAGCTGCACCGTGAGCGCTGTCGAGCTTCAGGGGGCAGAAATATGGGTGGTGTCCGCCGCTAAGGCGCAGTTGCCGCTGCAGGTCGAGGACGCAGCACGTCCCGAGACTTCTGACGTGAGTAATGTACCACTTATACTACGGATATATATATATTTTTAAAAATAATATTAGGGGACATCTTACACACGGTCTCTGACCCCAAACTAAGCAAAGCTTGTGATATGGCTGCCAGAGACTGATATACTATATATACAAATTTTTAAATACATACTTATATAGATAATACCTAAATAACACCCAGACACAGAGCAAACACCTATGTTCATCACATAAATGCTTGCCCTGGGTGGGGATCGAACCCACGCCTTTGTGATCCAGAAGTCAGGTTCACTAACCACTGAGCCACCGAGGCAGTCAATTTTCCTGAGACCCAGGGTTTTTTCAAATAATCGGCCACGTACGAGTAGATCTTGCGCACGCAGGGTTCCGTACTGTATAAGAGCCCCCCTTAAATATTTATTTTATTTATTTATTATTGAATTGGATATACAACAAAACATTCTGTTCATATTTCATGCATCTACCTGTTACCATTATTAATATCGAGTGAAAAACGGTTCAAAATTAAGGTTCGTTGTATGGGAGCCCCCCTTAAATATTAATTTTATTCTGTTTTTAGTATTTGTTGTTATAGCGGCAACAGAAATACATCATTTGTGAAAATTACAGCTATCTAAAACTATAACGGTTTATGAGATACAGCCTGGTGACAGGCAGACAGACGGACAGCGGAGTCTTAGTAATAGGGTTCCGTTTTTACCCTTTTGGCACGGAACCCTAAAAAACAGTAGAAAATAGCTACACATTGATTACTTATTTAGATGGCAGACATAATCAAGTATGTTATTTCACCTTTAAATCTCTTGAAGAAGCAGAAATATTCATTTTTCGTAAGCGGCGCTACACCACCGGTGATAAAGGCTGAATCATACAAGTCGGCGGATGTGAAGTTAGCTACAAGCTGCACGAAACCCAATCAACGCGCAGCTTTATGTGAGCTTCAGTCGGGATTAGATAGATAGATAGATAGAACTCTTTATTGTGTGCACTAATACTATTTTTTATTTTATTTTATTTTATTTATTAAGGCTTCACATGAATAACTACATTATTACATTGGTTATAAACACTTACAATCTAATTTAACTTAATGTGCTTGGTGGGGTGTTAAGGTTCACTTTGTACTAGTTTGGGAGAATGAATTAAAATAACGTGTTGTCGACTGCAGATTTGTATTGCGACTGACTTGACTTGTACAATGAACGAACTTATAACATAAAGGTGTGCATTAGCTCAACCATACCGCCCACCAAAAGGACGATAAGACCTTTTAAACAATGTAAATCATGTAAACTATAACAAATATTACACAAAGTAAGGTTAATTACAAGTATCGGCGCGGTGCCGGCGCATGAGTAGGTAAATAACATCGCATCGGCGCTCGGCCGCTCGCTCGACCAGCAGGCATTGAATGCGCTGCGAAATGACAGCCGTGCGGTGGAACGTGGTAACTGACAAATTCGGTTTGTATTTTTACATTTCGTATAATGAGTTGATGTTTCGTTTCTTGGTAGGTTCGGATGTCTTAGACGACCGCCCACCCTGAGGACTTGTTTTCCATCTAGATGAGGATTGAGAAATATTCTCTTTTGAAGTATAGTGATTTTTAGAATTTTTGTTCCAGGTGTAGAAATCTGTGTTTAGCTTTGTCTTTTGTATTGGTTGGCTGTGGACTGTATCTTTTGAAAGGTGGTTTGACGATGTATCTTCCTTCTTGATTTCTCGTTGTTGGTTTTTCGTAAGTTTCTTCGCATAGCTTTTCTTCTTTTGTTAGGTGTCTTTTGTTTTCAGGTTCCCGTTCCCTGCTTGAATTCAACGTCGCGTCGACGTCAACTTGGTTGTGCATCACGAGATAAGTATTTTCTTTGGATTGTTCGTGAATATCACCAAAAAGAATCCATCCAAGGCTGGTATTTTGTGCACAAGGTGTGCCTGGTGGTCCTTTTATCAAGTCTTGTTGTATGATTTGAGCATATTCTCGAACTCCTAAAAGTATGTCAATAGATCCTGACTGGAAGTATGTTGGATCGGCCAACTTGAGTCCTTGAAGATGAGGCCAATGTTTGGTAGGTATCGTTTGAGTAGGTATCTTAGTAGTAAGTTGCTTTGACATGACGTAGGCATCGATCGGTATTTTGAAGTTTCTATTGCATTTCGATGTCAGTTGAAGTTGTACGGCATGCTTTATCTCAGTTCTTGTAAAACCTACTCCCACGACACTTCCTTTCACAGGTTGTCGTTTGAGCTTCAGTATTTGAGTCGCCTTTTCAGTGATAAATGTTGCTTGAGAACCTTGGTCTATTAAGACGCGTAGCGGAATGGTAAGGCCGCTCTCGTTTGTTGCTTCCACTACTGCCGTTGATAATAGTTCTACGCCCTGCTTAGGTGTTGCTGTTACATGTGATGCTATCGTACTCACATGTACTTCCTCATCTACTATATGCTGTGAAGCCAGTGGTTGTGGTGTTCGAGTTTCAATTGAAGCCACTGGTTCCGGGTTCTTGGTATCATGTAGTAGTGAGTGGTGCCGTTTGTTGCAGATTCTACAGGACACAGGTAATTTGCATTTTAATACAGAGTGTCCTGGAGCTAAGCAGTTGAAACACAAGTGTTTGTACTTTACATATTCTCTTCTGTTTGATGGTTCTAAGTTGATGAATTCTCTGCAGTGACATAATGTGTGATTGCTGCTGCACCTTACACATATCCGTTCAGTTGTAGTGTAAGAAACATGATGAGAACGTGTTTCTTTAATTTGTTTTGTTGGATTGGTGTGGGACGTAAGCAGTTCCAATGTTTGAAACTTCGTTTCCAAAAAGCTTTCAAATTTGGTCCACGTCATTACTTGCTCAAACTCTTCGGATTCACATTGCTCACTCACATAATGCTCCCAATCTTTGTGAGTCTCTGGGTCCAGTTTTTGCACCAACAGATGTATAATCAGTAGATCCCACGAACCAGTTGATATTTTCATGTTGTTTAAATTAGTGAGACATTCTGTGGTGGTATCGACTAGCGTTTTCATTTGAGCTGCAGATGGAGTTGCTAATTTCTTTTGGCTAAATAACCTCTTCATTATGTTGTTAATGATGAACCGCTTATTTCCGTATCTTTTATTCATCATGTCCCACGCTATTTTATAGTTGTTTCCGGTTGTTTGGATGTGTTGCAGCAGTGACTGAGATTCTCCCCTCAGACTGGTTTTTAAATAGTGTAGTCTTTGTACGTCACTTAGCGCAGTGTTTTCATGGACCAGTGATGTAAATAGATCGCTGAATGCTGGCCACCCTTCATAACTGCTGCTAAATGTTGGTAGTTGAATTTTAGGTAGATGTACAAACCCATTTTGTTGGTTACACGTGCATTGCATACTAGCGCTTGTGCTAGCGGAACTCATCTCACTCGCTTGTGGCGTTAGGGATGTGTGTGCGTCGTTTAATTCACTTCGAATTTGTATATACAATTCTTCGTACACAAAAAACTCTTCGTTGGCAAAATAAGGCAACTTGTCTCGTTCTGTTTTTGGCGTGCTCTTGGACAGCATATTGTGGTTCTCTTTAAGCGCACTCCAATACTCCTCAACAATTTTTAGACGCGCTTGAACGTATCCCTTTGTTATTCTGGTCTTTTGTGTTTTTCGCCAATTCGTAATTGTCTTACGCAACGCATTGGCGTTATCCTCCAGACCCAATAATAACATGTCTTGTTCCGATGTTTTGGTCGTCATTGTCAACTTGAAAAATGCCACTTACTGCGTTTCACTTTTTCACCGACGACTAATTCTCGGAACCCGATGCGCTTGTTGTTCCTTATCGGCCAGGTAGCTGAATAGATCCGGCGAGATTGCGACCATATGGTGGGGTGTTAAGGTTCACTTTGTACTAGTTTGGGAGAATGAATTAAAATAACGTGTTGTCGACTGCAGATTTGTATTGCGACTGACTTGACTTGTACAATGAACGAACTTATAACATAAAGGTGTGCATTAGCTCAACCAGTGCTATTTTTTTAAGGAAGCACAGCATGCATTTTACCTTACAATACAAATAAAGAATATTACTAAAAATAAAATAAAAACTATATGTACATCATTAACTAATTATTAATAATGTACTATACTATTAACAATTCATAATGCACCATACCACCAGTATTTCATAATCTTCAGATAGTTTACTAGACTAAACTAATCTAAAAATGAATTAAATTAAAATATTACAATCTATTTGGCCATTTCGGCCTGAATAGAATTCAAATTAATTTTGAATTTAGACTATTATTGTACAAAGTAGACAACTTATCTTAAATTAGTGCCACAAATGGCGGCCTTATCGCTGACAGCGATCTCTACCAGGCAACCACTGAACTATTACTAGATATTGTGCAGCTTGTAGCTAACTTCACATCCACCGACTTATATGATTCTGCCTATAGCTGTTTGAAAAACATAATTATGTAATTCGATACCTCAAGTCGAAAGTTTTGTATCAGTGTGTGTTAGTTATTATGACTTACAGTTTTACATTGAAACATAGTCTCTCACTATACAGGGCTATCCAAAACTGGTGTAGATAGATAGATTCATTTATTTTCAGTAAGGATAATTACATACATTGGTATACAACAATATACTATGAGCAACACCTTACGAATTGTCAAAATAACAATTATTATTCATTAGGGTCCCTTCAATCGCCCAGTGACCTCATTTCGGTCGCTCGCATATATGACGCATACGCCCAGTGACCCCATTTCGGTCGCTCGCATATATGACGCATACGCCCAGTGACCTCATTTCGGTCGCTCGCATATATGACGCATACGCCCAGTGACCTCATTTCGGTCGCTCGCATATATGATGCATACGCCCAGTGACCTCATTTCGGTCGCTCGCATATATGACGCATACGCCCAGTGACCTCATTTCGGTCGCTCGCTTTTTTTTTTGTCTAATTTAATCGAAGTCGAAGGAATCGTGAGGAATCGTGCTAGGAACTGTGGCAACACTGTCACACAGTACACAATCACTCCCGTATTTATTTATTTTAAAATTATAAACATGGCTGAAAAGCAAATAGAAGCCATGTTTCGTGAACTATATAAGGCACTAAGTGAAAAAATTGACGCATTGAAATCCGAAGTGATAGAACAAAGGCGGATAATCGAAGATCAAAACGCAAGATTTGTAAGCCAGACTCAGCTGATTGCAGATTTGAAAACAGCTGTCCAAGCCAACGGTCAACTTAACGCTGCTCCGAAGCCAATCAGCACACCGACCTCAGTGACCCAAGCCCGATCTACGCAGCGCCCGATTCGTCAGGCGCGACTCGCTACACAAGCTGCTGCCGTTTCGACGAATACCGCTGCCCCTGCTAAAAAAAGGACGAATCAGAGCGCGCGCACACAAATAACCGACAATGTAGAACCAAAAACGCCCGAAGTTGTTCGATCAGGAGCAGCGACTACTGTGGGGGCTACTACGGTACTGCAAAACAATAACAACGACACTATGAGAAAATCTCAAGATGTTCCGCCTAAATGCGACCAAATCAATGCAGATGATATTCAGAATACGCCCGTATTGAATAGTGACGAATTATGGGAAACTGTAAATCGAAAAAAGAGGAACACTCCAAAGCGAAGAATAGTTGCGGTTGCCGGGGCGGGCCTAGAAGATGCAGAGTTACAAACTGTGGAGCGCCTGAAATGGATGACGGCCTGGTCGTTTAGGCCAGACACTACAGTCGAGAACGTCCGCAGGTACCTAAACAAACTTGTTAAATCTGACGACTTAATTATTGAAAAACGGGAAATAAAATCGACTCGCCACGCTGCTTTCATCATTGGTTGCCCCGAAAGGATGTACGAACAAGTAAATACTCCATCTGCGTGGCCAGCACGCGTAATGATATCTGAGTGGTTTCGTAGTAGGCCCCGCGGCGAACGGGGCACTGCAACCGGTGAAGCGAGTGCCGCACCGACCGCCGCTCGCGCCGACGCTGTCAAATTCTCAATGTAGCCGCGACCAACCGCGACGCAGTGACACTCCAACAGCGGAACGACTAGTAGTATGCCTACAGAACGTAAGATCAATCGATCGAAAAACACAACAGTTAGAAGTATTGTTAAATAGCACCTTAGAATGCGACATACTAGCAGTGACTGAGCATTGGTTATGTGAATCTAAGCTGAAGTGTGTTAGTTTAGACGGATATAAACTAGGATCAAGCTACTGCAGGAAAGACATTCAACACGGCGGATCGTGTTTATTTGTTAAAGATGGAGTTAAAGCAGTAGAAAATTTAGAGCTAGTGAAATTAGGCACTCAGTTGTTCTGCGAAGTTTCCGCAGTAGATCTAATCGACTATCGTTTAAGTGTAATATGTATTTATAGGACAGGCCTTGCCAATGTAAACCAATTTTTGTCGTGTTTTGAGCGCTTGATTGATAAGATAGGCGACCTTGACCTGACATGTATTATTTTAGGAGATGTAAATCTTGACACGATTTGTGACGCCAACTCAGAACAGAAACAACTTACCGATTTATTATCCGCACATCAACTGATAAACTTCGTGGATTTTCCAACTCGAGTGACGTCACACTGTTCGACAAGTCTTGACCATGTATACAGTAATCTTGCATCTGACTTAATTAAGGTAAACCCTGTGGACAGTCACTTGAGTGACCATTTTGCTGTACGTCTTGAGTTGACGCGACCTAGGTTATGCGCTGTCGAACCACAGCTCATATACAGTAGGAATTACTCTGAGGTAAACAAACATAATTTTTCTCAATCGATTGATGGTATAGACTGGAAAGAGCTATTACAACGGGATACTTCACCCGAGTCCCTGACAAAATCCGTGATAAATATAATCAGTAATAAAATAGAAGCATGTTTTCCACTACGACGCGTAGCTAAAGTTAATAGACGATCCTCATGGGTGACTGAAGATATTAAAAATTTGAGATTACTATTGTTAGACATTATAGATTTATGCGAAAATAATCCTACTTTTGACATTTTAAAACAATTTACTTACGACTTAAATTTATTTTACGATAAATTATTGACGAATGAAAAACATAACTACTTCTCAAAAATGATAGCTAACAGTAAAAATATTACAAAAACAATATGGAAAGTTGTAAACGATCAGCGGGGCAAACAAAACTCATGTCAGATGGACGTCACGGACGTTGTCAGGAACTCCGCGGGAGAACCCTTTGCCTCGAAGAAAGCAGCCCTAGACGAAATGAATGCGAAATTCGTTGGCGCGTCTTCTGTGTGTGGGGCTCCGAAAGCCCACCCGGGCCGCGTTATGCGTGCCCTGCACGCGGCGTGCGCTCCGGCCGACCGCTCGCTGCGACTGCGCCTATTTACAGCCACCGAGGTATTCCACATAATCACCAAACGTATACCAGTAAAACCGACGAAAGATGCGTATGGCATATCTATGGAAACATTGCGTTTAATAGCTGAATCTATTTCTCCGATACTAAGCGACCTATTTAATCGTTGTATCAGGGAGGGCACGTATCCGAAATCGCTAAAGCTTAGTAGAATATCACCCATTTTTAAGGGCAAGGGGAAGCGGCAAGATATCGACGGGTATCGGCCGGTTTCAATTATACCCGTGATTGCAAAGGTGCTGGAGAATGGCATAAGCTCACGACTAGTCTATTACCTATCGGAATCACAAGCCCTCTCAGACCGCCAGTATGCGTACCGCGAGGGCAAGTCAACGACCTCGCTGACGAGAGAAGTAGTGCGTCGGATAGTAGGTGCTCGTGAGAGGAAGCTCCAAGTAGCCGTTCTTTGTTGTGACCTCTCGAAAGCATTTGACGTCGCCGATCGCGGAATATTATCGTTGAAAATGAACCACTACGGCATCCGAGACAGATTATTATCGCTGATGTCTGATCTCATGAACGAAAGACCCCAAATAGTAGTTGGTGATGGTGGACGGTTGAGTTCGGATCCTCTGACTACCACGAAGGGAGTGGCGCAAGGCTCTTCAGCCTCCAATATAATGTTTTCACTGCTTTTAAATGATCTACCCAGTGCAATAACGGAGGCTGAAGTGCTCATGTACGCGGATGACGTAGCAGCCGTAGTTACGGCCCCGTCACCTGAGCAACTTGAGGTACATCTGAACGCCACTGCATCTCAGCTCGCCGAGTGGTTCAAGGACAACGGTCTAGTTTTAAATTTGACGAAGACGCACTACATTCACTTCGACTTGTCAGGGAGGGCACGTAAGCAACTAAGCGTCTTTGCAGATGGCACCAAAATTGACCAAGTGGACAAGACAACTTTTCTGGGCTTCGAGTTGGATAAAACCCTCACGTGGGAAGCTCACATAGATAAAGTATCCGGAAAATTAGGCGCAGCGTGTTTTGCCCTCAGGCGACTTGCCAGAGTCCTGCCAAGAGAAGTGATCCGCTCATGCTATTTTGCGACAGTTCACTCCGTACTCCAGTATGGCGCTGAGATTTGGGCTAGGGGTGCGGAGTGGAAACGAGCATTCATATGCCAAAAAAGAGCCGTCCGTACGATAGCACACTTATCACAGGATCAATCGGCTAGGCCATATTTTATATCTCTAGAGATATTGACACTACCTTCAATAGTAATTATGCAAGTTGCTGTATATGTGCGAATGAATCTGAAATCTTACAGAATGATGGGTGAAGGTCAACAACGACCCACTCGTCACAAAAACAGACTCATGCCTGTCGAACACTCTCTCACGAAATCCGAGAATCTAACTCACGTCATGGGCACATCAGTATATAACAGACTTCCCAAGGACGTGATAGAGGCAGCGAATCTAATTACTTTCAGGGCAAGGTTAAAACGCTGGCTTGTCAGTCAGGCGTTCTACGACATAGACAAAGAATTTCTGACCCTAAAGGTGACATTATAAATAGACATTACTATTAAGTATACATGTTTATTTTGTTTTTGACTAATTGTATCTCATTTTTATATTATTGAATTATTTGACATTTCTTTTAATTATTTGTACTAAGTTGTCTAATTTAAATTGCATTTTTTTGTTTTGTTAAAATTGACGTATACATGTTTGTACCAATAAATGAGTATGAGTATGAGTATCCTGTTTTAACTTATGTGGATAGATTGCGAGTGAAACAAAGCGAGAAATAGTGGGTCTCGTCTACATTCGTTTCATACTTTATGTCATCGGAAATTGGACTCAAATTTGTACGATCGCTTGAAAATTTCGAGAACTCCGAGACTAACAAAGGCCCATTGTGTAAACAAAATGTATTGAGATGTGTTACGTTCTTATGTAAAATGCAATATTAAAAAATTAAGATGTCAGAAATACCTACTGTAATTGAAATGTCTGCAATAGCATCGTCAAAAATAACAGTTTAAGCACTAACTGTACTAAGCTGGAAAGAAATTAATATCAGCCGCCACCATCCAGTCTTATTGGAGATCTTTAGGGGAGGCCTATGTCCAGCAGTAGACGTCCTATGGCTGAAAGGACTTAAGTAGTAGTTACGCTCTGTGATTAGCATCAGTGGACCAGGCGTATAGCAAACATAATAAATTACCGCTGGAGCTTCGAGCAAATATCTACAGAGCCACAGTCCCTAAGTGAAAGTAATAAAAAAGTGTCCGAGCGCCGTCATACATACCGACTTAGATATTTACATTAAATAATTCACAATGACCCGTTTTCTCTAATCTCGACGTTATGTCACCTAATTAGTGCTTGTAACCGAGCACTTTGGCATCGCGCGGCGTTGTAGTCGCCTTGTAATCGCCTTACGACTAACTAAAAAGCCTGCCCACTACATAACTTGGACAGAGTTTTGCCTCGGACACTTCTTTTGCACTTTATAGATATTTGCTAGAAGTGGAGTCAAAAAGTTCTCAAGTGGAGACCTCGTACCGGCACGCGCAGTATAGGACGTCCATCTACCCAATAACGGAACAATTCACTCAATTGAGACCGCAAAATCGCGCTAGTTTGTCTGTCTGCTCGCGCTAGTCTGTGTGTATCTGTTTATCGTCATTCCCATAGAAAATCTATTGGGGAGGCCTATGGGTAACAGTAGACTACCTAGGTACTATTTACTATCTTGTATCGATCTTTTAATAGCCCACTGTTGAACGTAGACCTACCCATGAGAACGATATGTTATTATCAAAGTTTAAAGGAGATATTGCAAAATGGGTTCAGTTAGTACAGTAGCTCAAAAAATCCGTTAAACTATGATAAATAAATGCGCAGAGTAAAACAACCGCATTAAATGCTTAATTTATGAGTAATTTTACATTTTCCATCTTGATTTTTGTTCAGTGATTCAATTACTACCATTTTGGTCAGACGTAACCTTATTGATTTACAAGTAAAAATGGCACTGAAGAGTAGTTTTGTTACCAAAACTAAACTTACCATTTACACATCGAGTAAAGTCTCCACTGCTTTACTGAGGTATGACTTGGACTATGCTTGGACTTGACCGTGACTTTTTTGGACTATGACGTAACTACCTACGACTGACAATTTTGATAAAATATCAAAATAATATACCTAATTAAAAAACCCCCGACACAAAAATATTTGACAACAAACTTTCAATTGACAACCATTTTGGGCACATTTGTAGAATTATGGTTCTTCCATCCCCACTTTAACCCACCATAACTCTTAAACGGCTCAATCGATTTTTATAAAACATAGCTAAGAACACTCTCGATTAAGTCTCCTTTCATCCAAAAAAAACTAAACTGAAATCGGTTCAGTGGTTCGGGCGCTATGATGCCACAGACAGACAGACAGACAGACAAACAGACACGTCAAACTTATAACACCCCTCTTTTTCGTCGGGGGTTAAAAAAGGTTAAATAAGGACTTATACTTGACACTAGCAAATGCACAAACCATGCGACACCAAAATATAAAAGAATAAGAGTATGGCCGCCTCATTTTCAAGTAATATCGTAATCATAAGATCCGATAACACGAAATTACTTTTAATAAACACTGCTACTGTAAAAATACCGGTAAAATTATTTTCCGAAATAAAGGAAGCAAATTATGAAATACTGTACTCAGTAGTGGCCTTTTTTATCTGTACATAATTGCAATATCTTCTACTATGTTGTATTTTATTGCAGGACCCAGAAGCACTAAAAATCCGTGTGAACCAAGACACGCGCCTCGACAATAGGGTGCTGGACCTTCGTACTCCGGCCAACCAAGCTATATATCGCATAGAAGCTGGCGTTTGTAGGCTTTTCCGCGATATACTCACTAGGAAAGGTAAATTATAAACCTTATTTGATAGTCATAAATAAGATTTTACATACACCTTACATTTGTTTTGTACTCATACCTATTTGAAAACCCTAAATCCGATTAAACGTAAACTCTACATTTGTTCGTGTACTTATAAATATAAACTCTACATTTGACTATACATACATATTTATTATACATTTATATTACTAACCTAAATAAAAACCCTACATCAATTATACAGAACCCTACATTTGTTGAATACTCGTGAATGAAAGCCCTACATTCGATAACGCATACACCCTACATCTTTATTATTCACCTAAATGAACAAACCTACATCCGACACCATCAGGACACGAGTCTCGACAATAGGATGTTGATCTTCGTCTCCCGCCAACCAAATTATAATATCGCATAGAAGTTGGCATTTGAGCAGGCTTTCCCCCGATATCTTTACAAGAAAAAGTAAATTATTCTTTATTTATTAATGAAATCCCTACAACGGATTGTACAGTGTACATACACCCTATATTTATGTTATACTCTTAAATCAAAACCTATATTGACCTGTAGTACCTACATCTGATACCATAGAATATTAGATCTTCGTACACCTGCTAATTCAGTTGTATGTATATCGCATTTTAGCTGGCGTTTGCAAGCCTTTCCGTGATATCCTTACTAGGAAAGGTAAATTGATACCCTACGTTAAATTATACATAAACCCTACATGTATACATTTTTATATTATTCACCTAAATGTAAACCCTACAACTAATACCATCAAGACAAGCGTCTCAACAATAGGGTGTTGAATTTTCCCGTTGCATCGGGACCAGGGCTGTCGGATACGGGTGCTGTCCGACGCCCAGTGCTGGTTGGTCCCAGGTGGTGGGTGGCGATGTGTCTGGCGTTCGACACATCGTCATTCTAGCGGGAGCGTAAGCTCCGTGGTGGGGCCCGAGTTGGGCCAGCGCTGTCAGGTGCCGCGGAGGAGTGCGCAAGCGTGCCCGTAGCCCCGACACCAGGCGCAGTGGCGGAACACCCAGGGGTTTTGGTGGGTATACTGTCCAGTCGGCAGGACTCCCACATAACCACCCGCCTGCCCTCGAGGTGCGGTGGTATCTATAAAAGATTTCCCCTGGTAAAAAAAAAAAGGGTGTTGAATTTTCGTACACCAGCCAACCAAGTCATTTAAATAAATAAACAAATATAAGGGGATACACGGTGTCTGACCCCAAACTAAGAAGTTTGTGATATGGCTGCCAGAGACTGATATACTACTTAAACATATTTTTAATACATACTTATATAGATAATACCTAAATAACAATCGCATTTATCGCATGGAAACTAGCATTTGCAAACTTTTCCCGGATCCCGGAGGCATATCCAATAGGCTATTTGACTAGTTTTTGGAAATCGTTTTAAATTATTCGTTAGTACATAATAAGCACACTACATTTATATTTCCGAGAGATCTACTGTATTTAAAATGAAAATCAGTGTTCAAGAATAGATTTTCAATATCCGCCAAAACACGACATTCTGTAATGGCGCTGGTATGTGACGTCAGCGTCACACGCTAGAAAATACTGTTAGTTAATACTAGTAAATACGCTAGTTTACGTCCAAAAATTGACAAAAGATAATTTAGAAGTAACTTACAGATCCAAGAATGTTACGCCGAAAACCCAAAACACAAATTACACAAACAACATTTGATCGAGAAATTCTCGCTTTCTAGCATGTGACGTCACCAGAGTTGCCGCTCATCTTATAGCGTTTTCGTCACATATAAAATATCAAAAAAAATATCGTATTTTATTTCGTGCAATATGCGAAAATTAAACATTTTATTTTAGTTTAAATAAAGTGAAATATGTCTTTTTCAAGCTATTATCTGTAAGGGTTGCCACAATCAATAGTGTATTTTCAATGTTGTTAAATAGCCTATCATTGATATCACAAAATAGCAAGTACTTAAATTTTAACTACCTATTCCGACCCTTAATTATTAGCCTGGGCTTAACGTCTCCCTTTACTTTTTAACAATGTACAGTTGGTTATCTTTTCAAAGAGCAAGCACAACTTTAAAAAAAATGTTATTTTTTCAGGTTTCGTCGAAATCCACACGCCAAAGATAATTTCAGCGGCATCGGAAGGCGGTGCCAACGTGTTCACGGTGTCGTACTTCAAGTCCTCGGCGTATCTCGCGCAGAGCCCGCAGCTATACAAGCAGATGGCTATTGCTGCTGACTTTGACAAGGTAGGGGGTCTTTTTATCAGGGTTGCCAACACCTACGTCTTGATTTTCCCACAAACGTCCAATAAAATCCCCTCTTTTTAGAAATTTTGTAGAGAAAAAAGAGAAATAAATTTCCCAAATGTAGGGATTTATTTCTAAACTAGCGAACGGCCCCGGCTTTGCACAGGTGTTTATACATATAAACCTTCCTCTTAAATCACTCTATCTATTTAAAAAAACGCTTGAAAATCCGTTGCGTAGTTTTAAAGATATAAGCATACATAGGGACCGACAGACAGCGGGAAGCGACTTTGTTTTATACTGTGTCAGTGTAGTGATTAGCTTCAAATTTCCTGCAATTTAGAGATTCCCCACAAATTGGCAACGCTGGTGTTTATGTTAACGTAAAATTTGTATAGTGTATGTTGAGTAGATGTATGATGCCTGTTTAAGTGAATGTGCCAGGTAGGGGTTTGGTTTGGTCCGATTAAGTCCGTCTCAAACTACCACAACCTAGGCTCGAGATGTTTAGGAAAAATTGTATACACATGGCTGCTTTGATCTTTAATTCGCTTCCCGAGGAGTTGTTTGAACTCCCATACAAGAGATTTTGCTTTCAGTTGAAGAAGTGGTTGGTGACGGAGTGCTTTAACGAAGTTGACGAATTTCTTAATAAAACAGCGTGTCGCTTCCATACATATAATAGAGGCTGTAAACATTAATTTATAGATAATAGCAATATTTAGTAATTATTGAACTTTTCACAATGACAATTTGAAATGTATTTTAATTTTCAATTATTGAATTTTGCACACCTATCATGGTTGTTAAGATAAGATAAGATAAGATATATTTATTGGCCTTATAACTACATACGTTACACTAGGCAAGTCAAATTTACAATTGTATCACACACAATGCATAAGATTAAAAAATAGCAATAAAAATAAAACAAAACGTAAGTAATACATAATCAATTAAATAGATACAATTATTATAAAAAATAGCAAAATTTAAAACTGTTGAGTAGGTAATACTAGGGTTTAAAAATAGGTACTAATATACAATATATGTCACGCAATTATTAATAGAATATGAGAAAGTCGAATAAATTAATGAGATTATTGTTCTTCCTCATCATACAAGAATGAAGATTCTGTCAAATGCATATTCATAAATTCATTAATTGAGTAGAATGGACATGACTCGAAAAATAGTTTGTTTCCTCTTGAAATCATTGAAATGTAGCTTTGTTATGGCTCGGGGTAGTTTTTCAAACATAACAATTTTATTGTAAACTCCTTGTTTTTTTACTTTCGTCAACCGTGCTTTAGGCAGATGCCATTTATCGTTATTTCTTAAATTATAGTTGTGCTTATATTTTTCCTTCTTAGTTATTACAAGATTTCCCATTTCTTCGTACATCTCAAGTAAGCAGTTATAGATATAAAGCGATATGACCGTCATAATTTTGTTTTTCTTGAAATGAGATCTGGCCGAGCAACGTTTACGCAAACCAAACATCATTCTGATAGCTTTTTTTTGGACTTTTAGGATTCTGTTTATGTCGGCACCATTTCCCCATACAGTTACTGCATACCTAAGTCTTGACTGCACATATGCGTAATATACTGAAATAATGGACTTTTTATCTAATAAGGGCCGCAATTTCAATAAAGCATAACTGGCGCTATTTATTTTTTTGCATAATTTATCAATATGAGCAGAATGGCTAACGGTATGGTCAATTGTATATCCTAAAAATATATTTTCTTTTATATCGGGGTTTTTATCAATTCCCTTTCGCGATTGATATTGCATAACCACGCTTTTGTCTGCATTTAAAATTATGCCATTATCATTAAACCATTGTTTTAGTTTAGTCATTACATCAGAAATTTTGGCTTCGAGTATGTTTTTACGTTTGTCTTTTATTCCTACGTGAGTATCGTCAGCAAATAAGCTGATATAAGCAAAATCAGGGATAGCTTGTGCGAGGTCATTTACATATATTAGGAATAATAAAGGCCCTAGTATTGAGCCCTGCGGCACGCCTATATCTACATATTCTATCTTTGAGTTTACTGCATTTATTGAAACTGTCTGATTTCGATTCTGTAAATATGTACGTAACATGTTAAATTCAGAATTCTCAAAGCCATAACGTTGCAGTTTACATAACAGGATGTCGTGTCTTAAGCAGTCGAACGCTTTAGACAAATCGCAATATATGCTTGCACATTTTTGCGAATTATCCAATGCGTCAAGTATAAAGTAGACAACTTTTCTGATTGCCATTTCGGTTGATCGGCCTTTACGGAAACCGAATTGCGCTGCTGTAAAAAGATTATTATCTTCAAAATACTTTAATATTTTGTTCTTCACCACCGATTCCAAAATCTTTGACAGTATGGGCAATATGCAAATTGGGCGATAATTACCGAGTTCGGTGCTTTCTCCTTTTTTGTAAATAGGCAATACTTTGCCAGGCTTAAGGCAGTCAGGAAATACACCTTTCTCCAAGCAGTCATTAATTATTAAGTGTAGCAGTTCGATAAAACATTCATTGTCTAGCATCAATTGTTTTATAGTTTTACAATTCATATCATAAATGTCCGATGTTGTTGTTGGTTTTAAATTCTTTATAATAGTTAATAGTTCTTTAAGATCTATTGGGTCAAATTTTATCGCCTTCTTAGGTTTGTCTATATTGTCTAAATATTTCATACATTTGTCAATATCAGGTCTTATATTACATGTCAACTTGCTTGCAATGTTCTTGAAAAAATTATTAAAAGTGTCTGCTATGTCTTTACAATTAGTTAAATTTTTCCCTTGTTCGTTTTTAATTAATTTAATGTTAGTGGATGGATATATGTTTGTATAATTTTAAGATCTTTTGTATACCCACTATCATGCAAATAAATACTTTGACTTTGATTATGACGAAACAAAAAGAACTGACATTAGGACTAAACAAACCCTTATGGCTATGTAGGGTTACGGGTTATTGCCGAAGGTTATACAACGGATTATGAATGATACAAATCTCAAATATTATATGAACAATATTAGAGATCCACGCTTCGAAGATAAGTCTCAGTGACATCGGAAGTGCCAATGTGTTCACGGTGTCGTACTTTAAATACTCGGCGTATCTAGCTCAGAGCTCGCAGTTATATAACTAGATGGCTATTGTCGCTGATTTTGACATGGTTAGGTAGGGGTTTTTTTATGTCTTAGAATAATGAAAGAGAGATGAAGAAGAGCGCGGCTCTAGTCAGTGGAGTACAAACAGCCAGAGTATGGAACGCTTTGCCTGGGTCTGTCTTCCCGCTAAAATACAACGGTGTCTTCAAATCCCGAGTAAATAGGTATCTTCTGAGTAAGCGTGTTACACCCTAGACCGCATATTTGCTTAACATCAGGCAGTGTGTGGTCAAACGCAAGCCTATATAAAAAAGAGTAACTTCCACATGTTGCGGTCCTCAGCCAGTGTGTTCACCTCTCTGTAAAACATGAGATCTACCTTCTCTTTGATTTGATCTATAAATACCCTTTTCTCTTTCTTTCTACTTTTCCTTCTGTTATGATTTTCATTAATTTTAAACAAAGCTTAAAATACTAGCTCATTAGTAAAGTGTTTTACAATCTAAAAGAATATTTTATTATCTAGAATAATGAGTTATTAAATTTTTTATCGCCTAGCCCTTTGAATATGTAACCTATTTAAATATTTATTGATCTAAACAAAACTGTTGTTACCAACTTAATGTATACTTTACCATCTTTGTACACAGTGTTTACAATAAATAGTATTTTATTCTATAAGATTGTCATGTCGTACAAGGTAGCTAAACATCTGTCCCCTATTCTCTTTATAAAACATATTTCTTTTATTTTACTTCCATACAGTTAAATAACCCGAATAACCTTGTATAAAGAGGCTACATCTTCGACCGACAGGTATTCACAGTGGGCGCAGTATTTCGCGCGGAAGACTCCAACACCCATCGTCATTTGACGGAGTTCGTGGGCCTTGACCTGGAGATGTCGTTCAAGCATCACTACCACGAAGTACTGGACACCATCACTGGCACGTTTACGGAAATGTTCAGAGGATTGCGCGATCAGTAAGTACCTGTAGAAAAAAAAAATTATACTACACCTGCTCGGAAAGTACCTTGATACTTTATCAAATTTACGGTAGAAAGTACGTCATTGCATATCGAACAAATATGCGGGGAGAAAACGCATCTGAGCGGGAGAGAAAAGTGTATGAAAATCCATTTCTTACGTGGTTTTTCTTTTTTAATTTTGGGTAAGACTATGAGCTGGTAACCTAAATATCAAAAGCCAAAAAGTTTTTACAGTGAGTTTTTATCTCCAAGTTCGCAAAATGACACTGGCCACTAGCTGTGTGTTGGATGGTATCAAACAATTTGAAAAAAGAACATAAAAATTGCATACGCCATTGGCGCCATTTTCAAGTGTTACATTAAGCTTCACTAACTGCAACAATTTCAATATAAATTTCAATTAGTAAAGATTTAGTTTTTTATTTTCCTCGTAGGTGTAGTATAAAGTACTATGTATCACTCGAGAGAAAGTGCGATTCCCGATCTCGGGTGTTTTAAAGCCCGAGCCGTAGGCTCGGGCTTCAAACGACACCCTCGATGGTTATCGGTCACTTTCTCCTCTCGGTGAACAATGTACTATTTTCGCCCGCCCAATATCGTTTGTCCTAAAGTTGTTCTGCAAACATATCTTGTCATACAATTGTGTAGTCATAATATTAGATGCGCATAATTTTTCATAGTCATACTTATATGTTGTCATATCAGAATGCTAGGGTAGTCATACATTAGATGCGACGACGAGCGAAGCGAGGAGGAGGGTTAGGTTACTTGCGACCACAATGCACGAGCCGAGCGAGCGAAGCGAGCGGTGCCGCGGCAGCGTCCGGCGAGTGCCAGAACCAAATCGGCCCCTATTCAGTAGTCTATAAAAAAAATAAAATTTTTTTTTCGCCGTAAATGGCATTTTAACCGACTTCAACTATGTATATAATTAGAATAGTTCGCAGGATCGATATATCATCGATGTAGTGTTTTTTGCATTATTGTTGATTCCTCAAAAACGTCTCAGTTGATTTCTATAAAATTTAAATAAGACCACATTTATATATATAACTACCACAAGTATAACTAAAATAGATTTAAAGGGCACGGTGACCAACCTACATTGCCGAGTAGACGCGCAGGAAAACTTAAGCAGATATCCAGGCAATTGGCTAAGTCGGACAAGCTCACCCACGTCATGGGGCCGACCGTGTACAACAAAATAAATACCAAAGAGTATCGTTGAGGCACCTAGTCTCTCATGCTTCAAATTTCGTCTAAAACGATGGCTTGTCGACCAGACGTTCTATAGTTACAAGGAATTTCTAAACTGTACAGTAGTTGATCCTATAATAAGCTCTGTACATGTACAATAGTTGTTGCTATGCACAGTTTGCAAAGATAAAAATATTACTTGACATTCATTTGATATAGGTAATTGCTTATTATTACTATTTTTAATTATTTGTGAACTGTGTATTATTCTTATTATTACTCGTATTAATTTGTAACCTAATCTATTATTATTTTTATTTGACATTGTTTCTTATTTTGTATTGTTTTGATCTTATTATTAATTGATTATCCTGACATGACGTGTGAATAGTATTTATGAAATAAATGATTATGATTATGATCATCGTCATTTTCGGAGTTGATGGGACTTGATCTGAAGATGTCGTTCAAGCATCACTACCATGATGTACTGGCACACTCACATAAATTTTCAGGGAAAAACGTTCGCGCGATCAGTGAATATATTTAAGAAGTGCTAAATTTATAAATCATTAGTTTAGGATCCATTTCTTTTAGTGTTACGGTGCCACAGACTTGAAGATCTAAAAACACTCGTCAAAGAAGAATGCAGACACTCGCCCTGTCAATTTTTTTTTTTTTTGCAATCAAGGAACAAAACATCTTTTCTAATAATGATATGTGCTTCAAAAATATAGTGATTGTTTGCTGTTTTCATATCACTAATTAAAATTAAAATTAGACCACCGGAAAAATTACAATGATTTTCATTGTTTTTACCTAAATCCCCTACCAATGCTTGTGTGGCCAAATATTTTAAATCTTCATTAAAAACGAACTTGTCACACATATCAGAACAGTTTTAGAAGCGTCATAAATTACTATGACGAACATAACATTTTTAGAAATAAACTTGGGAGAAAATGAGTTTATTCGTATACAACAGCCCGGGTTCAATCCATACTTTATTTCCTATTCGAGGGGATATAATGGTGGAAAGACTATTAGTCCCTTTGCCATGCTTCCCGTGCAGGTATTCGTATGTATGAGCTGCCGACATCCTTCTTTATAAAACCTCTTTTTGAGACCGTTATTTAGAAAAATATACCTATAGATAATACGGTAATAGATATACAATCGCTGTTATATCCGTAATACATCAGCTCAAACTATAGCTGTAGCTTTAGTTTCTAGGTCAAACTGCTCATGTCAACTATGTATTTTTAAGTTTTTTGAATAAAAGGTCATGTACTGGAGACGATTCATACTATATTTCAATTACCTTGAAGGTTAGGGGTTCTATTTATTTTACAGTTGTTTGTTTCTTTTTAGGGTTCCGTACCCAAAGAGTAAAAACGGGACCCTATTGCTAAGACTCCGCTGTCCGTCTGTCTGTCACCAGACTGTATCTCATGAACGGTAATAGAAATTGGAAGATAGAGACTAGGATATTGAAAATTTCACAGATGGTGTATTTCTGTTGCCGCTGTAACAACAAATACTAAAAACATAAAAAAAGAAATATTTGAGTAGGGCTCCCATACAACAAATCTGAATTTTTATCCGTTTTTTGCTCTGTATTAATAACGGTGACACGTAGATGCTTGAAATATTCACAGAATATTTAATTAAATATTCACTTGAAAAATTAATAGTTAAATTAAATTTTTTTTTTTTTTTAAGGGGAGCCTCTCATACAAGAAACGTTATTTTTTGCTCGATAATAACGACAATAAGAAGATGCTTGAAATATTCACAGATATTAGGTTGTATATCCTTCAAAAATAAATAATTAAAATAAAACTAAATATATTAAGGGGGCGAGCTTCCATACTGTACGGAAACCTTCGTCAAGTCCGACTTGCACTTGTCCGATTATTTTTTGATTAAAAGGTCATGTAATCGAGACGGTTCATACTATATTTCAGTTACTTTGAAGGTGAGGGGTTCTATTTATTTTACAGTTGTTTTTTTTTCTTTTTTTTCAGGTACGCATCAGAAATAGCGACGGTGGGTCAGCAGTACAAGGTGGAGCCGTTCAAATTCCTCGACCCACCGCTCAAGCTGGAGTTCCCACAGGCTGTAGAGATGCTCAAAGAAGCGGGTAAGTAATCGATGTAGGGTGTCCGATTACAATTATGTAGGATATCTATTTATTATATTTAACATTTATATACAGGGTTATTTCTAATCAATTAGCATCATTTTAGGATCTTATTCTGTACATCAAAACTAACAACTTTTGTTCTGCGACTTTGGTCAAAATTCAAAAAAATATGTTTATCCACACCCACTCGGAAAGTGTCTTATTACTCGTTCATAAACGGGTTACAAGTGTCGGGTCGTTCTCCTCCCTCAAATATGGTCGAGGAGAGCGATGGCTGGCACATGTGTCATACTCGTGATCGGGTGCTGCTTGCGGGTCGCCGGTCTGCTCGTGGCATTCACGCAGTGCATTGACTAACTTAGGCTATTTCAAGTACCTACTAACACTCTTTGTATAGTATAACCAAACAATTGTAAATGTTAGTTAACAAAGGGCACAGACCCTGGAGTCTGTGGTTAATAAATTTTAATTAAAAAAAAAAAAACGGGTTACAAAGTTCGTAATTGCTCCCTTAAAAATGTGCGGCGAGAAAAGTTTTATGGAATTTCATTACTGCCCTCCGAAGCAAGGCAGGAAGAATTGTATGAAAATCCATTACTGCCCGGCTAGCTTTCTTTTGTTTTTTAGCAGCGAACATAAAAAAAATACAAACGTCAAACCTCAAAAAGGTTTTGTATGAAATAATTAGAAAAAGAGGCGGGAAACATACAAACCTAATTCTAACAAGCTATAGAGATGCTAAAAGAAGCGGACGAGTCAACGATGAGGGTATCTGTTATTTTTAGGGTATGATGGTGATGATGTATTTCTGTTGCCGCTGTAACAACAAATACTAAAAACAGAAAAAAAAAATATTTAAGGGGGCTCCCATACAACAAACCTGAATTTTAGGCGTTTTTCGATCGATAATTATTAACTGTGACAGGAATATGCTTGAAATATTCACAGCATATTAAGATGGGCTTCCATACTGTACGGAACTCTTCGTGCGCGAGTCCGGCTCGCACTTGGCCGATTATTATGATTTAAACGTTTACCCTACATCACTAGAGAGAGGATAATATTTTTAATTTATCTGATTTCAGGTGTAACAGTGGGCCCAGAAGACGACCTCTCGACCCCGGACGAGAAACTCCTCGGACGACTTGTTCGAGCGAAATACGACACCGACTTCTACGTCCTCGACAAGTACCCGCTCGCCGTGCGCCCCTTCTACACAATGCCCGACCCGAGTAACCCTGTGAGTGTTACATATTTTACAAGCTTTTATTTAATTTCACGTGTCCCGTTGTCTGTCTGTCAACGCTATCGAGTTTCGGCTTGTTTGATTTGTCTTGACGAGTACTTGTTCAGTAAAAGCTTGTTTTTTTAGGGTTCCGTACCCAAAGAGTAAAAACGGGACCCTATTACTAAGACTTCGATGTCCGTCTGTCTGTCTGTCACCAGGCTGTATCTCATGAACCGTAATAGCTAGGCAGCTGAAATTTTCACAGGTGTATTTCTGTTGCCGCTATAACAACAAATACTAAAAACAGAAAAGAAACAATATGTAGGGGGGGCTCCCATACAACAAACGTGATTTTTAGGAGATTTTGCTCGCTATTAATAACGGCATGAGGAATATGGCTCCCTTACGGTACGGAACTCTTCGTGCGCGTAGTCCGACTCGCACTTGGCCGATTTTATTTATAATACTTGTTATCAGTGTCAGAAATCAGTTTTTTCTAAAGTAAAGTGGGGAATTTTAGGCAATATTTCTGGGAGAGAATTGGGGCATTATTACAAGTGTTTTTAGAAAGGGTGGACTAGATAAAGAGACGGTGATATCGGAACAACTTCTTAAAGTGAAGTTGTGAATTCAAATCTCGGTCCCGGTACTCTCTTCTGTGGTATTTTGTTATCTTTTCAGTAAAGAAGTTCTTATTTTGTTTTTAAACCTTCGCGATTTGAACACTTTACTATTATATACTACGGGACTAATCGCGCACTAAAATTACGAGATAAATAAATACCTCATCATCCCGACGTTTCGACCGAGTTGTATCGGTCGTGGTCACCACGGGTAGACAGGAAAAAATTCTAAAGCAAAAAGAAATACTTACGTACGGAGAAAAAATTAATGACGTGTATGAATTTGCCAACCCGCAACGGGATCAGCTTGGTTGGCATAACGAGGGTAGGCCTACGTTTTTTGCCCTGACGCCGAGGCACTAGAATAGGGCATCGGTATCCCCTATTTGTAGTAAGAGCCTACTAAAGGGGACCCCTGGGCTCGTGGGTGGTCAGAGATCGGGCTCTGGCCATCCACTCAAACAGGCCCGAGGAGGACGCCAGCATGTTTGGTCCATTTAATGAAATTTCATTAAATGGACCATAAATCGTAAACGGTAAGTTTTACCAACCCGCACTGGGCCAGCGTGGTGGATATGGCCCAATCACCCTTCGTGGGTAGGCCTACGTCCTGCAGTGGACTATTAAAAAGGCTGGTACAGTACAGTACAGTACAAGTTTTACAAAAAAGTTTACTGGAAACAAAAGATGCGAAATTTTATTTTCTACAATAATGATCTTAATGTTTCTTGCCCTTAAGTACATAGTTTCCGAGATATCGGCCAAAAACATTTTTTCAAGATGACGTGTCAGGAACGCATTCTCTGAACGGCCGAACTATAATAGTGTAAAGTGCTGGGAGCACCGCGCACCGGTGCGTTCCTTTTGGAGATCCCGGAGCTCCCAAGAAGGCACAAAGGTTGGCCACCGACGAGGTTTTAGTGGGTACAATCCCACATAACCCGACTGCACCCCAAAGCGGTCGAGCATCTTTGGAAGATTTCCCCCTCGTAAAAAAACGTCCACGTTTATAAGCCGCGCTACACAAGTTGGCGAATGTGAAGTTAGCTACAAGTTGCGCAATAGCCAATCCTGACTGAAGCTCACATAAAGCCGCATGTTGATTGGCTATTGCGCAGCTTGTAGCTAACTTCACATCCGCCATCTTGTGTGGCGCGGCCTATAATTGTGTATTCAAAGACTGGTACTGTATAGTATTAAAATTGTTTTTCATGAAAATTTTGGACCACGTTATGTCAACTATGCCTGTAATCATTATTACACGTACACATTACAATTTACCAAAGAAACTTACATGAGGAAAAAAATCAATTTGCTTATAAAGTATCCAAAGTGATCAGTAATTATGACTCCTCAATTAGTTGCTAGTTTGATCTAATTTCTTCTACAGACATAATGTGCAGGTTGTCATAACATTGCTCAAAAATTCAATTTTTAAATATTTACCCGTAGCTATTAGTGAAGTTAACATTTGTCAGAGTAAAATGTGCGTTATTGTAATTGCAGAAAGCGTCAAACTCGTACGACATGTTTATGCGCGGGGAAGAAATCCTGAGCGGCGCGCAACGTATACACGACCCCGAGTTCCTCACCGAGCGCGCCAAACATCACGGGATTGGTAATTGTCATTGTTAGGGTTCCGTACCCAAAGGGAAAAACGGGACCCTATTACTAAGAATTCGATGTCCGTCTGTCTGTCTGTCACCGGGCTGTATCTTCTAAACCATGATAGCTAAGCAGCTGAAATTTTCACAGATAATGTATTTCGGTTGTTGCTGTAACAACAAATACTAAAAACAAAACAAAATAAATATTTAAGGGGGGCTCCCATACAACAAACCTGAATCTTTAGACGTTTTTCGCTCTATATTAATTATGGTAACAAGTAGATGCTTGAAATTTTCACAGAATATTTAGTTTTATATTCCCTTCAATAATAAATAATAAAATTAAAATAAAATAGATATTTAAGGCTCCCATACAGTACGGAACCCTCCGTGCGCGAGTCCGACTCGTACTTGGCCGATTATTTTAACCCCCGACAAAGAGAGGGGTGTTATAAGTTTAACATATCTGTGTATCTGTCTGTGGTATCGTAGCTCCCAAACGGATGAACCGATTTTAGCTTAGTTTTTTTGTGTAATAGATAATTTTATCCCGAGGTTTCTAAGCTATGTTTCATGAAAATCTGTTCAGCCGTTTAAAGATCATCAGCTCTTTTCTAGTTGATGAGGGGATCTGACTACCTTCCATAATTATGTCCTATCGATTCGAAATTTGGTACCGTATTACTTCAATGATATTGAAAGGACATAGAGTTTATTTTGTGTCGGTTTGAAAGTTTGAGAGTTTTGAAAATTTTTAATTTTACAATTTATTTTATCGCGAACAAGTCCGCGCTTGACCACCAACTGGCCTGATGGTGAGCGACGTTGTGGTCGAAGATGAAGCACGCAGACCTAGAAGATACCTATTCACTCTGACCTTGAAAAGCTTTAGATTATATCTCTTAGGAAACAGGAAAGCAGGAAGACTGTTCCATTCTCTGGCGGTACGAATCAGAAATGTTGAGTCAAACTCCAAACCGTCAAACCGCTTCGTACGTATCGAAGGAAAATCGAGAGTGTAGGGATGGTAATGTGGCGTCCTCCTACTTGTCCTGTAGTAAAAAGGGGATGGTAGGATAAGGTCGTGCAGCTTCATTATTAAATATGTATTATTATCCGGTATTTAAAGTCCTTCAGAAGCCTTTCAAGTTCTAGAGGGCATAACGCCAGAGCCATGGAACAGAAGCGTGGTGGTGTTATTCTTTAAAAAAATCGGCCAAGTGCGAGTCGGACTCGCGCACGAATGGTTCCGTACCGTGTTAGAACCCCTTAACCCCATTCCTCTTGCCGTTATGAATAGCGAGCAAACTAAAAAACTCACTTTCAAATCACGTTTGTTGTATGGGAGCCCCCTTAAATATTTGTTTTATTCTGTTTGTAGTTATAGCGGCAACAGAAATACATCATCTGTGAAAATTTCAGCTGCCTAGCTATCATGGTTCATGAGATACAGCCCGGTGACAGACGGACAGAAAGACAGAAGGACATCGAAGTCTTAGTAATAGGGTCCCGTTTTTCCCTCTGGGTACGGAACCCTAAAAATGATGAAGATATAGCCCGTCAAAGTTCCGCGTGAAGTCACAAGTGCCATACAAATGTATAGACTTCTGTAATAGAGGTGACGTCACGACCCCCACTCCCAAACTTTGACAAGGTTTATCTTTGTCATTTGTTGTTTGATTGACAAAAGAAAAAATACGTGTCCAATATTTTTTGATAATCTAATTCACGGACTAATAAATTATTATGATTATTTTACTAAGTTATCATGCCGATTGGGACTTATATTTTAAATTCTCTTATGTTTATGTTTATATTCTGTTTCAGATATCAGCAAGATAGCTGCATACATTGAATCTTTCAGACTGGGATGTCCACCGCACGCCGGTGAGTTAACACACATTCTCCTATCGACTGCCTCGGTGGCACAGTGGTTAGTGACCCTGACTTCTAGATCAAAGAGGCGTGGGTTCGATCCCCACCCAGGGCAAGCATTTATGTGATGAACATAGGTGTTTGCTCTGTGTCTGGGCGTTATTTAGGTACTATATATACAGGGTTATTTCTAATCAATTAGCATCCTCTTAGGGGCTTGTTGTGTACATCAAAACTAACAACTTTTGTTCTACAACTTTTAATAATTCTCAAAAAAAAAGTTGTTCCATTGAAAAATATCGTTCACTCTCGACAGAATGTATGGAGCAGCTGATTTTTTTTTTTTTGAGTTTAGACAAAAGTCGCAGAACAAAAGTTGTTAGTGTTGATGTACAGAATAAGCCCCTAAAAGGATGCTAATTGATAGAAATAACCCTGTATAAGTATGTATTTAAAATATGTATGTGTAGTATATCAGTCTCTGGCAGCCATATCACAAGCTTTGTTTAGTTTAGTGTCAGAGACCGTGTGTAAGGTGTCCGCTAATATTTATTTATTTTATTACCCATCGGTCCATCAGCCATAGAAAGTCCACTGTTGGACATAGGCCTCCCCAACAGACCTCCAATAAGACCGGTTGGAAGCGGCTTGCATCCAACGCAAACCTTCGGTCTTGATGAGGTCATCCGTCCACCTTGAGAGTGGACGTCCTACGCTGCGCTTGCCGGTACGTGGTCTCCACTCGAGAACTTTTCGACCCCATCGGTCATCAGTCCTCCGCGCTATGTGCCCCGCCCATTGCCATTTCAATTTGCTAATCCGCTGAGCTATGTTGGTAACATTGGTACGTCTTTTTTATATTGGTACGATTTTTTTAATTCCTGATTCGATCTCTCCAAGCTCGAGGAAACTTTAAACTTAGGTACTCTTATAACCCAAGATAATTATATCTTGGTACCAAGTCTTCGAGCAAATATCTACAAAGCCACAGTCCCTAAATGAAAGTAGTAAAAAAATGTCCGAGCGCCGTCATACATACCCTCTAGTAGCAGTTAGATATTTACATTAAATAATTCACAATGATCCATTTTCTCGAATCTCGTCGTTATGTCACCTAATTAGTGCTTGTAACCGAGCACTTTGGCATCGCGCGGCGTTGTAGTCGGCTTGCAATAGCCTTATGACTAACTAAAAAGCCCACTACGTACCTTTGGCATAGTTTTGGCTCGGACACTTTTTTGCACGATTGTGGACTCTATAGATATTTGCTCGAAGTCCCAAGTCTAAAATAATTAATTAGTTATTAAAATTAACTGTTTCATATTATTAATTTTCAGGTGGCGGTATCGGCATGGAAAGAGTCGTTATGTTATATTTGGGCCTCGATAACATAAGGAAGACATCTATGTTCCCGCGTGACCCAAAACGTGTTACGCCTTAACATAGCGTGTGTTATAATGTTTTATACAGGGTTATTTTAAAACAATTCGGCGGCGCGGGGTCAATACTGCGGATTAGCTCAGTTGGCACAGCGTCGGGCTAGTGGTTCGAATCCCGTATTCGCGACGAATTTTTGAAATGTTTGTCATAAAAATAACTCTTTAATTAGCATCCTTTTAGGGGCTTATTCTGTACATCAAAACTAACAACTTTTGTTCTGCGACTTTTGTCAGAACTAAAAAAAAAATCAGCTGTTCCATACATTTTGTCGCGGGTGAACGATATTTTTCTATGGAACAACAAATTTTTTTTTTAGTTTTGACAAAAGTCGCAGTACAAAAGCTGTTAGTTTTGATGTACAGAATAAGCCCCTGAAAGGATGCTAATTGATTAGAAATAACCCTGTATAGTGTTTATATTGGGTTGTAAGGTTGCTATGTAACATTTAAGTTGAAAGGTTTATTTCTAATATGGCAAATGCCTTTATTAACTACCACTATATACAAGACTTGCATAATTTAAATTAACATAAACTACTACTATCTACATAAAAAGCAATTGGATCATCCACAGACCCTTGAGGGTCTAAAGGTCTATTGTATTTGTTATTGTGAACAACTTCTACTTTAGGACTAGCTCAGAAATCGCGAAAGGTAGGAAGCTTATTGACCTTTTTATTTAATTCTGAGTTGGTTTGCGTTTGACCACATACTGCCTGATGTTGAGCAGATAAGCGGTCTAGGGTGTAGCTCGCTTACCTAGAAGATACCTATTTACTCGGGATTTGAAGACACCCACGTCGTACTTTAGCGGGAAGACAGACCCAGGCAAAGCGATCCACATTCTGGCTGTTCGTATGAGGAATGAGGAAACGCTTGGTTCTTATGCGCGGAATGTCCACCATAAAAAGATGGCGCTTTGGTCGCGTCTGTCTAGCCGCACGATAGAAGAAAGGGGCAGGTGGACCTGTATAAATTTTTTATTGACCTTTCGAAATGTAATGTGAATGCCGATTTTAACTAACTTGCAAAACAGTTCAGATTTATTAGATTTTTGTCTAATTCATAATACTTTTAATATACCTTTAATATACATATACGCGTCGACTTGAGTACCTCCGGTTCGTCGGTCAAAAATATGATATTTTTGTTGCGATATTATGGTTGGTTCTATGGTAAAACTTGTTTATAATAATGAAAATAGGAAACTGGAACCTTAGTACATAACTAGTTTACGATCCAGTATAACCCGGTCAGAATATCTGTGCACCTCGCTGGAAGTCACCTCTCCGCGCACTCCCCGGTGCGACAGTACGGTTAGCATCTTTGTTGGCGATACACGTCCCGATAATAATTTACGTCCGGACGGTATACTAGACGTCCGGGAATGTATATACGTCCCGATAATTCGATATGACGTCACGAAGTCAGGTGCACAGATATTGTGACCGGGTTGTACATATTGTAATAATATAAACTCACACATGCTCCATATTTTACATTTGAGCAATAATGTAAAATTTATAAAGACTTCTGTAATGTATATTATAAAGAATTATTAAAAAAAATTACGTTATCGTAGCTTGAGTTTCATTTACAAATGTTAGTTTGTAAGTATAAACTCTGGCTTGCAACCCTAAACCGACTCTGTTTTCAAGTAGAGGTCGAAGCAGAGGATGCCGGGATATCTGCTTATACTAAGCGCCACACAAATCGGCGGATGCGAAGTTATGCGCAGAACGCTGCGCAATAGCCGAAAGATAATAATAATATGCGCGGGAGCCAGTGAGACTCGCGCCGGGGCACACCCGCCCGCCAACCTCATGCCCAGTGCGCTGTGCACACATGCGCAATAATTAGCCAATTGCGGCGAAATGTCATCTGCGGCTAACTTCTCATCCGCCGATTTGTGTAGCATGATACAAATTAAATTCTTTATTGCATTATACAAAAGCCACGTATTAACATAATTGATATAAATAGAGTAGATTCTCTAAATATGGACTAGTCCTACAATATGGACTACTGGCATAGTTCGGTAGATATCGCCACTATTAGTGTGAAGTTGACTGCATACGTTGCTATTGCCCCGCACCAACTTGTTAGTCGAACTTGGAGACGATTTGAGCAAGTGCGTGTCGGTGGTCGCCATTTTGAGATTTCTCCAACATTTGATGTATATTTTTGGTAAGTTTTCTAAGATCCTCTTAGTTTTTCTTGTAAAGGTAGGGTGTCAGTTGTTTTTTTGTCGAAATTATCATTTTTTCATTAGATCTTGTTGAAACAAAGTGTAAATGTAAATTGTCATGGAATTTAAAAAATATTTTTTTTTCGTATTTAAGTCACCGTTTTGCAATATGGACCTAGCGTGAGGTTCTGAATATTATCATAATCATAATTAGAGTATTAGCGTATGGGTTTAATTTTTGTTGCAGATTATGGTATCCTCAGAAAAAAAAAGCGGTTCGGCAGCAATGGGACAAAGACTGCATGTCTATGGCTATTCTGGCTATAAGAGAAAAAAAATGGGATACTTAAACGCATCTAAAATCAGTCCAGATCGTAGCCAAAGTGAAAATGCTAAATGTTTTTATTGTGAGGGGTTATTTTCAGAAGACACTCGTGGAGAACAATGGATCCAATGCCTTTCTTGCAAGAGATGGGGCCACGAAGAATGTACTGGGGTTGACGATGTCGCATTTGTGTGTGAATTTTGTCTATCTGATTAATTTAACCTCCTTTGTTTAATTTCTTATTTTTTTTTTTTTTTATTTATTCATACACAAAACAAATCACAATCGTTACAAAAGTTCAACTTAAATATAATTATATTATGGTCTGGATTGTAATTCAAATATATGTGTACACAGAAAAAGTAATTGAATGAGTAGACATAGAGGCTTTTGGACATCTTTTTCAAGACAACCTTATTTTAGCCATATAAATCGTTTTTATAATTCTTACACTATAAGATGGTAAAGAAAAAGGATAATTCATATTCTCTTTGTGAGATCTGTTGACAAAATCTGTGATCCCGATGTTTTAGTTCAGTTTTACTTTTTTTTTTTTTTAATATACCGCTCGGTTATTCTGACACATTTATAAACAGTTGTCATTCAAACTTTCCAATATATATATAATTGTGTAGTATGTATCGTTTTATGTCGTTAGGTAAAAATAATTACAAAATGAACAGAAACCTTCTGCAATATTTTTTAAGCAAAATTCTTCTGGTTCTGTCAACTGATCCCACCTTACAACATAGACAAACTATGCAAAACATTTCTAATTATATATAACAGGGCTCAGCCCCTTACCTCCTTTATCATCAGAACACTGTATTCACTTCACTATTTTACTGATACACCTTACTTTTTCACTGATTCACTTTACTTGGCCAGGAAGCCAAGCAGTTCTGGGACCTGGAGCCACGCAGCAGAATTTCCCAGGCAATCATTGCCAGGAAATCGAGCAGCCACTGCACAGGCAGCCTCTCAGCATGGATATGCAAAAAGCTTGTCGGGATTCTCTGAAATACAATGAACGGCATTAATGTGGGTCTTTCGGCACCACTTCTGATGTTAGATCAGGGTTAAAAGAGGGGGTTACTTTATCTATTTTCTACCAAAATATTACTGTTAGGATGGAAATCTTACTTTTAACTAATGCAGCAACCCTGATTCTAACTTAATAACAAAGAAACTCTTCAATCTGATCCTAAAATATTCGTGAGGGTACTTATCTAATGTTCAGGATTCTAAATTAGTAAAGGAAACAAGTAGGTAAGTATTGTTTGTATATGTTTATACTTCATGGGTCCCTCGAGGGTACCACCATGTATTCCAATAATTATGCCACGTTCGCAAGGCCCTAGACGTTTTGAGAAGAAGTGGCAAGAAACTCAAGACGCCATCAGTATAATCTTTTGATACAATGTACAATTATCAGTCACCTTAATTTAGATATTACACAAAGTACTTAACTTTAGCAACATGGCGACGTCCACTCGACTTGGCTTCGAATATAAAAGTACCGACACTCAGCATAACTAGCTAAGCAAGACTCCAACGATATTATCAGAATACCGGGAGAACACTAAGAGCTACTAAGAGATATTAAGAGACGAAGCCGCGCCAACAGACTGTTTTATATCGATTTCACAAGCTCCCACCATGCCTTACCACCACTGCTCGATGCAAACATTGCCAACAACCAATAGGGAACGAGCAAGATGGCGGGCACGGTGGTAGCCTCCATTTTACACAATTGTTAAACATAAAATCATCTTAAACTGTATTTCATACTTATTAGAATTATTATAACAATTATTGATACGTTTCAAGTCATCTATAACATTATGAAATCACAGTATTAAATAAATGGTATATGTAAACAACAATGGCCGACATTCGGTAGTCATGATTTAGCTACCAATAAGTCTTATATTACTTAATACATCTTGTAATCGTTATTAAATTAAATATTATAATAACATTATTATTCTAACAAGTGCGTACTCGATATTTGTTAGTATTTCTTCCTTTAAATCCAGTTTTTACTTTCTTTTTCCATTTACTTATTTATAGTTAACAATTTTTAACGAAACCAAAAGCCTCTATGTCTACTCATTCAATTACTTTTTCTGTGTACACATATATTTGAACTAGCTTTTACCCGCGGCTTCGCCCGCGTTATATTTTGATTTTGGCTTATGTTTTTGTCGGCTGCGAAACCTAATAACCTAACCGACAAATATCAAAATACCTTAAAGGAATGCAAGGTTGGAGTGTATATGCAAGGGTCAGGGGTCTTAATTACAAATGAATAAAAACTATACCTATATTTCAATGTTTTTGGCTGTTTGCAATTATAATAAACATTACAATGGTACAGCAAAGTTTATACCTACTTGTTCCTAATAATTGCTTTTTTACAAATATTTGTGCAAAAATCGATAAATTCGTTTCTAAGGTTTTTACGTGTTAGATTAATTCCAATTTTTTGTTCTAAATAAAATCTCTGCTTTCCATAAACTGGGCATTCCAAGATTATGTGCCACTGCACATGAGTCTCCTCTTTTGTGGGTTCACAGATGCACGATGGGCTTTCCCTCAACTTAAATCGATGTAAGTATTGGGAAAACCCACCATGCCCCGTCAGCACTTGAGTTATGATTCCCACTGGTGCTATTTCTCTTACGATCTTGTATGCCGCCCTTGCATCCGGAAAATATGTTTTGGTTGCCGCCGCTGTGTGGCCATCCTGATAACGCCGGTTCCACTCGTCAAGAGAGTCCTTTCGGATTTCTCGCTAGACGAATGAAACGGGGCAGTTATCGTAAATAGGTCTGCACTTCGAGTGCAGTGCTGCTTCCTTTGCTAGCTGGTCCGCTCTCTCATTTCCCTCCATCCCCGCGTGTGCTTTAATCCAATAAAGTTTCACTATTTTATTTTGTGCGTGTAGCAACTTTATGTTAGCTTTGAATTTACTGCTAAGGGATGGAGGGAAGATACGCCAACTACCGTTTCCAGTGCAGACTTGGAGTCACAAAAGATTTTTGCTTTTTCGGTAGCATCAAGAAGTGTCAATAACTCGGCCTGGTACACGGAGCACCAATCGGCCAATTTCAGCTTGCGGGTACTGATCTCAGTGGCATCATCCCAAATGGATAATGCCGCCCCAACTTTCCCTTTAACTTTGCTGCCGTCTGTAAATATGTTAATTTCTCGGTTAAGATTTTGCTCTAGTGCTGCTCCGTCTGCCAGGCATATGAACTCCAGCTCCTCCTGCTGCGCTGGGTGTGGCTTCTTTTCTGTCTCTCTATCTCCAGTTACTTGCTGGGAATAACCCTTCTCAGTTTCATAAAGCAAGGCTGCTTCCTGGACTCTGATATGACTGCCGCGGATTAGGGGCCGCGGAGGGATATATGGAACTGGTGGTGTGGGTGCCGCCACCTACCCTACCTTCCGCTAGGCCGTCAACGTGTTGGCAGACGCAGTGGGGCTGCAGGGGAAGAGAGGTGTCGGTATCGCGATGGCCGTTCTCACTGCCCTCTGCAGTTGAAGAGGCAGGCGCCGGGCTACTATGACTGACCCGCTGCACTGGAACCAGGGCGTTGGAATGCTGTCTGACGTTCAGTACTGGTTAGTCCAGAGTGGTGGATGACGATGTGTCTTGTGCTCCGAAACACTCCGTCATTATGGCGAGAGCGCAAGCTCCGTTATGGAGCCCGAGTCTGGGCTAGCTCTGTTGAGTGCCGCGAAGGAGTGCGAAAAATGTAGGAACTTGCCATGACAGGTTATTTCTGGCGCTTAGACGGCTGCTACCGCAGCCCGCTCACTTAGTTTTTATCCTATCCTACGGGAACTGTTAAAGTTTTTGCGATAAAAAGTGGCCTATTATGTCACTTTTCGTCTTTCAAACTATATTCATGCAATAAGCCAAGGCAAGTTGCTCCGTTGCTGAGAAAAAAATTATTGTTAAGTCCTACGGGAACCACAATTTTTTCGCGATGGAAAGTATCCTATGTCACTTTCCGTCTTCCAAACTATACCCACCCCAAATATCAAGTCAATCCGTTGCTCCATTGCTGAGAAACAGTTATTGTCCTATCCCATGGGAATCACGAATTTTCTCGAGATAAAAAAGTATCCTATTATCACTTTGTCTTTTAAACCAAAGGTATCCATACCAAAAATCAGGTCAATCTTTTGCTCCGTTGCTGCGTCAAAGAGGAACAAACCAACAAACTTTTCGGATTGATAATATTAAAGTATGATGTATACCATAAAGGTAGAATAAAGAAACATGTTAAACCTCTAATGATGGAAGATTTAAAAATATTATGTCAGACAAAATGACGGCCCAGTATTAAACGTCATAGTAACATGTAGCATGCAGAGGTAAAATAAAATTTTATCCAATTTTAATGTCAGTTGTCATTTTCAATCCATACTTTATTTCCTTTTCAAGGGGATATAATGGTGGAAAAACAATTTGTCCCCTTGCCATGCTACTTGTGATTTATAAAAGTCTGCAGACAATGTCACCTGTCATCCAATTACGTTTGGCTGTGACGTTTCGTTAGTCCATATTAGCGTCATAGAGGAATTAATCACTTAGCGTCTTTGTGATAGTGGCGACAGTTTCGCTTTCGATGGTTTTTGTCCTGTCCTACAGGAACTATGCAATTTTTCGGGATAAAAAGTATCCTAAAGCTCCTTCCGCCTTTTAAACTATGTCCATGCCAAAAATCAAGTCAATCCGTTGCTCCGTTGGTGCGTCATGGAGTAACAAACCAACAAACCAACAAACTTTTCGGATTTATAATATTAGTAAGGATTACAATCCAGACCATAATATAATTATATTTAAGTTGAACTTTTGTAACGATTGTGATTTGTTTTGTGTATGAATAAATAAAAAAAAAAAAAAAAAAATAAGAAATTAAACAAAGGAGGTTAAATTAATCAGATAGACAAAATTCACACACAAATGCGACATCGTCAACCCCAGTACATTCTTCGTGGCCCCATCTCTTGCAAGAAAGGCATTGGATCCATTGTTCTCCACGAGTGTCTTCTGAAAATAACCCCTCACAATAAAAACATTTAGCATTTTCACTTTGGCTACGATCTGGACTGATTTTAGATGCGTTTAAGTATCCCATTTTTTTTCTCTTATAGCCAGAATAGCCATAGACATGCAGTCTTTGTCCCATTGCTGCCGAACCGCTTTTTTTTCTTCTGAGGATACCATAATCTGCAACAAAAATTAAACCCATACGCTAATACTCTAATTATGATTATGATAATATTCAGAACCTCACGCTAGGTCCATATTGCAAAACGGTGACTTAAATACGAAAAAAAAATATTTTTTAAATTCCATGACAATTTACATTTACACTTTGTTTCAACAAGATCTAATGAAAAAATGATAATTTCGACAAAAAAACAACTGACACCCTACCTTTACAAGAAAAACTAAGAGGATCTTAGAAAACTTACCAAAAATATACATCAAATGTTGGAGAAATCTCAAAATGGCGACCACCGACACGCACTTGCTCAAATCGTCTCCAAGTTCGACTAACAAGTTGGTGCGGGGCAATAGCAACGTATGCAGTCAACTTCACACTAATAGTGGCGATATCTACCGAACTATGCCAGTAGTCCATATTGTAGGACTAGTCCATATTTAGAGAATCTACTCTATTTATATCAATTATGTTAATACGTGGCTTTTGTATAATGCAATAAAGAATTTAATTTGTATCATGCTACACAAATCGGCGGATGAGAAGTTAGCCGCAGATGACATTTCGCCGCAATTGGCTAATTATTGCGCATGTGTGCACAGCGCACTGGGCATGAGGTTGGCGGGCGGGTGTGCCCCGGCGCGAGTCTCACTGGCTCCCGCGCATATTATTATTATCTTTCGGCTATTGCGCAGCGTTCTGCGCATAACTTCGCATCCGCCGATTTGTGTGGCGCTTAGTATAAGCAGATATCCCGGCATCCTCTGCTTCGACCTCTACTTGAAAACAGAGTCGGTTTAGGGTTGCAAGCCAGAGTTTATACTTACAAACTAACATTTGTAAATGAAACTCAAGCTACGATAACGTAATTTTTTTTAATAATTCTTTATAATATACATTACAGAAGTCTTTATAAATTTTACATTATTGCTCAAATGTAAAATATGGAGCATGTGTGAGTTTATATTATTACAATATGTACAACCCGGTCACAATATCTGTGCACCTGACTTCGTGACGTCATATCGAATTATCGGGACGTATATACATTCCCGGACGTCTAGTATACCGTCCGGACGTAAATTATTATCGGGACGTGTATCGCCAACAAAGATGCTAACCGTACTGTCGCACCGGGGAGTGCGCGGAGAGGTGACTTCCAGCGAGGTGCACAGATATTCTGACCGGGTTATACTGGATCGTAAACTAGTTATGTACTAAGGTTCCAGTTTCCTATTTTCATTATTATAAACAAGTTTTACCATAGAACCAACCATAATATCGCAACAAAAATATCATATTTTTGACCGACGAACCGGAGGAGGTACTCAAGTCGACGCGTATATGTATATTAAGGTATATTAAAATTATTATGAATTAGACAAAAATCTAATAAATCTGAACTGTTTTGCAAGTTAATTGTAATCGGCAACATCATTACATTTTGAAAGGTCAATAAAAAATTTGTAAAGGTCCCACCTGCCCCTTTCTTCTATCGTACGGCTAGACAGACGCGACCAAAGCGCCACCCTTTTATGGTGGACATCCCACGCATTAGAACCAAGCGTTTCGAATCCTCATTCCTCATACGAACTGCCAAAATGTGGAACGCTTTACCTGGGTCTGTCTTCCCGCTAAGTCCCACAGGGAAGTACACTGGGACCAACTCTATTTTTGGTCTATATTAATAGCTTGTGCTCTATAAATTCTCCTAAAATGGAGCTCCTTATGTTTGCCGATGACACTGTCTTATTGTTTCATGACAAAACTTGGGAAGATGTTAAATGTGTAGCAGAAAAGGGTCTTGCAACAGTTACCGCCTGGTTAGAAAATAGTCTGCTCTCTCTTAACACCAGTAAAACCAAATATATCTGCTTTACCAAAACTAAAGCTTCGAACCCAAACAAAAAATTTTCTCTCAAAATTCATACTTTTCCATGCAACCGCTCACCGACGCCAGATCCTAAATGCCCATGTACTGTACTAGATAGAGTAAGTAATATTAAATACCTCGGTATTTACGTAGACAAACACCTCAGATGGGATTATCAGATAACAGCTCTAACTTCTAGAGTTCGTAAACTCAAATATGTGTTTAAAAATTTAAGGTCTATAGCAAACCGCAAGTTGTTGATACAAATTTACAAAGATCTCTGCCAAAGTATTATAGAATATTGCATAACTTCTTGGGGTGGTGCTGCTAAAGTACATATGAGGTAGAGCGTGCCCAGCGTGCAATCCTCAAAGTGATGCAGTATCTGCCATATAGATTCCCTACAACCGAGCTATATCAATTATCAAAAGTCCTTACTGTGCGTAAATTATTTTATTTTCAAACTCTACGCAAGTATCATCGCTGTGTGGTTCCTCTACTACCGAAACATTCGAAAAGAAGAGACCAGTGTCCAGTCTCTTCTATTAAATCCACGATTGCCCAAAGACACTATTTGTATATCGCACCCCAGCTATAAAATGTACTAAAAAACACATTGATAACTGCAAAAGCCTTAGTAATTTTCAAATTAAAAGCCCTCTTACTAAATGGCTATTAGAAATGGATTATGAAAGTGCTGAGAGGCTGCTAGAAAAAAAACTTTTAAATAATAAATATCAATTCCATATAATTTCATAATATATGTATTAATGAAACATTGAATTATGACACGTTCATTAAATTTAAGGAAATCAATGTGGCATTGCCCTCTATCTATGTATTTATTTATTTAATATATATTTATCTATAATTACTTATATATGTATTTATATCATATGCTCTTCTAGCACAAACACACACACACACACAAACACACATGAGTAACGCTGCAAACCTTGACTCTAAAGAGATCTTGTGTATTGCAGTGCTACTCACACACACTCACACACAGACATTATTACATAGCTACATATACTATAAGCCTAATAAATCTAGATATAAGAAAATATTTCCCTTTTGTCTGTGTAACTAAGATTATTATTTTTGTCAGCAGTCATTGTAAGTAGGAAGGTACTGGCTCTTATAATACAGGTTTTTGACCTAGCATAAGGGCCAGGGAACCAAGAAATCAATTGTACTTCTTAACTGGAATAATTGGATAATTATTGGAATACATGGTGGTACCCTCGAGGGACCCATGAAGTATAAACATATACAAACAATACTTACCTACTTGTTTCCTTTACTAATTTAGAATCCTGAACATTAGATAAGTACCCTCACGAATATTTTAGGATCAGATTGAAGAGTTTCTTTGTTATTAAGTTAGAATCAGGGTTGCTGCATTAGTTAAAAGTAAGATTTCCATCCTAACAGTAATATTTTGGTAGAAAATAGATAAAGTAACCGCCTCTTTTAACCCTGATCTAACACACTCAGCAAGCGGATGTGCGCACTCTTTACAATCTAAGTATCAGATGTGTTTTTAGTAGCTAGGCACAACCCAGAGGTTGCACTCGACTTGACGAGTTTGGTGTAGAGGATATCTTTAACTTGTTTTGTAAAATGTAAATTTTGAAGAAAATATATCGATGTCAAACTTTTTATTAACAAATTCGTTATACTGACGAGCCATTCTCACAAGGGGATTGAAAAAAATACAAAATACAAAATCGTTTATTTGTCCAGTTAAGAAGTACAATTGATTTCTTGGTTCCCTGGCCCTTATGCTAGGTCAAAAACCTGTATTATAAGAGCCAGTACCTTTCTACTTACAATGACTGCTGACAAAAATAATAATCTTAGTTACACAGACAAAAGGGAAATATTTTCTTATATCTAGATTTATTAGGCTTATAGTATATGTAGCTATGTAATAATGTCTGTGTGTGAGTGTGTGTGAGTAGCACTGCAATACACAAGATCTCTTTAGAGTCAAGGTTTGC
This sequence comes from Hypomecis atomaria, assembly GCA_964007245.1. NCBI lineage: Eukaryota > Metazoa > Arthropoda > Insecta > Lepidoptera > Geometridae > Hypomecis > Hypomecis atomaria. The sequence goes on along the minus strand of OZ023308.1, from coordinate 9,840,078 downwards.
AGCGTTACTCATGTGTGTTTGTGTGTGTGTGTGTGTTTGTGCTAGAAGAGCATATGATATAAATACATATATAAGTAATTATAGATAAATATATATTAAATAAATAAATACATAGATAGAGGGCAATGCCACATTGATTTCCTTAAATTTAATGAACGTGTCATAATTCAATGTTTCATTAATACATATATTATGAAATTATATGGAATTGATATTTATTATTTAAAAGTTTTTTTTCTAGCAGCCTCTCAGCACTTTCATAATCCATTTCTAATAGCCATTTAGTAAGAGGGCTTTTAATTTGAAAATTACTAAGGCTTTTGCAGTTATCAATGTGTTTTTTAGTACATTTTATAGCTGGGGTGCGATATACAAATAGTGTCTTTGGGCAATCGTGGATTTAATAGAAGAGACTGGACACTGGTCTCTTCTTTTCGAATGTTTCGGTAGTAGAGGAACCACACAGCGATGATACTTGCGTAGAGTTTGAAAATAAAATAATTTACGCACAGTAAGGACTTTTGATAATTGATATAGCTCGGTTGTAGGGAATCTATATGGCAGATACTGCATCACTTTGAGGATTGCACGCTGGGCACGCTCTACCTCATATGTACTTTAGCAGCACCACCCCAAGAAGTTATGCAATATTCTATAATACTTTGGCAGAGATCTTTGTAAATTTGTATCAACAACTTGCGGTTTGCTATAGACCTTAAATTTTTAAACACATATTTGAGTTTACGAACTCTAGAAGTTAGAGCTGTTATCTGATAATCCCATCTGAGGTGTTTGTCTACGTAAATACCGAGGTATTTAATATTACTTACTCTATCTAGTACAGTACATGGGCATTTAGGATCTGGCGTCGGTGAGCGGTTGCATGGAAAAGTATGAATTTTGAGAGAAAATTTTTTGTTTGGGTTCGAAGCTTTAGTTTTGGTAAAGCAGATATATTTGGTTTTACTGGTGTTAAGAGAGAGCAGACTATTTTCTAACCAGGCGGTAACTGTTGCAAGACCCTTTTCTGCTACACATTTAACATCTTCCCAAGTTTTGTCATGAAACAATAAGACAGTGTCATCGGCAAACATAAGGAGCTCCATTTTAGGAGAATTTATAGAGCACAAGCTATTAATATAGACCAAAAATAGAGTTGGTCCCAGTGTACTTCCCTGTGGGACTCCGTATGTGCAGACTTCATCGTCACTGAAGTATCGGTCTACCTTTACTCTTTGAGTTCTTCCAGTCAAATAGTCTTTAAACCACCGATATACTTGCCCTCTTACTCCTAGACCCTTGAGACGCTTTAGCAGTATAGGTATCGAAACTGTGTCAAAGGCCTTTTGCAAGTCTAAAAAGGCCCCAAGGCATTTGTCCCCATTATCAAGGTAGTTTGTAATTAGTGAAGTTAAGTGTAACACTGCATCATTAGTCGATTTATTTGATCTGAACCCAAATTGACTGTTGGAGAGAAAATTGTTAGACTCTAGGTATTTAATCAATCTTTTGTTAGCTACTTTCTCCAATGTTTTTGACAGAGCACTTAGTAAAGATATGGGTCTATAATTGGATGTAACATTTTTATCTCCTGATTTATGGATAGGAACTACTATAGCATTCTTTAGAGACTTGGGAAATTGGCCTGTTTCAAAACTTAGATTAATAATATACGTAATTGGCTCTAGTAGGAGTAGTCTAAATTCTTGAATAATATTGGTTGATATAGAGTCCGGTCCTGGTGCACTGTCTTTCTTTAGGGACAAGATAATATTACTTACTTCTTCATTATCTGTTAAAAACAGTGGCATCGAATAGGCAGGCGCACTATCACCACTCATATTTTCGACTAACAAAGGTTCCGATGTATTCATTTTCGTAAGGATGCTATTAGCTAGATTACTTCCTACGTTTGTGAAATAGTTATTTACTTTCTGAAGAGATCTAGATGGCGATGAGTCTATAGTAAGCAAATCTAGAGGCGCTTTTTTTGTTTGTTTTAAATTACCGATTTCTTTTACGATATCCCATGTTTTTTTGAGATTGCCACTATTTTTCTTCAATTCATTTTGGAAAGAAAAAAGAAATGTTATTTTTGTGACTATGTAGAGCAAAGACATTTATTTGATTCGATCTACGTGCACTGTACCTAGTGTTAAAGTTTATTTGAGATAACAATTCGGGAGAGTCTACTATGGAGTGAACTATTTTATAAAGATTTGTGCAATCAAAGTATTTTCGTCGGGTTTCTAATTTTTGGACGTTGTACATTGCTAGTCTCTCTTCATAGTTCAACTTAGAACGGCCCATGTGCTGACGGTAACATAACATTCTCAGACATTTTCTCTGTACTCTTTCTATTTCATCAATATGTACTCTATAGTGAGGGGACCATACGGCGCTGGCATATTCCAAAACACTTCTTGCTAAAGTGAAAATTAAGTAGAGAAGAGAACTAGCGTTTCTAAAACCTTTGGTAGATCTAAAGATAAATCCTAGTAATTGATTAGCTTTTACTGTAATATGTTGAAAATGTGCTCTAAAAGATAATTTTTCATCAAACAAAATTCCTAGATCTTTAACAACAACCGATCTGGCTAGGACTTGGTCGTCAATCATATAATTGTGGGTCATCTTTAGGTGTTTATTAGAAAACGTTATAATAAAGCATTTGCTAATGTGTTGTTTATAGGAGATGGAGATTTAGAGAAAGATTGGTCGGAGTAAATGCGCGGGCGTCTTCAAATCGCGATTTCCTGAAGGAGTTGGAGTACTCGGCATATTTTCAATATTATTTTCTTATTGGTCACAAGTAAGTAATCAATTTGGTTTCTGCTCGATGAGAGAACAAAATCAGACAGGCACACGCAGTTAATTTGTTTGATGTCTTTGGCTAGGCCCAATCGAGGTGACTGCTCGCAGGCGCCTGTTATATGCATATTGGCATATGTGCACTTTTAAAAGGAGGTAAAATAAAAGTAGATATCAAAGTTTGGCCATGATTTAATCATACATTTGAAATATTGACAATCATCCTCCATACGCTACGTCATCGCTAGATCACTAACACAAAGTTACTTAACATAATAATAACTTAAATGTAACTTACAAGTAATTTAATAGCAACTTATTTGTCATCTTGACAAATTTATACAATTTTGTATATTTTGTTAAGTGACCAGAAATTTGACAAACGAACATTATTTTCTTAAGTGACCAGACATTTGACAAATGTAAATAATTTTGTCAAGTGACTTGACATTTGACAAATGTATACAATTTGGTTCAGTGACCTGACATTTGACAAAATAATGTATAAAATTTATCAAGAAATTTGTCAATTGACAAATGGTCAAATTTAATTAACACATACCTGATAGCATCTTAACCAACAAACATGAAAAACGAAATTCGAATTTGGTTTCTCATACGCTTTACAAAGAATTTGCAAATCACCAAAACAAAAAAAAAATGCTACCAAAAACCGTAGGACATTATGTCGCTTATCAAACAACGCGACAAAAACACAAATGCAGAAAATAAATAACATCAGTTACGAGAAGCCATCATCTTAAAATTTAATAAGTACACGATAGGAACAAATTAGGTAAATTAATAGTACAGTAAATTCAAAAGTTCCGAAATAAAAAGGTAAACAAACCTGTCTTCGCTGTTTTCTTATCGAAATATCACAACTTTAAAACACACTGTATTCACTAAATACAAAATGAACTATTGATACATCAATTTAAACAAAAATATTACCAATATTCGTGGTTTCACTATTTTTTTTCTTTAAATACGAAAGCAACAACGTAAAAAGTGAAACTAAATTTGTCAGATCAGTAATGCGATTGTGGCGACGCGTTTATTTACCTTTTTATTATAAGTAAGAATGAACGAAGCTTAAGTAGTGTATTTTAATCATGACATACTGAGAAGTCTTTGTCAATTTACTTGACACTTTTGTATGGAATATAGTCCAATATAATATACTAAGCGCCACACAAATCGGCGGATGAGAAGTTAGCCGCAGCCGAAGATGACATTCGCTAATTATTGCGCATGTGTGCACAATGTCGACGCCGCGTGTCGTAGTGGTGAGCATGAGCGTAGGGAGCGCGCGGGAGACATGAGGTTGGCGGGCGGGTGTGCCCCGGCGCGAGTCTCTCTGGCTCCCGCGCTAACCTATATTTCGGCTTTTGCACAGCGTTCTGCGCATAACTTCCCATCCGCCGATTTGTGTGGCGCTTAGTATAATCGTAGATATATTTTCTTTATCTATACAATGTTATATTGGTAAGTAGTTTAGACAACTTTGTCTATAGGGCTATTCAGAAACTGTATTCTAAGCCAAAAGGAGGTGATCCAAAGCAAGACAAGAATCTACAATTCTACATCAATCCAAAATGTAAGAAAAAGTGATTTAGCTATTTGAGACAATAAGGCAACACCGAGTTGCAATTTTGTATAGAACAGCAGATTTTTTTTTTATTACTGGGTTGGTCCCATGTAAATGTTGTTCATAATGATACAGTAAGTCACCTCCTTTTCTGCTTAGAATTACTTTCCTGAATAGCCTTGTATTCTTTTATATTAGTTTTATAGAAAAAAGTGTAGTATTAGAAAATCTAGTTTCGATTACCCGACTATACAAAAATGGTAGTTTTAAAGTTTATAATTTTGACAGCAAATCTTAATATACAGCAAAAACTGAACTGAAATTTAGTGATAGTAGTATGTATATAATAAGGGTGTGAACACCCTGTCTAATATTTTTAACATATCACATGTATTTATTGATTTTATATTTAATTTATTTACATTTACAAGCTACACAACTTTAGAAAAATTGTCCATTTATTCGATTTCAATTAATTTATTACACAAATATCTAATCATATATACAGGGTTATTCCTAATCAATTAGCACCCTTAATTAATTTTTCTTTTTGTTTTATTCTGCGATATTTGTCAAAAATTTTTTGTTGTTCCATTGAAAAATGTCGTTCACCCGCGACAAATGCGCGCGAAATGTATGGAACAGCTGATTTTTTTTTGAGTTCTGACAAAAGTCTTGTTTTGATTTACAGAATAAACCTTTAAAATGATGCTAATTGATTAGAAATAACCCTGTATACAGGGTTAAACCGATCGGCTATAATATATATGTAGGTGCGAAATCACAATCAAATATAAAGAATAGTATTTACCGATCAAAGTAACCCTGTACAAAAAATCCGTGGCTAAGACATTAATTCTGAAAATTACTAAACTGTTTTTGATGGAGTTTCCAATAACATATAATGCAAGAGGAAGAACAAAGTAGGTACATTTGTAACAATGAAATATTCGAGATTTTTATATACAAGTTTTTTTTTTTCCAAAATTATATTCGAGTTATGAAAAAACTACAATTATATATTTATGTATATTACTTTGAGCGTTGTAGATTACATCACATAATTTCAATGATCGTTTTTTTTTTCTATAATTTATACAAAATACATACAAATTGAAATTTCAAGATACAGTTACTTTCTTTTTCTAGTTTAAACATATAATTATGATTAAAATATAGTAACGGAATACTCATCGAATTTATTCCAGGTTATTCATATAAAGTACACTATGGAAAGGGACTCATTGTAATCAATTTAAGTACGGATTAGCAATACTGTAGAATATAGTTCTGTTCGTCGCTATGACTTTTAATATGGGACCAACTCCAAAATCGTTAAGAAAAAATCGAATTCAAGAAAAAATAATCACATGTCTGATAAAATTACAATTACGTTTCGACAAAATGTGTAAAACGGGTGTTTTTTTTTCTCAAAAACTCAAAATTCAAAAGGGTTGGCCCAATGGTAAAAGTTGTTCATAATGATGGTGTGAATCACCTCCTTTCGGCTTAGTATACCTTTCTAAATAACCCTAATAAAGTATTTTATTTATTTTCACTCGTACCATAACTAATTTGGGTAGAACACAACCCAAAAACCAAAATATTAAATTTATTCACAATTAATAATATAATATTCGTAACCCTAGGGTTAAAATAATCGAAAAAAAGATTTATTCCTATTCATACTTAAAAACTAAGTAATTGTTTTCAAACACTGGAGTTCACTTAATTTTAGTTTCACTAAAAAACTAGGAATATTTTCATTTTTTTTTATCAGGCAACACTTTTTCGCACCATTGTTTTAGCACTGGTCACATTGTTTAGTACCACGCTTAAAATAAATGCCATTTAGTCGTATTTTTAAGTTTATTCATTTATGGTTTCAGTACCTAAAATGTTTTATTTTTAAATTATAGTTCCGATAGGAATTAGCGTCATTTTTATATGATGGTTTAGCTAAAAAATATATTTTTGATTTGTTTATAGTTTGGGCATCAAAATTATACACTGAAGTGTATTATTTTGGCCCACTTGAACATTTTTTTGAATGGTTTGAACACCAAAATGTCAAGATTAAGTACATATGTATTGTTTGCACAAAATACAGCAGTTATGTTATTATTTATGTACAGTGTCATTAAGTACATGGTGGTCAAAAATGGAACTTATATCATCAGTAAGACAAAAAGTCTAAGTACTTAGTAATTGAAGAAAGTGATATTTTTTAAAGTTATCTGCAAAATAGCGTTCTCATACAATAAATGTGTTACAGATCCGCTTTACCTAAAAATGTGTTTTGTATCACTTCCGCGCGTTACATATTTCGTAGTCTAAAAGTTGACAGAGCACACTAACATAGCTTATTGCGTGTTTATAAAATAGTATCTATTTTTTAATTTAAGTTGAGTTTTGGCATCACCATTTAGTCGTAACACTTTAATTTAATTTAAACTTTTTTTTTAATGATTGACATAACTTTAACACTTTCAACACTGAATTTTGATGATTATTTGAATAAGGTTTTCAAGTCGTGTTTTTTTTAAATGTTTAGCATAATTTAATTTAACACTTTCCACACGGATTTTTGATGATTTTTATCACTTTCCACGCGGTTTTTTGATGATTTTTATCACTTTCCACGCGGTTTTTTGATGATTTTTATCACTTTCCACGCGGTTTTTTATGATTCTCCGAATAAGTTCTTCAAGTCGTGTTCGTATAACGCGATCACCAGCATTATGCCTATGCCAGTCGCGAGTCCCATGAGCTGTAGGAAACATTGGCATAATGTTCCCTCTTTGCTGTGCGAAGTGCTCAACTCTGGCATCTGTGAACAAAGGAATAAGGTTGAATTTCGTGTGTATGATTAGATTTTAGATTTCATTTTCAGATAAATCAGGATAAGTTCACAATTTAACAGCACTATACAAGGTTAAGATGATGCTGCAAGACGGGTCGACGATATAACCAACCTGGACAAGATTAACACGGGACCGAGACAAATGGCACCGTAAGAGAGAGGCCTATACCTGGTTGCTTTAAGCAATAAGGCCGCCCTTTGTTGCACTAGTTTTAAGTTACTTTATTTTTCCTTTCTGTGTATTTTTTTTTTCTGTATTTTGTGTTAACAATAAAGTGTTCATTCATTCATTCATACCCAGCAGTGGGATAAAGAAGACAATCAAGTTATTGAATGCAAAGTGCATGAATTTTAAAAGTTGGGTTAAGCTAATAATTATGATCAATTATTGCATTGCTATCGGACCATCTGTGAAAATGCGAAAAAAACATGACATACTTTAGTAGCTTCTTTACCATTTTCCATTGTACATAGATCTTACTATCCCTATTATAATGGAAGCAGGGTTTTTTGCTTCATAGAAACTTCCAGCATACTCCGCGCGTTTCTGATATCCTGGTACCTAGTCGCTCACTTACCATACTTTATAGAAACCTTTTTAGCCTTTTAATGATGATTTTACGTGGTTTTAGTTATAGAACGTTCTCTAGCAGACTTCTAATCTCTAAATAAGACTGGTTGGAAGCGGCTTGCATCCAGCTCTTTCGGATATGGACAATATTGGAGAGGCTTGGTTTTGGGCTTTGAGACAATAGAAGTTAAACTTGACTGAAGCTATAAGATTTGACCTGGTTAATAATACATTTAGGAGAAGAGCTATGGTAAAATTTGCTGGGAGAGAGAGAATATGAGAATCTTTTTGTGCTGTCTTGGAACTAGATACTATCTTTTCCTGTAAGTTTGTTCTATAATATACCTAATTAAAAAACCCCCGACACAAAAATATTTGACAACAAACTTTCAATTGACAACCATTTTGGGCACATTTGTAGAATTTTGGTTCTTCCATCCCCACTTTAACCCACCATAACTCTTAAACGGCTCAATCGATTTTTATAAAACATAGCTAAGAACACTCTCGATTAAGTCTCCTTTCATCCAAAAAAAACTAAACTGAAATCGGTTCAGTGGTTCGGGCGCTATGATGCCACGGACAGACAGACAAACAGACACGTCAAACTTATAACACTCCTCTTTTTCGTCGGGGGTTAAAAATAAAGACATACCATATCAACGAGCGCGATATAGAGGAACATGCCGGCGGCCGCCGCGAACAGCCAGCGCGTGGCTGAGGGCGCGTGTCCGGCTAACACTCCGCACACCATGCCGGCCAGGCACAGCGCAGAGGATAGGATGTTGTAGCACACCGCGCGCTTTACTGACATGCCCGCTTTTAGCAGAACGGCGAAGTCACCTGCAAATGGAAATTGCAGAGATTAATGACTAATTCACTATAATCCTACCGCTTAACTTAGTCCTCGACTGCGCGGTACAGGGGCGCCGGGGGAGACGACACAGGAGACTGTGACAGGTGCGGGCGGCGGGTCCCCGGAGGACTAAGTATAGGCGGTAGGATTATAGATACAAAAGGTAGTAATTAGTGCTCGTAGTGTAGTTTGACTGGGTATTTTTAGCGCCGGCTGCATGCACGATAAAGTGTCACGTTCCGCCTGAGACGAGCATGCAAACGAGAGCGTGGAACAAGCGATAGATCGGCTTTGGCGTTCGGCTTGTTTCAATTGTTGATTGAACAATGTTTTCTTATGACGTTATCACGTAAAATTAACAACAACTTTTTACAACTTTTTTTTAGCTTAAGTTAAGCAACGTTCGGCTCGGTCTGTCTTTGGATGGGTGAAGGCCAGAGGGCATTTTTATTGATTTCTTAGTCCATGATGTGAGCATGTTACGTCGATTTCTCTCTGTCTACATCACGGACATAGGGCATTTTTTCTAAATTAAAGATCATAACATATCGAAATCAAAAAATTTACATGTAAGCAAAGGATGACTCGACTCAAGGGGATGAAACTCCATGGAAATTATAATAATATATAGCTGATAAAAACGATAGCAAAAATCAACTCACCCAACTCGTGCGGCAATTCATGACACAAAACCGCAATGGCCGTGGAGAATCCGCCCGCTATATTCGACGCGAATGCCGCACCTGGAACGAACACACAGTATTGCAAAACACACTGGTAAAACAAGACAATAAACATTTTTTTACAGAGCGATCGGCTGGCACATGCGTTTAACTCGTGATCGGGTGCTGCTGGCGGGTCGCTTCGAGTCAGATTGAATTAATTCTTAACTTCATAAATTGTATGTCTCTAGCCGTGCTAGGATGCGCACCACGCAATATTTCTTTCGACGTGTCAGAACGAGACAGCGTTATGGCAATGTATGTATCTGTCACTTTTTCACACGTCAAAAAGAGTACTTTTCGTGACTTTTCGTAGTCGCATGCTGGACTAGCTGGTGTCTGTGGAGTAGAAGTTTAAAGAAAAAACACGTTTTGCATTTGATGTTGTTTACTCAATGTCGACCTTACATTGGGTCTCGCGAGAATAATTCCTAAATCCTTATACATCCCGTACAGGTTTCCTCAGACTATGCTTCCCTATTAACCATGCCGTCGTTGAAGCGATTGATGACGGAGGCGCGTGGACGTTACCTTAAGAAGGAGTGGTCATGGTCGTTCGAGAATGCTCCCTAAATCCTTGTACATACGGTACAGGTTTCTTCACGTTAACTTACGTATAGCCATGCCGTTAGTGAAGTTATGCAGTCCGTAAGCTACTAAAGCGATAGATGATGGAGGCGTGTGGACGTTACCGTGAGCAGGAATGGCCGTGGTACACACTAAAATGCTCCTTAAATTGTTCTCCATACGGTACAGGTTTCACATCAGCTTACCTATAGCCATGCCGTCGGTGAAATTATGCAGTCCGTCACCCATGATGACCATCCAAGCCACTGAAGCGATGGACGATGGAGGCGCGTGAACGTGACCGTGGGCGTGCGAGTGGCCGTGGTGTGCGCGAGAGTGTTCCCTGAAAAGTCAAGAAAGTTTGTATGTCAATAAGATAATTTTGGCAAAAAAAGTAGGTAAGTCAGTAATTTGAACTTTAGTCTACTTTTATCGGTGTGACAATATAAGTCATTTCACTTCAGCTGAGCAATACGCACCAATTAAAGTGTCTGAAAATGTATTTTTTTAACGCAGATAAGTCTGCGTTTGACCACCAACTCGCCTGATAGTAAGCGACGTTGTGGTCGAAGATGAAGCACGCAGACCTAGAAGATACCTATGATGACCACTCTGACCTTGAAAAGCTGTAGATTATATCTCTTAGGAAACAGGAAAGCAGGAAGACTGTTCCATTCCTTGGCGGTACGAATCAGAAATGTTGAGTCAAACCGCTTCGTACGTATCGAAGGATAATCAACAGTGTAGGGGTGGTAATGTGGCGTCCTCCTACTTGTCCTGTAGTACTCGTAAAAAGGGGAATGTAGATTCATGTTAGATTTAATTTCCTGTGAAAAAAACCTTATGGAACTTTAGCACAATTTGACATTTCAAGCTTAAGCTGACTACATATTTAGATGAATTTCAAAATGTGCTTATAGACGAGACTCGCTAAAAAGGCGACGCGCCAACGCTCGATTGTTTCCCAAAAAGAAAAGAAAAAGAAAGTGTTATCGCAGGCTAAATTTTAGAAATGTGAATCAAAATTAGCTAGTCACATTTAAAAACAATGTCCCCTAAGGATAATTGAAAAATATAATTGTAACAAAGTGCAACAAACTCACCTAAGTATGATGGTGTAGCTATCTCCATCCTTCAGATCCTTGGCCCCATCTTCCTTATGCTTGATATTGTTCATCTCCACCACAGCCGGAGTCTCATTTTTCAGCAGCCAATCCCTCGCGGTAGGCTCTTCTTTTTGCTCAGGGTTGAGAGCATTCGAAGACACCACACTTACGGAATTATTATGATTGTTGGTTGCCACTTTAGGACTGGGCGGTATCTGCCCGTCTCTCATATGATGATCGTCATGAGTATCTGTATCGATCTCATCGTAGCAGTATGGGTATTCGGAATATTTATGCTTGCATGTCTTAGTCGTAGGATCGCTCTTCTCCTCTCGCTTGAAAATCTTCATTAGAGTGGAAGAAGTGGAGTTGGCAGGCTTGTTGCCAGAGCAAGCGTCGTCTTTCAAAACTCTCACTCTAGGAGGAAGTTTATCGTCTTCCAGCTTTTGTCTACGTTTGCGCCATTCTACGACAACGGTTAATCCCTTTTCTGTGAAGTAGAAGAATACAACTCCAAGCATAGCTGCCAATCCTTTCCACATTCCATCGTCATGGGACACCGTTTCTTCTAACGCAGTCCCCCCATGCTCGTGTTCTATTGGACTCATGGCATGGGGTAGAAGATGTAGCAACGCATCCCCACATAACGTCCCGACAGCTAACGCTACTAAATACTGTAGTAAATGATTGTAGTAAGTCTTATGCATAATTGGTATCACAGCAACTCCTAGCAGACCGCACGCGCTGATCACAGCTATACTTAAAGTGGAATACAACCAAACGGCTCCCATTCTTTTTGAGGAGGCGTTCTCGTATTTACTATTAGAATCTTTTGATAGTTGATTCGAATGTAGATTAGAGGCTATGACGCATCCGCCTTGTTCTAACCCTGTGACGGCTAGTTTTTGGTATAGGAGGATGGGACAGACTGCTTGTAGCGTGCCGCTTGATATGACTGGTTCGTCGTGTTGATCGTGATCAGGGTCGTGAGCGTGGTCGTGGTCGTGACCATGGTCGTCTTTTGATTTTAACCTCGTGTTCACTGTTGTGATAAGTTCTCTGCTGTTTACGCACTGAAAATATTGAAAAAGTGGAATTAACGAAAGTTGCTTTGGAGAAAAGTCACACTAAAACACAGACTTTTTACTGAGATCGCCTTCCCTTCAGTCGAGGGTTTAATTATAACGGAAATGTTTTTCAAAGAAACTTTGGATACCGTTTAGCAAGACGATTTATTTTTCATACGCTTATAAAATCATATACAAATAGGCACTTCTATAAGTCTAATTAAAACTACACAGTCATATTTAAAACAACATAATAAAATAACGGTCATATTTATTATGATGAATCGTGCCAATCATGTAACACGCCACCGGGGTGTGGCGCGTTACAAGGCACAATTTTGAGACCTCGCTTGTTTATCATCTATATTTAATATATGCTAAATTCACAAGTAAATACTCACAGAAACCTCTTCCTGGTGCGTCTCTGGCCCAAGCAGCATGCCCGCTCGGCTGGTCTCTTCCAGGGGCCTGCGTCGCGCGCCAGTGATCAGCGTGTTCAGATCTAGCTTCGCCAACATCGTGTTGAAACTGGATATGTTCATTGTCATACTCTCCGCGTCTCCGTATAACCTGAATATCAGATAAAATGTATGTTTAGTTTAGGGGTTAGTAAAATTAAGTTCCTAAAGGACGGGTGGCTACTCTGGCCACAGAGTTACTAAGCCGTTTAAAGGCATCTGACATGGCTAAACTGGTAAATGAGCGGGTACCTCCAGTCGTGGCAGCGCTCAGTTGTAGCCATACATTCAAAACCTGGCAGCCAACAAGGAAGAAAAATCTTTAAATAATTTCAAAAGGAGTTAAGAATTCGCTAGTTATATCGAGAACGGAAGAGCTTTGACAAACTTGCAAGACATGACAATCTAATTGGAAACATGATGAAAAGAGAAATAACAACCACGAATATCATTGTTAGATCAAAGAACAGTTATTTTTTCATAAATGTCATGTCGTACAGGCAGATGAAAACACTAATACTCGTAGATCACTGTGAAACAGAAATGGCTCCACCGAAAAGAGCTCTGCAATTCTTCAATTTAAATAAGTACTCACTTGAAAATTTGATTCACAAAATTGTCAGCGTTCTCCTCTTCTCCTCTCAATTCGTCCGGTCTCTACTCCTAATCTTCTGCAGCTTCTGATGATACCTCGCCTTGGACTCATGTCTTCTTTTCTCGTTTAGGTCTATTGCCATTTGGTTCTCTTGTAGCCTCGGTTCATAAGTGAGAACCTCCAAGTTTAGATAAACGGTTCCACCGACAAGAGCCTTGCTTTTAAATTACGAATAAATATATTTAAATACTTACTTGAAAATTTGATTCACAAAATTGTCAGCATTCTCCTTCCGCCTCACGCTTCGTCCGGTCTCTACTCCTAATCTTCTGCAGCTTCTGATGATACCTCACCTTTGATTCATGTCTTCTTTTCTCGTTTAGGTCTATTGCCATATGGTTCTCTTGTAGCCTCGGCTAGCAGAGAATCGAAGCTTCCACCGACAAGAGCCTTTCTTTTAAAATAAATAAAGGAATTTGTTTACTTACATGAAAATTTGATTCACAAAATTGTCAGCATTCTCCTTCAACTCTCTCTTCGTCCGATCCCTGCTTCTGATTTTCTGAAGTTTCTGATGGTATCTCGCTTTCGATTCATGTCTTCTTTTCTCGTCTAGGTCTATTGCCATATGGTTCTCCTGTAGCCTCGGTTCGTAGGTGAGAACCTCGGAGTTAAGGTCCACGTGGGAGCCGCAGGTGTGCGCCGCACACAGCAGGCAGAACATACAAACTGTCACTAAGTGGTGCGACATTGTTATTCTTATTCTATTCTAGGCTTAAGTTTAAGTTTTAGTCCATTTGTTGTTGATTGATGGATGTTATCTGTGGACAAGAGAAACTCAAAATTAATATCAAGTACTACAATTTTAGAAAACGTTTTAAATGCAGATCGAAAGAAATCGATTAAAATGGTTCGGATTTCCTATTGGATTTCGATTAAGATCGGGTTAATATTTTTTTGTTTAAAAGAAAAAATGGATAACGATATTAAGATACAAAAGAAAACTGCTGCATCAAACATTTTTTTATCATTAGCCTCTGTTGAACCATCACTAGAATTGATCTAGCTGTTTGGACTGATTCATCAAAACATTCGTAACAAAGTTTCCTTTTGCTTTTTAGGAGAGAACCATACATAGACGAAAGTATCTAAATTAGCAAACGCAACACTCTAGATTTGGCCTCCATGACCTAGATAAAAGAAATACAAAAATATGAAAGACTGCGTTGAAGACCAAATTACATAAAAAGGCATTATTTTATGATTCCTAGGACTAGACTACTATCTACTGGACTGGGTAGGACCTAGTGTCCTGGAGAGCCGTAATTGAACCATTCGAACGATTACAAGTGTGCGTAAATGGTTACGTGGCTTGTGTTTACATTTTGATCTCGCAACTTTTTACTGTAGGTAGAATATATGTTGCTCGAGTTGTTGTACTTTTTACATGCCTTATTTTCGTTGGGATACTTGAGCAGCAAAATAAGACGGATTAATATTTTGCAACCGCAGTCTTTTAGCCTAGTTGACCTGCATAATGCGAAACGATATCGGAGTGCATAAAAGACATAATTACGTGTAAATTAACGTTTTTTCGTATTTGGTGGTGACCGGTGACCTCGTGCTACATCCATGGGTCAGAGGTTTGGACAGACGTTTCGTTCGGACCTTGCCTTTATAGGAATTAGGAGGGATTTTGCGCATTTCGCTCCTTTAATAAGTTACATAAGAAAAAGTAAGTTCGTATGGGCCGGATGGCTAGCCCTGGTGTAAGAGTTTTTAGGCCGCCTGAAGGCCTCTGAGTTACATAAGTGAGTTATACTCAATGGCGCAACTAAAAAAAAAATTTGTTGCGCCAATGAGTAAAACTCACGGAGCTGCTCTGCTTATTTTTGCTTACCTTAGAAAAATATAATGTATTAACTTACAATTTTATTTTTCTAGGGTATTCAAAGAACTTTTTAGGGTAGACATCGCCCATTAATGTCCTCCCCTAGCTACGCCTGTTGTTATATAGCTCAGTCAACATTCACTAATTGAAAACTCCCGTCTATTTGATTGAATTGAATTTAATTTGAACGCAAAAGTAACGTTACTTTTTTAAGCTAAAACGGTTAAAAATTCAAGTTGAAATAGGACAACAGAATATGACTTAGATCGACACTTACTTTACAAGTGCAAAATTAAAAAAAAATGCCCTGGCAACACTTTATTGTATGACAGAATTTATTCAACTATATGTAGCTAAGAATATTCTCGATAACATTGAAAAACAAATAATATATAAAACACTAATGCGACACTAACACTAACACGATGCCGCACTGCATCGGAAATAGGTCATTTGTTTATGAGCTATGTTACTCTTTTTATGGTCGGGTGTAAAATAAAGGAGTTCCAATAGATAAATCCTATAGCAAACACATTTGCACTGATATTTTGAAGTAACAATATGCATTTTCAAATACGGAACCCGAGAAGCAGTGCGAGATTCGTTAGATCGCTCTTTATAGAGACAAATCAATTAACAGTAGAGCCAAGTTGTAGACCACGCCTCGTTGGTTGTGCCGAATCGATTTGTTTTACTTTAGGAGATTCACTTGAGGCACGGTTTTTTATTCATATCGATGCGACTTATTTTTAACATCGACAGAAATTAGAGCCAATGGCCGATTGGCCGATTTTGATTCGATTTTGAGGGGGTTATTTAAATGTTCATTTGGTTAGTTCACTGTTGTTAGTACCTACAAGAGAATCGAGAATTAGATAATTGATATATCCTTTTTTTAAACGACTTCCAAAAAGGAGCAGGTTCTATGTTCGTGTGTATGTATTGTTTTTTTTTGTGTATGTTCATCGATAATTGCGCCAATTGCGAACCGAATCGAAGAATTATTTTTCGTTCGAAAGGGTATCTCCCGAGGCGGTCCCATTTTAATTTTACAGAAATCGGCTGAGCCGTTTTTGAAAAAACCAACAATAATGCAAGCAATTCGAGCGAAATATCCGAATTTTGTACACGATGAACATCGATAATTTCGCCAATTGAGAATCGAATCGAAAAATTCTTTTTTAGTTCGAAAGGGTATACTCCCGAGGTGGTCTTTTTTAAATTTTACAGAAATCGGCTCAGCCGTTTTTGATAAATCAACAATAATGTAAAGAATTCGAGCGAAATGTTCGAATTTTGTACACGATAAGGCGGTTTTGCACTTTTTTGTGAAAAATAATTACTAATATCGACAGAAAACAGAGGTAATGGCCGATGGATCGATATTGAGAGGGTTATTTAAATATTTAATTTCATTTATTGGTGAGTAAGTTCGTACAAGCCGAGTGGCTAGCCCTGGTGTCAGATTTTAGCAGCCTGAATGCCTCTGACATGGCTTAACAGTTAAAATAGCCGGGACCTGTTCAATTTAACGTGTCATCCGAGCCACGGTAGCGCTCAGTTGTAAATGCCACCATACGTTCAATATTGTCTGTATATGCGTGTCTACCTTGATGCCAAATATCAATTTTCTAAGTCATCTGGAAGTGGGTTAGGTTTTTGATCTATTAGTCAGTGAGTGAGTGAGTGAATCAGTCAATTAAAATCCCGGTTTTTAAACGTTAATATATCATTAACTTTTGGGGCAATGTTTATGAAATTTTGTGACCTAAACTAGCTAAAGAACTTTAGTAAATATGCCCAATTTCATTTATGTAGATTAAATAGTTTTTAAATTATGAAGGGGTTAAAAGTGGCTCTAAATGTTTCTTGTAATATTACACACGGCTGCTGCGTCGCCATATTATCCCGGAAAAATATAAAAGGATCGTATGGGATAGCATGAAAAGCAAAAACGTGTATACCAAGTTTCGTCAAGGTTTGTTGAAAAATGTGACATGTATAGCAGAATCAACATCCGGATAGACGAAAGCAAAATTGTCGAGTCAAAACTGAGACTCTGCCTCACTTCATGCGCTCGGTCAAGTTTACTGGGTATATAAATCATTATTATAATTAGTCCGTCAGTTAGATTATTGAAAAATATTGTACACGTATTTTTTCTTTTGTCAATCAAACAACTATTATAGTGACAAAGATAAACCTTGTTAAAGTTTGATAGCGGTTAGTGACGTCACGCGGAACTTTAACAGGCTATATCTTCATCAGTTTTTGTTAAATTGACAAAATAAAAAATACGTGTCTAATATTTTTTGACAATCTATTTGACGGACTAATTATATTTTTTAGTAAACAAGCCTATTGTGATAAAATTAACTAATAATGACTGCCCTACCCCTACTACTCTATATGCACGACGCTAGCGTGTCCCATTATGGCCGACGTACAAGGCAACAGGTCGCTCGCCCTTGCCAGTTTTCCTGGTTCTCTACAAATTGGAACATTAGTATGATTTAGTGATTGATTACGCAGATGTGTGATGTGACACTGATTAGAGCGGTCTACGTGATTACACGCATGTCGGTCAGACCACAAATGGCACTGTATTGGACGAATCAAGCTCCTTGGCGGCTGAGAAGTTAGCTACAATGTGCGCAAAACTACCAATCCTGAATGAAAACCACATAATAGCTGTGCGAAGATCTAGACATCTAGCCATGGCAAAGAATAATCTGCCAAGTACGAGTCTGACTCGCGCACGAAGGGTTCCGTACTGTTTGGGAGCCCCCCTTAAATATCTATTTTATTTTAATTATTTATTATTAAAGTAAGCACGCAGCTAAATATTCTGTGAATATTTCAAGCATCTAGCTGTTACCATTAATAATATCGAGCGAAAGACGGCTAAAAATTCAGGTTTGTTGTATGGGAGCCCCCTTTAAATAGTATTTTTATTCTATTTTTAATATTTGTTGTTATACCGGCAACAGAAATACGTCATCTGTGAAAAATTCAACGTTCTAGCTATCACAGTTCATGAGATTCAGCCTGGTATACAGACAGACAGACGGACAGCGGAGTCTTAGTAATACGGAACCCTAACAATCAAGTCTGGATTTTTATTTTTTTACGCAGAAAAAACAAAACATACAATTCGGATTTCTATTAATTTCTATCTAATATTAGTAAATGATACCTAAAGTAAAAATACCTAAGGATAACGCGTATGAAACATAAGCTGGTTTTCTTATCTTTAGACTAGACGACCCGCCCCGGCTTCGCACAGGTGTATTATACATATAAACCTTCCTCTTGAATCACTCTATCCATTAAAAAAAACCGCATCAAAATCCGTTGCGTAGTTTTAAAGATTTAAGCATACAGACAAACAAACAGACAAAAATAGCGACTTTATTTTATACTATGTAAGGATTTAACAAAAACATTAAAAACTGTTATGTAAACCACTTAAGTATTTGGATCTTATCTGTCGAATTAAGATATTTAACTACTAAAATAACGAATCTATGAACGATGCCTGAATATAATTGATAGCATATTATAAGCCACAACTGGCAAATAAATATAGGCACTATAACGGTTGCTCGCAGCTAGAAAGAAAGTGCCCTACTTAGTAACACCCGTACGTTACTAACACATACAAACATTCACATATTCTGTGTCAGTATTAACGTAGGCACTAAGTCACTAACTGGACAAAACTGCTAAAATCGTAATAGTGTTGATAGTGCTAATTTCATAAGTTGACAACTACGTACGCAGAAATAACTAGTACGAGTACAATAGGCGTCATTCGAGAAATGTATGGATAATATCAAATTCAATGTTAATTTTTCAACCGACTTCCAAAAGGAGGAGGTTCTATGTTCGTATGTATGTATTTTTTTTTAGTATTTTCATCGATAATTTCTCCAATTGTGAACGTAATCGAAAAATTATTTTTAATTCGAAAGGGTATACTCCCGAGGTGGTCTCATTTAAATTTCACAGAAATCGGCTGAGCCGTTTTTGAAAAACACAACAATAATGTTAGCAATTCGAGCGAAATATCCAAATTTTGTACACGATGAACATCGATAATTTCGTCGATTGTGAACCGAATCTAAAAATTCTTTTTTATTTCGAAAGAGTTTATTACTAAGGTGGTCCCATTTAAATTTTACAGAAATCATCTGAGCCGTTTTTGATAAATCAACAATAATGTAAACAATTCAAGAGAAATATTCGAATTTTGTACACGATGGAAGGCGGTTTTGACATTTTTTGCGAAAAATAATTATCATACTTCAAGTATCTACAGCTTGCGTCACATGGTTATATTGGTTATTCTATTGCCCGGTATATACTCGTACCTACTAAGACGAAAGGGGTGATTAGGACCATTATTAAGAACAACGTTTACTATTGGACCAACCTGCAATACGAGAAATAAAAACATCTGTTCCATGATACAAAAACACCTAAATATATATGCCTTAGTAAATATTGCAAGCAAAAACCTTCGATAAGGTCTATGCTTGCAAAAACGTCTTGCGTCTTGTCTTGCGCGAAAATTGTTCTATCACTTCAAAATACTCTTTATAATAATAGCCTAGTTGACAATATTTTTGATGTCTTTTTGTAACAGCTAACCAAAAACAGCGGGGCAATTCTGTTAGCCGATCTCTTTACGGAAGTGACACGTTCTTGAACCTCTCTCGTTTTTCTGACAGTTCCGACAGCTCAAAACTGTCAGAAAAACGAGCCAGGTTCAAGAACGAGTCACCTTAGTAACGAGATCGGTTGACAGAATTGCCCCACTGAGCCGATTATCGAAAGCAAAAAAATAAATAAAGAAGTTACAAGCATATTTTTATTATCTTGCTAGACAGGCTATGACGTCACTGCCTGAAAGTGTCATACATTCGCCATACAATGTTTTGCATTGTGGGAGAGGGCCAAGACATCCCCTCTTTTTCCTACCAAAATCTTTACCAACTTATATCTCTGAACTTGATAAGCCAATTTCAATTATTTTTTCGGTTTACGAATCACATTTAATTGCATAATTCACTAATCCTAACACTTTTAACTAATTTAATACCAGTCAAATACCCTAATACGTACATTATGAGCTTATGACACAGATATTAAGACCATTGCAAATCCACAACCTTCAATGACCGCATTAAATCTCAAACCAACAAATACTTGACCAAAATTGATACATCGCACTATATCAGGGTAAGGCCGTAGATTTTGCCACAAAGTGACATAAAATGTTACATAGAGTATATGTAACATAAACATAAACGTTACATAAAAACGTTACCTATAATTGTAAAGCTGGGAACACATCACCCGGTTTTGGTAATCAAAAAAAAAAAACAAAAATTATGTTTCAATAAATTTATTTTATTAATAAGTTTTCATGCAAAATCAGTTCTCACTTCTCAAAACTCCTCAATTTATTCAATCTTGAAATTTATTTTTGGTAAATCAAATGTCTTAATTCCCCGTCTTTCACTTATTGGGCCAAGCAATACTCTTTCCACGTCATGCTCATAAACGATTGAAAAGTCATCGATGTTGGGAAAAACAAATTTGCCTTTACTTTTGTTGCTTAAAAACTTCACTTTATAGTTTTTTTCATTGATTTGCGTCACTTGACCTAAATAGTATTTGACCCGCTTTTCGACATTGAATTTTACTATTACATAACTATTAATTTCCACTGAATGCTGTGTTGGTCCTTCTGTATTGGCAATGTCTTCTGAAAACGAAACGACGAAACCCTAAAAAATATTTATTTATTTTCGCTGCAAAAAATCTAGGGACTCACTCATGCCTCTAGTATTTTACTTTAAAATGCCAAATAAATATTCTGATTTCTAAAATTAGATATGCCTGATGTAAACTTAGCTTTAGGGAATATTATATGTAACGTGACATATAATTATAAGTAACGTGTTACATACGCGTTACATAGTCGTTACATAAACACGATATTCTGATCCATAAACGATAATATGTCATTGAAAAGTAAGGTTTTCTAACTTAAATGACTACAATAGGGTTACTTTTAAATATATTTATCGTTTGTTAATAAATTTGCGTTAAAACTTCACGTATTTACCTTATTATCTTCAAATACACCTTGCGTAACGACGTTTACATGCACATTTCACTGGCGAAAAATACAAACTTATAAAAAAATATGGCGGTTAGTGTTTTGAAGTTGACATGACAGCGTGAGATAATGTTGCCACTTGCGAAAAAATACTGAAGCTAATGCTTTATTCAAAAATAAGCTGCAAAATTTCGTTACAAAGAAAAAGTTACATATAAAATAACAGTGTAACGAAAATAAAAAAACGATCATTAAAGCTACGAAATATATGATAATTGCATTAAAGTATGGTCAAACGTTGAGCTAATTTTGTGCTGATTTTATAGAAGTGATTACTTTAACTGTAAACACAAAATCAACTAAGGAATGATAAGAAATGCCAGTTCAATCCGACAGGAGACACTTGATTTTTTGCAATAATCTCATTTTTTCGTGAAAGATTATCAATTATTTATTGATTCACTGTTAATTTATAAGAAATTTAAATGCGCCTAGTACGACATATTCAACATATACCCATTTAAATAATTATAACTTATATACATGCTACAAAAATAATAATATTCTGAGGAGACACGAGAGTCAAAAAAATAGTGGCAAAATCTACGGCCTGACCCATCAATCGATCATTTATTCGAAACCTAACAGCTATGTAAATAGAAGTGAAATTGTCGACGACACACGGACAGACGGACTGACCGTGACGAGTTCAAGGTGTCTAATGAATATTATAACTTGACTCGGACGAAGGTTACAGAATTATAGATTTGGTTCCTACTATTAGTTAGTGTTGATAAAAACCCAAGTCTTGTAGTCTTCGTTTCGAGACATGAGTAAATTTATAAGACTAATACATGAGTCCGAGTCCTTTCTAGTCTTTTAAGTTCTTTGAGCTATACTGAGTCATGAACTTGAGTTAGTGTATTATAATAGACTAGCTTTCATAGTGTGCGAGCGCAGCGAGTGAAACATTCGTTTGAGAGCTATGATGCCACAGACGCCGAACCTGTAGTGTACTACAGCCCGAATCATACAAGTTGGAGTTTTCAATCAGCGCAATATCCAATCCTGACTGAAGCTCACATACAGCCGCGCGTTGATTGGGTTTCGCGCAGCTTGTAGCTAACTTCACATCCGTCGATTAGTATGATTCACCCTACACGCGACTATAACACACCTTATTTTGCCGGGGCCTAAAAATAAGACTATCGAGGTGAGTAACGGTCAGTGTGACCAAAACATAGTTCAAAAGACAAGTATCTAAATTCTGAAACATTTCTAGAACAGACAAACGTCTGTCAGTTTTACATATAGAGATCGGCGGCTTCGCGTCGGACAGGCGGCGTTCAAGGCGCTTGATATCGCGCGAGCGCAGCGAGTGACAAAAAAGTTCGATCTCTTGTCTTGATTTGGAGACTTTGTTAACGCATGTGTAAGAAAAACAATTACATTTTTCGTTTTGATTAAAATAAAGATGATCGAGGCGAGTCATCAAAATTCAGAAATATTCCTAGGCACAGACAAACAGACGTCATCGTAAGTCAGTTTTACATATAGAAATCGGCGGCTACGCGTCGGACAGACGAACCGACCGACCGTGAAGAGTTCAAAGCGTTTGATATCGCGCGAGCGCAGCGAGTGACAAAAAATTTCGATCTCTTGTCGATAAACATCAGATAAACAGGAAATAATATACCTAATTAAAAAACCCCCGACACAAAAATATTTAACAACAAACTTTCAATTGACAACCATTTGGGCACATTTGTAGAATTTTGGTTCTTCCATCCCCACTTTAATCCACCATAACTCTTAAACGGCTCAATCGATTTTTATAAAACATAGCTAAGAACACTCTCGATTAAGTCTCCTTTCAACCAAAAAAAACTAAACTGAAATCGGTTCAGTGGTTCGGGCGCTATGATGCCACAGACAGACAGACAGACAGACACACAAACAAACAGACACGTCAAACTTATAACACCCATCTTTTTCGTCGGAGGTTAATAAGATGGTGATTTGGAGACTTTGTTAACGCATGTGTAAGAATACCAATACATTTTTCGTTATGATTAAAATAAAGATGATCGAGGCGTGGCATTAAAATTCAGAAATAGGTATACCTAGGCACAGACAAACAGGCGTCATCGTAAGTCAGTTTTACATATAGAAATCGGCGGCTACGCGTCGGACAGACGAACCGACCGACCGTGAAGAGTTCAAAGCGTTTGATATCGCGCGAGCGCAGCGAGTGACAAAAATGTTCGATCTCTTGTCGATAAACATCAGATAAATAGGAAAAAAGGTGGTGATTTTGAGACTTTGTTAACGCATGTGTAAGAATAACAAATACATTTTTCGTTATGATTAAAATAAAGGTGATCGAGACGAGGCATCAAAATTCAGAAACCTTCCTAGGCACAGACAAACAGACGTCATCGTAAGTCAGTTTTACATATAGAGATCGGCGGCTACGCGTCGGACAGACGAACCGACCGACCGTGAAAGGTTCAAGGCGTTTGATAACGCGCGGCAAGGCCGGACGTGGACGTAATTTTGGTAGTTTTATACAACCACGTTACAGAGAATCAGTACTATACCAGGGTCCTGATTATGTATCGTCTTTAAAACATTATGTTACGTGGTAAGTAAAGGTATCGTGGAATCTTTGTAAAATTGTCAATTTCAGATAGATTCCATAGCTCGGCAAAAAAACATAAAGAATTAGGGCCCAGGACGTTCTGACGTTCGGCTTCGCTTTTCCTCCCGCTCGCTCTCCTGGCATGAGTAACTGGCGCGAGCAGGAGAAAAAGCGAAGCCGAAAGTCAGAGCGCTTACACAATAAGGCCCCAGGCTGCTCACCAAAGTTGCACGGCAATCTCTATACATGGTCATAGGTATTAAACGCAAAACCTTTTAAGGGCAGGTCTAGTACATCTAGACAAACAACTTTTGAACTACTTTTGAAAATTCGCAAAAAAAAAAAAAACACTGCTCCATACATTTTGCCGCGCGTTGACGAACTTTTTGTATGAAAGAGCAGATTTTTTTTCTTCGTGATTTTCCAAAAGTCCTAGAATAAAGTTGTTTGTCTAGATGTACTAGACCAGCCTTTAAAAACCCTACCTATGACCCTGTATAAATAGCAATTCGGTGATGTCTGACACCTGGTCAAACTACGCTACGAGCGCTACCATAAGTTTTTAAAACGCGCTTTAAAAATAGACACACTGCAATATACCAAAACTCCATCAAAAACTTCCCCCATAACACTATGGCACCGACATCGCCTAACAGCTGCCAGTGCCACCCCAACCTTGGTCTATTATGTCCTGGCCTTGAAACCACCGGATTGTATGATGATTTTACATAACAATCTCGCTAGTATTCAGCCGCTCGGTCGCGAGATCGGGCTTTAGCCACGGTAATGATATAATGGTATGTGCTTTAGTGGTGTCACCACTGGACACGAGTTTTAAACCCCACCCACTTGGGCACGATTTTTTTGGGTAATTTTTTAACGCAGACTTATTTCCTGACTTATTATTATTTGTTCGTAGCTCGTAAACGAAAGAACCGGCTTGCTGCAGCGACTTTTCTTTTAAAGTTTTTATTTCAATATAGGCCGAATCATACAAGTCGGCGGATGTGAAGTTAGCTGCGCAATATCCAATCAAAGTGCAGCTTCAGATGATATTGCGCATGATATTGCGCAGCTTGTAGCTAACGTAACATCCGCCGACTTGTACGATTCCGCCTATACGCATACACATTTTCGATGTTTTATTTCACTAAAAATCCAGTGCTGTGAAAAGCGTACGCAAAATCCAAATAATTCATTGCTTTGCTTCGAGCTTATATCTACAGAACCACAGTCACTAAGTAAAAGTAGTAAAAAAAATGTCCGAGCGCCGTCATACGTACCGACTTAGATAATTCCATTAATTAATTCACAATTACCCGTTTTCTCGAATCTCGACGTTATTTCTCCTAATTATAGTGCTTGTGACCGAGCACTTTGGCATCGCGCGGCGTTGTAGTCGGCTTGCAATCGCCTTTTGACTAGGTAACTAAAAAGCCTGCCCACTACGTAGCTTGGGCAGGGTTTTGGCTCAGACACTTTTTTTGCACGATTGTGACTCTAAATATTTGCTCGAAGTTGCTTTGCTAGACAGCTAAGCACAACCATAGTGGAAAGACTCAAATCGTGGCCCTTGTAACCCTTAACCTGGTTAAAGCAAGGGCCGAAGTTCACGTAAACAAACAACTAACATTAATAATGTAGGACTCGACCTGCCAAGGCCAAGGGAATTGTCCAAGGTTGGTGCTATTGGCGATATCGGTGCCATAGAGTTGTTTATGGGGAACATTTTGACTATGGTGTGTGTACATACAGTGTAAGCCAATGGTAGAGCGCTCCTGCACCCCTTGCATGGCGAAGGGATTATTATTAAACCATTTCATCGACTTACAATGTCAATATGCCCAATTATGAAGGCTCCATCGTAGTTATATTAGCAATTTAGAATATTTATGTTTCTTTTTCAATTTAGGCATTGAGAGAACACTTTTTACGTTGCTATTAAATTTACGATGGCGCCTAATGTCAATCCATGCATTGTTTCCTCTTCGAGGGGACAAATTGGTTGGAAGGCAATTTGTCTATTTGCCACGATAAGGATACTGGGGCAATACCTACAGCTTTTGCCTGTTTTGATCAACTAAACTTCGATTGATTTGACTGGATTGTTTTTGGCTACATTGCTGAGCAAATGATCACAAAATTTACTAGTATTTCCGCGAAATACTGTATACTGTGTACCGTGGTGTACGGCGTGACTCTTGCGGCGCAACCAGGTGCACGTTGACCCTTCTATTATTTAATCGGCAAAAAACGAAGGAGGTTCTCAAGCCGACGTGTATGTTCTTTTTAGGGTTTCGTACCCAAAGGTTAAAAACGGGACCCTATTACTGAGACTCCGCTATCCGACCGTCTGTCCGTCACCAGGCTGTTTCTAATGAACCATGATAGCTAGAGAGCTCAAATTTTCACAGATGATGTATTTTTGTTGCCGCTAAAACAACACAGAATACTAGACACAGAATTAAATAAATATTTAAGGTGGGCTCCCATATGGTAAGGAACCCTTCGTGCGCAAGTCCGACTCGCAATTCGCCGATTGTATAGAGAAGACGTTCTAAAGCTGATATGATAATGATATCATTGTGACGAGCGCCTGGTGGTCTATCCATCTATCCTAGAGCCTTCCTCTACATATATCTAATCTTTTCAAGCTTATTTACCTTGATTCGATTCCTTTTGATAACATTATCTTTGTATCTAGCTGATCTATTTATCTTTTATTCTAGTCTTCAAGGCTTTAGTAAGGCTTTGATATGTTACTGATTGCTGACATGTTGCTGAGATGTTACTGACGGCGATGGATGATATTACTGATTATTTCTTCCGTGAATCCTCTTTTGCTTTTGTGATTTCGCATTTACGTAGTTCCCATAGTAAAATATGTTCATAATGATGAGCATTTATAAACTCATAAGTAAAATCAAATGCTTTTATAAACAATTTTATTTTAATTTCGCTAGCAACCGGTCTTATTGGAGATCCATATGAGAGGCCTTCGTCCAGCAGTGGACGTCATACAGCTGATGGATGGATGTAAAATCAATGTCACAGTCATTTAACCTCAGAAAATCCGTGCACATAAATAACAGATCAGTTTTAAAAAAAAGTCCCCATCATAATCGGTATATTAGTTTAGGATCTCCTATAATGCCACAAATAGACATACAAAACATACAGATAACAACGTCAAACTTACAACCCCCCTTTTCGAAAAGGTCAAAAACCTTAAAGTCTAAAAATATCCTGCCTCCTTCCTGTATTTGGCCGATGCACCCTAGATAGGACACTGATAACAAATTGTATAACACCAAATAGTGTGTACAGAACCGATTAAAAAAGTTTCTCAGCAACATTCGATGTTTTGCAGCTTTTTTCAAAGTTTTCGCGGAACAACTTTTTTGGTGTTTTTGAGTTTGAGCAAATAAGGGGAACGAGTTAAAAAAACCTAAAAATAATACCTACTATGTCTGTCTGTGAAATTGACGGAGTACTTTGTAGCTTGCATTCATCACTACATTTATGATCAGTCGCCTTTTTGTGCGTCTCTGTCTGTCTATACGCTTAGATCTTCTAAATTACACAACAGATTATGTATAAATTTGTTTAATTTTGTTTTATTTTAATTTTTTGTATTATGCGCTTTTCAAATCTTTTAGAAAAACAATCCGGAAGGTTTATACGAGTAGATTTATTTCATTACCTACTCAAAGATGAACAAATGATTGCATTTGTTCATCTTTGAGTTCGTTTTTGGAAATACACATTAAATGATTTTGTTTTTAATATTTCGTTTTTCTTTTATTGCAATAAGTTAATGACGATTCTAAGCACATGCAATATGTCGATATAATAAACATATAATTTGAATTTTGAATATTGCATGAACGAAATATAATTTGACAGCACTAACGCTTTATTGGACTGAAAAAAAAAAACAAACTCATCCCAATAAAAACTTGTATGCAGACCAACACGAGACAGTCTTAAAAAAACTGAAGCACTGAATCGATAGCTTTTTTCAATCAAAAAAAGTCGACAACCATTGAAAAAGTCGGCAAATATTTTGTCCGATTCTTCCATTTTATCGATATCACTTCCGCGACTCGATGTTTTGCTCCACTTATTCGAGTTTTTTGATGTTTTGAAGGTGCGTATTTATTTTACAACGGAGCGGAAATGAGGGTATAAATAGATTTCGATATTCTTATCGATACCGTCTTGCTGAAAATCTAACGGCTTGCGTACACTGGACACTTTTTTGGTGTGATTTGCACGTGTACGTGAAATAATTCCCACGGGAAGAAGTGTTTCTATACAGTCTAGAAATCACTTCATCCTAAAATCTAGAGTCCAGACGACGCGTGATTTTAGAATTTAACTAAACTTATCATTAATCTCATGATGAGTTTTATGTAATTCTACAATCTCGCACAAAGGGGATTTCTTACACACGGCCTCTGACCCTAAATTAAGCAAAGCTTAAGGGATATGGCTGCCAGAGCAGACACAGAGCAATCACCTACATTTACATAAAAACTTGCCCCGGGTGGAAATTGAACCTTGACTCTGAAGTCAAGGTCACTATAACCACTGGGCTACTGTGACCGTAAAAGACCAAACAGCGAAAATATTTTTACTAAGCGCGAGCGTAGCGAGCGCGAAATTGTAGAACATTTCTTACAGTCTGGTAGACTTTTTATAAGGTATGTTTACTGGTACACCCACGGTTTACTGGTACTGGTATAGCACGAAACCGTCAAATCTGGAAAGATCAGGGGGAGACCTCTGCACAGCAGTGGGACAAGACAGGCTAACAACAACATGTTTAGAGATTACAGTGTTAAGAACCCCATAAACCCTTGGCTACGACCGTGTATACCGCGATATAAGGATGTGCGAGAGACGGAATTCGAGGGTAACTTACTCGCTCATACTCCGTAAACTTTACCAAACAAACATCTAAATGAGAGGTCATAAAGAGCACGGACCCAGGTATAAGCCGAATCATACAATTCAGCGGTTGTGAAGTTAGCTACGAGTTGCGCGAAACCCATTCAACGCGTAGCTTTATGTGAGCTTCAGTCAGGATTGGATATTGCACAGCTTGTAGCTAACTTCACATCCGCCGACTTGTATGATTCTGCCTTTATCGGTGGTGTAAAAAAACTTCCTCGTGAGGCAAAACTAGATGACTCGGCTCATTTCGTTAAAGCACGTGACTGTCGCGTGTTCTCTGCTAATCTATCACTCTAGTTCAATCACCCTACTGGCTGTCGGCAGTCGGTGCGTTTCGTTACATTTAGGTCAGTAATACAAGAAACTTGCGTAATACAATTTTTGCACAAGAAGCCTTATCTGTTAACCGCTTAACTTAAATTGCTGATAAATGTTATAATTTTTTAACTAACAAGTGGTGTATTGTACTTGTTGAATTATTTTTGCGAAAACGACGAAACGGAGGAGGTATTCAATTCGACGCGTATATATATATATATTTTTTTTTTATGTATAACCATGCACAACTTTTTACGTAGTGGTCCGATTTCGATAATTCCTTTTTTATTGGATAGAGTATACCTACTTCGAAATTCGTCCCATTTAAATTGTATCTAAATCGGCTGAGTCATTTTTGATAAATCAACAATAATGTGAAAAATGCTACATCGATCCGTGTGAAATATTCGCGAATTCTGTACACGGATAAAGTCGGTCATGCCATTTTTTTGCAAAAAAAATAATTCTAGTTTGTAGCTCTCAAAGTGTAGTTTGACTAGTTCGACTTTGATATTGTCAGCGATCACCGAAATCAAGCAACGTTTCGCACGGTTAGTACTTGTTTGAATGGGTGGGCGCGGCCGGAATTTTCCAACTGTGCGCTACCGTGGCTTGGATGACACGTTAAATTGTAGATCCCGGTTGTTTTAACCTTTTAGCCATGTCAGAGGCCTTCAGGCGGCCTAAAAACTCTGACACCAGGGCTAGCCACCCGGTCTATACGAACTTACTTATGAAATTTGCGTAATAGCGCAGAATAGAAGTCTTATCTGTTAAACGCTCTTTCAACTTTAATTGCCGATAAATGGTATAATTTAACTGACAAGTGGTATTGTACTTGTAGAATGAATTTTTCTTTGTAATGGTTTCGAGGGCGGCAAGTACTGAAAAAAACCGCCCTCAAAACTGTAGAGATATATTACGAAGAATATTTATGTAGATATTGATGGATATAGATATTGATCCAGATTATTTATTATATGATGATAATAGTTTTACGACTTAAAGGACAGTCGCGACGCGTGATTAGAATTATCATCATCGTCGTCATTATCAGGCGTAGGAAGATCACTACTGGACACAGGCCACTGCTATGGATTTCCAATAAGACCGTTTGGAAGAAGCTTGCATGCAGCGTGTTTCTGCAGTCTTTATTAGGATCTATATCTGTGTCATCAACTACTCATCTGTATTATTATTCGTACGATTCAAAAACTTTAAGAACCGAGCTCTCAAAGAGATCATCTTATACACATACTCATTCCTCAAACGAACAGCCAGAATGTGGAACGCTTTGCTTGGGTCTGTCTTCCCGCTTAAGTACAAGGTATATAGGTAGGTATCTTCTAGGTAAGCGTGCTACGCCCTAGACCGCATGTCAACTTAACATCAGCATGTAGTCAAACGCAAACCAATACGAAATAAAAAACTTATATACAACGTGACGTCACGCAGTACCTACGGTATTTGCAAAAGAAAAATAAGTGTCAAATATTTTTTGGTATTCTAACTGACATCTAATTATTATATTTTTTAGACATCTTCTCGAATTCCAGCATAGAATAAAACATAGAATAAAAAAACAGCACCAAAACATAACAAAGGAGAAAAAATTACGTAATCAACACAATCGTACCTTAAAAACCGTATTGTCACGAAAACACTTTTCAAAAATCTAAAGTACTAACAAATATCAATCGTTTACTTGCCTTTATAAGTTTAGATTCGTTATCATGTACAGATAAACGGATGTTATCGTTGCAACGGCGCGTTAAACGCCGTTATCGTTAGTCTGTAAACACTTCAGTGTAGTCGAATTGGGGCAGTGTTACAGAATAGATAGTAGTTTAGTGTAGTAGTCAAAAATTTGAATTGGCGCGTAACCGCAACGATGCAAAGCAATAACTTCAACACGGTCTTCTTTAAGGGTCCACTCTATATTTAAAAATGAGTAAAATTCTAAAAAGTAGACATTTTTATTTTCATGAACAATTCGAAATTCGAATTCAATAAACTTTTTTGTGGCCAGCATTCTAAAAGAAAAGTTTTTACTGTGTGACAACACTTATGACCTGACTAGGTATTAAAAAAACCGCATCAAAATCCGTTGCGTAGTTTTAAAGATATACGCATATATACTCGTAGGGACAGACGGACAGGAAAGTGACTTTGTTTTATACTATGTATATAATACGAGTATATACGAACTTATTAATTTTGTTATGAACATATAGGTACTAAAGCCAAGTAATATTAGTTAACAACGCAGCGATAAGGCTGACCTTGTGCTAACATCCACGACCGACCCACAAGCGTGACGCGCCGTCACGTGCCCGATGTTTACACAAACGTGTGGAAGAGCAATGTTTCCAGTGAAATCGAATGACACGTTATCTAATTCTTGGTAGACTGAGTGACTAGTTGTGCAGTTTTGAAATCAATGCAACATTTATTTTGAGTTTCATATGCTCATATCTCATGCAAAATATATCTTAGCAGTCATGCTGTCATTTTACAGTTCTGAATTCAACCACATGTCAGAATATTCCTAAGAAATACAAGTGCTCCCATTGATAAATAATAATTGATCCATCCATTAACGGTAGGACGTCCACTGCTGGACATAGGCCTCCCTCCCCTATGGATTTCCGACAAGCCCGGTTGGAAGCGGCCTGCATCCAGCGCGTTCCAACGGTCTTAATTAATATAGTCGGACCACCCACTCGCTGTACGTCCTACGCTGCGTTTGCTGGTACCTGGTTTCTATTCGAGAACTCCACGGCACCACCAGCCACCGTTCTTCGAGCTATGTGCCCTGTCCACTGCTATTTTATCTTGCTAATCGAGTCGGTAATGGGTCTGTTCCACTTATACTCGAATATGTAGAGAAGGCCGAATCAAACTTCTAGGCGGCTGTGAACATGAGGAGAGTGGTTGCGCAAAACCAAAGCTAATATAAACTATTATAAAAATATAACTTTTTAAAAACAAGCTTTCAAGATCCTGGACATCATGTAGCAGCAGAGTGCTAGCCAAGACAAGTAAAACGAGCCCAAACACGACGGGTCTATCTTGTTTAGTACAGGAGCCTATAGCCACCTTCCGACTCCATCATCAGATCAGCTTCATGAGACCACATTATTGCATCGTCACGCCATATACATATGCGTGCAAAATTTCAGCTCAAGATTCCACCCGAACTTACATACTTACATAGGTACATCCAAGCTAAATGAAAGCTTGTAAAAAAACTGTGCATTGAGCATCAGTCAGTATTGGGTTTTCCGCAGCTTGTAGCTAACTTCAGAGCCGCCAGCAAATTTGATTCGGCCTATGACGAGCAGTATATCGCGCCGGGTTTTCACTTTCGCGTGTGGCCTAGAATTGAAGGGCATTGTTTCCATGTCCGGCTCATCCCGACAAGTCGTAACATGATCGCGTTCGGACTAAAGAAACTTGCTGGATACAAGCCGCTTCCGATCTCATTTATTTTGACCACTTACCTATGACGTAAAAAATAAATAAAAAATGTTTTCTTAGTTTACGTTATGATATTGGAATAATTATTTTTCGCGAAAAATGGCTCCACCGATTTCCACCGTGTACAGAATTCGAATAGTTTGCACGAATCGATGTGACATCCATGTACATTGTTGTTGATTAATCAAAAACGGCTCAGCCGATTTCTATAAAATATAAATGGAACCAGCTTGGTAGATTCCTACTGTTCACTATCAGTACATACCTAGTATAAAACAAAGTCGCTTCCCGCTGTCTGTTCCCATTGTATGCTTGTATCTTTAAAACTACGCAACGGATTTTAATGCGGTTTTTTTTAATTGATAGAGTGATTCAAGAGGAAGGTTTATATGTATAATATACCTGTGCGAAGCCGGGGCGGGTCGCTAGTTCGAAATAAAAAAAGATTTTTTAAAATTGATTCACGTTTGGCGAAAATATCGATGAACACACACAATAAAAAAAACAGGCAAACATACAGACAAACATAGCATACTTCCTTCTTTTTGGAAGTGTCGGTTAAAAAAGGAGAAGTATTTCATGCTAAATTCTTGAAAACGAAACTTGATTTAGGGCACCTAAACAATAGTGTAGACCAAATTAAACTTAACGGAGTCTGTGAAGTTAAGTTAGCTACAAGCTGCGCCAACCCCCACTCATTACCGCCGCTGACACATGAATTTGCTATTGCGCAACGACTAGCCTCGTGTTAACAGATGCCATTAAGTTCTATGCTACCTACTAACGACCCACCCCGGCTTCGCACAGGTGTATTATACATATAAATATAAACCTTCCTCTTGAATCACTCTATCTATTTAAAAAAACCGCATCAAAATCCGTTGCGTAGTTTTAAAGATAAGCATACATGGGGACAGACAGCGGGAAACGACTTTGTTTTATATTATGTAGTGATAATCATGATTTGGCAAAAACCCACTAACCTCAATCCAACCGGCAGAACTGCTGAACAATTTTCTATAAAACTCCGTCTAAACAAATCACCACGAGCAGAATACAGCATAAAAGCGAGTTCCCCCAAATATATACCTTCACTAACGGGCAGACGGGGCAAAAAAATCGCACCATACAAAAGTACATCAATCAAAAACTCCAAACGCAAAGGAATACAATCTTTAAACTATTAAAACTAAAGCTGAAATTTGATTGAAATAATTAGAGGAAAAAACGTATGCAATACATGGCGTCTATTTATAGCGTGTGAGTCATGATTCGTTTAACGACGGCGGTGTAACGACGTTACGTGCGAGCGAGACGGCCGTTGGAGCGAGAGGGAGGTAATTGACGTTGCTTGTGCGCAAATTGTTGATTTGGCGAAGAATGTATCTGATAATAAATCTGTAATGCGCGCCGGACGGTGGGTTTTTGTCTGTAAGATAAGACTGGACGCGATAAGACACATCTACATGATACTATCATCATCACTACATAGTATAAAACAAAGTCGCTTCCCGCTGTCTGTCCCCATGTATGCTTATATCTTTCAAGCTACGCAACGGAATTTGATGCAGTTTTTTTAATAGATAGAGTGATTCAGAAGGAAGGTTTATAATATGTATAATACACCCGTGCGAAGCCGGAGCGGGTCGCTAGTTTAGCATAAAGCGCTCACACCTATAAAATATAAATTCATAGCTAAAATGCTTGTCCTGGGTGGGAATTGAACCTACGCTCTTGGCACAGGAGTCTGGGTTACTAATCACTGGGTCACTGAGGCAGTCAAATTGTATTTCTATGGTTGCTCTAGATCAATGCAGGAAATCATTTTTTTTTTAATTTCTGGCATTTACATATAAAATGCGCATTGTAAGTTTACAAAAACTTAAATTAAAAATTTAAAAAACCCCCGACACAAAAACCTACCTAAAAAAAGTACGAAATCTTATCTTTCATTCATATTTTCATATTATCATTCACAACCATTTTGGGCACATTTATAGAATTTTGGTTCTTCCATCCCCACTTTAACCCACCATAACTCTTAAACGGCTCAATCGATTTTTATAAAATAGCTAAGAACACTCTCGATTAAGTCTCCTTTCATCCAAAAAAAAAACTAAACTGAAATCGGTTCAGTGGTTCGGGCGCTATGATGCCACAGACAGACAGACAGACAGACAAACAGACATGTCAAACTTATAACACCCCTCTTTTGCGTCGGGGGTTAAAAACTCATTTAGCAGGCAGAAATACTCGTAAGTAGCATTAACGAGATACATTTGACTAGGTGTTAGTAACCGCATCATCGAAGTTAAGCAACGATCAGCACGTTCAGTCTTCGGATGGGTGACCGCGGGTAGCATTTACAACTAAGCGCTATCGTGGCTCTGATGGCACTTTAAGTAGTAGGTCCCGATTGCTTTAACCGTTATTCATGTCAGAAGGCTTGAAGACTCTGACACCAGGGATAGCCAACCGGCCCATAACTACGAACGAACATTGTAAAAAAAATATTCTATCACTTTAGACCCAATTATGTAGGCTCCATCGTAATTATAATAGCTAATTAGACTATTTCTGTTTGTTTTTCAATTTAGGTATTCGATAGAGAGAAATATTGTAACGTTGCTACATGTAAGTGTAGCGCTGAGGGTAGTGTGGAGGGGATGGCTGCGCATGGAGACGCCACACTAAGCCCATGCGCGGCCATCATCCCCTCCACACTTCGCTCGGCGCTAGACTTATATGCCGCGGCCTGTATTAAATTTACAAAGGGGCCTTCATAATTGGGCCTTTTATCATTAGTTGTTTATATTAGGTACCTATTATAGTTTGGGGCTGACCATTTATTCTAATTACCTAGTGTTATCGTAGAGGGAAATCCGTAACAGTTTTGTAACGGAATTCGTTACCTACCGCGTATAAAATAAAATAAATTATTTATTTATTTTATAACTCAGGACTTAGGCCCGAGTTTAAGTTAAACGTATGATTATTGTATTTAAATAACGGTTAAACTCGGGCCTTGAAAATCGGTTTTAAATCGTAAGAACTTTATTAAATCATACCTCGATAAAATTTACACGGTGTTCGTAACGGAACACGATATTACAGTACTTTAGTGTTATTTGTCAAGATTACAATGGGCCATTGTGTTAAGTAGCCGTATTGATTATATAGGTATGCTAGTCACCCTTCAAGCAAATATCTACAGAGCCACAGTCCCTAAGTGAAAGTAGTAAAAAAATGTCCGAGCGCCGTCATACATACCGACTTAGATATTTACATAAAATAATCCACAATTACCCGTTTTCTCGAATCTCGACGTTACGTCACCTAATTAGTGCTTGTAACCGAGCACTTTGGCATCGCGCGGCGTTGTAATATATATATAATATAAAACAAATAAATATAACGACTTTTAATAGTACACGCCAAATTGACGTATGATTGGGCTAAATATAAAAATATGATTGGGCTTCTAGGGTTTACACCTACGACCCTGTATAGGTTATTTCTAATATAATATGTCTCTCAAACTTACAATAAACGATCAAAGACTACGTTTTACATAAAAACTAATTAATTTAACATTAACAGAGCCCGTTATCGTTATAAAATATTATATCTATAAAAAGATACAAAGAGAACGTTGTAATGACTAATTTAGAGAACAATGGCGGTTGTCAGACGACTCCGGCAATAAAAGATATCATTTTTAAGATGAAAACGCTCTTTCATTTGTAATTTTATTACATTACCCGACCGTTTAAAAGGAGGGTAATGCGTTTGGGATTTATTTACTAAAACATCTGACTCATGTTTAAAATATTTACTTTGTATGTTGTATGTAGTATCATGTTTCTGTAATAAAAAAAAATTGAATTATGACTGAATAATTATTTTTCGCACAAAATCACAACACCGCTTTCCACCGTGTAAAGAATTCTAATAATTTGCACGAATCGATGGGACATCCATGTACATTTTTGTTGATTTATCAAAAACGACTCAGCCGATTTTGATAAAATTATAATGGAACCACCTCGGGAGTAGGTATATTACCCTTTCGAATCCAGATTTTTTTTAAATCAGTTGACAATTAACGAAAATACCTACATAAAAAATAAACATACACACGAATATAGTACTTCCTCCTTTTATGAGGTCGGTTAAAAAACATACTATGTACATGAAAATTAATTGTCTACTAGCTTTATAATTAGATTTTAACAACTTTTTTCCGGTTTCGTGAAATTTCCGGGATCTGTACGGAACCCTTGATGGACGAGCCAGACTCACACTTGTCTGGTTTTATACGAAAAATTACTAAACATCTGCTTCTATTTATTATATATATGCGAAACAAACAAAAAGACAAGTCTAAATTCGTCGTATCTTAGCCCGCTGATTGTGAAATGAGATATGAACACAGAATAAACAGCAGTTAGTAAGATGTTATTTATTGTGCCCGACTCGCCCTTGGCGAATGTCAAATTCCATGCGGTTGGGTGCATGAAGAAAACGTGGGTTGAAGGACTTTGTATTTTCAACCGATTACATAAGAGAGGGGCGTTTATTTTTTGTGGTGATGAATGTTTCTGTCATTAAGAGAGATAAATATTTAAAAAATGTATGGAGCTTTTGCCATTAGCATGTATTAAAAATAGCTTTATTTATTTTGTAAAATGATTTCACAATTGTGCTAAGGTACATAGACTAAAAACAAAAAAAAAACCTCATTCTCAAATAAGTACTGAATATACCTAACGCGTCGAAAGACATATACTAGTACAAAATACTAAAATGTCACAAATAAAATACATGGTGCTAAAACAGCCAAAACAGAAAGATAAAGAAATAACTCACAAAAACCCAGCCATGAGCTGCCACTAAAATCCATACAAACGAGGGAAAAACTAAAAAAAAGTCACAAAATTCCCAATCACAAACCGATTAACGATGCTAGCGCGCATACGAAGGACAAACATTAATGGTTATCCATATTTTAACTATGAAACCCTAATAATCGGCCAAGTACGAGTCGGACTCGCGCACGGAGGGTTCCGTACTGTATGGGAGCCCCCCTTAAATATTTATTTTATTTTAATTTTATTATTTATTTTTGAAGTGAATATAAAACGAAACATTCTGTGAAAATTTCAAGCATCTACCTGTTATCATTATTAAAATAGGGCGAAAAACGTCTAAAAATCAGGTTTGCTGTATGGGAGCCCCCCTTAAATATTTATATTATTTTTGTTTTAGTGTTTGTTGTTATAGCGGCAGAAATACACCATATGTGAAAATTTCAGCTGCCTAGCTATCATGGTTCATGAGATACAGCAAGGTGACAGACGGACAGACAGACGGACATCGAAGTCTTAGTAATAGGGTCCCGTTTTTACCCTTTGGGTACGGAACCCTAAAAACAAGCACGCGCCTTAAAATTTTAAGTTAACAAACAACGCTAATTCACGGACTTTACAAACAAACTAACAAAACTTTACACTACACATAATAAAATACTTGTAAAAAAACTTGACGGAAAAAGATAAAAACGAACTCACAAAAACCCAACCAAGCGCCGGCAAAAAATCCACACAAAAATAGTGAAAAAAGTTACACTTTCCAATCACAAAACGAGAAGCGATCGAATAATGCGCGCGCACATACCAACGGACGAACATAAATGATCTGATTTTACTATTTCACTACGGAACCCTAAAAACCGAACACACGCCTATTATACAAACATTAAATAAACCCAACACGCGTCTACAAACATCATACATATAAAAATGTTCAAATAAAATGCTTACTTGTAAAAAAAAAAGGATAAAAAGACTTACTCACAAAAACCCAGCCAAGCGCCCCCGTCCCTAAAATCCACACAACGGTGAAAAATATAAATCATCATCACAAACCGAGTTATGCGCGCACATACGAACGGGTGCAAATATGGTCTTGTTTTTTTTTTACAGAACACTCAAACTCAAATATTAAAAAAAAACACAGACACTACAAACGAATTACATAGCAAAAAACCTAACACTCAAACACAAAGTAAACTCAGCGCGTCTACAAACATAGAAAAAAAAACTTACAAAAAAATTGTTAAATAAAAAAAAGCAAAAACTCACAAAAACCCAGCCAAGCGCCGTCAAAAAATCCACACAAAATTAGAGAAAAAAGTCACACTTTCCAATCACAAACCGAGAAGCGAGCGAATGCGCGAGCGCATACGAACGGGCGCTACCGATAACGCTGATCGATAACGCGCGCCGTTACGTTGCGACGTCGACGTAACGTAACGAGGTCGCTATACGTCACAGAGTAGTATTATTTGTTCGTGCAGAGGGGTCACCTCGGTCACAGTCAAGAGCCGCGGCTTTTTACAAACGACGCGACTAAAATAAAACACGTTTCGATATCGACGTTACAAACCTTTTTGGGATATAATTATACTGATAATAATTATGACCAACTTTTACTATGAGACCAATTCAACTGAGGAAAACAAGTTTTTTGAAGTGAAACTTGTAATGAGTCTTCCAACAAGGTTGCGTTAAATGTTTAACGCTACCATGGAGGGGGTATGAAAGCACTGTTGCGTCGAAGTTACACTTATACCGCGCGGAGGGACTCCACTTGAAATTTTTTTCGGTTTTGATCACGTAATGAAAACAGGTCATACCTACCTATGAGTACGATATCATAAAATATATCCGTCTTCTATAGGTACACTACATATTATAATATTACTAGCTGACCCGGCGAACTTCGTTTTACGCAATCTTTATAAATTATAGCCTATGTGTTATTTTGATGAATAAGCATTATTTTTGCAAAGATTCATCTCAATCCGTTCAGTAGTCTTTGCGTGAAAGAGTAACAAAGATCCATACATACTCACAACCTTAGCGTTTATAATATCAAAGTAGGATGGTAAGAAGTTGCCTGCTAGTTTTGATTGAGTTCAGAGGGCTAAGTTGGAGTTTTGCAAATCAAATCGAATTACTTTTACGTCGCGTTAACCGAGCGCGCCGAGCACACACGCGAGCACATTGACACACACGCTTGAGTTAGCCAATCACTGACGTTGCCGCGCTTGTGTTGGATCGGTTTGGCGCTCGTTACATTACCGTAAAAAATACTCACACTTAGGCTCGGTTGCACCATATTGGTAGTTATAGTTAAGATTATTGTCAAATTTAACAATAACAATAACGCTGACTTAAACAGTGACTGCGAAATGTGTTGCACCAGCGTATTCCTTGGAATAGTTAAAGTTATCTGGACTATACAATTCTGACAGACAATTAACGTTAACAATAACATTAACCAGTGAATCGTGGGCGGTTACGGTTACAGTTAAAGTTATGACGTCATCTTACAAATTGTCAAATGGTGCAACACATTATTTTCCCTAACCATTACTTTAACATGTTTGTCATTGCTAAAGTAACATGGTGCAACCAAGCCTTAGCTATTCAGTTTTCTGTACGTGACACAAGATGTCGCCGTGCCATTTCCATAGAAATCACATCAAACGTTAACGCGATCGAGTTCGAGCAAGAAACTCCAACTTAGCCCGCTGGTCGGGTCCGAGAAGCCAGGTCGCTACGTCACAGAGTAGGTAGTGTTATTTATTTGAGCAGAGGGGGGTTACCTCGGCCACTGTCGAGGGGCTATTTTTATAGATGCTTACCTGAAACAAAACAGAAAACATTTTTAAACAGAAATTCACTTTAAACTGATATAAAGTATAATGATAGTGGATAATACAATCACTCAAATTCACGTCAGATAATAGTAATAGATTGTAGCGCTTGTAGCGCAGTTTGACCAGGTGTTTGTCAGCGATCACCGAAATTAAGCAACGTTCCGCACGGTCAGTATTTGTATGGGTGACCGCGGGTGGCATTTTCCAACTGAGCGCTACCGTGGCTCGGATGACACGTTAAATTGTAGGTCCTGGTTATTTTAACCGTTTAGCCATGTCAGAGGCCTTCAGGCGGCCTAAAAATTTTGACACCAGGGCTAGCCACCCGGCCTATACGAACTTACTTTTTATTAGAAGTAGATGTATTATTTTTGAATTAAAAATTACACTTCACGGACACTGAAGGCCTTACTTTTTCCCCGTGCTTTTTGCATCTTATAAGATATACCTATAAGTATTTTTATAGGTATTTCGAAAATATTATTTGCGATCGCCGAAAACTTTTTTAATGTCCATCAGAAATTTTGATCAGAAAATTTGTGGGTTCTGGGGAACATTCCCAGGGGCATTGCCCTGTGCCACCCACCGCGTCGCAGGTTGCGGATAGCGAAACGGCCCTCAGATATGGGGGCTAGCTGCGTTGGCAGTCGCGGACAGCTGGGCGGTCTGTCTAGAGGGGTGCTGGGAAATACTCTTGGCAGAGATTTCTCTATAAAAAGGCGCGAAACCCGATGAAAGCGGACGACAGTGGCGAGTAGGAGCCGCCACTCAAATCAAAGCTCGGACCCGGGGAGATCTACCTCGTAAGCCCTGGAAGGCAATTGATCTAGGAGATGCACACTCCGAAACTACAGTGCGACCGCTGCCTTGTGGGAAGATGTTGGATCATCAAAGGCTAGGGCGTCATCCCGAAATTGTGATGTGTGGGGCCTTGGGAAAGCTCTGCACTATTCTCCCAACAATCGTAATGAAAATGAGCAATAATAATGAGAGTGATTTGCCTTGCGATCCGGCTAGCACCCGGCGCTTGCAGGTACCCGGGCCTGCAAGTGAGAAATTGGTTACCGAAGACTGTAAGAGGGTGGGTACCCAGGCCCCCTTACCAGTTAATACTACTGGTCCTAAAGACAATAAGAAGCTGACCCAGCAAATATTTCATCCGAGTTTATTCCTGCCAAGGCCTAGGAGTGCATCACTAAGTTCCATGACTGAGGCTAACACTCGTGTTGATCCTAAAACCCTGAACATCAGAGACTCCAACCCAAACAAGACTGAACCCCCTATGTGGCAAAGAGAACCAAAGCTCCGAAATTCCAAGAAGAGGAAAGTGTCTTCACCATCTCCTGAAAGGGTAGTGGTTAATAACAGATTCAGCAATCTCCCTGTGGATCAGGAAGAAGATAATGAACTGGAAACTCCGATAAAAGTTCCAAAACCACCAGCTATAATGTTGTATGGAATCGAAGATCTCAACAAGCTTACAGAACTGTTAGAGAGCGTAGCCAACAAAACAGACTTTGTCTACAAAGTCATCAACAAAAACCAACTTCGTATTAATTGTGCGAATGTAGATGCCTATAAATCCATAATGGAAGCAATAAGAGGTCAAGGACTAATTGGAAATACATTCAACAGAAAGGACAGAAAACCCTATAGAGTAGTCATCAAAAACCTCCATCACTCAACACCCATTAGCGAGATCAAAGAAGCTCTGGAAGCCACAGGTAACACAATAATCGGGGAGATCGTCAATGCCAAGTATGGACCTGAAAAGAAACCTACCTCCACATTCTTTGCTACCTTCCAACAAAGTGCGAACAATAAGGAGATAAAGAGCATCAAGTACATAAACTACCAATCGGTCACAATTGAAGAACCAAAGAAGCGTAATACAATCGTCCAATGTCAAAGATGCCAGCAATATGGACATTCCAAAAATTACTGCATGCGACCATACCGCTGCGTGAAATGTGCTCAAGCACATAGAACAGCAGACTGTCCTAAGACTGATCGTAATACTCCAGCGAAATGTGCTCTGTGCCTCGGTGCTCATCCAGCAAACTTTAAGGGATGTGAAGTGTACAAGGAAATATTATCGAGAAAATCAAACAAACAAGCACACCTAAGAGCTCGAGTAAATATTAGACCATCTGATAAGTTGACTGTCAAAGACCAACCACAATACAGCATACCAACAACCAATGTGGAAAATCAGCCAACTTCACAACCACAACACAAACCCAATGTTTGGGAATCTAACACAAACACCAAGACTAGACCAAGCTATGCTGACACCAAAGTAAGCTATGAGAAACCTACAAATCTTGAGACAACCACAACAAATAAAATCGAAGAGATGCTTCTTCAACAAGCAAAAAATTTCGATCTTATCATACAACAAATGAGCACTTTGATTAACCTCATAACAACCCTGGTAGTCAAGATGTCATAATGGCTTCCCTCAAGATAGCAACGTGGAACCTAGACGGGCTGTCTCCTAACGTGGAAGAGGTAGAAGTCTTTTTGAACACCCACAACATAGACATTCTATTAGTGTCTGAATCACACCTTACCGAGAACAGTAGTATTAATATACGCAACTATAAAATCTATTCCACCAACCACCCGGACGGCACTGCACATGCAGGAGCAGCCGTAGTTATAAAAACTAATATTAAACATCATGAACAACCACAATACAAAAAACCCCACATACAGGCGGCAAATGTAACTGTTGATGATAAAAATGGAATGTTTAATGTGTCTGCCATTTATTGTCCCCCAAAGTACAGTATTAAAGAAGAACACTATGATCATCTATTCAGCACCCTAGGACCACGCTTTATAGTTGGCGGTGATTGGAACGCCAAACATGTTCATTGGGCCTCAAGACTTACCACTACTAGAGGAAGAGAGCTCAAGAAGTCTATAGATAAGAATAATCTTACCACAATCTCAACTTCGGAGCCGACCAACTGGCCGTCAGACCCAAACCGCCTCCCTGATGTAATAGACTTCTTCATAGCAAAGGGTCTATCAAGACTTGGACACCAAGTGCAGACGTGTCTGGACTCGTATACCAATCATGTGCCTGTAATACTCACTATTGGTACTACTGTTGTAAACGTGGAACAAAATACAAAAATGTATAACAAACGCACCGACTGGCAGTGTTTTAGAGAACTGGTAAATGAGAGACTGGAACTGAATATTGCACTGAAAACTGAGGCTGACA
Organism: Hypomecis atomaria; assembly: GCA_964007245.1. NCBI lineage: Eukaryota > Metazoa > Arthropoda > Insecta > Lepidoptera > Geometridae > Hypomecis > Hypomecis atomaria. The sequence goes on along the minus strand of OZ023308.1, from coordinate 9,796,491 downwards.
TAGACGACGCTGTACGCAAACTGACCTCAGTGATTCAAGAAAGCTGTTGGATGTCTACTCCTGAGGTTGTCGATCGTCTCCCTCAGAGTAAAACATATTCTGATTCCATTCGCCAAAAAATACACGAAAAAAGAAGACTACGTCGAGTGTGGCATAACAGTAGGCACCCAGATGACAAAAAGGAACTTAACAAAGCCATCCGAGAACTAAAGAATCTTATTACAGAAGCTAATAACACTGCACTGGACACATACTTAGAGGGTCTATCAGCTACAAAGACAACGAATTATTCTTTGTGGAAAGCCTGCAAGAATCAAGATAGACCACTACACCAAAAGCCACCTCTACGATCATCTGATGCACAGTGGTTTAGAACTGACCAAGACAAAGCTGAAGTTTTTGCAAAGCATCTCAGTCTTGTTTTCACGCCAAATGAAGCTGCTTTGAATGTAGATGAAGCAGATATCGACCTGATTCTCAATCAAGATCTCCAACTCGACGTACCTCTGAAATTAGTAACACCCAGAGAAATACTCAGGAACCTCAAGACCCTAAAGAATAACAAAGCTCCTGGGTATGATCTTATCGACAAAAAGGTTCTTGAGGAATCACCACGTAAGGTCATAGTATATCTTACTATACTATTCAATGCAATGTTGAGAGTTGGATACTTCCCGGATCTATGGAAGGTCTCAACTATTATAATGATACATAAACCTGGCAAACCCATCCATGAAGTAACTTCATACAGACCAATCAGTCTTTTACCAATAATGTCCAAATTATTTGAAAAGTCACTTTTATGCAGGATAATGAAAGCTATAACAGGAAAATCAATTATCCCAGACCATCAATTTGGATTTAGACAAGAACATGCGACTGTAGAACAGGTCCACAGAGTCTGCAGAGTAATAAGAACCTCTTTAGAAAAAAAAGAATACTGTTCATCAGTCTTCTTAGACATACAACAAGCATTTGATAGAGTCTGGCACAAAGGTCTGTTGTTTAAAATAAAATCAGTACTACCCCATACCTTCTATCAAATCTTGAAATCTTACCTGAGTGATAGGTTATTTCAAGTGAGAGAAAACAACAGCACTTCAAACTTCTATGAAGTTTTAGCAGGAGTCCCACAGGGTTCTGTACTTGGACCTGTGTTATACACACTGTACACATACGACTTACCGCAATGTCCTGGTGTTACTGTTGCAACCTTCGCGGATGATACAGCCCTGTTATCCTCAGACAAATGCCCAACCCAAGCTTCACGAGTCCTGCAAGACAACATAGATAAGATAGAGAAATGGCTAGCCAAATGGAGGATTGTTGCCAATGCTTCAAAATCAGTGCACATAACATTTACACTCCGCAAAGAAGATTGCCCTCCAGTCAGACTAAACAACACCCAACTATTGCACCACAACACAGTGAGATACCTGGGGATGTATTTGGACCGCAGACTTACCTGGCAGAAACATATCCAAACAAAACGGGATGAGATTAACCTAAAATACAAGGGTCTTTACTGGCTGCTCGGCCGTAACTCCAAACTATCAGTTGATAACAAGTTGCTGTTGTACAAATCGATCCTGAAACCTATTTGGACCTATGGAATACAATTATGGGGCGCAGCTAGTGCCTCCAACATAATGGTCATCCAAAGAGTACAAAACTATATCCTAAAACAAATATCAAACGCACCATGGTTCATTAGAAACACAGAGGTCCATGAAAATCTTGATGTGCCCATGGTGAAAGAGGAAATAGAGTCTCATGGAGCGAGATACAAAACAAGGCTGGAAAACCATCCAAACCCCCTGGCGGGTCAACTTACTATCCCTGAAACCATACGTCGACTCAAAAAGCGGCGGGATATTTTTGATAAGGATTAACAATTATCCATAAAATAAATAGGCTAGCTCCGCTGGGAGCTGCGCTATAAACGCCAAAAAGAACGCAACTCATCTGCTTATAGTCTCATAGACTGATTGCACGATCAAAACACACACAAAAAAAAAAAAAAAAAAAAAAAAAATGTCCATCAGAAATACTTTAAGCCGATACCTAGCCATGTCAGCCCTTTCGGCGGCTTCAAACTTAACTCTGAAACCAGGGATGGACACCCGGCCTATACGAACTTACTTCCTAGATATACTTATTCTCAATTCAGAGACTAGCAGCACTGATAATGCTCACAGACAGCAAACAGTAATCCAATTCGTCATAGTAAAATGAACTTAGTAAATAATAAGTATTTAATTATAACCCCGACTAATCCCAAATATCAGAGCTAGCCAATAAGCTTGTGCGGAATCGGAAGATTACATAACTTTAACTATTTTAACGTGCAGTTTTTAGGGTTCCGTACCCAAAAAGTAAAAACCGGACCCTATTACTAAGACTCCGCCGTCCGTCTGTCTGTCATCAGGCTGTATCTCATGAACGGTGATAGTATACATGTATTTCTGTTGCCGCTATAACAACAAATACTAAAAACAGAAAAATATAAATATTTAAGGGGGGCTCCCATACAACAAACCTTAATTTTTAGCCGTTTTTCGCTCGATATTAATAATGGTGAAAGGTAGATGCTTCAAATATTCACATAATATTTAAATAAATATTCACTTTCAAAATAAATAGTCAAATTAAAATAAAATAAATATCTAAGGGACAACATTTCCCATACAAGAAACGTGATTTTTTGCTCGATATTAATGACGGCAACAGGAAGATGCTTGAAATATTCACAGAATATTTAGTTGTATATTCCCCCTTCGTAAATAAATAATTAAATTAAAATATAATATATGAAGGGAGCTTCGATACGGTACGGAACCCTTCGCGCGCGAGTCCGACTCGCACTTGGCCGATTATTAACAATGATGCTCGTACGCACGTCTTTTCAGTTAAAATAACCAGTCAATGAACCACCGAAAGGTGTAAAAACTATGTAACCACTGAAAGTGGAACGTACAATAATCACAGAAGTATTTTGGTTCAGTCGCCACGCCACCTCGACGAAAATATCATTTGGCAGCGTTAGGAGACTGCATTATAGCAGTATGGGCAGTCCGGACAGTATTTATTGTATCGTAAATTGTTTGAATGAAGAGTATGTACCGGCAAGTGTAGCATAGGACTTTCACCGACATATACTTATTGATCTCATCGTAAAATCTTTCAATGAAGAGTATGTCCCAGCAAGCGTAGCGTAGGACGTTCCCTGACAAAGTGTACTTTAAATGGGGTCCAATATAGCTCATTTTCCACAATACAACTCTTGACAGTTTCTATCACCGAATGCGATAGTGTATAAACCAATTGATGTATTATTATCAAATAAAATTATTGAAAAACTGAATTAACTATTTTATACGGAATCTTCATTAAATCATTGAGACTAGCTTGCCCACGTGCGACTATTTTAACTATGTCTACAGTCCATACTGTGATTACGTTAATAACTTTTCATAATGCGAGATATTATGACATACAGTCGTTTTATTAGTCATTGAGCTGCAGAATCTATGTTGGGTTCGTAAGAGGCGTTAAAGTGCGGAATTTATGTTAGTAACTGACGCGTTTAAGAATGACATGGGCGCTGTTATACCTCATGTTTTACTGCTAGGTACTGTTTTATGTATTTGCCAAGGTCTTGGAGGAGCGCGAGTTTAGTTTTTAAGGGACATCCGAGTACATAGGTTTTTAGATTGATTTTAATAACATGTGATATGTAAAATTTAGTAAAATATTATAATCAATTTATAATTTTAATGTGTATGGAAATATGGATCCTATCCGCCTTACCACAAAAGATTTAAACACGCTTTAAACACCGTTTAGCGGTGCAATTTGTACTGTTAAACATTGTCTAAAGCGTGCGTAAAACTTTTGTGGTAAGACGGTATGTGTCTAAAATATTTGATATTTGATTTGTATTGACCGTTTCTAATGATTACTCTTAAAAATATCTTGATTTAATTTTTGTGTTTGTAATCCTTAATGTGTCGTATATTTTAAATTATCTCGGTTACTTTATAAAAAAAATACATGGCAAAGCTTTTAAAAGCATGTAAACAAGTTCTCCTAGCTGTATTAAGAATTAAGAGCCACTTCGAGAAAAGAAAAGAGATATACGCTTCCGCATGCCGAAAAAAAACATGGACGCGACGTGCGTGGTTAAGAAAATAAGTGTTACATAACTTAATACTTAACAAAACATAACGTTTTATATTCATATTATATTCGTAGTGTGAAATACTATTCGTCAAATTACTTTCTCGGAACTTTTTAAAAGGTTGTAGCTTCTGTATACGTAGCTTTATTACTCTATGGCCACACATGGCGTGAGACGTGAGGGAAAATCAACGAGGCTGTGTTGAAGATTAGACAAGCACAGAAGGAAAACGAAAACGAGACAACTAACAAGACCCGAACTCAGCTATAGGCCGCGCTACACAAGTTAGCGGATGTTTTTTTTTTTTTTTTTTTTTTATTTGAAACAAAATACATATACAATATACTTATCCATATAACAGTACCAAAAAACCTTTCGGTTTGTCTCGGTACCTTTATTCACCACTCGCTACTCATTAATCACATAATAATAAACTATACCTAGTCTAAATAAAATAAAAACAAAAACAATTCGCACACCTAGAATAACAACAACTGAAACTAAAATCAATTTAAGTACCATTCAAGCATAAGCATCAGTGTGCAAAAACCTAAACACCACGAAGTAAACAGCTGCTCACTCGCAAACAATAAAATATTATCTTGCGAAGCAGAATGAAGTGCGGAACGATCGAACCGAGCGCCTACATCGCTTCATCGCCTCGCCGCTGCCGCCGGCCGAAACTCGTTCCGACGCGGCGGAGTAAACAACGCGGTACAAGGTGCTCCATTTTCCCACAAAGGCGCCATCTTGATTTTAATATATATATATATATATATATTTACTGTTTTTAGAAATTATGTGAAGAAGCATGTACTTAAAAAACAAGTAGAATAATTTGATAAATAGTCATTATTATTATTATTTTATGAAAACTGTTTCTTATGCCTTGATTTTTTCGAAAAAATATTTCTTATATATACGTTTGCAATTTTTGTTGTTTAAGGTTTGTTTAATATTTAAGGGTATGCTATTTATAAAACTGGGAATCATAAATGATAATGTTCTTCTACCATAATAATTACTAACTCGTGGTATATCTAACATCATATTCCTGACTTTTCTAGTGTTGATATTATGTGCAATAGGTATTTGAACTTCAGTATTATTAAACTGTTCTATTAGCAAGGACATCTGCATTTTTAACTGTACAGGCAATACCTTACAAAAATCAAAGATATCTATAGTGTTTTCTTTGTACTGTATTCTAATCTTTTTAGGGACTATATTTTTTAATATTCTTACTTGCAAATTAGTTAATTTGTCCATGTAGGTCTTAAAAGTTCTTCCATAACTTGTAATACCATATGATATAATGGATTCTGCCAATGCTACATACATAGTTCTTAATATTTCATACGGTACCTTGGATTTTATAATACAGAACTTAGCTAATATCGCCCTTAGTTTATCACATATTGACTCGATGTGATTACTCCAGTTGAATCTATTGTCCACTATCAGTCCTAGGTACTTATGATGAGAAACTTGCTCTATTGCCTCACAGCTGCAGTTATCAATATTGACTTCAAGCGATTTATGTAGGCAATCGTGGTTGTGTGCAATGATTTGGAACGGCTCTAAATGTTTCAAATGACTAGAGTGGACATGAATTATTTTTGTTTTGGCCGCATTTAAAACTAGTCCAGCGTCATGCGACCACTTTGCCACTTGCGTGAAGTCTTCCTGCATAAACTGTACAGCCGTACTAAGATTCTTGCTGGAAGCAACTAAGCAAGTATCGTCCGCATATTGGTATACAGAGCAGTGCCTGACAACATTTTCCATATCGTTAACGTAAGCAAGATAGTTTAACGGCCCTAGCACGGAGCCCTGTGCTGTGCCTTCGGTGACTTTAATGGCATCACTATACTTCTCACCTACCTTCACTCGATATTCCCGATTGCTAGAGTAGTTTTCACACCAATCTAAGATGAAGCCTCGAATGCCAGTATCATCTAATTTTTTAAAAAGAATATCATGCCTCAAGGTGTCAAACGCCTTACTAAAATCAATAAATAACAAAATCACGTGATTTTTATCGTTTAGATGCTGATTCACCTCGTCTGTAAACTTTGATAATAGTTGAGATGTGGATTTGTTACGTTGGAATCCGTACTGAACATTAGAAAGAACATCGTTTGCAGCATAAAAATCCTGTAATTGATGACTAACAAATTTCTCTATTATTTTATCAATTATTGGTAGTATCGTTATTGGCCGGTAGTTGTCATAATTTTTGTGACTGCCGCTTTTATAGATTGGGCGGACAACTCCAGTTTTCAAATCTTGCGGATACTTCCCACTCGCAATGCTGCAGTTGATTAATTTAACAATAACCCATAGCAATTTATGACAAATTGATTTTATATCTACACATCTAATACCATCGACACCAGGTGCTTTATCAGTGTCTAAACTTTTAATTATTTTGAATATACCTTCACAGGATGCTTTCTTAAACAGTATAGATTTATTCAGCGGGAATCGATATTCAGCTTCGTTTAAAAGTTTTTTGTCACATTTTGGCATAATTTTCTTTACGTTTTCACTAAAATTTTTTGCAAAGTTATCCGCTATAGATTTTGTGTCTATATTGTTACTGTTAAAAGCTTTTAAAATATCATCATCCACAGAATTTCTACTCTTTCCTGATATAGTGTTTAATATTTGCCAGAGTTTACGAATATTTGTTTTATTTTTGTTTATAAGATTAAGATAATATTTGTTTCTAAATTTTTGTATGTATTTATTTGTTTTGTTTCTTAGTTTATTATATTCAAGTCTTAGGGTATTATTAGTATGATCATTTTTCCATTGCGTATATAATATATCCTTCTTTCTGCACATATTATTAGTTTTATTGTTTATCCATGGATTTTTATTTCTTTTGCTTTGCATTTTAATTTTCTTTTTGTAACTGCACTCATTATAACAATCTTCAAACTTATTTTTAATACTCGAGTATATTTGTAAAGGACACTCTGTGTCACCAATATCACTCCAATCAATCTCGTTAAGCAACGCTTTCATTTTAAAGTTGTCAAATAATTGTATATTTTTTGTATCATCCTGTATTGGCGTACTACGATTCCCTATGGAAGAAATTATTATCATGCGGTGATCGGCCAATACAGTACCGAGCGCGGCCGAGTAAACATCTAATGAGCGCGTCCTTACGAAAATATGATCGATGCAGCTACGTGTTGTTATTGCGCCTAGATTCTCAATTCTCGTATAGTCTGATATTGCACTTGTAAGGCCACACTCAGACATACAACCAATATAATAGTCCCTTAAGACATTATTTGTTTTAAGATCGATGTTGATGTCTCCCGATAAGTAAATATCGCGCTTTTGCAAAAATGTATTAGTCATGAGCAGCTGCTTAACTTCGTTTACAAATAGATGCTTACTGGTGCTTGGTGGTCTATAAATTGCACAAACAATTGCAGTGTAATTGTGAGGTGTGTTAATTTGACAAATTATGGATTCGCAGTGACTAAAAGTGTGGTTAATTTTATTAAATCCGTGGGTGCTTTTTACGTAAACAATAATACCTCCACCCCTTCTAGTCTTGCGCAATTGATGGTGCAATGTATAGCCACTCAATTTGAACATGGAAACGTTATTTTCAGTAATATTAACCTCAGTAAGTATTAAAACATCAATTTCGACTTTTGAAAAATTAATTAGATGATTTATAAAGCAAAAGTTCTTCTTTATAGACCTTACATTTATATGAACTACGTTAAACCTGAATTGATGTGGAAATAAAGTAGGGATACACTCATCAAAGCTGTTAATATCAGAACAGTCAAGTAATTCTTGATGGTCAGGGAATATATCTTGGCTGCCTGATTCTAAAGTCATCTATTACCGAGACGTAGTTTGCTTATCCATCTGGGTAGCCAAGTTGTCTATGTCCTCTTCACTTCTCACTACCAAAGGCTTATCTTGTTCATCCTTGCGTGCCAAGATCTTTCCGTCTTGAAACCAAACATATTTATACATTGGTTTAAGTTTTTGCTGCGCTTGCCATAGTAATGATTTATTTTCCTTAGTCAGAGCTCGTCTAAACAACAGATTCGATTTAACCACCGTAGGTGAGGCTCCGCTAACCACGTCCTCGACCAAGACTTGAAGCTTCTTCGCAGCGAGTATCCAGTTTTCAGCTTGGAAGCGTTGCTGCAGCCCTATTAGAACATTACCGTCTCGTCCATTACGGTTATCCATTCGCTTGACATAAACAATCTCAGAGCTACTCATTTTCAATAAATCCGAAGTCTTGCGGGCGATGTCTCCGAGGTTTTCGTTCTGCAATTTAGGCAAGCCAAACACTTCTATTACGTTGTCCAATCGTTGCTGATTGAGGTCGCGCATTTTTTGTTTTAACGAATTCAATTCGAGCTGCAGGTGAATATGCTCATTTTGAAGATGGGTAAACTTACCAGTGAGGCTCTTTATTTCTTTTTTATGAGTCTCAACTGTTTTAGTGAGGTCATCAATTTTGTTGCAGCAGACGCGTAAGGATGTCTCCAGGGGCTGTAACTCCTTTTTCATGACTTTCTTCATTTCCATAACGATGTTTTGTAAAAATTTATCCGTATCTATGCATCCTTGAATGCCACTCGTAGAATTACTTGCGACTTGCCCTACTTCCTCATCATCCTCTTCCTCTTCAGGAATAATGAAGGACGACTTCCTCATTGGCGAATCACGTTTGCATTCGCCACAGGTCCATTCTAGGGAGTCCGAGTTTTTCAGGGCGGCAATCTGCTTAGCGCTTAGTCCAGAACAGGCTTGGTTCGCGTGCACCGTCTTTCCACAACTTCTGCACTCTAACCCAGGCGCCCTTTTATTGATACCTTTGCTGCACACATCACACGGTGTCATTTTTACTTCAAAAAGAAAACTATTATCACAAAAATTTAAAAATAATTTATAAAGAGGGTAATTTATTTTAAAAAGTCGGTATTTCGCACACACAATATCTAACAACTTGTCGTCTCGAGAGCGAGCGAGCGAATAAGTTAGCTACAATGTGAGCTACTAGAATGTGAAGTTAGCTACAAGCTGCGCAATAGCAAATCAACGCGCGGCTTTATGTGAGCTTCAGTCAGGATTGGATATTGCGCAGCTTGTAGCTAACTTCACATCCGCCAACTTGTGTGGCGCGGCTTATACCAGAGGCGAAAATGAACTGGAACGTTTATGGATTTCATACGTTTTTATGGATAAAACTGGGAAGGAAAAAGAGGGGAGGCCTTTGCCCAGTAGTGAGATACTACAGGCTCATAAACAAAAAAAAAACCAAACGGGTTGCACTCCGGGAGTGCCGGCAGAAGTGAAAACTTGAACATCAATATCACACACACAATGCGCAAGCGCCCTGCTCCGTCTTACGAAATTTCGATCAGTGTCCTTAGTATACAAGACCACGACAAGAGTTTATCGATGTGTGCAAAGGTGACAGATATATGCTTCATCATAACTCTGTCACGTTCTGACACGTCGATAGTATAATTTTATGGTCCGTATGCTAAGCCCGCAGGTCACGTCCTAACGCGAGTTTAACATTTTATCCACCCCCAAAAAGTGCACAACGCCGAAGTAAAGAAGTTTTCACTTCAAAAAATAGTAGGTGCTTCAGAAAATATTTAGTAGCAATATCACATCTGTAGGTGCTCATCTTTGGTAAGTTTTCCATTTAAGTAAACAAGCACTGTCAACTAAAATCATAGTCATATTTATTGATAAAAAATATTTTACAAGTCAAACATTATATAGGTAAATAATTCTATGAATTAGGTATAATATTTGTAATTAAAAACTTCAGTATAAGTGAAATAAAAAATGATCAAATAACAATGTCAATAATAATCATTTCAAAATCTAATAAAAATAATTTTACATGATAAATATCATGACAGATAAGATTATTTAACAATTTTATAAAATTCTTCAAATTCATAAAATGCTTGTTCTATTAACCACATTATGAGTATACGCTTGAACGACAGCATAGTGACAGCCATGGTGAATCTATCTGTGTCTCTCTAATCTGTGCATGTATCAAATATTGCTGAGACCGTATTATTTGATTTTATACAGCCACACACACACACTAGCACAATACTAGGTTAGACAGAGTGGTGGCGCTTAAGTGAAAGGTGCTTATCTTAATAATATTATAAACGCGAAAGTTTGTATGTATGGATGTTTGTTACTTTTTCATGCAAAAACTACTGAACGGATTGAGATGAAACTTTGCAATAATAATGCTTATACATCAGAATAACACATAGGCTATAATTTTTAAAGGTATCGCGTGAAACGAAGTTCGCCGGGTCAGCTAGTTGTAGATAAAATGAAATGATTTTAATTTTATAGTGCATCCCACACTAGGTTTATCAAAGAGTTACTTTTTATGATAAACATTTCAAAAATTCGTCGCGGATGCAGGACTCGAACCTTGCGTCTTCGGATCACTAGCCCGACGCTCTGGACCACTGAAATTGATTGATTTTGAAATGTTTATCATAAAAAGTAACTCTTTGAGATAAACCTAGTGTGGGATGCACTATAAAATTAAAATCATTTCATTGATTAGCAGTGCGCCATATCTCGTCAACCCGCTATGGGTTAGCTCAGTGGTCCAGTCCGTCGGCCTAGTGATCCGAAGACGCAAGGTTCGAATCCTACATCCGCGACGAATTTTTGAAATGTTTATCATAAAAAGTAACTCTTTTTAATCCCTGACGCAAAGAGGGGTGTTATAAGTTTGACGTGTCTGTTTGTCTGTCTGTCTGTCTGTGGCATCATAGCGCCCGAACCACTGAACCGATTTCAGTTTAGTTTTTTTTGGATGAAAGGAGACTTAATCGAGAGTGTTCTTAGCTATGTTTTATAAAAATCGATTGAGCCGTTTAAGAGTTATGGTGGGTTAAAGTGGGGATGGAAGAACCAAAATTCTACAAATGTGCCCAAAATGGTTGTCAATGTGTCGGGGGTTTTTTAAATTTTTAATTTATAGTAATTATAGTTGTAGATAATTAGATATTATACAGAGTTATCTGCTTACCCTGTACTAAACCGAAAGGGGGTGATTAAAGCCATCATTACCAACAACTTTTACTGTGGGTATTAACAAAATTCGAGAAAAAGAATCAGCTGTTCCATAACTGCTACTCGGAATCGACATGTATGAAACAGCTGATTTTTTTTTTAAATTTGAAGTGGGCCCTAAGGTAAACCTGTTCGTAATGACGGACGGTCTGAATTACCTCCTTTGGTTTTAGTTCACCAGTTCCGGATGACCCTATTTATCAATTAGATATTCCTAAACTATCACCGATGTTAAATCTGACCTTATCCAGCCAGACTCTTTTGCTTATTTCTTCTCGCCTGAAAGAAGAGAGACGCGGTTCATTTATAATCCTACCGCTTAACTTAGTCTTTGCCTGCGCGGTACAGGGGCGCCGGGGGAGACGACAAAGGGGACTGAGGCAGGTGCGGCTGCGGGCGCGCTAGGATTATAGCAAATATAGTTCACAATGAGAACGCGACCTCCTTTAGACTTTTTGTTTTGGCATAACCGTTGCGTATAACCCTCTATGGAATTATAACTAAACACCTCCTTTACACTTAGTACAACCGTTACGTATAACCCTATATGGAATAATAATTAAACACATCAGCATAACATCTGCGATTATTAGGTGACAATTTAATTATTTTCCACACCTGATGCAGAATGAAAGATATTACTCATTAAATGTTTGCTTGTACCCGTGTACATTTTACTCGTATATTGGCGTGACTTATTACCGACTTACAAAAAGAGGAGGTACTATGTTTGTCTGTACGTATTTTTAGGGTTCCGTACCCAAAGGGTAAAAACGGGACCCTATTACTAAGACTTCGATGTCCGTCTGTCTGTCTGTCTCTCTGTCACCGGGCTGTATCTCATGAACCACGAAAGCTAGGCAGCTGAAATTTTCACAGATTATGTATTTCTGTTGCCGCTATAACAACAAATACTAAAAACAGAATAAAATAAATATTTAAGGGGGGCTCCCATACAACAAACGTGATTTTTAGGAGTTTTTTGCTCGCTATTAATAACGGCAACAAGAATAGGGCTCCCATGTGCTACGGAACCCTTCGTGCGCGAGTCCGACTCGCACTGGGCCGATTTTTATTTTGTGTATGTTTATCGATATTTTCGCAAATTGTCCACCGATTTAAAAAAAATCTTTTTTATTTCGAAAGAGCGTACTTCCGAGGTCCCATTTTAATTTTATCGAAATCGGCGGAGCCGTTTTTGATAAATAAACAATAATTGAGATATAATTAAGATAATGTTCATGGATGTCGTACCGATTCGTGTAAACTACGAGTACATACATATTCGAGTTTTGTACACGGTGGAAGGCGGTGGTTCTATTTTTTGCGATACATAATTATTTTCAACGGACTTCAAATATTAATCGGCCAAGTACGAGTCGGACTCGCTCACGGAGGGTTCCGTACTGTATGGGAGCCCCCCTTAAATATTTATTTTATTTTACTTTTATTATTTACTATTGAAGTGAACATAAAACTAAATATTCTGTGAAAAATTCAAGCATCTACCTGTTACCATTATTAATATAGAACGAAAAACGTCTGAAAAATCAGGTTTGTAGTATGGGAGCCCCCCTTAAATATTTATTTTATTTTCTTTCTTTTGTATTTGTTGTTATAGCGGCAACAGAAATACATCATCTGTGAAAATTTCAGCTGCCTAGCTATCATGGTTCATGAGATACAGCCCGGTGACAGACAGACGGACAGACGGACATTGAAATCTTAGTAAAAGGGTCCCGTTTTTCCCTTTGGGTACGGAACCCTAAAAAGTCCTAGATTCGACTATATTTTTGAAGTGAACACTTCTTTAGCGTTTTAGCGGCGTTGTGTACTTTTTGTAATGGGTAAAAAATGTTAAACTCGCGTCAGGACACGCGACCTGATCGAAATTTCGTAAGACGGCGCAGCCAGGGCGCTTGCGCGAGTGTGCGTATGTGATATTGATGTTCAAGTTTTCAGTTCTGCCGGCACTCCCGGAGTGCAACCCGTTGTTTATCACTATCACTACATAGTATAAAACAAATTAGCTTTCCGCTGTCTGTCCTACGCAACGGATTTTGATACGGTTTTCTTTTAAATAGATTTTTTTAAAATAGAGTGATTCAAGAGGAAGGTTTATATGTTTTAATACACCTGTGCGAAGCCGGGGCGGGTCGCTAGTTTTTAATATTCAAATGTTACGCGATATTTGCGCCAATCAGATATTGATTCTTTTTTTTGTTGGTTATGAATTAAGTATGTTTTAAGCCTCCTGAATGCCCGGCTAAACGGTAAAAATAACCGTGGCCCACAATTTAACGTGTCATCCGAGCACTGTACTGTACCAGCCTTTTTAATAGTCCACTGCAGGACGTAGGCCTACCCACGAAAGGTGATTGGGCCACGCTGGCCCAGTGCGGGTTGGTGGATTCACATACGCCATCGAATTTCTTCTACGGACGTATGCAGGTTGCCACACAATGTTTTCCTTCACCGAACAGCCAGTGGTGTAAAATTCCGTACATAAATTCCAAGGAATTCATTGGTACGGGATCGGAACCCACGACCTCACGATTGTAAGGCGGGTGTCATTACCACTAGACCACCACGGCTCTTTTTTTCCGAGCACGGCAACGCTCAATTGTAAATACCGCTAATCGGATAAAAAAAAACTTTTACAGCCCATAAATAATAACATAACCTTGTAAATAACTAAGTTTCCATCATAAAAATAAATATTTCCTGGTCATCAAATGATTCATTTTGTTATGAAGTTTTAGTAATAGTTATGTAATATGTATGATAATATTATTTAACTTGTAGAATAGCCTCGATAAATATAAAAACGTTGACTTTAAATAGATTTCTAAGATAACACAAGTTCGTCATCATTTAAGGTGAAACTAGTTGACGGCACGAACTCAGAGGGCTAAGTTGGAGTTTTGCAAATCAAATCGAATTACTTTTACGTCGCGTTGACCGAGCGCGCCGAGCACACACGCGAGCACATTGACACACACGCTTGAGTTAGCCAATCACTGACGTTGCCGCGCTTGTGTTGGATCGGTTTGGCGCTCGTTACATTACCGTAAACAATACTCACACTTAGTTAGTCAGTTTTCTGTACGTGACACAAGATTGCGCTATGCCATTTCCATAGAAATCACATCAAACGTTAACGCGATCGAGTTCGAGCAAAAAAACTCCAACTTAGCCCTCAGATTTGGCGTAGCTTAAATAAATCATATCTCAGCTATATTGTCTGAAGAAGAGATAGATTCGATGATAAACAGTAGATTAATATATAAACAGAGATAGAGCGTGCGCCCATTGCAATAAAATTGTTTTTATTTCTTTATCTACACTAATGTTGTAACATTCTACTTATATGTTTCCAATACTTGACTTATAATGACTACTGTTATAGCGCAGACAATAAAACACTCAATTTAAGCAATTTCACATGATGTTATAATAATATCCACATCGATATCGTAAAATCTCATTATAACATCGCGCGCTCGCTCCTGATTGGCCCTGCGCACGCAGCTGCGCTCTCATTGGTTAGATTTTAATGGCGCCAAGTTCACTGTGACAATACACGTACGCGTGAATTTAATGTTTCTCAATATGTTTTATCTACACTAATGTTGTAACATTCTACTTATGTTTCACATACTTGACTTATAATGACTACTGTTATAGCGCAGACAACAAAACACTCAATTTAAGCAATTTCACATGATGTTATTAATATCCACATCGATATCGTAAAATCTCATTATAACATCAATAAAACGCGACCAATTAACCTGGCGAGCCTTATGTCAAAATGAAAACAGTTGGGTTATACGTGAAAACTTCGTCGAAACTACTAAACTTACATACACAAAACTCTTTGGTAAGATCTTGTGCCAATGAAATAAAAAAAGAACAGCGCGCGCTCGCTCCTGATTGACCCTGCGCGCGCAGCTGCGCTCTCATTGGTTAATTTTAATGGCGCCAAGTTCACTGTGACAATACACGTACGCGTGAATTTAATGTTTCGCAATATGTTTTTATTTTTTATTTTTATTAGTGAAGATAAAGTAGTGTATGCAACTGCATATAACACGGGTATTAAAACACTCGTTACTATTATGAAACTCGCTGCGCTCGTTTCATAAACTCACACTCGTGTTTTAATACCCTTCATTATATATGACAGTTGCATAAACTACTATTTTTTTATTTTTATTAGTGAAGATAAAGTAGTGTATGCAACTGCATATAACACGGGTATTAAAACACGAGTGTGAGTTTATGAAACGAGCGCAGCGAGTTTCATAATAGTAACTTCATTGTATGACAGTTGCATAAACTACTATTTTAAAATACCTACAATTATTACCTAACACGGCTGCGTACTAAATGCGCATAAGATGTTCTCCGTAGTAAAATTATGAAAAAGAAACTGTTGAATGGATTTATTTAAATAATAGTTATTAGAACTAACGATTTTATAAATTAGGCCGCTATTTTTATAAAAGATGACGTGGTACGTCGACTATGTAGGGATGGTATTTATGCGACTTCCGGCTTGTTCTGTTGTGAGAAGGAGATGAAGGAACCAGGTAGTGGAGTTCGAGCGCACACTCGCCGAAATGCTATATTTCAATTCCAAATAATCTATGTACATTGGAAAATTTTATAATATCACACTAGTCGAATCATCACGCCTCTGTTAGAATAAGAAATATTACTATTGCAATAAAAACAAACCGCATAATTCGCGCTATGCCAATCGCTCGCGGGTCAAAGAACCGGCGCGCACAAAGCTGAACCGTTTTTTATGAGGCTCGAAGGACAGACAGACGATCAGACGTGGTTTTTGTCGAGGAAGTAAAAAATGTGTCCGACTGCGTATGCACGTACTGTTGGTTGGCATTATAGATAGATTGTAAAATAATTATTTTTTTCAAAAAACAGCATGACCGACTTCACCCGTGTACAAAATTCGCGAATATTTCGCACGGATCGATGTAGCATTTTTAACATATTTGTAGATTTATCAAAAATGGCTCAGCCGATTTCAATAAAATTTTAATGGGACCAATTTCGATGTATACTCTTTCCAATAAAAAATAATTATTGAAATCGGACTATTTTGAAAAAGTCCTCCGGTTCGGTTCGTTGGTCAAAAAATCAAATGAAAGAAATACTATTAATTTAATTAATTAGGGTTTCGTATCCAAAGGGTAAAAACGGGACCGACCCTATTACAGAGACTCCGATGTCCGTCCGTCTGTCTGTCATCAGCCTGTATCACATGAACGGTGATAACTAGCACGTGGAAATTTTCACAGATGACGTTTTTCTGTTGCCGCTATAACAACAAATACTAACAACAGAAAAAAAATGTTTAAGGAAGGCTCCCATACAACAAACCTGAATTTGCAGCAATTTTTCGCTCGATATTAATAACGGTGACAGCTAGATGCCTAAAATATTCACAGTTAGTTAAATTATATGCACTATAAAAATAAATAGGTAAATCAATAAATAAAAATAAAATAAATATTTAAGAAGAGCCCACACAAGTAACGTGATTTTTTGCTCGATAATAACGGCAGCAGGAAGATGCTTGAATTATTAAGTGGTATATTCCTTTCAAATATAATTAATAAATTAAAATAAAATATATTAAGGGTCCATATGTTAAACCGAACGAGCATGGAATGAATCAATATTATGCAATATTTTTTGTAATATTAGGTTCTATTAATATCAATAATGTTATCTTATCATACGGTGCGGAACCCTTCGTGTGTGAGTCCGACTCGACTTGGCAAACTATTTTTAATTTCATTATACTAATAATTTACATTTTCGAGATAGTTTTAAGGTGAAATGATTATGTTTTTAGATTACATGATTAAAATTTTGAATTGTATTGGTAACTTTAGGCTAAGCTTTACCCGCGACATAACGAACGAAATTTTATTTTTTCCGGAATAAAAGTCATATGACCGTCAAGTCACGTCAGAGAGTTCACAACTGAGCGCAACCGTAGCTCGGATAGCACGTTGAATTGTAGGGCCCGGTTGTTTTAACCGTTTTGCCATGTCAGAGGCCCTCAGAACCCCTAGCATGGCAATGGGATAAAACCATTTTATCCACTTTTAATGTCAGTTGTCAATGTCAATTCATATTTTGTTTCCACCCTTACCGTATAAATTGGAGGAAAGACAATTTTTGCCTTTGCTATGTTAGAGTAGCAGGCGGCTTAAAAAATCGGTCAAGTGCGGGTCGGACTCGCGCACGATGGGTTCCGTATCGTATGGAAGCCCCCCAAAATATATTTTATTTTAAATATTTATTTTTGAAGTAAATATTTAACTAAATATTCAGTGAATATTTAGGTCGTGGAGTATAACTAAATATTCTGCGAATATTTAGTTAAAAACGGCTGAAAATTCAGGTTTGTTGTAGAGGAGCCCCCCCTTAATTATTTTTTTCTGATTTTAGTATTTGCTATTATAGCGGCAACAAAAATACGTCATCTGTAAAAAATTCATCGTTCTAGCTATCACGGTTCATGAGATACCTAAAGCCTGGTGACAGACAGTCCTCATACGAACAGCCAGAATGTAGAACGCTTTGCCTGAGTCTGTCTTCCCGCTAAAGTACAATGTAGTAGGTGTCTTCAAATCCCGAGTAAATAGGTATCTTCTAGGTAAGCGTGTTACATCCTAGTCCGCATATCTGCTTAACATCAGGCAGTGTGTAGTCAAACACAAACCTATATGAAATAATAAAAGACAGACGGACGGCGGCGAAGTCTAAGTAATAATAATCCCATCTTTACGGGTACGGAACCCTAAAAACTGACTCCAGGGCTAACCACGCGCCCTATACAAACTTATCGTGTCTCGTATCTAACGAGTGTTTAGTTGTAACGATAGCGTGCCGTTAAACGACGTTATTGGCTGTATTGGCTCAATCATTTGTTGATTGACCCAAATTGTAGGTATTGAGCGCGAACACAGACTTTGTAACCGGTAGACGAGATTTTCCTCTTATGAAAGTATTACTTAAAATGTTACAGCATACACTGTTAAAGTATCTTGAATATTACTTTTTATTAACCGACTTGCAAAAAGGAGGAGGTTCTATGGTCGTCTGTATGTTTTTTTTGTGTATGTTCATAAATAATTCCGCCAATTGTGAACCGGATCGAAACATTATTTTTTAGTTCGAAAGGGTACTCCCGAGGTGGTCCCATTTAAATTTTTCAGAAATCGGCTGAATTGCTTTTTAAAAATCAACAATAATGTAAACAATTCGAGCGAACCATTAGAATTTTGTACACGATGGAAGGCGGTTTTGCCATTTTTTGCGAAAAATAATTATTTTAAGTTTAACCATTTTAGCAACGTCTTGGCCAGTCATATCATGTATACATCATAATTATTTTTCGCAAAAAATCGCAACACCAACTGTATCGTGTACAGAATTCGAATCGATGTGACATCCACGTACATTATTGTTGATTTTTAAAAATCGGGTCAATCGATTTCGATAAAATTTAAATGGGACCACCTCGGGAGTATACTCTTTCGAACTAAAAAATATTTTTTTAAAAATCGGTTCACAATTGGCGAAAATATCGATAAAAAACATATAGACGTACATAGTACCTCCTCCTATTTGGAAGTCGGTAAAAAAGGTTTAACCCACTGAAGAATTGTTTTTTTTGAGTTCTTTATCTGTTAATGTATAAACTTTGCCAAGCTCATAAATAGAATTTAGACTAGACCGCGGAGACCTTTAAAGAACCTTTTAGGCTTCGCGCGATATATTAACACGTAGCGTAAATGCTCAATATTATACTAAGCGCCACACAAGTCGGCGGATGGGAAGTTATGCGCAGAACGTTGCGCAAAAGCCGAATAAAGGTATGCGCAGGAGCCAGAGAGAGTCGCCCGCCAACCTCATTCCTCCCGCGCGCTCCCTTCGCCCGTGCTCACCACTACGTCACGCGGCGTCAGCATTGTGCACACATGCGCAATAATTAGCGAATCACGGCGAAGTGGCATCTGCGGCTAACTTCTCATTCGACGATTTGAGTGGCGCTCAGTATAACAAACATACTTTCTGATTTATTATTATGTAAGGCTCATCATATTATAAGTAACTAGCGACCCGCCCCGGCTTTGCACAGGTGTATTATACATAATAAACCTTCCTCTTGAATCACTCAATCTATTAAAAAAAACGCATCAAAATCCGTTGCGTAGTTTTAAAGATATAAGCATACATGGGGACAGACAGCGGGAAACTTTGTTTTATACTATGTGGTGATTGTGAAGCTAGTTTGTACCATAGAGCTATGGTATGTTGAATACCATACAAGGTGTGGTATGCAGACAATGCAGACAATAGCGGTCGATGGTGGTCTTGCATTTGATACTTGGTGTTGGCTATCGTTTCATTAGGAATGCGGTGCCGACTGTAGGTAAGATGACTCTTACATTTATGTTTATTATTAGGGAGCTATTTCGAGAAAAGATAAGCTCTCTATACTCTACTTAGCTTGTAGCTAACTTCACATCCGCCGACTTGTATGATTATGCCTATACAGGGTTACTGGTATTCAATTAGCATCTTAGGGGATTATTCTGTACATAAAAAATAACAACTTTTATTCTGCGACTTTTATCAAAACCTTAAAAAACAGCTGTTTCATACATATTATCGAGGGTGAACGATCTTTTTCTATAGACCAGCATTGATTTTTGAAATTTTATAAAAGTTGTTAGTTTTGATGTACAGATATAAGCCCCTAAAAGGATGCAAATTGATCACCAGTAATTCGGCATAATGTGTGTTTGTTACTCTTTCACGCAGCTACAAAGGAGAGGGATCGATTTGGTTTTTTGGATGGATACAGTGCAAAGGTCAAAGACTGGTCACAGGCTACTTCCCGAAAAACTAAAATGTTCCTATGGGATGGCACGTCAAGCGTCAAGTAACTTTTAATCGTAGAGCCGAAAATAGATATAAATCTTGTACTGTATCAGCTTTTCAATGGTCCACTGCAGGACGTAGGCCTACCCATGAAGGGTGATTGGGCCATATCCACCACGCTGGCCCGGTGTGGGTTGGTGGATAAATCTTGTACATGTTGATACGGCTTCAAAACTCTGACACCAGGGCTAGCCACCCGGCCTATACGAAGTTACTTACCATGTTTTCATGTAACGAAATGGCACAGTAATAGAGCCCTGTGTCTGTGTATTGTTATTTATTGCTATACATTTTTATTTTTATCAAATTGTATGTATTAGTCTATCTTTTATTATTTTTAGGGTTCCGTACCTCAAAAGGAAAAAACGGAACCCTTATAGGATCACTTTGTTGTCCGTCTGTCCGTCCGTCCGTCTGTCAAGACCCTTTTTCTCAGGAACGCGTGGAGGTATGAAGCTGAAATTTATATCAATTACTCAGGTCTACTGTCCCTTGAAGCTGTGAAAAAATCAAACTTCTAAGCCAACGCAATCAAAAGATACAGCCGTTTATGCCGCAAATTTTGAAACTCGCAAGTACTCGCAAGGGAATCAAAACCTAAAGGGTACTTCCAGTCGACCTAGAATCTTGAAATTTGGCATGAAGCAACGTTTTTTATAGCACACATAAAGGAAAAATTCCGAAAACCTTAAATTTTTAGTTACATTACAAAATATATATTTTTTAATAAATACTTATAAACTTATTACTTTTTTTGTCGTAATGAACGAACTTTGTAAACCTTGCAGGTTTGTACGGAACCCTCGGTGCGCGAGTCCGACTCGCACTTGGCCGGTTTTTTTTTATTTATGTATTAGGATGTAGGTACTAAATATATTTATTCGAATTTTAACTTGTTACGTATTCACTAATTAAATGTTTTTTTTTTTTTGTTCCTTTCTCCTCTACTACTCACCCCGTTTTTTTTTTCTATTATTATTATTTCCTCTCTAGATGTAAGGGTTGCCTGGAAGAGATTGCTGTAAGCAATAAGGCCGCCCTTTGTTGCACTAGTTTTAAGTTACTTTATTTTTCCTTTCTGTGTATTTTTTTTTCTGTATTTTGTGTTAACAATAAAGTGTTCATTCATTCATTCATTCATTCATTATGTCCAGCAGTGGGATAAAGAAGACATTTTCTCATTTCATACATCATCTTTGGTAATGCTGCATAAAATGGGAAACAGACTGAGGGGCCTTCAAGGCTGTTTCCTATCGACATAATGTAAACGTATAACTTCCCAAGTACCTACTTACTGGTATTTTAAACCGACTTCAAAAAAGGAGGTTCTCATTCTCAATTCGTCTGTGTGTGTGTGTTTTTTGTTTGTATATAGGTACGTATGTTACGCGATTCCTCCGCCAATTCAGGTGGGTGATTCTGTATGAAAACAAACACGTAACGTGCTCTTTGTTTTTAAGGAATTCCCGTGATTTTTTTTTTCTAAATAACATAACAAAAACTCGGTTTATAATTCTTTTTAACGTATAATTAATTTTACATTTATCAAACATTTCTCCAAACAGAATTCACGGAAATAAAAAATTCTTACCGCGTTACGTTACGTTTTGTCTATAGCTGATCAAACCCCTTAACCGATTTTAATGATAACCGATTTTAAAAAATACATTTTTTATCTACACTAATTTTGTAACATTCTACTTATGTTTCCAATACTTGACTTATAATGACTACTGTTATAGCGCAGACAACAAAACACTCAATTTAAGCAACTTCACATGATGTTATAATATCTACATCGATATCGTAAAATCTCATTATAACATCAATAAAACGCGACCAATTAACCTGGCGAGCCTTATGTCAAAATCCTCATACAAGTTGTATAAAATTTTGACATTAGGCTGGCTTTTGAAAACAGTTGGGTTATACGTGAAAACTTCGTCGAAACTACTAAACTTACATACACAAAACTCTTTGGTAAGATCTTGTGCCAATGAAATAAAAAAAGAAGAGCGCGCGCTCGCTCCTGTTTGACCCTGCGCGCGCAGCTGCGCTCTCATTGGTTAGATTTTAATGGCGCCAAGTTCACTGTGACAATACACGTACGCGTGAATTTAATGTTTCGCAATATTTTTTTATTTTTTATTTTTATTAGTGAAGATAAAGTAGTTAATGCAACTGCATATAACACGGGTATTAAAACACTCGTTACTATTATGAAACTCGCTGCGCTCGTTTCATAAACTCACACTCGTGTTTTAGTACCCTTCATTATATGACAGTTGCATTAACTACTATTATCGAAATCAGCTCAGACAGAAAAATCTAAAATATCTATGAACTATTCGAATTCTGCGTACACGGTTGAAGTCGGTTATGCCATTTTTGAAAAATAAATAATTATTCATTTGCACGTATTTCGTCGAGTGTAACGTTATTATGACACTAGCTGCGCCCCGCGGTGTTAACCGCGTTAGCCCGAGATAAAAAGTAGCATATGTGTTAATCCAAGGTCTAAGCTACCTTCATACCGAATTTCATCCAAATCGGTTCAGCCGTTTGTGCGTAAAAGAGTAACAAACATCCATCCATCCATACTTACAAACTTTCGCGTTTATAATATTAGTAGTAAGTAGGGTTAACACATAACATTGGAAATACTTAGAAATATTCACGCAAAATTCTTGACACCAAAACTTGAGCACGTAATTCGTAGGTTTTGCAACATCACCGGGTGCGTGTTTCTATATGAAAACAAGCACGTAACGCGCTCTAACGTGTTCTTTGTTTTTAAGAAATTCGTGTCAAAAATATTTATTTTTCAAATAACATTTAATAACTTAAACACGGTTTATAATTCATTTTTACGTAATTTTACATTTATCTAACTATTCTCTAAACGAAATTCACGGAAATAAAAAAAATACAGACCGCGTTACGTTACGTTTTGTCAGGCCCCGAAGGCGTTATCAGTGCGTTGCCTAGGATAGGATGAGGGAGTTATTATAATACCTCGACATATCACTACATAGTATAAAATAAAGTCGCTATTTTGTCTGTTTGTTTGTCTGTATGCTTAAATCTTTAAAACTACGCAACTGATTTTGACGCGATTTTTTTTAATGGATAGATTGATTCAAGAGGAAGGTTTATATGTATAATACACCTGTGCGAAGCCGGGGCGGGTCGTTAGTTTATAATATACTAGACGACCCGCCCCGGATTCGCACAGGTGTATTATACATATAAACCTTCCTCTTGAATCACTCTATCCATTAAAAAAAACCGCATCAAAATCCGTTGCGTAGTTTTAAAGATTTAAGCATACAGACAAACAGACAAAAAATAGCGACTTTATTTTATACTATGTAAGGAAGTAAATGAATTATACTACACATTGTAGTAATTTAATCTTATTGCAATTATTTTCTGAAATCACGGAAAATAGATATAATATATTGTTTCGCACCAAAAATAGAAAAACAATACAATTAACACTTAACATAGCTAAAAACAAACGGCGGCCTTATCGCTTCATCGGAAATCGGAAAATATTTTGACTAAGTTCGAAAACTTACCGAAATGTTTTGTTTCTCCAAAAAAGGCACTACGAACCACCACACAACATCAGGGGATGGCGACCACCCCAAGACTGGCAACAAATCTCCCACACAATCTTTATATAACCACGACAAAACCACGGGAAAAACTGACCAATCCGGAAGCAGGAAGGATGCGTTTTTGCAACGTTCGCAATTTGAATGCTCCAATGGGCGAATTGTCCCTTTTGTTGTTATCTTTTGTCGCTTTTCTTGCGATCTGTGTTATGTTTTTTATTTACTATGTGTTTTTACGGTAATTAGATTAGCTTAGGTAAAAAAAGTTATTGTAAGTTTCACTTTGCAATTTAAACATACTTATACAATGTTTAACCCTCGATGAAAGAAGAAGGGTATTAGGTACCTATACGTTTAGAAGTGTGCCATAGGACGTCCACTGCAGAACATTGGCCTCTCCAACCTTTCCTACGAAGTTCCTATAAGGCCGGTTGGAAGCGGCTTGCATCCAAAATGATCCTGATTATGTAATCAAGATCGGTCTACATTGGCGGTGAACGTCTTCCGCTGCGCTTGTCGGTAGGTACATAGTCTCCATTTGAGAACTTTACTTCCTCATCAGCCATGCGCTCTACAAACTGTGTGCCCTGCCCACTGCCAATTCAACTTGCTAATCTCCTGGGCTATCTTGGGTTCTTCTACGAAATTCCTCATTTTTGATTCGATCCTCCGATCATAACCCTCTCTATAGAACGTGAGGCAACTTTGAGCTACAAGACTCACAGTGAAATACCACGTTTCCAGACATAGGCCTCCCTTATAGAACTCTAATAAGACCGGTTGGTAGCGGCTTGCATCCAGCGCGATCTTACCTAGTGGACTAAAAGTAAGTTCGTATAGGCCGCGTGACTAGCCCTGGTGTCAGAGTTTTTAGGCCGCCTGAAGGCCTCTGACTTGGTTAACGGTTAATACAACCGGGACCTACAATTTAACGTGTCATCCGAGCCACGGTAGCGCTCAGTTGGGAAATGCCACCCGCGGTCACCCATCCAAATACTGACCGTGCGGAACGTTGCTTAATTTCGGTGATCGCTGACAAACACCTAGTCAAACTACGCTACGAGCGCTACAACCTAGTGGACTATTGAAAATGAATCACTATCACTACATAGTATAAAACAAAGTCCATTCCCGCTGTGTATACTTATATCTTTAAAACTACACAACGGATTTTGATGCGGTTTTTTTTAATAGATAGAGTGATTCAAGAGGAAGGTTTATATATATAATACACCTGTGCGAAGCCGGGGCGGGTCGCTAGCAAGAAATATTCTATGAAATCGCCTCCTCATACCATAACGATTGTTTTTCAAACTTTTGGCATGACACATTTGGCAATTTGCCTAGTGGGCTATCACCACCAGAGATTCCGATATTTATCATAGAGTTAATTTGGTACAGAAACCAAAACATTTGTGTTAGCGGAAAGATGATGGAACTAATGATTTTTAAAGAGTGATTTCACACAGTGATTGTTTTTTTTTGTAGAATTTGCGATAGTAGCTCCCGTATCAGATTCTGAAGGAAAGTTTTGTTGGATTAAGTAATTTAGTGTGGGTGTTTTTCAGGGGGCGTGGTCTTAATAGACGAAACGAAATCAATATCGTCACCATATCACCCATAAATATCCATCAGATCCACTACTGGACACAGGCCTCCTTTATAGTGAGATCAGCAGAGAGCGTAAAGACTTAAAAGTAACAATAGTAACTCTTCATTACGAACTTTTACTACGGGATGAGCCCTGAAATGGCGCAAATAATCAGTAGTTCCATATATTTTTAACCGACTTCCAAAAAGGAGGAGGTTCTATGTTCGTCTGTATGTATTTTTTTTGTGTTTGTTCATCGATAATTTCGCCAATTGTGAACCGAAACCATTTAAATTTTACAGAAATCGGCTGAGCCGTTTTTTAAAAGACCAACAATAATGTAAGCAATTCGAACGAAATATTCGAATTTTGTACACGATGGAAGGCGGTTTTGCCATTTTTTGCGAAAAATAATTATCTCGACAACCAAGGAAACTTTTGCATTGCAAACAGTCTAGCTCTTTTAACGATTGATTTCGGGCTTGATTCCATAGCAAAAGTTTAGACGTAGGACGTCCACTGCTGAACATACGTCTCCCTAGGGATTTTTAATACGGCCGGTTGGAAGCGGCTTGAATCCAGCGCGTTTCTGCGGTCTTAATCTTTTATCGACTCATATAATAGCGGTCAAATTAGATAAAACAAATAACCAAACAAATTCAGAACATCCTTCTTTTTGGGAGGTCGGTTGAAAATATCGTAAAATAACATTAATATAAAATAAATATAAGAAATAAATAAATTAATTGAAATAAAAATAAAAGAATCGACTATAAACTCATCAATTAAAATAATAATAAATCATTTGAATAATAATCATAAATCATTGGTATTGCAAAATTGTGTAAAACTTTGTAAATATGGCAAGGGTGAAAAATAACACCTAATCGAAAAGGGGTAGAGAAGTTGTCGAATAGAGACCACGCACCGGCAAGCGCAGCGTAAAACCACCAACAAGGAACACAGTTGGAAGCCGTTTGTTTCCAGCGCGATGCTGCGGTCCTGATTCTTCCTCATCAGATCATCAGAGAAGATAATCTTGTCAGAAAATAATTATTTTTCGCAAAAAATGGCATAACCGACCTCAACCGTGTACGAAATTCGAATAGTTCGCACGGATCGATGTAGTAATTTTTTCATTATGGCCGATTTATCAAAAATGACTCAGAAGTGAAAGTAGTAAAAAAGTATCCGAGCGCCGTCATACACACCAACTTAGATATTTACATTAAATAATTCACAATGACCCGTTTGTGTGTGGCAATTATAGTTCGGCCGTTCAGAGAATGCGTTCCTGACACGTCATCTTGAAAAAATGTTTTTGGCCGATATCTCGGAAACTAAGTATGTACTTAAGGGCAAAAAACCTTAAGATTGTAGAAAATAAAATTTCGCATCTTTTGTTTCCAGTAAACTTTTTTGTAAAACTTTAATGAAATTTCATTAAATGGACCTTAAAACATTAAATGGTCCACAAAACGTAAACGGTAATTTTTACAAAAAAGTTCAATGACAACAAAAGATGCGAAATTTTATTTTCTACAATAGTGATCTTAATGTTTTTTGCCCTTAAGTACATAGTTTCCGAGATATCGGCCAAAAACATTGTTTCAAGAAGACGTGTCAGGAACGCATTCTCTGAACAGCCGAACTATAGTGCTTGTAACCGAGGACTTTGGCATCGCGCGGCGTTGGAGTCGTCGTGCAATCGCCTTACAACTAACTAAAAAGCCTGCCCACTACGTAGCTTGGGCAGAGTTTTGGCTCCGACACTTTTTTGCACAACTGTGACTCTATAGATATTTGCTCGAAGAAGTAACCTAATAAACGTAGTGTGTGGTCGTAATCATTATTTATGACAGAAAGAGAAGGCAAGGCTGCTACGTGCTAGGATTCAGGCCACGTTGGAGACAATAGGCTCAGTAGATACTCCGTACGGGCAGTTCCATACAAATTACAATGAGTACTTTGTATAGGCCGAAACAAATTTATTTGTTGTTTTGAAGTTAGCTATACTAAGCGCCACACAAGTCGGCGGATGGGAAGTTATGCGCAGAACGCTGCGCAAAAGCCGAAATATAGGTTTGCGCGGGAGCGAGAGAGAAGAGACGCCGGGGCACACCCGCCCGCCAATCTCATGCCTCCCGCGCGCTCCCTACGTATTGTGTACACATGCGCAATAATTAGCGAATCACGGCGAAGTGTCATCTGCGGCTAACTTCTCGTCCGCCGACTTGTGTGGCGCTTAGTATACAGGCTGCGCGAAATGCAACCTTCGCGTGCATCTGTTAAGGTAAAGCGCTAGAGGCAGCGCGTACATTTTTTTCGGGTTTATTGCAATTTGTTACCTACTTACCTATGATTTACAAAAACTGTATTTGTGGCAATAAATAAGTCGTGTTAACATGTTACATACACCAAAAAAACAATTTACATAATAGTCAATCTCTCTATGTAAAAATGTTGTACTTATTGTACTGTACCAGCCTTTTTTTTTAATAGTTCTCTGCAGGACGTAGGCCTACCCACGAAGGGTGATTGGGCTATATCCACGACGCTGGCCCAGTGCGGGTTGGTGGATTCACATTCGCCATCGAATTTCTTCTACGGACGTATGCAGGTTGCCTCACAATGTTTTCCTTCAGCGAAAAGCTAGAGATGTGGAATTCCGTACATAAATTCTAAAAAACTCATTGGTACGGGACCGGGATTTGAACCCACGACCTCACGATTGTAAGGCGGGTGTCACTACCATTAGACCACTACGGCGTAACTGTACAGCCGGTAAAAACGTTGATTGAATGAAAATTGTCTTGAAAATCAGCCAATTATTAATTAATTAATTTAAGTAATAATTGTGGCCGTAATAATTAAATAAAAGGTATTCATTATCGCAAAAACAGTTTCCGTAAATTCAAGGTGCGTAGTACAGCAATAAATTGCTAAAAACCCAAAAAAATCGCTCGGTCACTAGCGCTCCACCAGCAGCTCTAGTCAGGGTTCAGTTTTGCGCAGCTTATAGCTAACTTCACACCCGCCAAAAAGTTTGATTGGGCCTGTACGTGGCCTTAGACTCGTGGCGCGAAGTCTTTAGCAAAATAACGCGTCACACTTGTTCTTAAAATATTCTACCAAGTACGAGTCGGACTCGCGCACGAAGGTACTGTATGGGTACTCTTAAACATTTAATTTAGCCCCTTAATTTTTTTTTCTATTTTTAGTATTTGTTGTTTTAGCGGAAACAGATAAACATCATCTGTGATAATTTCAGCTTTCTAGCTATAGCGGTTCATGAGATACAGCCTGGAGACAGACGGACAGAGGAGTCTTAGTAATAGGGTCCCGTTTTTACCCTTTGGGTACGGAACCCTAAAAAATCTTTACACGGAAAAAGTATCGACCGCCTGTCGAAAGTCCAAAACACTCGAAAATAGCGACCAATGACACGTAGCTGACGATCCCCCGATACTAACACAACACGTGTAAGATACGTGACGTCCACCGCTGGCCCACTGACCTATGCCATACGTTACCGCCACACCCACCCCGCATTGGTTGCTATCACCTTTATTTGCAACTGGTAATTTTTATTTGCGAACTGTACGATGTATTCTATATCTACGCGTTATTTGTTAATTCTCCGCCTGTTATTGCTATCGTTATCTTCATCTTACCGCTATCTACAGATTTATAATATTGTAAGTTAGGTACTTGTACAATGTAACTAGCTATAACGAAAATTTCACTATAAGTTACATACCGTAGCTGGAGGCATTTTACTGCGTGATTTTTATTTGCGGACTGTACACGTTCGTTTCACAACATTCTTCATTTGAAATTACTGAAAATTGAAAGATTTTCGCGCTCGCTACGCTCGCTCATATAACCATTCGTTGCTGTCCTTTGTTCATGTCTATTAAATAATGTGCAGTTAAAACCACTTAAAAAACTGAGATGCTTCGCTCGCGCATGATAACAGTAGTCTGGTCTGTTTTGCTCACTTTTGTTTCGCCGGGTTCTTTGCTCATACCTCTTTTAAATTTTCGGAAGAAAAATATTAGATTTCGTGCTCGCTCCGTTCGCTCTTTCTCAATATTTTTGATTCTTTTTCTTCTTTAAAATCAGTCTAGATATCGCAATAACGTGTAAAAAATGTTAGCTAGGGACGCTAAGGTCTCGCAATTTTCGTCAACTTGATGGAATGAATTAATGGCTGGATCCAATCTTGGCCACAAAGGATCTATAAATAATTGAACATCGAACGGCTAGGAACGTATACGGGACTTTGCGGATACTCCACACAATCTGTCAAAGTTTGGTATACTTAGGTCCTAGGTACGTTAGAACCCATTCGAAATTCAATTATAGACTTCCAGATAGAATTAACGTAACATACGATTTCATAAAAAGATCGATAATGATTTTGACGCGTGCGATTCCTCTGACGCAGCACGAGCGTGCGTTCATCCTTCGATCAACTGTGTAGATTAGAACTAAGTAAGGAGCTAATTATGACTGCCCTGAACGAAACTTGCCGCACGATAACAGGCTGCCTCAAGCCCACTCCCCTTAACATGTTCCCACTAGCGGGTATAGCCCCACCCGCTGTCCGCAGGGAAATCGCATGCTCAATAGAAAAAAAGAAGCAGGAATCAGACCCTTGAGCTCTCTTGAGCTCCCTCAAGAGCCGTAACAGTATTCTCGATAAAACCGATGCATTAAATGATAATCCGATTGAAGCCCGTTTAAAGCTGTGGGAATCCTTGCTAATACTACCTCCTAACTTCCCAAAGCCAGCAGAATCGCTCCCAGCAGGTAGCGACCTCCCGCGACCCACGTGGAAGTCAATAAACCGACTCTGGACCCAAGTGGGTCATTGCAGGGTAAATTTTGCCAAGTGGGGATTTACGAATGCCAATAGGGTACAATGTGACTGCAGTGCCTTAGAGCAGAGTATGGATCACCTACTTATGTGCCCAGTGTCCTAGCCCCTGTACGATGGAAGATCTATACAAGACTACACCCTGTGGAGTCGCAGTGGCCAAATACTGGGAGAAAATTATATAAATAATCATTTTTGAACCATTGACTCAACGAAGAAGATTACACATAGATAAGATGAGGTCAAAATATGTTGTTGACATTATGCGATTATCTTTACTTAGCTATTAATAATATAGCTGTTATAACACAGGCACAGTTAGTTTATAATACACTTGACATGATCCTTGATACATTGGATTTGTCTCTTACAGAACTACTATTAACATTTTAGGAATATCACAAAACAAAAAATGTGCAGTAAAAACATTTTTTCATTCTATTGTATGTTCTTCATGAATATGACTGTTGATATGTTTACTTCGGGTCTTCAATAACATGTTTGGTATAAGTTATACATATGACCCTATTTGGGTATAGCAATATTGTGTGGACTGATTATCTCTGAATGTGACTAGTTAATTTTAATTATATTTTCAGTTTATGAATCATAATTAATTGCAGAATTCTCTAATCCTACTACTTTTAATTAATTCAATACCAGTCAACAACCCTATTCTATAACAAAAGTCTATACATTTGTAGTCTACATGTGACATATTGTGGAACTGTAACAATCTGTATCTTCATAAATTTTTGTTTAATTCACAAAAGAAAAAAATATTTGAATAATATTTTTAGGTAATCTATATGACAGACTAATTGTATTTCTTTAAAGTAGGGACAAGATAATAGGTCACTTTTGACAGTTCATGAATGCAACGAAAAATATACCTTACACTAAAGGAATAAAACTCATGAAAACAATATTGACGACGACCAATAAGTGTTCTCGAATACGGCTTGGAGTTTTATTCCTTTAGTACAAGGTATATTTTTCTTTGAATAAATGAAATGTCAAAAGTGACCTATTATCTTGTCCCTACTTTAGTTATCATGCCTATTGTATGAATGAACTGAGAACTTGAAAATTTTGAAAGATTCCTTTTAACATATCTCCCAGATAAGTTACTGTTGAATGTATCAATATGTAGGTATAAGATATTGCATAATAAATATGTAACCATAAGTTGTATTAATCTACTTGAAACCAGTGTTTTACATAATCAAACATTTTCAATGCATGTGAAATAGATAACTTTAGTGTGACAGTGACTTATAATAATATGGATTATGAATTTTAAATGGCATGTAAATTCTGATAAAGATTAAGTAGGCAATTCTGGTCAAAATCAGAAAACTTATGTTAAGAGATAAAATACTATTAGTCTTACCACAAAAGTTGTATGCACGCTTTAGTCAATATTAAACAGTACAAATTCCAAGGTTAAACAGTATTTAAAGCATGTTTAAATCATTTGTGTTAAGGCAGTATGACATGAATTAATTGTATATCCATCCTAATACTTCAGCATTCAGATCATGTTCAGAAGACAGGTATAGAATAATTATTAAAAAGCGAAAGTGGATTTTTACTAAAACTTTGTTTACATGTTGTGTTACTGAGGTGTAATAAGTTTTATTATAATGTATATATAATATTTCTATTTCTTAAATACTAGATTGTCCACCCCGGACACAGGCCTCCTCTAGACGTTGCCAGTGCTCTCTACCACTGGCTTTCCTGCGCCACCCTGGCGGCAGGTCGTCTTCCCCTCTTTTCTGTGGTCGGCCCTTGATCCACTTCCCGTCTCTTGGGTACCAGAGCATGACCTCTTTAATCCATGTAGCTTAGCTTAGCATTACTACGCTTAAAGATTTAGCTTACTATTTGTTTTACTGACTTCTCAGTACATGCCCAAAATGGAGTTGCCATTTTAATTTTTTATGTTTTACATCTGCCACACCTGTGGTTTTACTGATTTTGTTTATATGTTACATTACTCAGTAATATTTTTCTTTATTACCCACAATGCTAGTTGAATTGTTTACTACGAAACCACAATACAATACAATACAATATAACTTTATTGTACACCAAAAAACAGCTTAAATAACAAAGTAGGTACATAACATTCTTAAAATTATGTGATACAAGGGCGGCCTTATCGCCTTGAGCGATTTCTTCTTTCACAATTTGGATGAACAAGGTATTATTCTTCATTAAAACTTCAGGATGGCACTGGGTACAAGCCACTTCACTTTATAGGGGAAGCCTATGTCTAGTGGTGGACACTGGAATTATGAGTTGAAAACTATCCTGTCTTCCTTTGAATGGGTACAAACTTTGATACTTGTTCATGGTTGAGATTGAGGCAAGTAGTACCACATTGTTTATATCATTGTTGAACAACAATAGTAGCAAAATAGCATGGTGTTTTTTTTTTATATATATATTAATATATAAAATATATAATATATAATAAGGCTTAAGTTTTTTAATGTTCAAAATGAACTACCCAGTAACTAGAGTGATCAGAAGCCCTTCTCTTGAACAACTATAAATTACACTGAATGTTCAAAACATCTGTAGATAATAATCCGTCTATACCTAAATTAACTTCATAAGACTGTGGGAAACTAGGCAATAAAAATAGTACTTAGTTCCGGTTTTCTACTGTCCAACCCAACATGCAATATTAAAAGGATATAGCAATGACCTTAATAGAACACAGCGTAAGCACGAGTAAATGTTATCGAATCTAGACGCTCTATAAAGAGTCGCATTTCACCCACACTTACACAGTTTACACACGAAAGCGTGGGCTTTTTACTCGCGCATCACTTGTGTTACGTGAATTTAATATTTGTAAGCGATATAGGCCATCCGATACCATTCCAGTCCCGGCTTCAAACCAAATAAAGAAATATTGCTATGGCCATGCGACGTTTACTCACCTATATCTCGGTTTTACAGCATCTCCGACTGCCAAACTGGATTCCACATTACGGCCGGCGGAACACAGATCACGGAAACACGCAAATATAGTTTAATTTGCTCGATAACCATTCAGTTTTTTAAGATTTTCTCCTGACACTCACTCGCGGCTTGTGGTGCGCGGAACGCGTTCAGCGAAGTGAAGTTGACAGCGAAATGTTGATTGACAAATGACATGACATGAGCTGAGTTACTATTTGAGGAAAATGGTTTCTACTACGTCTTTTTTTCATTTCTTCCATGGCTTTAGTTGAGGCTATTGCAGACGAGCTGATGATGCTGTTTTATTCTCAAGAAATGGGTAACCTATCAAACTTAGCATGGTTCACGTTTTCGAGCAAGCATTGTAAAATCCAATATTAAATGGGACAGCACGTTATTAA
This sequence comes from Hypomecis atomaria, assembly GCA_964007245.1. Taxonomy (NCBI): domain Eukaryota; kingdom Metazoa; phylum Arthropoda; class Insecta; order Lepidoptera; family Geometridae; genus Hypomecis; species Hypomecis atomaria. The sequence continues at coordinate 9,762,719 of OZ023308.1, read as the reverse complement.
TTAAAACACAACTAAGGCTCCATGCTAGGCTAAACTTATAATAATGACAATGTGTTTTTTTTTTTGTAATACTTGTAGAATTGAAACTTTGAACTCAACATATTAGTTTGAAACTTTGAACTCAACATATCGACTGCGAACAGTATGATGAAGAATTAACCTGTTTTCATAGACGATGAGCATATTCTAATATATCATATTACTCATGAGCAAATATTACGATCAACCCTAATATTAAAAAAGTTCAATAACACTAGCTTCGATATTACTATTACTGTTGTTACATCATATTTTTTTAATTTAAAAATACTAAGCGGCAAGGAGGTGATTCAGACCATCATTATGAACAACTTTTACGACGGGGTCAACCCGGAACTCGAGAAAAAAACAGCTATTCCATACATTTTGTTGATTCCTAGTTGCAATTTTGTATGTTAGTTTAATAGCTGATTTTTATTCTCGTATTCCGGGTTGGCCACATGTTAAAGTTGTTCATAATGGTGATCTTAATCACCCCCTTTTGTATTAGTACAGGGCAATCAGATAGCCTTGAATAACGGAATTATTACATGTATCTTTTAGTATTAATGCATTCCAATCATATGAGATTTAGATATAACGCTACAAAACATGCCACGATCTCTGGCTACTGCAAGCTATTGTGTACTTAAATCATGTCAGTTCTCTGTGCAAAATTAAATAACCTCATTGATACAATTTTTTTTTTCTGCTGACGCTACCGAGGCCGCTGTTGCAGGCCGCCAGAGAAACTTACTGTGGTTCGAATTCTGGACCAAGCTTGTTTTTTGTCGGAATGTCACTTTTATTTCCATTGTTGTTTTCACTGTCAGCTATCAGTTGTCATTTAGGTATGTTAATTGTCAAATCGTAGGTTAGGTAGAGTAAAACCTCAGAGTAAAACTAAAGATTGTATCGATTTTGCTGATACACTCAGATTTTTCGATTTTTCTGAGTAAAATACCGTAATTTGTGAATAAGAAGTGGATATTAGTGCAAATAAATATGATAAAAGCTATATTAGTGTTTAACAATCATGGAAAGCCGCGGCTGTCCAAATTCTATCAATACTTTGTGAGTGAAAGTTTTCATAGACATACTTGCTTAAAATATTTTTATTTGGTTCGTTTTTATTTGAATTAATAGAAATTAAGAACTCTGAGCTATTGAGAAACCTTGTAAAAGTTTTCAAGATTGGTATATTATCGTTTAAAAAACCCATAGTAGGTAATATAACCTCTGATAAAATGTTAAGTACTGACATACAAAGCGCTACTCAAGCCGGTAAAACATGCAACTTTCCGCAAAAAATCTTGGCTATGGTGTACATTATGACAGCTGGCAAATGGAGAAGAGGAGGGTGGGGGCGGGGGTCAACACCCCCTTGGGGCGGGGATACGGAACGCCCCCCCCCTTTCGGAAATATGATTTTTTTTAATTTATAACTTTTCCTATGGCAAAAAACACACTTGTACCATTGCTGTAAAGGGTTTGGGAAGGTGCATTAATTATAGTAGGTGCACCGGTTGTGGCCACTGACCCGGTTGTGCCCATTTGGTGACAAAATTATTGCATTAATGATAATTATAGACAATGTAATACCATAAATATTTATCATTTAAATCTACATGTTAGAAATTTATAAAATAAATATTATTTTAACATAAAATTGTCTTTTAAATCCTTAATATGGTACTAGGATGGCCACAACCGGTGCATCTACCCTATGCCCTGAGAGTGGGGGGTACGGAAGACCCAATGGGAGCCATGCCTCCAGTACTGTAGGGTGATTAAAGCATGCGTGTAACCCTTACACTTAGCTTAGAGCATGTTTCATTGTGACATGCTCTAAGCTAAGTTTTGTTTCTAAGTAATTACCGTGAAAAATAAATATTTTTTCAATATAACTTATCGCTTTATAATACAGTAATGACCCGCTCCGGCTTCGCACAGGCGTAATATACATAAAAACCATTCTATTAAATCACTCTCTATTTAAAAAAAACGCATCAAAATACATTGCCTAGTTTTAAAAATGTAAGCATACATGGGGGCAGACAGCGGGAAGCAACTTTGTTTTATACTATGTAGTGATTTTAACATTATTTTACATTAAAAAACCTTTTATCAAACAAAATTCGCGGAGATATTAAAAATATTTAATGTGTTTAATTATGTTACGTTTTGTCAATATAGAATCAGGCCCCTGGAGTGAAAATTCACTAAAAGTATAGTTTATGAAAAGTAACAGTAAAATTCAGAAACTAAATATTGTTATAATGTGGTACTTACATATTATTTTGAATGCTGCACAAGGAATCACCCATGTAAGATTTAATAAATGAATGAGACTAAAGACAAATGTAAAGCTCGTTTTTAAACCATTTCCCTAGTAAAAAATGCAGAACTAATGTAATGATTTGGTTTAGAGCATATCAAATTAATATTGAGCTTCGGACAAAATGCTCGTAAATTAAAATCAATAGCATAACATGTTCCAGCCATACCTATTAAATAATCATGCTCTTATGTATAGTGCTCATAAATCTAGATCACGAAGTAACCTTTGAGCAAATATCTATTGAGACACAATCGTGCAAAAAAGTGTCCGAGCCAAAACTGTGCCCAAGCTACGTAGTGGGCAGGCTTTTTAGTTAGTCGTAAAGCCATTGCAAGCCAACTACAAAGCCGCGCGATGCCAATCTGCTTGGTTAAAAGCACTAATTAGGTGACATAACGTCGAGCTTCTTTCACACGAGAGAAAACAGGTCATTGTGAATTATTTAATGCAAATATCTAAGTCGGTATGTATGACGGCGCTCGGACATTTTTTTTACCACTTTCACTTAGGGACTGTGGCTCTGTAGATATTTGCTCGAAGGAAGTAACATGTAGTTATAGTCGTACCTATTTAGTAGTCAGCCCAATGTGTGTTCTATATTGGGCATAGGCTCCCCAACAAATCTCAAATAAGACCGAATTGATGCTACTTGCATGCAGTAAGATCCTGTGGTCTTGATGAACACATCTGTCTACCCACAAAATCTTGTGTGCTTAATATCTTAAATTTGATAATAAATGAAATTGAATTGAATTTATTAAATTCAATAACAGTGTACTATAATACTAAAAATTACATTTTTACAATGAACTTACAATCTGTTATAATTTATAATACTAAACATTAAGTACATTTCTGTACATAAAACAACTCAAAAAATTATTAGAAGAAAATGTAACAAAAATAAAACTACATAAACAATAATAACATTACAATGAAATGCACAAATATAGAGAGAGTAACACTAATTTACTTATTTTATTCAGTAAACTGTATAATTTATTAGTAATTTATATATTTCCAGAATGAAGACATGCAGCAGCAAATTATCAAAGAGACATTCCAGCTGGTGTCTAAAAGAGATGACAATGTTTGCAACTTTTTAGAAGGAGGCAGGTATGGAATCATCTTGTTTTCAAAAATCTTTCTGAGCATCTGGTGGACGCGACGCGTTACAAAAATGCTGGTGTTTATTTGGCTCTATTTATAAGCATTGCCATTCAGTGTGGCAATGCTGCCAGCATGCTGGGCATGCTGGCAATTGGCAGTTGGCTTGAGCATTTTTATTATCTTTAGTTAGACCTTCAAGGGTCTGTGGATGATCTGATTGCTTTGTATGTACCTAGTTGTAGTTTAAGTACATTTGTAGTGTTTTAGTTTCAACTAGACGACCCGCCCCGGCTTCGCACAGGTGTATTATACATGTAAACCTTCCTCTTGAATCACTCTATCCATTAAAAAAACCGCATCAAAATCCGTTGCGTAGTTTTAAAGATTTAAGCATACAGACAAACAAACAGACAAAAATAGCGACTTTATTTCATACTATGTAAGAATAAGTAGAATTTTATTTTGTTGTAGTTAATAAAGGCACTTGCCCTTTTAAAAAAATAAGGTAAGGACCGCTACAACCACATTTATAACCAGTTTCCAAACTAATCGTTTTCTGAACATTAGACCCGAGAGTATTGTAATATTTTCAAATAACTCATCTTGAACTGAATATTCCTATGCCTATGTCTCAACTCACTGGCTTTGGACTGATCTAGTTTATCACAAATCTTGTTACGACGCAAAACTTGAGCTGTACGTAAGTAACAATATCCAAATTATAGGTCGAATCATACAACTAGGCGGCTGTGATGTTAGTTACAAGCTGCGGATAGCCCAATCCTGACTGAAGCTCACTTAACATCTGCGCGAGTATTGCCGCCGTTGCCAACTAAGGATTGAGTAGACTGTCACAGTGGCTCAGTGGTTACTGACCCTGACTATTGTGCCAAAGAGGCGTGGGTTCGATTCCCACCCAGGGCAAGCTTTTATGTGATGAACATAGGTGTTTGTTCTGTGTCTGGATGTTGCTATCTACGCAATATATTTAAGCATGTATTTTAAAATATGTATATTATGTAGTACCTATATCAGTATGGCTGCCAGAGACTGCTCTGGCAGCCATATCACAAGCTATACTTAGTTTGAGGTCACAGACCATATGTAAGATGTCCCTAATATTTATTTATTTTAATTTATTTATTTTCATATTGTGTACATGTTTTTCAGCCTAATCGGAGGTTCAGACTACAAGCTGATCTACAGACATTACGCCACACTATACTTCGTGTTTTGTGTGGACTCGTCGGAGAGCGAGCTTGGAATACTGGATCTCATTCAGGTGTGTATACTACGGGTACCCAAAAGAAACCGAACTCATGTTGTGGGCAAAGTTTTTGTAGTACCGCGTTCTGCCTCTACGGGCGTATAGAGTCATCATTCTTGAGTCAGTTAGCCAACTTCGTCGCTAAAGAAGGTTCCGTTCGGTTTGTGTGATTTTTAGGGTTCCGTTCCGTTAGATGCTTGATGTATTCCTGTTGCCGCTATAACAACAAATACTAAAAATAGTATAAAAATTATATTTAAGTGGGGCTCCCATACAACAAATATATTTTTTATGCCGTTTTTCGCTCGATATCAATAATGGTAACAGGTAGATGCTTGAAATATTCACAGAATATTTAACTGCATGCTTACTTTAATAATAGTGAAATTAAAATAAAATAAATATTTAAGGGGGGCTACCATACAGTATGGAACCCTCCGTGCGCGAGTCAGACTCGTGCTTGGCCGATTATTAAATTATTATATATTGATATTTCCAGGTGTTCGTAGAAACCCTAGACAAGTGTTTCGAGAATGTCTGCGAGCTGGACCTGATCTTCCACGCGGATGCAGCTCACCAGGTCCTGGACGAGCTCGTGATGGGCGGCATGGTGCTGCAGACCAATATGTCTGATATCCTGGCCAGGCTGCAGGAGCAGAGCAAAATGCAACGGGCAGAGGTAAGATATATTGTTTCAGCTACACATAAGGCCCAATTAGGAAGGCCCCATCGTAATATGCTTTTTGACTTTTTTTTTTTTTTGTTACATGTCGATTAATTTGCGTTTTAGTGAAATAGGCAAAGTGCCTTCCATGTACTCCTTCATAGACCAGTAGCTCTTCCAAGCATTTTCGACGCGACGTTCAATTTCCTTGTCTTGGCGGTTCTGGAAGGAAACTATCTGGCCTAAGTATACGTATTCATCGACAAAATCAAGTGCTTGCCCGTCTACTACTACCATATGTTTTTTGTTGTTGGTCATGATCTTTGTCTTTGACCGATTCATCATTAGTCCAACTTTGAGGCTTGCTACGCTCAGTTCTTGAAGCATACTTTGTAATTCAGGGGCAGATGACGCAAAAAGCACGATGTCGTCTGCAAATCTGAGGTTACTGAGCTTTCTGTTGCCAACATCGATACCTCTTGTAAGCCACGAGCTTGCCAATGTCTTGAATATTTCTTCTAGTGTACTAGTAAATAGTTTGGGAGAGAGAGGATCGCCTTGTTTAACACCCTTTTCTATGGGAAATTTCGGTCCGTGGATATTGAGCTTAATATCTGCTGTGCTATTATTATATATAGTTTTTATAAGATCTAGGTAGGTATTGTCTATTTCTTGTTCTTGTAGTGCTGAGTATATCGCTTCGTGGGTGATGCTATCAAAAGCCTTTGTATAATCTACAAACGCTAGGTAGAGTGGTTTGTTGTACTCATTGTGATTTTCGATAATTTGATTTATAGTATGTAGATGGTCTATGGTTGAGAAACCCGGTCGAAATCCGGCTTGCTCTGGTGGTTGGTGGCTATCTATTTTACCTTCTATGCGGTTTTGAATAATTTTTATAAACGCTTTATATAGACGTGACACTAAACTGATGGGTCTGTAGTTACTTATGTCGCTTTTGTCTCCTTTCTTGTGGAGAAGTACTATGTTTGAGTGGCACATTTTTTCTGGTATATTGCCAGTTGTGAGAATGGTGTTGAAAAGGTTGGTAATGTGTGGTAGCAAACCGGTGATCCTACTTTCAAAGCTTCCGTTGTAACGCCGTCTTCACCAGGGCTTTTATCGTATTTCATACTTTTGAGCACTTTATGTGTTTCGTGACCAGTTATATATGGGATGGAGTCGGAATGCGAGTATTCGATTTGATGAGCGGCTTTGGATGGGTCCGAATATAGAGATTTATAGAAAGACGTGCAGATTTCTAATACTTTTTGTCGGCTTCCATGTTTTATACCAGTGCTATCTTGTAGGCGATTTATCCAGGTTTTTCCGCTTGTCTGTCCTTGTTTAGCAGTTCTGAGTGATGAGTGGTTTTCTAGAGCTATTTTTACAGAAAATGTGTTGAAATTTCGTATGTCTTGTCTGATGCTACGCTTTACTATTTTATCCAATGTTCGGTGTTCTTTTGTTCCTATTTCTAGTTGCAATCTTTTTTCTATTAGTTGAATTGTCTGGTGAGTTAGTCTGTTTTTCTTTTGTTTATTATTTTTTAGTTTTTTGCTGCTGCTGTGTACTGTTTTTACTATGTTATCGAATTGTATTTCTACGTTGTCTGGTTCTTCTACACTGAGTAAGCTGAAGTAGTTTGAGAGTTCTAGATTGTATTGGTCTGCATTGTTGAAAAGTGTGTCTTTGTTGATTTTTTTCAATCTGTTCTTGAATAGCGCTGCTCTTTGAATTTTGAAGTCGAATCTGACTCTTGCTCTGAGTGGTCTGTGATCGGAACTAAATTTAATCTTGCTAATGGTGCCTACGTCTTTTATTATCTGCATGTTAGGGGATAAAATGTAGTCAATTTCGTTTTTTGTGGTTCTATTCGGTGCTATCCAAGTCCATCTCCGTTGAGCTTTTTTAAAAAGTAACTGTTAGCAATTTTCAGATTTTGTCCAAAAGCAAATTGCATCAAGGAAGTTCCTCGCTCGTTGCGATTTCCTAGACCATGTTTTCCTAGAATCTCGTTGTTATCTGAGTCCTGTTTTGTTCCTACTTTGGCATTGAAATCGCCGATGACCATAGTCCAAGAGCCTCTAGTTTCGTCGCAAACTTTGTTGAGTTGATCGTAGAAATGTTCAACTTCAGCGTCGTTGTTTTTTTATGCTGTTGGTGCGTAACTTTGGATTATGGTTAGAGTTTTGTTTGTTGTTAATTGTAATTTTAGAGATGCTATTCTTTCGGAGTTCGGAGGCCTACAAACTCGATTATGTTGTTCTTCCATCTTTTCGCCACTAAAAACCCCACTCCGTAGAGTCCTTGGGTTTCACCGAAGTAGTAAAAGATTAAATCATCTCGTCCCAACGTCTCTTCTCCTAGTCTGCGTACCTCTGTAAGGCCGATAATATCCCAGCTGATATCTGTTAAAGCATTTTCTAATTCAATTAGGCGATCGTCGTTCATGAGAGTTTTGACATTATAAGTTATGACGTTGAGCAAATCGGTGTCATTTATATCGTAAGCCATGGTCGTTTGACATGTGATCGATCCCGCCCGGAGATTCTTCGCACCCCTGGCTCCATCATTGTTGATGGCACCGCCGGGCACTTGGGGCCTTGTTTTATCGTTACTTTCCATACTTTTCCATAAATGGGGGGTTTTTTTTTTTTTTTTTTTTAGATTAAAATTTATTAACCACAGACTCCAGGGTCTGTGCCCTTTGTTAACTAACATTTACAATTATTTAGGTATACTATACAAAGAGTGTTAGTAGGTACTTGAAATAGCCTAAGTTAGTCAATGCACTGCGTGAATGCCACGAGCAGACCGGCGACCCGCAAGCAGCACCCGATCACGAGTATGACACATGTGCCAGCCATCATTCTCCTCGACCATATTTGAGGGAGGAGAACGACCCGACACATGATGCCGCCGCAAGAAGGAGCCCTCGATGGCGAGCATGAATGCTCGGGGCATGCACACAATGCTTATTTCTTATAAATTACAAATACACATTTTTTACATCCTATGCCAATTTTGTTGCTTTCTCCTGGCCCAAAGCCTTCATCACCGCCTCGTTCCGATCTCTGACGGCCATCTGCAGGTTGTATTCCTTGATGGTCTCCGATGACGCAGACGATGCGCGCCGCACGAATCGACTGATGGCATCATTTTCGATGTCGTCGGCGTAATAGATGAAGGTCCCAGTGTGCCGCGATAGTGCAACGACCGCGTGTGAGACGCTCTCGTGTAGTCTCATTTTCGGCTTTATTTTTATAACGATTACCGACTCGTACGTTAGTCCCTGAGCTTCGTGAATGGTAAGGGTGCGTGATCCTGAGCCTCCCCCATAACCTTGACTTATGAGGGTCTCCTTTTCTTCCTGTGTATGCACTAAGAAAAGGGTGTTAGGGAGGGTTTTGGATATTTGGGCCCCCTTGAACCTTTTCTGCTCAAGAGACCTAATACGAGGGGCTGAGGAATATATACCTGAGTATATTTCCCTCAACGCATACGCGACATCCATTGGGTTTCTGTGTGTACAGAGCAACTCCTGGGTGATATTTGCAACCAGCGTTGGACGATGGTACCTCATCTCGAAGAGATTTTCTCTGTCGATATAAGGCAACTGATTGACGTCTCCAATGAGGACAAGTAAATGGGGGGTTTGGACCATAGTCCGCCGCGCTGGTCCAGTGCGTGTTGGCGGGTCGCCAGAGCCTCGTTCGTTTGTCAGCAGGGTGCACCACGGGCAGGTGAGGTTGGCTTGGGTTTAAAAGATGTTAGTTAGAATCCCTTACACCCCCTTTTTGCCTACTTTTTGGAAATCGTTTTAAATTATCCGTTAGTACATAATAAGCACACCACATTTATATTTCCGAGAGAATTACTGTATTTATGAAAGTCAATGTTAAAGAATAGATTTTCAAGATCCCGTCAAAAACGACATACTGTAATGGCGCTGGTCTGTGACGTTAGTTAATACTAGTAAATACGCTAGTTCACGTCCGAAAATTGACAAAAGATACTTTAGAAGTAACTTACAGATTCAATAATATTACTCCGAAAACCCAAAACACAAATGACACACAATCGAGAAATTCTCGCTTTCTAGCATGTGACGTCACCAGAGTTGCCGCCCATATTAGAGTGTTTTCGCCACAGATAAAATATTTAAAAAATATCGTATTTTATTTCGTGCAATATGCGAAAATTAAACATATTTTAGTTTAAATAAAGTGTTAAAAAAAGTTCGTATAGGCCGGGTGGCTAGCCCTGGTGTCAGAGTTTTTAGGCCATGTGAAGGCCTTTAACTCGATTTAGACTATTTCTGTTTCTTTTTCACTTTAGGCATTCGATAGAGAGAACACTATATACGTTGCTATTAAATTTACAAAGGCGCCTTCATAATTGGGCCTATTGTTACAGTTCATCATTCTTATTCTATTAGAAACAGGTGGTCAGGGAATATAGTTTTAGCGATAACTCTAAAACAATTAAGAACAAATTGAACCTTTGATTAAGAAAGGAAGATTCCAATTTAAGAATAGTAGGATTTTAGATTGAGAAGAAAAATATTCGAAATTAAGAAGAAAAAGATTTTAGATTGAGAAGAAAAAGATTCTAAATTAAGAAGAAAAAGATTCTAAATTATGAAGAAAAATATTCTAAATTAAGAAGAAAAAGATTCTAAATTAAGAAGAAAAAGATTCTAAATTAAGAAGAAAAAGATTCTAAATTAAGAAGAATAAGATTCTAAATTAAGAAGAAAATGAAGATTGTAATTTAAATAGAGTTATTCTAAATTAAAAACAAATGGAAGATTCTTAGTTAGGAAGAAAATGAAGATTCTAAATTAAGAAGAAAAAGTAATTCTAAATTAAGAAGAAAAAGTAATTCTAAATTAAGAAGAAAAGGAAGATTCTTTATTAAGAAGAAGATGACGATTCTAAATTATGAAAAAATAATTCTAAATTAAGAAGAAATGATTCTGAAATCATGGTGCTGCAGACCAACATGGCCGATATCCTAGCCAGGCTGCAGGAGCGGAGCGAAATGAAACGCGCAGAGGTAAAAAATACATGCAGAAATGCATTATTCAGCCGTCAAATAGTAAAATAGTAAATAGTAGGGTTTCATACATTTTCTCAATTCGGAGTTGCATTTTTGTATACTAAACTAGCGACCCGCCTCGGCTTCGCACAGGTGTATTATAATCATAATCAATTTATTGATAACATAAGTTACAAGTCGGTCCATATCATAGGTACTTAGGTAGTTTTTACAATATATATCTATATAAAAATACATTGTACTTAAGTACTAAATCACACATTTATACATATAGACCTTCCTCTTGAATCACTCTATCTATTAAAAAAACCGCATCAAAATCCATTGTGTAGTTTTAAAGATATAAGCATACATGGGACAGACAGCGGAAAGCGACTTATTAGTTTTATACTATGTAGTGAAGTTGTACAATAGGCTAGAAAAACTACTAATAAATAACATCAACTAGAAATAAAGAAGTTACAAGCATTTTATTTTCTTGCTAGACTAAGAGCGCATGAATATTTCAAGCATCTATCTGTTACCATTATTAATATCGAGCGCCGAGTGGAAAACGGTTAAAAATTCAGGTTTGTTGTAGGATTTATGTGGAGTATTATGGAGTATTTTTTTGTTATAGTGGCAACAGAAATACATCATCTGTAAAAATTTCAACTTTCTAGCTATAACGGTTCATGAGATACAGCCTGGAGACAGACGGACAGCGGAGTATTAGTAATAGGGTGGTCCCGTTTTTACCCTTTGGGTACGGAACCCTAAAAATGATTCTCACCATTGAATTATAAAATATTGTCTATCTTTCAGGCGGGAATAAGCGCGGCGCCTGCGCGAGCTGTCTCCGCCGTCAAAAGCATGAACTTGCCGCAACAACTGAGAGACATGAAGTTACCCGACCTGCCGCAAGCCATCAAGGTAAACTGCTGAACATAGGCCTTTCCTAATAAGGCCCATAGTGTAAGATCAAATTTCAGTGCTGAAATTTTCAACTTCAATAATAATTTTTCGCAAAAAACAGCATGACCGACTTCACCCGTGTACAGAATGCGCGAATATTTCGTACGGATCGATGTTACATTTGTCACATTATTGTTGATTTATCAAAAATGGCTGAGCCGATTTCAATATAATTTAAATGGGACCAATTTCGAAGTATACTCTTTCCAATAAAAAAATAATTATTGAAATCGGACCACTACGAAAAAGTTATGCGTGGTTATACATAAAAAAAATATATATATATATGACGGGAGGGGTCAACAAACGTGTATTATTGTCTCGATAACCTCCTTGATCATAGTGCTAGTTATTGAAATATGAACACCAGCGAATTTCCGATATCAACTTTATTCTGCTTACAGAGTAATTCTTCAAAAATTACAGTAATTTGTCTTCGAATCAAACAATCGAACACTCCGATGATTTTCCAACATCTTCTTGTATTTTCGTCAAAACAAAAAGTGACTCAAGCCACGCCTTTTCCCGCCAATGTGTACGTCAGTGTGACGTGGGCACGACATTGAAGTTGACAGAAAAGTCATCTGTCAAATGCATCTCGAAATATTATCTGTCTGTGTATTGCCAGTAATTAAATAAAGCAAATCAGCTTAAGGGGCTGCTCTCCGACATATATATATACGCGTCGAATTGAGTACCTCCTCCGGTTGGTTCGTCGGTCAAAAAAAAAAGGCTAACACATCATGGTAGGGTTGCGAGTCTGTCCATTTTCTATAGGATTCATTTCGGAGTGTGCATCTGAGCTGCCCGACCTTATCCTACCATCCCCTTTTTACTACAGGACAAGTAGGAGGACGCCACATTACCACCCCTACACTGTCGATTTTCCTTCGATACGTACGAAGCGGTTTTACTCAACATTTCTGATTCAAACCACCAGGGAATGGAACAGTCTTCCTGCTTTCCTATTTCCTAAGTTTTCAAGGTCAGAGTGAATAGGTATCTTCTAGGTCTGTGTGCGTCATCTTCGAACACAACGTCGCTTACCATCAGGCGAGTTGGTGGTCAAGCGCGGACTTATTCGCGATAAAAACAAAAAAAAAATGCTCTGGGGTATGTTGGAGGAAATAACGTTACGTAGTAGGTGTCACTACCATTAGACCATTACGGCTTGTCCAATTTTAAACGTTTCGCTCGCTTAGTTAATTAGTAAGCATTTAAAAATATATCTCACTACCTGCGCCCCGTGGTGTTACCCACGTTAGCACGAGATAAAAAGTTTTTTTCTAAAATAAACGTAGCCTAAGTTACTCTTTATTACATAAGCTACCTGCTAATAAAAGTCCCGTCAAAATCGGTCCAGCCATTTCAGAGATTAACCGGAACAAACAGACAGACAAAAATTGTAAGAAATGTTATTTTGGTGTATCTACCGTATGTATATTCATATAGTAAAAAACGGTTATTTCAATATTACAAACAGACACTCCAATTTTATTTATATGTATGTACTAGTTTTCACCCGCGGCTTCGCCCGCATGATATTTAGATTTTTGTGCTATCCCATGGGAAGCCTTTATTTATCCGGGATAAAAAGAAGACTATGTCACTTTCCGTCTTTCAAACACGAGGCCCTACCTCACCACCCTTAATAAAGGAGGTGGAAAATAAAATAAAAACTTTTTGACGGTTGTTCGATTCTACAGTTGTTTTTTTTGACATTTCTTGAAGCGCACTCTAGAATAGCTCGCAGATAACAGAATTTTTCCTACTTACTTAATACTTATCGTTATATTATGGAAAATTTACGCAAAATCATTATAATTCATAATCTTTTATTCATATGTTTCGGGTACATACAAGGTGGTTCATTTTTAAAATGCTTATGCCAAAACTTGCCTTTTCAGGCATACGAATACATTTGTATAGTTTATAGCCTATGTGGTATTCTGATATATAAGCTATATAATTGCAAAGTTTCATCTCAATCCGTTCAGTAGTTTTTGCGTGAAAGAGTAACAAACATCCATCCATCCATCCTTACAAACTTTCACGTTTATAATATTAGTAGGATATGTATTTGGCAGCTATATCATAAGCTTTGTTATTTTGCGGATAAAGACCGTATGTAAGATATCCTCAATATATTTATGTTCTTTTTCAGGATTTGAAGTTCTGACCACTGCAACAGGGCGCATACGCCGCCACGCCCGTAGCCCTCGCGACGAACATTATATCCTCCATTTACCCGGAAAAATACACAAACATACACAATACAAACACAAACATACACAACACATTCTCCAACAAATTCTTCGGCTCAGAAACTCTCAGTACTAAGTTTGAAAGTTTCAGCGAGAATTACCAACAGACTGAAGGTGTTAACTTTCCTGATTATGAGAGCAGGAGTGTTGATGGATACCAGGATTTGAGCGGAACCACTGTGGAGTATAGTGAAGTTAGGTGCAAGAAGAAAAAGGGGAAGAAAAAACACTAAAAGCGTCAAAATTCTTGAAATATTAATTTTATCGTTAAAATATGTATACTATGTAACAAAACAAATAATATAACACGACAAAAACTTCGATCATTCTAGTAGAGAAATATTGAAATCATAAATCGTACTTACTGCTATTTTTTTTCATGGCAAGAAAACGAAGAAAAGGCAAATTGTAAAACTTCAAACGTAATAATTGTTGGAAATGAACTTTCATCAATCTATCTTAAAATATTTGATTCATATACAGCAAGACCTTTTATTCAGTGCACAAATTTTTATTGCGCAATAGATATCATTAATAGAATATATTTCGCTCATAAAAAGATCAACTTTTTTTTCATCAATTTTTTGTCAAACTATCCCTAAAATAATTAAATTGCACGCACCTTACACTCCAGACAATAACTCCTACCTAAAACGTACAGCTAGCTCTCTCAACGTCAGTGCTACCGGTCAATGGCCCCTCACCGTAGGTAAATAGTCGGCGCGGCGTACAACTCGCCCCCCTCGGTTCTTAGTAGGTACAATACCTACGTCTCGCGACGCAGCCGTAGGTATTCAGACGTAGGGTGACATTGATTACCCTGTTTATCTGTATACTTTCTCTTGAAGTTATTTCAATATTTTTGTACTAAAGTGAGTGAAAGTAAAGTAGAGGTTTGATTGTTTGTTTATTATACTTTCCGTATGCAAAGTATGTGCACTGGAAATAAAATCATCCTGTATAGCATAACAAAAATATTTTATGTGTACACTACACTACATACAAAAAAAGACTCTTAAAATCATTGACAATGTAATAAGTTTCACATATCTTTTGTTATGTACAATTATTAATCATTTATTACATAATAATGTGATCTGGAGTATATTATGTATAACATAAATTAATAGCTGTAAAAATGCTTAACTATGTGTAAAAATACTCATGTATCGATGCCATGTGTGTCTTGTTTTCGAGTAAAATATAAATATAATCATTCCTTTTATTATATTGGTTAAGACATGGGCTTGATTCCTTGTGATTACAAAAAAACTAAACTCTAGCTCTATTGCTGTCCTTTACTAACAGAAACGCAAGAAAGAGATAGCGAATACTAGAGTCCTTTCAAATTAGTCGGATCTTAGATTTCAATATAACTTGAGACGAATTTTTCGTGATGACGTCACAAGAAAACATTGTTGAATTAACAAGTGAAACAAGCCGATCGTGCCTCTCTATCGTTTGTTCCACGCTCTCGCTTGCACGCTCGGCTCAGGTGGAACGTGATAGTTTTTCGTGCTTGCAGTATAATGCGTTATCACGTCAAAAACTCTTATGTATACTAAGCGCCACACAAGTCGGCGGATGAGAAGTTAGCCGCAGATGACACTTCGCCGTGATTCGCTAATTATTGCGCATGTGTGCACAATGCGTAGGGAGCGCGCGGGAGGCATGAGGTTGGCGGGCGGGTGTGCCCCGGCGCGAGTCTCTCTGGCTCCCGCTAACTATTACACATGTGTGCACAATGCGTAGGGAGCGCGCGGGAGGCATGAGGTTGGCGGGCGGGTGTGCCCCGGCGCGAGTCTCTCTGGCTCCCGCTAACTATTACACATGTGTGCACAATGCGTAGGGAGCGCGCGGGAGGCATGAGGTTGGCGGGCGGGTGTGCCCCGGCGCGAGTCTCTCTGGCTCCCGCTAACTATTACACATGTGTGCACAATGCGTAGGGAGCGCGCGGGAGGCATGAGGTTGGCGGGCGGGTGTGCCCCGGCGCGAGTCTCTCTGGCTCCCGCTAACTATTACACATGTGTGCACAATGCGTAGGAAGCGCGCGGGAGGCATGAGGTTGGCGGGCGGGTGTGCCCCGGCGCGAGTCTCTCTGGCTCCCGCTAACTATTACACATGTGTGCACAATGCGTAGGGAGCGCGCGGGAGGCATGAGGTTGGCGGGCGGGTGTGCCCCGGCGCGAGTCTCTCTGGCTCCCGCTAACTATTACACATGTGTGCACAATGCGTAGGGAGCGCGCGGGAGGCATGAGGTTGGCGGGCGGGTGTGCCCCGGCGCGAGTCTCTCTGGCTCCCGCTAACTATTACACATGTGTGCACAATGCGTAGGGAGCGCGCGGGAGGCATGAGGTTGGCGGGCGGGTGTGCCCCGGCGCGAGTCTCTCTGGCTCCCGCTAACTATTACACATGTGTGCACAATGCGTAGGGAGCGCGCGGGAGGCATGAGGTTGGCGGGCGGGTGTGCCCCGGCGCGAGTCTCTCTGGCTCCCGCTAACTATTACACATGTGTGCACAATGCGTAGGGAGCGCGCGGGAGGCATGAGGTTGGCGGGCGGGTGTGCCCCGGCGCGAGTCTCTCTGGCTCCCGCTAACTATTACACATGTGTGCACAATGCGTAGGGAGCGCGCGGGAGGCATGAGGTTGGCGGGCGGGTGTGCCCCGGCGCGAGTCTCTCTGGCTCCCGCTAACTATTACACATGTGTGCACAATGCGTAGGGAGCGCGCGGGAGGCATGAGGTTGGCGGGCGGGTGTGCCCCGGCGCGAGTCTCTCTGGCTCCCGCTAACTATTACACATGTGTGCACAATGCGTAGGGAGTGCGCGGGAGGCATGAGGTTGGCGGGCGGGTGTGCCCCGGCGCGAGTCTCTCTGGCTCCCGCGCTTACCTATATTTCGGCTTTTGCGCAGCGTTCTGAGCATAACTTTCCATCCGCCGATTTGTGTGGCGCTTAGTATAGCTAAGATTTTGCTATCTCACATCTGTGTTCTTATTAGTAAAGGACAGCGATAGAACTAAGCTTTGTTTAATGCGTTGAGGAATAAGCTTCATTGTATCGAAAAATGTGCAATGTATAGGAAATAAAAAATAAGTTGTTTTGCAAAGTACAGGGAATGCCAAAGGCGTATATGAACAACTTTTATTACGGGACCAACTACAGAATCGGGAAAAAATAGCTTTCTATACCATAAGGAACGATTTATATTAGCTCCGTCCTAATATTATAAATCACCCTAATAAATAAATAAATATCTATGCAGTAGGGTCGTATCATAGGGGCGGTGTTTGAAATGACATGGCATTATTACTATGACAATAAAGTTCAAAATAAACTACCTAGGAGACGTTTGAAGTTTGTCCGCCATCTTTGTGAAATCAAATTTGACATTTGGTCAGCAGTTCAAGTGTCATTTGTGTCTAGATTACATAGCAGTTTATATAGATTTTCGACTCCATGTTTGTGGAATCATGCATCACAACTTTTTTACTTTATGTCACTTCTACTGTTTTTAGGGTTCCGTACCCAAAGAGAAAAACGGGACCCTATTACTAAGACTTCGATGTCCGTCTGTCCGTCTGTCTGTCTGTCTGTCACCGGGCTGTATCTCATGAACCATGATAGCTAGGCAGCTGAAATTTTCACAGATGATGTATTTCTGTTGCCCCTATAACAACAAATACTAAAAACAAAATAAAATAAATATTAAAGGGGGGCTCTCATACAACAAACCTGAAGTTTTAGACGTTTTTCGCTCTATATTAATAATGGCATCAGGTAGATGCTTGAAATTTTCACAGAATATTTAGTTTTATATCCACTTTAATAATAAAATTTAAATAAAATAAATATTTAAGGGGGGCTCCCATACAGTACGGAACCCTCCGTGCGCGAGTCCTACTCGTACTTGGCCGATTATTTCTTATTCTGAGGAACGTATACGGAACTTTGCCAGATGTATGGTGAATGTTATCTATGGAAGTTGCGAATACCTACTCCATACGAGTTCCGTATACGACCAAACCGTGCGAAGTTCAAATAATCGGCTAAGTACGAGTAGGACTCGCGCACGAAGGGTTCCGTACTGTATGGGAGCCCCCCTTAAATATTTATTTTATTTTTATTTCCATCCATCCATCCATCAGCCATAAGAAGTCCACTGCTGGACATAGGCCTCCCCTATGGATCTCCAATAAGACCGGTTGGAAGCGGCTTGCATCCAGCGCGATCCTGCGGTCTTAATGAGGTCATCCGTCCACCTTGTGGGTGGACGTCCTACGCTGCGCTTGCCGGTACGTGGTCTCCACTCGAGAACTTTTCGACCCCATCGGTCATCAGTCCTCCGCGCTATGTGCCCTGCCCATTGCCATTTCAACTTGCCAATCCGTTGGGCTATGTCGGTAACTTTGGTTCTTCTACGGATCTCCTCATTTCTGATTCGATCTCGCAGAGAGACTCCGAGCATAGCCCTCTCCATAGCTCGTTGGGCTACTTGGAGCTTACCAATAAGGCCCATAGTGAGAGACCACGTTTCTGTGCCATAAGTCATCACTGGCAACACACACTGGTCGAAAACTTTCGACTTAAGGCACTGAGGTATGTCGGACGAGAAGACGCTATTTTTTAGTTTATTTTTATTTAATTGTTTATTATTTAATTGTATATAACTAAACATTCTGTGAATATTTCAAGCATCTATCTGTTACCACGGTAAATGATATCTGACAGTATTCCGTCTTCATACAAACGGTCGGAACACGAATCATACCTATGCAGTATATCTATGCAGTATTCCGCATTTCTTATAGAACTAGGCGTTGATTGGATATTGAGCAGCTTGTAGCTAACTTCACGTCCGCCTACTTGTATGATTCAGCCTGTACCATTACCGTGTTCATACATTTTGTCAAGGGTCCATGAAGTTTTTGTGTAAAATTTACGATTGTGGGGTTGGTCCCATAGTAAAAGTTGCTCATAATGATGAATATATACATCTGAAAAACCTTGCGCTTTGAAAATCATTTTTTGTATAGTTCGCGGTATATGGGCGTGGATGTTTTAGGTTTAGTTATATTTCATTATGTGTTCTGTTCTGTACTTAGTCTGTAAGGAATATATTTTATGTTATACATGTGGGTGTTTTATTTTTGGGCTTATTACGTCGACATTAAACCCAATTTAAGAGGCGCCATCGTAAATATAATAGCTAATGACTATTTCTGTTTCTTTTTCTCTTGAGGCATTCGATAGAGAGAAAACTTTTTACTTTGCTATTTTTACGATGGCGCCTCTTAAATTGAGCCTATTGAGACCAACGAGGATTTAGAGAAAAATAAAATGTTCCCTACTAAATTACAAACCTCGGAATCGACATAATGTAGGCTGATTTTTTTCTCCAATTTCGGGTTGGCTCCATAGTAGTAGTTGTTCATAAATCGTTTATTGGGACGTTTCATACAAAGTTACGAGAAATCGCGATTTTAGTAGGTCGCGGAAATGCAAACAATAATCGCGAGGTGTCGCTTCCGCACTTTCCACTAGATGGCGCTGTACCGCTCGACAACCTGACAAACTAAACTTTTGAACTAGTATTGCTACTCGATGATAGATGACATTCAAGTTTATAAAGGACAGTTGTGAGCCTATGCTACTCGTTACTAGATGGCGCTAGTAGTATCGATGGATGGAATTGCAATGTTTTAACCGACTTCCAAAAAGGAGGAGGTTCTTTGTTCGTCTGTGTGTATTTTTTATTTTTTTGTGTATGTTCATCGATAATTGCGCCAATTGTGAACAGAATCGAAAAAATCTTTTTTAGTTCGAAAGGGTACCTACCTACTCCCGAGATGGATCCATTTAATTTTTACAAAAAAATTTTGAAAAATCAACAATAATGTAAACAATTCTAGTGAAATATTCGAATTTTGTAAACGATGGAAAGCGGTTTTGCCATTTTTTGCGAATAATAAAATTAAGTATATTGTGTCAATTTTTATTGTATGCATACCTAATAGGTACTTATGTATTTTTATAAACTTTGATTTTTTTCTATTAAAATAACTCCACATTTGTAATTTGTGTTAGAAAATTTTCCAGTAGGTACCTAGTAGGTAGATTACTGCTATAGGTAAATTTTCTGGTTTCTGAACTGAAATAGGTATTCTAAATAGGTATTTAGTTCAGTTCAGAGAAACCCTCTTTCTTCGAACAAAATTAATTTTGTTTGGTTTGCTTTTACCTACTAAGTAGAAATAAAAATTCACATTATTAAGATTCACATGCGGTTTCAAATTTCTTCTACGGACGTATGCATGTTCCCTCCCTATGTTTTCTTTTATATCGAAATTCCCAGTGGTGCGAAAATTCGTAAAATTAAGTAAGCAAAAGTACCCATTCTTAATCAGTCGAATAATCATATTAGTAGGGGACGCACGTACGTCCAAAACGAAATACTTTTTTCTATTTCTTTTATCATATCTTTATTATTTGGTTTAGAACCACGAATTTTTATGGACAGAAAATTTGACTATTTATCTAAATACTTAACTTACAATAATTTATTATAATTAAGTAACTAAGAAATAATTTGTTTTGAACAGTGGTTTATGAAAAACCATTTTGTCCATATTAAGTACTTATACGGAAAAAATTAAATATATTTATTCCAGATGGTCTAATCATCCTCTTGCCGCTTAGACACCAATTTAGATACCCGTATTTGGGTTATCTTCTTCTTCTTTTATGTTTTGGTGTGCATTTGCCAGTGTCAAGTAGGTATTAAGTTGTATTATTTTTTGATAATAGTTTTTCAAAATAGCCACTGTCGTAGTCACGTCATAGTCCAATAAAGTCGCGGTCAAGTCCAAACTTAGTCCAAGCCATACCTCAGTAAAGCAGTGGAGACTTAACCTACTAGAGGCTTCTACGGAGTTTTGGTAACAACAAGGAAAAAGTAACAACATTACATGATACGTCACATTATATCACTTGCCTACACTCATGCACGTAAATCAGCTCATAATCAACGAAATACCACAATTTTCACTAATTATCACTGATAAAAACACAAGGTTAACAAAATAGTACAATGAGGTGACATGATTTTCCGCGTTCCCGCCAAAACTTTTGGATTATTCTATTACTTAATTTGATTTTTGTTCTATCAGAAAACCCGACTCTTCACCAATACGTCAATGGATCCATCTTATATGTAACCTTAACCATGCATAAGTATAATATTATCGGTCTTTCTGTCTGTATGCGGTGAGCAATTTGCGGTAACTTACCAAAGTTTCTTTACAAAGCTCACTTAATATTTATTTTTTATTTTATGTTAACAGTATTTTGTAGTAAACCGCGAATGGAGTTTTGGATCAATGCGGCTTCCGCAGTTGCCAAAAATTAAGAAAAAGGTTTGTTGTATTGATTCTTTGTAGTCAATTTCTGAAGACAGAATAAGTAGTTTAATCTTTATTTTTGAAAGAAAGATCGGAAATAGTAGTAATTTAGCTTTCGCTCAGCTCAAACTTATTGAGTGAGCGAACGAAGTGAGAGAAAGTCTTAGTTTTGACACTTTTCACCGAATCGTGACGAAAAGAGATTATGCAAAAGTATATCCAGCTTAGACCATTACCTTGTACATCATCATCTTCATCCACAGCGTTCTTTATCCAACTGCTGGGTATAGGCCTCTCTCTTTCTGTGCCATCTGCCATATGTTTGCACAAAAAATGACCGAAAGTGGACCCAAATCACACTCATTAAGAAAATATCTATAATTTAGTAACAATTGAGGATACTTGGCCATTTTGGACGTCTTGCGGCGGGCAGATGTCGTTTGGTGGTCACTTTTGGCTTGTCCACACAAATTACAGTTTATTTAGCAACAAAATGTAGGATGTAAAATTACCTACGAACAATTAGATTGAAAGTTTCATTCCAACTTCGAAAATGAAGTTCGCGATTCGACTGGACTTCTTTTCAACCGATTCCAAAAAAGAAGGTTCTCAATTCGGATGTACGTTTTTAGGGTTCTGTACCTAAAGGGTAAAAACGGGACCCTATTACTAATTACTAAGACTTCGATGTCCGTCTGTCCGTCTGTCTGTCTGTCACCGGGCTGTATCTCATGAACCATGATAGCTAGGCAGCCGAAATTTTCACAGATTATGTATTTCTGTTGCCGCTATAACAACAAATACTAAAAACCGAGTAAAATGAATATTTAAGGGCCCATACAACAAACGTGATTTTTAGGAATTTTTTGCTCGCTATTAATAACAGCAAGAGGAATGGGGCTCCCATACTACGGTACGGAACCCTTCGTGCGCGAGTCCGACTCGCACTTGGCCGATTTTTATTTTTGTTTGTATGTTTTGCGATTGCTCCGCCACTTATAAAACGATTTTGATGTTTTTTTTTCGTTTAGGTAAATTAAAAAAAAAATGAAATGCTGTCAATCGCTTGAGTAAGAAATATTGCACACCCGTGCATCTTATTTTTTAATAGACTTCCAAAAAGGAGGAGGTTTTATGTCCGTCTGTATGTATTTTTTTTGTGTATGTTCATCGTTAATTTTGCCAATTCTGAACCGAACCAAAAAAATCTTTTTAGTTGGAAAGGGTATACCTACTCCCGAGGTGGTCCCATTTAAATTTTAAAGAAATCGACTGAGCTGTTTTTGAAAAATCAACAATAATGTTAACAATTGAGCAACATATTCGAATTTTGTACATGATGGAAGGCGGTTTTGCCATTTTGTGCGAAAAATAATTATTTTCAGAAAAGTTTTAGTTTGTGTATACTTCTCAGCTAAGTTTTTGTAAAAATATGACTTCTTATAGTTTTTCAAGGCTAACATTAAGGACAATAAAAAAAACTGTAAAACCGTAGACAGAGAAGACAATTCGTCTATGGTAACAACGAAGACGTTTAAACATAGCGATTGAAGTGATTACATGAAAAAAAAATCATTCAATTCGGATAATATTTAAAGGTAGAAAACAGCTTATTGTTTTGGTATGGTCAAGTTGGCGCCTCACGATTGCCTTAAGTATACAGGATTATTTATAATCAATTAGCATCCTTTTAGAGGTTCGTTCTGTACATCGAAACTAACAACTTTTGTTCTGTGACTTTTGTCAGAGGGGTTAGTCCAGTTTACACGTAAATTGAAACTACAGTTGTTTCCGTTTGGCTCTATACATTTTTTTAGAGCGCCCCTGGCGGAAACGAGGTAGAACTAACCAAAATGTATTGAGCCACACGCGAACGCGAAAGTTTAAGTAAACTACGCAGAACCTGAGCACTTAGTCCAGGTTTTGCGTAGTTTACTTAAACTTTCGCGTTCGCGTGTGGCTCCATACATTTTGGTTAGTTCTTCCTCGTTCCCACCAGGGGCGCTGTACAGAAATGTATGGAGCCATACGGAAACATCTGTAGTTTCAATTTACGTGTAAACCTGGACTAACCCCTCTGGACTAAGGGCTCAGAACTCAAAAAAAACAGCTGTTCCATACATTTTGTTGCGGGTAAACGATATTTTTCTATTTACATTTTTTTTGAGTTTTGACAAAACTCGCAGAACAAAAGTTCTTAGTTTTGATATACAGAATAAGCCCCTAAAAGGATGCTAATTGATTAGAAATAACCCTGTCTACGTGTAATCGAACGTACAGGGCTTGCTGCTATTCACACGGATAAGAAGTTGCTATATCATTCCAGCTGGGCAATTCTATTAACCGATCTCGTTGCTGAGGTGACGCGTTCTTGAGCTTCTCTCGTTTTTTTGACAGCTTTGAGCTATCAAAACTGTCAGAAAAGCGAGAGGGGTTCGGGAGCGTATCACTTCGGTGACGAGATCGGTTGACAGAATTGCCCCGCTGTTACCTAAATGGAGGGGCATGACGTTTCGGACTGAAAGGTTGCCCCTCTTTTTCACTGTAGTGTCAAAAATACCATCTTTCAGTATAAAAGATCCAAAAAATCACCATCAAAAACCGATTAATTCATCAAAAAGGACCCATACAAACCGCTTCGGTCACACAAAACTAAAAAATGCCTATTTTATACCATTCTGGGCCAGACCACCCAGACACACAGCAAAAGAGACCGAAAACCAATAAATTATAGCAACAGGTAAGTATATTGACGATTTAGTACCAAAAAAAACAAAACCGAAAAAGATTTGTACCAAAAAAATGTACAGAAAGGAACCAAAGTGCCGCGCGCAATAAATTTTGTTTTGTAAAGATGGACGAAATGTCAAAATATTGTATCAATACGGACCAAATTGGATAGAGAAATGGGATGTTTTGACTTTTGACTTAATCGGAATGATCTAGAGTTTTTTTAAACAGGTAAGATAGCGTTTGACTATTTCCCGCCTGATTCTGAGTTTCTTTTAGCCACTGAATTTAATTATTTTCACGCAATTATTAATGTAAAATATATTTTTGACAAAACTTGTTAGGTGCCATTGTTTGCCATGAAACAATTTGTTCTACCTCATAATTATAATTTCAGTTAATTTTTTATAGTGTTTCTATACTTACCTACTAAATTGTTATTTAGGTATTCTACATTTAATTTGCCTAAGGTAGTTTTGTTAATTATAGTATACATACAATATACATACTATTAGCTTATCTAATAGTTAATAACTAAGTTCATGAGTACCTATGTACGTAGTTTCGTTTAATACCGCTTGCAACAACGTTTAAAATAAGAATAATTAAAGAAGATAACGCAAAATGGGCTCTGACTAGGTACAGTAGCTCAAAAAATCCGTTAAACTATGATAAATAAATGCGAGTAAAACAACCGCATCAAATGCTTAATTTATGAGTAACTAGCTTTTACCCGCGGCTTCGCCCGCGTTATTTTTGATTTTGGCTTATGTTTATGTCGGCTGCGAAACCTAACCTAACCGACAATTATCATAATACCTTAGAGGAATGCTTTTGTTGGTTTAGTTACGGTTGGAGTGTATATACAACCCCTCCCCGTGTATTCCCGCCTTGTCGTGGGGGAGGTCTGAGGCAGCTGAAAAGGCGGCGCTCGAAGTCTCCCTCTTCTTTGGACCTTTTCCCCCAAGACAGCTTAGAGGCTGGCACTCGAGGTGCAGCCGCTTTTATTTAAAGCGGCTGAGAGGATGGCCGGTAGGTTGCGTGCCTTATGAGGAGTGTCGCAACTGAGGCGGGCTGCAGTGCCGCTCTTGCGATGCTGCAGCCGAGGATTTTTTATTTTATTTTATCGCGAAATATCCCTGACATGATCAGGGGTCTTAATTACAAATAAATAAAAAATATACCTGTGTTTCAATGTTTTTGGCTGTTTGCAGTTAAAATAAACATTACAATGGTGCAGCCAAGTTTATACCTACTTGTTCCTAATTATTGCTTTTTTACAAATATTTGTGCAAAATTCGATAAAATTGTTGCTAAAGTTCTTATTTTATCTTATCTTTCATTATTTCATCTAAGTTTTTATGTGTTATATTAATTCCAATTTTTTGTTCTAAATCAAATAGCTGCTTTACATAAACTGGGCATTCCAAGATTATGTGCAGTGGAGTCTCCTCTTTTGTGGGTTCACAGATGCACGATGGGCTTTCCCTCAACTTAAATCGATGTAAGTATTGGGAAAACCCACCATGCCACGTCAGCACTTGAGTTATGATTCCCACTGGTGCTCTTTCTCTTACGATCTTGTATGCCGCCCTTGCATCCGGAAAATATATTTTGGTTACCGCCGCTGTGTGTCCATCCTGATACCGCCCGTTCCACTCGTCAAGAGAGTCCTTTCGGATTTCTTGCTTGACGAATGAAACGGGGCAGTTATCGTAAATAGGTCTGCACTTCGAATGCAGTGCTGCTTCTTTTGCTAGCTGGTCCGCTCTCTCATTTCCCTCCATCCCCGCGTGCGCTTTAATCCAATAAAGTTTCACTATTTTATTTTGTGCGTGTCGTAACTTTATGTTAACTTTGAATTTTACTGCTAAGGGATAGAAGGAAGAGACGCCAACTACCGTTTCCAGTGCAGACCTGGAGTCACCAAAGATGCTAAAGCTGGACTTCGGGGATTTTAATGCTTTTTCGGTAGCCTCAAGAAGTGCCAATAGCTCGGCCTGGTACACGGAGCACCAATCGGCCAATTTCAACTTGCGGGGACTGATCTCAGCGGCATCATCCCAAATGGATAATGCCGCCCCAACTTTCCCTTTAATTTTGCTGCCGTCTGTAAATATTTCAATTTCTCGGTTAAGATTTTGCTCTAGTGCTGCTCCGTCTGCCAGGCATATGAACTCCAGCTCTTCCTGCTGCGCTGGGTGTGTCTTCTTAATATAAGGGACCAACTTTTCTGTCTTTCTATCTCCAGTTACTTGCTGGGAATAACCTTTCTTAGTTTCTAGTGGGGCTGCAGGGGAAGAGAGGTGTCGGTATCGCGATGGCCGTTCTCACTGCCCTCTGCAGTTGAAGAGCCAGGCGCTGGGCTACTATGACTGACCCGCTGCACTGGGACCAGGGCGTTGGAATGATGTCTGACGTTCAGTACTGGTTAGTCCCGAGTGGTGGATGACGATGTGTCTTGTGCTCCGAAACACTCCGTCATTATGGCGAGAGCGCAAGCTCCGTTATGGAGCCCGAGTCTGGGCTAGCGCTGTGTGCGCTGTGTGCTGAGTGTCGCGAAGGAATGCGAAAAATGTAGGAACGTCCTAAACTTGCCATGTCAGGTTATTTCTGGCGCTTAGACGGCTGCTACCGCAGCCCGCTCACTTAGTTTTTATCCTATCCTACGGGAACTGTTAAAGTTTTTGGGATAAAAAGTGGCCTATGTCACTTTTCGTCTTTCAAACTATATTCATGCAATAAGCAAAGGCAAGTTGCTCCGTTGCTGACAAAAAATTATTGTTAAGTCCTACGGGAACCACAATTTTTTCGGGATGGAAAGTATCCTATGTCACTTTCCGTCTTCCAAACTATGCCCACCCCAAATATCAAGTCAATCCGTTGCTCCATTGCTGAGAAACAGTTATTGTCCTATCCCATGGGAATCACGAATTTTCTCGAGATAAAAAAGTATCCTATTATCACTTTCTGTCTTTTAAACCATAGGTATCCAAACCAAAAATCAGGTCAATCTTTTGCTCCGTTGCTGCGTCAAAGAGGAACAAACCAACAAACTTTTCGGATTGATAATATTAAAGTATGATGATTCTGTACCATAAAGGTAGAATAAAGAAACATGTTAAACCTCTAATGATAGATTTAAAAATATTTTTAATGTCAGACAAAATGACGGCCTGGTATTAAACGTCATAGTAACATGTAGCATGCAGAGGGAAAATAACATTTTATCCAATTTTAATGTCAGTTGTCATTTTCAATTCATACTTTATTTCCTCTTCAAGGGGATATAATGGTGGAAAAACAATTTGTCCCCTTGCCATGCTACTTGTGATTTATAAAAGTCTGCAGACAATGTCACCTGTCATCTAATTACGTTTGGCTGTGACGTTTCGTTAGTCCATATCAGCGTCATAGAGGAATTAATCACTTAACGTCTTTGTGATAGTGGCGACAGTTTCGCTTTCGATGGTTTTTGTCCTGTCCTACAGGAACTATGCAATTTTTCGGGATAAAAAGTATCCTAAAGCTCCTTCCGCCTTTTAAACTATGTCCATGCCAAAAATCAAGTCAATCCGTTGCTCCGTTGGTGCGTGAAAGAGTAACAAACCAACAAACCAACAAACTTTTCGGATTTATAATATTAGTAAGGATTTCATATTTTCCAATTTGATTTTTGTTCAGTCATTGAATTACTGTCATTTTGGTCACATGTAACCTTAATACCCGAATACACGAAATTACTTTTAATGGACACTGTTATTGTAAAAAATAACGGGAAAATCATTTTCCGAAAGAAACAAAGCAAATTATGAAATACTGTACCCTTTATTGGCCCAATTTCTATGCATATTTGCAATATCTCCTTTGAAAAAAAAACATAAGAAAACTCGATAGCTGAGATACGGTTTAAGTATAATATTTATTAATCTTATACTTAGCAGAATTTACAAAATGAATGAATTTACAGATGATGGTAGGTATTTATTTATTTCATATTACTATTTGGATCTTCCTATACCATACCTCTACCCTTAAATATTTATTTCATTTTTATTATTTATTATAAAAGTAAATATACAACTAAATATTCTGTGAAAATTTCAAGCATCCACCTGTTACCATTATTAATATAGAGCGAAAAACGGCTAAAAATCAGGTTTGTTGTATGGGAGCCCCCCTTAATTATTAATTTTATTTTGTTTTTAGTATTTGTTGTTATAGCGGCAACAGAAATACATCATCTGAGAAAATTTCAGCTTTCTAGCTATAAAGGTTCTTATACTATATTATAAGTATTAGATACAGCCTGGAGACAGACGGACAGCGGAGTCTTAGTAATAGGGTCCCGTTTTTACCTTTTTTTTTTTTTTTTTTTGGGTACGGAACCCTAAAAAGAAATATGAATTAGTGTACTACTTAGTATATTTATTGTACAAGTATATTGAAGTGAAACTTTTAATGCGACTTCCAACAAGGTTGCGTTAAACGTTTAACGCTACCGTGTAGGGGGTATGAAAGCACTGTTGCGTTAAACGTTAATCAATTTCT
Source organism: Hypomecis atomaria (assembly GCA_964007245.1). NCBI lineage: Eukaryota > Metazoa > Arthropoda > Insecta > Lepidoptera > Geometridae > Hypomecis > Hypomecis atomaria. The sequence goes on along the minus strand of OZ023308.1, from coordinate 9,734,357 downwards.
ACCCCTTCCTATTTTCATTTCTACATTACCCACGAAGTTTCACTTCTATCGCGAGGAGGGACTATTTTTATACTTATACTGATTAATTGAAATTGATTAATCTACATAGCTTTACATACAATACCTACATTTATACTGAATTAAGAAACATCCTTTGTTTAAAAGACGATTATGGACAGAAATACAAATTTTCAATTCTCTAAAATATTTGACATCAAAAAGACAACACAACAAAGAAACATAATTTCCAAAAACAATTTCGTTTCGAAACGAAATAATCTGGCAGATGCACCAATCAAATGCTGGACCATTTTTTATGAAACCATAAACAATGTAACACATTACGATTGGTTTGGAGGCATAGTATGATTTACGTATATCACTATCTGTTGCACGCGGTTTTACTTGTATTTTTATTTATTTTCCTTATCATTTCGAAATAAAAAGTATTTCATATTCTAGTGCATAATTAATCCTACTTTAATACAAAATTTTATCAAAATTCATCGTGCCGTTTTGGAGATATGTGAGGACAAACATTCAAACATACGACTCAGTTTTATAATAATAGTGTTATGAAAAAAGCTACCATAGATAATATAGAGCCATCTTTGACTATAGATTATATGAAGTCATCCCGCGGCAAAGCCTGCCGCCATGTTTTCGAAAAAATTAGGTAAGATGGCGGCCTAATGTGAAAACGGAGTGACCATAATTTTGAATTATGCAAAGATAAAATAATTACCTACATTTGAAAATAAACATGACAGAAAAAGTTACGACAAGAAAAACTATGACAATGATTTTAAAATATGAATGTAATATTAAATGGAAAAAGCCTACGTGGTTTAGATATAAAATGACATACCTAAATTACTAATAAACGCTAAGAAAATAATTAATTTATAATTTGATGAATGAAAAAAATGAAGTTCCAAAATATCTTAGACATAAAATGACTTACCTAAATTACTAGTAAAAGCTAAGAAAATAATTAATTGAAAATTTGATGAATGAATAAAATGAATCCAACATGTACAAGACGTCAAGAAAACAGGACGGTTAATAATAACTATGAATTAGGACTTTAAAAAATCAAATAGATACTATGCTAAAAGCTATTTTCACTTATGCATTATACTTTATACTATACTTTTAGTTTTAAGTGGGTAGGTGTTACTCTACAACATTGAATCGAAATAAAAAATACGTAGAACAGCCTGTAAAAAGTTTATCGTTGTCATTTTGTTTTAGCGTTATTTGTAATTTAGCCTTTTTGCTCAGGTATAGTAATATGATCAAGAATAGGTAAGACCGCCAGTTTTTTTTAGTTTTGCTTTTTTGTAGCTCTGTTATTGTTGTTATATTATAGCAAAGTTATCACTATCTATTCTATGTATATACATAAAAATGAATCGTAGTTGTTAGTCTCACTAAAACTCGAGAACGGCCGATTTGGCTAATTTTGGTCTTGAAATATCCGCATTAGTTAAGGGAAGGTTTAAACGGTGAGAAAAATTAAAAAACTTCCGAGAAAAATAATAAAAACATGAATTTAATTTTCCCATACAAAATGTTCCTGCATGTAAAAGGTGTCATTGGCAGTTGACAGATGGTGAGATGAAGTTCACCGGGTCAGCTAGTACCATCTAAATTCGATGTGAGAAATGTAATGCATATTCTGATAAGTACTTTTCTTAAAACAATATGTATATGTCAAGCAATTATAAACAATAATTTATGTGATAAAATAAATACTGTCACGATTAAAACTACACACTAATTAACACAGTGAAAATATTTAAATAACTAAAAGATCTATCCCTACGAAATTCGTAGCCACCCTACATCTATCCCTATTTTGACAGCTTCAAAAAAACAAAATAGGATCCATAGATAATTATTATTTTACCGGGCCAGAGTAAATTATATGTGTCTATGGGTGTAGCGACTATTGCGTAACCTGCGGTCATGGGTGCTCTCTAACCAGATTATGTTGACCCCTGAAAGTTATAAGTAAGTTCGTATAGGCCGGGTGGCTAGCCCTGGTGTCAGAGCTTTTAAGCCGCCTGAAGCTAGCTCTGTGAATATAAATAAATAAATAAATAAAATAAATATTTTGGGGACATCTTACGCACGGCCTCTGACCCCAAACTACGAGTAAGCAAAGCTTGTGATATGGCTGCCAGAGACTGATATACTACATATACATATTTTTAAATACATACTTATATAGATAGTAACTAAATAACACCCAGACACAGAGCAAACACATAAATACTTGCCTTGGGTGGGGATCGAACCCACGCCTCTTTGACCCAGAAGCTAGGGTCACTAACCACTGAGCCACCGAGGCAGTCAATATATGCTATCTTTAGCCTCTTTAGCCTTTTTATAAGGCTTATTATCTACAAACCTTTCTTTTATAGCTTTTTTAGCCTTTATAGAAGATTATTGGCAGCCTTAAGTCCAACAGTGGACCTTCTACGTGTGACAATGATGATAAGATAATAGAGAAGGCCTATGTACAGCTGTGGATATCCTACGGCTAATGGATGGAGGAATATTAGTTGACCGAGCGAGTAAAGCGAGCGAAGCGTCTACGTTTCGAGATTTTCTTTCATCTGTTCGGATGTTGGTTCTCCTCTATAGGTAACATTTTTTCTACGTGTCTTGATTAAACTTTGTTCTTCAATTTTTGTTGATTTTTTGTCAGTGACGATTTTTGATTAGAGGGATATTTTCATCAAAAAAGGGGGTTTCCTATAACGCTATTTATCAATCGATTTTAATAATATATTTGACAAAATTGTTCAACTTCCAAATCCTAAAAATATTTCCAAGTATGAATCAAATCGGTCAAAAGCGTGTCGACACTTCTGAAGATTCAGTTAAACATAATATATATTTGCGAGATCTACTATTATGAAAACTACTTAATTGTCATTAATAAATAAAAACTTTAAAATAACTAATTAAAATTGAGAAGAAAATCCAAAGAGGTCAAGAGAATTTGGTTTTCTAAACATATTAATTGGTTACGTTTTTTAGGGGGAGTGAGGGAGACAACACGTTATTAGTGAGCGTTAGAAAAGGATAGAGTTTATTTTATTGCATTGAACGGTATGGGCGGCGTTTGTTTAGTGATTATTGTATTTTGTTGCTTTACAGGGTGTCCTTGACTGATGCAATCGTACCTAAATTATATATTAAAAGAAAAATTGGTTGTCTGTAAAGTCGTTTCACGGACGATAATTTTACGTGAAAACGTCATAAAAAAACATTGTTGAATCAACAACTGAAACAAGACGAACGCTTAGGCTAATCGTGCTTCTTTATCCCTAGTTTCGTGCTCTCGCTTGCACGCTTGGCTCAGGCGGAATGTGACACTTTTTCGTGCATGCAGCCTGCGTTTATCGATTTATAAAACGTTATCACGTCAAACATAATAAAATAATATGCGTATTCTTATTCTTTCTGGGGGCGATAAGTCCTGCACTGACGTCCCGCATGGGGTGTTTTGTGCATTTTCCTCTCCAGTGTCTACCCAAGCCAGCCCAGCTTCTTAAAATAACGGAAGGTAGCACTGGGTCGCATGGCATAACCGTTCCAGTGGCAAGGATGGCTTATAATTTATATTTCTTATCATTTAATTTTTTATTTATTATACGTAATGAATTGTACGTACCAATTGTAACCTATTTTATGTAGTGTAACAATTGATGAATTGTATAATTGATAATTAATACAATGGAAATAATCGTATAATTGATTTGACATGTAACAATGGTGTTATTAATAAAAATATTGTATTTTATTGTATAAGATTGCTATGAGGATCTGGATGCTGATGAAAAAGCAGTAGCGTCATGAATCAAGATCGGTCAATCGGTCTTCTGTCGTCAAGATCGGTCTAAGCGTTCCGCTTGTTTCAGTTGTCGATTCAAAACTGTTTTCTTATGTGGTTACCACGGTAAATTATCTTCCGAAAACCGACTTTATAGTTAACCATTTTTTAACTGGCCAATAAAAAAAAAAAAAAATAGGGACATCTTACACACGGCCTCTGACCCCAAACTAAGCAAAGCTTGTGATATGGCTGCCAGAGGCTGATAAACTATACTTACATAGATAGTAACTAAAAAAAATAAGAAGATGCGTGTAGTCACACCTAGGGCGGCGATATTAGAGTACGAAAATTCCGTAACACCCTGTATGGCTCCCAAATGTGTTGATGTTCGTGAGAGCACTCACACAGACACGCTACAATGTAATGTTTTTATTTATTGCTACGTACCTATTTATTAGGGTTCCTTGGTTTAAGGAAAGAAAGCCGTAGAAAGTTGTTGAAGAGGAATTTTTTAAATCTATGTTTAATAAAACTCGTGCTCGTCGGCCAAGTGCGAGTCAGGCTCGCGCACGAAGGGTTCCGTACCGTATGGGAGCCCCATTCCTCTTGCCGTTATTAATAGCGAGCAAAAAATTCCTAAAATCACGTTTGTTGTATGGGAGCCCCCCTTAAATATTTATTTTAATCTGTTTTTAGTAATTGTTGTTATAGCGGCAACAGAAATACATCATTTGTCAAAATTTCAGCTGCCTAGCTATCATGGTTCATGAGATACCGCCCGGTGACAGACGGACAGACGGACATCAAAGTCTTAGTAATAGGGTCCTGTTTTTACGCTTTGGGTACGGAACCCTAAAATGATTCCCTGTTTTCTTTTTCATGGCATAGCCCGTGAACGGCTGGACCGATTTCGCTAATTCTTTTTGTTGTGTTTGTAATTGCCTGTAAAAGGTCTTTATGAAAGAAAAAAAGTAAGAAAATAGCGCGTAAAAATAAAAAATATATCAATTTAATTTTCATCTCCTTCAAATTATGTCGATCGCCCACATTATCCGTATGGTATCTCTGTGATGTTAACGTCATCGATAGTAGTGTGACAGATGAAAGTGTATGATTTGATAACCACTAGAAGTTCACCGGGTCAGCTAGTCTAAAATAATATTGAATATTATTTCATTCATACATGAATCTAAGTGTCTGATGAGTGGGCAGGGCACATTTCTGCGAAGACTGGCCACCGATGAGGCAGAAGATGAAAATTCTCGAATGGAAACCACGTAAGTACTGGTAAGCGCAGTGCAGAACGGCCATCCACAAGGTAGACAAATTTCCTCATCAACGCTCATTGTCGCACGCTTTGGCGTAGCTTGTAGGCTTGGCGTAGTGTGATGGCGAGCATTTAACTTTAAATTTAAAAAAAAAACAAGTATAATTGGATACACATAGGGAAGGCCTATATGTCCAGCAGTGGACGTCCTATGGCTGATGGGATGGATGGACAATGGATGTATTACAGATTAAGTTTGAACCATGTTCATGATTTCGTGGCATATCTGGAGAGTTCCAAAATATTTTAAAATACCCATCATATTAATAAACATAACTATTCTATTATTTTTATAAAAAATTAAACGTAATTAGCCAGTTCAGTTAAATTTAAACATATCTTGCTGTGAAGCGATCTATTATAGTGCACGGTTATTTTAAATACATGTTCACATTTGTTTTTAACTAGCGACCCGCCCCGTCTTCGCACAGGTGTATTTTACATATAAACCTTTCTCGTGAATCATTCTTCTATAAAAAAACCGCATTAAAATCCGTTGCGTAGTTTTAAAGATATAAGCATACATGGGGACAGACAGCGGGAAATGATTTAGTTTTATACTATGTAAGTAGTGATAGTGATAAAACGCTTGCGAAATGAGTGTTGAAATGAGTTTGACAAAACTTTGTTTTTGTAGGAGATTTTTGAAGTGAAACTTCTAATGCGAACAAGGTTGCGTTAAACGATTAACGCTACCATGGAGGAGATATGAAAGCACTGTTGCGTCGAAGTTTCACTTCTTCTGTGCGGAAGGACTCCACTTGCATTTTATTTAATATACGGAACCTCAAACCTAGATCCATATTCAAAAATAAATTAGTTACTTTCCTAAGAACGCCGTGAGACCGAAAATGGTCAGAGACTTTTTATATGCCATAGATAATTGGTTTTTCGAGATGAAGTTTTTTTATCGCGCGCTTATTACACTCTGTCTGAAATGAGAACCTACTTTTAACTTACTTTAACCTTACTTTACCTAGAAGCCGTTTCTGATACATCAATGTTGTCACATCGATTCGTGCAAACTATTCGAATTCTGTACACGGTGGAAGTCGGTCCCATTTTTGTGTAAAATAATTATTTATCTCTTCTTATTCCCAGATATAGGCGGTTCACTGCTGGACATAGGTCTCCCATAAAGATCTCGCGATGCTACCGTCTTAATTAGGTTAGCAGTCCATCTAGTCGACGGGCGTCCTAAGCTGCGCATGCCAATACTCTTCGTACTCTACCCACTGCCATTTCAACTTGCAATCAATGTTGATGAAATTAGCCACCAATTATTGGAAACTGTAGTATTTTTAGACTTCTATCTACTGGCCACACTTTTCCCTCGCCCTTCTCTCTGTGGTTGTCATCTGTCATCGTGATATACTTAAAAAGAAATTGTAACTAAAAAGGTGTAAAATCATTTAATGTGTAAAATATAGTGTGCAAATAAAACGAATAACAATTAAACAAAAACTTTATATTTCATTTAATCCAAAATATGAAAATGGCGACGAGGATGGGATACGAACCCACGCGTGCACAGCACATTGGATGTAAATTTTTTAGAAAAAGTATAGATGTATTTGGTTATAGAGTAAACAAAGACAGCATAAGTGTTATAAAAGAAAATGTAAAACCAATTTTAAATTTGCAGCCCCCAGTAAATGTAACAATGCTGAGATCATTTTTAGGCAAAATAAATTACTATTCAAGATTTTTGAAAGATATGGCTACCAACATTGCACCATTGAATGAAATGTTGAAGAAAGATAAGTTTGTATGGACCAAAGAATCTCAATATTGCTTTGAATTAATAAAAAAAAAATTGAGTACTGCACAAAGTTTACAACACTTCGATGAAACACAACCCATTATTTTGTCATGTGACGCCTCTACTGTAGGTATAAGTGCGGTCCTCTCGAACCGAGGGCCAGATAATGTGGTTAGGCCAATTGCATTTGCAAGCAAAAAACTAAATGACACAGAAAAAAAGTACTGCACTCTAGATAAAGAAGCAATGGCCATAGTATTTGGTGTTACAAAATTTTATAATTATGTGTATGGCAGAGAATTTGAATTGGAAACTGATAATGCAGCTCTAGTGAGAATCTTTGGCCCTACCAAACCAATACCAAAAATGGCAGCAAAAAGATTACAACACTATGCCATCTTTTTGTCAGCTTTTTCATATAAAATCAGACATATACCTAGCACTAAAAACCCAGCAGATTATCTATCACGCCAGCCAGAAAGTGAAAAAGTATCACAAAATCTCATTAAAAGTTTAGAAATTAAAACAAATTACATTGATATATCTGAAACATCAATAATAAACTGGGAAATAATACAATCTGAAACAAAAAAAGATATTATATTGTCACAGGTTTTGAGATACAGTACAGATGGTTGGCCTGATACAAAATCTATTGAAAATAATTTAAAACCATATTTTATGCGAAGAAATGAAATCAGCATTGACCGAAATTGCCTATTTTGGGGACATCGAATAATAATACCTACAGCTGTTAGAGATAAAGTATTAGTAGAATTACATAAAAGTCACTTTGGGAGCACACGCATGATAGAAATAGCAAAGTCATATTTTTGGTGGCCTAAACTAAATGAGGAAATAATAGAATTAACTCAACAATGTGAAAATTGTTTATCATACAGAAATACCCCTGCAAAATCAAAATTGAAAACATGGCCCGTACCACCGTCACCATGGTACAGGATCCATGCCGATTATTTAGGCCCAGTACAGGGGAAAATGTTTTTAGTAGTAGTAGACAGTTATAGCAAATGGCCAGAAGTTTTTCAAATGGCCAACATAGGAAGTAATTTAACAATTCAAAAATTTAAGGATATATTTCTGAGATTCGGTTTCCCAATTCATTTGGTGACCGATAATGGTAGTTCGTTCAAAAGCTGGGAATTCCAATCATTCTGTAAAACATTAAACATTCAACATACATTCACACCACCTTATCACCCAGCTACAAATGGAGCAGCTGAACGATTTGTGGAAACTTTTAAGGCCAATGTCACCAAGATCATGGACAGTGGCAAGTCATTAAACTATGCTGTAAATATCTTCTTAGCGGACTATAGAGTCACTCCACACAAATCCACCGGTGTGTCACCAGCTCGCTTGATGTTGGGTAGGGAGATTAGAAGTAGATTCTCATTACTTAGACCAACTCCCATAATCCAAGACTTGTTAGTTAAGCAAAATAAAATAAAAGATTCACATAATGGTCCCCGGAATGTAGTTTTCAATGTTGGCCAGACAGTCATGACCCGTGACTATAGAAAAAATGGTAAACCATGGACTGTCGGGACCATCATTGAGGAATGCATTCCGGGCACCACCTATATAATTGATGTAAGTGGCCTCCATTGGAAGAGGCATGTTGATCAAATGTTAAGGTGTAATTTATAGATTAAGTTGGTATTATTTAAGTAAATAAATAAGTATTTTTTTTGTGGGGGGGAAGAGTGTAGTATTTTTAGACTTCTATCTACTGGCCACACTTTTCCCTCGCCCTTCTCTCTGTGGTTGTCATCTGTCATCGTGATATACTTAAAAAGAAATTGTAACTAAAAAGGTGTAAAATCATTTAATGTGTAAAATATAGTGTGCAAATAAAACGAATAACAATTAAACAAAAACTTTATATTTCATTTAATCCAAAATATGAAAGAAACAATATAAATAATCAATTAAAATACAGAATCGAAAATATTTAAGTACCTGCCCAAATATTAAATAAAAATAGCTTTTATGTTATTGCATAAAAGAAACCCATCCACGGGTAAATTAAATATTGTGAAGTAAATGTTTTCTTACACAGACTTTCCTTTTTTCCTTCTCATTTTTGCCATAGAACGTGGACATGGGCCTTCTCTATACCAAAAAGAAGATATAATAAGACTGCTTCTATACCTAGGACTCTAATATCTCTATAATAAGACCGGTAGGATCTTTCCCTTCAAGTTTCATACCCATTCAGAACAGGCTTGTTTACAAGAACATTTATAATAAGTCCGTCAAATAGATTGTCAAAAAATATCAAGTAATTTTTCTTTTGTCAATTTAACAAAAATTGATGAAGATATAGCCCGTTAAAGTTCCGTGTGACGTCACTAACCGCTATCAAATGGACCGGCTAGTGCCGTCACGAGCCCCCACCCTCAAACTTTGACAAGGTTTATCCTTGTCACTAATTTATTGGATTGACAAAAGAAAAAATACATGTCCAATATTTTTTAATAATCTAACTGACGGCCTAATTATAATAATGATTTTTATACCCAGTAAACATCCCTATTGTAGAGCCTGTTTAATAGTTCACTGCAAAATTTCAAGGAATTGATTGGTAGTAGACCGGGTTTGAACCCACGACCTCACGATTGTAAGGCGAGCGTCATAACCAATAGACCATTATTCAGTACAGCCCAAGAGTACAATAGTTCAAAAAAATCCATTTACATTTAGTTTTCCTTTCAATTTTGACAGCTACATACATTAACATTTTCCTTAGTACTCATTTTCATCACGCCGGTTCAGATTTGCGCCAAAAAAACTATTGTGTCATTATTTTTCTCTCCGAAAACCATTGAGTGAGATGTAATGATTGAAGCAATTACATTTTTTCTCTACAATTGTTTGTTATTAACACTGTTTTTTGAAGTTTTTTGATATTGTTTAGGTATATTAGAGTTATAAGGCGAAGAAAGTTTCGGTTGACTATACACCACTACTTTTTATGAACATCTAAAAAAAAATGTAGGTATCAGTACACGATGTAAAACATATGTGTACAGTTAAAATTTAAAAAAGATCTTAGGTAGCCTATTTATTTAGGTTTTATTTTATCCGAAAATTAGACTAAAATTATGCACATAATGTCAATTTCATTCATGTATAGTGTAGTAATGTAGAATAAGTACCTACGGTCTTGTTTACGCAAAACAGCTGTAGTTGGAGTCTAATGGATTAGAATAACCTATTATTTCAATTTTTAAGGGATGATTTTAGGATATTGATTTATTAACTTTTTATTGCATATATATGTTTAGTATCGTGCACTGATACCCCCAATTTTTTTTTAGATGTTCATAAAAAGTAGTGGTGTAAAGCTTTACATTATTTTCACTACATATTGATATATAATGATAAAAAGAAGAGCCGTGGTGGTCTAGTGGTTGTAAAGCTGGCCTGTCATTCTTGAATACAGAATACAGAATTTTTTATTTGCAACAAAAATAAAAAATTCTTGAAGTCGTGGGCTCAATCCCGGTTCCGTACTAATGAGTTTCTTTGGAACTTATGTACGGAATTTCACACCACTGGCTTTTCGGTGAAGGAAAACATCGTCACCCTTCGTAGGCAGGCCTACTTCCTGCAGTGGATTATTAAAAAGGCTGGTACAGTACAGTAATCAAACATTAAAAATTTACGCAAAACTCTCAACAAAACGTACGGATAAATAATCACAGGTATTTATAATTAGCCGTGGGGTGTCGGCTAGCTAGTACCAATCACCCTTCGTGGGTAGGCCTACGTCCTGTAGTGGACTATTAAAGAGGCTGGTACAGATAAAAAGAATAAACAGTTGTGAAGTTAAAAACTCGCCTGAAACTATCTTCGCCAATACTTATACCTTTGCAAAAAAGTGACTCTTTAATTTATAATTATAATTTAAAGATCGTTATTTGTGTCTTTTTCTGTGTACCGGTTTAGATCTTACTAAATTACACAATAAAATGTAATATTATAAGTACTCTCTTTTAGAATATTATTTCGGATGGTTTACAAATATAAAATTATTTAGTAGCCAGGAATAGCCAGGACAAGCAGCTTGGTACTCGTACCTACGTAACGCACTTAGTTACTCAAATGAAATGTTGTAGATTAGGTATATATTTTATTTATGTTCTATAGGTAAATATAATGTTATTAATGATTGAAAATATAATGAACCTACCAAATTTTATTTTTAATATTTCGTGATTTGAGCACATTATCCTTCTTACTTGTTTTATTGCGCGATTAGTCCCGTAGTTAAACCTAAGGATGATCTACCAAATATCTAATAATTAATAAATTTAATAGATTTAATATCCCGATTCCCTGGGGCTACATGAGACCCCTGACTCCTCTTTTGCCTTAACCGGCCGGCTTGGAGTGGAAATCGCAGGAGCTAAGAACCTAAGTTCAAGGGTGGAAGTGTTAAAGGGCATAACGCCGCTAGTAGCTCTTAGTGAACGCGCAGCACACCTCTCGACACCCTAAGCCGTCCACACCAATGTTGCCCTGCCCGTTGCCAGCTTACGGTAGCCATTTAGTGGATGGCAAGTCACTACCCGCCTAAATTTTTGAGATAAGGCATTACCTGGCGGGTGCCGCACCTCATTCTATAGTTCAATATCGAAAAATCATCTAAAAGTTCACCACTATAGGTACATATTGGTAATCCATAAGTCTCAATAGTCTACCTTGTACAATCATCCCTAATACATAGCTTTAATAATGTGTGCAAAAAGGGACTCTCAGTTTTGGTCTTGGCTCGACTGGTGCCCACCAAAGGACCGGACCTAGTCCGTGATGTGATACTCATATCACTATCACTACATAGTATAAAACAAAGTCTCTTCCGCTGTCCCCATGCCCCATTTATTCTTATATCTTTAAAACTCCGCAACGGATTTTGATGCGAAGAGGAAGGTTTATATGTATAACAAACCTGTGCAAAGCCGGGGCGGATCGTTAGTTTAATATAATAAATTCTGCTTTATTTTTTTTCTTTTGTGTCATTGACAGCTATTAAAAAAGTAGGTACTTAAAATACTGGCCGCAAATAAGTTGGTAAACACTTTATCGCGGCGCGAATTAAACGTCGTCTTAAATTTCGAAAAAAGAACGTCGCATAACAAATTTATATATACGGCGGAAGATTTGAGTTTAGAACCCTTTGGAGTTTCGGATTTTTTAAAGGTAATATGGCGTAGACAGCAAAAATGTAGAGACGGTATTTAAAATTTTGAATGTTGACGAGTTATAAAAGTTTTATTGTTGATTTCTACAGTAGAAATAACAATTTATGCTTCATTTTAGAAATTAAAGATAAGAAGACACTTTCACTTTTGTCATTACAAATATGACCTAAGTATGAAATGTATTCAAATTATTCTTAGGACTAAACATATCCAAACTAAACTATTTAATTACTAGATGATACCAAAATTATAACGTACTAAAAACAACACATTCGTAAGAAAAAGTATGTTCGAGAGAGACATGGCTGCGTAGAAAAAAAATAAAATAAAAAATAGAATCTCAGAAATATTGCTCATAAATGAGTACAAATAAACTTACAATAAGTAGGTATGCTAAGAATATACTTAGTTTTATGTATAGGTATATACCTACTTATTTACCATATTGTAATGGATTTTTGAGCTGCTGTTCACAGTCTGGTCCCACTTTGTAAGATCTTCTTTGTTGATTCCCACTTTGTAAGATTCTTCTTCGATTGTTAAGTTTAAAATTGCTCGTTCAAAGGTATAAGATTATTTTCTTTAATCTAAAAGTAAAAAATGCTATAAGTCTCCACCCCACTCCTGTTTCCAAAAATCTCCAATTACAAAATTCGGTAGGGAATCGGTACGGTATCAACCGCAATTTCTCATTGGCCCCTTTTAAAATACGAACATTAACTTTTTTATTATTTTTCTTTAAAGTCACTGGCAGGTAACAGGTTCCTTGTTTTAAGGCGGCGTTTTTACAGTTTTTTATTCTTATTTTTTTTATTTCGTGATAACAATTTTATTTTTGAAGGCGTGAGCGAAGTTAATCCAGTTCAATTAGTATTTTGACTTTATTTAATTGGCTTTAAGGTTTTAACATTAATGTCCTTTCAAGAATGCCTTCTTATGTCCACTTCTTTGCGTTTGAAATATTTTTAAATATTTCTATTAGTATACTTCCTTCCTAGGTCCTAGCACACTGTATGTTGAAAAAGTATTTCCACGTACGTATTCAATTAACAAATGTAGAGAATATGTAAAATATGCAGAAATATGTTTGTAAAACAGAGATTCGTAAACTATAAATCTCGAATTTTGAAAAAAAAATTCATATGATTTATTATTTTTCCGAACTATTATAAATGCTTATTGTAGCATACCACAGATCTTGGACAACAGCAGCTACTGGTGGGCAGATTAACATACGCCATCGAATTTCTTCTACGGACGTATGCAGGTTGCCTCACGATGTTTTCCTTCACAGAAAAACCAATGGTGTGAAATTCCGTACATAAATTCAAAAGAACTCATTGGTACGGGATCAAGATTTGAATCCTCGACCTAATGGTAAGTCCAATTGTAAGGCGGGTATCATTACATACCACTAGACCACCACGGCTACTTTAGCAGTGAAATGAACAGCGTACTTTGATAAACACTTAATATTTCATGCGATAAAGACACATTAAGCCAATCAGAGTTAAAAAAAAACAAAACATAGACAACAAAGTAAGCTCGAAAAAAAGAACTTTATTTTTAAAAAGCTTGTCTGCGTAGAGTGACATCCGTAAAAATTGCCGCAATTAAATTTAAAGAAAGAAATACACATTCTAAATTCGAAATTCCTGCCGAAAGTTCGGAAGACAATGGCCCATTAGGCGACCGTAGATGCGTATCTAGACCACGCGTTCTCAAACATTGGATGTTTTTCAAACAAGTTTTTATCAAATTTGAAATTGGATATATTGTTTACTGTTAGGTATTTAGATATTATTGCGGTGCTGAACAGAAACTCTGAGGATTCGGTTTGTGCTGTGATTTACCTAAATTAGGTATAACTATTTATAAAAGTAATGAGTTAAATCTAAAAACGATATATCCATATCTACTTAATACTTAAGGTTACATATGACATTTATCACAAAAGTTTAATAGCAAGAGAAAAAATATTATACCAGCAATTGATGGAAAGCAGACAATAAAAAATGAATAAATAAACAAACATCGTAAATTAAATTCAGATTATCTTACCTCTGTTGCTGCTTAAAAGAGAATAACAAACATACCAACAAACACATTTTCGGATTTACGATATTAGTAAGGATTTGTCATTTTCCCACTAAATGTTGAGAATCTCTGTCTCCAACGACCCAATTTAATTCCCTACGGAATTTTAGAACGCGGCTTATTTTTAAAAACGTTCCGGTCACGGCGTGCCGTAGTGTCGATTTTTGCGGCTAAAGATTCGAATTTGGAACTCGCGTCGCGCATTTAAATTTCGCGAATCCGAACGCCGAAGTTGATTTAATTAGCCACCAGGACGTTCGAATTTCAAAACGTTTTGGCGGATGACGGCCCGATGTTTTCTGCAAATCGTTTTGGCTAAGAACTCGACTACATTCTGCTTTGCTTGTTAATTCGGTTGACAATGTATTTAAGGCAAATAAATCGATGTAGTGAACATGTTTAATACAATTGTTTTTTTGTTAGACAATGCAACAAAAATATTTTAATTGAGAGTATTTTTCAAAAAGGCTAATGTACAGCTAAATATTTAATTTTAAATATACTTGAAGCTTAAGGATATACCTATGTATTCAGAGTTCACAGTTTTACACATTAATTATTTATCATAGGTATCATTAAATAGATTCTTTCCATACATTTGAACTCGAATATGGCAAATGCGCCGATCGCGCGAAGCCAAATGCCCCCAATGAGGAAGGAAGAAAAAACAATTAAGTCTTTTTTTTTTTCTCTTCTCAGCCATACAACATCCACCACTAGACATAGGTCTTCCCTATAGATCGCCAATAACACCAGTTGGAAGCGGCTTGTACCCAGCGCAATCCTGCGGTCTTAATTAAATAAAATATTTGGATAATTCAAGATCATAAATATTAGTTACTGTGTACCTATATTTATTACTTATTTTCTGTGACACGATCTTTTTGCTGGAGAAAAAATAGTATAATAGCTTAATAAACCTCTATGGTTACAAACGATATAATCGCAAAAATTAAAAAGTAAACGCGCTGGCAATTAATAAATCAAGATAAAGAATAAACGTAACAATCAACTTCAAACTTGGAACAGTCGAGCTTTTCACAGATTAGAAATGTACAGAAAGGGTAGAAGGCCGGTATTTTTTGCATTTGGTTGAGTTTATGTCAACAGCACTAATTTCATGAAGTAATTAGTCATGAAATGATTTTACTTTAGGATTATATCGAATACAAATTAGGCGTTGACATACCGTACAGATCCCACATAAATACTTAACTAGGATAAGGATGGGCAGATGATGTGGATGTCTGATTCAAATTATGGCCAATTTTTACGCCACTACAAGTTAACTAGTACTTAAAGCCCGACTACAGAGGCGCCAGCGTAAATTTAATAGCAACGTTATAAGCTTTCTCTCTATCGAATGCCTAAAGTGAAAAAGAAACAGAACTATGCTATTTAGCTAATATAATTACGATGGCGCTTCTGTAATCGGGCTTTTAGTCGGCATAAAACAACTCAAGTGTAATAGAGTCATTTAGTCGGTTACTTTCTAAATGAATAGTGGGATTTATTTCATATCGTAAAATTGCTATAGGTAACATAGAATATTAATGTTTTTGAATTCTTTCTTATCGGTATCTACACCATTTTTATTTTTTCAAATTTTTTTTAAAATAAGAATAGAAATGGTTTTGAGTTGTCCTTCTGCAATATTCTGTCACACCGTTTAGGCGCGAAGCGACCGCACACGACGCAAATTCGCGCGCGCCGCGCTGAAGCACGTTCTCGATAACCAACACAAATTTACAGTCATGTGGAGGAGCCACTATCGCATTTTGGAAACAACACTGATGGTTTTATTAAATTAAAGACTGTTATAAGTCTAAACGGTGTGACGGAATATAGCAAAGGGAAATGGCATGATTGATTATACTACATCATATTTTAATTATAACAAAGGGAAATATTCGTATAAATAATAGCGCACATAGCGTAGTTCACGGGTGGCATTTACTACAGAGTACTACCGTAGCTTGGATGACATGTTAAATTGTAGATCGCAGTTGTTTAAGGCGTTTAGCGATATTAGAGGCCTTCAGGCGGCTTTAAAACTCTGACACCAGGGATTATCCGAATTTACCTTATAAGTAGTAGGTATTTTTTTGAGTAGAATTCTAATAATTTTTCGCAAAAAATTGCAAAATCGCCTTCCATTTTTGTACAAAATTCGAATATTTCGCTTAAATTGTTTACATTGTTGATTTTTCAAAAAGGGCTCAGCTAATTTCTTTAAATTTTAAAAAGGACCACCTCGGGAGTATTCCCTTTCGAACTAAAAAATAATTATTCGATTCGGTTCACAATTGGCGAAATTATCGGTGGACATACATTAAAAAAAACATAGAGACGAACATAGAACCCCTCTTTTTTGGAATCGGTTAAAAAGACAATTGTCAAGTTTACTAACAAACGACCCTGACACGGACATGGGTCCGTGCCCCTTTTCAATATTAAAACAAAAAAAACTTTATTTATATTATTTGCTAGGCATACCTATTTTAGTTCGTCAGTTTCGCCGTGTCAGTAAGTTTGTTGGTTAGTTCGTATTCGCAGATCCTTATCCAGTGTAACGTGTGAGACGCTACTGCAAATTGATAGTTGAAGTGGCGGTTATGATGGGAAACTGTTTTTATACGTCTTTTGTGTTATTTGATATGAATTTGTAGGTATATTGGGCTCTTAATTTTTAAGATTGTATAGGCACCTAAAATAACTCACAGTTTTTTGTTTCCACTAGCTTTTCGGTGAAGGAAAACATCGTGAGGCAACCTGCATACGTCCGTAGAAGAAATTCAATGGCGTATGTGAATCCACTAACCTGCACTTGGCCAGCGTGGTGGATATGGCCCAATCACCCTTAGTGGGTAGGCCTACGTCCTGCAGTGAACTATTAATAAGGCTGGTACAGTACATGAGTACAGTACCTAAGTATATAGGTATTATGAAATAACAGCGATAATGAAAGAAAAACATAATATTTAGTTTGAATTTTAATTTAAGAATTTACAGTACGAGTTGGTAGGTATCAAAAAACAGAAATTTTAACGCAGATTATGTTAAAGGGTTAATTTTTTGCCCCTAACAACCATTAGGATCGCAATAAAATTGATAAAAACCTTAATTCGCTCATCTATATTCTGGTCACACTGGCAACCGGAAGTTTTATTTTCAAACTTTTAATAATACTATTTTATTATTTCCGGTACCGATACGGTTCAGTAGGGATGTCTTTTGACTTTTGGACTATTTGAATGGGCATAGACAACATTTGTTTTTTTTTTTATAGATTAAATAAGCGATTATGTAGCTATGTTTGTTAGCGTAACTGAACGTTGTGGAATTATTTAAATTGCTATTGCGTGCTTAATTTTAACATAATAGGAATAGTTGAAATGTATCTATTATACAATGTTATTAAAGGTCAAGTTTAAATGGTAGGTATTTAGATAGTAATGTGGTATTTTTGTACTATGGAATGTTATGGGGTGATCTTATTCTTATTCTTATTCGACGTGGGGGCGATAAGTCCTGCACTGACGTCCCGCATGGGGTGTTTTGTGCATTTGTGTTATGGGGTGATGTTTTATGTTATAATTTATAAAGTGGATGTGCTAAAAGCCGCTTTCAATCGGGATTATAGGAAATCTTAAGAGGGCAGCTAAAGGTCTAATAATTAATGTAATATAATTAGTATGTAATTAAGATGATCATTATAATATGCTAAAAAGAATACAGTACTATACCTACCTACCTATAGTACCTACCTTAGTTAGATAGATAGATAAATTCTTTATTGTTCACACCATAAAATACAAACAAAGAAAGAACAACTATAAAAAACTAGTGGCAACAACAGGCGGCCTTATCACTAAAAGCGTTTCTTCCAGGCAACCTTAAGTTAGTTAAGTTAAAACAACGAAAATCTATACCAATATTATAAAGAGGAAAGATTTGATTGTTTGTTTGTATTGATTAGGCTCAGAAACCACTGAACCGATTTGAAAAATTCTTTCACTGAATTTCTTCACTTGTTGGGAAGCTACACAATCCTCGAGTGTCATTGGTTATATTACATTTTTTTTAAAATAGGAACGCTGCTGGTATTGTATGATTCAGTGATTAAATAAAATAAGTGATTTTTGTAATGTGTAATAATCTTTGTGATTTGAGAAGCTTTGCCTTTTTTTTGGTAAAATTCTTTCTCAGTTCAGCATCCACACTAATGACACTGTACACGCACAGGTACATTTAGTAATTATAAGTATTAGAAGTTTTAAATTTTATGCCTCCAACCTAAAAAGTATGGTACTATAAGTATATGGTGTGTACTTTTTTCGGTTTCCATTCCATATCCATATATACTCAAACAAAATCAAAGTTAACCGCTCAGAAAACAGCAAAAAACACAATTCAAAACTAAATCTGACATGTAACTCACCCACAATTACTTTAGCCCATTAGCTATTACCGTCGGCACTTACAAAAGTACCCAACCGTGCTGTCGCAAAAAAGAAAAAAAAATAAAACTAGTCCAAACGTTCCAAATTTCAAAATCCACTTTTACGTTTCGGCATTCGCAAAGCCAAGCCCCCGGCGTGGCGCGTTCTTATTTTGAAAATATTTTGACGTTAATAGCTGCCTTTGTTAGCGGCCAGTGACGTAGAGTGACATATTGTCTGTGGTCCGTTTTTAGGGTTCCGTACCCCAAGGGTAAAAACGGGACCCTATTACTAAGACTCCGTTGTCTATCCGTTAGTCTGTCACCAGGCTGTATGCTCATGAATCGTGATTGCCGCTGTTACAATAAATAATAAAAACAATAAAATAAATATTTTAGGCTCTCATACAACAAACCTGAATTTTTTTTTTCGCTCGATATAAATAACGGTAACAGGTAGACGCTTGAATTATAAACAGAATATTTAATGTTATATTCACTTCAATAATTAATTAATAGACAATTCAAATAAAATAAATATTTATGAGGGGCTCGCATACAAGAAACGTAATTGTTTTTGGCCGATATTAATAATGGTAACAAGTAGACATTTGAAATATTTAGTACTATATTCACTTAAAAAATAAATAATTAAATTTAAATATATTAAGGAGAACTCCCATACAGTACGGAACACGTCCTACGCGAGTCCGACTCGCACTTGGCCGATTTTTATCGCGATAGGCTCATGTCGCTGCGGTGTAATGTCAAAGTGAGCGTTGAAGCGTTGTTGTTATTGTTGTTTGTTGTTATTGTTGCGTTTTTGCGACGGATGTAAGGTGGTCTTCGATAAGGTAAGATTTATATCTAAGTTGATTTCCTCTGCTTTTTTGTGAATACAATAGAGTAAGGTTTGTTAAGTGTCAAACAGAAAGAGCATTTGTCTTTGCCCATTCAAGTATTTATATCTCTGTGTTACGGAAAGACCAATTTGCGCGGCGGAACTTCAATGAGTAGAAGTCTAATTGAGTTTGGGCTAATATAATAATAATTATAACATAATATTTATTCCAGAACAAGTCCATAAAATTTACAATTAATTAATACAGAATTAGATTAAATACCAATGTCACAAAAAATAATCACTACATACTTAGTATAAAATAAAGTCGCTATTTTGTCTGTTTGTTTGTCTGTATGCTTAAATCTTTAAAACTACGCAACGGATTTTGATGCGGTTTTTTTTAATGGATAGAGTGATTCAAGAGGAAGGTTTATATGTATAATACACCTGTGCGAAGCCCGGGCGGGTCGCTAGTAAGAAATAAGAAATTAATTTAAAATGCAGATCCGAATATTATAGTTTAGGTAGTTACCGTAGCCTATACCGCGATTAGACACCTGAATGATCGATGTGAACCTTAGTCCAGTATTCCATGTCCAGTGTTAGTCCAGTGTAATATGATCCATCGTCAAAATGTGCAATTACTCGTAGCTAGAGTCATAATGTTCTCGCGACCTGAATGATTCTATGATAGAATACAACAATGCTAAAATGTGCAATCGACCTAGCGTGTAATGGTTGAATTTTTTTACTTGGCAAGGAGTGCCTTTATTAACTACAACAAAATACAATAGGTACTACCTATATGTTAAAACTACCTACACTACTACTACCTCTTTACATAAAAAGCATTGGATCATCCACATACCCTTGAAGGTCTAAAGATAATCCAAATGCTCAAGCCCACTACTGCCAGTTGCCCAGCATGCTGGCAGCATTGCCACGCTGAATGGCAATGCTTATGCGTTGAGCCAAATAAACGCCAGCATTTTGGTCACGCGTCGCGTCCACCAGACGCTCAGAAGACTTTTGAAAACAAGATGAGCTCCCGGCCTCCACGGACCCAAAGTCTCAACTCCAAAACTTGAATTTTGAATTGTTGAATTTTGCATTGGCAAGTTTAATTTCAAGCGCAGGATTGCGCAAGGCGCTTACAATTGGTCTTATTGGAGATCCCTAGAGAAGGCCTATGTCCATTAATGGACATGTATAACTAAAGGATGGACGGATGGAAATATTTTTGGTTATATTCTCATAAAATTGTCAAATCTATACCAATAATAGAAAGAGGAAAGATTTGTTTGTTTGCATTGAATAGGCTCCGAAACTACTGAACCAATTTAAAAAAATCTTTTACTATTGGAAAGCTACACTATCTCCAGATCAGATAGGCAATATTATATTTTCAAAAATAATAGGGATCTTTACTGAAACTCCCATACCTACATTGCGTGGTACGAGTAGGTATTTAGGCACAATACTTATAAAAATCTGTCTTTTATAGCAAATGATGGATGGATGGATGGAAAACAGAGAAACAATGTGGTACCTATCGAGATAATTTGAAAAATAATGCTCTGATTTAATATGACACGTGTTAGAAAGAGACATGAAAAATATTTATCCTGACCTAAAAGATTCGGATTTTTTGTCTCGTAACGTCAAATTCTTATTTTAACACATATTTGTCAGTTTTAACAGCTCCCGGCCAGATTTTCGATATATTTTTGTGGATCTCGGTGCATATTTTAAGTTAAACGTCTTAAGAACATCAAAGCTAAATGACAACAGATGCAAAAGCCAAACATCAATAAATACCTACAGCACAAAACCACCAAACACATGTTATCATTAGTGGCTTCTCTAATGCCTAAAATTCATAATGATAGGTCGATTTCAACAACTTTCGAGCCACAAAAGCTGCTGCTAGTCAACGACCGCGGCTTGTGCAACTGACCAGTCTTTTCATTCCACCTGGCACTACTGTTTACTCCGCAAACAGCGCTGCCATTTTTTGGTGAATTCCCCAAATTGCGGGGAATTCTACATCCTTTATAGTCATAGTAATTTATTCATCAAACCAATTTACATGTTCAGCTTATCACTATCAATACATAGTATAAAACAAAATCGCTACCCGCTGTCTGTCTACATGTATGTTTATATCTTTAAAACTACGCAACAGATTTTGATGCAGTTTTTGTAAATAGATAGAGTGATTCAAGAGGAAGGAAAATGCAGATAAAATGCATCATACACCTGTGCGAAGCCGGGGTCGGTCGCTAATTCCAAATTAATTACTGAACATTCATCAATCCATTGGGGATTGGTATGGGGGTTGATTGTATGCAGGGAATATGAAAATATGTAACAAGAGTTCCAATAAAAAAAAAAAAAACAAATACATACTGATAGTTTGCACTGGGATTTACCCTCTAGGATTGCCTTTTTTGTGTTTCGAAGAGTAAAACTTATATAAAATATGCATAAAGTAACCTGTCTCAGTCATAAAAACTAAATGCGGGGAGTTTGTGGGGAATCGAGATAGTTTTAAAATTTTCTCCCCGATTCAGGGAATTTAACTTTAGTTTTCTGGGAATTATGGACATCGACATTGTCAACGCTGTCCACAAACCAACAACACGTGTTCAAATACCTACAACAATGCTGAACACGGCAGGAAATGGCTGACCACTATGCCAACAAAGGAGTCAAAAGAAAAAAAAGTTAATCTATGGTAGGTTTGACATCTGTCATTTTTGGCGCGGACGTTCTTTTCTTGAAATGTAATGAACAAATGGGATATCAGCTGGTAACCGCAAGAATGACCAGTGTAATCAGTGAAATACAACAGGCTTTCGAGTTGTTTAATCTACAGGGTGTCCGTGCAACAAAACGCGCGTATGTGGACGCATTAGAAACATACTCGTAGGTGAGAGAGATCTTCCGTTTTTTTAAAACAGGTTTGAAATGAAACCCCGCTCAGTGTAGGTAAATATTATTATTCTACAAATATATTTTTTTCTTTGTGTAATCATAAAAAAGATTTCCACTTTTTCATTTTGTTGCTTTGTAACTAATACAATACAATAAATCACTCTTAATTGAGCAATAAATAGGTATTAGATAGGCGACGTAATTAAAAAAAAAACCTAAATTTTATTCATAAATACTAACGAAATTAAAAGTTGAATAAGAGGGAACGATATAAAAATAACAAAATAAAAATATAATCGACTAAAAGTTCACGGCCAGAATGTGGCACGCTTTATTTGAGTCTTTCCAGCTTTCCACTAAATAACAACAAAGATGTCTTCTAATATTAAGTAAATACCTAGGTATCTTCTAGGTAAGCAAGTTCTATTCAAGACCTCATATTATCTGCTTAACATCAGACAGTACCTTATTATTATGTGATAATCACGCACTAAAATTACGAGATAAATAAATACCTCATCATTCCGACGTTTCGACCGAGTTGCATCGATCGTGGTCACTGGTAGACGACGGTAAGACAGTACCTATGTAAACGTAAGACAATATAAAAAAAGACTACACTTTCGTGACACCCTGTACGGCACGTTGTCACAATGTCTTTTCTTTCATTGTTTGTAATACAATGGTCAAAAGATCCTTTGAAGTGTTTGTTTTGAATAAATAATACGCGCGCTACTGGTTTTAGCTGAATTAGCACCATCTTGTTACTGTTGTTTAACTGTTAGACCTTTTGGGTCGAGAGTTTCTTTTGTTTTGATCAAGTGTATACTTACCCTTTTGGGTTAAACTCTACCATTTTTAGGGTTCCGTAACCAAAGGGTAAAAACGGGACCCTATTACTAAGACTTCGCTGTCCGTCTGTCTGTCACCAGGCAGTATCTCATAAACCGTTATAGCTATAGAAGATATAGACTAGTCGTCATAGACTAGTTTTACAGAAGACGTATTTCTGTTGCTGCTATAACAACAAAGCTGAATTTTTAACCGTTTTTAGCTCGATATTAATAATGGTAACAGGTAGATGCTTGTAGACACAGAATGTTTAGTTGGATATACAATTCAGTAATAAATAATAAAATTAAAATAAAATAAATATTTAAGGGGGGCTCCCATACAGTACGGAACCCTGCGTGCACGAGTCCTACTCGTACTTGGCCGATTATTTATTTTGACCCTTTTTTCTACAGAAACTAAACATCGTTTTCCAATGTAATAAATGTTATTATAATAATGTAATTGACATTTTCCAAGGCGGCTTTATTTCAATGCGTAATTATTTGTCTAATCTTAGTGAATTTATCGCGCTGTTCTTTCAACCGTTAGCGTTACTCAAGTTAGTTGGTCAAGCGCAGCGTAGGATATCTACCAACTAGGTTGGCCGACGATATAATTAAGACCACAGGAAGGCACTGCATCCAAGTCGCTGCCAACGGACTTATTGTAATCCATAGGGACAACCTATGTCCAGCAATGGACGTCCTACATCCGATGGATAGATAGAGTCATGTTAGTCTTAGTCTTAAAAAGCTATGACACTTTTTTTTCGAATCTTCCACCGATTTATCTGCAATGAAGTTTAAGTTAGTACTAACATAGAACACAATGGATTATTGTGGTCCGAATAAAAATCTAACCTTTTTAATTTGATTTGGCAGCACCTCGGGCAAGTAGCCCTTTGCCCTGGCTGCAGCTAACAGAGCTTCAACTCCTCTGTCACAGTTTCAGTTTTTATTCAATAACAGATATATGTTACACGTAAAACGTATCATTAATTATGGAAAAACATCCAAAGCAAATGAAAAGTAAAAAACTAAAATTCATCACAAAAAATCGCATTATAATAACTGTCATAGTTCTTGTACTGTTATTTTATGCCCTCTTACCTGGCCTAGTTCTAATTCTTCTTCACATGGCCTTAATGAGTTTATGGACGTAGAACTTAGGCATAACGTAGGTGTATTATATTTATACATAGAATAGAGTGTAGACAATAGGGTGTGTCGTGATTCGTAGCACGTCCGCGCAGTATTCACAATCTCTGTTACACTTCGGGGATCATTCTTGTGGTACAAGTCACATTAGCGTGATAAAATTGATATTTCAAAAAAAGCACATAAGTAGGGTTGATGCACCGGTTGTGGCCATGTTAGTACGATTTGTGGTCACTTTGAATTTTAAATATTAATTAGATAATTTTATTTTAAAATAATATTTTTAAAGAAATTTTCAAATATTTAGATTCACACAAAAAATATTTATGGTATTGCATTGTTTACAATTATCATTTTTGCAATAATTTTGTCACCAAATGGCTACAACCGGGTCAGTGGCCACAGCCGGTATCCTTACCATAGTTCACATCAATTAGGGATGGCGCTGCTTCAGCTAAAGCCGAAAACCTCAAACGGCACAAATTTGAGTCGTTGGAGAGAATATACCATTTTGTGCCGTTTGGGGTTGAAACTTTAGGTCCGTGAGGGCCGGACGCTCATTCGCTGTATAAAGACTTAGCCAGGTGGTTAGTAGAGGTGACGCGTGACCAGAATGCTGGTATCTACTTTGGTCAAAAGCTCAGCATTGCCAATCATCGAGGCAATGTTGCCAGCATTCTGGCCACGTTTCCTTCTACAAAGGGGCTTTTAGATTTTTTTTAATTTAGTTATAAATTAGTTTAGGTATTTTGTAAATATTTTAGTACCTACAATAAGTTAGAATGAATTAAGTTTTATGAATTTAATAAAATTAATTACTTACAGTAGTTTAATAGTGATAATTAACAATTACTGGCCGTCTCGACTCGATCTTAGCCGATTTGGTTCAAAATCGCAATTTTTGGATTTGAGACTCAAAAATCTTGCCAAAAAAGTATTATCTATATCGGCTGATAAATAGCGCCAACAGTAAATTCTCCCCCTTTTTGAGAGAAATACCCATCAAAAATCGCTGGACGACAGAAAATCTATTAATGATAGAATAAAACCTGTGTACCAAGTTTCGTTGAAAAATGCGACCTGTAGAGGAAAATCAACATCCAAACAAACAAAAGCAAAGTCGTCGGACCTCTCTCATTTCGGTCAATCAGTATTTGGCAACCCCTTGATCTGTGTGGCAACCATATTACAGGATTTGCTTAGTTTGGGGTCAGAGACCGCATGTAGGATTGTGTGGTTCCTATCACTACATAGTATAAAACGAAATCGCTTCCCGCTGTCTGTCCCCATATTTGCTTGTATCTTTAAAACTACGCAACGGATTTTGAAGCGGTTTTTTTAAATAGATAAAGTGATTCAAGAGGAACGTTTATATGTATAAGAAGCCGGGGCGGGTCGCTAGTTATTATATTATACTATATTATACTATATAAAGCTAAATTACCACTGACTCACTCACTCACTCACTCACTGACATAGAGAAACCTAAAGGGTATAAGGAGGTGTGTGGGGGGGAAAGTGAATATAGGGTCGTGTTAGGGGTGGTTCACAACCTCTGGGAAAAATCCGAAATTGGAAGAAAGTCGTACCCTGATGGTGAGATGCCCTCGTATCTCAAAAACTGTGAACATTTTTGCCAAAGCACTTGAACTAAAAATTGAAGAAACCCTGGGACCTTTTTGGAGAATTGAAAAAAAAGATGGCTTCCGAAGAAAAAAAAATGGCCGCCATACAAAATTGGATCTTCAATAGCTCGGGAACGGTACAACTTGAATGAAGAGTGTTTGACCAAATGTCATAGGGAATCGGGAGAGCTACCTGGTGGGGTCGATGAAAATTCAAGATGGCGGTTTTTTTTTTTTTACTTTCGCCATACATTGGTTCGAAAGTAGTTTTGATGAAACTATTAGATATGACAAAAAATTTTTTTTTTACAATATTTAAAAAGAATGCCTCGCGGGCCGCTTGCGGCCCGCGCACCGCCCAAAAATACTAGTTATACTATATAAAGCTTAATTACCACTCACTGACTCACTCACTCACTCACTGACATAGAGAAACCTAAAGGGTATAAGGAGGTATGTGGGGGGAAAAGTGAATATAGGGTCATGTTGGGGGTGGTTCACAACCTCTGGGAAAAATCCGAAATTGGAAGAAAGTCGTACCCTGATGGTGAGATGCCCTCGTATCTCAAAAACTGTGAACATTTTTTGTGAAGCACTTGAACTAAAAATTGAAGAAACCCTGGGACCTTTTTGGAGAATTGAAAAAAAAGATGGCTTCCGAACAAAAAAAAATGGCCGCCATACAAAATTGGATCTTCAATAGCTCGGGAACGGTACAACTTGGATGAAGAGTGTTTGACCAAATGTCATAGGGAATCGAGAGAGCTACCTGGTGGGGTCGATGAAAATTCAAGATGGCGTTTTTTTTTTTTTTTTTTTTACTTTCGCCATACATTTGAAATGACAAAAATTTTTTTTTTTCATAATGACAAAAGAGTGCCTCGCGGGCCGCTTGCGGCCCGCGCACCGCCCCAAAATACTAGTATATTATTATACTATATAAAGCTAAATTACCACTGACTCACTGACTCACTGACTCACTGACATAGAGAAACCTAAAGGGTATAAGGAGGTGCGTGGGGGGAAAAGTGATTATAGGGTCGTATTGGGGGTGGTTCACAACCTCTGGGAAAAATCCGAAATTGGAAGAAAGTCGTACCCTGATGGTGAGATGCCCTCGTATCTCGAAAACGGTAAACAATTTTGCCAAAGCACTTGAACTCAAAATTGATAAAACCCTGGGACCTCTTTAGAGAATTGAAAAAAAAGATGGCCCCCGAACAAAAAAACATGGCCGCCATACAAAATTGGATCTTCAATAGCTCGGGAACGGTACAACTTGGATGAAGAGTGTTTGACCAAATGTCATAGGGAATCGGGAGAGCTACCTGGTGGGGTCGATGAAAATTCAAGATGGCGGATTTTTTTTTTTTTTTACTTTCGCCATACATTTGAAATGACAAATTTTTTTTTTTTTCAAAATAACAAAAGAGTGCCTCGCGGGCCGCTTGCGGCCCGCGCACCGCCCCAAAATACTAGTTATACTATATAAAGCTAAATTACCACTGACTCACTGACTCACTGACTCACTGACATAGAGAAACCTAAAGGGTATAAGGAGGTGTGTGGGGGAAAAAGTGAATATAGGGTCGTGTTGGGGGTGGTTCACAACCCCTGGGAAAAATCCGAAATTGGAAGAAAGTCGTACCCTGATGGTAAGATGCCCTCGTATCTCAAAAACGGTAAACAATTTTCGTAAAGCACTTGAACTAAAAATTGAAGAAACCCTGGGACCTCTTTAGAGAATTGAAAAAAAAGATGGCTTCCGAAGAAAAAAACATGGCCGCCATACAAAATTGGATCTTCAATAGCTCGGGAACGGTACAACTTGGATGAAGAGTGTTTGACCAAATGTCATAGGGAATCGAGAGAGCTACCTGGTGGGGTCGATGAAAATTCAAGATGGCGGTTTTTTTTTTTTTTTACTTTCGCCATACATTGGTTCGAAAGTAGTTTTGATGAAACTATTAGAAATGACAAAAAATTTTTTACATAAAAATACTAAAAAAGGATGCCTCGCGGGCCGCTTGCGGCCCGCGCACCGCCCCAAAATACTAGTATATAATATATAAAGCTAAATTACCACTGACTGACTCACTCACTGACATAGAGAAACCTAAAGGGTATAAGGAGGTGTGTGGGGGGAAAAGTGAATATAGGGTCGTGTTAGGGGTGGTTCACAACCTCTGGGAAAAATCTGAAATTGGAAGAAAGTCGTACCCTGATGGTGAGATGCCCTCGTATCTCAAAAACGGTAAACATTTTTGCCAAAGCACTTGAACTAAAAATTGAAAAAACCCTGGGACCTCTTTAGAGAATTGAAAAAAAAGATGGCTTCCGAAGAAAAAAACATGGCCGCCATACAAAATTGAAATGTTAATATCTCGGAACCGGTACAACTTGGATGGGGAGTGTTTGACCAAATGTCATAGGGAATCGGGAGAGCTACCTGGTGGGGTCGATGAAAATTCAAGATGGCGGATTCAAGATGGCGGCCAAATTTAAAAATGGTCCGAGGGGGCTGATTTTTTTGCATCCGGGGGTTTTCGAGGTCTCTTATTTCATTGGTGAAAAAAAAATTTGGAAAAGTTTTTTTTTAAATATGGCCGCCATACATTGATCTTTTTTCATCTGTAGTTTCCATACATTGCATTTTTACTTATTTAGATGGTTGTTGATGGCCCATGGTTAGCCCTTGGATGTTCAGGAGAACGGCCCACATATTTTCGCGCCATATGCTTCAAGTAGAAGAGTCAAAAGTGGAAACACTATTTTGAACCTTACAGTCATAGACATAGATATATGAATAGATACTAAGAAGAAGATTGAGAGAGAGTTTTATCTTTTAGAAAATGGCGTCCATTTTGAAATAAAAAAATGGCGGACTTCAAGTTTTTGAAAAAGTCGTCAAGGGTATCGTTTTCAAGGTTTTTGGGGGTGTAGATTTCAAATATGGCGTCCATTTTGAAATAAAAGATGGCGGACGTCACTTTTTTGAAAAAGTCGTCATGGCTATCATTTTCGAGGTTTTTGGGGGTACAGATTTCAAAATTGGCGTCCATTTTGAAATAAAAGATGGCGGTCGTCACTTTTTTGAAAAAGTCGTCATGGGCATCGTTTCCGAGGTTTTTGGGGGTACAGATTTCAAAATTGGCGTCCATTTTGAAATTAAAGATGGCGGACGTCACTTTTTTGAAAAAGTCGTCATGGGTATCGTTTTCAAGGTTTTTGGGGGAGTAGATTTCGAAAATGGCGTACATTTTGAAATAAAAGATGGCGGACGTCACTTTTTTGAAAAAGTCGTCATGGGTATCGTTTTCGAGGTTTTTGGGAGTACAGATTTCAAAATTGGCGTCCATTTTAAAATTAAAGATGGCGGACGTCACTTTTTTGAAAAAGTCGTCATGGGTATCGTTTCCGAGGTTTTTGGGGGTACAGATTTCAAAATTGGCGTCCATTTTGAAATTAAAGATGGCGGCGTCACTTTTTTGAAAAAGTCGTCATGGGTATCGTTTTCAAGGTTTTTGGGGGAGTAGATTTCGAAAATGGCATACATTTTGAAATAAAAGATGGCGGACGTCACTTTTTTGAAAAAGTCGTCATGGGTATCGTTTTCGAGGTTTTTGGGGGTACAGATTTCAAAATTGGCGTCCATTTTGAAATTAAAGATGGCGGACGTCACATTTTTGAAAAAGTCGTCATGGGTATCGTTTCCGAGGTTTTTGGGGGTACAGATTTCAAAATTGGCGTCCATTTTGAAATTAAAGATGGCGGACGTCACTTTTTTGAAAAAGTCGTCATGGGTATCGTTTTCAAGGTTTTTGGGGGAGTAGATTTCGAAAATGGCGTACATTTTGAAATAAAAGATGGCGGACGTCACTTTTTTGAAAAAGTCGTCATGGGTATCGTTTTCGAGGTTTTTGGGAGTACAGATTTCAAAATTGGCGTCCATTTTGAAATTAAAGATGGCGGACGTCACTTTTTTGAAAAAGTCGTCATGGGTATCGTTTCCGAGGTTTTTGGGGGTACAGATTTCAAAATTGGCGTCCATTTTGAAATTAAAGATGGCGGACGACACTTTTTTGAAAAAGTCGTCATGGGTATCGTTTTCGAGATTTTTTGGGGTGTAAAGTCGTCACCAATGTAGAGTCTACATAAAAAAATAATCGCGGGCCGCATGCGGCCCGCGCACCGCCCCAAAATACTAGTTATACTATATAAAGCTAAATTACCACTGACTCACTGACTGACTGACTCACTGACATAGAGAAACCTAAAGGGTATAAGGAGGTGTGTGGGGGGAAAAGTGAATATAGGGTCATGTTGGGGGTGGTTCACAACCCTTGGGAAAAATCCGAAATTGGAAGAAAGTCGTACCCTGATGGTGAGATGCCCTCGTATCTCGAAAACGGTAAACAATTTTGCCAAAGTAGTTGAACTAAAAATTGAAGAAACCCTGGGACCTCTTTAGAGAATTGAAAAAAAAGATGGCCCCCGAACAAAAAAACATGGCCGCCATACAAAATTGGATCTTCAATAGCTCGGGAACGGTACAACTTGGATGAAGAGTGTTTGACCAAATGTCATAGGGAATCGAGAGAGCTACCTGGTGGGGTCGATGAAAATTCAAGATGGCGGATTTTTTTTTTTTTTACTTTCGCCATACGAGTACATTGGTTCGAAAGTAGTTTCGATGAAACTATTAGAAATGACAAAAAAAAATTAACATTAAAAAAAATTAAAAGAATGCCTCGCGGGCCGCTTGCGGCCCGCGCACCGCCCCAAAATACTAGTTATTATACTATATAAAGCTAAATTACCACTGACTGACTGACTGACTCACTGACTGACATAGAGAAACCTAAAGGGTATAAGGAGGTGTGTGGGGGAAAAAGTGAATATAGGGTCGTGTTGGGGGTGGTTCACAACCTCTGGGAAAAATCCGAAATTGGAAGAAAGTCGTACCCTGATGGTGAGATGCCCTCGTATCTCAAAAACTGTGAACATTTTTGCCAAAGCACTTGAACTAAAAATTGAAGAAACCCTGGTACCTTTTTGGAGAATTGAAAAAAAAGATGGCTTCCGAACAAAAAAACATGGCCGCCATACAAAATTGGATCTTCAATAGCTCGGGAACGGTACGACTTGGATGAAGAGTGTTTGACCAAATGTCATAGGGGATCGGGAGAGCTACCTGGTGGGGTCGATGAAAATTCAAGATGGCGGATTTTTTTTTTTTTACTTTCGCCATACATTTGAAATGACAAATTTTTTTTTTTTTCAAAATAACAAAAGAGTGCCTCGCGGGCCGCTTGCGGCCCGCGCACCGCCCCAAAATACTAGTTATTATACTATATAAAGCTTAATTACCACTGACTGACTGACTGACTCACTGACTGACATAGAGAAACCTAAAGGGTATAAGGAGGTGTGTGGGGGAAAAAGTGAATATAGGGTCATGTTGGGGGTGGTTCACAACCTCTGGGAAAAATCCGAAATTGGAAGAAAGTCGTACCCTGATGGTGAGATGCCCTCGTATCTCGAAAACGGTAAATAATTTTCCCAAAGTACTTGAACTAAAAATTGAAGAAACCCTGGGACCTCTTTGGAGAATTGAAAAAAAAGATGGCTTCCGAAGAAAAAAACATGGCCGCCATACAAATTTGGATCTTCAATAGCTCGGGAACGGTACAACTTGGATGTGGAGTGTTTGACCAAATGTCATAGGGGATCAGGAGAGCTACCTGGTGGGGTCGATGAAAATTCAAGATGGCGGATTTTTTTTTTTTACTTTCGCCATACATTGGTTCGAAAGTAGTTTTGATAAAACTATTAGAAATGACAAAAAAATATTTTAATTACAAAAAAAAAAAAGAATGCCTCGCGGGCCGCTTGCGGCCCGCGCACCGCCCCAAAATACTAGTTATACTATATAAAGCTTAATTACCACTGACTGACTGACTGACATAGAGAAACCTAAAGGGTATAAGGAGGTGTGTGGGGTAAAAAGTGAATATAGGGTCATATTGGGGGTGGTTCACAACCTCTGGGAAAAATCCGAAATTGGAAGAAAGTCGTACCCTGATGGTGAAATGCCCTCGTATCTCAAAAACTGTGAACATTTTTGCCAAAGCACTTGAACTAAAAATTGAAGAAACCCTGGGACCTTTTTGGAGAATTGAAAAAAAAGATGGCTTCCGAACAAAAAAAATGGCCGCTATACAAAATTGGATCTTCAATAGCTCGGGAACGGTACAACTTGGATGTGGAGTGTTTGACCAAATGTCATAGGGAATCGAGAGAGCTACCTGGTGGGGTCGATGAAAATTCAAGATGGCGGATTTTTTTTTTTTTACTTTCGCCATACATTGGTTCGAAAGTAGTTTTGAGGAAACTATTAGAAATGACAAAAAAATTTTTTTTTTACAACATTTAAAAAGAATGCCTCGCGGGCCGCTTGCGGCCCGCGCACCGCCCCAAAATACTAGTTATACTATATAAAGCTGAATTACCACTGACTCACTGACTGACTGACTCACTCACTGACATAGAGAAACCTAAAGGGTATAAGGAGGTGTGTGGGGGGAAAAGTGAATATAGGGTCGTGTTGGGGGTGGTTCACAACCCCTGGGAAAAATCCGAAATTGGAAGAAAGTCGTACCCTGATGGTGAGATGCCCTCGTATCTCGAAAACGGTAAATAATTTTCCGAAAGTACTTGAATAAAAATTGAAGAAACCCTGGGACCTCTTTGGAGAATTGAAAAAAAAGATGGCTCCCGAACAAAAAAAAATGGCCGCCATACAAAATTGGATCTTCAATAGCTCGGGAACGGTACAACTTGGATGGGGAGTGTTTGACCAAATGTCATAGGGAATCGAGAGAGCTACCTGGTGGGGTCGATGAAAATTCAAGATGGCAGTTTTTTTTTTTTTTTACTTTCGCCATACATTGGTTCGAAAGTAGTTTTGATGAAACTATTAGAAATGACAAAAAATTTTTTTTTTGCTTAATTCTAAAAGAATGCCTCGCGGGCCGCTTGCGGCCCGCGCACCGCCCCAAAATACTAGTTATACTATATAAAGCTAAATTACCACTGACTCACTGACTCACTCACTGACTGACATAGAGAAACCTAAAGGGTATAAGGAGGTGTGTGGGGGAAAAAGTGAATATAGGGTCATGTTGGGGGTGGTTCACAACCTCTGGGAAAAATCCGAAATTGGAAGAAAGTCGTACCCTAATGGTTAGATGCCCTCGTATCTCGAAAACGGTAAATAATTTTCGGAAAGTACTTGAACTAAAAATTGAAGAAACCCTGGGACCTCTTTGGAGAATTGAAAAAAAAGATGGCTTCCGAACAAAAAAAAATGACCGCCATACAAAATTGGATCTTCAATAGCTCGGGAACGGTACAACTTGGATGAAGAGTGTTTGACCAAATGTCATAGGGAATTGAGAGAGCTACCTGGTGGGGTCGATGAAAATTCAAGATGGCGGATTTTTTTTTTTTTACTTTCGCCATACATTTGAAATGAAAAAATTTTTTTTTTCAAAATAACAATAGAGTGCCACGCGGGCCGCTTGCGGCCCGCGCACCGCCCCAAAATACTAGTTATTATACTATATAAAGCTAAATTACCACTCACTGACTCACTCACTCACTCACTGACATAGAGAAACCTAAAGGGTATAAGGAGGTGTGTGGGGGAAAAAGTGAATATAGGGTCGTGTTGGGTTTGGTTCACAACCTCTGGGAAAAATCCGAAATTGGAAGAAAGTCGTACCCTGATGGTGAGATGCCCTCGTATCTCGAAAACGGTAAACAATTTTGCCAAAGCACTTGAACTAAAAATTGATAAAACCCTGGGACCTCTTTACAGAATTGAAAAAAAAGATGGCCCCCTAACAAAAAAACATGGCCGCCATACAAAATTGGATCTTCAATAGCTCGGGAACGGTACAACTTGGATGAAGAGTGTTTGACCAAATGTCATAGGGAATCGGGAGAGCTACCTGGTGGGGTCGATGAAAATTCAAGATGGCGGTTTTTTTTTTTTTTTTACTTTCGCCATACATTGGTTCGAAAGTAGTTTTGATGAAACTATTAGAAATGACAAAAAAAATTTTTACATAAAAAAAAATAAAAGAATGCCTCGCGGGCCGCTTGCGGCCCGCGCACCGCCCCAAAATACTAGTTATACTATATAAAGCTTAATTACCACTGACTGACTCACTCACTGACTGACATAGAGAAACCTAAAGGGTATAAGGAGGTGTGTGGGGGAAAAAGTGAATATAGGGTCGTGTTGGGGGTGGTTCACAACCTCTGGGAAAAATCCGAAATTGGAAGAAAGTCGTACCCTGATGGTGAGATGCCCTCGTATCTCGAAAACGGTAAATAATTTTCCGAAAGTACTTGAACTAAAAATTGAAGAAACCCTGGGACCTCTTTGGAGAATTGAAAAAAAAGATGGCTTCCGAACAAAAAAACATGGCCGCCATACAAAATTGGATCTTCAATAGCTCGGGAACGGTACAACTTGGATGAAGAGTGTTTGACCAAATGTCATAGGGAATCGAGAGAGCTACCTGGTGGGGTCGATGAAAATTCAAGATGGCAGATTTTTTTTTTTTTTTACTTTCGCCATACATTGGTTCGAAAGTAGTTTTGATGAAACTATTAGAAATGACAAAAATTTTTTTTTTTTCAAAATAACAAAAGAGTGCCTCGCGGGCCGCTTGCGGCCCGCGCACCGCCCCAAAATACTAGTTATACTATATAAAGCTTAATTACCACTGACTCACTCACTGACTGACTGACATAGAGAAACCTAAAGGGTATAAGGAGGTTTGTGGGGGAAAAAGTGAATATAGGGTCATGTTGGGGGTGGTTCACAACCTCTGGGAAAAATCCGAAATTGGAAGAAAGTCGTACCCTGATGGTGAGATGCCCTCGTATCTCGAAAACGGTAAACAATTTTGGCAACGCACTTGAACTAAAAATTGAAGAAACCCTGGGACCTCTTTAGAGAATTGAAAAAAAAGATGGCCCCCGAACAAAAAACATGGCCGCCATACAAAATTGGATCTTCAATAGCTCGGGAACGGTACAACTTGGATGAAGAGTGTTTGACCAAATGTCATAGGGAATCGAGAGAGCTACCTGGTGGCGTCGATGAAAATTCAAGATGGCGGATTTTTTTTTTTTTTACTTTCGCCATACATTGGTTCGAAAGTAGTTTTGATGAAACTATTAGATATGACAAAAAAATTTTTTTTTACAATATTTAAAAAGAATGCCTCGCGGGCCGCTTGCGGCCCGCGCACCGCCCCAAAATACTAGTTATTATACTATATAAAGCTAAATTACCACTGACTGACTCACTGACTCACTCACTGACATAGAGAAACCTAAAGGGTATAAGGAGGTGTGTGGGGGGAAAAGTGAATATAGGGTCGTGTTGGGGGTAATTCACAACTTCTGGGAAAAATCCGAAATTGGAAGAAAGTCGTACCCTGATGGTGAGATGCCCTCGTATCTCAAAAACTGTGAACATTTTTTGTAAAGCACTTGAACTAAAAATTGAAGAAACCCTGGGACCTTTTTGGAGAATTGAAAAAAAAGATGGCTTCCGAAGAAAAAAAGATGGCCGCCATACAAAATTGGATCTTCAATAGCTCGGGAACGGTACAACTTGGATGAAGAGTGTTTGACCAAATGTCATAGGGAATCGAGAGAGCTACCTGGTGGGGTCGATGAAAATTCAAGATGGCGGATTTTTTTGTTTTTTTTACTTTCGCCATACATTGGTACGAAAGTAGTTTTGATGAAACTATTAGAAATGACAAAAAAAATTTTTTACATAAAAAATTAAAAGAATGCCTCGCGGGCCGCTTGCGGCCCGCGCACCGCCCCAAAATACTAGTTATACTATATAAAGCTGAATTACCACTCACTGACTGACTGACTCACTCACTGACATAGAGAAACCTAAAGGGTATAAGGAGGTGTGTGGGGGGAAAAGTGAATATAGGGTCATGTTGGGGGTGGTTCACAACCTCTGGGAAAAATCCGAAATTGGAAGAAAGTCGTACCCTGATGGTGAGATGCCCTCGTATCTCGAAAACGGTAAACAATTTTCATAAAACACTTGAACTAAAAATTGATAAAACCCTGGGACCTCTTTAGAGAATTGAAAAAAAAGATGGCCCCCGAACAAAAAAACATGGCCGCCATACAAAATTGGATCTTCAATAGCTCGGGAACGGTACAACTTGGATGAAGAGTGTTTGACCAAATGTCATAGGGAATCGGGAGAGCTACCTGGTGGGGTCGATGAAAATTCAAGATGGCGGATTTTTTTTTTTTTTTTACTTTCGCCATACATTTGAAATGACAAAAATTTTTTTTTTTCAAAATAACAAAAGAGTGCCTCGCGGGCCGCTTGCGGCCCGCGCACCGCCCCAAAATACTAGTTATACTATATAAAGCTTAATTACCACTGACTGACTCACTCACTGACTCACTGACATAGAGAAACCTAAAGGGTATAAGGGGGTGTGTGGGGGAAAAAGTGAATATAGGGTCATGTTGGGGGTGGTTCACAACCTCTGGGAAAAATCCGAAATTGGAAGAAAGTCGTACCCTGATGGTGAGATGCCCTCGTATCTCAAAAACTGTGAACATTTTGGTAAAGCACTTGAACTAAAAATTGAAGAAACCCTGGGACCTTTTTGGAGAATTGAAAAAAAAGATGGCTTCCGAACAAAAAAAAATGGCCGCCATACAAAATTGGATCTTCAATAGCTCGGGAACGGTACAACTTGGATGAAGAGTGTTTGACCAAATGTCATAGGGAATCGAGAGAGCTACCTGGTGGGGTCGATGAAAATTCAAGATGGCGTTTTTTTTTTTTTTTTTTTTACTTTCGCCATACATTTGAAATGACAAAAATTTTTTTTTTTCATAATGACAAAAGAGTGCCTCGCGGGCCGCTTGCGGCCCGCGCACCGCCCCAAAATACTAGTATATATAATATATAAAGCTAAATTACCACTGACTGACTCACTCACTGACATAGAGAAACCTAAAGGGTATAAGGAGGTGTGTGGGGGGAAAAGTGAATATAGGGTCGTGTTAGGGGTGGTTCACAACCTCTGGGAAAAATCTGAAATTGGAAGAAAGTCGTACCCTGATGGTGAGATGCCCTCGTATCTCAAAAACGGTAAACATTTTTGCCAAAGCACTTGAACTAAAAATTGAAAAAACCCTGGGACCTCTTTAGAGAATTGAAAAAAAAGATGGCTTCCGAAGAAAAAAACATGGCCGCCATACAAAATTGAAATGTTAATATCTCGGAACCGGTACAACTTGGATGGGGAGTGTTTGACCAAATGTCATAGGGAATCGGGAGAGCTACCTGGTGGGGTCGATGAAAATTCAAGATGGCGGATTCAAGATGGCGGCCAAATTTCAAAATGGTCCGAGGGGGCTGATTTTTTGCATCCGGGGGTTTTCGAGGTCTCTTATTTCATTGGTGAAAAAAAAATTAGGAAAAGTTTTTTTTTAAATATGGCCGCCATACATTGGTATTTTTTCATCTGTAGTTTCCATACATTGCATTTTTACTTATTTAGATGGTTGTTGATGGCCCCTGGTTAGCCCTTGGATGTTCAGGAGAACGGCCCACATATTTTCGCGCCATATGCTTCAAGTAGAAGAGTCAAAAGTGGAAACACTATTTTGAACCTTACAGTCATAGAAATAGATATATGAATAGATACTAAGAAGAAGATTGAGGGAGAGTTTTCTCTTTTAGAAAATGGCGTCCATTTTGAAATAACAAAATGGCGGACTTCAAGTTTTTGATAAAGTCGTCATGGGTATCGTTTTCGAGGTTTTTGGGGGTACAGATTTCAAAATTGGCGTCCATTTTGAAATTAAAGATGGCGGACGTCACTTTTTTGAAAAAGTCGTCATGGGTATCGTTTCCGAGGTTTTTGGGGGTACAGATTTCAAAATTGGCGTCCATTTTGAAATTAAAGATGGCGGACGTCACTTTTTTGAAAAAGTCGTCATGGGTATCGTTTCCGAGGTTTTTGTGGGTACAGATTTCAAAATTGGCGTCCATTTTGAAATTACAGATGGCGGACGTCACTTTTTTGAAAAAGTCGTCATGGGTATCGTTTCCGAGGTTTTTGGGGGTACAGATTTCAAAATTGGCGTCCATTTTGAAATTAAAGATGGCGGACGTCACTTTTTTGAAAAAGTCGTCATGGGTATCGTTTTCGAGGTTTTTGGGGGAGTAGATTTCGAAAATGGCGTCCATTTTGAAATTAAAGATGGCGGACGACACTTTTTTGAAAAAGTCGTCATGGGTATCGTTTTCGAGGTTTTTGGGGGAGTAGATTTCGAAAATGGCGTCCATTTTGAAATTAAAGATGGTGGACGTCACTTTTTTGAAAATGTCGTCATGGGTATCGTTTTCGAGGTTTTTGGGGGAGTAGATTTCGAAAATGGCATCCATTTTGAAATTTAAGATGGCGGACGTCACTTTTTTGAAAAAGTCGTCATGGATATCGTTTTCGAGGTTTTTGGAGGAGTAGATTTCGAAAATGGCGCGGACGTCACTTTTTTGAAAAAGTCGTCATGGGTATCGTTTTCGAGGTTTTTGGGGGAGTAGATTTCAAAATTGGCGTCCATTATGAAATTAAAGATGGCGGACGTTACTTTTTTGAAAAAGTCGTCATGGGTATCGTTTTCGAGGTTTTTGGGGGTACAGATTTCAAAATTGGCGTCCATTTTGAAATTAAAGATGGCGGACGTCACTTTTTTTAAAAAGTCGTCATGGGTATCGTTTCCGAGGTTTTTGTGGGTACAGATTTCAAAATTGGCGTCCATTTTGAAATTAAAGATGGCGGACGTCACTCTTTTGAAAAAGTCGTCATGGGTATCGTTTTCAAGGTTTTTGGGGGTGTAGATTTTAAAAATGGCGTTCATTTTGGAATCAAAGAGGGCGGATATCACTTTTTTGAAAAAGTCGTCATGGGTATCGTTTTCGAGGTTATTGGGGGTGTAGATTTCAAAAATGGCGTTCATTTTGGAATCAAAGATGGCGGATATCACTTTTTTGAAAAAGTCGTCATGGGTATCGTTTTCGAGGTTTTTGGGGGTGTAGATTTCGAAAATGGCGTCCATTTTGAAATTAAAGATGGCGGATGTCACTTTTTAGAAAAAGTCGTCATGGGTATCGTTTTCGAGGTTTTTGAGGGTGTAGATTTCGAAAATGGCGACCATTTTGAAATTAAAGATGGCGGACGTCACTTTTTTGAAAAAGTCGTCATGGGTATCGTTTCCGAGGTTTTTGGGGGTACAGATTTCAAAATTGGCGTCCATTTTGAAATTAAAGATGGCGGACGTCACTTTTTTGAAAAAGTCGTCATGGGTATCGTTTTCGAGGTTTTTGGGGGTGTAGATTTCAAAAATGGCGTCCATTTTGAAATTAAAGATGGCGGATGTCACTTTTTAGAAAAAGTCGTCATGGGTATCGTTTTCGAGGTTTTTAAGGGTGTAAAGTCGTCACCAATGCAGAGTCTACATAAACAAATAATCGCGGGCCGCATGCGGCCCGCGCACCGCCCCAAAATACTAGTTATACTATATAAAGCTAAATTACCACTGACTCACTGACTCACTGACTCACTGACTGACTGACATAGAGAAACCTAAAGGGTATAAGGAGGTGTGTGGGGGGAAAAGTGAATATAGGGTCGTGTTGGGGGTGGTTCACAACCCCTGGGAAAAATCCGAAATTGGAAGAAAGTCGTACCCTGATGGTGAGATGCCCTCGTATCTCGAAAACGGTAAACAATTTTGCCAAAGCACTTGAACTAAAAATTGAAGAAACCCTGGGACCTCTTTGGAGAATTGAAAAAAAAGATGGCCCCCGAACAAAAAAACATGGCCGCCATAAAAAATTGGATCTTCAATAGCTCGGGAACGGTACAACTTGGATGGGGAGTGTTTGACCAAATGTCATAGGGAATCGGGAGAGCTACCTGGTGGGGTCGATGAAAATTCAAGATGGCGGATTCAAGATGGCGGCCAAATTTCAAAATGGTCCGAGGGGGCTGATTTTTTGCATCCGGGGGTTTTCGAGGTCCCTTATTTCATTGGTGAAAAAAAAATTAGGAAAAGTTTTTTTTTAAATATGGCCGCCATACATTGGTATTATTTCATCTGTAGTTTCCATACATTGCATTTTTACTTATTTAGATGGTTGTTGATGGCCCCTGGTTAGCCCTTGGATGTTCAGGAGAACGGCCCACATATTTTCGCGCCATATGCTTCAAGTAGAAGAGTCAAAAGTGGAAACACTATTTTGAACCTTACAGTCATAGAAATAGATATATGAATAGATACTAAGAAGAAGATTGAGGGAGAGTTTTCTCTTTTAGAAAATGGCGTCCATTTTGAAATAAAAAAATGGCGGACTTCAAGTTTTTGATAAAGTCGTCATGGGTATCGTTTTCGAGGTTTTTGGGGGTACAGATTTCAAAATTGGCGTCCATTTTGAAATTAAAGATGGCGGACGTCACTTTTTTGAAAAAGTCGTCATGGGTATCGTTTCCGAGGTTTTTGGGGGTACAGATTTCAAAATTGGCGTCCATTTTGAAATTAAAGATGGCGGACGTCACTTTTTTGAAAAAGTCGTCATGGGTATCGTTTCCGAGGTTTTTGTGGGTACAGATTTCAAAATTGGCGTCCATTTTGAAATTACAGATGGCGGACGTCACTTTTTTGAAAAAGTCGTCATGGGTATCGTTTTCGAGGTTTTTGGGGGAGTAGATTTCGAAAATGGCGTCCATTTTGAAATTAAAGATGGCGGACGACACTTTTTTGAAAAAGTCGTCATGGGTATCGTTTTCGAGGTTTTTGGGGGAGTAGATTTCGAAAATGGCGTCCATTTTGAAATTAAAGATGGTGGACGTCACTTTTTTGAAAATGTCGTCATGGGTATCGTTTTCGAGGTTTTTGGGGGAGTAGATTTCGAAAATGGCATCCATTTTGAAATTTAAGATGGCGGACGTCACTTTTTTGAAAAAGTCGTCATGGATATCGTTTTCGAGGTTTTTGGAGGAGTAGATTTCGAAAATGGCGCGGACGTCACTTTTTTGAAAAAGTCGTCATGGGTATCGTTTTCGAGGTTTTTGGGGGTGTAGATTTCGAAAATGGCATCCATTTTGAAATTAAAGATGGCGGACGTCACTTTTTTGAAAAAGTCGTCATGGGTATCGTTTTCGAGGTTTTTGGGGGTGTAGATTTCAAAAATGGCGTCCATTTTGAAATTAAAGATGGCGGATGTCACTTTTTAGAAAAAGTCGTCATGGGTATCGTTTTCGAGGTTTTTGGGGGTGTAGATTTCAAAAATGGCGTCCATTTTGAAATTAAAGATGGCGGATGTCACTTTTTAGAAAAAGTCGTCATGGGTATCGTTTTCGAGGTTTTTGGGGGTGTAGATTTCGAAAATGGCGTCCATTTTGACAATAACGATGGCGGATGTCAATTTTTTGCAAAAGTCGTCATGGGTATCGTTATCGAGGTTTATGGGGGTGTGTGTAGACGAGGTTTTTGGGGGTGTAGATGTCGAAAATGGCGTCCATTTTGAAATTAAAGATGGCGGACGTCACTTTTTTGAAAAAGTCGTCATGGGTATCATTTTCGAGGTTTTTGGGAGTGTAGATTTCAAAAATGGCGTTCATTTTGGAATCAAAGATGGCGGATATCACTTTTTTGAAAAAGTCGTCATGGGTATCGTTTTCGAGGTTTTTGGGGGTGTAGATTTCGAAAATGGCATCCATTTTGAAATTAAAGATGGCGGACGTCACTTTTTTGAAAAAGTCGTCATGGGTATCGTTTTCGAGGTTTTTGGGGGTGTAGATTTCAAAAATGGCGTCCATTTTGAAATTAAAGATGGCGGATGTCACTTTTTAGAAAAAGTCGTCATGGGTATCGTTTTCGAGGTTTTTGGGGGTGTAGATTTCAAAAATGGCGTCCATTTTGAAATTAAAGATGGCGGACGTCACTTTTTGAAAAAGTCGTCATGGGTATCGTTTTCGAGGTTTTTGGGGGTGTAGATTTCAAAAATGGCGTTCATTTTGGAATCAAAGATGGCGGATATCACTTTTTTGAAAAAGTCGTCATGGGTATCGTTTTCGAGGTTTTTGAGGGTGTAGATTTCGAAAATGGCGTCCATTTTGAAATTAAAGATGGCGGACGTCACTTTTTTGAAAAAGTCGTCATGGGTATCGTTTCCGAGGTTTTTGGGGGTACAGATTTCAAAATTGGCGTCCATTTTAAAATTAAAGATGGCGGACGTCACTTTTTAGAAAAAGTCGTCATGGGTATCGTTTTCGAGGTTTTTAAGGGTGTAAAGTCGTCACCAATGCAGAGTCTACATAAACAAATAATCGCGGGCCGCATGCGGCCCGCGCACCGCCCCAGAATACTAGTTATTATACTATATAAAGCTTAATTACCACTCACTGACTGACTGACTGACTGACATAGAGAAACCTAAAGGGTATAAGGAGGTGTGTGGGGGAAAAAGTGAATATAGGGTCGTGTTGGGGGTGGTTTATAACCTCTGGGAAAAATCCGAAATTGGAAGAAAGTCGTACCCTGATGGTGAGATGCCCTCGTATCTCAAAAACTGTGAACATTTTTGCCAAAGCACTTGAACTAAAAATTGAAGAAACCCTGGGACCTTTTTGGAGAATTGAAAAAAAAGATGGCTTCCGAACAAAAAAAAAATGGCTGCCATACAAAATTGGATCTTCAATAGCTCGGGAACGGTACAACTTGGATGAAGAGTGTTTGACCAAATGTCATAGGGGATCAGGAGAGCTACCTGGTGGGGTCGATGAAAATTCAAGATTGCGGATTTTTTTTTTTTTTTTACTTTCGCCATACATTGGTTCGAAAGTAGTTTTGATGAAACTATTAGAAATTAAAAACATTTTTTTTTTTTTAAATTCTAAAAGAATGCCTCGCGGGCCGCTTGCGGCCCGCGCACCGCCCCAAAATACTAGTACTTAATATAAAATTGATCAAGATGGTATGGTTCCTATAAATTTAAATTTGTAGAATTGTTACGTTTCTAACTTGCACCATACAACAGGAAAATCCATTACATACAGGGTGCGCCCTAGGGGGAAGATTCGTAAACAGCTTATTGTTAACACCCTGTATAAGGGTGCGGGCTAATGTTTGTTTCGTGGAAAATCGTTTTATTCTATTACCGCCTTCAATGGGGTTTTGATTTGTTTTCCTTTAAGTGTAATGGTTCTTTTGTAACGATGTGAATCTAAAACGGAAGAAATATGTTCCTTATTTATTTATTTATGGTATAGGCCTAATTAAACTAGACACGGTTGTAAATGACACCCGCGGTCACCCATCTAAAGACTGGCCGAGCCGAACGTTATTCAGCAATCACTGATATCTGAATCACTGTTTTCTTCTTGCCCATCAAAAAAGTGAGGAAAGCCTGAAAACTGACACCAGTGTTATTTAAAAGTGCTGTTTATAAGTATAGTTATTTCAAATATATATCAATATTTAATTATTTAATATAATAAAAATATTTCAGCGCGTGGAGCGTGTATGCCGATAGCTCTGGCGAGGTTATTCGTTGTTGTTTGAATTTTTCATTTATATTTATATATCTTATTATGTAAAATTTGTCATTTGTTCATTGTTTAGACGTACTGGTCATTATTCTATGGTTTAGACTTTGTTTGTTTCTTTTCTTTGTTCTGTTTGTTATTTTTTTTTATTTCTGTCCACGCATTTTTATCTGTCGTAATGTCACTTGCTGGTTCCAACAGAATATCAGCGCTGGTTGCTCGTAAGCGCAACCAGCATTACGCTGAGTTGGGACCAGTTTTGTGACAGAAATACTAGGTAAAATACTGTTGTTTTTTTGTTTTATCATTTGTTTTGTCGTTATGTATTGTACCGCTTATTTTTTGTTGCAAATAAAAATTCTGTATTCTGTATTCTGATATTAAGGTGGATTCACTAGGTCAGCGCAAAGTTCATTTTTTAGTAAATACAGTTAAACTGCTCGTTGTGAATTAAAAATAATTGGCCAAGTACTAGTCGGACTCGCGCACGGAGGGTTCCGTACTGTATGGGAGCCCCCCTCAAATATTTATTTTATTTCAATTTTATTATTTATTAATGAAGTGAATTTAAAACTACATATTCTGTGAAAATTTCAAGCATCTACCTGTTACCATTATTAATATAGAGCGAAAAACGTCTGAAAAATCAGGTTTGTTGTATGGGAGCCCCCCTTAAATTTTTATTTTCTTTTTAGTATTTGTTGTTATAGCGGCAACAGAAATACATCATCTGTGAAAATTTCAGCTTCCTAGCTATCATGATTCATGAGATACAGCCCGGTGACAGACGGACAGACAGACGCACAGACGGACATCGAAGTCTTAGTAATAGGGTCCCGTTTTTACCCTTTGGGTACGGAACCCTAAAAACAATGGGTTG
The DNA here is from genome assembly GCA_964007245.1 of Hypomecis atomaria. Classification (NCBI taxonomy): domain Eukaryota; kingdom Metazoa; phylum Arthropoda; class Insecta; order Lepidoptera; family Geometridae; genus Hypomecis; species Hypomecis atomaria. The sequence goes on along the minus strand of OZ023308.1, from coordinate 9,689,682 downwards.
CACTCTGGGAGCGCCGGCAGAAGTGAAAACTTGAACATATGAAGTACTATCATATATCTGGTAAAACACAATATCACATACGCACACTCGCGCTAGCGCCCTGCGCCGCTAATCGAAACAGCAGGAGCAGGCATACATTTTCGCCGCGTGATAGAAAGAGAGCGGGATATTAGTTTCTCTCTACGCCGCACCGGCGGTCTACTCTAGCTCCATCTTACGAATTTTCGATCAGGTTACGCGGCTGTCCTGACGCGAGTTTAACATTTTTTACCCATCCCCAAAAGTGCACAACGCCGAAGTTTTCACTTTAAAAAACTCATTCAGCGTCCATGGCCCAAGAATAGATAGTTAACGCGATATAAAGCCCGATTACAGAGGCGCCAGCGTAAATTTATAAATGCCTAAAGTGAAATAGAAACAGAACTATGCTATTTGGCTAACATAATTACGATGGCGCCTCTGCAATCGGGCTTATTATACACCTATAAACCAAAATAAGGGCTAGCTTATGCTCAAGAGTCCACAAACTAAAAACTAAGGTGAAAATCGGCGAAAGTCCGGAGAGCTAAGGTTGTCGGGGAATATCTCCGAGCAAAAGAACACTATGAACAGGAGGTTAAAAATGCTCAGATTAGAAGCTGGAAAGATTTTTGTGAGAAGCAGGACAAAGAAGGAATGTGGGAGGGGATCTACCGGGTGATTGGAAGAACGAGCAAGAGACATGAAGACCTGCCACTGACTAAAGATGGTGCAACTCTTGACGAAATCGAATCCGCCAAACTTTTAGCAGAAATATTCTACCCTGAAGATAGAAAAGCTGATGATACACCAGAACATGAGGAAATAAGAGCAAAAGCTGAGCAAGTAAATGAGCCGGGTCATAATGAATCCTATGATCCGCCATTTACTCACGAAGAACTCATGTCTGTCACCAACAGTTTTAACCCAAAAAAAGCACCCGGTAACGATGGCTTTACTGCAGATATCTGCAAACGCGCAATCAACCAAGCCCCTGATGTCTTTTTGTCACTGGCAAACAAATGCCTTGACCTTGGATACTTTCCAGAACCCTGGAAAGAAGCTACAGTGGTAATTCTGAGAAAGCCAGGAAAGGATAATTACCACGAGCCGAAGTCATACAGGCCAATAGGTTTGTTGCCAGTGATGGGAAAGATATTGGAAAAGATGATTGTGGGTCGAATTAAATGGCACATTGTCCCCAAACTTAGTCCATGTCAATATGGGTTTATGCCACAGAAGAGCACTGAGGACGCCCTCTATGATCTGATCAAGCATATAAGAGTAAAGATCGATGAAAAGAAGCTGGTCACGCTGGTATCGTTAGACATAGAGGGAGCCTTCGACAGTGCATGGTGGCCTATCATTAGACTCAGGCTAGCGGAGGAGGGATGCCCTATCAACATTAGAAGGGTAACGGATAGTTACCTAGACAACCGGAAGGTAGGAGTCCGATACGCGGGTAAAGAGGTGACAAAGACAACTTCAAAAGGATGTGTCCAGGGGTCCATTGGAGGGCCAATTTTTTGGGACATCATACTAGACCCGCTGTTGAAAGGACTTCGACTTCGTGGCGACTATTGTCAGGCGTTTGCTGACGACGTGGTTTTAATATTCGAAGGTCACACGGCAATGGAAGTCGAACGACGTGCTAATGATGCGCTCGCGTATGTGCAGCAGTGGGGAATCAGCAATAAACTTAAATTTGCGCCGCATAAAACAACAGCAATGCTCTTAACAAGGAAACGTCGTTTTGATACCCCACAGCTGCACATGGGCGGCGTTACTATTGCCATGTCAAAACAAGTCAAACTTCTAGGACTCCTCATTGACGATAAATTAGCCTTTAACTCTCACATCGCCTATGTTTGTAAAAAAGCTCTAAACATATATAAACAACTATCTAGAGCTGCGAAAGTTAGTTGGGGCCTTCATCCGGAGGTAATAAGGTCAATATATACAGCAGTAGTTGAGCCGATTTTGCTGTATGCGGCGAATGTTTGGGCTCCGGCATCTAAAAAAGGGACAATTCGCAAACAGCTGAATGCTGTCCAAAGGGGCTTTGCACTGAAACTGTGTAAGGCCTACCGCACGGTCTCCCTGAACTCGGCATTGGTGTTGGCTGGGATGCTCCCCCTGGACCTTCGAACTCAAGAAACAGAAGCGTTATATAGGGTCAAGAGGGGGGTAGCTCATCCATTGCTGGGGAGCGGAGAGATCGAGCGGAGAACAGCATTCGCTGACACCCCTCATCCGGCGCAGCAAATGAGCCTCCAATTCATGAGCCTGGAAAACGAAGAGCAGCTAGATCAGAATAATTCTCAAGCAGTCAGGATATTCACGGACGGCAGCAAGATTGAGGGCAAGGTTGGAGCAGCGTTGTCCTTATGGAACAGTGTCGCTGAAACCAAAGCCCTCAAACTAAAGCTGCCCTCCTATTGCACCGTTTATCAGGCAGAATTGTTGGCAATATGTAGAGCGATGGACGAAATATACAAGAGTCGGGAACGGACATTTGGCGTATATAGTGACTCAAGGTCGGCTCTGGAAACAATCGCCAACGGCTGCTCTCTCCATCCACTCGCAGTCGCAACCCGTAATGTACTAAAACAATGTATAGCTCAAAGCAAAACTGTACAATTTTACTGGATAAAAGCTCACGTGGGACTTGAGGGGAATGAGAGAGCGGATACATTGGCAAAAGACGCGGCTTTAAAATTGAAAACCAGACCGAATTACGATAAAGTCCCGGTTTCATTTGTCAAACGTCAAATCCGACTGGAGACGATCGACGAATGGAACCGGAGATATGTGACTGGTGACACTGCATCGACAACCAAAATATTTTTCCCGGATGCCAGCGTAGCTTTCAGGATGGTTCGAAAGATTAATCCCCAGGGAATACTCACTCAGATGTTGACTGGGCATGGCGGATTCTCCCAATACTTGCATAGGTTCAAATTGAGGGACAACCCGTCATGCTCCTGTGAGCCGAATGTGGAGGAAACCCCGGTCCACATCCTGGTAGACTGTCCCATATATGGCAGAGAAAGGTGCGAGGTGGAGCAGGAGATAGGTGTTCAGATAACGAAGGAAAGTATATGTCACATAATAAGGGATAACAAAGTTAACGATATATTTCTAAAATACTGTATAACGATAGGAAAAAGGACAATAAATAAAAACAAAACGCTAGATAAAATATAGGTTGAATATTTATATTAATAATATATCTATATCAACCTAATAATAGGATAAGTTTTGATGTGAAAAGTACTATAAGCAAACGGTAATTTTAAAGATAGCTTAGAATAAGATAACTGAAGTATGAGAAATTGTAAATTAAAAAAAAAAAAAAAAAGTTCCTAAATAAATAAATAGTAAAACCCCCCTGATTACGTTAGGGAGTAGCTCGCGGGCCCGGCCTATGCGCCGGGACAGGTAAAAAAAAAAAAAAAAAAAAAAGGTGAAAATCGGCTAATGCATTTTCGTGCTTGACCACTAATTTGGTTTTTAGGGTTCCTTACCCAAAGGGAAAAACGGGACCCTATTACTAAGACTTCGATGTCCGTCTGTCTGTCTGTCACCGGGCTGTATCTCATGAACCATGATAGCTAGGCAGCTGAAATTTTCACAGATGATGTATTTCTGTTGCCGCTATAACAACAAATACTTACTAAAAACAAAATAAAATAAATATTTAAGGGGGGCTACCATACAACAAACCTGAATTTTTAGACGTTTTTCGCTCTATATTAATAATGGAATTAGGTACATGCTTGAAATTTTCACAGAATATTAGGTTTTATATTCACTTCAATATTAAATAATAAAATTAAAATAAAATAAATATTTAAGGGGGGCTCCCATACAGTACGGAACCCTCCGTGCGCGAGTCCTACTCATACTTGGCCGATTATTTAGTTTGACTATGTAACACGCCAATGAGTAGTTTGTCTGTAAAAGGCAAAAAACCTACAAAATATTTGAATTTCGCGCGCTAATTGTGACCATCAGCCTTAATAAGCAACGTTTGACACGGTCAGTCTTCGGATAGTTGACCTCTGGTGGCAATATTTTCAACTAAACAAAATGATCAAATCCATAGAGAAGTGATTACTCCATACTACAACTGTATATTATGCTCGTGGGTGTAAATAGCTAAAGCATAACAACCCTCGGTATTATCTCGGAGACCGCACTGTTATTTATATTGCCACCCTTAACAATAAAACAATTATCCTCCGCCATCCCTCATCTGTACACTATGACAAGGATTAGCACTAACATGGGTGATGAAATTCTCTCCGCGCTATGAATCCTGCCCACTGCCACTTTAACTTGCCAATCCGCTGAGCTACCTATGTTAATAACTTTAGTTCACCTACGAGTCTGTTCATTTTTGATTCGATCTCGCAGAGAAACTCCAAGCATAGCCCTCTTCATAGCTACTTTGAGCATGCTTATAAGTGAAGCCCGTAATATACAGGGTTATTTCTAATCAAATAGCATCCTTTTAGGGGCTTATTCTGTACATTAAAACTAACAACTTTTGTTGTGCGACATTTGTCAAAACACAAAAAAAATGGTGTTCCATAGAAAAGTATCGTTCACCCGCGTCCAAATATGGAACTAGCTGTTTTTTTAGTTTTGACTATATTCGCAGAACAAAATTTGTTAGTTTTGATGTACAGAAAAAGCCCCTAAAAGATACTAATTGATTAGAAATAACCCTGTATAACTGCGCAAAATATACATGGCTAATGTCAATCTCATACAATTCCGGATTTATAGCTTAGCTTTTTTGCTAATTGAATGTGAGTCATTATTTAATTTAATTTTTATTTGTTTTGATTTTTACCGGATTCCTTGGATTCTTATCCATATCTAGGTATATGCAAAAAATCGTCGTTCGAACGACTGAACGTATACGTAAATAGTCACCTGGCTGAGTGAGAGCGTGAGCGAGCATTGACAATCTGCGATTGTGCAAGCGAGACGACAGGAGGGATAGTGTTTCGTATACCAACTTTTCGAATTGTTCAATTGTAGCGTCTCTGACCCGTGTTTTTCCTCCCAGACACGTTCGATCCCATCCTTGTCAGGCTATTTCATCCCTCATCCCTATCTATGTTTACACCCTCTCGAGGGAAGTTTAAGTGAATTATTTATTTATGTTGGTAATACTGTTAATCAGCTAAACTGTTTTGAAATGAGGGTAGGGAGTGTGGTTGTGTGAAAAAAGTTTGCGGAGCCATAGACAATATTTTTAATGGACAGATTTTGCGACAGGCAACGCTCAGTCGTAAATGCGCGGTCACCTATACAGGGTTATTTCTAATCAATTAGCATCCTTTTAGGAGCTTATTCTGTACATAAAAATTAATAACTTTTTTTCTAAAACTTTTATTAATTCTCAAAAAACAGTTGTTGTTTCATAGAAAAATATCGTTCACCTTCGACAGAATGAATAGAACAGCTGTTTTTTTTTAGTTTTGACAAAAGTCGCAGAACAAAAGTTGTTAGTTTTGATGTACAGAATAAGCCCCTAAAAGGATGCTAATTGATTAGAAATAACTCTATACCCTGTATACATGTTGTCGCGGGTGAAGAATATTTTTCTATGGAAAAACAAATTTTTTTTTGAGTTTTGACAAAAGTCGCAGAACATAAGTTGTTAGTTTTGAATTTGATGTACAGAATACGCCCCTAAAAGGATGCTAATTGATTAAAAATAACCCTGTATAATCGAAGAGACTTTAACGGCCTTTGCCTTTGCTTTACTTCGATGATCGCTAAGGAACACTTACTGATGCTACGCCAGGAGCACTACAGTTTGTCTTTACAGATTGTGAGTCAGGTTACCACAGTAGAAAGCCAATAAATACCTCCAGGATTTATACTGGCATTAGGCCCAATTATGAAGGCACCATCGTAAAGCGTTCTCTCTATCGAATGCCTAAAGTGAAAAAGAAACAGAAATATGCTAATTAGCTATTATAATTACGATAGCGCCGTAATAATCGGGCCTACTATCCGCACGACGACGTCTCAATTTAACAGCCCTATCTGCCGAATGTCTCGTGGTCGCAATGCATTTCTCAAAATCTGTACCGAATTCGACATTTTTATGACAAATTCGCGGACTGTTACTGACTTTTAACTTGCAAGGTTCCACCTGAACTTACATACATCCCTTGCAAGTTGAATAAAAGCTTTATAAATCAGCGGTTTCAGACACAGGCAATTGACTGCCGACAAAATATATGTACCTATATGGAACAGCGATATTCATAATGATGTCTGCAATGCTATCCTAGAGTATGTCCTTCGCCTAGAGATACATAGACACACCTCATTGTTACCTACAATACACTCGACAAAAATGAAAATCAAAAATAAATTCTCTCAATTCAAACCGGCCGATTCCATTTTTAATTTAAACGCGCGCCCGCGACTGCGTTCAATCAATCCATAGACATTTTTTTTTCATTCGCAACCTCCTTTCATCCTCCGACCACAAATAAAACGCGTACAATGGCGAAATCACAAATTACGCGTACAATTTACATAGAAAAGTGACAAGTTACGCAGCGTAACATTTGTTAGCCCCATTGTATTGTAACGTATTATACCTTTTAGTGATGTGCTTCAATTCAGGTACGTTGTGCAGTCCTTTTTATAATTTTATTACTAGCTGCCCCGGTGAACTTCATAACACCTTAGCGCCACTTGCAACCTAATACAGTAAACTTTCTCAGGTAGGAACATTTTGAATGGGAAAAATAAATTCAAGTTTTTATCATTATTCTCGCTACTTTTTTTAACTGTTAAAACGGTTAGCTTTCACAGATATTTAAAGATTAAAATTAGCCACATCAGTTCAGCCGTTTTTGAGTTTTAGCGAGACTAATAACCACGATGCATTTTTATATAAAAGAAAAACAAGATATAAGACTCTTGAGGGACATAATATACATAATTGACATACTATAGACATAATTGCCGGTATTTATAAATATTTTTACTTATATTCGTATATCTCATATTTATCTTGTATTCGTATATTTAACACATCTTTCGTCGTCGTCGTTTCAGCCAAAGAGCGTACACTGCTGGACATAGACCTCTGATAGATCTTCAATAAGCCTGGTATCTAGTGCTTCGTTCTGAATGTCATTCATAGTCTTTGACATTTACGTGTCTATAGACAATTGTTTGGCATCAATGTTCGATTGAAACTAACTGAATTGGAAAAAAAAATGCCAATAGAAACACAAGGTAGGTACAATTTTAGTTATAATCTTTGCAGAGACAAGACTTATGACTAAGATTATGCTAAATAATTGTCTGTAGAAGCCTAAAATTATCCAAGACCATGGACTTGGCTCAACCGAGACTTCGCATTTTATCGCCAAGCAAAAACTATCACATCCCTATCCCACCTTAAAGTTCTCGCCTTATTTATATTTATACATTTTACGTATTTGGTGCGTACTAACAAGATGTTTACGCGCCCGCCTTCTGTCAAAGTGTCCCGCCAAAACCTTCAATGGCTTTTTTTGTGACCATAGACAATTTGACTTTCTTTTCGGCAAAGGCGTTTGACAGCGGAACGACGCGGTAGGTAAAGCAAAACTCATTGTTGTTCGTAACGCAACTTTTTAATCTGATTTGGTTTAGGACAAGTTTCGAATTGATGTTTAATTCGATGGAAAATTGCGATGTGAAATTAGATTTCGATTCGGTACGGCTTATGTCAATTTTAAGTGGTTTTAAAGCGACACCGGGTCCGATTGCTTAAATAAATCTGTGAGATTGAAAACAAAAATACCTCTATGTATCTACTTAGAACTGAATTACGTGTTAGATTTTTTTATTGTAATACTTCGTTGTATTTCTTTTTGACGTGATAACGTCTTATAAATAGATGAACGCTGGCTGCACGCACGAAAAAGTGTCACGTTCCACCTGAGCCGAGCGAGCAAACGAGAGACGGAGCAAGCGATAGAGACATGATCAGCCTAAGTTCGGCTTGTTTCAGTTGTTGATTCAACAATGTTTTCTTGTGACGGTATCACGTAAGATTATCGTCCGTAAACCGACTTTATTGACATCAATGTTATTTCTTTAAATTTACTTCGGAATTAATATAATTAAAACAATAAAAGATTATCGCAATTATCATTAAAATGTAGAGCTGGAAAATGATAATTTAAGAAATATAATTTTTACTGATCACAAAGAATTGACTCGACAAAAATTGAGTTTCTATTTTATTTATCTAAATAGTGTTCATATGAAAAAGTAACAAGAATAGTAATGTAATAACATAAGATAGAGCTCCATGACAATATTTTCTTCTTATTCGAGATCACTTAAAATTACTGAGATTTATACTACGCAATAAAATCACAAATAAAAAAAAGTAGCACGTGTCAGAAAAGACCAATTTCGTCAGAAAAGTCTTAGTTCAGCAAAGAGTTCGATCGTCACCCGATATTAGATAGAAAACTTAGTCAGCGGCTAAATCCAATATCGTGCTTGTGCCAATTCTACAAAAAAAGTTTGTCATAGACAATCTGCGGAAAGTGGCGGAAAAACCATTGGGAACACGCGGCGTCCAATATGGCGGTTTTATATTGAGTTTTTGAAGATGTGTTCGGGAAAATGGCTTTTGTATTCATGTAACAGCTGAAATAGTGCTTATTAGATATATTTTATGGCCCCATCTTTTATATTTATGTACTTTTATGAGGCATATATTTTCCAATATCCATGTAGGTATGTAGAATACTGGTAGCTCGAAAGTATTGTTAATATTAATATAGACATATTTTTATCACTTTTACTAACTAAAAATTTAATTATGCAATGTGATATTACGCAATGTGATTATTGTTCAATGCCGCCATCACGCCGCCATATTTTACCTAGAAGCAATGTCATAAATAATAAGAGCGGAAACTATGAAATTAGGTACTTACTTTTAATGAAGATTGTTAGTAAAGAAAATAATAGGACATCTGGATCAAAGAGGCGTGGGTTCGATTCCCACCCAGGGCAAGCATTTATGTGATGAACATAGATGTTTGCTCTGTGTTTGGGTGTTATTAAGGTACCTACTATCTATATAAGTATGTATTTAAAAATAAGTTTGTGTACTAGTATATCAGTCTCTGGCAGCCATATCACAAGCTTTGCTTAGTTTAGGGTCAGAGAACGTGTGTAAGATGTCCCCTAGTATTTATTATTATTATTATTTATCATTACCTATGCAAAGCAAATAATTAAATACTGTACAAGGTAATGACCTAAGCTCTATATATTTTTGCATTATCTCTTTTCAAAGCCAGACAACGTTATCCAAAAATATGTAGGTACTTATCAAAGAACATAAAATAAAGATGGCGTCCCTCATTAAGACACAATATCTGACACAGAGGTGAACGTAAAGCACATACTTTATTATTAATATAACCAATCAGATTACGGACATTCCTGCGCGGTAGGGAGAAGAAAAAAATTAAAAGTACAAGAAAAGTGGTTGAATAACTGAGATTAGTTGTACTGGGTTCCGTACAATTCACCGTTGATTTTTGTTTATAATATAATTGCCTTTGTTCGGTTTGCAGGTGACAGATTATATGGATGGCATTGGTTCTAGCAAACCCCGAACATTGGACATACGTGGTACTAAACTTATAAAAATTCTAATTTCAAACGCAACTGACACTACGACACGATAGCAGCAGAAAAAAATGCATTCTCCATTTAAAAAGCTGCTAATTTTTTGGGTTCCGTACCCAAAAGGTAAAAACGGGACCCTATAACTAAGACTCCACTGTCCGTCTGTCTGTCTGTCTTTCTGTCACCAGGCTGTATCTCATGAACCGTTATAGCTAGAAAGCTAAAATTTGACAAAATTTCACAGATGACGTATTTCTGTTGCTGCTATAACAACAAATACTAAAAACAGAAATAAAAATTGAGGGGGTCTCCTATACAACAAACCTGATTTTTTAGCCGTTTTTCGCTCAGTATTAATAATGGTAACAAGTAGATGCTTGAAACATTCACAGAACATTAAATTGTACATAATTTTTAGTAATAAATAATTAAATTACAATAAAATAAATATTCAAGGGGGGCTCCGATAGAGTACGGAACCTTTCGTGCGCGAGTGTGACTTGTGCTTGACCGATTATTATTTGTTCCAACTGTCCAAGGAACCCAGAGCATTAGACAATCGTGGCACTAAACCAACAAAAAAATTAATGTTACCTACCTAGGTACCTAGTAAAATCTAATTTCAAACGCAATTGACACATCGGTAGCAGAAAAATCGGCATATTCTCTATTTAAAACGCCGTATACGTTTTATGCGTTCCAAGGAACCTTTAAAATCGTTATACGAACCCTATAGAATTAAACTTAAAAAAAATCTTGTTTCAAATGCAACAGACATAATATCCGGAGAAAAATACCTATGTACAAACATTCTCTATTTAAAAAAACAGCATTTTTTTTTGTTCCAAGTTTCCAAGGTACTCCGAGCATTAGACAATCGTAGCACAAAACTTAAAAAAATAACTACTAAAATTCTAATTTCAAACGCAACTGACACCACGACACAACGACAGCAGAAAAATCATGTTCTCTATTTAAAAAGTCGCCCATACTTTTTAGGGTTCCGTACCCAAAAGGTAAAAACGGGACTCTATTACTAAGATTCCGCTGTCCTTCTGTCCGTCTGTTACTTGGTACTTTTTTATTTGTTCCAAGTTTCCAAGGAACCCCGAGCATTGGACAATCGTGGCATTAAAGTTATATTTTTACGCCGAAGCGCGCCAATCAGCTTTTATGAGCACTTACTTCGTATGATTTTACGTCTCACCAGATAGCCGCGTAATTAGAGACCGGCCGAGGTGTAAATTTTGTTAGTGCTTTTAGTTCATGTAAATTTTTTGTTTTTTTCTTTTAATGAAAACTAGTGGGTTTATTTTTGCCTAGTTACCTACTTATGAGAAGTTTCCAGAACAAAATATTGTAAAATAAATGGCAAATGTAGTCTACGTAAAGGAGGAGTACCTTGGGTAGGTAATTATGATAGGTACTTCTAAATTTTGATAATTCTTCTGTAACTTACCAATAGTAATAAGTTCATTTACCAAAAAACATATTTACACACATGCATACCCATTACCTTTTTATAATAAATTAAAATTTAGTTACAATTTCAAAGTACTTAGTATTGCAAAATACACATGCAAAAAAATGATCTAAGAGTTTAAATTCTAACGTTGTATCTCTTAAATAAACACATAAACTATATTTAGCTTCCTGACACTCGTAGGTACATACTTAGGGCTACATACTGATAAAGAGGAAATAGATTTTGTGGAAATACTTAGTGAGAGATAATTAACTACCGATGTTTTTAACCAGACCGCGCGTCCATGAGTTTTCATTTCACTATGTTATCATCATCATCATTGGTCCTTCCACCACCTCTTTAGGCGTGGTGAGAATTGGCCTCGGGGAGTGCTCCCCTTTGCCAAGGCTGGGCGCCAGGGGCCGTAACCCCTGGGGAATTTGTTGTGCCGCTGGAGCACTGCATGCTCTATGTAGGTTGCCTCTCCGCGGCGTTGTGGTCTGTGACGATCTTGGTCAGTCTACGTAAGTCGTAAGTTAAAACTGTTAATCTATACAGAATTTTCTTCCTCCGTATGTATAGCAATTTCACGTGGAAGTGCACGTCGTGATTTTACGTCCGGTGGGCGCGCGTGTAGTGGCGCAATGCTTCTCAAGTGAGGGTGTGGTCCGTTATCAGCCCGATCATACATTCTGCGCGCTAGGCGACTTACAAATTCCCTCACTGATTCAATTTTCAGGTCCCTGGCGATAACATCGTTGCGCACGTATCGCCCGGCTCCTGTGCACATGCGTAGAGTGACGTTTTGTATGACTTGTAAGCGTTTTCTTTGTGTTTCAGAGCACAGCACATACCAAGATGGTGCTGCATATGTAAGTCTGGTTCGTATGTATGTTTTGTAAATTCCGATTTTGGTACGTAGCGGGAGTTTTGACTTTAGGACTGGACGGAGAAGTGACCTTGCGGCTTTTGCTTGCCTTACAACATAGTCAACGTGAGGGCACATCCTCAACGTCCTATCTATATGGACTCCCAAGTATTTCACCGTGCTTTCCCATTTTACTTCTTCCCCACGTAGTTTTAACGGAGGGGGTAGTACTCTTTGTGCGCCGGTAAGTATTGCAGACGTTTTTCCGACATTTATAGCCATGCGCCATTTATCAAGCCATTCGGGCAGTAAATTTAAAACGCGCTGTATTCTACCTGCTGCGATAGAAGCTTTCCGAGAGGAAGCAAAGTATGCACTATCATCAGCAAATAGAGCAAGTGTAACTCCACGCTCTCCTGGAAGTCGGTGTTGCTCGTCCAAAATCGGAATATCGTCGGTATATTTTGCATAGTATGGTGGTGACATGCAACTACCTTGAGGCACACCAGCCTTGATTTGCTTGGGCAATGTTAATACTCGTAGGTATTGTCAGTACCTTTTTCCTTCAAAAAGGATAAAACCGCTGTCGCGCTATTTAGGTGCAGGTATAAGCTGATTTCGAAAATATTTGGAATTATCGTTAAGTAAATAGATAACTAAATACTAACAAGATTTACGAGCATGAACCAAATCGGTCAAGAGCGAGTCGAGATTTAGATTTATGAAAATTCAGTTAAAGAGATGAGCCGCGAGGTTTACTGGAACTAGGTACTAGTTTACTGTTTGTCTTTGACATGAAACGTAAAGAAGTGCGTAATAATTAAATAAAGAAATAAATAAAGTTTTTTTTATTAATATTCGAAGATTCCATTATATTCAAAGTTAAAATTATTTCAAACATAAAAAAAGTAATAAAACAAAATTCAGAAATTGAAACAACCAATTCTCTTCCGGGAATCATCAAAACAAGATACAATCGACGTCATTACCGCAACAAAAATCCAATTTCCCCTATCGCATAACATCATCATCATCAACAACAAATCATAAAAAAGACCCCTCTAGGCTAGGGTCCCTTTTATAAAAACACCAATAACATGCATTAACACTGGCCGCATAGAAACGCAGCTGTTCGCGTTATTGAAAAAAAAGAAGCTCTCCCATTGGTCGTGGCCAAAATGGCGGAAACATTAACCGCATCTGTCAGTTTCATATTGTCTATGGTCTAGGGATGGGGCATTAAATATTTGTAGTATGTTCACGTATGTAAAAGTTATGTGGTAATAAGATGTTATGTTTGGCGACAGATGTTATTGCGATAAACGAATAAATACTTACAGTAGTTTTGCGGTGCTTGATTGTTTCGTTATGATTTAGTTTTGTATTTAATAAACAAATATATATCATGGTGGGGAGAGACTGTAGAACTTAAGTAAGTATATCTCTCGGAAGCTTTTCGAAATTAGATAAAATAGGTATATTCTAAGTCCGCGTGCTTCATCTTTGACCGCAACATCGCTTAGGTACCTTAGTAAAAGAAAATCAAAATGTGTCACTCTTTTTACTTTGGAGACATTTAAACTTTCAAGAAATTTATAAAACTAGTAGTTCTCCGAGCAGTAGTCCTCGAACTTGTTTAGCTAAATCTTCATAGGCGTATATTTCGACTCGCTCTAGACCCTGATTTGATTCAAACTGGCAAATATTATAAGGATTTAGATATTAAATAATCTTGGCAAATATTATCAAAATTGGTTGATAAAAAGCACTACAGCGAGTTTCCTCCCATCGAGCTCCCTCCAGCGAGTTTTTTGAGAGAAATACCCTTCTAACGATTTTTTTGCAAAAAAATGGCATGACCGACTTCAACAGTATACAATACTTACGCGAATATTTCGCACGGATCGATATAGCATTTTTCACATTATTGTCGATTTATCGAAAATGGCTCAGCCGACTTCGATAAAATTTAAATGGGGCCAAGAAAAAAATATATTATTTTCAATAAAAAAAGAATTATCGAAATCGAACCACTAACCACTAACCAACGTTCCGCACGGTCAGTACTTGGATGGGTGACCGCGGGTGGCATTTTCCAACTGAGCGCTACCGTGGCTCGGATGACACGTTAAATTGTAGGTCCCGGTTGTTTTAACCTTTTAGCCAAGTCAGAGGCCTTCAGGCGGCCTAAAAACTCTGACACCAGGGCTAGCCATCCGGCCTATACGAACTTACTTATCGAACTACTATGTAAAAAGTTAAGCATGGTTAATTGGTTATACATAAAAAAATATACACGTAGAATTGAGTACCACAGTTTCGTCGGTCAAAAATCGCTGAAGACTTAAAAATAACACAAAAAGAAATGGAACCCGTGTAGGTACACACACAGTCCACACATTTAGACGACACAAGGAATACTGGGCAAGTATCGAGGACTGCAGACAGACGAAGGAGGCATTCCCGGAGTTAAATCCGCGATTCTCCCGTCGGCTGCTAAACCTTACTCGCGACTAACTCCGGCGTGTCGTCGGAGTAGTCACCGGACACTGCTCTCTTAACAAGCATCTATTTATTTTGAGATTTAAAAAAGAGGTGTATCACGTATTATATGACACAGTTAATGCATAAGTTTATAATATGTTTAAATAAATTCTTAATTATGTACATATCACACACACACACAGAGACACACACACAAATAAACAGCGCAACTATGTAATAAATACTCGTATTATGTATGCTGTGAAACTGCAAAAAAAAAATATTGTTTGGTAACATAGTATAAATCAGTTATTGGCCTTAAGTTTAGTTTTTAAGTTAATTTATGTTTTTTAAGGGCTGTTGATTTTAATAAATAAATAAAATAAAATAAATAAATAAAATTTACTATTGAAATGAAATGAAATGATATTTATTTCACAAAAAATAGAGTACAATCAACGTGTTATTTGTAGTATTTGTCCAATCTATTTTGCCATTCCTTGGCATGTGAAATATACAATAATGTCTTAATAATGAAATATACAAATCAAGTGTCCAATAAACTAAAATAATAAAAAAAAAGAAAACATATGCAAAAAAAAATGTTCAATATTGGTGTTACAGACAGCCCTCTATGCAGAGGATGCATGGAGGTAGACAAAACGGTCGCGCATATGCTTCTAGAATGCAACAGCGTGGCGGAACAATGAACAAGCATCCTTGGATCACCGAGGACGCTCCGGGAGACCTGCGCTGGCGTCAGCGAGCTGCTGGCCTTCCTCGGGGACATCGGGTGGCTCGACTCTTCTGCAGCCTGAGTGCGGGAAAGGCCCGCGCGTCAAGGTTCAAGGTTCAAGTACCTAACTTCAAGTTTCATCAAGCTTCGTTAAAAAATGAGACATGTAGATCAAGAATAGAACAATAGAATCAACATGCAGCCAGACGTAAGTAAAATTGTTCAGTCAAAACTGAGACCTCGCTCAGTTGTCTCGCTCGGTCTGTACTTAAGCAAAATCATAGTGAGGTAGGTCGTAAAGTAAAAATAATAAAAACTGGAATAAAAATCGGTTAAAACTACGTAGAACACGCTAGCACAAAAATTTACATAATAAACAGATAACGACAAATGATACTTATAAATAATAAAGTTTACGAGTTAACACAAGCAATTGCAATAAACTAAAGAAATGAAGGAGGTCAACACAACCTTTTTAAATAATCGCGTATTTGCCTGAACCGTTTTTGATAAAACAAAAACAATACCAATCTCCGTTTATTTTACACTTTCCTCGTACCTATAGTGATATAATTTGCTTTTGTATTTTTGTATTAATTAAATTTTATATCATTTATATAATTTACCAATTTATTTTAACAAGACGTAATTTAGGATGTACAAGTGTGCCAATTATCCAGGAAGTTAAAGAGGGCGCCACTATCGCTATTTATAAGCTGTGATTCTTAGTTTGTAAGAGAAAAATCATTGAAATAGGTTTGACACTGAACTTATATGTAAAAACTTTATATTTTTTTAACGCTAATATTTTACTTTGGCGTAATGGTGGTTGTAAGAATTTTAGGTAGGTACTTATGAATTTAATGTATTTAATATCGTATATTTAACTACTTACGAAAATTGTTATCCCACCGTGTAAAATATTATACCACTAAATACAATTAAAAGAGTATTAATTTTGTCTCGTCACTTACGAGCAATTTTATTGTTATCTACAGGACAGGCCTATGTCCACCAGTGGTCGTCTTACTCCGGATATGAAAATGATGTATAATAAAATATCTAAAACAATAACCGATGTAGTCAAACTTAGAAAAACTATAAGTTACTTTTTACGCATGGCAAAATTTAGTAGGTACCAAATTTGACCACCGTACGTTATAAATTTGTCCCATCGAGGTGTGAATTTTAGTACTTAAAATGTAAATTGCGATCGTGGAGCCATAACTTTTAGTAAATAATCGGCCACTTACGAGTCGGACTCGCGCACGAAGGGTTCCGCACCGTATGGGAGCACCCCTATATTTTACTTCAATTATTTATTTTTGAAGTGAACATACAACTAAATATTCTGTGAATATTTCAACCGTCTACTTGTTAGTGTTACCAATATTAATATCAAGAGACATGCTTTTTCGTGTGTGCAGCCGGCGTGTGAGCTACGATGACGTCGTTTTTGCGTCGGGGTTTAAAAAGCCAAATAAAAATAAACCAACACGGACAAGACCGAGCGCAAGAGCTAAGTAGCATTTATAATATTTTTATCATTTAGCCAAGGATATGGGGCTTATTATCGACACACCATAAATACGAAATAACGCCATTAAGGCCATGTTATGTGTTAGGAATCTACTAACGAGGTACCATGGATTTAGTATATGCCATGTCCACTGGAGCGACGTGTCACCTACCTTATCACGTAGCACTCATAGCGTAGTTTGATTTAGTGTTTTTCAGGAATAGAAAGATAAATAATTGTTTATAGGACCATCACATTACGAAAAACAATCCTTTTAAACAGAAGAAATAATGAGAGAAACAAACATTTATCAAAGCAAAAAACATCGTTGTCTGTAAAGTCGATTTACGGACTTTACATGATAACGTCATATGCGTCACAAGCGGAACGCTCAGGCCGATCGTGCTTCTCTATCGCTATTTCCGCGCTTTATCTTGCATGCTCGGAACGTGACAATGAGTCGGGCTTTTTCGTGCGTGCAGCCGGCATTCATCGATTTATAAAATGTTATTACACGGCCTCTGACCCCAAACTAAGCAAAGCTTGTGATATGGGCGCCAAAACTGATTTACTACATATACTTATTTTTAAATACATACTTATATAGATAGTAACTAAATAACACCCAGACACAGAGCAAACACTTATGTTCATCACTTAAATATTTGACCCTGGGTGGGGATCGAACCCACACCTCTTTGACCCAGAAGTTAGGGTCACTAACCACTGAGCCATCAAGGCAGTCATGCTGGATTGTTTAATAACAGAGTTAAAAAGAGGTAAGTAAATTGAATCACTGTTCTATCATTTCACACCTTCAAAAGGAATGACCATACTTTTTCCATTAGGATGTTACTCCAGTTTTATATTTTACCCTACCTCCATGCTATTTTCAGAGCATTTATGATCTTATTAGCTTCTCCGCAAATATATCTCTTTGAGAAGGCAATAAATATTTTTTTAAGACCAACTATTACTTATTGGTGTCTAGATGTGGAAAAATAAAGAACTAGTTCAGCAGCTGTCACTTCTGTTTAAGAATTACGTTTGTGGCGCCCTCGTTGTTACAAAAAAGTGGTAGTAATGATTATTAGCCACAGCCTACATCACTATTATGGCCTAGTTGACATTTTGTTCCAGAAAAAAGTCTTGTCTATCTATGGACATAGAAAAATAATAGTCTATAGTTAAAATGGCGGGAGGTGAACATTAACTTCTTAATTAATGATAATTACTTTAATTCTTAATTAATTACAGTTAAATAATTTGTAATTAAAAAGCAGAAATAAATAAGCACTAAGCTTATGGAGTTTCACACTACTCTATTTGTGCCGTAGCATGGTGCGGGTGAAGTTGCTTTTTAGGGTTCCGTACCCGATAAAAACGGGACCCTATTACTAAGACTCCGCCTTCCGTCTATCCGTCTGTCGGTCACCAGGCTGTATCTCATGGACCGTAATAGCTAGAAGGTTGAAATTTTCACACATGATATAGGTATTTCTGTTGCCGCTATAACAACAAATACTTACTATAAAATCAGAATAAAATAAATATTTTTTTAGGCTCCCATACAACAAACCCGATTTTTTAGCCGTTTATCGCCCGATATTAATAACAGTAACCGGTAGATAGACGCTTGAAATATTCAGCGAATATTTAATTGCATATTAACTTTAGAAATAAATAATTGAGTTATTGAGAGGGTGTAGCAGCTGCCGAAGCCTTTGCTGAGTACTTTTCAAGTGTCTTCTTAAAAGACTCCCCAGTCTTGGATGCAAACAGATGCGCTGATACTCCTGCTAAGGGAGGAATGGTCAATATTCCTTACATATCTCCCCAGGAGGTTGATCAGAGCTTGAGTAAGCTCAAAGTGAGCAGCTCGGCTGGGCCAGACCATCTGCCAGCTGTTATTTTAAAATCTGCCAAAAAATATTTGATTTTTCCTCTTTGTCACATATTTAATTTGTCATTGGAAAATGGTGTTTATCCACGTCAGTGGAAATTATCTAGGGTTACTCCTATACTCAAGACTAACAATAAAACTGCAGTGGATGAACACCGTCCCATTGCGATTCTGTGCTCGCCGGCTAAAGTTTTCGAACACATTCTTCATCGTGAAATTTATAGACAGGTTTCTCAATATTTGTGTGACGAGCAGCATGGTTTTCGGCCGGGTAGATCCGTCAACACGAATCTTCTGAGTCTTGTGGACTATATATCTAGTAGTATGGATCGAGGTATGCAGGTGGACGTTCTATATTTCGATTTTCGGAAGGCATTTGACAAAATCGACAACGACATCTTACTGCAGAAGCTTGCCGATATCGGTTTTTCCCCTCGGCTTCTTAAGTTTTTTGCAGACCTCCTGCGTGATCGACAACAGTTTGTAAAATATGGTGCATACGTCTCTGAGCCCTACGTTACCTCCTCCGGGGTAAGTCAGGGCTCAATTCTGGGACCTTTGCTGTTCCTAATTATGATAAACGATCTGTTCAAGGAGGTCACATCCGCCAAATGCTTGCTTTATGCTGATGACTTAAAGCTTGCTCTTGAAATTAAGTCGGTAGTAGACTGTAATAGCTTGCAAAATGACATCGCTGCTATACATCGTTGGAGTATACGCAATAAACTGGAATTTAACTCAGATAAATGCTACGTCATGTCATTCGATCGAAAGCGTAATCCCATTCATCACACGTATCTCATTGGGTGTGACACAATGCGAGTTTCGACGATCAAAGATTTAGGCGTGACGTTTGACCGAGCTCTCTCATTTAATGATCACATAGCAATTACAGCGAAGGAATCCTACCGACGCCTGGGTTTTGTTCTACGTAATGCCAAAGATTTCCGCGATCCCCAAATCCTTCGGCTCTTATTTACGGCTCTGGTTAGGAGTAAACTCGAGTCAGGTGCCTGTGTGTGGAATCCACACTGTGACTCTTATATTTTGGCTCTTGAGAAAATCCAGAAGGCATTTCTAAGAAACCTTTACAAGAAAACCTATGGATACTACCCTTACATGTATCCAACGGATTTTTTGCTTGGACAGTTAGGGTTTAACTCGTTAAAGGTTAGACGTTCTCTCGAACAGCTACAGACCGGCTGCAAAGTATTGAGAGGAGTCATAGACTCACCTAGTCTGCACAATCGTATGTGCACCTTGTACGTACCAGACAACTACACGCGCTTTAGGCCTAGTAGCAGACCCAAGCTTTTTGATACTGGCACTATCCGCACTACGTCTCGTTCTAACAGCCCTATCTGCAGAATGTCTCGTGGTCTCAACGCATTTCTTAAAATCTATACCGAATGCGACATTTTTTGTGACAAATTGCCTGTTATTCACGGACTGTTGCTGACTTTTGTCGAGCAATATTGTATATAAGACTTGTAAATTTTAATTGTAGTATTTATATTGACTTACGGATTTAATTTTATTTTTAAATTGTATGAGTGTTTAAGTGTAATTAAGTGTAACTAAGTGTAATTAAGTGTAATTGGCGTAATTAGCCGTACTTTTTTATATAACAAATAAACAAATAATAAAAATAAGTATTTAAGGGGGGCTCCCAAACATGAAACATATTTTTTTGCTCGATACAACAGGAATATGCTTGAAATATTCACGGAATATAAAGTTGTAGTTAAAAATAAATAAATAAATCAAACGATATTAAGGGGGACTACGGTACGGAACCCTTCGTGCGCAAGTCCAACTCGCACTTGGCCGATTATTTTAATTTAATTTGGGTTTAACTTGCCACGATTTTCAAATTAAGATCTATTATTTGATGTAAGTACCACTAATATATGAAATATAATCACAACTATAGTAAGGACAAGATAATAGGTCACTTTTGACATTTCATTTTATGCAAAGAAAAATATACCTTGTACTAAAGGAATAAAACTCCAAGCCGTATTCGAGAACAATTATCGGTCGTCGTCAATATTGTTTTCATGAGTTTTATTCCTTTAGTGTAAGGTATATTTTTCTTTGCATTCATGAACTGTCAAAAGTGACCTATTAAAATGACTCCACTTTAAAGTAAATTAAATTAAACCCTGTACTGTACTGCACCAGCCTTTTCAATAGTCCGCTGCAGGACGTAGGCCTACCTACGAAGGGTGATTGGGCCATATCCACCACGCTGGCCCAGTGCGGGTTGCTGGATCGCTGGCCCAGTGCGGATAAAATAAATAAATAAGTAAATTAAACCCTTGTTAAATTTAAAATAGCAACTGTCACGGGGGTTAGCAAAATTCAATTACCTACTGGCGGCAAATACGTAAATCCGCCACTGAACGTGACACTATTTCGTGCGTGCAGCCGGTGTTCGTCGATTTTTAAGACGTTATTATTTACCTTACCATTGAATAGAACAACAGCTTTCTTTTTTGAAGTCGGTCAGTAACTCGATCGGTCTCACTACACTAAGCTCTAGATTTCAATAAATTTACAAACAAAAAATCCAATATCTTTTTAGTATTAGTTTTCTCCGTTTAGTAAAAGGACACACTCACTCTTCGAAAGTCTTTTGAAATTTGAACCCGAGTGTGATCGAAAGATTTGCATATTGGGAATAGTTCGTAGTTTTGTGTTTTCGAGGGATTTTATATTGATTTTAACCCTTAGGGAAAGAAGAGGGGTGTTAATATGTACTAAACTTAAATTTTTGAGATTCGTGTACGAGTATTCTGTATGCTTAAGTCGTCTCTTTTAAATTTGTCATTGCTAGTACAACTAAAAGTGTTTGATACTTGGTATAGTCCGTTTCAATAGCGCTGAGAACTAAGGTCACGATCCCTTTGCAGGTACCTACCACAAAGAAAACCAACCTTTGCCGAATTAGGCATGAATGACGAAATAGGTTTGCTTTAAAAATCACAACATTTCTGTAGTTTTTAAAAGATAATAAATGCGTGCCCCAAAATTAGCTAATATAATTAGGTATTATTTTTATCACTTAGCAAATTCTTCAACAGATATTGAAACATTGGAAAAACGATAGAGTAGGTAACTAGGTGGTCGCGCAGTAGTTATTAGTACCTACCTGACTAGTTTTTGTTACAAAAATTGCTTTACTATCATCAATAATGAACACTACAATTATTGAAATGATTTTAATTTGATAGTGCATCCCACACTCGGTTTATCTCAAAGAGTTACTTTTTATGATAAACATTTCAAAAATTCGTCGCGGATGCAGGATTCGAACCTTGCGTCTTCGGATCACTAGCCCGACGCTCTGGACCACTGAGCTAACCCGCTATACTGACTCGCGACGAATTTTGTGAAGTGTTTATCATTTTTTAACCAACTTATAGCGTTGGCGGCGCCACCTGTGATACCCGTATTAGACAGGTTATCACTCAATTGAAGTTATAAGAACTTCTGTATTGACGAGAGATGGCGCACTGCTAATCAATGAAATGATTTTAATTTTATAGTGCATCCCACATTAGGTTTATCTCAAAGAGTTACTTTTTTATGATAAACACTTCAAAAATTCGTCGCGAGTCAGTATAGCGGGTTAGCTCAGTGGTCCAGAGCGTCGGGCTAGTGATCTGAAGACGCAAGGTTCGAATCCTGCATCCGCGACAAATTTTTGAAATGTTTATCAAAAAAAAGTAACTCTTTATGACTACTATTATTATTAATAACCAGAACTATCACGCACACACTAGAGTACTTCGAATCGAAATGAGGCCCATGCGGTACGACTCTGGTCAAAATATGTTCGCAACCTCTGATCATCTACCAAGAAAAGTGGCAACTGCATTATCGACACAGAAGCGATACATATTGAATAGAAAACGATACTATTGTTTTCATTTCGCTAAGACGACTGCTAACATAATACTGTCGAAGGTTCTCAGCGCTAATGAAACAGACTATAGACACCAATTCGGTTTTCATCAGTACTCGCGTGTACCAAGTAGACGGTACCTTGGCTGCTGATTAAAATCTTGTTAGTTCACCGTAACGCCACGACGCGGCGACGGTTCTCTTTTTGCACATACTCTAATACTCTGTGGATTCGAAATCTACCCACTATGTACCAAAATCCATAATCTACCCTGCCAGCATGCTGGGCACGCTGCCAACTGGCAGTGGGCGCGAGCATTTGGATTATCTTTAGAACTTCAAGGGTCTGTGGATGATCCAATGCTTTTTATGTATGGGTAGTAGTAGTGTAGGTAGTTTTAGCATATAGCACCTATTGTATTTTGTTGTAGTTAATAAAGGCACTCTTGCCCACTATGTCAGGAGGGTAAAGTATAAAAATATTACGTAAGCATATAATAATAAAAGAGTTCTTAATCAAACCCTCCCATAATTAAGAGTTGGTCTATAATCATTAAGCATTAAGTTAATTTAGGAGCCCTTATGTGGGTATTTATGTAATTAATAATAAACTTATTAATGGGCTAACGGCCGGGAGCCACGCGAGGTTCCGTCGTGTTGTGGTTATAATAATTACGTATTGTAATTATTATTTTGGTGCGACACCGGTCAACTTTATAGGGTTAAGAATTGTTTCGAAAAAGGGTATCAATTCAATGTATTTTTCCAAACACATGAATTGAATTGATTAATGTTTTTTTTAAATACATACAAATTAAAGCCAGATAAATGAATTACATTACATTACTTGTTACAAATTGATTTATTTGAATTATTTAGGTAAAATACGCCATTAATTCACGATCATTAGGATCGCAGTGGATGCAAGCCAATTCCAACCCACAGGGGTGGCCTATGTTCAGCAGTAGACGTTTCATGGCTGATGGATGGACGGAAATTCAAATCAAGATCTGAATTTTCATTTTTAACCGAGACGACACTGAGGAGCGGGTTATCAAGTCAATACTTTTACAGAGTACGTACCTGATCCGATTTTGATAATTCTTTTATTATTCAATTGAGTGTACTCCGAAGTTGATTTCGTATATTTTTTTTTGAAAATTGTTTGTTGGTTATTGAACCATCAACAATAATCTAAACAAGCATTAAATTTTATTTAAAACAAGCTTTTACTGAACAAGTACTCGCCAAAACGAATCAAACGAGCTGAAACTCAATAGAGTTGCGTCGTTTTATTACAGAGTTTCTATAACCACCTTCCAGCTCCATCACCAGACCCTGGTTACCATTGAAAGACAAACTACCCGCCAAGACCATTCAAATGAACCCAAACTCAATGAGGTTGTGTCGTTTCATTGCCAAGTTCCTTTGGCCACCTTCCAGCTCCATCATCAGATCAGCACCATGACATCATAATATTGCATTGTCACGCGATTTACACATGTAGGTATGCAAAATTTCAGCTCAATCGGTAACCGGGAAGTGGATCAAATTTAACTTGCAAGATTTGATTACAGACCGACAGACAGACAACGGGACAGGTGAAACTAAATAAAAGCTTGTAAAAATGGCATACATCGATTCGAGCGAACTAAGTATTCGATTCATTGCAATTAATTATGGTTGAAGTCGATTGTGCTATTTTTGCTTCGAGCAAATATCTACAGAGCCAAAGTCCTTAAGCGAAAGTAGTAAAAAATGTCCGAGCGGTGTCATACAATGTATGACACCGCGACATACATATCAACTTAGATATTTACATTAAATAATTCACAATGACCTGTTTTCTCGAATCTCGACGTTATGTCACCTAATTAGTGCTTGAAACCGAGCACTTTGACATCGCGCGGCGTTGTAGTTGGCTTGCAATCGCCTTACGACTAACTCAAAAGCCTGCCCACTACGTAGCTTGGGCAGAGTTTTGGCTCGGACACTTTTTTGAACGATTGTGACTCTATAGATATAACGAGCTATGGAGAGGGCTATGCTCGGAGTCTCTCTGCGAGATCGAATCAGAAATGAGGAGATCCGTAGAAGAATCAAAGTTACCGACATAGCCCAACGGATTGGCAAGTTGAAATGGCAATGGGAGGACTGATGACCGATGGGGTCGGAAAGTTCTCGAGTGGAGACCACGTACCGGCAAGCGCAGCGTAGGACGTCCACCCTCAAAGGTGGACGGATGACCTCATTAAGACCGCAGCATCGCGCTGGATGCAAGCCGCTTCCAACCGGTCTTATTGGAGATCCATAGGGGAGGCCTATGTCCAGCAGTGGACTTCTTATGGCTGATGGATGGATGGATGGAGATATTTGCTTGAAGTATTTTTGAAAAAAAATAATTTTATTGTGAAAATAAATCAATTCCCTTCTGAAAAAATGAATTGAACAGTTTTTCTAACCGGTTCTATGGGTAAGCATATTCTAAAACATAATCTCACAAGTGATAGAGAAAAGTTGTCCAGCCCTCATTCCCTCGTCACGGGCTAATTCAATAACTGGGGCGTTTAGTTCATCACCCGACCCTTGGAAGTCCCTTGAGAGGACGGGGTGTGGTCTTACTGCTAGCGAATACTCATGAAGAGGACACTAATAGATACATTTTGTTAGTAACACAGCAACGTACCGGCAAACGCAGCGTAGCTCCTCAAGGTAGACAAATACCTTCTTAATACCATCCGAAGATTGGCAGAGCGCAAGTTGCTACGTTGTACTAAGAGTGCCTAATATGGCAAGGCCATTTGGTGACTTCAAAGTCAAAGTCAAATCATTTATTGCAACATATGAAATTTACATGCGGTTCTTAACATGTTTTGTATAGTTATACATATGACCCTGATAAGGGTATGGCAATTTTATTATTCGTATGATTCGTATTGGAACGATTTTTTATTATGTTTTCTATATTATCGTTAAAAAATTCGTCTAATGTGTAATAACATTTGGATAGTAAAATAATTTTCAGTTGTTTTATAAAACAGTTTTCCTTTTCGATATCTTTTAGATTATTTGGCAGCTTATTAAATATTTTTATAGCCATAGAATGCGGGCTGGAACTATGCATTGCTAAGTTGGACTTTGATCCCACGAGTTTATGTATGTATTGTGATCTAATTTTGACTTCATAAGATTACGGGTTTAGCAGGAACCTTGGTGAACGCGGACCTCATTGGGAGACCCCCTAGAATTTTAGCGTATGTTTGATTTAGGTAAGTACTCAAGTACCGGCAAGCGATTCACGTACCGGCAAGCGCAGGGTGGGACTGTGGACGGAGACCGCAGGATCGCGCTGGATGCAGCCCGCTACCAACCGGTCTTATTGTAATATTATGTTTCAATTCAGTACAATTTAATTATTTGCTACATAGCAAAGATGATATTATTATTAGGGATATTATTATTTTAATAATAACGAATGTAATTATTATAATTTTTTGACGTGTATCTTTTAAATTTTTGATACCAATAAATAATATGAATATGAATATTGGAGATCTTTAGAGGAGGCCTATGTCCAGCAGTGGACGTCTTATGGCTGAAACTACGAGGCACTCAAAGTTGAAATACAGATTCTGTTCAGACTTTTTGTACGGACGGACTGCATAGTGCTTACCTTATCCAGATGGCAATACTGCACTTGTCACTCATCTGGTCACCGCTACCTTTTTGACCACACTCACAGAGATGTGGGTAAATCTGAGCCAGTTAGCAACTAATTGTGTTCCATTTCATTAGAATTTCTGTACTAATATGACACACACACTGCTCAACTTATCAAGTTATCCCTCATTTGCTCACCGCTACCTCTTTGAACTCACTCACAGAGATGTGAGTAAATCTGAGCCAGTTAGCAGCTAATTGTGTTCCATTTCATTAGAATTATAATTTCTGTACTAATATGACACTCTCACCGCTCATTTTATCACTTATCTGATCACCGCTACCACTCTAACCACACTCAAAGAGATGTGGGTAATTTGAGCCAGTTAGCAACTAATTGTATTTTATTCCATTAAAATTAGAATTTCTGTACTAATATGACACACTCACCGCTCACCATAAGGAGATTTTACTAGGCCAGCACGCGAACTCAAATGTTTTTGTGTTTTTTGGCATTTAGCGCACTGACCGAGACACTCGACCGCTCACCGCTGCCACTCTGGCCACACTCAAAGAGATGTGGGTAATCGGAGCCAGTTAGGAGCTAATTGTGTTCCATTTTACTGGCGTGGATGATTTAGGACTCCTCTTTGAACTGATCTAACCCGAAAATTGTACAAGGGTGCCACGTCGCATTTTTGTATGGACCACATTCTGTTTCATAAGTAGGTACATGTAGGTAGTAGATACCTACATGTACCTACTGTACATTACATTACATTACTGTACTGTACATGTACATTATCACCTCGACGAAATTTTATAACTAGAAATAAATATAATATTTATAAAAGTATTAATTTAAAATTAAAACAGTAGAGTTGTCTTCGTAAAACCTGAAATTGTTAGCTATCTCAAAAATATCCGTAAATAAAAGTAATGACAATAAAATTAGCCAAGTGCGAGTTGGACTCGCGCACGAGGAGTTCCGTGCCCTAAGCGTTTACCTATTGTCGTTATTAATATGGACCAAATACAGCAAAAAAATACGTTTGTTGTATGGGAGCCGCCCTAAAGTATTTATTTTATTCTGTTTTTAGTATTGGTTTTCATAGCGGCAACAGAGATACATCATTCGGGAAAATTTCAACTGCCTAGCTATCACGGTTCATGAGATACAGCCTGGAGACAGACAGACGGATGGACAGCGGAGTCTTAGTAATAGGGTCTCGTTTACCCTTTGGGTACGGATCCCAAAAAACTGAATAAAACAAACGCATTGAATGCTTAATTTGAATGGAATTTCACATTTTCTAATTTGACTTTTGTTCAAGGCCGCCATCACGTTGCCAATTTTACAAGGAATGTCAAAAATGCAATGCATTGTTTAATTTAACTTTATTATTTGTTGTTTTGTTTACATCATTTGATATTTATAAAATAAATTATAAATTATTTTTATCCCTTGTATTCCGATTTTTTCTCGATGTTTGATTAATTTTAGTGAATATCTGTTTTATGGACTTTGTCTGAAATAAATTGTAAAATAAAAATTAAAAAAGCTTGGATTATTATTAATTGGTCTCGCTCCGCTCGAGCGAACCAATATTTCATCTAAGGTCAAAAGATAATAAGATCCGAAATAAAATCAAAATCATTTTCCAAAACAAATAAAGCAAATAATTGAATACTGTACAATGTAATGGCCTGGGGTCCATATACAGGGTTATTTCTAATCAATTAGCATCCTTTTAGGGGCTTATTCTGTACCTACATCAAAACTAACAACTTTTGTCAGAACTCAAAAAAAAAATCTGCTGTTTCAATCATTTTGTAGCGGACAACAGATTTTTTTAAAGTTTTAATAAAAGTCTTAGAACAAAAGTTGTTAGTTTTGATGTACAAAATAAGCCCTTAAAAGGATGCTAATTGATTAGAAATAACCTTGTATAATGGCTTAAGCTCGATTTAGTTTTGCATTATCCTTACATAGTATAAAATAAAGACGCTATTTTCGTTTGTTTGTTTGTCTGTATGCTTAAATCTTTAAAACTACGCAACGGATTTTGATGCGGTTTTTTTTAATGGATAGAGTGATTCAAGAGGAAGGTTTATATGTATAATACACCTGTGCGAAGCCGGGGCGGGTCGTCTAGTGTCTTTTATAAAAACATCTTCTAAAATGTTCCCGGGTTACGGGCGAACGAGAATAAAGCTCGAGGCACATCGAGCGAGTTATTACTAAGGTATTAACATAGAAATTGTTTGCGAGGTGGTTGGTCTTGATAAAGCACGCGCCCTGGATTTGTTTGGACGTTATATTTCAGCGCGGTTTACACGCAGGTACGAGAGTGGTTGTTTGCCCTTTGACGGGGTGAGGGCGCACCATACTGGTTAAGGCAATCGTGTATACCTATCTATAAAATAAGTATTGTCTTCTTAGAAAAAAAAAGTCGAAACATTGTTAGTAACAGGACCAACAGATCTGTAGAGTGTAAAACCCAAAGTAAAAAAAAGGCAATCGTGAGGCGCAAACTTGACCATACAAAAACTAAAGCTTTAACTACTTAGGTACCTAGGTACCTCTAAATGTTTTTTTTTCATGTAGTCAGAACTTCAATTGCTAAGATTATACGTCTTAGATTTTACAGTTTTTTTTAAATGACCTTAAAGTTACATATAAGCCTGTAAAAGCCATATTTTCACGCAAAAACTTGGCAGAAAAGTATACATAAACTAAAAACTTTTCTGAAAAAAATAAGACGTTGGTATGAGCGCGCAATATGACACCAAAAACATTACATTTTGTTACAGTTGAAGTTTTCTCCCGGAATGTCAATTTTATCAAAAATATATCACAAAAATCTCGTTGTTCCACAGAAAACGCGAAAACACTGGACGTTTCACGATCCTCTTTTTTGTATTACAGGTACCTAGGTAACTTATATTTTTTTGACAAAAACAATCCACCCAGCTTAAGTTCTGCCAAAACTAACGCTACAATTTAAGTAAGGATCTACATATTTTTAACCGACTTTAAAAAACGAGGTTGTCTATTCGACTGTTTGTTTTCTTTTGTATGTAGGTGTGTTACGCGATTGCTCCGTAAACTATGAACCGATTATCATGAATCTTTTTTTGCTTGGTAGACGATAGTGCAAATCTTCACAGGTGACCCCATTTAAATGTTATTAAAATCAGCTGAGTCGTTTTTGAAAAATCAACAATGATGTGAAAATTACCACATCAATGATACATCAATCCGTATGAACTATTCGAATTCTGTTTACTGTTGAAGTCGGTTTTGCCATTTTAGGCAAAAATAATTATTGTGGAAGAGAGCTCAAGAGAGAAATCATTTGCTGCAGAACGGTGTCGTATGTGAACCCACCAACCACAACTGGGACAGTGTGGCTATGCCCTGATTACAGACTACTTTAGCCACCAGAAAACTTCTGACATGGCTCAGCGCTTGAAGTCATGTCCTTAGAAAATTCAAAGTTTATATTTAACAAAATAAAAATCAAGATTTAAGCAAATTCGACCAGAGCTCAGCTAGTCCAGCATGCGACCACGAAAAGCCACGAAAAGAACTCGTTTCGACGTGTGAAAAAGTGACAGATAAACAGGTTTATTGGTATTAGTACACAGTTAGTAGTTGACAGATAAACAGGTTTATTGGTATTGGTATTGTATAGAACAGCTGTTTTTTTTGAGTTTTAACAAAAGTCGCAGAACAACAGTTGTTATTTTTGATGTACAGAATAATAAGCTCCTAAAAGGATGCTAATTGATTACCAGTAAACCTGTATACTTAACGAGGTCATCCGTCCACCTTGTGGGTGGACGTCCTACGCTGCGCTTGCGGGTACGTGGTCTCCACTCGAGAACTTTCCAACCCCATCGGTCATCAGTCCTCCGCGCTATGTGCCCTGCCCATTGCCATTTCAACTTGCCAATCCGTTATCCGGATGACCTCATTAAGACCGCAGGATCGCGCTGGATGCAAGCCGCTTCCAACCGGTCTTATTGGAGATCCATAGGGGAGGCCTATGTCCAGCAGTGGACTTCTTGTGGCTGATGGATGGAAACCTGTATACTTTGCCATAACGCTGTCTGGTTCTGACACGTCGAAAGAAACATTGCGTGGTGCGCATCCTAGCCCAGCTGAAGGTGAAATGTTCTACAGTAGAACTACCGGTATTATTAGTTACCGGTATTACTAAGATAGAACTAACGATTACAAATTGTGCCGTTAGTTCTTAAGTACTAGTAAAAAAAAAGCGAATAGTAGAACTTTCAGGAACAACTCGTCGGGAGATATACAAACTGACAATTTGTCAAACCCTCGATAGCGCTCAGTTGAAAATGCCACCCGCGGTCAAAAGTCTGACCAGAAAAGTAAGTAAAGTCTGACCGTGACTAAATTTGCTTGAAGTCACTAATTTTTAGGGTTCCGTACCCAAAGGGAAAAACGGGACCCTATTACTAAGACTTCGATGTCCGTCTGTCTGCCTGTCTGTCACCGGGCTGTATCTCATAAACCATGATAGCTAGGCAGCTGAAATTTTCACGGATGATGTATTTCTGTTGCCGCTATAACAACAAATACTAAAAAGAAAATGAAATAAATATTTAAGGGGGGCTTCCATACAACAAACCTGATTTTTCAGACGTTTTTCGATCTACATATATTAATAATGGTAACAAGTACATGCTTGAAATTTTTACAGAACGTTTAGTTTTATATTCACTTCAATAATAAATAATAAAATTTAAATAAAATAAATATTTAAGGGGGGCTCCCATACAGTACGGAACCCTCCGTGCGCGAGTCCGACTCGTACTTGGCCGATTTTTAAGTAACATGCACCTAGTCAAACTACGCTACGAGCTTTCCTCTATTTTTTTCAAAAAGATAATTTCCTTAATTCCCTCATAATTTTTTTATTCGTCATCTTCCCACAGGATCCGATTGCAGCCTCTTCGGTGAGAACTTAAAACAAAAAAGGTCGTGTTCAATAAAACGAGGGTTCAGTAGAAAAAAATATTTTATTGATAGCACATTAAAAGTAAATAAAACTATTAGGACACAAATTCTGCTGACGAAGCTTACAGAACGTCGTGCATTCGACATATTATGTAAGGAGATGCCAAATTAATTAAAAATGTTAACTTTTTGGTGTATTTTCTATGGAATTAAACAACTTATCTCTTGTAGAAGAAGCTCCAATAAATAGCATAGATTTTGTAATAGTTCAAATAAAACCTAATTAACATTTATTTAGATGAAGGAACAAAATATGAGGTTACTTAGAAATGTGGTTACTATTAAGTCCCTGAAAAATATCAGGATTTTTCAACATTCGAGCAAAAATTTACCCTGAAAGCGTTTTTCTATTGCATTGATTTTTCAAAAAACCTTATTTTGCAATCGTCTAAAAATATCAAGTGTAATAATCATACCTACCTATAGAATCAATTGACAAGGGAAACCTATCTTTAAAATAACTCGTAACTGCTCCCCGTGATTATCAAACAAACAAAACAAAAATGGCGTCTTACTTCACGAGTCCTAATTAGTATACTAATTCAAACCATCTCATTTAATCTAAACGACTACCTCGAGATTTCAACTGGTCCGTATCTCAACCGCATCGCACAAAAAAGCACCCACCCCTTAAAATAAGCTATATCCTACCTACTTTATAGCTGGCCGATAACAAACTAATCTTAGAAATAAATCCTTATCCCAAAAAAAGTTAAGAGAATATTTAAAAAACAATAAAAGCTGCGCTGACGTCGGCCCTCTCAGAAGCGCTTCGATAATAAAACTGCGTAATTTATTCCCTGGACCCTGAATCCGAAGTTACTAACAACAACATTATAAGCATTTTTTTGATCTTGCAACCACACATAAGGCGTGTTGGCTGTATATAAAACTAGCCTTCGCCGCGGGTTTAAAAAAAAGAAAAAAATCGATGATGAGGTAACGAACGAGGCGCGGTTGGCGCGTTCCTTTTTTAAAACCGATCGACGTGTGTGGTCTCACGCGTTCCGAATTCAAAATCGCCTTTGTTTCGTTTAGAATTAGATTTGAATTTGTTCGTTTGCTCGTTTAAAAACTTGTCCACTGAGGCTGGCGTGCATTAAAAATTGAAAATGTTTTTCGATGAAGAAGTTAAAATTATTTTTGAAATTCGAACTTTTCGTATGACTTAATATGGGGTAAGTTTTGTTGTCTATAATTAAAGTGATGTCTGAGTATTATTGTACGGTAGTGTTGTTAATTAACCTCATTTTTGGGTCTAATTACCCGTAAGTATTGCGGTAATTTGCTTGTTGGTATTTTATGTCATATTTAAGCGGCCATTACTATTTCGTAATTGGCTGGCACGAAAGTTTGTGTTTTAATTGGGTTCCAATTTTAAATGGTCCGTAATCGTTGGTATTTCTTTTTTATTTCTTACGAGTTTTTGAATGCAGGTAAACGATGAGATGAGGAAAACGTCAATCTTTTAATATTATCTTTTAGTATAAATAAATAAATATAAATATTAGGGGACATCTTACACACGGTCTTTGACTCCAAACTAAGCAAAGCTTGTGGTATGGCTGCCAGAGACTGATATACTACAATACATACATACTTATTTATAAATACATATTTTTATAGACAGTAAGTACCCAAATAACACCCAGACACAGAGCAAACACCAATGTTCATCACATAAATACTTGCCCTGGGTGGGGATCGAACCTACGCCTCTTTGACCCATAAGTCAGGTTCACTAACCACTGAGCCACCGAGGCAGTCACAGTGGTGGATATCAGTAATCTCACGTTGTTCGTACAGGCCGGGTGGCTAGCCCTGGCTTTAGCATACAAGACCACGACAAGAGTTTATCGACGTGTGCAAAGGTGACAGATATATTTTGCTTCATCATAACTCTGTCACGTTCTGACACGTCGATAGAATTATTTTATGGTCCGTATGCTAAGCCCGCTGGTGTCAGTTTTTAAGCCGCCTGAAGACCTCTGACATGGTTAAACCGTTACAACAATCTAAACCTTCCACTTAACCTGTCATTCGAACCAAGGTAGCGCTCAGTTGGAAATGCTACCCGCAGTTATCCATGCAAAGGCTGACTGTGCCGAACACTGCATTGCTTAACTTCGATGATAACTAACAAACACCTAGTCAAACTTCGGGCCTTTAAACTATTTTTATTTATTTCATATAGGTTTGCGTTTGACTACACACTGCCCGATGTGAAGCAGATATACGGTCTAGGATGTAACACGCATACCTAGAAGATACCTATTTACTCGGGATTTGAAGACTCCTACATTGTACTTTAGCGGGAAGACAGACCCAGGCAAAGCGTTCCACATTTTGGCTGTTCGTATGAGGAATGTGGACTCGAAACGCTATTATATATATAATTAATTAGATATTTATTGAACAAAACGAGTTGATTCGTCTCGCCATTGCTGCGTGAAAGAGTAACAAACAAACCGACAAACCAACAAACACACATTCTTATTTATAACATTAGAATTACTTTCCCCTCAAAACAATTCAAGGAGCTTAGGGCACCATTAGTCCAAATTATTATGAATAAATATTAAAACGTTTTAAAAAAACAACTTGACTATGGGACCAACCCCTAAATCGCAAATAAACAAACAAAAACTTGTGGTAATACTCTAAACAAGTATTATTTAAAAAAAAAACCTTTTTTTAAAACGAGCTTCTACTGAACAAATACTCACCAAGACGAATCAAACGAGCCGAAACACGATAGGGTTCCGTCGTTTGACTCGTTTCATGAGTTCCTATGACCACCTTCCAGCTCCCTGGACCATGGGGAGGATTCCAGAACCATGGAGGCTTGTGACGTCACTAGTGCGACGTTGTCTGTACATTTGTAGTGACTCGTGACGTCACGCGTAATTTTCAACGAGCTATCTTCGTCAATTTTCGTTTAACACGTTCTCTGTCCAATGACTCCAAAAGGAGTCATACCTGTACCCAAGGCTTACGTCCACGGCTCTAGTTGGAGTCACAATTTAAAGGTAAAGTTGATGATTTTTATTTGACTGGACGTATGAACAAAAACAAAAATGTCTCATGGACGTATGGCTAAGTAACAAGGTTACCAAAAATTTTAAAGGAGCCTCTGTTAAATGTTGCCAGTTTTTTCCAGCTAGAACGAGATTGTAGGTGGACGTATGAATACAGATTATAACTTTGTACTGGGACAGTGAAAGTGTTAATAGACAAAAGAAAAAATACATGCCTATTTTTTTTAAATCTACCTGACAAACTACTTATATTCTTTTAGTCATTTAGTCGAATATGAGTATACATTATAATAGTATTAACAACACCGGGTACTTTCCTCTCAAAATAATTCCAAGTAGCCCCGCGGTGCGCCGCTAGTCCAAATTATTACGAATAAGTATTAACACGTGCACTGCCCCACCATTAACACGTCAACTTCTCGGATGTCGTAAAACTGAATGACATGGCTTTCTTGACACATTTATCTCGCGTAATATATACCTTTAGGCTTATAGCACACGATTTGTGTGCATAAATAATAATTGACAATTACTTATATGGTTAATGTCAGATGTGAGTGAGAAAAATAAGGTTAGGACTTCGAAGTATCATTTAGTTTATAACTTCAAAATGGATGTAGGTATCTTTGACAGTCGGGTAATAGTTCATTATATTAATTTACAGGGTTATTTCTAATCAATTAGCATCCTTTTAGGGGCATATTTTGTACATCAAAACTAACAACTTTTGTTCTACGACTTTTATTAATTCTCAAAAAAAAGTTGCTGTTCCATAGAAAACTATCGTTCACCCGAATGTATGGAACAGCTGTTTTTTTTTTAGTTTTCACAAAATTCGCAGAACAAAAGTTGTTAGTTATGATGTACAGAATAAGCCCCTAAAAGGATGATGATGCTAATTGATTAGAAATAACCCTGTAGACCTGGAATTTTAATTGAAGATTATGTACCTACGTAGAATTCGAGGTCGAAAAGTTCTCGAGTGGAGACCACGTGCCGGCAAGCGAAGCGTAAGACGTCCACCTACGAGGTGGACAGATAATCTCATCAAGACCGCAGAATCACGTTGGATGCAAGCCGCTTTCAAGACCGGTTGGAGATCCATAGGGGAGGCCTATGTCCAGCAGTGGACGTCATATGGCTGATGGATGGATGATGCCTTGATGAGGGATGATCACTACATAGTATAAAACAAAGTCGCTTCCCGCTGTCTGTCCCTATGTATGCTTATATCTTTAAAACTCCGCAACGGATTTTGATGCGGTTTTCTTTAATAGATAGAATGATTTAAGAGAAACGTTTATATGTATAATACACCTGTGTGAAGCTGGGGCGGGTCGCTATTAAATAATATATTTAGATAACAAAACACGTGACCAAAATGTTGGTGTTTATTTGGCTCAACGTATAAGCATTGCCATGGGCGTGAGCATTTGGATTATCTTTAGACCTTCAAGGGTCTGTAGATGATCCAATTGCTTGTTATGTAGCAGTAGTTTTTGTAGTTTTAGATTATATAAGTCTTGTATTTAGTGGTAGTAATAGATCCCTTGTTTGAACCCCGGCCGTAGCGAGGGCTTTGGACATCAATATAAAAAAAATGGCAAAACCGCCTTCCATCGTGTACAAAATTTGAATAATTTGCACGAATTAAAGTGACATCCATGTACAATTTTGTTGATTTATCAAAAACGGCTCAGCCGATTTCGTGAAAATTCAATTGGGACCACCTCAGAAATATGTTGTTCTGAATTAAAAAATATTTTTTGAAATCGGTTCACAATTGACGAAGATATCGATGAACATACACAAAAAAATACAAACTCACGAACAAAAAATAATTATTAGGTACTTTCCTGTTATGTGTCCCGCTCAATGCCACCTCAGCTTGCCAATCCACCATGTGTTATCTGTAATTTTAGTTCATCACTATTGCATTTAAAATTTTCACCTGCTATGTGCCCTGTCCAATGCCACCTCAACTTGCTAATCCACATGCTTTGTCGGTAACTTTATTTCGCCAGTATTGTATTAGTTATTTTCGAAATAGCTTTTTAATTCAGTAATGCGGCGGGTAAAATATATGACTTCTTTACTGCCGTCATGCGCAGGCGCTGGCGATTTAATAAGGTAATAGTATGTAATTACACACTCATTATTGATGATAGTGTGTGTGCGTGGGGGTTTGTATGTGTGGTTGGTTTGAGCGATTTTAACTATATTGTATAGGCCTTTTTATATACAGGGTTATTTCTAATCAATTAGCATCCTTTTAGAGGCTTTTTCTGTACATCAAAACTAACAACGTTTGTTCTGCGTATCTTTGTATTCCACATACTCCACAATCCCGCCCGCCCAATCTTATTTCAATAAGATTACACACCAGTAACATGACTTCTCATTAACATTTATATTTAAAACCATTGAATTTAAAATAGACAACGAAATAACTGTAAAGTTTCCGATTCTTTTATTTGATTCGCCGTTCGGCGTATGTTTGCGCCGTGCCGTGCCACGTTTGAAAAAAGTTAAAAATATTTTGACAGGTAACACAATGGCATGGCGGTTGAATCGTCGGCGTCATGGGGCGCGGGTATATTAGGCCTTAGCTACGCTTCAAGGACGTTAAAATACTGTTATATTATCTTTTTCTATCTTCTAATAAACATGTACGAGTAATAATAAAATAATAATTTAAAAATCCAAAAACCCGACTGCGTAAAAAGTTAACCAAACTACGTAGGTAGGTACCTACCTAACAAAAAAACTGAAAAGAAAAAAACAAGCACTTGGACAATGGAACATAACAAGTAATAACAACTGAACAGTTGGGATCCATTATTCGATAGCCAATCTAATTTTTCAATGCCCTATCAAAAATCGTCGATGACAATAAAATCTGTTACATAATGTAGTACCAAGTTTTATCGGAGATTCCTTGAAAAATACGACCTGCAGACGAAAACCAACATCTCGAGACTGAAGCAAAATCGCCGTTTAAAACGGAGATCTTCGTTATCGCTCGATCAAATGTAAATTTATACTCGGAATTTTAATTCGATTCCAGATTTGACACTAGCTACTGTCATTTTTGACAGTTTTTGACAGTACATACAGATTTGACATTAGCTACTGTCATTTTTGACAGTACATACTGTCAAAAATGACAGTAGCTAATGTCAAATCTGGAATCGAATTAAAATTCCAAGTATAGTAATAAGTAGGTAGCTGCATAAGATGTTTTCTCCGATATATCATAAACATTTCAATATATTTCTCTTATTTACATAATTACAGTGACCTTTCCAATACTACACAAAAACACATGTGTTTTGTCTATTACTTGCATGAAATGTCACTAAAACAAACATAGGTAATTACAATAATATAATTTATATTCGAGTGTTATTTCATTTCAGTGGCAGATTTACACATTTGCCGCCTGTAGGCTAATTTTGCCGCCCCTATATACGAGACGGTGGATAGAAATGAAAATAATAGAATATACTACTTTTCTTCCAATAATTTAGTGTACAACTTGAAACTAGACTAGATTAGAATGGTGGTCTAGAGGTAGTCCGCCTTACAATCTTGAGGTCGTGGGTGCAAATCTCGGTCCCGTACCAATGAGTTCTTTGTAATGTATGTACGGAATTTCACATCACTGGCTTTTCCGTGAAGAAAAACGTGAAATACGTCAACCTGCATACGTCCGTAGAAGAAATTTGATGGCGTATGTGAATCCACCAACCCGCACTGGGCCAGGAAAGAGGATATGCCCAATCACCCTTCGTGCGTGGTTTGCCTACGTCCTGCAGTGGACTATTAAGAAGGCTGGTACAGTACAGTATACATTCCGTCATTGTTTCCTGACAATTACAATTTTGATATCTTCAAGTCAAAAGTGAATAGATCTTCTAGGTCTACATAGGTACCTACTCCATCTTCTGCTTTTCATCAGGCAAGTTCGTGGCCAAATGTACCCCAATTCTGCATAAAAAAAAAAACTTTTCACTATATTATCTCAGTTCTTTGATAATTTTTAAACCCGTATCTATGATTTAGTTAAAGGTTGCACAAGAAATGGTTTTTGGCCACATCCCTGAGCTAATTTTGGTCACATATTTGCCGCCCCCTAAAATCTGCCACACTAGGCTTCTGCCCACTCAGTTATGTAATATATATTTTAGATTGAAATTAGAATTTAGGATCCGTCCATGTCCGATCCGTGTATTTGCCAGCAAAATGTACAATTTGCTGTCTAGCAAAATGTACGTATATTTTCTATAGCAGAATGTATAATAATAATGAAACCACACATCAGGTTCATTATTATGAACAACTTTTACTATGATCAAACCCCGAAATACTCGTAGCGTAAAAATCGGTTGTCCCATTTTGTTGCAGTCCAAAAATTGTGGTAAAATTTTGTTGAATCTACGGTAAATTTTCATTGGTTTGAAATAAAAAAAAAATGTGTCTAGGTAGAGTCAATGAACATCTCATATGGAAGAGCTTTTTTTTTTACATTTCAATGTAATAAACATTACCCTAGTTAAAGGTTTGTCTGTCTTTATATTTTAACTAAAATTTACAAAGTAGGGTATTATAACTTTTATGTGTAATTGAAGCTCAGAATAAGAACTAATTAATTTAGTCCTTATTAGTCCTTATTCTGAGGTTTGGAGTGTCCAGTCCATAGTGTGGTCATGCGTTAATTATCTAAAAGTAATATTAAAAAAAATATCTGAGCCTTTGTGTACAAAACGTTTACCCATAAACCCAATTACTATGCAAACAAAAAATAACCGACTAACCGTACTCTCCGTATTTCACATTTTAGTAATCAATTTCCCGCCAAACTGCACAAAATAAAACCTTTTTGGCATTTTGGAAAATAACAACCTTACGATGTGCCGGTAAAATGTATAATTTTAAATATTGGTACGTCATTGTTGATTTTGGACGGTAAAATCGTGTTTGCTCGTATTTCTATAGAAATTTTAACCATGCTATTTTTTTTAATTCTGTGACCACACTCGTTTTCAAATCCAATTCATTAGGCTGTGGCGGAACGCATTGGGCATCCGTAACGAAGGTACTTTACAAAAAGATTTTGTTAAATAAAAACAGACGTTGGCTTTTGCGGTTTAAGGTGGATTTTAGTTTGTCAATAGTGGATGAGATGGACAAAATGGCAGGTAAATAGTGTTGGGACGACTGTGATTTATCTGTTAAAATAGATTATTTTTAGTATTTATGGAATTGTTAAAATAGGCAGGCACATTTTTACCTACATTACAGTAGGTACATACTTACATTATAAAATTAAAAGTAA
The DNA here is from genome assembly GCA_964007245.1 of Hypomecis atomaria. Lineage (NCBI taxonomy): Eukaryota > Metazoa > Arthropoda > Insecta > Lepidoptera > Geometridae > Hypomecis > Hypomecis atomaria. Next base: position 9,650,004 of record OZ023308.1, on the reverse strand, counting down.
TAATTAAAAGTAATTCTACGTCTGTAAACGATCAACCTGATCAAGACAGGAACATGCTGTATGCAAGCCGCTTCCAACATCAAAATATAAAGGCAGCGATAATTGACCTACGTCCTAGAATGATAATGATAATGAATGATACCTAAACATAAGTATATTTTCTTAAATTTAGACACGCTTATAAAAGGGTTATCTTCGTTTGGTTGTTTTCAATGTTCTTCAGAAATTGAATGTTTATATAGGAAAACACACCACCATTAGTATAAATTTCATTAGCATTGTTTTATCTCTAATCAAATATTTATTAACATACGTAGGCTTTACATGGAACACAATTATTGTCATTAAAACCCAGCATCAGCAATAAAATTTCATATCGATATGTCGTTAAAGAAAAATATTTTTATCGATAAATTATTCATAGCCGTCAATAATCCCATCACTACACCGCTCCCACTGCGTCACGAATCGCGCCAAAATATTGACGTTCGTTTTGACAGGTCGCGGAACTGTCACCGCACGTCACCTGGCCATAGACAATTGAGTTTTTCTTCTTTTATTAGGTTGTTTACAGCGTCGCGAATTAGCAACGTATGACGCCTCTTTTGTCAACCAAAGAGACTTTATTCAGGTGTTTCGATTGTGTTATGTTTTTGTAAGCTATTTCGTTCTATTGTGGAATTGTCTACTGGCATTGGCGTTACGCGTGCCGTCTTGTATAATGAATTATATATGTACGTCCCGGGGTTCGAAATTCAAGTCAATTTTTTTTTATAATTTTGATGATTTCTGCGTGATACAGTGACAACGAAGTCAAAATGACTTACCCATTACTAGATGTCGAGGGCGGTCCACACCAAAAATCTATTTTTATTATTATTTAGTACTGTATCTGCTGTACCAGCCTTTTTAATAGTCCACTGCAAGACGTGGCCTACCCACGAAGGGTGATTGGGCCATATCCACCACGCTGACCCAGTGCAGGTTGGTGGATTCACATAGGTCATGGGATTTCTTCCTTGCCTTGCGAGGTTTTCCTTCGTCGAAAAGCCAGTGTTGTGAAATTCCGTACATAAATTCCAAGGAATTCATTGGTTACGGTATCGGGACCGGGTTTGAACCCACGACCTCACGATTCTAAGTCGGGTGTCATTACCACTAGACCATCACAGCTCGGCACGGCATTATTTAGTACTCGTACCACCTATGAATTACTTGAAAATATTTATAAACTTCTTCCATCGCAAACAACTTTAAATTAGATTCGTAAAATAGTTTAACGTTACGAATAACAATACAAAATAAATACATCGAAAAATTAGCACACGATTTTTTATTTTTAGCAAATTACGTACTTAAAGTTATTAAAAAGTATTTTTAAATATAAATAGGTTTGTATGGCCCGGGTGGGTTGTAATGTAATGTAAGTAATGTCAGGGTTTTTAAGCTGCCACCCGCTCTTGCATCGCTAACGGTTAAAACAACCGAGACGCACAATTTGACGTGTCATCCGAGCCACGGTAGCATTTAATGGAATTTGACTCTATTGAACTACATGACCTACTATGACTATGTGTACTGTTTGTGCCGGATAGACCCCGGGGTCCCTGTGAATTGGCGTGGCAGATTGCCGAATATGTTTGACATAGAACAGTGCCGCACTAAGGCTCGCACATTGTTGCCGTTAGTTCGCGCCCGCAACCACTTAAATGCGCTCCTGCTCGCCAATACTGATTTGACATTATTTTTGATAATTGGAAAACTGTTGTATCTATTTTTAGGATCCATTGTAAAAATCTTACTGAACAATGGGACAAAGTAATCGTGCAAACAACACGATTGAAATTGTAGAAATTTGATTTTTGAAATTTGACATTTTATAGTTTTATTCACCATTTATTTTGACATTTTTAAGGGTATACTTAATTCCGAGATGATCTCAATTAAATTAAAAAAAAAATCGGCTGAGCCGATTGATTTTTTGAAAAATCCACAATAATGTAAGAATTCGAGCGAACTATTCGAATTTTGTACACGATGGAAGGCGGCTTTGCCATTTTTGCGAAAAACAATTATTTTTCATCAAATTCTAAATATATTTTGTTCCGTTTGACCCAAATTTACCAAAGTATTATATATACTAAAATATTAATTTTTCGAAGTCCCAGTCGAAAAAAAGCTCTAAGGCTCAAATAATCGAACAAAATTTGGGCGGCTCTGCCCTAAATGCGGCGGCTGCATCGTTCATGATGGAGTTTTTAGGGTTCCGTACCCAAAGGGAAAAACGGGACCCTATTACTAAGACTTCGATGTCCGTCTGTCCGTCTGTCTGGCTGTCTGTCTGTCACCGGGCTGTATCTCATGAACCATGATAGCTGAGCAGTTGAAATTTTCACGGATGATGTATTTCTGTTGCCGCTATAACAACAAATACTAAAAAGATAATAAAATAAATATTTAAGGGGAGCTCCCATACAACAAAACTGAATTTTTAGACGTTTTTCGCTCTATATTAATAATGGTAACAGGTAAATGCTTGAAATTTTCACAGAATATTTAGTTTTATATTCACTTCAATAGTAAATAATAAAATTAAAATAATATAAATATTTAGGGGCCGTACTTGGCCGATTATTACTTTATCACTCATTAAAAGTCCTGAAAACTGTGCCCTTAAGATGTCAATTTTATTGATGTTTGACGATGATTTTTATTGAAGTTTACTCAAACAGGTTTTTCAGAGATAAACTATACCTCGCGTCACCTAAAAAGAACGCTGGAGCTTCAAACTGCCCACAACGAAATTTAACTCCTATTGCTTCCGTGATAGGAGTTAAATTTCCTTGCTACAAATAAAGTTGCGTACTAGGAAATTTAACTCCTATCACGTAAGCAATAGGAGTTAAATTTCGTTGTGGGCAGTTTGAAGCTCCAGCGTTCTTTTTAGGTGACGCGAGGTATACCTAGTGTGTCAAAAATATTTAATTTATTCTCAAAAATTCAAAATTAATTGAAAAAAATCGAAAGGCTCTTTTTTCTAATGTAATAGGCTCAGAATAAGCGATCTTTTGACTTTTTCATTTGTGTCTCAATTTCGAGTTAATTTATGTACCTACCTACCTACTTGTATTTTTCGTATAAAATAATTGTGTTATGTTAGTAAATTTCCTAATTCTAGTGAATTCATACGTTATATTATAGTTATATATAGATAATCAGAACCGTAACTATACTATAAAATGGATTTCATTTAGCTGTTGATATTTAAATAACATAAAAATAAAAACTTAAATAACCTATCTAAACTAAAATAACTAATCCAAACTTAAATAAACCTAGGTATCTAATTATATCCTAATTTAAAATGGAGCATTTAGTAAGTATTATCTTCCCGTCTGGCAAAGAGCCTGGATCCTACAACACAGGTCACCCTAGTGTGGGATCCAGTGCACTATGTATGTTAATTTAATTTTGTATATTTTAAAGGTAATTTTGTTTTTGATCACATAAGGAAGAGCCTAGATCCCAAGACACAGGTCGCCCTAGTGTGGGATCTAGTGTACAACTTGAATTGTGTTAACTTTTAAGAACAATAAACGTTTTATTTATTTATTTAATAAATGTAATTTCTCAAGATGTAACAAGTGCTCGGGTTAAATTTTTTGATTATTATTATACCAACCTCCATACATTTTATAAGGACGTGTCCTTTATTTGTACATGTGGTTTTTTCGAGAAAACTTAAATGTTAAATCCAGCGAAAATTGGTCGCTCTCTATTTGCGGTTTAAAATAATGATCATAATGTACTTAATAGATTTGGTTTATAGAAAATTGAAATTCGGGAAAGTAATATATTTTCCTATATTAGCCTACTTACTTGAAACTTAATAAAATATATTATCATAAGATAAATATCATAAATAATTAGCTAGGCAGCTGTGTAATTTTGTTAGTTTACATAAGTAAATTATTATCCTTATTATATTCAACACTATTAATCAACATCATTTATTTACTTTTGGAATTTATTGAACTAAGTAGCTTTTATCCTTGGCTTTCCACAAGATTCTTTAAATTTTCCGGGTTATAAAGAAATTTATGACTATCGAATTGAGTACATATTTTAATGAACACTTTTCAACCTTTCAAGTATCTGTATCCGTTTTCGAACAAATATCTATAGAGTTACAATCGTTCAAAAATAGTGTCCGAGCCAAAACTCTGCCAAAGCTACGTAAGGTAAACGTACCAATGTACGGACGTTTTTGAACTTCGCTGACTTTGCAGTAATACTACGCTGATACGAATATACTTACAACAACAAAGTGAATATGACCAGGTAGGGCATTTATCTGAGTTTTATAATAATTAAACTTTATCTAATTTGTTTGAGCTGTAATGGGAATTAATACCCAAAATGTAAAAAAATACCCAAATGTACCAAACCGCGGACGATTTGTCCTAATGCGCGGAATGTCGTCCCAATTCCTGGACGCTATACGAAATTGAACTCTATTTGTTTTACATTAGAATTTAAATAGCCTTTCTACCGTATTATTATTTGTATGAACTTTAAAATCGACCCAAATCTATTACAAATTGTCCTAATTCACGAACGCTATGCGAATTAGAACTCTATTTGCTTTACATTAGAATTTAAATTGCCTTTATATTGTATTATTTCTTTCTATTATTAAAGAAAATTTTAGTTAAAGCCATTCAAGGTGTCTTAAATCAAAGAAACAATGGTTTACATGCAATTAATTATATTTCAAACAAAACAATAGTATAGGAACCGTATTTAGTCCGTGGCAAGATAAGCGGCTTAAATGATCCCCAAGGTAATGTGTTCAGTCTTCCCATGCAAAATAAATTGCGTTCTTTTATAATTATATCCCACAGGTCCGTATAAGGCACCTTAAGTGACACATTTGTGTAATGATGATCTCACGGTAGTTAAATTGGATACCAGTCTCTAAGGCAACCTCAGTTATAGTCAACCTTTAGAACACGGCGTACCTGGATATCGTAGAAGTGGCGCAACATCTGCCGGTCGAAGAATTAATGCTTTCAGTACAAGAAAAAAACAAGAAACCAAAGTAGGGTTTGACTCAAACGCCCACTGTGTTGTCTGGGAATGTCCCAATACAAATAAGAGAAGAAATGACGTACTTGACTTCATCTTCAGGCATTATTCAAATCTACTAAACCATGGCTCTGAGTTTATTTTCGTAACGTCATGGGAATCCATTATCGACATCATACTTGCTACGAGCAATATCTCTAAAACAATCAATGAGTGGCGCGTGGCAACTGTTGAATACTCTGATTCCGAAGCACGAACCTGAAGCATACCGATATAGCAACTTTTAGAAATAAACTCAAAATAGCTATATAGAGGAACCTTTACAATAGCTGGAAAACAGCTCGAGAGAAAAAAGCATGAGCTAGATAGAGAACGATGTATCTGACGATATATTGCTACCTTGGAACATATACGCGGTTAGTGCAAAAAACGAGCTTGGGCTAAGAGACTCCCTTGCCCTGAGTAAAACAATATAAACTTTGCAAGCGGAAGCCATGGGCCTTTTGCTAGCCGCAAAAAAACGTAAACTTTTATATGAACTGAGCTTCTAACAGCTACTGGAAACAGTGAGGCCAAAGAAGTGATCGTGTTCACAGTTGACAGTGCTGCTACTATCTATGAACTCAGAAGACCTATAACAAAGTCAAAATTAATCGCTGCGCGTCATGCAACATTCCAAACTCTTATCAAATAAACAGTGCGATGGAAAAAGAGTCACAGATCATGGTAAGGCAACAACATAGCAGACACGCTTTCCAAAGAGAGAAGATTCAGTTGTAACTTAGAAAATCAAATTGTTTTATTATATTATACTCTTAATCATATAATCTTAATCCCAATTTTTTAGTACTATACTTAGTTGATTATGTATCGACATAATAATCAACTTTTACAAAAAAAAAATGGCTCAATCAAAATACAGATTTTTAATCTGATACTAGGACTAGCCACCCGGCCCATTCGAACTTCCTTATTTACTTTTACTACCTATTTATGACAAATTAAATGTTTATTATTTTGCTATGAAACACCAAAAGTTTAGTATTTCACAAAAAATAAAAACATAATATCAAAATCTGAGAACAATAAATCTTACTTAAAATAATATTTTAAACACAGTGTGATATTGTTTAAAATATAGGCTAGCCTACACAGGCTAGCCTAGTGCGAAATCCAGGGTGCATAAAATTACATTGAAATACATTAAAATTTACCTGTTTTGTTCAAACTAAGTATTATTATAACAATGTTCTGCACATGTGTTATTTGGAAATAAAATATGTTTATGTTTATATATGTTGTAAATCGATCAAAAAAAAATGTTTTTGTCATGCACAAAAAACAGTTTAAACAATACTAAAGCAAATTGGACACGACTATTGTTAGAACCAGTCCAAAATGATACTTAATTCCATTGAATGAGACGCAACCGAATTTTAATAATTGCTTTTTCACGGTTTTGAAAAGGACGTTCTTACGTGCAAGGAAAAATGAGACTTATTTCAAGGCAATAAGGTCAAGATCCAACCTTTGGTACAACGGGTTTTAAATAACTGATGTGTGTCCCACTTCTCGGACGAAAAATGTGATTATTGTCCGTGCATTGGGACAAGTACGGGTTTTGAGAGTACCATTAGGCGGATACGCAAATATTATAAATAATCAACAAGATTATGTCTAGATTAGAGGTTATAATATTAGGTAATTTATCTAAGTATCGTAATAAAATAACACACTTACCGTATCACATTACACAACTAAGAAATGAACTGAAGTTTATGACAGGGAAGACACCAAATTCAGCTACTGAATTAACAGATTGACGAAAATTTTACGACACCGCACTTTTGAGATCATTTGGTTTGGACACCATTATACTATGTGTACAGTTTTTCTTGTATAATACTTTGAAATATAACTAAGAATTTATTGTCATTCATAAGATTAAGTTAAACTTTCGTAGAAAATTACAAAAATTAAAAAACCGAGTAACGTCCGCGTTCTGGGACTCGTCCGCAATTACGTGCGTTTACCTTAGTGGACAGGCTTTTTAGTTAGTCTTAAGACGATTGCAATCCAACTACAACGCCGCGCGATGCCAAAGTGCTCGGTTACAAGCACTAATTAGGTGACATAACGTCGAGATTTGACAAAACGGGTCATTGTGAATTATTCAATGTAAATATCTAAGTCGGTACGTATGACGGTGCACGGACATTTTTTTACTACTTTCTCTTGGGGACAGATATTTGCTCGAAGGTATCCGTGCAAAAAATCAAATCGATCCGTCGCTGCGTTTGCTGTCTCACAGGATAATAATAATCGGCCAAGTACGAGTCGGACTCGCACACGGAGGGTTCCGTACTGTATGGGAGCCCCCCTTAAATATTTATTTTATTTAATTTTATTACATATTATTGAAGGGAATATAAAACTGAATATTATGTGAAAATTTCAAGCAACTACCTGGTACCATTACTAATATAGAGCGAAAAACGTCTAAAAATTCAGGTTTGTTGTATGGGAGCCCCCCTTAAATATTTATTTTATTTTATTTTTAGTATTTGTTGTTATAGCGGCAACAGAAATACATCATCTGAAAATTTCAGCTGCCTAGCTATCATGGTTCATGACATACAGCCCGGTGACAGACGGACAGACGGACATCGAAGTCTTAGTAATAGAGTCCCGTTTTTCCCTTTGGGTACGGAACCCTAAAAATCAACAAACCATTCACAGATTTTTAGATAACATTAGTGAGAATATTTTACAAAATGTTTTTATAATTTGTTTTATGGCCTTAAGAATAGATAGGTAATATTGACTTTTCATAAGTTTTCAATATTAACTTGCTTACATAAACATAATTAAAATTGTTTGCTTAGAACTGACGTACATTAAGTTTTCTTAAGATTTCTATATAGTATTTACTCATGAAGGTCAAACATATAAGTAGGTACTTACTAAATATCTGTATTGTTATAAATTTTGTAGAAAATTAATGCCTGCGACTACATAATTCAGACTGCAGTTCATACAGGTACATTAAATTTGCCTTTCAATTATATTGTAATGTATTATATAATATATTTGAAACGTCAGCCAAATTGAATGTAGATATTTTTATCTTTAATAGGTATATATACACATTTATTTTATACTAGCTGACCCGGTGAACTTCATCTCACCATCTGTCAACTGTCAATGACTACTTTTACATCCAGGAACTACATTTCTAAATCAACTTTTTTTATTTTTTTCTCAGTTTGAATCTTACTTTAACTTCTACCAATATTTCAAGACCAAAATTAGCCATATCGGTTGAACCACGATTCATTTTTGTATAATTAAGAGAAGAAGATTTCGCCAAACTAAGAAATATTTTTTATTTATTTAAGTCGCGGATTTTTTTTGAAATTTATTGCCTTAACCAGATTTCCTGAAAGAAAGGCGAATCATTGTATATTTTTTATTGTTTCTCCCAATAGTATCATCTTATAAAGACATCACTCACAATATTTCATTATGATATTAACGTCAAAAATATCATCAAAAATACTAACAAATCAATCTCTCGAATGCTACCCATAATCTGGAAAATTAATAGGCCCAGTCAATTTCACATAATATTAAATCGTAAAATGCAATATTAAATCGTAAAATGTATAAAACAGTTCAGTTCGCGGCATCTGAAATAACAAATAATAAAACTAATCGAAAATCGTAATAAAATCACGCACGTTGCGCGGTTGTTGGTTCTGTGGTTGGTAAAACGCAGCGGTTTATTATAAGTTTTATCTACACTAATGTTGTAACATTCTACTTATGTTTCCAATACTTGACTTATAATGACTACTGTTATAGCGCAGACAACAAAACACTCAATTTAAGCAATTTCACATGATGTTATAATATCCACATCGATATCGTAAAATCTCATTATAACATCGCGCGCTGGCTCCTGATTGGCCCTGCGCGCGCAGCTGCGCTCTTATTGGTTAGATTTTAATGGCGCCAAGTTCACTGTGACAATACACGTACGCGTGAATTTAATGTTTCGCAATATGTTTTATTTTTATTTTTATTAGTGAAGATAAAGTAGTGTATGCAACTGCATATAACACGGGTATTAAAACACTCGTTACTATTATAAAACTCGCTGCGCTCGTTTCATAAACTCACACTCGTGTTTTAATACCCTTCATTATATGACAGTTGCATAAACTACTATTAGCGTTCATAACGCTCCAAAAATAACGGTTTTGACAAAATACTTTTAATAATGTATCAGTCTAGATCACAGAGCTAATACAACTAGAGAGATAGTGCTGTTGTCGCTTGAACCAATTCTCAACCACAAAAATGTATGGAAAATCTTGCCCAGAGCTATCTGTAAAAACTGTTCAAATTCACAAGCGTAGGTACCTATAGTCCATACAGGTAATATTTTTTGGACTGTTTTGCTCAGCCAATTCAGTATATAGACAGACACATTAATCAAAACATAATAGTTTTTGACACTAGATTCACAAATATGTGTTTGCTTTACGATCCCCTCTTAATTTTAAAAAAAATCTGTAGTGCGAAAAAGGGTTTGTTTTAAATAATGACAATGTCACCCTGTAAAACTCGCTGACTGCTTTAACATGTCTAATAGTTTTCCTTTAAAAAATTACAAAAGAGTAGTAAAAATCTGGCCTGGATTTGTAACTCTGACGTTCATCACCCAATTTGACATACTCGTAACTAAATCTTATCACTACATACCTAGTATAAAACAAAGTCGCTTCCGCTGTCCCCATGTCCTCATGTATGCTTATATCTTTAAAACTACACAACAGATTTTGATGCGATTTTTTTTAATTGTTAGAATGATTCAAGAGGAAGGTTAATATGTATAATAAACCTGTACGAAGCCGGGGCAGGTCGCTAGTTGCGGAATAATAAGCTAGTAGGTATTTTTACGATAGGCACAGTGACGAGGGAAGCAACATACTTACCTATACTATTAATAACTATTATTATTACCTATACTATTATTATTATTATTATAACCTAATCTATTATTATTTTTATTTGACATTGTTTCTATTATTTAGTACTATTTTGATCTTATTATTAATTGATTATCCTGACATGACGTGTGAATAGTATTTATGAAATAAATGACTATGATTATACGTACACTTGTGGTAAAAACGTTACCCATGTAAAGGCATAACCAGTCAGAACCACTATTTTGGATGATGGTAGAACAAAATCCTGCACAGCTTTTTTATCGCGAATAAGTCTTGACCACCAACTCGCCTGATTGTGAGCGACGTTTTAGTCGAAGATGAAGCACGCAGACCTAGAAGATATCTATTCACTCTGACCTTGAAAACCTTTAGATTATATCTCTTAGGAAAAAGTAGGTACAACATCCGTGACTCTCCCTTAAAGTTACATTACAATTTAGTACAAGTTTAATAATTCAAAATAAGTTTGTAAGTATTTGTTATAGCGGCGCCTGTACTCACGTCTATTCGCCATGCTGCATGTAAAGTGACACATAAACCGCGCGTCAAACCGCCCCAGTGCGTAAATCTTAGTTTACGTTATCGCCAACTAGCTAACCCGAACGCCGTAAACCGAATTAAAATATGGCCACACCATATTGCCGGCGAAACCAAAACAGTTTAATTATAAAACCAACCAGGTTTGGACCACACACGCTGCTCATTAAAACCGGTCCATAACAATCATTATATTCCAGGCTTTATAATTTCGCGCGCTTGCCTCGAACGAAAAAAAAACAATATTAAAACATAACCTTAGGTTATTAATGTGTCAACAACTCAATTTATGGCGGGAATCGATGGAAACGCCCTCTGCGCAAGAAGGAACGACCAATGACTCGCGCGCTGTGCTCTTTCGACGCAACAGCGAGAAGTATACCCGTCTCTTTCTGGCGTAAACAGGACCAGCGTAATAGAACCTCTTTTCGAGCCTTATTTGAAACGAAAAAGATTACGCGTGGAGGTCTAATAACACTGGACAGTGTTATCGTAATGAGTATTGAGCCAGGGATGACATTATTAATTTATGCGTGGCCATAGAGCCGTGCTTTATTTTTTTAATCAGTACTGTACCGTGATTACACACGTATTAAGCCCGGTTGTACGTGCGCGCGAATTGCGAGGTGGAATTGTATTTTTTTTAAACTTGATTTGACTAATGGTTAAGGAGTCATGCGTTGAATTCTTTAATAGGCCTACTTTAGAAGTTACGACGGGATCGAATGCAAATTGTTTTGATTTAAATGATGAGTATTAAAGATATAGGAACTATTGCCTGAAGAAATATGTTATGCGATATAAGTACTTATTTGATTTATAAAGCTTTGTTAACCGACTGCAATAGGAATAGGATTTAGTTGAAAAACGCTTGTGGGTCTACGGCGTAGCGCGTCGTAGAGCTACGCGGTGTTAGGGTGTACTAACAGAAAACAGTGAATTATTTCTGACTTTTAAAAATTGGCTAAGCTATTTTCAATAAAGCACATTAGGTATATTATTGTTTGTTTTTTTATTTTTACTATGACGCTATTATAGAACATTTATAATCATTTATTTGTAGGGTGTAGTTTTGTAAGGTAGATAATTGTCTGAAGCTTAATTACTACTGTGGAAAAAATAATAGGTACGCTAAATTACTGCATTTATTGATGTGTGATAAAATATCATTTCAATTGACATTATCTTTTCAGCCATAGGACATCCACTGTAGGATATAGGCCTCCCCTATTGCGGTTGGAAGCAGCTTTCATCCAGCGCACTATTGAAGTCATCTGTCCACCCTGTAGGTGAATGTCCTACGCTGTGCTTGCTGGTATGTGGTATCTATTCGAAAACATCTGTTATCATAATTACAAATTAAATATGTAAAGAATGGTCTTAACGTAATCTTTAAAATAGGTAATTTTGACACTTTCTTGGTTTATTCATTGTTTTTTTTAACACATGATTGTCTTTAGCATTATTTGGATTGTAATAGTGCAACTTATATATGAATAAAATAAAGATTACAACTTGCATCAAATTTAGAAATAAAATCTATATTTTTTTCAATCTTATTCGACGTCAAAATCTAATCGAACATATGGCAGCTCAATTTTTTCCATCCCCAATCTACCAATTTGAAGAACCTAAATCACCATAGACACCGCCCTCTATAATTACGCCAACAAAAACAATATTTCGTCGGCCATCTTGGATGTTACTATATTTAATCTGTGTCTCGGATTCGAATTTCGAACGTTCAAAGAGCCCGGTGCGGTTAAAAACTTAATTTTCGGTGGTCGTTAGTGTGAATGTATTTTGAGTACTGTGTAACGCAGTAGTTAAGATTTATACAAGGTATAGCTTTGCAAAATGCGGGACTTTCATCTTTTTTATTTTGGCTTCACGTGGTTTATGTATTTGCCAGTGTCAAGTAGGTTTTTAACATTTTTTGTATTTTTTCAAAAAAGCCACAGTCGTAGTCAAGTTACAGTCACATTTTTTATGTACCTATCGTTTTCTTTATTTTTAGGTATTTTAAGTATGCACTATATCAATTTTATTAGTATGTATGTTTATGATGTATAATCTAATTTATGTTTTTAACTAATGCGCACCCGTCCATTATTTATACGCTCTCTGTCCTCTCCATCCTAAGGTTGCCTGGCAGAGATTGCTATTACCAATAAGGCCACCATTTGTTTCACTGTTTATGTATCTTTGTTTCTTTTTTATTTTATTTCTTGGTGTGCAATAAAAAGTTTATCTATGTATCTATCTATCAAAGTCTAAAAAGTCGCGGTCAAATCCAAGCAAAGTCCAAGTCATATACCTCTGTAAAGCAGTGGAGACTTTGCTAGAGGCGTCTATGGAGTTTTGGTAACACATATTATAAGTATCACTTGCTTACACTGCACGTAATTCAACACGAAATACCACAGTTTTTCACTAACCATATTATGACTTATAAGTTTTACAAAGTACTGTATAATGGGCGACATGATTTTACCGTGTTCGCGCCAAACCTCCAGGAGAATTCATAAGATACAGGGTTATCTGCTTACCCTGTACTAAGCCAAAATGGGGTAATTAAGGCCATAAATATGAACAACTTTTACTATGGGGCCAACCCAAAATTCATGAAACAGCAGTTTTTTATCTCAAGTTCCGGGTTGGTCCCATAGTAAAATTGGTTTATAATGATATCTTTTGTTTACATCTTTAGATCTTCAAGGGTCTGTGGATGATCCAATTGTTTGTTATGCAGTAGTAGTGTATGTACTGTATCAGCCTTTTTTAGGTAATAGTCCACTGCTGTTTATGTAGTTTTAGATTATACCTACATTTAAGTCTTGTATTTAGGGTAGTTAATAAAGGCACTTGCCTTTTAAAAAAAAAATATAATATAGTTAATTAACACTTTCGGTTTGTGTTAACCTAGAGTACTGTTTGAGTCTCCACGAAGCTCCATGGGATCGCTACGGCAATCAAGAAGTGATTCCAAATTCAAACTTAACTTTTTTGAAACGTAACTCTGGGCTATATTTTATGATCTGTGGCCTGACAAACTTAGTGATCGTTGATGGTGGCGCCACTAGCGTAATTTTTTACACAAATTTAATTTAATCTGGGTTTAAAATTATAGCTATACAAATTGACGGTATGTATTAATAAGTTTGTAACTGCATTACGATTGTATGTGTGTTGCATGATTATTACATAAATTGTATGGAACTGTCCGGTGTCTAATTTAAACATCTATGAGAATGAAGATGCCAGTATTATATTGCTTTTTAGGGTTCCGTACCCAAAGGGAAAAACGGGACCCTATTACGAGTACTAAGACTTCGATGTCCGTCTGTCCGTCTGTCCGTCTGTCTGTCTGTCTGTCACCGGGCTTATCTCATGAACCAGGATAGGCAGCTGAAATTTTCACAGATGGTGTATTTCTGTTGCCGCTATAACAACAAATACTAAAAACAAAATAAAATAAATATTTAAGGGGGCTCTCATACAACAAACCTGAATTTTTAGACGTGTTTCGCTCTATATTAATAATGGTAATAGAAATTTTTACAGAACATTTAGTTTTATATTCACTTCAATAATAAATAATAAAATTAAAATAAAATAAATATTTGAGGGGGGCTCCCATACAGTACGGAACCCGTCGTGCGCGAGTCCTACTCGTACTTGGCCGATTATTTTCTGTATTTGTTAATGAAGATAGTTTTTCAGTTGGAAAGTATTAACATCCTTTAATAGTCCATTGCAAGACATAGGCCTACCATGAAAGAGTGATTGTGGTATATTCTCCCCGCTGGCACAGTCGTAAGTTTTTGATTTAAATGCGCTAATGAATTTCTTCTACGGACGTACCTATGCAGGTTGCCTTATGATTACGATGTTTTCTTCACCGAAAAGCTAGTGGTGTGAAAATCGGTACTTACCTACCTACTCAGCTATCTTACGCTACGCTTACCGTGGTCTCCTTTCGAGAATTTTGCGTCCCAGGAGTCATAAGTTCTTCGCGCTATGTGTCCTGCCCATTTGCCCAAATCGTTTGTACGAATTCGGTATTGAACCTACTTAATACGACCCCACAACTATTAGGTACTGGTGTATCATTTGTCGTGTAATCGATTAAATTAAAACTCGCTTAAAGCAGATGTGATATTATAGTCAAATCTAAAAAAAAACTGCGAAAAATATCAAGCAGTCTTGACTTAATATACATATCTACAATTAGTATATCCACGCGCTTGTTATGATTTATGATAACTACTGCCGCTTCAAAAATAGAACAGCTAAATGATTTTAAAAAAAGAACAAAATAACTTACGACCTCATTGGTATAAATAAATAACAATCGAGTCGCAACACTTAAATCGTTGATGACAACTCGATATAATACAAAGAAATATTTCCTTAATTTATTCCTAAAAATACAAAAAAATATACCTCCAATATAAACCTTGGCATAAACAACATATAGCCCAAAATTATGAGCAGATTAACACATTTATTATATCTCTCTCACGCTCTAACATGTAGCCGCATCACTGTCTATGGTCATTTCAAAAATGGAACACCGCATGAACGCATGAAATTAGTCCCGCTTTTTCATCTCCCACCGCGATTTGAATTTCGAATCTTTTTTATTTTTTCAATCGACCCCGAAGGCCGTTTGTGAGCCGCCATGATGGGTGCTTTTTTTTAATTATCTCTCGGCTCGAGTCGGCACATACTTAAAGCCAATAAAAAAGCGAGGCACTTTTCGGTAGTGTCATTTGGTTTTATTGCGATTTTATCAGTTTCTCCGTGTATTTTATAAGTTCTTGGAGCTTTAAATATGACAAACTTACCTGTCAACTTAAGTAGAGGAGCCACGATCGTATTTTATATCAACATTTCAAAATAATTCAACAACATTTTTAGTTTCGTAATTTTGTCACGTTTGGTTAAAATTGGCAACACCGTAAAAGTGTTTTATAATTTATTTTTAAGAGCAATGTCATTACGGGGTGAAAATGCGGTGTTCCTCAATCAACGTAATTTGGGCACACCATTACTTTTAATAACTTGTGATTAGTGAATTCCATATGATCCGCTAATTTGTTCATTTAACGTTCTTGTCAAAATTAGCGCTAAGTGATTTGAATTTGGAGTGCGGTGATTGGCAGTGGAGTTTTTTTCTCTGGAGAAAGTTTTGGTGTAAAGCGTTTTATGAATCTATCAAAAAATATTTTTTTGAAGTGAACATTTCTTTAGCGTCTTTCCGTCCGTCGGTCTGTCTGTCACCAAGCTGTATCTCATGAACCGTGATAGCTAGACAGTTGAAATTTTCACAGGTGATGTATTTCTGTTGTGGCTATAAGAACAACTAAAAACAGATTAAAATTTATATTTAAAGGGCTTCCGTATATAAAGTGTGATTTAGAAAAATGGGCCTCTCATACGGTACGGAACCCTTTGTGCACGAGTCTGTCTCGCACTTGGCAGTTTTTTTTTTAATTTTTAAAGCATTTTTATCAAGTAGGCATCTATTCCTAGAGAAATACTTACGGGTCGCTATAGTGATAAGATAACGATTAGTTGCAATAAATGCGATACTTATTGCTATTAAACTGATTGCTTTTACCCACGGCTTTGCCTGTGTGATTTTTGTAATTGTATAAGTTTGCGTTTTACTACATCCTGCCTTATATTAAGCAGATATGCGGTCTAGGATGTAGCACGCTTACCTAGAAATTACCTCTTCACTCTCGATTTGAAGACATGATGATGCAAGTCGTTTCCAAACGTTCTTATTAAGGTAAACGTACCAATGCACGGACGTTTTTGAACTTCGCTGACTTTGCAGTAATACTACGTTGATACTAACAGACTTACAACAACAAAGTGAATATGACCATATAGGGCATTTATCTGAGTTTTATAATAATGACATTTTATCTAATTTGTTTGAGCTGTAATGGGAATTAATACCCAAAATGTAAAAAAATACCCAAATGTACCAAACCGCGGACGATTTGTCCTAATGCGCGGAAGGTCGTCCCAATTCCTGGACGCTATACGAAATTGAACTCTATTTGTTTTACATTAGAGTTTAAATAGCCTTTCTACCGTATTATTATTTGTATGAACTTTCAAACCAACCCAAATCTTTAACAAATCGTCCTAATTCACGGACGCTATGCGAATTAGAACTCTATTTGCTTTACATTAGAATTTAAATTGACTTTATATTGTATTATTTCTTACTATTATTAAAGAATATTTTAGTTAAAGCCATTCAAGGTGTCTTAAATCAAAGAAACAATGGTTTACATGCAATAAATTATATTTCAAACAAAACAATAATCACATTATGAAAAAATAATGCTGAAACGTTAGGTAGTTAGCACAATAGCATTGATATAGGAACCGTATTTAGTCCGTGACAAGATAATCGGCTTAAATGATCCCTAAGGTAGTGTGTTCAGTCTTCCCATGCAAAATAAAATGCGTTCTTTTTTTATAATAATATCCCACAGGTCCGTATAAGGCACCTTAGGTGACACATTTGTGTAATGATGATTTCACGGTAGTTAAATTGGATACCTTTCTCTAAGGCAACCTCGGTAGTATATTTACCTTTAGAGCACGGCGTACCTGGATATCGTAGAAGTGGCGCAACATATGGCGGTCGAAGAATTAATGCTTTCAGTACAAGAAAAAAACAAGAAACTAAAGTAGGGTGTGACTCAAACGCCCACTGTGTTGTTTGGGAATGTCCCAATACAAAAGAGAGGAGAAATGACGTACTTGACTTCATCTTCAGGCATTATTCAAATCTACTAAATCATGGCTCTGAGTTTATTTTTGTAACGTCTTGGGAATCAATTATCGACATCATACTTGCTACGAGCAATAAATCTCTAAAACAATCAATGAGTGGCGCGTGGCAACTGATGAATACTCTGATTCCGAAGCACGAACCTGAAGCATACCGATATAGCAACTTTTAGAAATAAACTCAAAATCAAACTCAAGGGGAACCTTTACAATAGCTAGAAAACAGCTCGAGAGAGAAAAGCATGAGCTAGTCATAGAGAACGATGTATCTGACGATATATTGCTATCTTGGAACATATACGCGGATAGTGCAAAAAACAAGCTTGGACTAAGAGACTCCCTTGCCCTGAGTAAAACAACATAAACTTTGCAAGCGGAAGCCATGGGCCTTTTGCTAGCCGCAAAAAAACTTAAACTTTTATATGAACTGAGCTTCTAACAGCTACTGGAAACAGTGAGCCCAAAGAAGTGATCATGTTCACAGTTGACAGCGCTGCTACTATCTATGAACTCAGAAGACCTGTAACAAGGTCAAAATTAATCGCTGCGCGTCATGCAACATTCCAAACTCTATCAAATAAACAGTGCGATGGAAAAAGAGTCACAGGTCATGTTCAGGCAACAACATAGAAGACACGCTTTCCAAAGAGAGAAGATTCAGTTGTAACTTAGAAAATCATATTGTTTTATTATATTGTAATCTTAATCATATAATCTAAATCACAATTTTTAGTACCTACTATAGTTAATTATTGTATCGATATAATAATCAACTTTTACAAAAAAAAATGGCTCAATCAAGAGACAGATTTCTACTCTGATACTAGGACTAGCCACGCGGCCCATACGAACGTCCTTATTTACACAGTCAGGTCATAAATTCTGTCACATGTTTAATATAAAATAATTGAAACAAGTTTATTCATTATGTAACCATTTATATACCAAAATGAACTTAACAAAACATAGATTCTTATGACAATAAATTTTATTCAAAATGACCTCCGTGATTTTGAATACAGGCCTTTAATCTGCGCAGCCAGTCGTCTATCGCAGCACGAACGAGGTCCATGTCAATATCGGCGGCTGCCTTAATCAAGGATGTCTTGAGTGACTCCAAATTGGGATGAGGCTTTGAGCACGCCTTTTCCTCCAAGTGTTGCCATATCTTGTAATCTAACGGACTCAAATCTGGACTGGAGGAGGGCCAGTCTTCGTGCCGGATGAAGTCGATTTCACGCGCCGCCAGCCTGTCTTGTGTGCTCTTCGCTCTATGAGCTGGCGCCGAATCTTGTTGGAGTACCCAGTGCCTGTGTTATTGAACATGGTATGAGAAACAGGTTCCACAAGGTTCGTCAGGACTGTATTTTGATACACAACTGCATTCGTTTTTACACCTTTCTCACAAAAATGTACCTTTGTTAAGCCCCAATAAGAAACTCCCAACCATACCATGAGCGAGGATGGAAAATGACCTCGTTGGGCACGCGGAATACGCTTACTTGCTTCTTCACTACTGTGTGCGTACACCTTATCATTTTGTTTGTTGTAGCTCTCTTCTACGGTAAAAAATTTTTCATCCGAAAAAAGAATTTCCCGATTTTTTTTCCCGCGGACTGCTTCAACAAAGCGCGGCATCTCTTCAGTCTCAGGTCCATTAGACGAGCATTTAAACGATGTCCTGTTTTTCTTCGATATGCCCGAAGCCCTAAGTCTTCATTTAACACCCTATTCACCGTGGTTCTGCTTAACCCCATCTGAAGGGCCAACAGTTTCTGCTTACGTTTGGGATTTCTTTGAATTCGCGCCTTCACAGCTTTTATCACTGCTAGAGTCCTAACAGACCGAGGTCGACCACTTCTTGACCTGTCATCTACACTAGAGTCTTCATTGTATCGTTCGATGGTACGATAAACGAATCTTTTGGTTATTTTCAAAGTTTTCAGTATGTCAAAAATTTTAATGTGGCGTAACCGCAACAATGCAACGCAATAACTGCAACACGGTCTTCTTTATGCGTCCACTCCATATTTAAAAATGAGTAAAATTCTAAAAAGTATACATTTTTATTTTCATGAACAATTCGAAATTCGAATTCAATAAACTTTTTTGTAGCCAGCATTCTAAAAGAAAAGTTTTTACTGTGTGACAATACTTATGACCTTACTAGGTACTTTTTACTACCTATTTATGACAAATTAAATGTTTATTATTTTCTATGAAACACCAAATTTTAGAATTTCATAAAAACATAATATCAAAATCTGAGAACAATAAATCTTACTTAAGATAATCTTTTAAACACAATGTAATATTGTTTAAAATATATGTTGTAAATCGATCAAAAACAATTGTTTTTGTCATGCACAAAAAACAGTTTAAACAATACTAAAGCAAATTGGACACGACTATTGTTTGAACCAGTCCAAAATAATTCTTAATTCCTTTGAATGAGACGCAACCGAATTATAATAATTGCTTTTTCACGGTTTTGAAAACGAAGTTCTTACATGCAAGGAAAAATGAGACTTATTTCAAGGCAATACGGTCGAGATCCAACCTTTGGTACAACGGGTTTTAAAGAAATGATGTGTGTCCCACTTCTCGGACGAAAAATGTGATTATTGTCCGTGCATTGGGACAAGTACGGGTTTTGTGAGTACCATTAGGCGGATACGCAAATATTATAAATAATCAAAAAGATTATGTCTAGATTAGAGGTTATAATATTAGGTAATTTATCTAAGTATCGTAATAAAATAGCACACTTACCGTATCACATTACACAACTAAGAAATTATCTGAAGTTTATGACAGGGTAGACACCAAATTCAGCTACTGAATTAACAAATTAAAGAAAATTTTACGACACCGCACTTTTGAGATCATTTGGTTTGTACACCATTACACTACGTGTACAGTTTTTCTTGTATAATACTTTGAAATATAACCAAGAATTTATTGTCATTCATAAGATTAAGTTAAACTTTCGTGGAAAATTACAAAAATTAAAAAACCGAGTAACGTCCGCGTTCTGGGACTCGTCCGCAATTACGTGCGTTTACCTTAGCAGTCCATAGGAGAAACCTATGTCCAACAGTGGATGTCCTATGGCTAAGAAGAAAATATAGAATTGCTAAATATTCACCTACTCTAAGCAAGCGTGAGAGTGAGATAGCAGTGGCGAGAGCATTATGTCGTTAATACAGCATCCATTTTATTACAACAAAAACTATTTTTATCCATGAAAGCAGATGGTCTATGGCTCTTCCATTAATGTCTATGGTCTTTTCTCTACCCATAAACTTCCGGCACATCCTGCCTTGATTTAAATCTTTCAATTTATTACTGTTTTGGTCTTTTTGCATTTTAATGTAATTTATTTAACAGTTTTTAATTTGTTTACTGATTGGTGCAATTCAAATAAAACTCACTTTTGACGGCAATGCAACGTTTTGTTGCATTGTAACAGTTGAAAATAGTATTCTCCCGGAACGTAGGTAAACTTTTTCAAAAATGTATAAAAAATTCTTGATGTTCTAAAGAAAACGCGAAAACACTGGTCAATACACGATCCTCTTAAAAGCGTTTTTTTTAATTGTCAACAAACAAAAATTTTAGAAATTAAAGCGCATCACATTTTTTGTAAAAATACCTATAATTTAATCATTTTTTGTTCAATTAACAAAAGACCAAGTGAAACGTCAACAAATTACTTAGTTTAAAACCTGACTGCAAAAAAACAAACAACAAATAAGCAACGTACTAAGAAGAATTTAAATTAAAACGGCTGTTTTATTCTTTATCAAATTTAAACACAACAACTACTAAAAACAGAATAAAATTAATAATAAAACCCGTTTTTAGCCGTTTTTCGCTCAATACTAATAATGGAAACAGGTAGATGCTTGAAATTTTCACAGAATATTTAGTTGTATATTCACTTCAATAATCACTACATAGTACATATAAAACAAAGTCGCTTCCGCTGTCCCCATGTATGCTTATATCCTTAAAACTGCACAACGGATTTTGATGCGGTTTTTTTTATAGATAGAGTGATTCAAGAGGAAGGTTTATATGTATAATAAACCTGTGTGAAGCCGGGGCGGGTCGCTAGTAAATAATAAAATAAATATTTAAGGGGGCTCCCATACAGTACGGAACCCTCCGTGCGCGAGTCCGACTCGTACTTGGCTGTTTGTTATTTAATTTCATATACCCTATCTAAGGACACTTGGGTTTTGAGACGAATCTAAAGATACCTTAATAAACTTGTAGAAATCAATTCTGGCTTTTGAAAGATATGTAGGAATTAAGAAATTTAAAAACAAAAGTACGAAATACGCGCGAAAAACAATTCCCTTCCGATGCAGCCGGGTAATAAAGCCAAGTATTCACTGAGCAACAGTGTTTCGGATACACAGTTTTTGAAACATCACGTAGATGTTTACCGAAACATACAGATAAACGCGTAGTGTTTGCAGAAACAAAATGATTGTATCTGAAACATTTTTTTTTGTTTCAGACACTCGTAGATTTTGTTTCTGATACAAAGTTTATTAACAATTGTTGCTCAGTGATACATGGCTTAGAGACACTATTGGTTGCGTTGCGTCGCAGTAGAAAACGGGGTTTATTTTAATTTCCGCATTTGATGTTAGCCTTAATTTTTTCGCATTTTAATGTTCTCTATTAACAGTGTTTTAATTGATTTCCTAATTAGAAAATTTGGTAGGCATTTCAATAAAAAGTTTATTAAGGTGGGGAAATTCTTGCTCTGTGGGTCATTAAGTTTTAAGTGTTTCGTTCGGCAGTTAAATTGAGATTTGTTTGCTTATTATCTGTATTATTACGGTTTTATAAGCGCTTCTACCAAATTTTATTTTGTTTTGAGGACGTTTTTTTTGTAAATAGATTATTCAGAAAGGTTCTACTACGATGAAAGGAGTCTTTCAAACCATCATTGTGAACAGCTTTAACTATATTTGGCCAACACAGAATTTAAGAAAACAATCAGCAATTTCTTACATTTTGTTGATTCCGATTTGCAGTTGTATACGGATTTTTTTTTAACAATTTTTTTTCGAATTCAATACTGACCTCATAATAAAAATTGTACATTGCGATGGTCTGAATCACCCTCTTCCGGTAAAGTATTATACACCTTATTTGGATAACTCTGATTAAGAGTATAATATGTCTTATAAAAAATAGGAAATATGTAAGTACGTACTGTAAATGGAAAATAGAAGGTTCCTATAGGATAGCACGCGGGCTAAGCCACGGACGAAAGCTAGTATGTTATACTTTTATAGGGCACTCTGTGAGTGCATTATAAGATATTGCATCTGTGTATGGGGTAGTGCCGATAAGTCACACCTTATAATAGCTGAGCGTGCACAACGCTGTGTTCTCAAGGTGATGATGTTCTTACCCTATAGACACCCCACCACAGAAGTCTACGAAAAAGCAAAAGTGCTCACAGTTCGGAAGCTGTTCATTTACGAGAGTATACGGAGATACCACAAAAATGTTGTCCCGACTTTAACAGATCATACTCGTACTAGATATGCTAGAGCAGTCCCAATTGTCCGCACAAGATACGCACAAAAACAATTCAGAGTTGTTGCTGCAAGGCTTTACCATCAATTGAATGAACTTGGTAGAGTTGATAGACTAACAGATAGAGAACTCAAAAAAATAATTCTTCAGTGGCTTAAAACCTTTGACTATAATGGCATTGAAAGTATGTTAGAAAGTTTTTATTTTTAATCAAAATTTATAATAGAGAAATTTTTTGTTGTGAATTTGAGATCATACAAAAAACACTCACACACACACACACTCACACACACACACACACACACACACACACACACACACACACATTCCGAAAACATACTTACGTTGTTATCTAATTGTAAAAAAAAAAAAAAAAAAATCTTTGTGTTAAGAACTTTGGCTTTCAATTTATTAATTTTTTCTCAATTATGTAAAATATAACTATTCTAAATTTTATTGTCTATAATGTGTAACTGGCGTAATTTTTATAAATTGTGTACCTATAGGAGAGTCCATCGGCTCCTAAAATACAGTTTCTAACTAGTTTAGGAGCCTTTGGGTAAATTATTCAGACTATTGTAAACTTATGCCCAAATAAACAATTTTATTTTATTTTATTTATTTTACTTACAGTATCTAATGTATAACTGCACCAATTTTACGATCTTTTTACAATGTAATATTCAATTCCAACATTTACAACCGAAGTTCACCTCAAATAAGGCTGGGTGTACACAACAGGGGTGAAAGCCTAGGGCGGGGCATTAGGCCTCCATTGTGGGGACACCTGGCCTCTCCCATGGCTTTTAGGGTGACCATTATACCTACACCAAACTGGAATAATTCGTTCTATATTTATAAGAAGAATCATCAAAATCGGTTCATAATTGGCCGAAAAATCGCGTAAAATACGTAAAAAATACATACAGTCGGATTGAAAACCTCATTTTTTTTTTGTTTCCGTTCGTTTTCATTCGTTCCGTACCTAAAGTGTAACAGGGTCCCGCTGTTACTAAGA
Organism: Hypomecis atomaria; assembly: GCA_964007245.1. Taxonomy (NCBI): domain Eukaryota; kingdom Metazoa; phylum Arthropoda; class Insecta; order Lepidoptera; family Geometridae; genus Hypomecis; species Hypomecis atomaria. The sequence goes on along the minus strand of OZ023308.1, from coordinate 9,625,956 downwards.
CTGTACTGTCCGTCTGTCTGTCTTTCTGTCACCAGGCTGTTTCTCATGAACCGTGATAGCTAACGTTGAAATTTTCACAGGTGACTTATTTCAGTTGCTAAATAATAATTATAATATAATAATATTAATAAAATAATTTAATATAGTAATATTAATATATAATAATATTTTGCTAAACAATAATGAAAAAACGTATGAGAGGGCGAGATGTGCAAGTATTAAAGTGTGAACCGGACGAAACTAATATATTTTGTCTCTACGTTTTTTTGCCTGACTATTACGCACAGCCTAGACGTAATAGCAAAGAATATATAATAATACTGTAATAGTCAGACAAAGCCACCTTTCACTTTATTTTTATAAAATTTTTTTTTTTTTTATTATGTGGGTTGGTGGAGTACTAAAAACGGAAAATAATAAATTTTTAAGGGGGGTTCCCATACATCAAGCCTAATTTTTTAGCCGTTTTTGTTCGATATTAATAACTGTGATAGGTACTTCAAATATTCACAGAATATTTAGTTTGATGTGCACTTAAATTTACGATGGCGTTTTTAAAATAGGGCCTAATGCGTTGTTTTACTCTGCGCATTTATTTACCATAATTTAATGAATTTTTTGAGCACACAGTCTGGTCCCACTTTGCAAGATTTTCTTTACGGAGAAATACAAAAACTTGTCTAATTTTCCCTATTGTCTTATACTACTCGTAAGATCTGTTTCTGCAAGATCGAATCAAATGCCATGTCACGAATTTTTTTGTTAAATCATTATAATATCCACCAGAATAATTTTATTGACATCATGGCCACCCCACACTATATCCACTGCACCCCAAAATGGCGGAATCATATTTTATAATCTGTTAAACATTTTTCTTAATCTATTTTCGGCGGTGTCGGGGCGCTAACGACCAAGGCAGACAACATGCTAGATACATTTTGGGGATGATTATGTTGGTACAATAGGAATATTAGGTACATAGGAATAAGAAAATAAATTTTATTATCATGTAATCCACTTCTGGCATTGGGCCAGCGTGGTGGATATGGCCCAATCGCCCTTTGTGGGTAGGTCTACGTCCTGCAGTGGACTATAAAAAAGGCTGGTACAGTACAGTAAAGTACTACGGGACTAATCGCGCACTAAAATTACGAGATAAATAAATACCTACCTCATCATCCCGACCGACGTTTCGACCGAGTTGCATCGATCGTGGTCCTGCGGGTTAATTCTGTTAGCCGATCTCTTTACTGAAGTGATACGTTCTTGAACCTCTCTCGTTTTTCTGACAGTTCCGACAGCACAAAACTGTCAAAAAAACGAGATTGGTTCAAAAACGTGTCACCTTAGTAACGAGATCAGTTGACAGAATTGCCCCGCTGGTCACGGGTGTACATAAGTACATAATAAGAATGTGTTCAAATCGCGAAAGTTTATAAAGAAAATAAATAATTGTGAAATTGTTTAAAAATGATTTGATTTTTGTGTGCGTGTGTGATATTGTATTTTACCACTTAAATGATAGTACCTTTATATGTTCAAGTTTTCATTTCTGCCGGCACTCCCGGAGTGCAACCCGTTTTTTGACAATATCGGTGTTGACCCCATAGTAATAGTGGGTCATAGTGTCCATCAGCCGTAGAACGTTCACTGCTGGACATAGGCCTCCTTTATAGATCCCCAATAAAGCCGTTAGGGTTCGAAGCGACATGTATCCAGCGCGTTCCTGCAGTCTGATTATACCGGCAGGCCACCGACGTGGACGGATTCCACCTAGTCGGTGGACGTTCTACGCTATGCTAGTTGGTACATGATCTGCATTCAAGAACATTATGGCCCCATCGTCTATTCGTTCTTCCAATTATATGCCCTGCCCACTGCTAAATTAACTTGCTCATCCGCTGAGGTATTATATATACTGTAATACTGTACCAGCCTTTTTAATAGTCCACTGCAGGACGTAGGCCTACCCACGAAGAGTCATTGGGCCATATCCACCACGCTGACCTAGTGCGGGTTGGTGGATTCACACACGCCATCGAATTTCTACTAACGTATGCAGGTTGCCTCACGATGTTTTCCTTCACCGAAAAGCCAGTGGTGTGAATTTCCGTACATAAGTTCCAAAGAAACTCAATGGTACGGGACTAGGATTTGAACCCACGACCTCAAGAATGACAGGCCAGCGTTACAACCACTAGACCACCACGGCTGTATGTCCTTTTGCTATCAAGTAAATTTAATTTCCATAATCAGTAATCTCATTTTGAAAAAATCTTAATGATTAGTAGGTATAGTACGTGCCACCAAAGATGAGACTTGAGAAACCACTTTGGTTTGTAATAAATATACAAATTCTGGATAATAGATATACAAACGTTTAAAAAACGGATTTAAAACGTTTAATAGATAAACAAACGCTTAAAAAACGTTTATAAGACGTTTAATAGATATACAAACGTTTAAAAAACGTTTGTAAAACGTTTAATAGATAGGTATACAAATTCTGGATAATTAGTTTGTACACGACTGTACCTGCGCAAGATCCCCCACCACTGACGCTCGTCAAGTCTCATCTTTGGTGGCCCGCACTATACAATAATATTCTAAAAAAAATCTAGATGTAACATCTATTTAGTGTCGTCTAAAATTGTACATACTGTGTAGCTACTAAAACTAGTCAACAATGAATAAACCTTACTAAACCTAAACACCAGTTTAGCTATCCTACTGTTATACTTAATGAGCCTTAACCTGCATTACCTAGGTCCTAGCCAATTACCTAGATCTCGTTAGGCTAATAACAGACCGCTTAATACCTAGTGCTTAGCATGTTGTTAACAATTTGTTATATTCTGATGTATGATATGAAATGTGGTGTGTAATTTTATACACTGATTTGAGGAGCATACAGCTAGCAAAGTGACATGTTAAAAGAAAAAGGTACAGCACCAGTTGGATTCATTCTTTGACTCGCTCGAGGGAAACTCGCTCGCGTGTTCGAGTCGCCCGATTACACCTATTTTTGTGTCGTTATGTCGCTCGCTCCTATAAAGTACAGTCATAAGAAAAAGTGTATAAACCAAAAACGTTGGCTAATTAAGTTGACAGTTAAGTACCTTCTGACTATATTTATTTGTTTAGATTTCGATTTAGTGATGCAGAATAAAGCAACTGATTCAGTGCTATCTTTATGACATCTCTTGTGCACTAGCTGTTCTGTACTCTCTTTTTTTAATTTAAGTCGCAAATCCGTGTATTTATTAATACAATCATTTAAAACTATTTTTATTTATTTCAAACACGAATTGTATAAAATATTGTACACATACAAATAAACTATGTCATCACTATCCACAGTTTTCTTTATCACACTGTTGGATATTGTAGGCTTCTATTACAGTGCCATCTGACTAGGTAGGTATACCTACATAAAATGTATTAAAACGTTTTTGTATCTGACTGTACATACATATTATATAATAGCCGTCGAGCGAGTTAACGATACAAAAAATGGGTAAAATAATAGGGGGTGATTCGCTCGCACGAGCGATTTTCTCTCGAGCGAGTCAAAGTATGAGTCCAATATTGTTGTGATATTTATTTGTTGTTTTATTGAAATTTATAAATACGTATAGTCCAATCACCGTTTATGTTGTACCTATTTTAGCAGTAAAGGTTTTGTTTGAATACTTTGAATAACACCAAGCTAATATAGCTTATACTTATCTTGTGGTAGGTATAAGACTTGAAACATCATCAACCACTGCTAAACTCAGACTTACCCACAAAAAACAATTGGGCCGTATCCACTAGGTTGTTCAATTGCTGGTTGGTGGTCAACCGCCGTCAAATTTCTTTCACCGGGAATTGAACTCACGATCTCACGATTGCAGGTAGCTATACATTTTTATAATATTTTTTTCTGAATTCTGTTATTTATTTGTAGATAACAGCCGGGTGAAGCCAGGGCAGACAACTAGTAGGTACCTATTACAAAATATAATATAATCATTTTCCTAAGAATCTTTCCTGGTAATTTCATATCATCCAAAATGTATAGTACCTATAGTCTGACCGTTTAACTGAGTCCTCGCCTGCGCGGGTACAGGGGCGTGGGGGTAGACGACAAAGGGGGACTGAGACAGCGCACCTGTCTCAGTCCCCCTTTGTCGTCTACCCCCGCGCCCCTGTACCCGCGCAGGCGAGGACTCAGTTAAACGGTCAGACTATACACCTGAGAGAGAGAGAGAGAGAAGGCTGCGGAACTCTATCTCTCATTTACACTTTTTGTATCATCGTCATCATCCATCCATCAGCCGTAAGACGTCCACTGCTGGACATAGGCCTCCCCTATGGATTTTTATAAAGAAGTGGCCTGCATCGAGCGCGTTACAGCGCTCTTAACTATTTAAATTAGTTTTTTGTATGGTTTCATCGTCTTTTTTTGTATTAATATGGATCAAAATATTTTAATAAGCGCTGTATAAGCTTAGTAAATTTATGAATTGAAGAAAACACCATGTACGGCGTGTAAACGATCAAAACGTAGAGTAAACGAGTGCGCGGTGTTTGGTCGACGCGCCACAATATTTGTGATTGTGCGCACGCTACCGTAGTTAAGGCGATGCCTTTACTCATTAAAAAAACGCAACTCAAGTAGTTTTTAATTATCATTCAATTTCCTGAAAAAATATAACTGCTCTCAAGAAAAATTCGCTGGCTACAAGAAAAAATACAAATACAAATAAATTTACTAACCAAAAGTAGAAATACATAACTATTACTTACTAAGAGCTTAAATCGAAAACAAGTCTACTATTTAATTTTATACATGATTTTGTCTTATATTATGATAGAGATGCATTTTCAAATAGATTAGTTGTGAGCCCCAAACTAAGCTAGGCTTGTGTCTTGGGGCTCGAGTGCAGAGTTACCAGAATCTACAAAAAATAATCATATAATTAACTCGCAGCGTACCTTGCTGATCATTTTTAAATATAAGTTCTAACGAGAATATTCGCAAGGAATATGTCGCAGTTTATATGGTAAATAATTAAAGAAAATACTTATAATTTAAATAAAGTTGAGTATCGACTCGTTTGAAAAACTATTCGCCATATAAACAATTAATGAGATTTTCAGTCAAACAAAAAAAAAACCATTTATATTGAACCTGTGTGCCAAACTCGCCGAGATTTGTTGAAAAATGTGACCTTCTTCTTCTTCTTTTATGTTTTGGCGTCGCATTATTGTGCATTTGCCAGTGTCAAGTATTTAGTTTTACTAATTTTTGATATATTTATCAAAATAGTCACTGTCGTAGTCCAATAAAGTCACGGTCAAGTCCAAACATAGTCCAAGTCATACCTCAGTAAAGCAGTGAAGACTTTACTAGAGGCGTCTAGTATTGATAAAAAACTACTATGAAATGCCATTACTAAGTTTACTAAAACAAGTGTAACGTGACAGATTAGTTTAAAAACCCGACTGCAAAAAATCAACAGACACAACGCACTAAAAGTAATTAAAATGGTCTTAATTATTTCTAATTAAATTAAAATACATGTATAATACATATTTTTGTAATCATTTTTTATTTATTTTACTTTGATGTCTAAAAAATTAAACTCCTAACAATTTGGCTCCTAAATCCCGCCATTTTTTTTTGTTTTTAATAGGTACCTAAAATGTCTCTTGAATTTTTGAAGCTAATCTAATTCAGCGTGGCAATGCAGCCAGCATGCTGGGCACGCCGCTAACTGGCAGTGGGCTTGAGCATTTGAATTATCTATAGACCTTCAAGGGTCTGTGTGATCCAATGCTTTTTGTGTAGTAGTAGTGTAGGCACTCGTAGTTTTAGCATATATAATTTAGTATTGTATTTAGTTGTAGATAATAAAGGCACTTTTCCCTATTAAAAAAACCAATCTAACGATACATAAATATTTAAAACCCATCCAGTTGCTTGAAATATACGTGGAAATAAAGAAATTTACAAACAAACATACCTACGAGGTACTTACGCGCGAAATACAACCCTTGGCAGTTGGGTAAAAAGCTCTTTTGCAATACTTTTGTACATTTATAGTCCGAAAACAATATTTTTTTTTCCATTTCCAATGTAATGTTTTATTTTAGTTGTAATCTTTATTGTATTTTATTTGCAAATTCACAAGAAAACATAATTGTACCTATGTTTAAAAATAAATGGAATGAAAATAATGGAAAAGGTTGCCACACGATGTTTTCCTTCACTGAAAAGCCAGTGGTGCGAAATTCCGTTTATAAATTCCAAAGAACTCATTAGTACGGGACCGGGATTTGAGCCCACGACCTTACGATTGTAGCGCGGGTGTCACTACATCTAGACCACCAAGGCTTCATATTATTAGTACAGAAAATACGTTTAAAATTGTAGTGCATGCATCGCCTTAACCGCGCGCTCGTAAAGCCGGGCCACACACGTCGACGCAGAAATAGCTCATCCTGCTTCATATTACTGAAACTATTAGCGCTCGCGCCGTGACCGACTAGCCGATCTTAACTGATCGACAAAGTTGAATCATTTACTTAAGTAGTAGATAGTAGTTGGCGGATGTGAAGTTAGCTACAAGCTGCGAAATATCCAATCCTGAAGCAAGATTCAGTCAGGACAAATTTTGTCGTTTGAAAGACAAGCCGATTTCTGTAAAATTTAAATGGGACCACTTTGGGAGTATACCCTTTCGAACTAAAAAATAATTTTTCGATTCGGTTCACAATTGGCGAAATTATCGATGAACATACAAAAAAAAATACATACATACGAACATAGAACCTCCTCCTTTTTGGAAGTCGGTTAAAAATAGGTACGTGTTCAATGTTTTTTGATAACAATTCACGGAATAATTATATTATTGTTTTTTTACCCAGTCATAATGCCTGTTATGTTGCTGAAACAATTAGTGTTCGTGGAGAATTTCCAGATTATCCACTCATAAGATGGAGAAAGGATCACGCTGAATACAGCTTACTTTAAACCAGTCTCATTAGAGATCTTTAATTGAGGTCTATACCAAGGAGTAAAAGTTCTATGGCTCAAATTATGATGATATGGTGGCAATCAGGGGCCGGAAGTTTTAATTTTTTTTACGTGAAAAATATTTGTTATATATTGGTTTTCTTAGCGTCGTCGAGTGAATATATTTTACTAGCGACCCGCCCCGGCTTCGCACAAGTGTATTATACATGTAAACCTTCCTGTTGAAACAGTCTATCTATTTAAAAAAAACCGCATCAAAATCCGTTGCGTAGTTTTAAAGATATAAGCATACATGGGGACTGATAGCGGCAAGCGTCTTTCTTTATACTTTACTAGACGACCCGCCCCGGCTTCGCACAGGTGTATTATACATATAAACCTTCCTCTTGAATCACTCTATCTATTAAAAAAAACCGCATCAAAATCTTTTGTGTAGTTTTAAAGATATAAGCATACATGGGGACATGAGGACATGGGGACAGCGGAAGCGACTTTGTTTTATACTATGTAGTGATTTGAGTATTTTAATGACGAACTTTGAAAACTTGTGACATTTTTGAACTCTAACCTTGTCACCGTACCTATTATCATCTTTTTGTCTTAGTTTTTACCAACACAAGCTAAACAATAGATAGGATGACATGAAACGTAGCGCTCATGGCGTACTTCACTAGGAGTTTCTTACTGATCACAAAAGTCAAGCAACAGTCAGTACGATTAATGTTTGGTTAGGTAACCACGGGTGGCATAAGCAACTGAGTGCTACCTTGGTTCGAACGGCATGTTTAGGGCATTTTATATGCGAATTATTATTATTATTGTTTATTTGTTAAAAATGGTTCAGCTAATTTCGATACAATTTAGGCCCATTTCGGAAGTATGATCTACTTATCAGAAAAAAAAACATGGTCATAAATATGAAATAATCGGCCCAGTACGAGTCCAACTCGCACACGGAGGGTTCCGTACTGTATAGGATAAAAAAATAGGATAAATTAATATTTAAGGGCGGGCTTAAATATTAATTTATTTTATTTTTTTATTATTTATTATAAGTGACTATACAACTAAAGATTCTGTGAATATTTCAAGCATCTACCTGTTACCATTATTGATATAGTGCGAAAAACGTCTAAAAAATCAGGTTTGTTTTATGGGACTCTTAACCATTAACTTTATTTTGTTTTTATAGCGGCAACAGAAATACATCATCTGTGAAAATTTCGGCTTTCTAGCTATAACGGTTCATGAGATAGAGCCTGGAGACGGAGAGACAGGCAGACAGACGGACAACGGAGTCTTAGTATTAAGGTCCCGTTTTGGGTACGGAACCCTAAAAATACGCGTCGACTTGAGAACATCTTCCGTTGTTTTCTCGGTTAAAAATATACAGTCGGTATCGTCAAAATACCTCTCAGGCGGTGGTGTAACACTGTGACACTTGCACTTATGCATAATACACTATTGTTTTCAACCAAATCCTCAACAGATTTGAACTGATCGACAAAGCTGAATGGAAAACTTTATTTTACACGTGATATTTAGTGCTTGGATAAGTATTGGTTATATATTTTTAACCGACTTAAAAAAGGAGGTTCTATTTTCGTCTGTATGTATATTTTTTGTGCCTGTTCATCGACAAAACCGATTTAATTTTTTTTTAACCCCCGACGCAAAAGAGGGGTGTTATAAGTTTGACGTGTCTGTTTGTCTGTCTGTGTGTCTGTCTGTCTTTGGCATCATAGCGCCCGAACCACTGAACCGATTTCAGTTTAGTTTTTTTTGGATGAAAGGAGACTTAGTCGAGAGTGTTCTTAGCTATGTTTTATAAAAATCGATTGAGCCGTTTAAGAGTTATGGTGGGTTAAAGTGGGGATGGAAGAACCAAAATTCTACAAATGTGCCCAAAATGGTTGTCAATTGAAAGTTTGTTGTCAAATATTTTTGTGTGGGGGGTTTTTTAAATTTTTAATTTAAAATAGGTATATTATTTAGTTTGAAAAGGATGAGGTTATCTAATTTCAATAGTATCGTGCCGTTTTTGAAAAATCAACAATAATGTAATAGTACATTATGATATACCTAAGTGCGGTAATTTTCAAAGCGCACGTATGTCATACGACGTTTTATAACAAATTTGCGAGGAAATGAATAAAACTGTGAGTTGCGCCGCCGGCTGGTAGCAGCACGCGAACCACTGCAGGAACATCTCACTTCCAGTGCTGGCCATAAAGTCGTGCATCAGTCGAAGCATCGTGCTTTTTACATTACATTATTGCACAAGTGCCGTAATGTCTCTAGACCGCGTGAAAGTAGGAGAAACGAGATCACAGAGTTCTGCAGTCGGTGGCGGCGTGCGTTTTACATTACAATAAAGCACAAGTGCGTAATGAAATACATTACGAAATTGAAATTGGTGTAATTACAGCCACTTTACAAGCAAATATGTTACAAAAATGTTATACCTAGGTACATCGAATCGAGCCAACTATTCGAATTTGGAACACGATTGAAGTCGGTTAGGATTTTTTGCGATACAAATACCTACAGACGAACATAAAAACTCGTTCTTTTTGGAAGTCGGTTAAATATATACTTACTAACTGTCGGTATCATCAAAAAACTTCTCAAGCGGTGGTGTAACACTGTGACACATGCACTTATGCATAATACGCCATTGTTCTCGCCTAGCCCCTCAGCTATTACAAACAGTAGTTAGGTAGGTACGTGTTAGAAAACTCATTTCAATTTCAAACTCAGCGACTCAGTATTTGTAAATAGTTCTACAGGGTTATTCCTCATCAATTAGCATCTTTTTAGGGGCTTATTCTGTACATAAAACCAACAACTTTTGTTCAACGACTTTTGTCAAAATAAAAAAAAAAATGTTGTTCCATAGAAAAATATCGTTCACCCGTTACGAAATGTATGGAACAGCTGATTATTTTTAGAATTTGGACAAAAGTCGCAGAACAAAAGTTGTTAGTTTTGATGTACAGAATAAGTAATTGATTAGACAAGGTCTCTGACCCCAAACTAAGCAAAGCTTGTGATATGGTTGCCAGAGATTGATAAATTACATATACTTATTTTTAAATACATAGGTACTTATAAGTATAGATAATAACACCCAGACACAGAGCAAAGCAAACATCTAAGTTCATCACAAAAATGATTGCCCTGGGTGGGAATCGAACCCACGCCACGCAGGGTCACTAACCACTGAGCCAATGAGGCATAATATTAGTAAGTAGTACCTATATTACGTAAGAAGGACTAGTGAGGATTTATAGGTATATTAAAAGGAGATATGTCACCGTGGGCTCAAAGGTTCGTACATTTTATACTTAATAAGCGTAAAAATGAATTAACTGTTTAGTATTTTAAAAAAATACGTAAGACACATCTATTTCCTTTTTAATTTTCTTTCATCGCTAAGTTATGATTCATTAAATTCTAAGTTGAATGTAAATTTTGCTTTTTAATCTAGTCTTAATCTCTAAAAAATTACATGTAGGTACCTAACTACTCAACTAATTACGTCATAGGTACATTAATATTAGATACAATTAGTAAATATTTGCACTATCGTTAAAAGTTTTAACTACGTTCAAGTGACATTACTTAAGAATAAATAGCTGTGATAAATAGGGTCTCTCTGAATAGTCAGAATCGCTAGTTTACTTCCAACGTTAAAAATAACCCAATATTACTCTTTTATATTTTGGCGTCGCATGGTTTATGGATTTGCCAGTGTCAAACATAAGTTTTTAATATTTGGGATATTTTATCAAAATAGTCAGTCTTAGTCGCGGTCAAGTCCAAGGGTAGTCAGTAAAACAAGCAGTGGAGACTTTACTAGAGGTATCTATGGAGTTTTGGTAACAATACGGAACAACACGAATCACAATACCTACACCACATTATAGGTATCACTGCCTACACTCATGCACGTTATCCAGCTCATAATCCAGGAAATACTACCATTTTTCACAATCTATCACTGAATAGAAAAACAAATTTACAAAATAATACAATGCGGCAACATTAAACGGATTTTTCCGCGTTCCCGCCAAAACTCAATTAATGGTAACCCAATCTCTAAAATTACAAAAATATGTTCTAAACAATGACATGCGTAAGAAAAAAGTCAGGAATACCAACATGGCGTCTCTAACGAGGCGACAAGCTTTCCCGCCTAAATACCTGTCAGACAGCTGTCAAACGTCAATCCAACGCCATTGTTGAAAGGGGCATTGTTGGATTTGTTGACTAGTGTTGTTGCTTGTTTATTTATGCTAATAAATTGGATTTGTTTATTGAATTGTTGGAATGCGTTTTGTTTGTTGATAGTCTGTAAGTTATAGTTGGATGTTTAATAGCTTTAGGTTACCTACCTAGTCAATGCAAAAGGTAGGAAACTTTTTTGTTTAATATGTCTACCCCAAGCCAAACATTTTAAACTTAAGTTAAGAATATGTTAAGTGCTTAACATATTTTTCCTAACCTACATGATTATGTATCCGATGTAAAGTTGTACTTAAGTAATCACATATAAAGTAAATGCTATCTAACTAACTGAAGCTAAATGATTTTTTATTTTAATGTTAAGCAATTAAGCGCAGGTTGGTATCGTAATGTTAATAAAGGTAGTGGTAATTAAATTTTCCATTTACAATATTAATTCGTTAGTACCTAAGTAAATGAATTAAGCATGTGTATCGAACGAATAAGTACAACATAATACATTTTTTGTAGAAACAATACTGACATTGCGCAAAAAGTAAGTAAAATCCGTTTGTTTTAAAGAATTTTTTTTTTTTACTTTATACTTCATATATAAATTGTTGTATTAATTGATCGAAATAAACTAAAAATCGGTCATTTTTACCAACAATTATTTCATTAATAAGTAAGATCATGTAGAGCATTAGTAGATAATCGTTTAACTCTAATGTTTTGTCTCATATGTCTGTTAATCGATATTCCATTCTAACTCTATAAAATACTCAATTAAAGTCAAATGCCACTCACGTAATCCATTAATAGGATAAAAAGTAGTTGCCTATAAAATACCTAAGTAGAATCCACAAAATAGAGTTATAAAAATAACACCACCTAGATCACGTTTCGCGCGACCTAGAAAAAAAATCGTGCGCAATTTTTAAACATTGTATCAACCTACTAAATATTAACGACCTTAACACTTCAATGTACTTATGTGTAGTCATCTTAATTGTCATTATGTATTATGTTATAATACGTAAAAAACGTGTTTTTGAACGAATCAATAATTCATCAAGATGGCGCACTGTCCATCAAAATAATAATTCTGTCAAAGTTAAATCGAAACTAAGTCGGTTCGTTCAAAAGCGCTGCCAGTATTGATACATTACTACCAAGCAAAAGAGCCCATAGCGGCAAATTTACAACTGAATTACAAATCTACCAAGCCTACTAACTAAATACACAATCAGGTTAAATCAATTGTAATAGTCCTCTCTCGCTCTAGCATCAAGTGATATACTCTGTAAGATAGAGACGAAACATTTTGCTGTGGACACACAAAAGCGCGCGCGGTTACGCCCACAAATCGTATAGGGAAGGGAAAAAGCTTGTTTGTTCGAGGGCGTGTCCCAACTCTATAACCCGGAGCGCAGTCGCTCGCCCGCCGCCGTCGCGAGCACATCGTTTGACATTTCAATCTGACAGCTGTCACTGTCACCCGAAGAACAGTAGTGCGTGAACGATTAAGAAATCATGCTAATCAATCGATTAATATGTATCAAGCGTGTTTGACATTCGAATGACAATGTTTTAAATTGTATAATTTGTTGGGACTGACTTATTGTGTTGTGCATTCGATACTGATTCGATTAAGCTGATTGAGATGGCTTTTGAAGACCGCTGCAGTCCGAATCAAGCAAACAGCCCGGGGCCAGTTACAGGGAGGGTGCCTCCTCCTCATTCTGAAAATCCAGTTTACTGCCCTCCAAATCAGTATACTTGCACCACAATCGATTCAAGGTACGAAAGAAACATGACTGTCGTAAAAGTGCAGCCGACATCGCCACCACCGAGTCCAGAATACCAAAGCTACTTCAGACCTGACACCCCGGACGTCAAGCCATCCATCAGTCAAGACTTACAACCGCCCATAACCTTCTCAATCACCAACATCCTCCATCCAGAATTCGGATTAAACGCAATTCGAAAAACATCAAAAATCGAAGGGCCAAAGCCCGTCGGGCCTAACCACAGCATTTTGTACAAGCCGTACGATTTATCGAAGCAGACTGATTTTTCGAAATATTCTTTTGATTATTTGAAATCGAAGGAGAGCGAGTTCAACCCTCTGCCTCCTTTGGGTGGCTTGAGACAGACAGTGTCTCAGATAGGGGAGAAAGAAGAGAGGCCAAAGATACAGGAGGCCCAGAAGAGACCTGATTCAGCCAGTTCTATAGTATCGTCTACGTCAAGTGGCGCTGTGTCAACCTGCGGGAGTACTGATGCGAACAGCCAGAGTTCTCCTGGAAACGCAAGTCTATGGCCAGCCTGGGTGTACTGTACCAGATACAGCGATCGGCCTAGCTCTGGTAAGTCTTTTTTTAAATGTTGTGAACTTTTTGGGCGGTAATAATATTAATAAAAACATTATATAATGATTATCTAATTATGAGTAGCTTTACAAGTGTACATTCCTTGGCCCAGGGTCCATATGTTTTTGGAATATCTCCTGTAGTAAATTAATTATATACCTAACGATATTTCAACTTTCTAATTACTTATTTATGTTTAAATTTACTGATTAAATATTCTTGCATTATTTACTACAAATATATTTAGCAGAAATGAAAACTTCGATATTTTTAGGTATTAATGGTTTTAACAAAGCTTTTAATTAATTACTAACAACTCATTAATTTTCAATGCTCATGTGTTCCTATTTTAGTAATGATCCCATCAATACCTATTTTTATTGTGCTAAAAATTGTTTTAGGTTAGTTCTAATCTAACTTTACAGCAAATAAAAATTTGCCAGTTTTTGGAAACGAAAGCTTTTAGGCTCAATCTAAGAATATACGATGAAGGAAAAAATTATACCTAATTGTTATAAAATAACATAGGTAACGTAAATATTTTTTTGAACATGAAAATATAATTGAGTTTAAAATCAAACCCTAATCAACGCACAGTTGTACCTAACACACACCTAGTAATAATATTACACTTATAATTATTTTGCTACAAAAATGTTCTACGTTATAATTTCTATTTTTACATTCTCATACATTATAAAATATTATACCCATACCTACTTTTATACCTACCTACATCTAACTTCACGCCTAGCAAGCTTCTTCATAGCTTCATGTCAAGATTCCACAAAAGATATTTTTTACATTTTAATTTACACGCATTTATTATTAAAAGAAAAGTTACTTCGGAGTGGCTAGCCCAAGTTTTGTCTTTTCCTTTTTGTAATAATTTTAATTCGCTTGTTCTTTCTAGTTCTTTTAGATCGAATACTGTACTGTACAGCACCGGCCTTTTAATATTCCACTGCTGAATATAGGCCTACTTATTAGGCTATATCCAATACGCTGGCCCAGTGCGGGTTAGTGGATTCACATACCATTGAATTTCTTCTACGCACGTATGCAGGTTGCCTCACGATGTTTTCCTTCACCGAAAATCCAGTAGTGTGAAATTCCGTATATAAGTGTTATGTAACTCATTGGTATAGAACAGGGATTTGAATAAACAAACTCACAATTGTAAGGCGGGTGTTACTACCACTAGACCACCAAGGCTTTACGAGTTTTAATTTACTTTTAAAAGACAAATTCGGACTAATTACTTCGGAGTAAGTCTGTGTTTATTACTAAAGTGATTAATTAATGTCTTTGCGTGCTAATAACTTAATTTTATGTATTTAATGTGCTGAACCGATTTGATACTAATTTTTCATCTTCAAAAGGTACTAGTAGATGGAGCAAAGGTAGGTCATGGTTTTGACTTACTTTTTTTATTTTTAAGCGTTTTTAGGAAAAAGGTTTTTATTTTCATTTTTTTGTGTATTATTACGTTCAATAATATTGAACGTGTGTGATATTATAGCAAGCAGTTTACAAGCAGTTTAGAAGGTATAACAATTAGGTGTTTACAGTTTTTGAAGTGAAACTTCTAATGCGACTTCCAACAAGGTTGCGTTAAACGTTTAACGCTACCATGGAGGGGGTATAAAAGTACTATTTGTTGCATTCATTTATTATTTCAAGTTTTTGGTACATTACCCTTACTTTTTATACCTATACATTTAAAATACTTATTATAGATCATGTATTAACTTTTTGTTTTAGGAATTTGGGCAATGGTATACAGTTGACCATGCAGCGCAAAAACCGCTTTCAACCAGTTTTGTTTTAGATCCCTAGGGGAGGCCTATGCCCAGTGATCGTTTTAAGTCAGATGGATGGACGGACAGATAGGTTGCATAACTAATTGTCAATTCAATAGCCAATTCAACCTCCTAGTTAGAAACTAGACAACAATAACCTTTTTACCGACCGTCCGACATCGAAACAGGTTAACAAAGCCCAAAAACATTTATAAACCAACCGTAACGTTGTATAATTGTTCCAAACGTGAGTCCAATCGCTAAGAAACGGAATATATAAATATATTTGGTATGTTCTGTTGTGACCGTCATAGTTTTGTTATTGTAATTAATGTTGACACATGATAACACGGGTGTGTTACGTGTTAATATAAAAAAATAGGTGTTCCTTTGCATTGCACACATTTACAGACAAGTAGGTACATGCCGGATTATCCAGGACTGGTGTACTAAGCGGAAAGGAGGTGATTCAGACCATAATCCTAATTCAAAGTTTGTTCAAGTACTAGCATTTTCCTGCGGCTTCGCCCGCGTTTTTTTGTTTATTATGTTATACTACAGGAACCTTTTATTTTTGCGGGATAAAAATTACCCTACGTCACTTTTAAACTTTTGAACTATATTCATGCCAAAATTAAGTCTATCCGTTGCTCCGTTGCTGCGTTAAAGCGTAACAAACAAACTTATATTTACATTTATAATATTAGTGTAGTGATGTAAGCTTAAAAAAATACCTACTATTACAAAGTAGTGCTAACGGGCCCCAAACTAGGCAAAGCCTTGGCCACCCTGTGGCTGGTTTGAATGTAAACAACTTTTACTATGGGCTCAACCTGGAGTTTGAGAAATAAATCAGCTGTTTTATACATTTTGTCGATTCCAAGTTGCAATTTTATATGGTCAGCTGATTTTCAGGGTCCCGTACCCAAAGGGTAAAAATGGGACCCTAATACTAAGACTCCGCTATCCGTCCGTCTGTCTGTCTGTCACCAGGCTGTATCACATGAACCGTAATAGCTAGAGAGTTGAAATTTTCACAGATGATGTATTTTGATTGCCGCTAAAACAACCAAAACTTGAATAAAATAAATATTTCAGGGTGAAGTGTAAATATTTACAATACGAACTGGTATTGCCATTTTTTTTCGCAAAATGCAAGCATACCAATAGTTTAAAATAGGTACAATGTATAATTATGTGTTAACTACATACTTAATTATTATCTGAAAGTAGATTTTTACTTGACACAGAACGTACATTTAATAACACTTCTGGATCGAACGCCAAATCTATTATATAAAAGGCTTCGCTGAGTGACTGACTGACAGACAGCCTACAGCCCAAACCGCTAAAGATACGAACATGAAATTTGGAACAAAGATACATTGGACCACGTAATGGAGCACTAAGAACGGAATTTTGAAAAATCGACCTCTAAAGGGGTAAAACGGGCCCTTTTCGTTTGTATGTAACTTTTTATTCCCTTTACCGATTGACTTGAAACTTTGTATACATGCTACTCGAACAAAATAAAAGTTACGTTTGTTCCTGTTTTTCCGAATATTCCTTATCTAAGGGGTCAAATTGGGTCCCAAAGTTGGTGAAAAAAGCGTCTATTACATCCAACGAGCTGAACGGTTATGGATGAAATCTGGTATGGAGGAAGCACACAACATGTTTCAACACATGAACTATTATTATCCCGGAAATTCTATGGGGATCCTTAGGGATAGCCAAAATTAATCAGTTTCGGCTGCCGCCTAAACCGCTAAAGATATAAACTTGAAACATGGAATATAGGTACATTGTATGACGTAATGGAGCACTAAAGACGAAAACTTTGAACTTTTGACCTTTGACGGGGTAAAACGGGCTCTTTTCGTTTGTAAGTATATTTTGTATTCCTGTACCGATTGACTTAAAACTTTGTTTACATGCTACTCAGACAAAATGAAAAATACGTTTGTTCCTGTTTTTCTGAATTTTCTTTATCTAAGAGGTCAAATAGGGTCCCAAAGTTGGTGAAAAAAACATAAATTACATCCAACGAGCGGAACGGTTATGAATGAAATCTGGTATGTAGGAAGCACATAACATGTTTCAATACAGTAACTATTTTTTTCCGGAAAATCTATAGGGTCTCTTAGGGATAGCCAAAATTATCAGATAAAGCTAAGATAAAACGGGTAAATGAATTCTAACAAAATTTGGTACGATGCTAGACAATAACACAAATTACCACTTGGGGTACCTACTGCTATCCAGGAAAATTTCAGTGGGTCACGATAACAATTTCTTAAAAAAATGCTAAAAATCTATTCGTAAATCGATGCAATGTTGTTTAAAAATAGCCCACCCTTTTAACTAATAGATGACTATATTGACGTTTTGGGAAAAGTCCCGGATTCCTTGTCGAAATCTAGACCAAACGTCCTATAAAAGCATGAAAAATAACTTGAACGCACTTTTTTAGTAATATAGTGAAGTATCTAGAATAAAATTTAGATAATGACTAATCCGTCAATGGGGCAAAATGGGCCCCTAATAGTTTACGAAAGATTTTATTTTGTGAGCCAATAGATTTGAACTTAGGGTACATACGGATAAATAAACTTACTTTGCTATGGGTTCTACCTGAAAAAGCGAAAATTACCTATTCTTTACATTTTGCCGCGGGTCGATGAACTTTTTATGTTGAACAGCAGATTTTATTTACGTGATTTCGGGGTTGGTACCATAGTAAAAGTAAGTCAAATGATGAGTATAATAGAATCCTAGAACATGCCTGTCGTCTAGATATAGGTACAATATGTATTTCTCAAATAAAATATACCTACTTGTGTGCTACTTTTTCATCTGTACAGGGTCAGAGAATGCCTGAAAGTCCTACAAGTGTCTCGGCCACTTTTGACTGGGTGAACGGTTTTGGGCAAGATTGTCATTGAGTTCAGGATAATCAAAATTAAATTTCTAATAATTTAATGAAACATGTTGAATACCTGTACTGAGCTTTTTTAATAGTCCACTACTGAACGTAGGCCTACCCACGAAGGGTGATTGAGCCATATCCATCACGCTGGCCGAGCGCGGGTTGCTGAATTCATATACATCGATTTTTCTCTATGGACGTGCCTTTGCAGGTTGCTTCAATGTTTTCCATCAATAAAAAGCCATTAGTGTAAATTTCGTACATAAGTTTCAAAGCTCAGTGGTCAGACCAGGATTAGGACCTTACGATTGTGATGTGGACCATGACATGCGAATGGAGTTGGATATAATTTGGTATGCGAGTGGGAAACTACATGGTTCATGAGTGAGCAATGTACCGAAAAATTTTTTTTTACCACATAAAGAATGAGTAGGTATTTTAACATATAACTTTATTAAGTATTTATCTTTTGACAAGTTATAAGGCAACGCGGGCCAAACCGTAGGCTATTAAAGTCAAAGAACATATTTACTGTTGAACTGTGTTACATTGAGATCTTAATACTAAGAACAAAAATATTGAATTAACCGTTAAATCCAATGCGGCCATAAAATAATTATTTGAACATGAATAAATCATACAATTATTATTTAATTAATTTCAAATATTTTGCAAATCAATTTCATCTAAAAATTGTCGTAGGTACTCCGTAATAAGCTTTAGACACGAGCGAATTTAAGCAAATACTGAGACAAAGCAGGCTAATCTTATCTTTGCAAGTAATACGAAAACCCGAGCTAAACCATGAGCTATTATTTTAAGCAAGAAAGTACTAAAACAACGCGGGTCAAACTGTGGGGAAATACCATTTAAAGTAAGTACTCATTATCATTTTGAGAAAATACTAAAACAACGCGGGCCAGACTATTATCATGGGCTATTATCATTGCAAGTAATACGACAACGCAAGCCAAACGGCAGGCTATTATAATTTGGGATAATATAAATTGCATATCAAATAAATAATCGCCTATCAATACATACTCATCATTTATATTCTTTTTTACATCAAATAACTTACTTCACTACAAATAAACTAAATGTTTAACAAAACTCAAACTGCAGATAATTCGAAATTTTACATCAATATGACATTACTTTTTTCCTCATAATGTAATACAGTTAAATTTATTTTTGTACAAAAATACTACATACATAGCATAAATACTGACTGCACAGCAAATTTTTCATATTTCATAGCAAAATAACCATCCCAGTCGCATAATCCCTAAGTTGACCCTCGCTTCCTAGGGAATGCTCTGTTATCAGGGGTCTAGATCAATGGATGGTTTCTTTAGGGTAAATTAGTGAAGAAATTAGATTAGGTGTGATACAAAAAATAGGTTAGGTTATGTTAGAACATGACAAAACAACGCACGAGCCGAGCGAGCGAAGCGAGCGTGCCGCGGCAGCGGCCGGCGAAGTGCCAGAAGCGAATCGCCTTTATAGATTAGGTGTGAAACAAAAAATAGGTTAGGTTAGGTTAGTTTAGGTTAAATATTAAGACGACTGTGATTAATAAAATTCTGTTTTATTTAGAAAAACTGCTGTAAATAATATAAAAATAGAAGCTATATTTAAAAGAAAAAGAGTTAACAGGTATAATGTGCATTAAGATTATTAGCTGTGCATTGATGAAAAAGCTTTTGCTTTAGGAAAAATCGCTGTACGCTGCGAAAATAAATTGTAGTGTGTTTAGTGATATTTTGAGTTGAATATTATGCTGTGCAATCAGTAATTTTGATGGGAATTCGGAATCTTATTGCATAGAATAAGTACATTTTTTGATTTGCGTTTAAATACTACCCTTATAATTTTAAGCAAGTACTACGACAACGCGGACCAAGCTACGTGCTATAAATTACCATCTTAAGCAAGTACTGAGAATGTGCAGGCCAAACCACGACCTGTTATTATTCTAGCCAAATACTGGGATAATTTAGGCTAAACCGTAGACATTATCCCTTCAAGTAATACGTTATACGATAATGCGGACGAAACCACAAACTATTATTATTTTAAGCAAGTGCCAAGACGACGTGGGCCAAACTGTGGTTTATTATCATTTTAAGCAATTACTAAAACAACGCGGGCCAGCCCGTGGGCTATTATCATTACAAAAAATACGACAACACAGGCCAAACGGTAAGCTATTATAATTTTAAGCAAGTATTAAGACAACGCGGGCTAAGCTGCGTAATTTATAAACCATCTTAAGCAAGTACTAAGAATACGCAGGCCAAACCGCGACCTATTATCATCATCATTCTGCCCTTAGATTTACTTGATGACAATAAATATTATCTTATCTTATCCCACTAGCTGGGGTCGGCACAGCACGTTTCTTTTCGCCACTTCACTCTATCATACGCCATCTCATCATCAACTCATTTCTCTCGCATATTATCTTGCACACAATTCATCCACACTTTTTTTGGTCGTCACCTCCTATTTCTGCCGCTTACCATCATATTTAGGGTTCTTTTCGTGACATTACTCTCTTCCCGTCTCATGCCCTTACCAAGATAGCCTGCCACTCTTTAATTTCTCAGTCACTGGCGCTACTTTCAGACTTCTTCTAACATACTCATTTTTAATCTTATCCATTCTTGTCTCTCCGCACATCCATCTCAGCATTCGTATCTCCGCTGCATGCAATTTCCTTTCATTCTCCCTATGGTGGCCGAACACTCTGACCCATACAATACGATTTATAATCCAGCCAAATACTAAGACGATTGACAGGCCAAACCGTAGGCATTATCCTTGCAAGTAATACGTTATACGACAATGCTGGGCTACACGAGCCATTATTATTTTAAGCAAGTGCCAAGACAACGCGGGCCAAACTGTGGGTTATTATCATTTTAAGCAATTACTCGTACTAAAACAATGCGAGCCTGACCGTGGGCTATTATCATTGCAAGTAATATGACAACGCAGGCCATCAGACAGCCTTTTATAATTTTAAACAAGTACCAATACAACGCGGGTCTAACCGCGGGCTATTTTCATTTTAAGCAAGTACCTATGTACTAAGACCACGCGGGCGAAGCCGCGGGTTTTAAGCTAGTGTAGTATAAAAGCTCCAGAAGTAATGTTGAACCATACATACCTATTAACGAATTTTTACTCTTTGTGCCTACAGCTGTAGCCAAGTGTTTAAAATACCGTAGATTGGCCTTACGGTAAGGCCCGTAGACCGTAAATATTGCAATTTTTACTCCCATAATCCGTAGAGCACGGTATTTACCGTAGCATTGGCAACGTGGAATAAATGTGAACCTTATACAATTCCGCCTTTCTATTTCTGTAAATTCTATGAAACAATTTCAGTCGCGCGTCTAAGAAAATCAAGGAAGTTGAAGAAAATCTGTTACCATACAGGTAGTATAAAATCGCAGAGATGTCATGTAATTGCGTGTCGGTTATTATTGCTGCCAACATTCAGAACTAGGTGGCGTTGACAACATGACATGTCTTGTTCTGTCATTTTGACATTATTTGTGTAGAATTGGCCAATTAGAGCCTTTGGCGGGAACGCGGGCGAATCTTATCATAGTTAAAGTATAATGTTCTTAAACTTATAGCTTTTCAAGATATAATATAGCATCTCACATTATACTTAGTAGTTTTACTGTTATGTAATTATAAATTTCAAAATCTTAAAATTGCTCACATTATGTAAGTACCTACTTATTGGACGATATATTCCAAATTCCATAGAAGCTTTAAGTAAAGGTTTCAATTTCAACGCCTAACTGAGATAGGACTTTGTATTAGTATTTATTGTAATCATCATTATTATCAAACTATACTATACGGGACTAACCCCGAAATCGCGTTATGGCGAATAATACTGAAATCCTGTAAGTAAGTACGATAAGTAAGGCATAGTGTATTTCCCTAGTTAAAAAATACTATATTGTAATGGGAAAATATTAGGTAGGTAGAACCTATTACGACCTTATAAAAAACACTTTTAGTACCTAGTTCTCTTATAAGAAATTTTAAATTCCCATTGACGGACTTTCAAATGAGATTCTTCTTACAAGAAAGGTACACAAGGTCACTTAAATACAAAATTCGTGAAACGTCAAAACTCCTTGAAAAGTCAATGGAAAGTGAATAACAACAGTTGGTATTAGTCACAGAGATACCAGAGGGATAATGTAGTCGATCGAGAAAAGAAAGAAAGAGATGCAATGATTAAAGATGACATGAGTTAGAAAGAGACATGAGAAATATCTCGATTGAGTGGCTAGTTGCCGTGTTTTTCACTCAGTAGTGTCAAATTCCAGTACATATTTTTCAGTTTTGACAGCTCTGAGCCAGATTTTCTATACATTTTTGTGGATGAGAATAGCCTCAAGCGACAACAGCGCTATCTCTCTAGTTGTAATAGCTCTGTGGTATTAGTGCTAAATATTCATTATTTTTGTATATGACAGATGTGTGTAAGCATGACAGACCGACTTTTACTTGACATTGGCAAATGCGTTGACGTTTTTAGAATTTTGAGACAGTCGAAAGTATTTCAAAAATAACTTTGTTGCACAAAAATTCCAGAAGGATAATGTGGTCGACCGAGATAATCTGAAAAAGATGCACTGATTTAATACAGCACGAGTTAAAAAGAGACATGGAAGAATTCTCGATTCAGTGGGTGATGCCATATTTTGCGTCTAGGAACGTTAAATTTCAATACTTACACATTTGAGAATTTTTACAGCTGTAGGACATAAGTCCATACTTACATTATTTTGGTGAGAATAGTTTTTTTATTAGCACTCCCTTCTAGCTTCTAGCTAAGCCGTAGTGGTCTTGTGGTAATGACACCCGCCTTACAATCGTGAGGTCGTAGGTTCAAATTCTGGTCCCGTACCAATGAATTCCTTGGAATTTATGTACGGAATATCACACCACTGGCTTTTCGGTGAAGGAAAACATCATGAGGCAACCTGCATACGTCCAAAGAAGAAATTCGATGGCGTATGTGAATCCACCAACCCGCACTGGGCCAGCGTGGTGGATATGGCCCAGTCATTCTTCTTGGGTAGGCCTACGTCCTGCAGTGGACAATCAAAAAGGCTGATACAGTATAGTACAGTACTCCCTTCTAGTACATAAGTAGTTTTTATTCTGTGCATTTTTATGTACCTGTGGTGCTTTTTTTTCAGGGAAACCATCTATCATTTGCCTATAAAGATATACTTAAAAGAAAAAACTTACAAATCTAAATACTTACTTATTCGAAATAGTGAAAGCGGTTCCCGCTATTCAAAATGTAAAATAAATTATGTAGGCGCATAAGTACCAGAATATTTTCAGAAATTATTTGGTCAAGGTACCAACATAAATATTATAATTATTCATCCAGAACCCATGCAAATTGTGTTCGTAGGGACTGACATCATACATAAACCATCATGCCTTATTGATATATGAAAATAAATCTGTCAGAATACCATTTCATTCAAAAGTGATAAAAAGTAAGCAGCTAGGCAGTGATTTATAATATTGTGACACTTATCTCGTTTTCGATCTTGTGTATCTTTATCTCTGCTGAATTTTTTCAAAGCTTCATCTCTCGTCCTCAGAACCTATAATAATCCCAGAATAATTGCTATTTTTTTTTCGTTAGGGGATTTTGGCTGCACGATGGCAAGTATTTGCCATTATCACGGTTACAGCTTGGCAAAAAATTATAAATTTTCATCAAATAATTATAATTATAAATATAATGATTAATAATTAACAATTCTTATAAATTTCATAGAAAATAATTCTGCGGTTGCTAGTTATTATAGCTATTTGCCTTAATTTTAGCGCCCCCCAATTCATTTCTACTCTTATTGGCCTGGCTGTGGCTTAGTTAGTTTTCGTATTGATTTCAGTTTGGTTGAAAGCACTATGAGGGTGGGATTTCAGATTTTCAAGGTAGGTACAAAAACAGTACACGAATAAATAGATAATAACAAAGGATCAAACAGCTCAGTAGGAAGAGTTATGGAAAGAAATAATTATTGTCTCTAGGCTCTTTCTCTACTAATCAATTGAGATTTTGGATATAAAACATGTCTGCTTGTGACATTTGGGATATGAAACGTGTCCGAAATGTCACAAACATTTTTTCTCTATAAACCTCTTGCTCAGCAGTGGGACAGTACACGTTAAATAGAAAAAAAACCTCTAGCATCACTAAGAGATCCTGTCCATTTTATAGGATTACCTAATTACCTTTTTACTTCACATAGACATAATTTATAGTGCTGTAGTAGCTAGTGCATAATAATAAATGTACCTATAGTAATATAATGAGCCAATATTTCACGTTCCTCGTGCTAATATTATGTACTATACTTATCATAGCAAGAAAATTACCAACATCCGTCTCATTTCAACACCAAACCAAAGAACGAGACAGCACTAAAGCAGATAAACTATGCCCACTACATGTCATACTACAAAACCTGACTTTACATGTCAACGACTAGATTCATAATAATTATATAATTTTCCAATAAAAACTTAAACGTAACATAATTATTTACGTTCACCGTAAGCAGAAAACCTGTATTTTTAATAGCTCCTAACAAGCCTACCAACCTACAAAAATTGCAATAAAATGAAGGAAAAATTGACAACATAATTATAGGCCCCAATTATTGGATTCAAATTCACGCGTTTATCAACCTTATTTGAATGGCTATAAAAACGAAAACCGCAAGTTAATTGGGAAATATTTTTTCACACTTTGACACTTGCGTTATTTCCCTTATAAGAACACCAACTTGTTTCTTACTGTCGCGTCACTCTTTTAACACCTTATGGCCTTGGAATACAGTTGACAATGGCTCAAATTCAATTTTCGCAGTTGATTGAATAATTTGATCGAAATAATTTCTGCAAAGTTATTCAAACCGGCGTTTAATTTCCATCTTCTTTTTATTACAAGGCATTAAGGTCTAAGGTGTTAAAGAATTTTTTTGAATAGTCGATTGAGTAAGGTGGTTTAAGAATAGCTTGCAGCGATACAGGTGGAGTAATGAAACAATTTAGCCGTAATTATTTCGCGCGCTTATCAGCTGTTTTTTGCACGGCCGCCATCTTGTTTAGGCACGCCCAGTGGCCGGTTTGAAAATGGAACGCTTTTGAAGTTGGGAATTAAAAAGAAAATCAATGCTGCCAGCTCGTCAGTTTTGATTGAGGCGGGTTTAAAAAGATTTGGCGGAATTTCGAAAGTAAGTAAAAACCTATTGTACCGGTTTTAAAATTGACTTCCATTTTTCTAATTTTGGAACACTGACTGACAGTTTGCAAAATGCAATAAGACTGTAAAATGAACTTTGCGGGATTTCTTATTACCTAAGTCCTACTTAGGTACCTACGTGTTGTCAATCGCTTCAGGCGGTAAAATTGTATTCTGATAGGTAATTTTGTACTTGCTTGAGCTTTTCTTTGTCAATCTTTTATATTATGTAAAAGTTAATTAACTTTGCTGTTAGAAATTGAGTAAGTAGGTAGGTATTTACTTATATTGTCAAATGTCTAGTTCCTACTGACAAAAAAAAAATAAGAAAATTCAAAGACATTATTTTCAGTAAAAGAACCGTCTCTACCTATTTTTTTCAGGTATGTACTTACGTAGGATTACAAAACGCATCAAAATCTGTTCATCCGTTTTGGAGATAAGATGGATGATGATGATAATGACATATAAAGATCTGATCTGATCATCATTTCAGCTACGAAGCCTTGCTACGCATAGAGAAAAGTCGTAATTTCTAATGATAGAGCCGCTAATACTTACTTAAAATAGCAACACTATGACAATAAGACGTTCACTGCTAGACATAGGCTTTCCCATTGGATTTCTTATAAGACTGTAAAGATTTAAGTTAAACTTATTAAGTTTTAACAGTAGGTATTTGTCGTTAAGATGATGGATGGAACCAGGAATTAAAAAAAAAACAGCTATCCCATACAAAACTGCAACTCATAATGGACAATAAATAAAAAATAATCGGCCAAGTACGAGTCGGACTCGCGCACGGAAGGTTCCGTACTGTATGGGAGCCCCCCTTAAATATTTATTTAATTTTATTTTTATTATTTATTATTGAAGGGAATATAAAACTAAATATTCTGTGAAAATTTCAAGCATCTACCTGGTACCTACCATTATTAATATGGAGCGAAAAACGTCTAAAAATTCAGGTTTGCTGTATGGGAGCCCCCCTTAAATATTTATTTTATTTTGTTTTTAGTATTTGTTGTTATAGCGGCAACCGAAATACATCATCTGTGAAAATTTCAGCTGCCTAGCTATCATGGTTCATGAGATACAGCCCAGTGACAGACGGACAGACAGACAGACGGACATCGAAGTCTTAGTAATAGGGTCCCGTTTTTCCCTTTGGGTGCGGAACCCTAAAAACAGCTCATTTTTTACTCAAATTTCGAGTTGACCCAAAAGTAAAAATTGTTCGTAAAAATTAAATCACCTCCTTTCGCCTTAGTACACCAGTTCTGGGTAACCCTGTATGTATATATATCTCAAATTCTTTGGCGGCGTTCCCACCTGACACTTACATTGTATGTTCTCTACAAGAAACGTATTGGAACATTATTATTTGCAAAAAATAGCATGACCGACTTCAACCGTATATAGAATTCTTTAATATTTCGCACAAATCGATGTAGCATTTTTCACATTATTGTTGATTTACAAAAAACGGCTCAGCCGCTTTCGTTAAAATTTAAATGAGACCAATTATAAAGTATACTCTTTCCAATAAAAAAATCATCGAAATCGGACAACTGTGAAAAAAGTTATATGGTTATTTATTAAAAAAAAATGTATACGCGTCGAATTGAGTACCTCCTCAGTTTCGTCGGTCAAAAAACCAGTGGAGACGAGATGCGTGTAACCGGTTGAGAGTTCATCACTAATCAAAAATGTATGGAATTGTCGGCTTACAACTGTCAAAATTATCAAAAAGTGACGTTTCTAAGCATAAAATTTAGCTACACCAAATGTCTCGAAGTGCTGTACTGTACCAGCTTCTTTAATAGTCCACTGCAGGACGTAGGCCTATCCGCCAAGGGTGATTGGACCATACGAGTATCCACCACGTTGGCCCAGTGCAGACTGATGAATTCACAACAGTTACCCAATCCAAACGAAATTAGGAACCTACTTACCAGCGATATTTGTGTGTATAAGTGGTATTGGCCAAATCCTTGTATTATAGGCTAAGCGATACGACACACAAACATACATACACACAGTCACCAATCATTCACACAACTGTAAGTTGAATCATACAAGTCGGCGTATGTTAAGTTAGCTACAAGCTGCGCGAAATCAAATCAACGCGCAACTTTACGTGTGCTTCAGTCAGGATTGGATATTGAACTTGTAGCTAACTTCACATCCGCCGACTTGATTGATTCGACTTATAAAAATTGTGTGTATGAGTGTTGACTGTGTGTATGTGTGTATGTTTGTGTGTCGTCTCGCTAACAGGTATCAATCGACCGTTGCAGTTAGATTGATCAATTATCGCTCAACCTATTAACTAACTAACAAACGGCTGTTAAGTTTTTTCTCCAGTTAGTGATGGGGTAGAGTCTGAGTCTTGGTCTTGAAAAAATGATATAACAACTTATACAGTACTATAATCCACGTCAGTCAAGCCGGCGGATGAGAAGTTAGCCGCAGGTGGCACTTCGCCGTAATTCACTAATTATTGCGCATGTGCGTACAATGCCAACGCAAGTGGCGAAGTGGTGAGCATGGGCGTAGGGTGCGTGCGAGAAGCATGAGGTTGGTGGGCGGGTGTGCCCCGGCGTCTCGTTTCTCTGGCTCCCGCGCATACTTATATTTTGCATTTTGCGTAGCGTTCTGCGCCTTACAAAAAGTAGTTTTGTTCTTGTGCCCTAAGACTATTTATTATTCACGTCAAATGCACCTATTCTAATATAAAAGATCTTAATACAAATGGCAGAATTTTTTTTTGGTTTTATCGTTACTAAAATCTCTATTGCTTGCCTTGTAATAGCAATAACATTTATCAAGACCAAGACTAACAAAACAAGATTGCTAGTTACATCACTAGCGAAATACTCGGAATTATCATTAGCGCAACGAGTGTATCGATGCAGAGCGGTATTGGCAAGTAGGCCGACGGGCGTGGCACATGGAAAACAATTTGGGTTCCGTATAATATTTGTTTTATTTATTTGAGTTTTCCTATATTGGAGGCAGCTAGAAGAAAGAAGTATATAAAATAGTTGCTTAATATATTTGGTTGAAACCCATATTGTCTAATATGATAAATAGGTATTTATTTATGTTAGTTACAGGCATAATTGCGCTAGGAAAAGTGTTGTGCTCAAAAATGCCGACTTGTAACCAACTTATACATTTTTTTCTAATATTATATCATCAAGCCAGCCATTTACATATATTTGTGTTTTTATGAAAAGTGTTGAATTAAGACTGACTAACGGACACGCTCTGTTTCGCTTCATATATATTCAGAGATTAAAAACATCATGTCATTTAATTTAATTAATTTGTTTTCCATTACTAAAATGCGCGTCTGCACGTATCATGAGAAAATTCAATAAGTTAAAAATAAACTAATGACTGCTTGAGCTTTGCCTATACCCATTTTTAGATAGCTTATCCTATACTACCCGATCTAAATATAACTAAACTGCCAACAACTATGAAATCGCTACGTTTGCAAAAAGCGTTCCAGTTTTCCTGCCTTCGCGGAACCCTAACCATCGATCCGTACAATGCTTTACCAAACTTGGAATCTTTTATAGTTCAACATTTCAATTCTAAGTAAAGACTAAGTAGGAACTTAACTTGTGAGTTACTAACTTGTATTCCCATTTAGATATCTTGATTCGTTATCGAATTCATTTGATTGAATAATTTGGTTTTAAGTTGCTTAGTTTTTATTTGCTTTAGTTTTGACTAATAAAAGGAAGTAAGGTCGGGTGGTTAGCCCTGGTGTCAGCGTTTTAAGCTGCCTCAAAACCTTTGATATGGGTAAACGGTTAATACAATGGTCACTTACAGTTTTGACGTGTTATCCGAGCTCAGTTGGAAATGCCACCCGCGGTCACCCATCCGAAGACTGACTCTGCTGTTCGTTTTTTGTAGTTTTAACTATCAAAAGTTATATGTTAAGTTTATTCAAAAACTATATAGGAACTTAACTTGCGAGTTACGTATTAATTTGTATTCTAATTTAGACATCTTGATCAATATTGCATTCATTTGATTGAATAAGTTGTTAAGTTGCACTTTATGAAGGTTAAAAATATCGACATCGAAAGAAAGTTATCAATATTTTTCCCATCTCTATAAAACAATACATCTTTACTTTTAACGAGCTCCTTAGTAGTTTGATACAGAGAAGTAATAAATGCCTTTTAAATCCAAGTTTCCACCACAACGGAGTGTAGTCAAGCTGGGTAGAACGTTGTAGTCCGTAAGTCTACTGCATAAATGCCATATTTCCGTAGCGAGAAACAAATCACACTCGTGAATGGAGAAGAATGTGAATTTGGCTAATACTGCCTGCACTCCGGGAGTGCCGGCAGAAGTGAAAAGTTGAACATTAACGTTGTGCATATTTGAATTGGAATGGGGAATAATTTCGCACGAATTGCTTTATTTATCTGTAAAAAAGTACTATCATTCATGTGGTAAAATACAATGTCACACACGCACACTCGCGCAAGTGCCGCTTGCGCGGTAGTTGAGAGGCGGGATGTTACTTCCTCCTCTACGCCGCGCCAGCGGTCTACTCTACCTACGTCTTACGAATTTTCGATCAGTCACGCGTCCTGACACAAGTTTAACATTTTTTATCCATCACAAAATGTGCACAGTGCTGCTAAAGAAGTTTTCACTTCAACAAATATTTTTCGCAAAAAATAGTATGACCGACTTCACCCGTGTACAGAATTCGCGAATATTTCGCACGGATCGATGTTACATTTTTCACATTATTGTTGATTTATCAAAAATGGCTCAGTCGATTTCAATAAAATTTTAATGGGACTAATTTCGAAGTAAGTAAGTAAGTTCGTATAGGCCGAGTGGCTAGCCCTAATTTCGAAGTATACTCTTTCCAATAAAAAAAAGAATGATTGAAATCGAACTACTGTGATAAATAATGTTATGTGTGGTTACACAAAAAAAATATATATACGCGTCGAATTGAGTACCTCCTCCGGTTTGGTTCGTCGGTCAAAAACTGCCGGAACCTGTTTTTGTGCTAATTTGGCTCAAAACTGGCGCTCTTAGCAGTTTTATGGTTACCAATTGGTGCATAGTTCCGAGTATAGGACATCGAAACGAAGGAGTTAGTAGCTTTACTTAGAGAATCAAGTTATTAAAAAATTTTTGAAGACAAAAAATGCACCTTGGTGGGCTTGTGGAGTAAACTTTTGTTACAGAGGGCTATGTTACTACAAATCCAAAGTAAAATTTAAATAATTTTTAATTAATAAATGTTTGTCTGTATAGCTTCTATCTTTATGTATATACCGGGCGACTGGTAAATAATTAGCATCCTTTTAGGGGCTTATTCTGTACATCAAAAGTAACAAATTTTGTTCTGCGACTTTTGTCAAAACTAAAAAAAAATGTTATTCCATAGAGAAATATCGTTCATCCGCGACAAAATGTATGGAACAGCTGATTTTTTTTGAGTTCTGACAAAAGTTTCAGAACAAAAGTTGTTAGTTTTGATGTAAACAATAAGCCCCTAAAAGGATGCTAATCATTTACCAGTCACCCTGTATAATTCTACTGTACGTGTGTATGTCATTGAACTCCTCCTAAACGGCTGGACCGATTTGAATGATTTTTTTTTGGATACGTTTGGGTGGCGTCCTGGATGGTTTAGATTCACAAATCAGCCCGGCAGATGGCGCTGCAGTAGATCCGCTAGTACAAGATAGAGTGGTAAAGTATTGATAGAGAAGGTTATATTACTGCAAATCTCGTCTTAAACCTACTTTTAAACAACAAAATAGTGACTACACCTACGTAATAATATAATATAAAGGTAAACTAGCGACCCGCCCCGGCTTCGCATAGGTGTATTATAAATATAAACCTTCCTATTGAATCACTTTATCTATTAAAGAAACCGCATCAAAATCCGTTGTGTAGTTTTAAAGATAAGCATACAATACATGTGGACAGCCAGCGGGAAGCGACTTTGTTTTATACTATGTACGAATCACTACGATTCGGTATATTTAAAGTAAAAGTTATTCTAAGTAAGAAAAACTCCTTTCGACCCTCCCGTTCCACGGAACCCTAAAACAAAAGCCAACCCAAAATCAATGCCCACTGACTATATCATAACAACCATTTCGCCAGAGCGAGACAGACATACATCACCAAAACGAGTGTGAAAGAGACAAAGAACGCATTAGAATCCACCCACCCCATAATTTTCTACCATTAAACCCACGAAAATCAAAGGAAATCAATTTCTGTGCCTACTCAAACACTATTATTGCCAAACAAAAATATACTCTAACTTACAACACATAGAGAGTAAAATCTCTAAATAGATTTTCAAAAGAAAACTTAGCGTACTTTGTAAAGGAAATTCAACCTTAAAACTAAAGTCATAAGGATTATAAAACTGCTCTTTGGAAACGAAATAGAAAATCTACTGAAGGTTGTACGAAGAAAATTGAACGACACGTTTTGACAATTTTGGTCTTTATTTCAATAACGGTAAAGTTGAATATTGGTTTAGTTTTGGTTAAAGGGAAATACAAGCATAGAATTCATAATGATGTGTGAATCGTGGAATGAATACGGTATAAAAACAAAAGGACAAAGAAAATCTCTTAAAACGGCTTTTTTTGTTTAAACGAAAATGTTATTTATCTTATTGATTATTAGGTTCATTTTGATAAACAGTGATAAGATAGTTTATATAGGCCGGTAGCTACCCGGCCCTGGTGTCAGTATTTTTAGGCCACCTAAAGGTCTCTGACTTAGCGGTTAAATCAATCGGGACCTACAATTTAGCGTATTGTCCAAGTACGGAAGCATTCGTTTGTAAATGCTACCTTCGGTCACCTATCCGAAAACTGACCGTGCCGAATTGTGTAATACTCGCACACCTAATTTAATTTTTGAAAATATTCGTCCAGCTGTGGGAGGGTAAAAAACTATTTATTCATTTACGGACTTAGTCTTACTTAGAACTAATTTACTTTATTGCGTAATCATTGCCATTATCAGCCGTAGGACGTCCACTGCTGGATATAGGCCTCCTATATGATTCTTTACTAATATATAACTTTACGTTCATACTCTGTACAAAGATCTGGCCAGGCGTTTGGTAGAGGTAACACGTGACCAGAGTGCTGGCATCTATTTCGCTCAAAAGCTGAGTATTGCTATTCAGCGAGGCAATGCTGCCAGCATTCTGGCCACGTTACCCTCTGCCGAGGGGCTTTTAGACTAGGTTTTATTTTATTTTGTGTTTTTTTTTTAGTTTAAGTTTTAGTATTAGTTTGAAAATGTTATTTAAGTTTTTTATTGTTTTTCTGTGTAAATAAATTTATATATAAATCCAAAATTGTATTTGTTGGTTTCTTCCTCTTTTACGCAGCAAAAGAGCAACGGATTGACTCGCAGGATTGACTTGATTTTTGACATGGACATAGTTTGAAGGACGGAAAGTGACATACGCCACTTTTTATCCCAGAGTAGCTCCCTGTCCGGCTTCACCCGGGTATGATTTGCTAAAAAAGATAATTAGGTAATAATAATCCCTTTTTTCAAATACAATATAGCCTATGTTCACCTGGGGTAGTGAAGCCTTCTAACAGTGAAATAATTTTTCAAATCTATTCAGTAGTTTTGGAGCCTATTCAACAAACAACCAAATCCTCTTTATAATATTGGCATAGAAAAATATTTTTTTTCCATAAGATAGGACTAAAATTAAAATATAACGCGGGCGAAGCCACGGGCAATATCTAGTTGGCTATAAGCTCACAAAAGAGACACTAAACATACACCACTACTTTTTATGAACATCTAAAAAAAATTTGGGGGTATCAGTGCACGATACTAAACATATATATGCAATAAATAGTTAATAAATCAATATCCTAAAATTATCCCTTAAAAATTGGAATAATTGGTTAAATTATTTGCTAGCCATGTTGCAAGACTTGTAGGTAATAAAATTGTGGGCGGGCTTTTGCGAGCGAGAGAGCTAGCAAAGGGAATTTAATGAATGCAATAGCGATACATGAATGAAATTGACATTATGTGCATAATTTTAGGATAAAATAAAACCTAAATAAATAGGCTACCTAAGATCTTTTTTTTAAATTTTAACTGTACACATATGTTTTACATCGTGTACTGATACCTAAATTTTTTTTTAGATGTTCATAAAAAGTAGTGGTGTATAATTATGTACAATGAAAAAAATCTCTAAAAACTTATCATTTATTACGAGTATGGTGGTGGCCAGCGGTGGGCGTCTTCAGGCTGACATGATGATGATGAGACTATATAATTCAAGTTCTACAGCAGGATACTTAGTCTTATAGCTGCAGGGCGCGGCCTACAAACTCCTTTGTATAATAAAATTGTAAATAAAATGGTATCAAGCTATTAACTTGATCTATCTTTGTATACCCAGAGAGGTGTAGAGATAGGGCTTCCCCTTACTCGGCGTGCCAGACTTAAGTAACTACATAAGTAGTAAGGTGAATCGAAAAACATGTTGTTTTTTTATTTTCAAATTCCTGGATTGCCATACATTGGCCTATATGGGAGTATTTGTGTACAATTGAAACGCGCTAAACTTGAAGTTTAAAATGTAAGTTGTATGAAGATTCCTAGATAAAATGAAACATATAATATATTGCAGTGTTGAATGAGTGCATATAAAAGTAGTGGTTTGTGAGTAAAAATTAGATTTGTTAACTTAAAAAAAAAAATTGCCTGTCAGATAGATTATCAAAAAATATTAGGCCCATAGTTTTTCTCGCATGACGTCACAAGTCACATACATACAAATGTATAAGTAGACTTTTTGTTTGTGAAGTGACGTCACGACCAACGCACTCCCAAACTTTCAACAGGTTTATCTTTGTCATTTGTTGTTTGATTGACAATAAAAATACGTGTCCAATATTTTTTTTATCTACACTAATGTTGTAACATTCTACTTATGTTTCCAATATTTGACTTATAATGACTACTGTTATAGCACAGACAACAAAACACTCAATTTAAGCAATTTCAAATGATGTTATAATATCCACATGGATATCGTAAAATCTCATTATAACATCGATAAAACGCGACCAATTAACCTGGCGAGCCTTATGTCAAAATCCTCATACAAGTTGTATAAAATTTTGATATTAGGCTGGCTTTTGAAAACAGTTGGGTTATACGTGAAAACTTCGTCGAAACTACTAAACTTACATACACAAAACTCTTTGGTAAGATCTTGTGCCAATGAAATAAAAAAAGAACAACAGCGCGCGGTCGCTCCTGATTGGCCCTGCGCAGCTGCGCTCTCATTGGTTAGATTTTAATGGCGGCAAGTTCACTGTGACAATACACGTACGCGTGAATTTAATGTTTCGCAATGCGTTTTGTTTTTAAAATACAAATTAAAAGAGTGTAGATAAAGTAGTGTATGCAACTGCATATAACACAGGTATTAAAACACTCGTTACTATTATGGAACTCGCTGCGCTCGTTCCATAAACTCACACTCGTGTTTTAATACCCTTTGTTATATGACAGTTGCATAAACTACTATAATAATCTAACTCACAGACTAATTATAGTAATGATTTTTTTCGCAGTCATCATGGCTATTGAATAGTTATGGAAGTTAAGTACGTCTTTTTGTGGTTCTTTCTGGTTTTAAGCGGAAAATTTCGAGCGAACCAGCGATATTTTAACTTTTTGAATACTCGAGACCCATTTTTGTATATTTGTTCGTATTAAATACAAGAGATTCAAGCAAAAAGACTGTATGTTAACCGAATAAAGTTCATTTTTGCAAATTTCGGTACTCGTAGGTGGACACTTGAGTGTAGGTACTCGGAGGTAAGTCGGTAAAATTTTCTAGGACACTAAAGTGTCCTCGGACAGTTGGGAGCATAAAGCCGCCGTTTTGTTTGACGTTCATCGCCAAAAAGTTTGGTTTTCTTGGACGTGTTTCGGCGCTTCATCGAGACGGCGTGCCCCATCTCGCGATATCTCTGGGTATCAAGTACTTGATCTATCATACCACATCCATATTGAAGGAGTAATAAAATTTTATTACATCTTGTTTGCGATCGACGGCGACCGCGGCAACCGCATAAGTCCACTTTGTGAAATATTTTCAACCTGCGATGAAAAAACCGGACAAGTGCAAGTCGGACTCGCGCACAAAGGGTTCCGCACCGTATGGGAGCCCCCTCTTATTTGTGAAGTCAACACACAATATATAACTAAATATTCTGTGAATGTAGAACAGGTAAATGCTTGAACATTTACCTGTTCTCGTTTAAATAGAGCAAAAAATCACGTTTCTTGTATGGGAGCCTCCCTTAAAAATTTGTTTTATTTTAATTAATTTGTTTATTTTTAAATATACATTTAACTAAATTTTCTGTAAATGTTTCAAGTTTCTACTGGTTACCATTATTGCTATCGAGCGAAAAACGGCTATAAAATCAGGTTTATTGTATGGGAGCCCCCTTAAATATTTATTTTATTCTGTTTTTAGTATTTTTTGTTATAGTGGCTACAAAAATACGTCATTTGTGAAAATTTCAACATTCTAGCTATCACGATTCATGAGATTCAGCCTGGTGTCAGACAGACGGACAGACAGACTGACAGATGGACAGTGGAGTCTTAGTAATGGTCACGTTTTTATCCTTTGAGTACGGAACCCTAAAACAGTAAGTAAGTTCGTATAGCCCTGTTGCCAAAGTTTTTAAGTCGCTTGAAGGCCTCTGACATGGCTAAACGGTTATAACAACCGGGACCTACAATTTAACGTGTCATACGAGCCACGGTAGCGCTCAGTAGTAAATGCCACCCACGGTCACCCATCCAAAGATTGACTGTGCTGAACGTTGCTTAACTTCGATGATCGCTAACTAACACCTTAGCAAACTACCTACCTACGCTATGAGCGCTTCAAAAAAGCAATGACAATGTTTTCATTTCTCAACTTACATTATTAAATTAATAAATTGTTGTTCATTGCCATACGGTACGAGGGAGATTGTATGATTGTATGTTTTCTATTGTGTTAGTCAAAATCTATTTTGGTCATGAATCGATTTAGATATTTTATGTAGAGACTGGAACCGGTCCATTTTTAGGGTTCCGTACCCAAAGGTTAAAAACGGGACCCTATTACTAAGACTCCGCTGTCCGTCTGTCTGTCTCCAGGCTGTATCTCATGAACCGTTATAGCTAGAAAACTGAAATTTTCACAGATGATGTATTTCTGTTGCCGCTATAACGACAAATATAAGACACAAAAACAGAATAACATTAATATTTAAGGGGGGCTCCCATACAACAAACCTGAATATTTAACCGTTTTTCGCTCGATATTAATAATGGTAAAAGGTAAATGCTTGAAATATGCACAGAATATTTAGTTGTATATTCAATTCAATAATAAGTATATAATTAAATTAAAATGAAATGAAACTTTAAGGGGGGGCTCCCATACAGTACGGAACCCTTCGTGCGCGAGTCCTACTCGTACTTGGCCGATTATTTTGGGTTAGTAACTGTTTTCAAAAATAAATAAATAAATAATGGAGATCTTTAGGGGAGGCCTATGTCCAGCAGTGGACGTCCTATGGCTGAAAGAAAGAACTGTTTTCAAAAATGCTTCAAAAGAACAAAAACAGAATAAAAGTTTTACTCTTTTACTACTAATTTAGTTAAACTTTTATTTGTTAGTAAACCTTGTTTTGGTATTTATAATTGACTTTTATTTCACGATAAACTCATGTAATTAGGTACTTTTATGAAAGTTAAAGTTAACTAAAAACTAACACACAGGCACACATAAATTAAATAGTTACAATGACTAATAAAAGTTTAACTACAAATCATTTTCTTACCCAATTTTTTTTTAAATAGGGCAAGTGCCTTTTTTAACAAAATACAATAATACGTTACGTTAAACTACATGCTCAAACTACAATTCATTTATATGTCAATTCTAATTGCAATTTTTCGATTCAATCAAAATCGATTCAGCCAATTCTAATGGCAATTTTACAAATGACGACTTACTAATTTACAGCTCTTGAACTAAATTTCATGCAAATCCGTTCAGCCGTTCGTTTTGAGTGGGAAGAAACACAAAAGTCAAATAAGCTTTTGTATGCTTACTAATATTAGAAATCCGAAAGTGTGTTTGTTAGTTTGTTACTCTTTCACGTAGCAACAGAGTAGATATGGTTCAAAGGGCGGAAAGTGACATGCTACTTATTATCCCGGTAAGTAAGTAAGTTCGTATAGGCCGGGTGGCAAGCCCTGGTGTCAGAGTTTTTAGGCCGCCTGAAGGCCTCTGACATGGCTATCCCGGTAAAGTGTCCTCATTAGATAAAAATGTAACGCGGGTAAAGCCGCGGGCAAAAGCTAGCTTACAATATTACTGTGATTAGTATGATCGATAGCTCACCGCAAAAGCCGTACAAGTCAAATTTTATTAAAATTTATTGTTTATATTTGACACATATTTTACGCCTCAGAAGGCCGACTTTGATGTAAATATTAGTGTAGTTTGTAAATTTAACGTTTTGACGTTTATTATTTGTTTAATCTTTGATCTCGGTGAGATACATTTGAGATATGATTTTATTTATTATGAAAAATTTGTGAAAACTAACATTTTATTACTTAACGCGTAAAACTAGTGGGCCGTGGTTTTCCGTGGGAGAAAGATTTGATTGCTATTCAAAATAATTTTGCATTCATCTAAGCGTGTCTTATGTAAACTATACTTGTTGGAAACCAAAACTGGATTGACCATGACCGAGTTGTTAAATATTTTCGAAAAAATATCAGCTTACAAGTGTAATAGACTTTCCTCTTCGTTTTTTTTTTAAACCTCTAATCGTAAAATGATCTTAACACGCATCTATTTTTTTAAAATCTTAGTTATTAATTTTTTATTTTTTTTCATCATCGTCATTTTTCATTTAATCGCCATATCAGCCGTAGGATGACTACAGATAAACATAAGCCTCTCCTTTGGATTTTTATTAAGAACGGTTTGTAGCGGTTTTTGACGTGACAACGTCTTATAATTCGATAGAGCCGGCTGCCACGCACGAAAAAACATGACTCATGCGGCGTTACCTCGCTCTGAGGCGATCCATGTAAGGCTTGAAGTGCAAGCGAGAGCGCGGAACGAGCGAGACAAAGAAGCACAATCGGCCTTTGCGTTCGGTAGCGTTCGACATACGTTGTCACGTTCAACTATCGTCAGTAAACCGACTTTACAGACAACCAATTTTTTCATTCAAATTACCATAAATTCATTAAAATGTTTATCATAACTATTTCAGTCCACAGGTCCACTGCTAGATATATTTTTTTTATTCCGTATAGGTTTGCGTTTGACTACATTCTGCCTGATGTTGAGCAGATGTGCGGTCTAGGGTGTAGCACGCTTACCCAGAAGATACCTATTTACTCGGGATTTGAAGACACTCACGTTGTACTTTACCGGGAAGACAGACCCAGGCAAAGCGTTCCACATTCTGGCGGTTCGTATGAGGAATTAGGATTCGAAACGCTTGGTAGATAGTTTTTGTTTTTACAAGACTTTATAACATCATTATCAGCCTATGTCAACTCACTCCTGGATCTATATCCAGCAGTGCGCCTATCCAGCAGTAAGCCAATGCTTATGCTCCGTTTTGTCACATTTCCCTTTCTAATAAAACCTATTGAAAAACAAGAGAAATAGATTAAAATCTCTATCAAAGCATCAAAACGCATACAGACTAATTTTGAACCAAAATAAATTCCACGCTAACAGAAACTAATCAATATTGTATCAAATTTCATAAAATAAACCCAAATCCAGTCGCTATGAAGCTATCAAGAATCATTAAAAGTATCATAATGGCTATTAAAGACATTAAAACTAATATCAATCGTCGAAATATGCAAAACGGCCACACTCGTTGATTGGTAACTGGATTTTTAACTAACTGCTTTATTCGGCTTTTGGCGAAATGTTTCGATTTTCTTTAAACGACATCTTATGTAAGATAGGAAACATTTAGAAAAACTGTGTCGTAATAGAAGAAGTAGTAAAAGTCTAATATGTACATTAAGTCTATGTAGCCCTTCGAGCAAATATCTACAGAGCCACAGTCCCTAAGTGAAAGTGGTAAAAAATGTCCGAGCGCCGTCATACATACCTATAACCCGGTCACAATATCTGTGCACCTGACATCGTGACGTCATATCGAATTATCGGGACGTATATACATTACCGGACGTCTAGTATACCGTCCGGACGTAAATTATTATCGGGACGTGAATCGGCAACGAAGATGCTAACCGTACTGTCGCACCGGGGAGTGCGCGGAGAGGTGACAGGGGAAGCGGCAGAGGCGCCGCATTCCAGCGAGGTGCACAGATATTCTGACCGGGTTGTATTGACTTAGATATTTATAATAAATAAT
The DNA here is from genome assembly GCA_964007245.1 of Hypomecis atomaria. NCBI lineage: Eukaryota > Metazoa > Arthropoda > Insecta > Lepidoptera > Geometridae > Hypomecis > Hypomecis atomaria. The sequence continues at coordinate 9,585,765 of OZ023308.1, read as the reverse complement.
TCACAATGACCCGTTTTCTCGAATCTTGGCGTTATGTCACCTAATTAGTTTTGTAACCGAGCACTTTGGCATCGCGCGGCGTTGTGGTTGGCTTGCAATCGCCTTACGACCAACTAAAAAGCCTGCCCACTACGTAGCTTGGGCAGGGTTTTGGTTCGGACACTTTTTTGCACGATTGTCTTGTGACTCTATACCTATAGATATTTGCTTAAAGAAGTAGCCGATACATGTACATTCATTCATACAAACAATTAAAAACATTTTTATGTTGTATTTTTGTATAAAAATACAAGTTTTAAAAATAATGGCGACTATGATGGCAATAATAACTTAATTTGCGGGTCGATGGCCCTGACTCGAAGGTCGTTCGGACAACTATTCGACTTAATGAAGAGGTTCCGTATATTTTAATTATATTATATTTATTGTAAACGGTTTCTTTACTGTTTTTTTATTGGAGCTTTGTCTGTTCTAAATATTTGGGATTTCATTTGAAAGCATTAAAGTTTTAGAAAAGTGATAGATTAGATTTTATCGAAATTTTAGCGAAATAATGCTTCTATTTTCACTTCATTAAAACTCACGTGAGAATCCATTATAGTAAACAAAAACAAAACCGGTTTTTTAGCTTTTATTTTCGTTTTTATTGTCGGTTTTCGGATGGGTGACCGCGGGTGGCATTTACGACTGAGCGCTACCGTGGCTCGGATGACACGTTAAATTGTAGGCCTCGATTCTTTTAAAACGGTTAAAAGAATCGAGAGCCATGTCAGAGGCCTTTTTTTTTACATCTTACACACGGTCTTTCATCCCAAACTAAGCAAAGCTTGTGATATGGCTGCCAGAGACTGATATACTACATTTACATATTTTAAATACATACTTATATAGATACCTAGTACCTAAATAATACTCAGACACAGAGCAAACACCTATGTTCATCACACAAATGTTTGCCCTGGGTGGGGATCGAACCCACGCCTCTTTGACTCAGGAGTCAGGGTCTCTAACCACTGAGCCACCGAGGCGGTCAGATAAGATGGTATATAGGATACAAACTACTACTAAGGCTTCAGAATAGCAATGAGTAAGAAATAATCAAAACATCTAATCAAGTCCCGCAATTACTATAAACACAACGCAATTAGTTGAAATGAAAGCAACTTTACCGCCATTTTATGGTCAAACGTAATAGTTTAGTAATCTACTAACTTATTATTTCCTAGTACGTAGACTGTAAAGAAGCCGTACTCGGAGAGCACTCGTCTTACAATCGTGAGGTGTGGGTTCAAATTTGACTGCCTCGGTGGGTCAGTGGTTAGTGACCCTGACTTCTGGATCAAAGAGGCGTGGGTTCGATCCCCATCCAGGGAAAACATTTATGTGGTGAACATAGATGTTTACTCTGTGTCTGGGTGTTATTTAGGTATTATCTATATAAGTAAGTATTTAAAAAAATATGTCTATTTAGTATATCAGTCTCTGGCAGCCATATCACAAGCTTTGCTTAGTTTGGGGCCAGATACCGTGTGTAAATGGTGTCCCCTAATATTTCATATTTATTTATTTATTAAGTTTTATTTAATTTTTGAAATTGAGATCTTTAATTGTCAAAATAGGACATTGATAACAAATTAAGTAAGATCATCAATGTTCTTATTGATGGACACGTCCAATAAAAAATACAATAAAAATAAATGATTTTAAAAATTAAATAAAACTAGGTACGTTCGAAAACCCATTTCTGACGGAGACTGAAAGCGACAATATTTTTAAGGAATATTTTGTGTTTGGAATTTATGTATTTAGTACGGATTTACACGCCGATTTAGCAACCATTACCCAATGACCGATTCATCATGGCTTTTCGGTAAAGGAAAAGATTGTGAAGGAACTTTCATCCGATCCGCATTGGACCAGCCTTGTGGTTATGGCCTGATCGCTCTTAGTCAGTAGGTTTATGTCCAGCAGTGGACTATAAACAAAAAAAAATAATTTAAAAAATCAGTTCGGATGGTGTCCGAAACGTCATCAAACGAATTTTACTTGCAATAATAAAATGAACAAAAATAATAGGGTCCCGTTTTTACCTTTTGGGTACGGAACCATAAAACGACTAGAAACAAAAGAATAAAAAATCAGCTCCGATAATGTGTCCGAAATATATTTGTCCGAAACGTAGGTAAACCATTTTTTTAGATTTCAATATGATAAACAAAATAAGCACATTAAAATCACCCTTCGTGGGTAGGCCTACCTCCTGCAGTACAGTACAGTAAACAAAATAAAGGTTGTATGAATTTTAGTTTAAATTTTTTGTAAGGATCTCTAATACCTCGAAATCAAGTTTCAACAGCTAACTACTTAATCACGGTTTTTGCTAAGCTTTTTATAACTCTGTTTTTATCTTCCCTGTATCAAATCCGTAATTGTTTCGTGTTAGCCAAACAATTAGAAATCTGATACAACCTGTCAAATATTACACAACGTTACAGCGCCACTAAATTAAAATTTTGGTGGTAGATATTGAAACTATTTTTTGACGTGATAACGTCTTATAAATCGATGAACGCCGTCTGCACGCACGATAAATTGTCACGTTCTGCTTGAGCTGAGCGTGCAAGCGAGAGCGCGGAACAAGTGATGGAGAGGCACGATCGGCCTAACGTACTGTTCCAGTTGTTGATTCAACGATGTTTTATTATGACGTTACCACGTAAAATTATAGTCCTTAAACCGACATTACCGACAACAATTTTTTTTTTTTATTAAATATTAGATACCATGTAAGTATCCAATATGTCAGATGCCCGCGTCTGTAGAAGTAGTGCAATCAAAGTTTAAACAGGACAAAACATATTCATATATTTTGGCTCTATTTGCTTATAGGTACCTACGTTTTTTTTTAAAAAGACCTAGAGCAGCGTAATGGCAAAAATATAAAAAATAATGTTTGTCACCATTCTCTTTTAAATTCCCATATTTTTATGTGCCAAAAAACTAGAGCTATAAGTGTGTGGATTGCTTAGTACAAATATAACGTATCAAAAAAAAAATGTTTACTGCCAAAATGAAGTGTTTCTACTTACAATAATAGGTATAATTGTCAAAAATAGGATTCGATGCAAAAAACTTAATTTTGACAGTATACCATTTGCCACCCGCGCATGCGATAATTTTCATTTACTAAACAGTCCAGTGAACTGAACAAGCCATTCCGATTCCCACAACTTAACAAAACAAATTAACATTGTAGACAACTTAACAAAATAAATTAACGAAGACATAAAGCACTAAAAAGGCATAACTCGCTCTTGACAGCCCTAACTTCAAGCATTAACATTCCGCGCCAACCCTAACGGGAGGACAAACGGCAATAATTATATAATGAGGGATAATTCTGTCTCTTTGTTTGTTTGTATCTCAACTGTAGTTAGGACAAATATCTAAATAGGTACTTTATCTTTGCGCGCTAATAGCGTAGTTTGACTAGGTATTCGTCAACGAAATAGCACATTCTCTCTGTTCTGTTCTATCAAAATTTACCATAGTATAAAACAAAGTTGCTTCCCGCTGTCTGTCCCTATGTATGCTTATATCTTTAAAACTACGCAACGGATTTTGATGCGGTTTTTTTTAATGGGCAGAGTAATTCAAGAGGAAGGTTTATATGTATAATACACCTGTGCGAAGCCGGGGCGGATCGCTAGTTTTCATCATAAATCTTACTTCAAACTTATTTATAACAGTAAGGTGGCGCGAAATTCTTCTTCCCAATTTGACTGCCGCAGAATGTCACATTCGCAGAACGCCATCTTCGCAATACGTCACATTCGCAAAACGTCATGCTCGCACAATTTCAAACCTTTTTAGTAGATAATCAGTCTAATGCTATGAAATAAAATGAATGAATGAATCTACATGAAATTAATCAAAATCTGTTTAATTGAACGATTTTATTTAACTTGCCCGTTTTTTGGGTCAAATTTAGTAATTTAAATTTGACCCCTTTCCCGTGGACACATCGATATGATATTTGATACAAAGCTTTAGTTTCGATGACAATACAATTTTTTTGTATTCAGTATTGACGTAAATACAGGATGGCCACGCCACCATCACAACAAGGCGGATTACATTTTTTTACACAATCCCTCATCAAATGAAAAGGATCTTCATGTAGAAGACAGTTTTTAGTAAGGAACAAATTAAAAACCTAACCTGGGGCGCAACTAAAATAATGAAATCTTCCAGGCGATTGCCCCACGATTTTATTATTGATTTATTATTTTTAGCTTTTAGTACATAAAACCGTTTAGCTTAAAAAGTGTTTTACCCATTTTATTTAGTAAAATGTGCAAGTAAAGACGGATGCTGCATCTAGTCAACAAACATTACATTCCGCCGCGGCCGTAACGGCCAGCGGACAAATGAGCTTGATAATTTATTTATACAGAATGAATTCATTACTGGTCGACGTCACGGCGGGACAGAGGGCTAAGTGAAAATAATTACAATACATTTTTGATACATTTTTATTTTTGTCGAGAGTGAACGATATTTTTCTTCGGAGCATAATTGGTTTTTTGAGAATTTACAAAGTCGTAGAACAAAATGTTGTTAGTTTTGATGTACAGAATAAGCCCCTAAAAGGATGCTAATTGATTAGGAATAGCCCTGTATAGTATAAACTATAAAACAAAGTCGCTTCCCGCTCTGTCTGTCCCTATGTATGTTTATATCTTTAAAACTACGCAACGGATTATGATGTTTTTTTGTGCGAAGCCGGGGCGGGTCGCTAGTCATATAATAGCTAAAATATGTATTTCATACTCAAAATTGAATGTCATCAATAAATAGAATACATTATTTTCTTAAACGTAACATGAAAACTTAGCCAAAATGGACAAAACTCTATCAAAGCTACAAAGTAGCGTAACTCTATCAAATACGGCAAAATGGCGTCCCATAAGTCAGGGAAGTAAAAAGTTGATTACATACGGCCATGTACGGGGTTCATTAACAGGGTGGGCCACCCTTCTGGCTAATCATAATCACCCTCGGTGTGAAATAATACTCGTTTCCCTAGCTAGCATTCTTTTTACTTTGTATTTTTAACCCGACTGACTAAGAAAGGTAGGGTTTTTAATCTTCGATCTAACAAAAACATTTCTTTTCATTTATTTCCACAATACACATATTTTAAACGATTCACCTAATGCGATAGTGTAGCTAATAATTCGAAACTAAAAATCTTAGATACACATCTTAAAAATATGATTTACAATAACATATTAATATCTGTTGCCATAACATAATACTCGTACATACAAAGGTATTTGTATATTATGTTACATGTTTGTATATAGGGTTATTTCTAATTAATTAGCATCCTTTTAGGAGCTTATTCTGTAAATAAAAACTAACATTTTTATTCTGCTACTTTTAAAAATTTGTTGTTCTTAGAAAAATATCGTTCACCCGCGACAAAATGTTTGGAACAGCTGATTTTTTTAAGTTCTGACAATAGTCGCAGAACAAAAGTTGTTTGTTTTGATGTACAGAATAAGCCCCTAAAGGGATGCTAGTTGATTATAAATAACCCTGTATATTATGTAGAAACATAAATTGGTTGTCTGTAAAGTCGATAATTTTACGAGATAACGTCATAAGAACACATTGTTGAATCATCTGAAATAAGCCGAATGCTTAGGCCGATCGTGCCTCTCTATCGCTGGTTCCACGCTCTCGCTTACAAGCTCGGCTCAGGCGGAACGTGACACTTTTTGTCGCGTGCAGCCGGCGTTCATCGATTTACCAGACGTCATCACGTCAAAAAACTTAGCTAATGTCTTTCTATTCTTCCTTCTTTTCTTTAAATTTTATTAAAATTAAAGACTATAATAATAATAATGACTTTATTGAAATTCAGTACACAACACATAAAGAAATTAATATATGGTAAATTAATTAGATAAAGCTATGTGTACCTACATACAAAATAAATACCTACTTAAATTAAATGCAAGTAAGTACCCTGACAAGAAAATCTGAATCCTGGGCACTAAACGTCTTCCAACGCGTCAAAAATTACGTGTACAAAATGTTAATGTATAAAAGTTAACATTTATTATACCTAATAATACAAAATTTTGAAAAAATTGTTTTTTAGTCCAATCGAAAACACTTATCTTATAACTATACTAAGTAGTTGACCCGCCGAACGTTGTTTTGGCATAATAATATTAAAAAATATCACCAAAAAAACATGCGATTATAAACTAAGGTAAGTATAAATTTTCCTATCTCTTAAGTAGGATGAAACTGCCCACAGTGTACGAAATTTGGTTAAAATCGGTTCAGTAGCCGAGGTGTACATCGCGGACAAACAACGTGAAACGAAATTTTTACCTAGAAAGAACGAAGATAAACAATTTACACATATTTTTAATATTTTATGTCATGTGTTGTTTATTCATTAAGGGTTATCTACTCTTTTACTCGTACAATTAAAGTCATTGGCTTTATAGTATCCTCCGTCAATTTAATTTAATTCAAGCTAATTAATTAATTACTAAGTTAAATTACCCCAACGAGGCTCGAGTGTAGGTTATTGTGCTATCTATTGTGCTATTGAATGATAGTATATTGAATCACGTTTTTTTGCGAAAGTTCATCTTTAAATCCTTGTTTTTAATCAATATTTAGTGTATTTCCGCTCTGCCGTAGGCAAATAAGTTAAGGGTACCATTAAACAAACCAAATTATATCACAAACAAAATTAGAAATTAATCATCAAACTGTATCATGGTTCGGCTATGGTTAGGTTAGGTCAGGAAAAAAAAAATGTTAGGTTACATTAGGCTTACGTATGTTTACAAAATATTAATGAACCTGAAACTAAATTAGAATTAATCTGTTATGAATAATATTTTTTTTCTAAACAAGGTTTTGACTAAAACCCCTCTTAAATATTTGTTTTATTCCGTTTTTAGTATTTGTTGTTATAGCGGCAACAGAAATACATCATCTGTGAACATTTCAGCTTTCTAGCTATCACGGTTCATGAAATAACGCCCGGTGACAGACAGACGAACATTGAAGTCTTAGTAATAGGGTTGGTAGAAGAACCAAAGTTACCGACATAGCCCAACGGATTAGCAAGTTGAAATGGCAATGGGCAGGGCACATAGCGCGGAGAACTGATGACCGGTGGAGTCGAAAAGTTCTCGAGTGGAGACCACGTACCGGCAAGCGCAGCGTAGGACGTCCACCCACAAGGTGGACGGATGACCTCATTAAGACCGCAGGATCGCGCTGGATGCAAGCCGCTTTCAACCGGTCTTATTGGAGATCCATAGGGGAGGCCTATGTCCAGCAGTGGACGTCCTTTGGCTGATGGATGGATGGATGGAATAGGGTCCCGTTTTTACCCTTTGGGTACGTAACCCTAAAAACAGCTGTTTCATACATATTGTCGAGGGTAAACGATATTTTTCTATGGAACAGCATTTTTGGGAATTAATAAAAGTCTTAGAACAAAAGTTGTTAGTTTTGATGTACAGAATAAGCCCTTAAAAGGATGCTAATTGATTAGAAATAATCCTGTACATAAAAATGAATCGTAGATGTTAGTCTCGCTAAAACTCGAGAACAGCTGAACTGATTTGGCTAATTTTGATCTTGAAATATTGGTGGAAGTTAAGGAAAGGTTTAAACGGTGAGAAAATTTTTAAAAGTTGCGAGGAAAATAATAAAAACATTAATTTCATTTTCCCGTACAAAATGTTCCTGCATGTAAAAGTTGTCATTGACAGTTGACAGATGTTGAGACGAAGATCAACGGTTCAGCTAGTTAATTAAATAAATATAACGGTGATTGCGCAATTTTCTTAAATTACAAGCTTACAATACTTGCCACCATATTTTCAGAGTTAATTATTATAGAAATAGAAAATGGAAATATGTACCTAATGAATAAGTTTGTATTGCCACACGCGAACCCACAATCACCTAGTGCGTGACTTATAATTATTTTGTCAAGAAAAAATAATTATATTGGGCTTCCGTTCACACTAACGTAGCCAACTTTAACTTTGGAGTGGCTAAAATAAATACTGGAACTATTTTTAACCGAACTTTTGTAAAAAATATCACTTTGACATGTTTGTGGGGAGTTTTGGCGGGAACGCGGAAAATTCATGTCGCCTCATGATGTTTTAAACAGTAATAATAATTAGTGAAACATTGTGGTATTTCGTTTTTTATGAGCTGATTTACGTGCATGAGTGTAGGCAAGTGATATACTCGTAATGTGACGTATAGTGTTGTTCCGTGTTGTTACCAAAACTCCGTAGACGCCTCTAGTAAAGTCTGCTTTAATGAGGTATGACTTGGACTATGTTTGGACTTGACCGCGATTTTATTGGACTATGACGTGACTACGACAGTGACTATTTTGATAAAATACTATTAACACTTAATACTTGTCACTGGCAAATGCACCACAATGTGACGCCAAACCATAAAAGAATATGAAGAAACAGACCTGTTTGTGATCTACGCTGCTACATAAATATACATTCATCATTATGAATAACTTTTACTATGATATCGCGAAATAATTAATAAAAAATGCAAGTATTTGATTTTCGGTTTTAAAAACCGGACGTACAGGATGATCTAGCATTACCAGCTTCTAATTGAATCCTGGGACACCCTTATCGTTAAAATACCTACTTATTATTGTAGCCGTTATCATCTCACTGCAGGGCATAGGCCTCCATTGCCTCATTCCATTTACTCGGTCGAGAGCTTTGGTGTTCCATTCACTGCAGTGGGAACATAGTCTTAACGGAAAAACAAATTTAAGAAATAAACTAAATTAGAATTGTGTTTAGTTTATTAGATTTTCTTTCGCCAACTGCAATTCCTAGTCATTTATTTGCTCCAAATAGGCAAGTATATTAAATCACCACAATCTTACGGAACCATCGTTAGCGTGCAGCTTTTCACTACCAAAGGAAAACTATAAACCCTTCTGTTCCTTCCTGTGCTAACCGACGCGTCTTATCAGAGGATTTAACACTTTACCTCACGGGAAGTAGATTTAAAATCGGAAAACGGAGATCTTGACGTAAGGCATTTATTTATTAGGCGGCCGATTAGAACTCGGTTGCACTTTTGCTGGCTGTTTCAAATTGGAACATAAGTTTTTAGAATGTTCTTTTTCATTTTCAAAGGTCTTTTGGCACTATGTAGTCATTGCATTTGCCATCTAGACATAGGATGGTTTTAGTTAGTTTTGCTTCCGTAACCGAGTTAAAAAAGGAGTGCTAAAAGTTCGACCCATGTATGTGACGTCATGAGCTCCAAATGGTTGGATCGATTTTGAGACGTTTTTCTTTTAAAAGCCAATGTGATTGAAATGTGTTTCACTATCAAAGGAAAACTATAAGCCCTTCTGTTCCTTATCCTGTGCTAACCAACGCATCTTATCAGAGGATTTAAAACTTTACCTGCACGGGAAGTAGATTAAAAATCGGAAAACGGAGTGACTTATGGATTTAATTATTAGCCAGCCGATTAGGAGTAGGCTGCACATTTGCTGATTGTTTGAAATTGGAACGTTTATAGAATGTTCTTTTTTATCGTCAAGAGCTTTGACACTACGATGTCGGTGCATTTGCCATCATTGCCATCTTAACGTTGACAGAAGAACCAAAGCTACCGACAAAGCCCAGCGGATTGGCAAGTTAAAATGGTAATGGGCAGGGCACATAGCGTGGAGGACTGATAACTGATGGGGTCGAAAAGTTCTCGAGTTGAAACCACGTACGTATGCAAGCCGCTACCAACCGGTCTTATTGGAGATCTATAGATCTCCAATAAGACCGGTTGGTCCCGCTGGACACAGGCCTGCCCTATAGGGCAGGCCTGTGTCCAGCAGAGGACGTCCTATGGCTGATGGATGTATAGATGGATGGATCTTGACGTTCGTCAATAAACTAGATAATTAAAAGTAATGCTGACGAAGTTGGCTGGATACACGCCTTTTCCAAAAGTTCAAACAAAAGCCAATGTTCAGCAGATGACGTTCTACGGTTAATAATGATATTAATGATGTCGGCGTAGAATACTTAGGTACCTATAAGTAGTTTGATGTCTGTTGGCAGATTCTAAAATGCGAATTTATAATCTTTTTATTTTCCTCAAACTTTGCTCTTATCACTTTTCGTCCACTACAGTACCTATTTGTGATTCTTTAATTCACAGTAGGGTACCTATTTAAAATTAGTTTCGTTTATTCCAAAATTTTCTAAGCACTTTTTGCCTCTTTCAAGATTTCGACTGTCAGACTGTCACGCCAGTGTCCACATCCGTACAAAATTATTCTATTTAAATTTCGAATCGCGAATTGCAGGAAAACCATTATAAACTGTAACAATTTCGTTCGCAATCAATTGTGACATTTATCGCAGTAAGAATAGAACAGGAAATAGCTAACACAAATCTTTTCGGTGTTTGAAAAATGTGAAACGAATTGCCGTTAGCTTACAAGCTAGTTTACACCCTAAAAAGTTAGCTGTAAAGTCTATTTTCGTTTGTGTGTGTTTCTATAGCTTCACGGCAGTTTATCACCAAATAAAATGGCCAGTAACTTTTTTATTCGTATTTTTAATTAAACAAGAGTTGCCAGTTCCAGAATTTTCCGTAACGAGGCGGTCGCTGGGTGGAGATATATTGTTCTTGCACTTTTTAAAAAGGAAATTGGTTCCTTTTTTAAACGTAGAACGGTATGTTATTGCCAGGGTTTTAAAAGAAAATTATTGAGTGGAGTTTGTGCTGGAATTTTCATTCTTTTTCTAAATGTAGGGTGGGTATAGTTCTTTCTTTGCTAGTTAATGTATATAAAAAATCGGCCAAGTACGAGTCGGACTCGCGCACGGAGGGTTCCGTACTGTATGGGAGCCCCCCTTAAATATATATTTTATTTTAATTTATTATTTATTAATGAAGGGAATGTAAAACTAAATATTCTGTGAAAATTTCAAGCATTTGCCTGGTACCATTATTAATATAGAGCGAAAAATGTCTAAAATTCAGGTTTGTTGTATGGGAGCTCCCCTTAAATATTTATTTTATTTTGTTTTTAGTATTTGTTGTTATAGCGGCAACCAAAATACATCATCTGTGAAAATTTCAGCTGCCTAGCTATCATGGTTCATGAGATACAGCCCGGTGACAGACAGACAGACAGACGGACAGACGGACATCGAAGTCTTAGTATTAGGGTCCCGTTTTTCCCTTTGGGTACGGAACCCTAAAAAGAGGAAAACAAAATGACGATCTTTTTATAACATATGTTTTATTTTTAAATACCTAACTGGCAAAGACTACTCTTGCTATAAGGATTTGTTCCAATATCGACTCTATCGAATGTTTCAGTTTTTTTTTAAAATTTTAACCTATCCATATGGGCTTTGAAAATTTTTACAGATATTTTTTGTTGGAATAAATTGGTATTGGTTTAACTTAATAAGTCAAGGATACATATATTTGACAATACATAGATAAAAAGTTAAAAACCATATAAAAATAGGGTTTGGTAGGTACGAATTGCTACTTGTACCTACTCGGAGTATAAATAAATAAATAAATTTATTGAATCTTTACAAACATCAATTTTTCACTTACAATCAATGTGATATAGACAAATTTAATAACATTCCATGTAGAATGACCTTGGTACTCAAACTAGGAATAACCTGTGTTGTGGCATACCAGGGCCCTCTGCCTATACATCCGAGTATAAACAGTCTAAAACAAAACAATAGAGAATTTATATTTAACTTCTTGACAACAGCATGATGAATTAATTAATTAAAAACAGTAATAAAATCATGCAAATTTGGAAAAATAATAATTGTAAATAAAATATATTAAAACATTTTTATCATGCACAGGATTCTACCTAGGTTATAAAGGGGGGAGGGGAAGGCAAGGATGGGAATAGGAATTTGGGAAAAAGAAATTAGCTTCAAACTTTGTACCTAGCTGAGAATTTTGAGGATATCTTCTGTGGCGTCGTAATTCAGAGTCTGTAACCATTTCATCAAAGTATTCCTGCAGGAGTGTCGTTTATAGCTTTGACATACCTAAATTGTTTATGTTTTACACATTATCCAAACTTTATCTCTAGCTATTTTTATCCGAATTTTTCCTGGTTGTTGTAGCAGAAAATAAAGAAAATAGAAAAGTTTAGCATTTTTAAACTTTATTTTCTTTTGTCTCCAGGTCCAAGAAGTAGAAGGATGAAGAAGACGGCGACCCCAGAAGAGAAGAGGCCGCGTACAGCGTTCAGCGCAGCACAGCTTGCTAGACTGAAGGTTGGTCCTTATACGAGTACCTTACCTTTTTATGACGGTGCCAGTACATGCAGCTGAGACGGTTGAAATAATGCAAGTGGAAACTGATATCGCTTCTATAACTACTCTATAATATATCAACACTCTCTATAATATCACATAGTACGAGACGTATTCACGTACAACACAAGGCTGCGTCCACGACACAGCCACACCCAATTTATTTATATCGAGGGGGAAATCTTCGAAAGGTGCCGGACTGGTTTGAGGGTGCCGACTGCACCCTCTTATATGGGATTGTACCCACTAAAACCCCGTCGGTGGCCAGCCTTTGTGCCTTCTTGGGAGCTCCGGGATCTCCAAAAGGAACGCGCCGGTGCGCGGTGCTCCCAGCTCTTCTACTCGCCTACAAGCATAGTTCTACTAGGTAGTAGAACTAGGCTTGTGCGTTCCTGTACGACAGTGTTGCCCACACGCTGTCGTCCTCCTCGGGCCCGAGTGTATGGCCAGAGCCCCAACTCTGACCACCCACGAGCCCAGGGGTCCCCTTTTAGTAGGCTCTTACTACAGGTAGGGGATACCGATGCCGTATTCTTGTGCCCCGACATCAGGGCGAATTCGAGTACCTTACCTAGTAGTTACTGAACAGTAGCCTTTGCGGCACATTTATTTAACTTAATCTTAGTAAGTATAACTTAACTCAGTATTAATCGATTTGATTAAACTCGGAAAGCCTATTAGGATTTATGTAGTAAACAATTTTGCCAAAAATATCGGAATCTGCTGATAATTAGCGCGATGGTGAACTCTCCTTTTTGATAGAAGGAAATCGCCGCCGACAAAAAAAGCCATTAGTAAAAAAACATATTGAATCTGTGTATGGTTTTGTCGAGATTAGTAGAAAAATGCTATTTCTAGAAATAAATCAACATCCGGATAGACGTCGAATCGTTGTGATGAATCATAGACCTTCTCTCAACTTCAGACTTATTGGGATTCTATCTTCGAGCAAATATCTACAGAGCCACAGTCCCTAAGTGAAAGTGGTAAAAAAATTCCGAGCGCCCTCATACATACCGACTTAGATATTTATATTCAATAATTCACAATGACCCGTTTTTTCGAATGTCGATCTCGTTATGTCACCTAAACTCGCCATGTCTATCTAAGTTGTCTATGTGACTGCTTGAAACCGAGCACTTTGGCATCGCGTGGCGTTGCAATCGCCTTAAGAGTAACTAAAAAGCCCTACGTGAAGCACTAAGTACCTTGGGCAGGGTTTTGACTCGCATACTTTTTTGCAGGATTGTGACTATAGATATTTGCTTGAAGGATTCTATGCACCTTCATTTAATTTATCAAAATTTTGTCACTCCAATCTCTTTCATCCTACTCTTTCCCCTTACTAACGTACAGTTTCCTCTCTGTCCAGCACGAGTTTGCGGAGAACCGGTACCTGACGGAGCGGCGGCGGCAAGCGCTGGCGGCCGAGCTGGGGCTGGCCGAGGCTCAGATCAAGATCTGGTTCCAGAACAAACGCGCCAAGATCAAGAAGGCTTCGGGACAGAGGAACCCGCTGGCGCTGCAGCTTATGGCTCAGGGGCTGTATAACCACAGCACGGTCACTGAGAGCGACGAAGAAGAAGAGATCAATGTTACGTAGGATAGAGACGAAAAAACAAAACATTTTAGACATAGTTTTTATGAGGTTGATATGTAAAAAAGAATCTAACACTAAACGTAGAAATCATGCCACTGACAAACAGAAGCACAAACACAATTAGACAACTGTGAAACCTAAACAGTAAACACTTCTCAGTTAACAAAAGTGATGAAAAGAGAATAGTAAGTAACAATGATTAAAGAACTATCAAAAGAGCTAAAGATCTGGTTCCAGAAAGTGAAGAAGAGAAGGAAGTTAGCATTACGTAGGGTAGACAAGACAACACGGAGCATATTAGAAAGAACTTTGATGAAGTCTCGAATATGTATGAAGAATCTAACACTAAACACAGAAATAGTGCCACTGACAAACATACAGACACACACAAACACATTAAAACAAAATGTATCACAGTAGGTACAGATATAGGGACAAAAGGCGATAAGAAAGAAGAAATCAATGTAACGTAAAATAGAAAAGAAAAAACGAAGAATATTCGAAATAGTTTTGGTATAGAAATTTCTAATGTGCATAATAATGAAAACCTATTGCTAAAAGTTATCACAGAGGCGCCAGCGTTAATTAAATAGCAACGTAAAAAGTTATCTCTATCGAATGCCTAAAGTGAAAAAGAAACAGAACTATGCTATTTACCTAATATATATTAATTACGATGGCGCCTCTGTAATCGGGCTTTAATTAGTAGTAACAGTACTTTAATCTAAAAGTATTGCAATTTCTTTTAAATATTATTCTTTTACCTAGAAACCATTTAAATTACAAATAGTTATTTATAACCGGTGTTCCAAAAGACGCAGGTTCATGTCCTGCGATCGCAGTAAATTTTTGAAATGTTTATCTCAAATAACTCTATGATATAAACCTAGTTTCGGAAGCACTATAAAATTAAACTATTTCATTTCCATTTGGTTTCATAGAAAAGAGACAAGATATTACAACACACTCAAAAATCCAAAAAAAGTCTCTATCAAACGCCAAAACACTCAGATTATCGAGAAATAAGACCAAATATGTTTATGACTTGTCACTGTCTGTGTTTGTGTACCTGTCTGTTAGCTAAATGACATTAATAAATGACACAATCATCTTGATTAAATTTAAATTTTAATCATTTTCTTTTCATGCAATCTCACCATGTACAATTTGTTAAATTCCAAAAATGCATGTCAGTGCTCAATAATGTCAGAATTAATAGACGCAGATTAATGACGATTAAATATTATTTCGAATATCACACTAAGAAAATGGTATATTGCTTACTGTCACAGAAAAAAAACATTTTAAGAATGAACATGAAAATTAGAAGCTATGTAGGTACCTTTTTAAAATTTGAATTTTTTTAAATAAATTATAATGTAATCATGTTAATAATTAGACAGGTTTGCTAAGTAACTTACGCACAAGTTTTTAAGGAAGATTTAAATAGGTACATCAAAATTTACAACTTTTACTTTGAAAATTCATGACTGAATTTAACAACTTTTTCTGACTGAATTGAATTATCCCAGAAATAAAATAATCGGCTAAGTACGAGTCGGACTCGCGCACGGAGGGTTCCGTACTGTATGGGAAATATTTATTTTATTTTATTTTATTTTTATTATGGAAGAGAATATAAAACTAAATATTCTGTGAAAATTTCAAGCATCTACCATTATTAATATAGAGCGAAAAACGTCTATAAATTCAGGTTTGTTGTATGGGAGCCCCCCTTAAATATTTATTTTAATTTGTTTTTAGTATTTGTTGTTATAGCGGCAACCGAAATACATGATCTGTGAAAATTTCAGCTGCCTAGCTATCATGGTTCATGAGATACAGCCCGGTGACAGATGGACAGACGAACAGACGGACATCGAAGTCTGAACCCTAAAAATGAGCTGTTCCATACATTTTGTTGAAAATCATTGAACACTTGTTCGATTTCATTGTTTTCGTTTCAACCAATTTCATATTTTGATGTATGTACTTACTTAAAAAGTTGTGCGTAGGTTACTTACCCGGTGTAAATAGATGAACACCATAATTTAATTAAAATAATACAATATTATGGGTTTCTTAAGCTAAACAAAGAAGGCATAGCTAGTTTGTAAGACGATAGTTCCTGAAATATATTAGAATATTGTAATATTAAGGGTAATTTATTTAATTTAGTGAGCTAATATCATCATTATCATTTCAGCAATGGGAAATTTATTTTAGGATTTCAAGTGGTTGGAATACAACTGTAGTTTTCTTGTCAAATGAAGTTCAAATTTAAGCAAAACCAAACTTAATTGCGTTTGTGAACTCGATGCGAGTCGTTGCACAGTAACAATTTATTTATATGACAGCGTCGCAAGGAGTGGGGATTTTCGCAGCTTGTAGCTAACTTCACTAATGCTGTTAAGTTTGGTTCGACCTATACCTATTGTATTATACACCTATTCCTGTATAAGACACTTTTTGTATTGAGTAAACAAAAAAAAAACCCAGATCAATTAGTAACTACTTTTGATGTTTGGTCCATTTTCATAACTGTTTTACATAACTAGTTAGGTACAAAAAAAGTTTTTTTTCTTCTTCGTCGTCTAATAACTACCTTATAGTTATTAAAAGGCATTTAAAAGAAAATGTTCTATCAAACAGTGAATAAAACTTATTTTTTCGTACCTAGTTATGCAAAACTGAATATAGTTTTGTATGGTCCTGTAGGCGTTTTAAGAGCTAATTTAATATATTATCTTATAGAACTAAACCGCTCCGTTGAAAACCTTATAGTACAAGCAGTGATATTGGTTACCACTATAGGCCTACTATATTACTGTTTGGTAATACTCGTAAAACGCCTAGGTTATAGAAGCTTATGTTACTTAGGTAGTTATAAAAAGACATTTAAAAGAAAATTTTCTATCAAACAGTGTAGAAAATTTATTTTTTCGTAGCTAGTTATGAAAAACAGATCTAAGCAAACCATTTTTAAGAGTCATAAAATGTCATATTGAGAAATTTTAATTAAAATTCTGGGTTTCGTTTGAAATAGTCAAGATGCGATGAGATAACCAAATAGATTAAAAATTACTTATAATATTGGTTTTTGTTATTTTTAATTGTACCTATTTAATTAAAAAGTTCGCACTTGACCGTTTTCGCACTCGTTTTGTGTTTTAATTAAGAACTATTTCCAATTTTAATTAGTTTTTAGTTTTACTGCCATTTTAATTAAAAGTTGTAAATAATCGGTTTTGTTTTGTAAATAATGTCATTTTATTTCATGGAATAGCTTCTATTTATGTTTCATTACTTTTAGTCATTTTCTTCCATGATTTTTCTTTAGAGTTTATTGTAAATAATATAAATTTAATTATTATTGTAAGTGAATGTGCTAATTGTAATGATTGTGCTATTTTAGCTGGTAAAAGAAATAAATTATTATAATGTTCAATGATAGAAATTGGTTTTATTTTTCAACTACAATTAAAAATAGTATTAATACAATACAAGTTCTTTTGAGATACCTACCTGAAAAATACCTCATAAAAATTAATACCTAAGTTTATAAAGATATTTAATACGAGTATACCTAATTTGTAACAAGCAGATTTTTACATTTCATCGATAGCAAATTTTTTTTTCGTAGAGGATACCTTTTTGTTTCGTGTATTTAGGTGACCCCATAGTAAAAGTTGGTCATAATGATGAGTACCCGGCTACCTCAGACCAAATAAAATTAAGACAGAATGTTGTGAACAAACAAGTAAGGCCGGCAAAACCACGCCTCGCGGATTATAGACACAATTACACACACATACACGTTCAACGAAACTGCGCCTTGGTTTGTCAGTCGAATAATGGGGACGCAAACGCAAGCCGACGCACTCACCACACATATAAAAAAACCGGCCTCACTTGTCTGTTTACGTCATTCTGTCTTGATTTTTAGGGTTCCGTACCCAAAGGGTAAAAACGGGTCCCTATTACTAAGACTTCGATATCCGTCTGTCCGTCTATCTATATCTGTCTGTCACCGGGCTGTATCTCATGAACCGTGATAGCTAGGCAGCTGAAATTTTCACAGATGAGGTATTTCTGTTGCAACTATAACAACAAATACTAAAAACAGAATAAAATAAATATTTAAGAGGGGCTCCCATACAACAAACGTGATTTTTAGGAGATTTTTGCTAGCTATTAATAACGGCAAGAGTAATGGGGCTCCAATACGGTACGGAACCCTTCGTGCGAGAGTCCGACTCACACTTGGCCGATTTTTTTTATTTGGTCTGAGCCGGTTACATAGAAATTAAGACAGTCATAATATGAGCTCTTCGGCTAGGATGCACACAACGAAATATTTCTTTCGACATGTCAGAACGAGACAGCGTTGTGGCAAAATATATGTCTGT
Organism: Hypomecis atomaria; assembly: GCA_964007245.1. NCBI lineage: Eukaryota > Metazoa > Arthropoda > Insecta > Lepidoptera > Geometridae > Hypomecis > Hypomecis atomaria. The sequence continues at coordinate 9,567,328 of OZ023308.1, read as the reverse complement.
CACTTTTTCACTCGTCGAAAAAAGTTAATTTCGTGGCTTTTCGTGGTCGCATGTTAGACTAGGAGACCAGCTAACTTACCACGAAAAGAGCTTTTTCGACATGTGAATTCGTTCTGAATTTCGTGGTCCGTATACTGGCCCGGCAGCGGCTCTTGAATAGGCATTAGTACTAAAAATTATAATTAGTCCGTCAGTAGATAAATTTGATTACAGATAGAATATCAAAAAATATTTGACACGTATTTTTTCTTTTGTCAATGTAACAAAAAATGATGGAGATTTAGCCCTTTAAAGTTCCGGGTGACGTCACGAGTGTCATACAAACGTATAGACTTGTCAGAGAAGAGACGTCACGACCCCCACTCCCGAACGTTAACAAAGTCTATCTTTGTAGTTTATTGTTTAATTGACAAAAGAAAAAATACGTATCCATTATTTTTTGACAGTTAGATTATCAACAAAAGTAGCAGAATAAGAGTTGTTAGTTTTGATGTACAGAACAAGCCCCCTAATAGGATGCCAATTGATTAGGAATAACACTGTATAGGTATGTTCGTCGAAATCGGTCTAGTAGTTTATTACCAAGCATTTAATAAAATATATATGAAAAATATGACTTGTACGTAAGTATGTCATTTCTAGTGCGGGAATAATAAATAATAATCTAGAAAATAGAATAATATTCATACATAATTTAAAGGCATTAAGGCTATATCCACACAAAGCGTTGCGTTAGACCTTCACTGTTTTTCACAACGCATCATAATTAGTATTAAAAGAACCAGCTATTTATAAGCCGAATCATACAAGTCGGCGGATGTGAAGTTAGCCACAAGCTGCGCAATAGGTATCCAATCCTGACTGAAGCTCAGATAAAGATGCGCGTTGATTGGGTATCATGCCGCTTGTGGCTAACTTCACATCCACCGAATTGTAAGATTCGGCCCAATAAAAAAAAATGGGCAGGGTCACACTAAATAAAAATATTCTACAATCTACCTCAGATCTACGACATCTTAAATTTTTTCAAACCATTTCGGAGGAGATCGATTACAAACATTGTTACAAGAAATTTTGATTATGTATAAGACTTTATGACCCAATCATCTTTAATGAAGAGGCCGATGTTTACCAGTTGACTATTAAAAGGCCAGTACATAAAGTTTCAGAGACCTATTCCTAATATTAGTTATAGATAGATTGCTAGATACGAGTAACACTCTATTGTTCACAAAAATATTTAAGACGAACAGTACAATACAAGAAATATAGGTACCTAATTAAAACAATCTGTGGTCTTTCTGAGACACATTGGAGAAACAATGGCCACTTCCTCACTGATACGCACGCTATTTATTTCTCTGGTAATGATACAAAAAGTAGTAATGGAGTCGCAATTGTCCTACCAAAAACAATCAACAACTGTGTGATGGGATATGAACCTGTTAGTGATAGAGTTCTAAGTATGAAACTGAAAGCTACACCAGTAAATCTGAACATCTTACAGTTGTACTCACCAACCAGCACGTCAAGTGATACAGATTTGGAAGCATTTTACTCCGAAGTAGAAGCCACCATGTTAAAGATCCCCAAAAGAGAACTTATTATAGTTATGGGTGATATGAACTCAAAGATTGGAGCAAATGCCGACCAGCTCAGCCAGAGTGCAGGCAGGTTTGGACTGGGGCAGCGAAACGAGAGGGGTGAGCGCCTTATAGAGTTTGCCGCCGACCACAACTTGGTTATATGCAATAGTTTCTTTGAAAACCATCCACGAAGACTGTATACATGGACGTCGCCAACTGGTCACAGAAACCAGATAGATTGCATCATGATTGGTACACGGTGGAAAACTTCGGTAAGGAATGTTCACACTCTACCTGGAGCCGATTGTGGCACGGACCATGAACTTTTAGTTGCAAAAGTACAACTTAAACTTAAGGCAGCTAGAAAAGTTGGTAAACAAAGAAAGATTCTTCCTGGAGATGTGTCTAAGTTTGAAAATTCACTAGAGCAAAATTGGAGCCATTGGACTGACATTGATCCTCTAGCTTCTACTCCTGACCAACTGTGGAGTCAAGCAAAAGAATTATTTCAAAATGCAGTTTCAGCGTCCATATCACCAATCAAGACCCATAAGCGTCAGCACTGGATGAGTAGCGATACCCTAGCTCTAGTAGAAGAAAGACGACTAATGAAAGCTTCAGGAGCTGATCTTAGGAGCCTTAACAAAAAAATCAGCTCGAATACAACAAGCATGCAGGAGAGATCGTAACAACCACCTTCAAAACATATGTGCTGAAGTTGAAACCCACGCTAACAGGCATGAAGCCCGAGACCTACATCAGAAAATAAGATCAATCAAGAAGACATTATCTTCTAAAATATGGGCTATTGAGAATCGTCAAGGTGAAACAGTGACTGAAATCGATGCTATTTCTGATACATGGAAGCAATACTGCCAATCACTCTTTGAAGATCCTAATGCGCGCTGCTTCGATCCAACTGAACCTCAAGATGAAGAGATAGAGCCAGACATACTCAAAGATGAGATCCGAGCTGCAATAAAGCATCTAAAGAAAGGAAAGGCCACAGGAAGGGATGCAATACCGATTGAAACCATAAAAGCCTCTGGGGAGTATGGTGTCGAAATTTTTCATACCCTCTGCAACAAAATATGGCATTCTGGAGCTTGGCCTCAAGAGTGGGCTCATACCGTTTTTATCCCATTGCATAAAAAGGGCTCTACAAAAAGTTGCAGTAACTACCGTCTGATAGCTTTAATTTCTCATGCCAGCAAAATTTTACTGCATATTCTAAACGAGCGGCTCAAATCTTACCTATCCAAGGAAATTGCTCCCGAGCAGGCTGGCTTTGTGAAGGGAAAGGGTACCCGTGAACAAATTTTGACTGTTCGACAAATCATTGAGAAGTCCCGGGAATTCAACAAGCCGGCTTACATTTGCTTTGTTGATTTCTCGAAAGCATTTGATTCTGTCAAGTGGCCAAAGCTTTGGGAAACTCTTCTGGTCATGGGTACACCTAGACACTTGGTCCATCTTCTGAGGCAACTCTACGAGGAAGGGACAGCTTCCATTAAAACAGACGACATATTGTCGCGCAACTTTCATCCATCTGCAGGAGTTCGGCAGGGATGTATCATATCACCGCTTCTGTTTAACATCTATACGGAACTTATCATGAGAATTGTCCTCGAAGACTGGACTGACGGAATCAATGTCGGAGGTCAGAAGATTTCAAATCTGCGATATGCAGATGATACCACCTTGTTTGCGACTAGTATCAACCATATGGAGGAGCTTCTCGGTAAGATGGAGCGTGTCAGCCTGGAGTTTGGCCTGAAAATTAACCGCAACAAGACAAAGATTATGATTGTCGATCGTGCTAACAACAACTCGCAAGAAGTCACAAGAATTGCGAACTGTGATGTCGTTCAATCATACATCTACTTGGGTGCACTCATTTCGAACAATGGAGGGTGTGTCGATGAGATCAAACGTCGCATGGCTATCTCAAGGTCGGCTATGGACAAATTGAGGAAAATATGGGGAAATCGGAATATAACTAAGACCACGAAAATCCGACTTGTGAGGGCCCTCGTTTTTCCCATTTTTCTTTATGCTGCTGAGACGTGGACCTTGAGAGAGGGTGAGAAAAAGAGGATAAATGCTCTCGAAATGTGGTGCTGGAGAAGAATGCTGAAGATATCGTGGACCGAATTTAGAACGAACCAGTCTATTCTACAAGAACTCGGCATCAAGGAGCGTCTATCTTCAATTGTCCAAAATCGTATTCTCACCTTCTTCGGGCACGTATCACGACGAGATAACACCTCTGTAGAGCGCCTTGTGGTGCAGGGAAAGATAGAAGGTACAAGACCGCGCGGTAGATCTCCATTACGTTGGACCGACCAAATAAAGGCTGCACTAAACGGTCCCATCAATATGTGCACGAGAAAGGCGTTCATACGAGAGGAATGGCGACGCATTGTAAAGCGAGCCACCACCGGAACTGATGACCACGACCACTCTGTCAAGAGTGTATACGACTAAGAATTAAAACAAGGCTAGCATAATCGCTTCGCGACTAAAGACCCAGTATAAAAATTCAGATTAAAAAAAAGAAATACTTATGCTAGTGGCGGCGGTGGTATACAAGGCGGCCTTAGCGCTGGAAGCGATCTCTTCCAGGCAACCCATAGTTATTATAATTATCATTATTCATTCATTCATTCATTTCGTGTCAATGGCTAGACTTTTTTTCTTTACATATACATATTCATTCATTCATTTCGTGTCAATGGCTAGACTTTTTTTCTTTTTTTCTTTACATATTATCATTATAAAAACTGTACCTCATTTTCGTTCCGTTATTGCCACACCGCGTCGTGTACCCAAGCCCTAACGCCATTATTCAACCTGTGACAGATCTCGAAGCACTAAACTAAACTAAATTAAAACAAAGACTAAACAATTAGCAACCGCTTCAACACATCAAAGACAACATTTAACTTTGATAATGTTCTGCGGAACAATTAACGCAAGTCACAGGGTTTGTCTTAAATCAGAAACGACTGGAGAAAAGTTTTACTGAATCCACATAAGTGAAAAACACAAAATTAGCATGATTTATAATCTAGACATTATTTTATTTAGATGTAGATACTTGTCGCCAAGAGCTGTCACGAGTAGCCAAATATAGGTACTATGAATTTTAACCCTTTAAGCGATCACCGATTTAGTAGTAAATAAAATGCGCACGAGCGTAACGAGCGTGAAAATGTTTTACATTTTAGTAGTAGTTAGTTAGTTAGTTCATAGTAGTTATATTTTTGCAAATTGTCTTCGCCTGTAATTACTGTGACATTTGACTCTGTTTCTTTAATATGATAAGTTTTTTTTTTGTGAATGTGTTGATGTACATAGTGTAGGTGGACTATTTGATGGGTATTTGATAAAATAAAAATAAATAAAATAGTTTTTGCGTGAAAATGTTTTACATTTTCACAAGCGACGGAGAGGAGGTGGGTGTGTAGTGTCTGGCGTGTAGTCCAAAGCTTGGACTACGAGTGGGTTAGGGTGATGAGGAGCCCTATCAAAGTAGCGACGAGAGGTGTACTTGATGTACTGGGTAATGGAGAGGAGTCGTAGCCGTCAAGAAGTATTATAACCACTTTGCGTCGGTTTTCAATTGCGCCACTTGAAAGCCAGAGTTCGCGGTAAAACAGCTAAATCATTTCTAGAACCCGGCCCGTTTAGATATGATTTACACTGCGTGGTTACTGTTGTTATTAATTATTTCAGTTGGTAGCTAAATGTATGGTTACCACCGTTGTTTATTTGGTAGTTTAATCCAAGCTAAAATAAAACAAAAAGGCTACAAGGTATAAACCATACGTCATACCAACTTTAATTTTTCAACTCCAAAAAATAAAATACAAATAGAATACAATAATCTGATTTACAATTTAATTTACTCTAAAAAGCACTAAATCATTTATCGGGATATGTAAGGCAATAATAGAGTAATAGGCTTATGTAAGGCAACGACTACTTAAGAAAAATTGCTACTTTAGTCATGAGACTGTCCTGTATACTGTATCGACTTTTTAAAAAAGTCGCCTATGTGTTAATCCGGCTCTGTCGTCGTTTCGCCCTGCAATTCACTTTTTTATCTGTACATTTTAATCCAAGGATTAAGCTACCTCCGTACCAAATTTCATCTAAATCGGTTCAGCCGTTTGTACGTGAAAGAGTAACCAACATCCGTACATACTCACAAACTTTCGCGTTTATAATATTAGCAGGATTAGTACTAGCTGACCCGACGAACTTTGTCTTACGCGATATCTTGATAAATTACAGCTTATGTGTTATTCTGATGTATAAGCATTATTGTTGAAAAGTTTGATCTCAACCCGTTCAGTAGTTTTTGCGTGAAAGAGTAACATCTATACATACAAACTTTCGCGTTTATAACATTAGTAGGATTTTAATATATTAAGTAAGGATCTATAGACTGGCTCCATGGCAACATTTATCTTCCAAAAATAGCCAGGCTATTTCTCTGCAACATTAGCGGGAATAATGATCGCCTAACTACTCATTGATTTATGGGAGCAGAACTAATTGGAGACCAATTATACGTGTCATAGCTGTTGACGAATTGCCGCAGGATGTTTGTACGTCATCTCTGGATCTACTGGAGCGATTTTGAAAATTCTTTTACCAATAGCAAGCCACATTCTTTGCGAGTGTCATAGGCTATAAATTAACTCGAAAACACATACGTGATAGTCACAATGTTTATAAAATTTGTCTTCTTTAGCCAATCGCACCCGGCCGAAGCCAGGACGAGCAGCTAGTTTTGGTGTAAAGTACGTTCGTATAGGTTGGATAGTTAGTGGTTAGGTCTTTTTAACCAACTTCCACAAAGGAGGAGGTTCTATGTTCGTCTATGTGTTTTTTTTTGTGTTTGAGTTAGTATTGACAAATTTGACTGCCTCGGTGGCTCAGTGGTTAGTGACTCTGACTTCTGTGTCAAAGAGGCGTGGGTTCGATCCCCACCCAGGGCAAACATTTGTGTGATGAACATAGGTGTTTGCTCTGTGTCTGGGTGTTAATTAGGTACTATCTATATAAGTATGTATTTAAAATATGTATCTGTACTATATCAGTCTCTGGCAGCCATATCACAAGCTATGCTTAGTTTGATGTCAGAGACCGTGTGTAAGATGTCCCCTAATACCTATTTATTTATTTCCCATTAAGTATTACTCCGTAACTCTACCAGCGTGATACTTATTTTAGTAGCACAAAACACTCTATAAACTATAACTTGCATAGACAACGCAAAACTTAGTCAGTGGTTTGAAAGATAATAAAGATTGAGGTAATAATAGTAGATTGTACTATAAGGGAGGTGAGGGCGCTTTTTTGAATCCAGGGCGAAGTGAGGGATTCTAGAGTAGACTTATAAAGGCATAAAGGCACTTATAGAGGATTAAAAACTCATTACTGCCCCCTAAGTTTCTTATAGAAAACACCACTTTTGGGTGCACTTAAAGGCGAACCAAGTCGTCCTTTTTAAATAGATGTGATGATAAAACTTAAATTTAAAATTTTAAAAACCCCCGACAACCATTTTGGGCACATTTGTAGAATTTTGGTTCTTCCATCCCCAATTTAACCCACAATAACTCTTACACGGATCAATCGATTTTTATAAAACATAGCTAAGAACACTCTCGATTAAGTCTCCTTTCATCCAAAAAAAAACTAAACTGAAATCGGTTCAGTGGTTCGGGCGCTATGATGCCACAGACAGAGAGACAGACAGACACACAGACAAACACACACGTCATACTTATAACACCCCTCTTTTGCGTCGGAGGTTAAAAAGAATATTACACGTTTACAAGATACTCGCGAAAAACTCTTGACAGGCGGTTTATTTATTTTTTTGTAAAAAATGGCACGACGAACTTCAACCGTGAACAGAATTCGCGAATATTTCGCACGGATCGATGTAGCACTTTTCATATTATTGTTTATATTTCAAAAATGGCTCATCTGATTTCAATAAAATTTAAACGGGACCAATTTCGAAGTATATATTCTTTCCAATAAAAATAGCAAAATCGAACCACTATGTAAAAAGTTATCGGTTATTACACAATTAACACAATTTTATGTTGTGTAATAATCTTCTATTTTTCTTCCAATAATTACATTTACATTTCGCTTGTAGTATAATTTTTAGGTTAGTTTTTAGGTAGATGATTCACGTTGAAAGGCTGGTGATCGAATGTAATGGAATGAGTGAGTGAATGCAAAGGTGAAAGATGAATGAATGATTGAATGAACGGACAGTTTTACATAAAAATATATATACGCGTCGAATTGAGTATCTCCTCCGTTTCGTCGGTCAAAGGCCTTTAATTTAGAGTAAAACCGTGATTACTGATTTGTTTTGATGTTAACAACCCTTTCAGGATAGCTTGCTGTGTATAAATAGCGAGCACTCGACAAGACGTATGCGTTAGTAGTGACAGATTTAATAACTTACGAGTAGGGACCGCGCGTCGTCGAGTTTACTTATGGATGAACTAGTTGGCGCATTCGGCGTCGCCTGCAGTTCTAGTTAAAATATAAATGGTATTTTTCTGTGGTGAAATGAAAAAAAAACGTTGAATACACAGTCAACCGAATTTTCACATTGTTTTCGATTATTTATTGCTATTGTTAAACTGTGAGACGTGGAAGTTGCTTCACCGAAATGAGCTTTGCTTTTACGATGAAGTAATGTTTCACTAATTGTAATTGCAAATTTTAAAACCTACCTACATAGTACCTTCTGCTTTCTTTTTAAAATAGGTAGACGTAATAATATCGTAAAACGTAAATAGACCCAATTATGAAGGCCTAAAATTAATAGCAATGTAAAAGTGTGCCATCTCTATCGAATGCCTAAAGTGAAAAAGGACAAGAACTATTCTAAATTGCTAATATAACTATACGAAGGCGCCTTTATAATTGGGCCTAATGTCAGTGCATAGCATTTCTAATGTTACACGTAAGGAAAGAAGATATAATAGTAATACTACACGTTATCCTGTGCCTATACCGGATAGGTACACATGTGGCTTTAAGAAATATTCTGCCTAAGCACAAAGCCTTACAAATGTGTGAATGAGCTAGCTATACACATATATATATATCATCACAGAGATTCCAGATGGATAATGTGGTCGGTCGAATCGAGAAAGGAAGAGATGCATTGATTATGGCATAAGTTAGAAAAAGACACGAAAAATATCTCGATCCAGTGGCTAGTTGCCGTGTTTTTGTACTGAGTGTCAAAATCCTGTCAAATTCCAATTCATATATTTGACAGCTGACAACTAGTGAAAGTGATTGTCCATACATTTTTGTCTCAAGCGAAACAGCGCTATCTCTCTTGTTGTAATAGCTCGATAGTGTCAAAATCCTGTCAAATTCCAATACATATATTTGACAGCTGACAACTAGTGATAGTGATTGTCCATACATTTTTGTCTCAAGCGAAACAGCGCTATCTCTCTTGTTGTAATAGCTCTGTATGTAGCATCAATACAAAATCTTCAAAAATCCATGAGATGTCAAAACATATAACATCCTGAAATATATAATCTGTGAACCTATGAAAAGCGGAATTATCACTCGTAAGAAAATTTCGACTTCATGAATGAGAATTTCAACAAACTACACAACCCACTTAATGCTCTCGTTTATTTTAGGGTTCCGTACCCATTGATAGAATAATATCCTTAGAGCGCTTGTTCACGGTAATTTATTTCACCGGATAACGGACCGTTTTTAGGGTTGCGTACCTAAAGGGTAAAAACGGGACTCTATTACTAAGACTTTACTGTCCGTCTGTCTGTCTATCTATCACCAGGCTGTATATCATGAACGGTGATAGCTAGATCGTTGAAATTTTCACAGATGCTGTATTTCTGTTGCCGCTATAACAACAGCAAATATTAATAACAGAAAAATATATTTAAGGGGGGCTCCCATACAAGAAGCGTGATTTTTTTTTGCTCGATATTAATAAGGGCAACAGGAAGATGCTTGAAATATTAACAGAATATTTTGAATATTTCTTACAAGAATAAATAATCAATATAAAAATAAAATAAAACATACCAAGGGGGGCTTCCATACGGTACTGAACCCTTCGTGCGCGAGTCCGACTCGCACTTGGCCGATCATTTCTACTTCAGAATTTCTAAGCCACATAAAGGCCTCTCACATATTTTATGTCTTCAGAGCTTCAGAGCCTACGATTCTGCGTTTGTCTGCTGTATTATCATAACTCTACTGAACCCTCTACTATAATAAAACTCGTTTTTGCCACATCTACTAGATTTCCTCACGTCAAAACAAACAAACAGTAAGGCAACTATTTTATCACTAAAATTTTATATTAACAACCGACAGAATCTGTCATTAAGAATCAATAAATATGATTTATACAGTTTTTTGTTGTATTAACTTGGAAACGTCGACACTTTCAATTTGATTATTATTATTGAGGTGTTGAAGTGTTTATTTATGATTTTGGAGTTTAGTGAACTCGATTTTTAAGTTAGATATAACTATAACAGTAACGTGAATAACGTGATGAATGTTTGAGTTTTACAGGATTCCGTACCCAAAGGGTAATAATCGGCCAAGTACGAGTAGGACTCGCGCACGAAGGGTCCCGTACTGTATGGGAGCCCCCCTTAAATATTTATTTTATTTTAATTTTATTATTTATTATTGAAGTGAATATAAAACTTAATATTCTGTGAAAATTTCAAGCATCTACCTATTACCAATATTAATATAGAGCGAAAACTGTCTAAAAATTCAGGTTTGTTGTATAGGAGCCCCCCTTAAATATTTATTTTATTTTGTTTTTAGTATTTGTTGTTATAGCGGCAACAGAAATACATCATCTGTGAAAATTTCAGCTGCCTAGCTATCATGGTTCATGAGATACAGCCCGGTGACAGACAGACAGACAGACGGACAGAAGGACATCGAAGTCTTAGTAATAGGGGTCCCGTTATTCCCTTTGGGTACGGAACCCTAAAAACGGGACCCTTTTACTAAGACTCCGCTGTCCGTCCGTCTGTCCGTCTATCTGTCACCTATCTCATGAACCGTAATAGCTAGGCAGCTGAAATTTTCACAGATGATGTATTTCTGTTGCCGCTATAGCAACAAATACTAAAAACAGAATAAAATAAATATTTGAGGGGGGGCTCAGATACAACAAACGTATTTTTTTGCTCCATATTAATAACGGCAACAGCTAACTTGAAAAGGGGCATTGAAAAGGGAATCCTTCATGTGCGAGTCTAACTCGCATTTGGCCAATTTTTTAAATGTTGTAGGCCGGGAAATTCATAGTCGATGAAGTGGGTTTAACCACTGATTCCCCGTATGCACACGTCGTCGCCTAAACCTTAATCCTTGACAAGTAACGGTTGCCTGGAAGAAATTGCTTTTAGCGATAAAACCGACCGTTGTAATACTAGTTATAAGTTATACTAAACTTGTTTTCCTAGTTTATTTATAGTTTTGGTGTGACAATAAAGTATTGATCTATAAATATCTTTCTAATCCGCGACTAACTCAGCGAGTGGTTACAACCCTATTCAATCACCCTTTGTGGGTAGGCCTACGTCCTGCAGTAGACTTTTAAAAAGGCTGGTATAGTACGGTACAGTACTGCCTACTTAACAAAAGCCTGTTATGACAGAAGTATGCTCTATATAGCTCGCATTTCGAGGAAGCGTGCTCTACCATAGGATATAATCACTAATAAGCAATAATGTAAAAATAAGAATAAAAAATGAAATCACCAATCCATCCATCAGACATAGGATGTCAACTGCTGGACATAGGCCTCCCCCAAAGATTTCCAATAAGACCGGTTGGTAGCGGCTTGCATCCAGTGCGATCCTGCGGTCTTGATGAGGTCATCCGTCCACCTTATGGGTGGACGTCCTACGCTGCGCTTGCCGGTTCGTGGTCTCCACACAAGTAAAGTAAAATATTTAAAAAAAACATAAAATAGTAAAAATACCTAATTTATTAATAAAAAACCTAACCACGTACTTCGTACGAAAACGAAGTATTTACTTAGGTTTTGATTAAAAAATAAATAAAGCTTAAATTGTACTAAAAACACTAAATTTAAAACCTAACTGTAAATCTATACGGGAGGTCTATGTCCAGTAATTGACGCCCTACTACAGCTCATTGATGATAGTGATTCACGGGCTGGTAACATTATCAAAAAATATTGGACACATTTTTATGTTCATAATTTTTGGTTAAATGTCAAATGAAAAAATACGTGTCTAATATTTTTTGATAGACTATCTGACGGACTAATTATATTTTTTTTACTAATCATTCCTATAGTAAGTTAGCATAACTTAAGATCCCTGGAATCGCCCTGTAGTATGCTCTACCTATCCTGCATCGCGTTGTAGCGTGCTCTACGTAGGTAGGATATAAGGTATAAGTGGAGCAAGCCGCATTACCGGACCACACACGTAGCCCGCCGCGTGCGCAGCGCCTCGTACAGACTAGGGGGGATACGACTTTTATAGCTGAGATATTACTATGAAGTGCTTTTAAATTACTTCGTACTGAGACGAACACCTGTATTAGGATAGAGAATAGAATTTGAATTAGACTCTCGAACTAGGTCCAGACTGCTTCAATTTTTGTCACTGTATTATAGTCAATTGACTGGCTCGGTGGCTCAATGGTTAGTGACCCTGACTTCTGGGTCAAAGAGGCGTGGGTTCGATCCCCACCACCACACAAATGTTTGCCCTGCAAACATTTGTGTGATAAACATAAGTGTTTGCTCTGTGTCTGGGTGTTATTTAACTATGTATTTATAATTTGCATATTATGTAGTATATCAGTCTCTGGCAGCCATGCTTGCTTAGTTTGGGATCAGAGACCGTGTGTAAGATGTCCCCTAATATTTATTTATTTAATTTTTCGCAAATAAGGCCAAAACCTCCTTCCATCAAATCCTTCCAATTGTTAACATTATTGTTGATTTTTCAAAAACGGCTCAGCCAATTTCTGTAAAAAATGGTACCATACCCTTTCGAATTAAAAATATTTTTTCGATTCGGTTCACAATTGGCGGAATTATCAATTAACATAAACAAAAAACATTATATACAGACGAACATAGAACCTCCTCATTTTTGGAAGTCGGTTAAAAAGTAAAAAAAGTGCAAGTGGAGTCCCTCCGCGCGGAAGAAGTGAAACTTCGACGCAACAGTGCTTTCATACCCCCTCCATGGTAGCGTTAAACGTTTAATGTTGGAAGTCGCATTACAAGTTTCACTTCAATTAAAACGTTAAAACCCGATGGTCACAGAGGGGAGATAATCTTAAAAGCCCATTGATTGATTGAATGATTAAGAATGATTTGAATTTGGAACTTAAATACTCCTGAGCTTCAGCCGAGACTAGAGTCTCTAGAGTAGCTCGTTTAATCGAGACACTTCTTTACTTTTTCGGTGTGTAATAGTGAGTGTACCTACTATTTCATGGTGTTGGTAAAATTGCCCACTCTGCTATATAGATAATTTTGCATGTAGCAACGTCTATCAATACGAAAAGACGAATTATCTCTGTATGAAGTATGTAAGTATTTTACGATGGCAAATGCGCCGACCGCGCGAAACCAAAAGCTCCCAACGGGGAAAGGAGAAAAAAAAAGTATTTTACGTTGTGTCATTTTTAACCAGTACAGCACCCACGATTGAGATCGAGTCATATCCATGTTAAGTTACCATTTCCTCGCCGCAGTAATCGTACGGGGGCAATAAACGAGCGGTATTAATAACAATAATACGATCCGCGCCCACTGACTCCTGCCTACACTGTGACACAAACTTACTAACTGATGCTTACACTGTGATACTTTTATAGTAGCTTACTGACTGCTTCCTTCTAGTTCTAGACTATAATCCTACCGCTTAACTCAGTCCTCGCCTGCGCGGGTACAAGGGCGCGGGGGCAAACGACAAAGGGGGACTGAGATAGGTGCGTACCTGTCTCACGCGAGGAAAGTTAAACGGTAGGATTATAGCCTGTTTACTACTGCCTACTGACTGCTATCAAAATTCTAGTATTTTACTGACTTCCGCTCCTTCCTAACCTGAAGGCAGAAGAAATACTGCCTCCCAGAGCAGCCTACTGACTGCTATCAAAAGTCTTGAGTATTTTACTGACTTCCGCTTCTTACTAACCTGAAGGCAGAAGGAATACTGCCTTTCAGAGCAGCCTACTGACTGCTATCAAAAGTCTAGAGTATTTTACTGACTTCCACTTCTTACTATCCTGAAGGCAGAAGAAATACTGCCTCCCAGAGTAGCCAACTGACTGCTATCAAAAGTCTAGAGTATTTTACTGACTTCCGCTTCTTACTAACCTACTGGCTACTGTCAAGCGATCGAGACTTTAGACTCTAGAGTATTTTACTGACTTTGGCTTTTGCTTGTTAGTAGCCTACTGACTACTGTCAAGAGTTCAGAATATTTTACTGAATTTGGCTTTTGCTTCTTAGTAGCCTTCTGACTGCTGTCAAGAGTTCAGAATATTTTACTGACTTTGGCTTTTTGCTTGTTAGTAGCCTACTGACTGCTGTCAAGAGTTCAGAATATTTTACTGACTTTTGCTTCATGGAGTAGAAAAGTAGAAGGAATACTGCCTCCTAGAGTAGCCTACTGACTACTGTCAAGAGGTATCAATATTTTACTGACTTTTGCTTCTTAGTAGCCTACTGACTACAGTCAAGAGTCCAGAATATTTTATTGACATCATTCCCCTAAAATATGATCTATTTTCCGAAAAACCGTGGCAATTTAATGAGAGAACGTTCGTCTTAGAACAGAAAAATCATAGGTTCAAATCTTAATAGCCTGGTCACAGATTATTATGTAAGTTTGCTTTTCTTTATCTAGCTTTTCGGTGGAAAAAAACATCGAGAGGAAATGCACGGGTCCGTAGAAGAAATACGAAAGCATGGATTTGGTGCAACCAGTTTTAGTTGGTAGGCCTATATTCAGCAGTAGTAATCGATTGCTGAGACAGTGCGAAAACGCCTGTCATGGTACATTTCCAGGCGGACTCTAGAAAAGCACAACAAAATTGACTAAACCTTAAAAATGCTCCAAATAAATCAAACAGTCGTGAAGCTCTCATAACAGCAGTCCAAACAGTTCTTCCTTCAATACTCATAATGACGAATACAATGCTTTTATGACTTACACCAATGTTTGAACTTAAATCGTGCTTACCAACTTAACTTTACAGCCCGAAAACTTACCACCACGTACATTTTGTTCTTCAAACTATTTTAATCAGACGCATTAGTAACTTTGTCAACGTCACCCTTCGACAAAGTTAAGTTTGCGGTTGAAAAAATTAAACTTGCTAACATTTACAACGAAGAATAATCAAAGGCAATCGCACTTTAAAGTTTGTTATATACACGTTCCAATAACAAACTTATAATTTGCGGTTGTAAAACTCTATTTTGAGTAGTACAATGTATGTAACCGAGCTGTAAAGTTAAATTTGTACAAGGCACGTACCAAAACAAAATTACATTTGCAGTTGAATTCATAATACTTCAGAACTAAAAGTAAGAAGGAACATTTTATGTTTGGTTGTTTTTAGTTGGTATTGTTGAGAAGATAGTCAAATATTGAATTTGTAAGTAAAGCAGATCATGACGATCAAACGGACTGATCAAACAGACTGATGATGTTGATTGATGATAATTTTGAAACTGTAGCGTTTTTGTTTACACTTTCTAGTTAGTTTGATTTGGGCTGGTAGCTTGTCCCGTTTTAATTGGTCAAAGGATCTTCCGTTTTCCGGTAGTTATTAACTTTAATATTTACTTAGTTGAGTAGGTATTATTTTTTGTTTTAAGAAGACATTTTATGTGGGTGGGTTCAATCCCCACCCAGGGCAAACATTTGTGTGATGAACATAGGTGTTTTCTCTGTGTCTGGGTGTTATTTATTTTTTGTTTCTTCTTTTTGTTTATTTCTTGGTGTGCAATAAAGAGTTTATCTATCTATCTATTTAGGTACTATCTATATAAGTATGTATTTAAAAATATGTATAATTATGTAGTATATCAGTCTCTGGCAGCCATACCACAAGCTTTGCTTAGTTTGGGGTCAGAGGCCGTGTGTAAGATGTCCCCTGATATTTATTTATAGCAGACTCAGACCTTGCTTCAAAATACCTATATGTAAAAATAAGAAATAAACTAAAAGGCTACAAAAACCCATATTTAATGTTGAAGTATAGGTCGCGGCATATAAGTCTAGCGGTGAGCGAAGTGTGGAGGGGATCGCTGCGCATAAGTTTAGTATAGCGGTCACCATGCGCAGCCATCCCCTCCACAGTACCCTCAGCGCTAGACTTACGTGCCGCTACCTGTATATTTCGTAGAAAAAAAATACTAATTGTGTTTTTTGTTTGTAGGTACAGATAAATAATATTTTCCTACACAAACAGTTGACTGTTCTAAAAGAATATTATGGCCAAATCATGTTCCAAAATAACTAAAATAAATTACAAATTTAAAAAACCCCCGACACATTGACAACCATTTTGGGCACATTTGTAGAATTTTGGTTCTTCCATCCCCACTGTAACCCACCATAATTACTCTTAAACGGCTCAATCGATTTTTATAAAACATAGCTAAGAACACTCTCGATTAAGTCTCCTTTCATCCAAAAAAAACCAAACTGAAATCGGTTCAGTGGTTCGGGCGCTATGATGCCACAGACAGACAGACAGACAAACAGACACGTCAAACTTATAACACCCCTCTTTTGCGTCGGGGGTTAACAAACAAAGCTAATATTCAGGTACAGTATAAATTCATGGCCTAAGTAGGAGGCTTATCTGTACAAACAAAAAAATCATTAATAATAGCTAGTGGGTAACTAGACACCTACCTATAATATAGGTAGGTGTCTAGTCACGGAAGGTGACTGGGCCATATCCACCACGCTGGCTCAGTGCGGGTTGGTGGATTTAAATTCGCCATCGAATTTCTTCTACGGACGTATGCAGGTTGCCTCACGATGTTTTCCGTACTTAAATTTAATCAGGTACTAGACACCTACCTATAATATAGGTAGGTGTCTACCTATAATATAGGTAGGTGTCTAGTTATCTACCTATTAAATTATCTTTTTGGTGTCGTTGCAAAAATAGGTAAAAGAGGTAAAAAAGAGGGTGACATTTGATAACATTTTTGATAAAATCATTATATTTTTGTAATGACACTAAAAAGTTAATTTATCGTAGGTTCAAACGGTGTATAGGTCGAATCATACAACTAGGCGGTTGTGATGTTAGCTACAAGCTGCGGATAGCCCAATCCTTTTTTTTTACCAAGGGAAATCTTTTATAGATACCACCACACCTCGAGGGCAGGCGGGTGGTTATGTGGGAGTCCTGCCGACTGTATACCCACCAAAACCCCGGGGTGTTCCGCCACTGCGCTTGGTGTCGGGGCTACGGGCACGTTACATTACTACGTTATAGCCCAATCCTGACTGAAGCTCACTCAACATCTGCGAGAGGATTGGGTTATCCGAGCTTATAGCTAACATCACATCCGCCAAGTTTTACGATTCGAACCATGTTTCAAAATAAACAAATAAGCGTAAAAATATGCAAATAAAATCGGTAGATAATACTCATTTATTTTATAGAATAGTATTTTCTTTAATGTCTTATTAGTTAAGGAACACTTTATTGTTACTTGTAAGTACTTATTCATTGTCAATAAGAAATATTTAATCAATTTGAGAGCCGCGGTGGTCTAGTGGTAGTGACACCCACCTTACAATCGTGAGATCGTGGGTTCAAATCCTGGTCCCGTACCGATGAGTTCTTTCGAATTTAAGTACGGAATTCCATATCACTGGCTTTTTGGTGAAGGAAAACATCGTGAGGCAACCCGCATACGTCCGTAGAAGAAATTCGATGGCGAATTTAAATCCACCAACCCGCACTGAGCCAGCGTGGTGGATATGGCCCAGTCACCTTCCGTGGGTAGACTTACGTCCTGCAGTGGACTATTAAAAAGTCTGGTACAGAACATTACATTTGACCTAAAAAGTTTCATCCAATATACGTTCCTACGTCTTCCCTTCATACACACTATCACCTTATTCTGTGCCCTCACCGCAAACCCACAAAAAGCGCTGGTTACCATAAAAGTACTATCAAATAACATCAAAGATCAGCGGAAGCGATCAGACAAACAACCCACCACTTAATGCCTACTTCCCAAACAAATCATTAAAAACTTAAGTAGTACTGAAATACTCGTAGTAAATAAATTGTATTCCACATCAATGAGACTTGATTCAGGAGCTATTATGAGGTGAGAAGTGGATAAATATTTGATTTATGGTTTACTAGCGACCCGCCCCGGCTTCGCACAGGTGTATTATACATATAAACCTTCCTCTTAAATCGCTCTATCTATTAAAAAAACCGCATCGAAATCCGTTGGGTACTTTTAAAGATATAAGCATACATGGGGACAGACAGCGGGAAGCGACTTTGTTTTATACTATGTAGTGATAGTGATAGTGAAGGAAAGCTACTACAGAGCGGTTGATGAAAATGGATCAAATGGAAGCTAAAATTCATTTAGAGTCAAGTAACTGAAGAGACCAAAGACTCAACGTATATTACGGTAAACTGAGGACAAATTAATTTTCTTGGCAGTTTTGAAATTAGTTACAAACTACGAAAAACTCAATCCTGACTCAAGCTCACAAAAGAGCTGCACAAGGATTGGTTTTGCGCACATCTCACAAATAAATTTGATACAGCCTATACTTAGAAAAAATATAGGTAACTAGCTGACCCAGCGAACTTCGTTTCACGCAACATATTTATAAATTATAGCCACTGTGTTATTCTGAAATATAAGCATTGTTATTGCAGTTTCATCTCAATCCGTTCAGTAGTTTTGGCGTAAAAGAGTAACAAACATCTATACATACTCACAAACTTTTGCGTTTATAATATTACTAGCTTTTACCCGCGGCTTCGCCCGCGTTATATTTTGATTATGGCTAATGTTTATGTCGGCTGCGAAACCTAACCTAACCGACAAATATCAAACCTTACCTTAGAGGAATGCTTTTGTTGGTTAAGTTACGGTTGGAGTGTATATACAACAGTACAGCAAAGTTTATACCTACTTGTTCCTAATTATTGCTTTTTACAAATATTTGTGCAAAAATTGAATAAAATTGTTTCTAAGGTTTTTACGTGTTAGATTAATTCAAATTTTTTGTTCTAAATCAAATCTCTGCTTTCCATAAACTGGGCATTCCAAGATTATATGCAGTGGAGTCTCCTCTATTGTGGGTTCACAGATGCACGATGGGCTTTCCCTCAACTTAAATCGATGTAAGTATTGGGAAAACACACCATGCCCCGTCAGCACTTGAGTTATGATTCCCACTGGTGCTATTTCTCTTACGCCCTTGCATCCGGAAAATATGTTTTGGTTACCGCCGCTGTGTGTCCATCCTGATACCGCCGGTTCCACTCGTCAAGAAAGTTTTTTCGGATTTCTCGCTTGACGAATGAAACGGAGCAGTTATCGTAAACAGGTCTGCACTTCGAGTGCAGTGCTGCTTCCTTTGCTAGCTGGTCCGCTCTCTCATTTCCCTCCATCCCCGCGTGCGCTTTAATCCAATAAAGTTTCACTATTTTATTTTGTGCGTGTAGTAACTTTATGTTAGCTTTGAATTTACTGCTAAGGGATGGAGGGAAGATACGCCAACTACCGTTTCCAGTGCAGACCTGGAGTCACAAAAGATTTTTGCTTTTTCGGTAGCCTCAAGAAGTGCCAATAACTCGGCCTGGTACACGGAGCACCAATCGGCCAATTTCAGCTTGCGGGTACTGATCTCAGCGGCATCAGCCCAAATGGATAATGCCGCCCCAACTTTCCCTTTAATTTTGCTGCCGTCTGTAAATATGTTAATTTCTCGGTTAAGATTTTGCTCTAGTGCTGCTCCGTCTGCCAGGCATATGAACTCCAGCTCCTCCTGCTGCGCTGGTTGTGGCTTCTTTTCTGTCTCTCTATCTCCAGTTACTTGCTGGGAATAACCTTTCTTAGTTTCATAAAGCAAGGCTGCTTCCTGGACTCTGATATGACAGCCGAGAATTAGGGGCCGCGGTGGGATATATGGAACTGGTCGTGTGGGTGCCGCCACCTACCCTACCTTCCGCTAGGCTGTCAACGTATTGGCAGACGCAGTGGGGCTGCAGGGGAAGAGAGGTGTCGGTATCGCGATGGCCGTTCTCACTGCCCTCTGCAGTTGAAGTGGCAGGCGCTGGGCTACTATGACTGACCCGCTGCACTGGGACCAGGGCGTTGGAATGCTGTCTGACGTTCAGTACTGGTTACTCCCGAGTGGTGGATGACGATGTGTCTTGAAACACTCCGTCATTATGGCGAGAGCGCAAGCTCCGTTATGGAGCCCGAGTCTGGGCTAGCGCTGTTGAGTGCCGCGAAGGAGTGCGAAAAATGTAGGAACGTCCTAAACTTGCCATGACAGGTTATTTCTGGCGCTTAGACGGCTGCTACCGCAGCCCGCTCACTTAGTTTTTGTCCTATCCTACGGGAACTGTTAAAGTTTTTGCAATAAAAAGTGGCCTATGTCACTTTTCGTCTTTCAAACTATATTCATGCAATAAGCCAAGGCAAGTTGCTCCGTTGCTGAGAAAAAATTATTGTTAAGTCCTACGGGAACCACAATTTTTTCGGGATGGAAAGTATCCTATGTCACTTTCCGTCGTCCAAACTATGCCCACCCCAAATATCAAGTCAATCCGTTACTCCATTGCTGAGAAACAGTTATTGTCCTATCCCATGGGAATCACGAATTTACTCGAGATAAAAAAAGTATCCAATTACCACTTTCTGTCTTTTAAACCATAGGTACCTATCCATACCAAAAATCAGGTCAATCTTTTGCTCCGTTGCTGCGTCAAAGAGGAAAAAACCAAGGATTGATAATATTAAAGTATGATGATTCTGTACCATAAAGGTAGAATAAAGAAACATGTTAAACCTCTAATGATAGAAGATTTAAAAATATTTTTAATGTCAGACAAAATGACGGCCTGATATTAAACGTCATAGTAACATGTAGCATGCAGAGGGAAAATAACATTTTATCCAATTTTAATGTCAGTTGTCATTTTCAATCCATACTTTATTTCCTCTTCAAGGGGATATAATGGTGGAAAAACAATTTGTCCTCTTGCCATGCTACTGTAAAAGTCTGCAGACAATGTCACCTGTCATCTAATTACGTTTGGCTGTGACGTTTTGTTAGTCCATATTAGCGTCATAGAGGAATTAATCACTTAGCGTCTTTGTGATAGTGGCGACAGTTTCGCTTTCGATGGTTTTTGTCCTGTCCTACAGGAACTATGCAATTTTTCGGGATAAAAAGTATCCTAAAGCTCCTTCCGCCTTTTAAACTATGTCCATGCCAAAAATCAAGTCAATCCGTTGCTCCGTTGGTGCGTGAAAGAGTAACAAACCAACAAACCAACAAACTTTTCGGATTTATAATATTAGTAAGGATAGTAGAATTAGTTTGTCAGTTAGACTACCAAAAACTAATCGCCTCCTATTGTTTATTTTTAACCCCCGACGCAAAAGAGGGGTGTTATAAGTTTGACGTGTCTGTTTGTGTCTCTGTCTGTCTGTCTGTCTGTCTGTCTGTCTGTGGCATCATAGCGCCTGAACCACTGAACCGATTTCAGTTTAGTTTTTTTTTTGGATGAAAGGAGACTTAGTCGAGAGTGTTCTTAGCTATGTTTTATAAAAATCGATTGAGCCGTTTAAGAGTTATGGTGGGTTAAAGTGGGGATGGAAGAACCAAAATTCTACAAATGTGCCCAAAATGGTTGTCAATGTGTCGGGGGTTTTTTAAATTTTTAATTTATTGCAAATTAAAAAAAACACACAAAATGATGTTGCCCGTTGAAGTTTCGGTGACGTCACTTCTACGACTATAGTACTTTTCATATTATTATCGAAGTTACGTATTTAAGTCTAAAGTAATTTTAATTTATATTGTAAATATTCTTATGTGATTAAATATACAACATTACGTATTAAAGCCTAATGTTAGCCTAGCCTTAGGTACTTATGTTTTTTTTCAAAATTTATTTTATTCCGTTACTATAGGTACTAATGTCATTATTTCGAAGGTATGTTTGTTACTTTTCACGCAGCAAAGGAGCGAGAATCGACTTGATTTTTTACATGGATATAGTTTAAAAGCCGGAAAATGGTCAAAGTTATGAATTACTTAGATAACAACTTTAGAAATTGTATTCCACATCAATGAGACTTGATTCAGGGACTATTATGAGGTTAAAATAGGATAAATGTTTGACTTATGGTCGTATGAGTCAGATTCAGATTCAGATCATTTATTGGCCATTTATAACATGTCAGTCATACAAGGCAAGTCAGTTTACAGAATTGAAATATAAGTACTTAGGTATAAAATTTAATTTTTTTTAAACATAATTAATAATACTCAATAATAAATAAAATAATAACAACAAGTCAAATTATATGTCATCAATATGTCAAAGGAAATCATAAAATAAATTACACATTAGTCATAAAAATTGTCCTGTAGTGGAACCTTTCTAAATGTATAGAATTGCATGCAATTATGGAATTATCGAACCAATGTCATATATTATTGGATTACTCATCAAATAGTATTATCATTTAATTTCATTGCTAAAAACTCACCCTATTTATAAAACACATGGTTTTAGTCACATATGAGAGCTACTAAAGCCCCTGCGGACTAGCAAGTAGCAGAAAACAGGAAGCTGAGATTCGTTTAGGGTAATGAGTAGTACTTAGTGTATTGTCAAATCAAAATCAAGTCAAGAGGGAGAAAGTGAACACTTGCTCCCTCCGTCTCACGAATTTTTGATCAGGTTACGTCATGCCCGGACGCGAGTTTAACATTTTTTACCCATCCCAAAAAGTGCACAACGCTGCTTAAGAAGTTTTCACTTTAACAATCTCCATATCTCTATCTCTATTCTCTATATATATATAAACTAGCTTTTACCCGCGGCTTCGCCCGCGTTATATTTTGATTTTGGCTTACGTTTATGTAGGCTGCGAAAGCCGCTTTTAGCAGCTGAGAGGGTGGCCGGTAGGTTGCATGCCTTATGAGGAGTGTCGCAACTTAGGCGAGCTGCAGTGCCGCTCTTGCGACGCTGCATCCGAGGATTTTTTTTTATTATATCGCGAAATATCCCTGACATGATCAGGGGTCTTAATTACAAACGAATAAAAACTATACCTTTATTTCAATGTTTTTGGCTGTTTGCAGTTATAATAAACATTACAATGATACAGCAAAGTTTATACCTACTTGTTCCTAATTATTGCTTTTTTACAAATATTTGTGCGAAAATTCGATAAAATTGTTTCTAAGGTTTTTACGTGTTAGATTAATTCCAATTTTTTGTTCTAAATTAAATCTCTGCATTTCATAAACTGGGCATTCCAAGATTATGTGCAGTGGGTGGAGTCTCCTCTTTTGTGGGTTCACAGATGCACGATGGGCTTTCCCTCAACTTAAATCGATGTAAGTAAGTATTGGGAAAACTCACCATGCCCCGTCAGCACCTGAGTTATGATTCCCACTGGTGCTCTTTCTCTTACGATCTTGTATGCCGCCCTTGCATCCGGAAAATATGTTTTGGTTACCGCCGCTGTGTGTCCATCCTAATACCGCCGGTTCCACTCGTCAAGAGAGTCCTTTCGGATTTCTCGCTTGACGAATGAAACGGGGCAGTTATCGTAAATAGGTCTGCACTTCGAGTGCAGTGCTGCTTCCTTTGCTAGCTGGTCCGCTCTCTCATTTCCCTCCATCCCCGCGTGCGTTTTAATCCAATAAAGTTTCACTATTTTATTTTGTAAGTGTAGTAACTTTATGTTAGCTTTGAATTTACTGCTAAGGGATGGAGGGAAGATACGCCAACTACCGTTTCCAGTGCAGACCTGGAGTCACAAAAGATTTTTGCTTTTTCGGTAGCCTCAAGAAGTGCCAATAACTCGGCCTGGTACACGGAGCACCAATCGGCCAATTTCAGCTTGCGGGTACTGATCTCAGCGGCATCATCCCAAATGGATAATGCCGCCCCAACTTTCCCTTTAATTTTGCTGCCGTCTGTAAATATGTTAATTTCTCGGTTAAGATTTTGCTCTAGTGCTGCTCCGTCTGCCAGGCATACGAACTCCAGCTCCTCCTGCTGCGCTGGGTGTGGCTTCTTTTCTGTCTCTCTATCTCCAGTTACTTGCTGGGAATAACCTTTCTTATTTTCATAAAGCAAGGCTGCTTCCTGGACTCTGATATGACAGCCGAGGATTAGGGGCCGCGGTGGGATATATGGAACTGGTGATGTGGGTGCCGCCACCTACCCTACCTTCCGCTAGGCCGTCAACGTGTTGGCAGACGCAGTGGGGCTGCAGGGGAAGAGAGGTGTCGGTATCGCGATGGTCGTTCTAACTGCCCTCTGCAGTTGAAGAGGCAGGCGCTGGGCTACTATGACTGACCCGCTGCACTGGGACCAGGGCGTTGGAATGCTGTCTGACGTTCAGTACTGGTTAGTCCCGAGTGGTGGATGACGATGTGTCTTGTGCTCCGAAACACTCCGTCATTATGGCGAGAGCGCAAGCTCCGTTATGGAGCCCGAGTCTGGGCTAGCGCTGTTGATTGCCGCGTAGGAAAAATGTAGGAACGTCCTAAACTTGCCATGACAGGTTATTTCTGGCGCTTACTTCACTTAGTTTTTATCCTATCCTACGGGAACTGTTAAAGTTTTTGCGATAAAAAGTGGCCTATGTCACTTTTCGTCTTTCAAACTATATTCATGCAATAAGCCAAGGCAAGTTGCTCCGTTGCTGAGAAAAAAATATTGTTAAGTCCTACGGAAACCACAATTTTTTCGGGATGGAAAGTATTCTATGTCACTTTCCATCTTCCAAACTATGCCCACCCCAAATATCAAGTCAATTCGTTGCTCCATTGCTGAGAAACAGTTATTGTCCTATCCCATGGGAATCACGAATTTTCTCGAGATAAAAAAGTATCCTATTATCACTTTCTGTCTTTTAAATCATAGGTATCTATACCAAAAATCAGGTGTTGTAATAGCTCTGTGAATCAGGTCAATCTTTTGCGCCGTTGCTGCGTCAAAGAGGAACAAACCAACAAACTTTTCGGATTGATAATATTAAAGTATGATGATTCTGTACCATAAAGGTAGAATAAAGAAACATGTTAAACCTCTAATGATAGAAGATTTCAAAATATTTTTAATGTCAGAAAAAATGACGGCCTGGTATTAAACGTCATAGCAACATGTAGCATGCAGAGGGAAAATAACATTTTATCCAATTTTAATGTCAGTTGTCATTTTCAATCCATACTTTATTTCCTCTTCAAGAGGATATAATGGTGGAAAAACAATTTGTCCCCTTGCCATGCTACTTGTGATTTATAAAAGTCTGCAGACAATGTCACCTGTCATCTAATTACGTATGGCTGTGACGTTTCGTTAGTCCATATCAGCGTCATAGAGGAATTAATCACTTAGCGTCTTTGTGATAGTGGCGACAGTTTCGCTTTCGATGGTTTTTGTCCTGTCCTAAAAGTATCCTAAAGCTCCTTCCGCCTTTTAATCTATGTCCATGCCAAAAATCAAGTCAATCCGTTGCTCCGTTGGTGCGTGAAAGAGTAACAAACCAACAAACCAACAAACTTTTCGGATTTATAATATTAGTAAGGATGAATCGTGGTTGTTAGTCTCGCTAAAACTCGAGAACGGCTGAATCTGTGGAAGTTATGGGAAGGTTTAAACGGTGAAAAAA
The DNA here is from genome assembly GCA_964007245.1 of Hypomecis atomaria. Classification (NCBI taxonomy): domain Eukaryota; kingdom Metazoa; phylum Arthropoda; class Insecta; order Lepidoptera; family Geometridae; genus Hypomecis; species Hypomecis atomaria. Next base: position 9,541,729 of record OZ023308.1, on the reverse strand, counting down.
TGTATAAAAGTTCCGAGAAAAATAATATTATTATTTTTGTTCCTCCATGTAAAAGTTGTCATTGACAGTTGACAGATGGTGAGATGAAGTTCACCGGGACAGCTCTGTTAAAAAACCTGTGTAATGTAAGACAATTAAAATAAATGTAGTTTAAAAAAACTAAAAAACACGCTCATAAGATCTTGAAACCTAATTGTGGTCAAAGTTCATTACAAGACTTTTCTAAGAAATCCAAAACAGCTATGACAGGATTTTCCATCATGAAGTTCCAGTTCATATCTTCCGGCTCCATCATCAGATTAGTTCGACAGTACCATAATATTATTGTATTGTCATCAGAACTACATACAGCTGCCAATTTTCATTTCGGTACGACCCTTGGAAGATGGTTAAATTAGTTACCTTAGATTCCATTACATAGTCGACCTAATAAAAGCGTGTTAAAAAGCTCCGATTCTAAGAAACAATCACTAATTTTGACATACAAAATGAAAACCCGTCAAAGAATAAAAGCCGGAAGCGGCAACCCAAACATTCGCGCCACTTATTGCCTACTTCCTCTGTTAGAAAACACTCGGAAATCTAACTGATTCGAAATTTAAAGTGCTGGCGTATTGTACGCGTTTTGGTGTGTACGGGACTCCATTTTGAATTTAGACGCAGCGTTTTATGTCACGATCAAGGAAGTTACAATGGAACTTCCTTGGTCACCATATACGAATTTTTGGTAAACAAAATAAAATAAGTCGATGATCTCACAATTTTAAATACGATTGAGTGACAAACTGAACAATTCGCTTGCCTGATATAGACCTGCGGGGCAATTCTGTCAACCGATCTCGTCACCGAAGTGATACGCTCCCGAACTCCTCTCGCTTTTCTGACAGTTTTGATAGCTCAAAGCTGTCAAAAAAACGAGAGAAGCTCAAGAACGCGTCACCTCAGCAACGAGATCGGTTAACAGAATTGCCGCGCTGTTGAAATTCAGAGTTTTTAGTTTACATAAATTTCTACAATAATGATTTCGTCATTCTGAGATATCATTTAAGTTTTTAAATCATATGTTGCTCGGAAATTACACTGGAAATATTACCCTTCAATCTTGAGAACAGTTATCAAACCACCCATCTCAAAGAGTTATCTTTGTGATAAGCATTTCAAAAATCTGAAGCGAACGCAGGATTTTTGAAATGCTTATCATAAAGATAACTCTTTGAGATAAAATCTAGTGTGTAAAGCATTCTAAAATAAAAATCATATCAAACCACCCATCCTTAGTAATATTAAAATTCCGAAAGTGTGTTTGTCGGATCTTAGAGTTTGTGCAAAAAGAGAACCGTCGTAGCGTTACGGTGAACCAACAGTAAGATTTTAATCAGCAGCCAAGGTTCCGACTACTTTGTAGACGCGAGTCTACTGATGAAAGCCGAATTGGTATCTAGTATCAAACACTTTTCGTTGCACTAAAATGACAAAGCAGTGTTGTCAACGTGACATAATTAGTAAAATGGCACACGGGCGACCTCACCTACGACGCTTCTCTTTTTGCACAAACTCTATTCTATTACACATCAACAGAGGGAGGGATCGACTATATAGCATGGAATTAATTAATTACTTTTATTCCGGTAAAATATTTTTTTTCTATGGGATAGTGCAAAAATCAAAAATGAAACGGGCGAAGTTGCAGTCAAAAGCTAGTTTAGAATAAGTAGAAAAACATAAAATCATGACACGGATTTCTCCCCGTATGTTTCCAAACTACATCGTCAGAGCACAGAACGAATACAATCATTCGTTCAGATCAAAAAATGTATTGGCGCAAAGCTCTCGACTATTAACTGAGCTGCCTACCGCGACCGCACTTCTTGGTCTTTGACTCTTTCGTTCATGCAGAAGTTTTTAGTTTGTGTACGCCAGGTAGCTAGCCACCATAGTGAAAGTTGGTCACAATGCTGAGTACAATGGTGTTTGTAGCGCTCAGAGCGTAGTTTGATAAGGTGTTTGTCAGCGATCACCAAAGTTCAGCAACGTTCCGCGCCGTCAGTCTTCGGATGGGTGACCGCGGGTGGTGTATACAACTGAGCGCTACCGTGGCTCGATTGACATGCTATATTGTAGGCTCTGGTTGTTTTAACCATCAGCCATTAAATAGGCTTTTATGTGGTTTAAAATCTCTTATACTTACATTGTGTTCATTGGTCAACTTCGAGCAAATATCTTTAGAGTCACAATCGTGCAAAAAAGTGTCCAAGCCAAAACCCTACCCAAACTACGTAGTAAGCAGGCTTTTTAGTTAGTCATAAGGCGATTGCAAGCCGACAGTGGCGTGCACACAGTTTTAAGACAGGGTAGGCAGAAAATTTTGCTCACCGAAAACACGTTGGTTTTGGTTCGTCGTCTTGTCGATTGATAATTATCAACATTATAATGTAGGTAATTGCCAAATGCCAGCTCAAATATCCATAGATTGACTGCTTTTATAGACATATCAATTTACGGATATTCGAAGTGGCCTTTCGGCGCGTTTGTTAGATGTTTTGTAATGTTTTGTAACCGATGTCGTTCCAGACGGTTTTATTATTTGAAAATAGTAGACAAACGAAACAAAATAACCGATTACTGTGTATACAACCTGTCAGCCAATGATATGAATCATATTGTTTTTTGTTGAATTTACGACTGACTTTACCTTTAATTTGTATTAATTGCAAATCCGGTGTAGCACGACCTATCTCGATAACTAGTTTTTTTTCACCGAAAGATAGTTTTGAAAACGCATCATATTTTATTTTCTCAATACACACACCATCTGAACAACTTTCACAGAAAATATTATCCATTTTTCACTCTATTAACAACTTTAAAATCCTAAATATCTGATAGCGTAGTCAAAAACACAATACACATCAAACAATATGGCGACTATTGACTATTGAAATTAGTAGTAAAAAAGGGAAATATAATACCACAAAAAATGATGGCCATCTAAATGTATAAAATTCGATAAAACAATGTTACTAAAATATTTGCATTGCATAGCAAACTTTCTTTCGGAAATGTTCGGTACGAGTCGTAATTGTTCGTGTTAGCTAAGCAAAAAGACACTGTCTTTTCATGCAGTTGTGTGCGTGATTTTTGTCATTGTGTGTCAGCAAAGCCCACGTAGCTATAGGAACGCACACACATTAAATCCGCATGACCACGACTTACCACGAGAGCACACATACAAAACATTAAGAGATCCATAGTTTGTGTCTTTGCCGTGGCAAGGGCGGGTGGCGCTCGTGCAGCGCGAATGGGTGAATGCGAAATCGATTTTATCTTAATGATACCACCGGCACTCAATAGGTGGAGCTGATTTAAGATTTAAGTTTTTTATGTTATTTTGTCTATTGATAAAATATTATGAGATCTATTATTAGAACTAGGGTAGGCAGTGTCTTTCTGTCTTTATGAAGCGTCCGCCACTGCAAGCCGACTATGACGCCGTTTGCGTATTTTGGTTCGAATTTGGTGACATAACGTAAAGATTCGAGATTCGAGTAAACGAGTCATTGTGAATTATTTAATGTAAATATCTAAGTCGGATTGTATGAAGGCACTCGGGTATTTTTTTACTACCAAGGGACTGTGGCTCGGTAGATATTTGCTCGAAGTTGGTCAACCATAGAATTGCGTCGACTATCCAAGTAGGTACTCACAAAGTAGACAGGTAACTCTAAAAAGCCTCGTCACTACATAACATACTTAAATACTCACAAACCTGTTAACTCAAATTAAAGAATTTTTTCTATCAAGCCACATGATGAAAGTATCAAAATAGCTAATTGACTTTAATGAATCATCATGTAATACAAAATCAACAAGCGAGCTATCACAAACACAATCCTCACACAAAAAACCACCAATCAGCAATTACAATCGAAATTGCACATCAAAAAATACCTTTGCATAAAGTTACAAGAAAAACGAACAAAAAAATTCAAAAACCGAACAAAAAACATTCGAAAATTAAACTATCAAAACATGGTACGCGACTCTAAAATGGCATTGTAGGAATACCAACTCAACTTGGGTGGTCCTAACTATGTAGCGCCGGCTCTTTCTGCCTTGTAGAGAAATGTCGTGCTGTCTCTCTCGTGTGAGAGTCGGCGGTCAAAGATTATTTAGTGTAGAGTGTGATAAAGAAGAGATTAGGTTCGTAAATGATTGAAACATTTTAGTTTTACTGAATTAATTAAAAGTTGTTAGTTTTATTAATAGACAATAATATTTTTTATCCCCTAGGGAAGTTATGATTACTGTACAGTGTTTTTCTCAGCAACGGACATATTCTAGAATATCATGATCATTGTTCTCATTATTATGACATTTATGACGTGATAACGTGTTAAAATTCGATGAACGCCGGCTGCGCGCATGAAAAAGCTTGGCTCATTGTCACGTTTCACCTGAGCCGATCGTGCAAGCAAGAGCGCGGAACAAGCGATAGAGAGGCGCGATCAGCCTAAGCGTTCGGCTTGTCATGACATATCACGTAAAATTATCGTCCGTAAACTGATTTTACAGACAACCAATGTTTTTTACTAGAAGTCAACACAAAATTAGAGAAAATAAAATGCTATTTCATACATTTAGCCGATTCCGAGTTGGAAGTTTGTAAAGTATTTTTACTGATTTTTTCCCCAAAATCCTGGTTGGCACCAATAAGTAAATGTAATTCATAATAGTGTTCTTAGCTACCCCTTTTCGGCTTAGCTATTGCAGTCTACCCGTGACCACGACCGATGCAACTCGGTCGGAACGTCGGGATGATGAGGTATTTATTTATCTCGTAATTTGAGTGCGCGATTAGTCCCGTAGTACATAATAATAATTAGTACACTCTCTTTGAATAATCCTGTAGATCTAGGGAAGCTTAGATGACTGAATACAAGGTGTGGCTGTGAATTTGATCATAATGTTCATTATTTTTGGACAAAATGAATGAACAGTTGACTTTTTGCAATTTTAGGTTTGGTTTCCACCATAACAATTGTCCACAATAATGGGCGTATATTTTTTGAAGTGAAAGCTTCCTTAGCGGCGTTGTGCGCTTATTGGGCTGACATTTTATACACGACCACGCCTTAACTGCTCAGCCGTATTAGCAGCTTCCAGCGGGCTTAGCATAAGGACCTTAAAATAACTCTATCGACGTGTCAGAGCGTGACAGAGTTATGATGAAGTATTTATCTGTCACCTTTGCACACGTCGGTAAACTCTTGTCGTGGTCTTGTATGCTAAGACTGCAGGAGGCATAAAAAATCCGACACCAGGGCTTACTTAAAGGGCATTGTCTCTTCTACATTTTAGTCTATGAAATTTCACCAACATTCGCGACAAGCTTGCTTCCAAATTACAAATCCTGCCAACTTACAAAGCTTATTCAGGTGAGGGCGCTACAATCAAAATTACTATAGAATTCAGAAAGCTTCCCGTAGAAAAACTTAGTACTTAGTTCTGCCAAATTTCTGGTAAATTTGGTCCTATTGTACAACCTTCCCACTCTATGCACTTGTGACCTCTACGCGTCCTGCTCTAATTTGGATTAAATCTATCGCCTTCTCGCTCGCTCTTGGGAATGAGCTGGTGCATAATTATGTGCAGTTTAGTGATTGCATTTTTAAAGTAACAACTAGCTTTGTGCCCAAGGCTTCGCCCGCTTATATTTTGACTTTTGCACTATCCCATAGGAACCTTTTATTTTTGCGGGATAAAAAGTAGCATAAGTCACTCTCCAACCTTTGAACTAAGTATAGGTATCTATGCCAAAAATCAAGATACTTCGTTGCTGCGTAAAAGAGTAACAAACCAACAACTTTCAGATTTTTGTTAGGTTTATTATATACTAGCTGCGGTGTTACCCGCGTTAGCCCGAGGTAAAAAAGTAGCCTTTGTGTTAATCCAAGGTCTAAGCTATCTTCATACCGAATTTATTCAAATCGGTTCAGCCGTTGGTGCGTGAAAGAATAACAAACATCCATACATACTCACAAACTTTCGCGTTTATTATATTAGTAGGACATATACATCTATGTACAGGGTTACTGGTAATCAATTAGAATCCTTTTAGAGGCTTATTCTGTACATCAGAACTAACAACTTTTGTTCTACGACTGTTATCAAATCTCAAAAAAATGCTGTTCTATAGGATAATTGTGCATTGTGCAATAAACGAATAAATATAATTATATAAATAAAAATCGTTCACCCTCGACAAAAAACAGCTGTTTTTTTAGTTTTGACAACAGTCGTAGTATAATATTTGTTAGTTTTGATGTACAGAATAAGCCCCTAAAAGGATGCTAATTGATTACCACTAACCCTGTATAGTAAGGAATTGAGGATTGCGTTATCTGTGATTTTAGAGATTTCAATTTCAATAAAATCAGACAAAACTGAACCGAATTTTAAAAATCCGTTTTTTTGCTTTGGAAATTGTTAAAACATCGCACGCTAATACGTCATCATCCATCAATTTTCAAGAAAATAAATACAAATTTTTAGGTCGTAGGACAAAATATGTTTGATGTACAGTTTGTTAGTCCTTAAAAGGGTGCTAATTGATTACCAGTAGGTAACCCTGTATAAAACCTGTGTACCAAGTTTTGAATACTTACTTAATATGTGATTTTAATTTTATAGTGCATCCCACACTAGGTTTATCTCAAAGAGTTACTTTTTATGATAAACATTTCAAAAATTCGTTTCGGATGCAGGATTCAAACTTTGCGTCTTCGGATCACTAGCCCGACGCTCTGGACCACTGAGCTAACCCGCTGTATTGACTCGCGACGAATTTTGTGAAGTGTTTATCATTTTTAACCAACTTACAGCGTTGGCGGCGCCACCTGTGATACCATTATTAGACAGGTTATCACTCAATTGAAGTTAAAAGAACTTCTGTATTGACGAGAGATGGCGCACTGCTAATCAATGAAATGATTTTAATTTTATAGTGCATCCCACACTAGGTTCATCTCAAAGAGTTACTTTTTATGATAAACATTTCAAAAATTCGTTGATTAGCATTCAAATTCAATCATTTCATTGATTAGCAGTGCGCCATCTCTCGTCAATACAGAAGTTCTTACAACTTCAATTGAGTGATAACCTGTCTAATACGGGTATCACAGGTGGCGCCGCCAACGCTGTGAGTTGGTTAAAAATGATAAACACTTCACAAAATTCGTCGTGAGTCAGTATAGCGGGTTAGCTCAGTAGTGGTCCAGAGCGTCGGGCTAGTGATCCGAAGACGCAAGGTTCGAATCCTGCATCCGCGACGAATTTTTGAAATGTTTATCATAAAAAGTAATACTTAATATGTGTTTACATACCACGAGCTAAATTATCGAGTTGAAACAACGACCTCGGCTTCGCTTCGGTCAATAAATAAATCGAAAAGTCCGTCTGTGAATCACCTATCACACGTCTAGTATCGAAACGATATCATAACAATCTAAGATCAATTAGACTGATAGCGTCCATGTTGTGACTCCGTTATGACGGCTCCGACAGTTTTGACACGTTTGACAGCTGTCATGACAGCCGAGCGGCGGGGCGTGCGACACCTCGACTATACTCGTAGATTTTACCTTTATATCTTTCATCAAGGATCTTACTGAAAGAAAAACACAATATTTCTCAACAATTTGATTATACGCGAAGTACTGATTGTGCCATAACCACCACGCTGGCCCAGCGCGGGTTGGTAGATTCAGACACGTACGTCATCGAATTTCTTCTGCGGATGTATACAGGTTGCCTCATGATGTTTTCCTTCACCGAAAAGCCAGTACTTAGTGTAAAATTGCGTACATAAATTTTGGAATTTATTATTTTGTTTATATTTGGATAAACTCTTTAGTACCTACGGGATAACGGGACCGAGATTTGAGTCCAGGACTTCAACAATGGGCAGGCCAGCATTAGCACCAATAGACTACCACGTTTTGCTAAATATGACCTAATTCTGTGATGATGATGATATTAAGGCCCCATACAGCATTTTTGTACTGAGGTGCAATATACTTCGCATATCTGCTTAACAACAGGCAGTATGTGGTCAAACGCAAACCTATTCAGAATAAAAAAAAAAAAAAAAACTTCCTATGTTCAAGATCCGAGTTCTCAACAGATTTAAAAATCTAGTATGAGAATAAATGAAGAAATGAACTGAGATGACAGACCAAGTCTCTTTCTAACTCGTGCTGTTATAAATCAAAGCATCTAATAAGGCTTGGTCCACACGAGATGCAATTTGCATTATAAATTGCTAAATATACTACTACTACTATATTACTATATAAATATACTGTTTAGCATATTTTCACTTTGGTTATGGTCAACTTTTACTATGGAACCATTATTGAGATTAAAAAAACAGGTTTTCTACAGGGCCCTATACTGTACCTACTGCTTGCCCTGTCTAAGCTAAAAAGGCATGATTAAGACCATCGTTATGTACAACTTATACTTTGGAGCCAACTCGAAATTTGAATGGATTTACACACACTTTCTATACCTTTACTTTTGTAAAAGTTGACCATAACCGAAGTGATACCAATGCTTAAAAGCTAGTAGCCGTGGTGGTCTAGTGGTAGTGACTCCCGCCTTACAATCATGAGGTCGTGGTTTCAAATCCCGGTCCCGTACCACGGTTCATCGGAATTTACGTACGGAATTTAACACCATTGGCTTTTCGGTAAAGGAAAACATCGTGATGCAACCTGCATTCGGCCGTAGAAATTCGATGACGTATGTGAATCCACCAACCCGCACTGGGCCACCGTTGTGGATATGGCCCAATCACCCTTCGTGGGTAGGCCTATGTCCTGCAGTGGACTATTTAAATGCTGATACACTACTACATTACAAAAAGCTAATGACTTTCGACAATGCGTGTTACAAATGTACTGCGGCTGAGATGATGATGATGTTTAGGCCCGAAACAGCCTTTTTGTAACGAGGTGCAATGTAAGGCTCGGTCCACACGAGATGCGATCTGCATTGTAAATTGATATATATTGGCGGCGACCACCCAGCGCGCGAGTTTTATTCTGTTTGCCGTGATAGATAGACGCGCGTCTGATTGGCCGCCGAGATAGGGTTGACACTTTAAAAAATATAATGTATAAAATCTCGTGTCATAGTGGTTGCTATCGAACTCCTCTGCGGCTTGACCGGGAATAGGTCATAGGTATATTTTTTTTAAATTACGTAGGATATTTTTTATACCCCTAGATGACAAAGGATAACAAAAATCTTTGCTCTAACTCGATGATTTCGCTTTCGTCTGTCTGAATGTTGATTTTTGTCTACGGGTCGCATTTTTCAACGAATCTCGACGAAAGTTTGACTCATTATGAGCTCGGTGCATGATTAGAGACGGTAACTCCTGGTACAAAGAAGCGTGGGTTCGATTCCCACCCAGGGCAAGTATTTATGTTTTGAACTTGCTTTGTATCTGGATGTTTTTAGAGTTTGTGCAAAAAGAGAAGGGCACTGCACTGCAATGGTTTTATTACCTCTAAATATGTAAAATGTATAAATTGTACATTTACCATCTAAAACTTTTTTTTAGAAAATTGTATGTATATCAATAAGTTGAAATGTTGTTTTGGTCAATAAATATTTGTATTATTTTTTTTTATTACTGCTCTGTCTTTGCTAGTACAAATAAAAGTTTTTGAGTTTGGTAGACACCAATTCGGTTTTCATCAGTACTCGGGTCTACCAAGTAGATATAGTCTGTACATTGGCTGCTGATCAAAATCTTATTCTTAGTTCACCGCAACGCCACGTAGGTTCTCTTCTTGCACATACTCTATCTATGTATTTAAAACTATATTTATGTAGCAACTCTGTAACTCTGGCAGCCATATAAAAAGCTTTGCTTACATCAACTTGGCATTTTTTCTGTTCTGCTTAGTTTGGAGTCGAAGGCCGTGTGTGAGATGTGTCAAAATATTTGCTTTTATTGGAGATCCATAAGAGTGGGGCTATGTCCAGCAGTGAAACCCCTATGGTTTAAACGACAAACCACGGTTCGTACGACGAGTTCATATAGGCTAGGTGGCTATCCTCATTGTCAGAGTTTTAATCCTGCGATATAATTATATACCTAATTAGTAATTATTACCTACTAACTAATAAGCAAAATGTTTTAAAATGTAAAAATCGGCCAAGTGCGAGTCAGACTCGCGCACGTTGGGTTCCATACCGTGTAGGATCCCCCTGAAACCCATTTCAAGCTTCTACCTTTTTCCTAGCCTGGTGACAGACAGACAGACGGACGGACAACGGAGTCTTAGTATTAGGATCACGTTTTTACCCTTTGGGTACGGAATCATAAATACTGTCCCTTTTAGTTTTATTAAAAATCAATTTATATGTATTTGCTAATTAAATCTCAAAACTAAAGAGAGCCAGCCCTACATGCTGATTGGTCGGCGCCTCGCACATTCTATTTTCAAAATACCTTATTGTATTGAACCCGTTCGATTTTCAAACAAACTTAATTAAACATTCTTAATATAAACACCTCATGAATGGCGTAGTGAGTAAGGGGTCGGGTTAAAATAAGTAAAGTGTAAGTTCAATACCCGTAGCAAATGTAAACTTCATAACATAACATTTACAAGCTCCGAAGATTCAAAGTAAAAATTGATTTTCAAATTAGTTTAATATAGTTCACAATAGATACATATTATTATAACACTTCGACACGACATGTTAAAGTTTTGTGATTTGGTTAATACCTATGTTAATTTGTACGTAATTATCTAATATTATGTTATCCTATAAACTCTAATATATTTATTTATTCATAAAATAATATTACAAAAAAACTAAATAAAACTACAAACTAAATTATTAACTAAACTAAATTAAAAAAAAACTAACTAAAAAGGATCGCTTAAACCATCAATAGACATAAAATAGTCTATTGATAGTTCAAACGATCCTCCTCCTGAGACCCACAATTTAAAAGGGCTTTCTAAACTAAGACCCAATGTACTAAAATTAGAACTTATAAAAATATGGCGTATAGACCCAGACCAACTTTTTAGTATATCTTCGTCGGGAGATGAGACTTGTCAATAATATTTTAGGGGTGGTATTATGTTGACCTAGAGATGCTTGAACGATTAAAAAAAGTGGATTTCATTTTGTTCTTTTTTTATGACATTGGGTCCACATTACATACTTATGTTTTTTTTAAATCTATTTTTATAAGGGAAAATGAATATTTTTTTTAAAAAATTTATAATTTTAGGGTATAAACCTCTGTTTATACTTAAAAAAGATCACAATATAACATATTTATTTTCTATCTAAACCTTAGTTTAGTTTGCACTCACACAGAGATCAAAATAATGTCAGTCTTATGAGTTAAATGCAGTTAACAATACACTTAGACATCTTAATTATCTTGAGACAACCCTATGACTAAAATAACCACAATATTATATAACATAGGAAAAAGCTATGCTTATCAAAACAAAAATTCTCACTTTCTTAGCAAAAAATAAAAACAAAACAAATTCTTCTTACAAAAATTAACATAATAAGCAAAACGGTAATCAAAACATATACCTACTTACTACTTATACGTGTGAAATTTTAGTATGCTACATTTTAAATGTAACTAAGTATCATTTTAAAATGCACCATATCAAAAATTACATAACAAAGAAGCTGTAAGAATAACATGCAAAATTAAACGTAATAAGTAAACATACTGAATGAAAACCCAAAGTACTAGAACTAGTACAAAATAAAACAGGTGCAAGAAAATTAAACAAAATTAAAGTTAAATTGCAAAATATTTTGTTTTTCTGTAGTCTGTGACATTTGTTTATAAGATAAGAATAAATTACTTGCAATCTACATAGAGATTTCAAGAATATTAATTGATTAAACTAACCTTTTCGGTGCGAGCTTGTCATCGCGGCGACGTTTCGTGACAAAAAGAGAAAAATATAGCTTTCCTCTTCCTTACCATAGTGTTACCATGTGTCAAAATATGTCAAAACATTACTCGGAACTAACCACGTGATGTGGCGCCAAATTTAAACAATCAAAACATGTTTAAATCTTTCGGTTTAGTACTAGAACATTGGGTCATAGTCCAGTAACGGCTCTAAAATTCTTGGGTCTATACGACTTCATGAATTTGTTCTAGTACTAGTACGCGGGGTCTCAGGAGGGACTGGCAACGTGCCCAAAATGCTGGCTGTATCGCCCCCTGGATAGCGAGACTTATGGGTTGTGCAAAATATAGACCAGCATTTTGGTCACGTGTCGAGTCCTTAAGCCTACCCGATAAATCTTTGAAAATTTGCAAGGTTCTCAGTCCCCAAGGCCCCAGAGTCTCCACCCCAAACGGCACAAACATGTAATCACCTATAAACTTATGTAAATTGACGCTCCTAATAAATAACTGGAAAATAAAAAGCCTAGTGATAAGCCCTGGTGTTAGAAGTATAAGATCCCATGAGGAACTATAACATTTTTAGCGATTACAATAACCGGGGCCTTTAAATTGACTTGCCATCTGACCCACGGTAACGCTCATTTATAAATGCCTCATACCCACTTATTTACCTATTTAAGCAGTGTTGGTCTAGTGGTAGTGACACCTGCCTTAAAATCGTGGGGTCGTGGGTTCAAATCCCGGTCCCGTACCAATTGAGTTCTTTGAAAATTATGTACGGATTTTCACGCCACTAACTTTTCGGTAACTATGTGAACAGGGAAAAGAGTGGATACCAAATCTAAAGAATAACCAAAACATCAAATTATCGAAGCGAATGGAAATCCAAAAGTTAGCTACAGACTACTACAAAAACCTGTACTCTAGAAATGATGAAAGCCAGGAAACTGTAGACAGCATTAAAGAAAACCATCATTGCGATATTCTACTGCCAGTACTTGTAGAGGAGGTATTTAAAGCGATAAAATCACAGAAACCAGAAAGAGCTCCTGGACCTGACAATGTACCAAATGAGCTTTTAAGAGGCACTGCAGAAGAACTCAGCCCAATTCTAGCAAAATTGTTTAGTGAAGTACTTAAAACGGGAACCATTCCAAACCAATGGGGTGAATCTCATATTATTCTCTTGCACAAGAAAGGAGATAAAGACGACATTGGTAATTATAGACCAATAAGCCTAATATCCAATGTCTTTAAAGTATTTGCTAAAGTCATTCTGGAGAGAATATCAAAAGTCTTAGATGAAAGCCAACCAGTTGAACAGGCAGGATTCAGGAAAAATTATAGTACAATAGACCATATACATACTATAAAACAAATTATGGAAAAATGTAATGAGTACCAGAAGCCTATATACATTGCTTTCGTTGACTATTCTAAGGCATTCGACAGTTTAAATCACAATAAAATCTGGTCGAGTTTGAAGCAACAAGGAATAGAAGACATCTATATTGAAATTATTAAGAATATATACAGCAAAAGCAAAAGCTCGATAAAACTGGAAACAAAAGGCAAACCATTTCCAATAAACAGAGGCGTCCGGCAAGGTGACCCTTTGTCTGCCAAGCTATTTACAGCAGTATTGGAGAGCATCTTTAGAAATCTGGATTGGGATGACTTTGGCCTGAAAGTAAACGGTACTCGCTTAAATCACTTAAGATTTGCAGATGATCTCATTTTAATAGAAGAAGATCCTAACAAATTGCAAGCTATGGTACAAACACTAGCCGATAAAAGTAAAGAAGTTGGATTGGAAATTAATGAAACCAAAACAAAACTAATGACAAACTGTACAGAATCTAATATAGAGTTGAATGGAAATAGTCTACAATATGTGAACGAGTATGTTTATTTAGGGCAAATAATTGCTCCCACTGATATGATGTCCAAGGAAATAGACAAAAGAATAGCTTGTGGGTGGAAAAAATATTGGTCTCTTAAAGAAATTATGAAGAGTAAGGAATTAGGTATAAATATTAAAAGGAAAACTTTTAACACCTGTATCCTACCATGCATAACATATGGTTGCGAAACTTGGTCACTTACGGAAAATCACAGGCAAAAACTAGCCAAGTGCGAACGAGCAATGGAAAGGAGCATGTTGGGAATAAACTTAAAAGATAAAATTCCAAGCTCAACCATAAGACAAAAAACCAAAGTCGCTGATATACTTGCTCGTATAGATCATCAGAAATGGGGCTGGACAGGACACATGTTGCGTTGCAAAGCAAATAAATGGAGTAAACTGGTCACACCATGGTACCCAAGAGATGGCACTAGAAGACAAGGACGTCCAATCAGAAGATGGGACGATGATATCAGACTAACCTTGGGACCGTACTGGACAAGAGTCGCTGTAGACAGACCACAGTGGAGACAGTTGGAGGAGGCCTATGCCAAAAGGCACACTGAGCTGAGAGACATTTTATAGCAATATTAACCACAATACATTTGACCAAAACTCACTCAGAATAAAGGCTAATAATAATAATAATAACTTTTCGGTGAAGGAAAACATCGTGGAGAAACCAAATGTCCGTAGAAGAAATTCGATGGCGTATGTGCCCGCAGTGGGCCAGAGTGGTGGCTCAATCACCCTCCGTGGATAGGCCTACATCCTGCAGTGGACTATTTAAAAAAGGTGGTACAGTACCCACCTTTTGATTAACGACCACTACTGTACTGCGCTGTACTATACCGACCTTTTTGATGGTCCACTGCAGAACATAGGCCTACCCAAGAAAAGCGGTTAGGTCACGCTGGCCTAGTGCGGAAGTATGGCAATTTGTGATTAAAAAGGCCAAAATTAACAGAGTTTTCAAATTTAAAAAAACTGCAAAATGTTATTATTGCAAGGACCAATTTTATTTCGGTTTTATTATAGACCATTATAGTCAAAGGAAAGACTTCAACGAGTCCATACCAATTTAACCTGTGATTAACAAGTGGAAATGGCAGTAGTCAGGGCACATAATTATGTAGAATAATGACCAATGCGGGCGGCAAATTCTCGAATGGAAACTACGAATGCGCAAGCACAGTGTGAGACATTCAACAACAACTTTTACTTTGGGGCAAACCCCCATTTCGAAGAAAAAAGCAGTTGTTTCGTAAATGACGATTGTCTCGACTGTCGATGTTCTGACTGAAACTCACTTAGCAATTGCGCTAGGATCGGGTGATCCGCAGTTTGTAGCTACGAGTAACGTCACAGCCGCCAAGTTGTATGATTCGAATCTTCACTTTACATTTGAATCATACAGGGTTATTTCTAATCAAACATCACAGCCGACAAGTTGTATGATTCGGATCTTCACTTTACATTTGAATTATACAGGGTTATCTCTAATCAATTAGCATCCTTTTAGGGGCTTATTCTGTACATCCAAACAACAACTTTAGTTCTGCGACTTTAGTCAAAACTCAAAAAAAAATGTACCATAGAAAAATATCGTTCACCCGCGACAAAATGTATGGAACAGCAAATTTGTTTGATTTGAGTTCTGACAAAAGCCGCAGAACAAAAGTTGTTGGTTTTTATGTACAGAATAAGCCCCTAAAAGGATGCTACTTGATTAGAAATAACCCTGTATATTACGCAATAAATATCTTCGATCTTCAAACAGGTCGTATTCAACTTTCCAACTCTCTCAATTAGCTCATCTGCCCTTGTAGGCGGACATTTTACACTACAGCTACTCGAACAAATGAACACATCAAAACAAATTTACAAGACGAAACTATCAATCAAAAAAAACCCCACCTCATTACGTGCTCAAATTTCATAAAAACCACATCGAATTAACGAGATGTAAGAAAACAACTGTAAAATATCGAATAAGAAAAAAAAAAGTGTGACGACACAGATAACCGGGGTCAACGACCTTTTGACGGGTGGATAAAAATGTTGGACCACCCACGTTGAAGGCTGAGCCGGCCGGGCCGGTGGACGGGCCACTTTTGTGGCGCAATAGTTAGTAAAATAAAATAAAATTCTCTCTGATTTACTGTCTATAGAAAAGCTCTATCCTAATGAACACAAGAAAACAAAATCGCCGTTTCCGAATTTTGAATTTAAAAAAGCGGCTCTTAAAACGTAAGTTTATTGCTAACCGACTTCCAAAAAGGAGGAGGTTCTATGTTGGTCTGCATGTATTTTTTGTGTATGTTCGTCGATAATTTCGTCAATTGTGAATACAATCGAAAAAATATGTTTTAGTTCGAAACGGTATACCTACTTCCGAGGTAGTGGTTCCATTTAAATTTTACAGAAATCGGCTGAGCCGTTTTTGAAAAATCAACAATAATGTAAACAATTCGAACAAAATATTCGAGTTTTGTACGCGATGGAAGGCGGCTTTTACTTTTTTTTTTGGGGGAAAAATAAAAATAATTACCTATGGATGTTGTTTGCATCCCGTCTGCCAAGCCTGCGGTCTCACAGTACTTACTCAATATGGCCACAACACCTTACAAATAAATGTGCCTTTTATGACAGAAAGTAAGAACTTTGTTATAATGTACAGGACGGGAAACCGATAAAATGTTATTGGGATCATCGAATGGAGACTCCGGGCGTATTAACTTAGTTGTTTAACAGGTGAGCCGTGGTTAAACGTATGTTGGCCAACTGTCAACTTTTGTAATCAATCGATTGTAACAATTCGTAATCAATTTGACTGCCTCGGTGGCTCAGTGGTTAGTGACCCTGACTACTGGATCAAAGAGGCGTGGGTTCGATTCCCACCCATATTTATGTGAAGAACAAATAGGTGTTTGCTCTGTGTCTGGTTGTTGTTATTGGTAATTATCTATCTAAGTATGTAATTAAAAATAAGTACCTATACAGGGTTATTTGCTTGTCCTGTGCTATGCCGAAAGGGGGTGATTTAGACCATCATTACGAACAACATTTACCATGGTAGATGTTGGTAAAACACATGGTTAGCAAATAACCCTGTATGTAGTATATCATGCAGCCTCTGGTAGCCATATGACAAGCTTTTTGCTTCACAGAAGTGAGAGAAGGCTGTTCTGTGCTTTGCTTAGTTTGGGGTAAGATACCGTGTCTAAGGTGTCCCCTAATATTCATTTACTTATTTTTTATTCACCGAAGTTAAGGAACGTTTGGCGCAGTCAGTCTTCGGATGGGTGTGGCCGCGGGAGGTAAATATTTACAACTGAGCTCTACCGTGGATTAGAAAACATGATAGATTGTAGGTCCCGGTTGTTTAAAACGTGTAGCCAGAAGAAAATTAAATTGAATTCTGATAAAGGGTTCTGTACCCAAAGGGTAAAAACGGGACCCTATTACTAAGACTCCGATGTCCGTCTATCCGTCTGTCCGCCTGTCTGTCACCAGGCTGTATCTCATGAACCGTGATTGATAGTATATTGAAATTTTCACAGGAGACGTATTTCTGTTTCCGCTATAACAACAAATACTAAAAGCAGAAAAAAAATTAAGGTCCCATACAAGAAACTTGAATTTTTAGGCGTTTTACGCTCGATAAGTACTAGGTGGAAAAGTACTTGAAATATTCAAAGAATATTTATTTTTTATATGTGCTTAAAAATAAACAACTGAATAAAATTATATATTTTTTTAAGTGGAGCTCCCATACAGAAAACATTATTTTTTACTCGATATTAATAAAAAAAAAATAAAAAAAAAAAAAAAAAAAAAAATCATTTATTTCAGGCCATTGACCCATAAAATTAATTACAATACACTTAATTCAATTTTTGTCACAATTATCATAAAATTCCAAAATCAATAAGAATGTCAATTTCAACATAATTATTAAATTATTTTTAAATGCAGATTATTTTAGTATCTTCTCTTCGGCATCGGTACAGAGACATGTCTATCACAACAATGCCGAAGAAAAGTACAGTCCACCCTCTCCGCTATCATCATCAGGACAGCGTTGGAGCTGGCCCGCACCCTGCGCACCAGGGACGCGCTCCGCTTGCGCATGCACGTGTGAAAGCAATCCGTGCGCGCGTCCGCAAACATGCCCGACGCGCTACAGAATCGGGGCA
This sequence comes from Hypomecis atomaria, assembly GCA_964007245.1. Taxonomy (NCBI): domain Eukaryota; kingdom Metazoa; phylum Arthropoda; class Insecta; order Lepidoptera; family Geometridae; genus Hypomecis; species Hypomecis atomaria. The sequence continues at coordinate 9,523,641 of OZ023308.1, read as the reverse complement.
GCCCCAGAACCATCCTGAAAGCATTATTGTACAGGACGCGGAGGTCACTGTACTTTCTTTTTGTATAGTTAGCCCACAAGTTGCACGTGTAGAGGGATGTACAGTATGCCCTAAACAGCGTAATCTTGACCTCCACTGAGCAGCGTGCGAACCTGCGGGCTATCATGTTCGCTCTTATTGACAGCGCCCTCCGCTCCCGCTCAATGTCATCATCGTCTTTTAAATCGTCAGTCACCACATGTCCCAGATATTTAAAATGGCCCACCATGTTGAGGGGAGCCCCAGAAAGAAGAACAGGTGGTATTTCCTGAGGACATATTTTGGTGGCTGACGTCGCCTGAAAAACCATGCATTGGCTTTTCTTCACATTGTATATTAGACCGTGGCCACCTGCGTAATCCTCACAAACTCGTATCAGCTTCCTCAAGCCACAGATCGACGCGCTCAGCAGCACCATGTCGTCAGCATAACTTAAGTTATTGACACAGACATCGTCAATATGGCAGCCGACATGAAGACTGCTGAGCGCCACGATAAGCTGGTTCATATAAAAGTTAAACAGGGTTGGAGATGTCAATCCGCCCTGTCTTACACCGCATTCAAGCTGATACGGGTCCGACATCGCCCCCGCCCATCGGACGCTGTTGAACTGGTGTGCATACCAATACTGGAACATGTTGACAAGTTCTTTAGGCATTTTCGTTTTCCTCAACTTAGTCCAGAGGAGGTCGTAGGACACCAAGTCAAATGCCCTGGATAAGTCGAGGAAGCAGGCATACACCGGAGTTTTACGATCTGTATAATATTTGACTGTATGCTTAAGACACAATATGGCGCTTTCAGTAGATAACCTAGGACGGAATCCGAACTGGTTGTGATGCAGCGTTACGTAGCTATTTAATTGTGTATTAAGCATAGCGTCAAATACTTTGGCTATGATAGTGGCTAGAGAGATAGGCCTGTAGTTACTTTTGTCTGTTAAGTTACCAGTTTTATTCTTCACTACGGGCACTACCACCGTTCTCATAAAATCCTCAGGCAAATAAGAGTGGCCCACGCACAACGAGTAGAACATTGCCAATAATCTACAGATATGTGGTCCGGCGTGTTGGAGGTGTTCAATGCCGAGTCCGTCGTGACCTGGCGACTTTCCTTTGGATATTTGTTTTATAGCTTTCGCTACATCTTTTGCCACAAACAATGTATCCACTGGTTGACCGTTCATGTCAGCATTGATCACCTCCCTCGCCGGTTCCAGCGGTGAACTCACAGAGAAATGATCTCTGAAAGCATTCGCAATGTCCTTGGGATCACTCACTCCATCGACGCTCACAGGAAGGCCAGGTCGTATGTTTACTTTACTAGTACCCCGCCAAAAACCACGAAAATTTCCTTTGGAATGTTTTTCCGCTAGAGCATCCATTTTTATTTGGTCTTGATGGTTTTGACACCATTTTAACCGAGCCTTAAAGGTTCTCCTGCTGTCGCACATTTCCTTGTGGACACATCCTGTCTTAGGCCTACCACACAACACCCATTCTCTGAACCTAGCCCTGGCTGTCCCGTGAGCCTCGCTGACGTGTTTGTTCCACCCCACCAAGCGCGGGCCACCCCCACCCTTTCTGCTGCTCCCTCGACTCGTCACTGCCGCCTCTCGAAGGGCACCAACAATGTCAGAGTAAAGCTTATCCAGAACACGCCTGTGGTCACGGTTATCACAAAAATGGTCAGCACAATGTTGAAAGTCAGCAGGAAAATCAATAGTTTTCAGTTTAGTATGACACTCCTTTTTAAAGCGAATTATTTGCTCTTCACTTCTGTCACCCCATACTACGTCCCTGTTTAAATCAATATTCTTGGGTACAAATTTGGGTGTAAATACGTCTAAATTACACTCAACAATAAGTGGGTAGTGGTCAGAATAAAGAGTATCATACGTCACATATACATCAACAATAGCTTGTTTTGCCGAGAAGGTTGCCACACAGTGATCCAGCCAACTGTCTGTCCAATGTACTTCACTTATAAAAGTAAAAGTGCCCGATGCCAACCCTAGCATATCTACATCCACTATAGACCATTGCTGTTCTTGGCACAGACTTACCAGCTCACTGTAGAACAACCCACCAGGATTTGAATTGAAATCCCCTAACAAAAATACGGACTCTATACCATACTCGTCAATAATGGCGTTAACTGCACTTAAACATTCCGTGAATTCCGGCAGATTGTCAGCAGAGTTCGTTGGCAAGTATACACTCATCACTATCACTGGCCTATCTCGGGCCATTATTTTAATTGCACATATGCGGCTATTATTACACTGTAACACAGATACCTGCTGGAAAGCACTATACCTCCATAACAGAGCGACACCTCCGAAAGCACGACCGCGCAACAGCACATCCGGCTGGACAGCCGATGTCGCGGTGTACCCAAAACTCCCATACCTACATTACGTGGTAGGTATATAAGCACAATATTTATAAAAATCTGTCTTCTTTAGCAAATCATACTGGGCAAAGCCAGGTGGGCAGCTAGTTTTGTCATGAGTTTAAAAACTCATCATGGCTAACCACCCGGCCTATACTTATATAAACTTACTAATACGAAGTCATGAGTTGTTGGAGTCACAAAAAACCAAAAAAACCATGACATTTTCATTTATTCTTTCTGACATTTTTTAATTTTGTATTCAATTGTAAAGTAGATAGCTATTATTTTAATCATTGTTTAAATTCGTTGCTACGTATTATGTATTGTGAAATGACGAGATATATTTTGCGGTACTTTATATTATTGAACAAACTGTTGTATATATAATTTTAGTATTAAGCTCAATACATCAATAAACGATTCTAATTCTAATTCATACGCTACTTGTCGCATTTTGTTCACCACGCGTTTGCATTTAGGCACATTTTTTTAAATCGAGAAAGCTGTACTTACAACAGAATCGATTGTTACATTATAAAAAGCGAATCGATAAAGCAATAAGATCGAATCAAGTGTGAAAACAGACAGCGGCGCGGAATGCGGAACACCCCTGAGCTTGGGACAGTCGGCTCACATGGAGGTTACAACTTAGGGGTGGTGAGTTTTTTTTGTTGTTTTCCAAACTTTGAGTTGCCACCCTTCCATGAATATAGCCAATTAGGCAAGTATTATTCCATAGAAAAATGAAAAGCTTCACTAACTAACAAATTAAGTAGTCTTAGCCAAATTATTAGAATAGAATAGAATAGAAACGCTTTATTGTTCACACAATCGAAAATATTACAATAAAAGAGTACAATATAATTATAATAGTGCGACAATCGGCGGCCTTATCGCTTAGAGCGATCTCTTCCAGGCAACCTGATTAAGAGAGGAAAGGATTATAGAGTAAGGTAAGGGACGGGATGTACAATAATAGCGAAATTAATTGAAACAAAATAAAGAATACTTGAATAAAGAGTCATAAATTTACAAAATATATTTATTTATCTATTTAAGAAAATTAATAAAAAAGATACTGGGTTATTTGCTTCCTTGTACTACGCCGAAAGGGGGACCATTATTACGAACAACTTTTACTACGGGGCCAACCCAAAATTCGAGAAAAAAGTCGGCTTATATTAAGTATATATATATCGGTTTCACACATTTGCAATTTTGTATGAAACAGTCGTTTTTAACCCCCGACGCAAAAGAGGGGTGTTATAAGTTTGACGTGTCTGTTTGTCTGTCTGTGTGTCTGTCTGTCTGTCTGTGGCATCATAGCGCCCGAACCACTGAACCGATTTCAGTTTAGTTTTTTTTGATGAAAGGAGACTTTATCGAGAGTGTTCTTAGCTATGTTTTATAAAAATCGATTGAGCCGTTTAAGAGTTATGGTGGGTTAAAGTGGGGATGGAAGAACCAAAATTCTACAAATGTGCCCAAAATGGTTGTCAATGTGTCGGGGGTTTTTTAAATTTTTAATTTATATTAGTTATTTCTCGATCTTTGGGTCTGCCCCATAGTCAAAGTTGTTCGTAATGATGGTCTAAATTATCCCCTTTCGGCTTAGTACAGGGTAAGCAAATAACCCTGTAGAAATAAATGTGTTCCTACGAGGGTGCATGGCAACTTTATTACAATTCGCAAAGTAAAACCCTGTATAAAAAATCGGTCGCGATGTAAACCAATTCACACATAGAAGAATGCGACGCGCGCGCCCTACGACATTTTAAATTAACTGTTTCACTCTCATAGTTACACTTATCTAGCTTGGGGGATAAAAATACGCTGCTTTTACTATTATTTACATTGTATTTTTTATTTTAAACAGTATAACGGCGACACAGTAACACGAGCAGGTCAAGACAAGAGCAGGGTAAAAAGTGACTGCCATCTAATGTAACTTACCATATAGCCATCGAGTAGTCATTTTTAGGGTTCTGCACCCAAAGGTTAAAACGGGATCCTATTACTTAGTCTTAGTCTTAATCTGTCCATCTGTCTATCTGTCACCATGCTGTATCCCATGAACCGTAATAGCTGGAAAGCTGAATTTTTTGACAGATGGCGTATACTGTTGCCGCAACACAACAACAACACAACAACGAATACTAAATACAGAATAAAATAAATATTTAAGGGGGCTCGCATACAACAAACATGAATTTTTAGTCGTTTTTCGCTCGATATTAATAATGGTGACAGGTAGTCAGGTGGATGCTTGAAATATTCACAGAATATTTAGTTAAATATTCACGCTAGAATTAAATAAAATAAATGTTTGAATGGGCTCTCATCCAAGATACGGGTTTTTTTGCTCGATATTAATAATAGCATCAGGTAGATGCTTGAAATATTCACAGAATGTTAAGTTATTTGAAAAATAGTTTGATTAAAATAAAATACCTTAAGGGGCCTCCGTACGGTACCCTTCGTGCGCGAGTCCGACTCGTACTTAGCCGATTAGTTTATTTTACCATAGCATATCATGAGCGTGCTAGAAACGTAAAAGACACAGAAAACAACACGATATGCTCTACTCGTACTTTGCCCACAACGTACCATCAACGTACCTACACACATCAACATTAGTCTTCGAGAGTATTTTGCCGGTGCTGAAACGCTCCGTGCATGGCACGCTTCGAGCAAATATCTATAGAGTAACAATCGTGCAAAAATGTGTCCGATCCAAAACCCTGCGCAAGCTACGTAGTGGGCAGGCTTTTTAGTTAGTCATAAGGCGATTGCAAGCCGACTACAACGCCGCGCGATGCCAAAATGCTCGGTTACAAGCACTAATTAAGTGACATAACGTCCAGATTCGAGAATACGTGAATTGTTCAAAATATCTAAGTCGGTATGTATGACGGCGCTCGGACTTTATTTTACTACTTTTCAATAAGGACTGTGGCTCTGTAGATATTTGCTCGAAGATGGCACGCGACGTCCTCTCGATGTTCTACAGAAAACGCGAAAACAGTGGTCGATTCACGATCCTCTTAATAAGCGCCATGTCAATTTAAACTTTTTCTACCCCCGTCCCACCCCTATTCTTCAACCCTCTTGTAATCCACGTCACGGCTGACGCGGCAGGCATCGCGAATCAGGAATGCGGGTTCAATTCCTTGCACTTTTAATTTAGTTTTTTTGACACTTTGTTTTAGGAATGTTGAAATTGTCTTTTTTATTTGATCGTTTTTGTCAGACGAGAGAATTAATTAAATTGAAATCTTAAACAGACAGATCAACAGTGATATTTTTACCGCCGATAATAAAGGAGGGGTGTTTTGACTGCCTCGGTGGCTCAGTGGTTAGTGACACTAACTTCTGGATCAAAGAGGCGTGGGTTCGATCCCCACCCAGGGCAAGTATTTATGTGATGAACGTAGGTATTACGCTCTGTGTCTGTATGTTATTTAGCTACTATCTATATAAGTATGTATTTAAAATATGTATATGTAGTATATCAGTCTCTGGCAGCCATATCACAAGCTTTTAGTTTGGGGTCAGAGACCGTGTGTTAGATGTCCTCAAATATTTATTTGTTATTATTATTTATTATAATTTGGTGCGTTCGTATGTGTGACCGTACCATTATAGTTTCCAAACGAGTAGTGTGACTCTACTGCGTTTAGTTGTTCATAAAGATTGGTAATAAATCCAGGCCGAATCAAACTCCTAGGCGGGTGTGATGTTAGCTACAAACTGCACAAAACCCAATCCAGACCGAAGCTCAGTTGCGCGAAGATTGGTTGTTGCGTAGCTATTAGTAGCTAACTTCACAGCCGCTAAGAAGTTTCAGTCACCTGAAGTTTCATCAAGAAGTTCAGAGTTTCATTGACTGCCTCGTTGGCTCAGTGGTTAGTGACCCTGACTTCTGGATCAAAAGCGCGTGAGTTCGATCCCCACCCAGGGCAAGCATTTATGTGATGAACAAAGGAGTTTGCTCTGTGTCTGGGTGTTATTATAGGCACTATCTATATAAGTATGTATTTAAAATATGTATGTAGTATTTCAGTCTCTGGCAGCCATATCACAAGCTTTGCTTAGTTTGGGGTCAGAGACCGTGTGTAAGATGTCTCCCAATATTTATTTATTTATTTTTCAACGTATACTTTGCAAATGCCTTGTTGCTTAGCAGCATGCATCATTTCTGATTCGTACCGCCAGGGAATGGAACAGTCTTCCTGCTTTCCTGTTTCCTAAGAGATTTAATCTAAAGCTTTTCAAGGTCAGAGTGAATAGGTATGCTACATGCTGCAGCTAGGTCTGTGTGCTTCATCTTCGACCACAACGTCGCTTACCATCAGGCGAGTTGGTGGTCAAACGCGGACTTATTAGTATTAAAACAACCTAGGTAAGTAGTGTTGTATTTTGTTGTAGTTAAAAAAGGCATTTAAGCCCTATTTAACTTTAGAGCTGATAAGAAAAAAAAAATCTTTTCCCCACGACTTTTCCCGCGTTAAATTTTGGTTTTTCTGCTATTCCACAGAAACCTTGGGTTAAAAAATACTTAGTCTATGGCATCCAAAGAAACATTAGGATAAAAAATAGTCTATCGCAATCTCCGTCTTTTGAACTATATCCATACAAAAAATAAAATTCGATCCCTCGCTCTATTGCTACGTAAAAGAGAAACCAACAAACCAACAAAAGCAGTTTTGGATTTATAATCCTTACTTAATATTATAAATGCGAAAGTAACTCTGTCTGTCTGTCTGTCTGTCGCGCTTTCACGCTAAAACTACTGAACCGATTTGAATGAAATTTGGTACACAGATAGTCTAGAGCCTAAGAAAGGACATAGGCTACTTTTTGATTCGAAAAAATAGTTTTAAAGGGTTGAAAAGGGGGGATGAAAACGCATTGGCTAGAATCTTAGAAGAAGAAAACTTATTTTATTCCATGACAAATGGTAATTTGCATTTTGACTTTCCAAATTACATTCTCTATGCCCAATGCACATTCAAGGCTGCTCAAGTTGCAAATGTCAAAGTCAATCAATCTTTTCCTGTAAAATTTAGAGCAGGTTACATGTATTTTTTCAGTTTAATTACGTAGTTTTCATTCTAATAGGTATACCTAGAAAACGCAAATCGAATCTAGCGCGTAGTTCTAGCGGAGCTCGCGTAAAGAAAATTGCTAGAAGCCAAGAGTCTGACGAGCACACTTAAACGCGTTTGACATTAGATGCCGAGCGCCACGCATCTCAAAGAGCTGCTGAGACTCAAGAGCAAAACCAAGCGCGTCGAATTTTAGATGCTGAGCGTCACGCAGCTCCGAGAGCTGCTGAGACTGAAGTTGAAAGTCAAGCGCGGCGACTTTTGGATGCTGAGCGTCACACAGCTCAGAGAGCTGCTGAGACTCAAGTGCAAAACCAAGCGCGTCGAATTTTAGATGCTGAGCGTCACGCAGCTCAGAGAGCTGCTGAGACTGAAGTTGAAAGTCAAGCGCGGCAACTTTTAGATGCTGAGCGTCATGCAGCTCAGAGAGCTGCTGAGACTCAAGAGCAAAACCAAGCGCGTCGAATTTTAGATGCTGAGCGTCACGCAGCTCAGAGAGCTGCTGAAACTGAAGTTTAAAGTCAAGCGCGGTGACTTTTAGATGCTGAGCATCACGCAGCGCAAAGAACTGCTGAGACACAAGAGCAAAACCAAGCGCGTCGAATTTTAGATGCTAAGCGATAGACGTTAAGCAAAAAATTGCATAGTTCCTGTAGGACAGGACAAAAACTATCTAAAGCGAAACTGTCGCCACTATCACAAAGACGCTAAGCGATTAATTCCTCTATGACACTAATATGGATTAACGAAACGTCACAGCGAAACGTAATTAGATGACAGGTAACATTGTCTGCAGAGTTTTATAAATAACAGGTAGCATGGCAAGGGGACAAATTGTTTTTCCACCATTATATCCCCTTGAAGAGGAAATAAAGTATGGATTGAAAATGACAACTGACATTAAATTGGATAAAATGATTTTTCCCTCTGCATGCCACATGTTACTATGACGTTTAATACCAGGCCGTCATTTTGTCTGACATTACAAATATTTTTAAATCTACTATCATTAGAGGTTTAACATGTTTCTTTATTCTACCTTTACGGTACAGAATCATCATACTTTAATATTATCAATCCGAAAAGTTTGTTGGTTTGTTCCTTTCTGACGCAGCAAGGGAGCAAAAGATTGACTTGATTTTTGGTATGGATACCTATGGTTTAAAAGACAGAAAGTGATAATAGGATACTTTTTTATCCCGAGAAAATTCGTGATTCCCATGGGATAGGAAACTATATAACTGTTTCTCAGCAATGGAGCAACGGATTGACTTGATTTTTGGGGTGGGCATAGTTTGGAAGACGGAAAGTGACATAGGATACTTTCAATTCCGAAAAAAATGTGGTTCCCGTAGGATAAGACAATAACTTTTTCTCAGCAACGGAACAACGGATTGCCTTGGCTTATTGCATGAATATAGTTTGAAAGACGAAAAGTGACATAGGCCACTTTTTATCCCAAAAACTTTAACAGTTCCCTTATAGGATAAAAACTGAGCGGGCCGCGGTAGCAGCCGTCTAAGCGCCAGAAATAACCTGTCATTTCAAGTTTAGGACGTTCCTACATTTTTCGCACTCCTTCGCGCCACTCAACAGCGCTAGCCTAGACTCGGGCTCCATAACGGAGCTTGCGCTCCCGCCATAATGACGGAGTGTTTCGGAGCACAAGACACATCGTCATCCACCACTCGGGACTAACCAGCACTGAGCGTCGGACAGCATTCCAACGCCCTGGTCCCAGTGCAACTGGTCAGTCATAGTAGCCCAGCGCCTGCCTCTTCAACTGCAGAGGGCAGTGAGAACAGCCATCGCGATACCGACACTTCTCTTCCCCTGCAGCCCCACTGCGTCTGCCAACAGGTTGACGGCCTAGCGGAAGGTAGGGTAGGTGGCGGCACCCACACAACCAGTTCCATCCCACCGCGGCCCCTAATCCTCGGCTGCAGCGGCACTGCAGCCCGCCTCAGATGCAACACTCCTCATAAAGCACGCAACCTACCGGCCATCCTCTCAGCTGCTTTAGATAAAAGCGGCTGAACCTCGAGTGCCAGCCTCTAAGCTGCCTTGGGGGAAAAGACCCAAAGAAGAGGGAGACTTCGACCGCCGCCTTTTCAGCTGCCTTAGACCTCCCCCGCCACGACAAGGCGGGAATACACGGGGGGGTTGTATATACACTCCAACCGTAACTTAACCAACAAAAGCATTCCTCTAAGGTATTTTGATGTTTGTCGCTTAGGTTAGGTTTCGCAGTCGACATAAACATTAGCCAAAATCAAAATATAACGCGGGCGAAGCCGCGGGTAAAAGCTAGTAAGTAATATACGCCAACGCTATAAGTTGGTTAAAAATGATAAACACTTCACAAAATTCGTCGCGAGTCAGTATAGCGGGTTAGCTCAGTGGTCCAGAGCGTCGGGCTAGTGATCCGAAGACGCAAGGTTCGAATCCCGCATCCGCGACGAATTTTTGAAATGTTTATCATAAAAAGTAACTTTTTGAGATAAACCTAGTGTGGGATGCACTATAAAATTAAAATCATTTTAAGTAATAGATAGTTTATGCCCGCGGCCTTGCCCGCGTGATATTTTGAGTTTTGTACTATCCTACAGGAACTTTTATTTTTTACTTATTAATTTTTATCGTGATAAGTCTGTATAGTATAGTAGCCTATGTCAGTTTCCGTTTTTTAAACTATGTCCTTGCCAACAATCGAGTCAATCCATTGCTCCGTTGCTGCGTTAAAGAGGAACAAACCAATAAACCAACAAATACACTATCGGATTTATAATGTTAGTAAGGTTTAACCCTTCGAGCAAGTATCTATAGTCAAATCGTGTAAAATCGCGCACGAAGGGTTCCGCACAGTATGGGAGCCCCATTCCTCTTGCCGTTATTAATAGCGAGCAAAAAACTCCTAAAAATCACGTTTGTTGCATGGGAGCCCCCCTCAAATATTTATTTTATTATATTTTTATTATTTGTTGTTATAGCGGCAACAGAAATACACCATCTGTGAAAAAACTCAGCTGCAAAAATGAAATTTCAGCTGCCTAGGTATCACGGTTCATGAGATACAGACCGGTGACAGACAGACAGACAGACGGACAGACGGACATCGAAGTCTTAGTAATAGGGTCCCGTTTTTACCTTTTGGGTACGGAACCCTAAAAAGTATCCGAGCCAAAACCTTGCCCAAGCTACTTAGTGGGCAGGCTTTTTAGTTAGTCGCAAGGCGATTGCAAGCCGACTACAACGCCGACGTCAAAGTGCTCGGTTATAAGCACGAATTAGGTGACATAACGTCGAGATTCGAGAAAACGGGTCAATGTGAATTATTTAATGTAAATATCTAAGTCGGTATGTATAACGGCGCTCGGACATTTTTTTACTACTTTCACTTAAGTAGATATTTACTCTAAGGGATAACCCTATACTATCATCAGGATAATATTTCAATATAAATATTAGTACTTATAGATTTTAAATAAAAATAAAACCAATTAGATTTTGACACTTCTTTTAATGAGTTTTTTTCTATAAATTGCTACTTTTCAAAAAAATATTGACAACACATTGAAAAATAAAACAAAAATAATGTGAAATATCTTGTTACTACTTGTGCCCTTAAATTAGGTTCTTTTTAACACAATTTCATTATATTGTCAATATTTTTCGCTAATACTGCTACCATTGCACAATAAATAACTTAATTTTTAATTTAGTTTTAATTTTTTTAAGAAATATTTACAAAAACAATTTAAATTTAATAGTTAGTAGATACAGATCGAGTGGGTCAATTTAAGTGATATTTGCGTATTTTTAAAAATACGGATAAAATATTGTTTAGAAATTAAACAAAGCATGTTCATGCTTAAATTACAATATTCTATCCGTAATTTTAAAATCCATAATTTTGAAATAACAATCACAAATTATTTTTTATTTTACAAAACAAAATTATATTACATTACTCGTATTTAAATTTATCAACAGATATTTCAATAGATATGAGGACTAAATAATTATTTTTTGCAAAAAATAGCATGACCGACTTCAACCGGGTACAGAATTCGCGAATATTTCTCTCGGATCGATTGTTAAATTTTTCACATTATTGTTGATATATCAAAAATGGCTCAGCCGATTTCAATAAAATTGTAACGGAACCAATTTCGAAGTATATTCTTTCCAATAAAAAAATAATTATTGAAATCGGATTACTAGGAAAAAAGTTATGCGTGGTTACACATATAAAAAAAATATACGCGTCGAATTGAGTACCTCCTCCGGTTTTGTTCGTCGGTCAAAAACAGTTTCTTAGTGTCATCGAAAATGTAGGTGTCTGTCCCATAGAATTAGAACTAGTTCTAAGATTTATTATTAATTAGAACTAGTTCTAATTCTCATTTCAGCAAAAATAATTTTCAGAGACCATGGATACTTAATGTTGAGACATTTTTTAAAACTTTGAATTTACTTTTTAATGTAGAAGGTCTAATCGATCCATTATTCTAAGATATTTTTTATACTAAATATTGCCTAAAATAACATTTTAATACTTATTTATAACAGTAGTTATTTTTACACAACATTTTAACTATTTACAAAGTCCCAATGAAATTATTAAAATTTTATTTTATACTCTTCTTTATGAAGTAGGATGACCTCAAATACCTTGGATATAGGACAAATTATAGAACTTCTCGGCTGTGATATTAGCAACAAGCTGCGGATAATCCAATCCTCTCGCAGCTGATAAGTGAGCTTCAGTCAGGATTGGGCTATCCCCAGCTTGTAGCTAACATCAGAGACTCCAAGATGTGTTATTCGGCTTATACTTTAGTTAGAGGATATGCTTCCACTATAAATCCACCAATAAAATCACGTCACAGCTGTTTTGATTTTATTGGTGGTTTTTTTTCATACACATCTTACTCTTGAGGGAAGTCTAAAGGCCGCTGCATACGTAACGAGATAATACCTCGGACGGGACGTGAACGGGAACGGGACGTTCGAGAACGTTCGAGACGGGAACGTGTTTTTAATGCATAGGTACGTACCGTAACAGTGATTCGGATCTAACTGTTGTGAAGAAGGAAAGATGGATTTTAATTTCGAAAATTGGCTTTTATTGCTATTGTTCTAAATGACGAAGTAGTTACAAACATCCAACGCTACTTTTATCTCCGGAACGAACGGAGTGACTGTGCATACGTAGCGGAAACACGGACGGGACGGGGCACGTGCCGGACGGGACGTGCTAAACATCGTTGGCGACGATATTTTTCCCGCCCCGTCAGTGCCACGTTACCGTCCCGTCCGTGTCTCCGTGACATATGCGCTTCCATTTAGATTTTGTATGAAACGATATTTCTAAAATTTCCCGTTCCGTCCCGTCCGTGAAAAAACCCGTCACGTATGCAGCGGCCTTATGAGTCAAAATAACGTCTCTGATCCGTGGCTTGTAGAGTCAGCAAATTTTTCTGACCTGTAACATTAATATTGTGCCTATGTCCAGCAGTAAACGTCCTTAGGCTGGTAAGATGATTTTGGTCCGTTTTTTCTAGAACCAGATCGCAGTCAAATCTTCTTTAGAAATTAGACAGGTGTAGGAGCATATAAGTACGTCGTTGTTGATACTGAAATTCATAGTATTATTTTGTAAAGACAACTATGGAGATGCATCACTGCTGCAAAGACGTTTCCAGAAAAAGACTTTTCAAATTAACTTCTTTTTTCTGTCCCAAAATTTCAAGTCCAACCAAAACAGTCTACTGCTTTTTTTACTACTAACGAGTCCAGCATGGTAGGAATAGCCCAATTTCTCTTCAAATGTACATCTTTGTTCAAAAGTATAAGCCAGTAGTATGCAGTAGGATGTTGTTCAGTTTCATCTAAACATGATTCTACTGCTTTCGTGCCCTTGCTTTCATTTCTAGCTCTCTTTTTTTCGTTAAAGGCATCGTGCTATGGTTGTACAGCCCACAAACCAAGTTATAATAATAATAATAATAATAAAAATAAATTTAAGTTATGGGATGATCTTGTGTCTACGTTTAGTAAAAGACTTCCGAAGACTAATATGATGACGCCTTCTTTACTTAGCACCGTTGTTGTTCTGAAATTAGATTTTTGCCAAAAACCCCTCAAAAAAGATGGATCCAATACAACAAAACAATTTCTTTAAGTCCCATAGTAGCTGCCCTTCCAACCGCCAACTGGTACAGAGTGGAGGATATATTATGTCTCGACCTTCAAAGGTAGACCTACGAGTATATTCAATAGTTCAATGGACTGTCCAAAGTTGATACGATAAACAGGCTGCTGCTTCTTCCTAATACGATTCAGCCAAGTTTCCACCGCTTTTAAGTTTTCTAAACGCGATTCTGCTGCTCCCGTTCCCTCGCTTTCATCTCTAGTTCTTCCTCCTCTTTGGTCAAAGGCACCGTGCTATGATTATACAGCCCCTGAGCCATAAGCTGCAGCGCCAGCGGGTTCCTCTGTCCCGAAGCCTTCTTGATCTTGGCGCGCTTGTTCTGGAACCAGATCTTGATCTGAGCCTCGGCCAGCCCCAGCTCGGCCGCCAGCGCTTGCCGCCGCCGTTCCGTGAGGTACCGGTTCTCTGCAAACTCGTGCTGGACAGAGAAAGAGTAAACGTTATTGAAAGGAAAGAGCAGGACTGATAGAGTGTTGGTAGAGTAAGCGACTGCTTTATTCACTCCAACAAAACCACAGAATCGCAATAGCAATTAATTAACGGCATAAAGTATTCATTGTGCGACAATGTTTCGTAAACACAGTTTCTGAAACATCACGTAGAAACATACCGATAAACACGTAGAGCTTACAGAAACAAAATATTTGACTCTGAAACATTGTGATTTGTTTCAGAAACACGTAGATTTTGTTTTTGAAACAGAGTTAATAAACAATTGTTGCTCAGTGAATACACGGCTTAATGATCGAATTAAGATTGTAGAAATACAAATGGTCGTCACAAACGCATTTTTATAGTTGATTAATTGTTAATACCATGCTTTTTAAAAAGTGACCGAAGGTCCATGTAAAATAATAGCCAATGAAAAGTCTACTAAGTTATTCTTTGTACGAGTAATAATCTTCTAGTAGATATAGACCTAGTCATGAAAGTCATCAATATGCTTCTGTTGAAGTTCTCACGATGTTTTTGCCATTAAAAAATTATCCATCATTATCCAACCATCAAATACATAAACGACGTCTACTGCTGGACAAAGGTCTCCCGTATAGATCTCCAATAAGACCCGTTAGTAGCGGCTTGCATCCAGTTTGATCCTGCAGTCTTGATAAGATCATCTGTCCACCTCGTAGGTGAACGTCCTAAGCTGCGCTTGCAGGTATATAGTTGTTTCCACGGGAGAACTTTTCGACCCCTACGGTCATCAGTCCTTCAATCTATGTGCCCTGCCTACTGCCGATCCGCTGGGCTACGTCAATAACTTTGGTTCTTCTACGGATCTCCTCATTTCAGATTCGACCTCGCAGATAGCCATAACGACTGTCTTGGTAACTCAGTGTGACCCTGACAACTGGATCAAAGAGGCGTGGGTTGGATTCTTACCCAAGGCAAATATATTTATGTGATGAACATAGGTATTTTTGGTCTGTGTCTGGTTTTATTAGTAATTATCTATCTAAGTCTGCGAGCAAATATCTACAGAGCCACAGTGCATAAGTGAAAGTAAAAAAAAATGTCCGAGCGACGTCATACATACCAACGTTACATTAAATAATTCACAATGACCCGTTTTCTCGAATCTCGACGTTATGTCATCTAATTAGAGCTTGTAAACGAGCACTTTAGCATCGCGCGGCGTTGTAGTCGGCTTGCAATAGCCTTACAACTAACTAAAAAGCCTGCCCACTACTTAGCTTGGGCAAGGTTTTGGATCGGACTCTTTTTTGCACGATTGTGACTATATAGATATTTGCTCGAAGATCTAAAGTATGTATATAAATCTCTGGCAGCCAAAAATATGTATAGCAGCATATGACAGGATTTGCTTAGTTTGGGGTTTGAAACAGTGTCTAAGATGTCCCTTAATATTTGTTTATTTATCTAGAATAAAGATCTGTATATTAAATACCTTTAACCTAGCCAGCTGGGGTCCAGAAAACGCAGTCCTCGGCCGCTTCTCATCATTGTTGGCGGCACCATCTCCAGGTGGTTTCTTCGGCCGCCTCGTACGTGGACCTGCCAAGAAAATCTTCAAGAAGAACGGGTTTTGTACGTCTTAAATGACCTGCCCGCTATAATCTAGGCATAGGCTGAATCAAACGCTGTGAAGTTAGCTTCACGCTGCGCAATATCCAATCCTGACTGAAGCTCACATAAAGCCGCACGTTGATTGGCTATTGCGCAGCTTGTAGCTAACTTCACACCCGCCAACTTGTGTGGCGTGGTCTATAGGCATAGGCCGAATCAAATCTGACAGCTGTGAAGTTAGCTACAAGCTGCGCAATAGCCAATCAACGAGAAACCCAATCCTCGCGCAGCTGTTATGTGAGCTTCAGTCAGGATTGGGTTTTACGCAGCTTGTAGTAATTGTACAGATAAAAAAGTGAATCGCGGGGCGAATCGCCCGTGACTCTTTTTGAATGCCCCTTTTCGCCCCGCTCCAAACAATGCGGGGCGAATGGAGACCTTAAAAAAGAGTCATGGGCTATTCGCCCCGCGGGCCGAACCACTTGCAGGGCAAAACGCCGCAATACCCAGCTAAACAGCCGCCAAGGAGGAGATGGGTAAGTACTTTTTTGATTAGGGTTTCAAAAAAAAGGTTTTACGAAGTAGAACTTTTACTAATTATTATTATTTACTACCATCAAATGTTAAGTATAGGCCAAAGCAATTTTTTTGGCGGTTCTGAACACGAGGCGAGTAGTGTATAATAATATGTATAATCACTATCACTACATAGCATAAAACAAAGTCGTTTAGGTATGCTTATATCTTCAAAACTACGCAACGGATTTTGGTGCGGTTTTTTTAATAGATAGAGTGATTCAAGAGGAAGGTTCATTTGTATAATACTGTGCAAAGCCGGGGCGGGTCGCTAGTAATATATAAATGTAATAGGTTATTCTATTGCTACTGCGCAACCAACTCAAATTGCTTTGGCCTATACGTAACATTTGATGGTAGTAAGTAATTATTATTAAGATCTACTTTTTTTAAAACCTTATTTTAACGAAAGACGCAAGAGAGACATGAGCAGCTAACTTCACAGCCGCCTAGGAGTTTGAGTCGGTCCATATACTAATTGATTATGTTCGTGGATTTGTCTATCATCCATCCATCAGACATAGGAAGACCACTGCTAGACATAGGCCTCCCCTATAGATCTCCAATAAGACCGGTAGGTAGCGGCTTGCGGTTGGTAGCGTGTATTTTTAGAATTATCAAAATTCATAGTTAAAAGTATATTTTTAGCAGAATAATAACCAAAAAATTAATTATGTATAAAAACATACTTAAAAGGTCAAACAACACACAAACAAAAAAATATTGTGCTCAGGCAGAATAACAAACAAAAAACAAAGTTAACAAAAATGCAAGCCAACACAACCTAAGTAGGTACTTAATAAAATAAGAGTACTTTTATTCACAAACAAAAATTATATTCAAAATCCTATGGTTAATAAAAAAAATATAAACATAAATACCAAAATAAAAACACGCGATCAAAATTAACGCAACAGGCAACAAAACATTAATAATAAAAAATAAAACTTCACACTAAAAATTCAAACTCCAAACACAAAACAAAACAATCTTCAAAACACAAGCGGCATCTTCAGGCAGTTTCTTCCAGCAAAGCCCCATCAAAATCAGTCCAGCCGTAGAAAGCCATACAAGAGGACGATGCAATATCTTAACCAATTCAGCTGCGCGTACGACGCGCCTCGTAGAGTATAAAATTGGTCAAAATATTCCACCGCCCCCCTGCAGGGCATGCAGATCGTAGAAAACAAAAACTTAAATAAAAACTAGAAATAAAAAAAGCAAGCAAAAAAATTTTACTTTCCGCACAACAAGAATTTCACTTGACCTTCATTGCAACCTTCGAGCAAATATCTACAGAGCCACAGTCACTAAGTGAAAGTAGTAAAAAAATATACGAGCGCCGTCATACACACCGATTCAGATTTTTCATTAAATAATTCACAACGACCCGTTTTCTCGAATCTCGACGTTATGTCACATAATTAGTGCTTGTAACCGAGCACTTTGGCATCGCGCGGAGTTGTAGTCAGCTTGCAATCGCAATTTGGCTCGGACACTTTTTTTGCACGATTATGACTCTATAGTTATTTGCTCGAAGATTGCAACGTATTAAATTGATCTAATTAATTCACCAGTAGGGCCATGTTTGTGTGGAAACTATGCATTTAAATCAAATCTAGAAATCCAAAGCAAAAACTGTAATACTTTGTTATTTTTATGACGCGTAAACAAGTTCATTTTTTTCGAAAATACGATTTATATAACTTAGATTTGATCTTTGCAACAACTAAAATTGGTCAACATTTTCCATCGCCTTTTTGTAGGGGCATTCAGATCTCCTGGAAAAGCACTTAAACTTAAGCACTCAAAATAAAATAAAGAAATCCAATCCAAAAAATAGTAATAGCTATACGTTAATTTCTGAACGAAATACCATAACGTTTACCAAAAAATTTTGTATTAAAAATTTGTTATTATTTGACATAAAACCATGATTTTAATTGACCTTTGCAAAACATAAAATTGGTCAATTTATTAGTACTGAAGTTTTAGTATTAGTTATCTTTTTCCTACTTAACTCATTTCCTACTTAACTCTTCCTACTTAACTCATTTCCTACTTAACTCTTCCTACTTAAGTTTAGTTTTTATAATTAGTTAACTTAGCTTTATTAATTTAGTTTTCTAAAAAAGCTTAAAAATAACAGCTAAAATAAACAAATTGCAACATTCTCACGCGAGTCCTGTGAGCCCGTCTCGTACTTACTTCGTCCTAGAACAAAAGAAAATAAATAATTAGAACAAGCTGAAAATTATCAGAACAAGCTTATAAATAAACAAATTAGTAGTACAATTGGTAAAAAAAAGTAGCAAAAAAATGTGTGACCACAGGATTCGAACCTGCATATCTGCATCGTTGTACGAGTGTTCGTATTACTGCTTTACCAATATGGTCTGAGGGGTTAGTAAAGGTACTACCTGCCTACACGTAGATTGAAACTAAAGTAGTTTCAGTGTGTCTCAATACATTTTTGTACAGCGCCCCTGGCGAAAACTAATAGAAAAGTATGGAGCCCCACGTAAATGCGTAAGTTTAATTAAACTATACAAAACCTGTACTAAAGGCTACTGAGCTCAAGACACATGTTATCAAAGGTATACTGAGCTCAAGACAAATGTTATCAAAGGTATACTGAGCTCAAGACAAATGTTATCAAAGGTATACTGAGCTCAAGACACATGTTATCAAAGGTATACTGAGCTCAAGACAAATGTTATCAAAGGTATACTGAGCTCAAGACAAATGTTATCAAAGGTATACTGAGCTCAAGACAAATGTTTCAAATGTAGTCACTATAAATATAATTTTATAAATAACTAAGTAGTCATTTTGGCGGAAAAAAAAACAGATGATCATATTTATGCCAATGTAAAAATTACTCGTGTTCAGGGAGGTAAAAGCTTAGATAGGTATTTAGTGATATAACATGGAATTCAAATCATGTAAATTGGCTTGAGCATTTGGGTATCTTTAGACCTTCAAGGGTATGTGGATGATCCAATTGCTTGTTAGGTAGGTAGTAGTTTATGTAGTTTTAGATTATTTAAGTCTTGTATTTAGTGGTAGTTAATAAAGTTAAAAAATTATATCTGTCGCAATCTTCAAATAGTTCTTAGTTTTTGGGTGTTTTATTAATTTCTGTAGTTTGCTTATTATTGTATTTGTTTAAATAAATAAATTTGTTTAAAAGTATTTATTACTTTATTTTATTATATTATTTATTTATGTATTAGTATTTATAATATTTGTATGTATATGTCTATTCACTATTGTATAATTCTTTTTATTTTTAAAGTGACCTCTAAATTAGCACACCTCGTCGTTTTTTCTTTTGTACCATCTCTCTCCATCCTAAGGTTGCCTGGAAGAAATCACTTTCAGTGATAAGGCCGCCCGTTGCTTCACATATTGTAGCATCTAATTTTCTCTATTTTTCTGTTTTATGTGTGTGTGAATCAATAAAGAGTTTATCTATCTATCTATCTAAAGGCACTTGTCCTATTAAAAAAAAAAAAAAGTACGTAGACGTAGTTTCATGACAACACTTATCAAAAGAGCGTTGTCCATCACGGTCAGTCTTCGGATGAGTGACCGAGGGTGGCATTTACAACATAGCGCTACCGTGGCTCAGATGACGCGTTAAATTGTAGACCCCGGTTGTTTTAACCGTTTAGCCAAGTCAGAGGCCTTCATGCGGCCTAAAAACTCTGACACCAGGGCTAGCCACCCGGCCTATACGAACTTACTTTTATCAAAAAAATCGGCCAAGTACGAGTCGGACTTGCGCACGGAGGGTTCCGTACTGTATGGGAGCCCCCCTTAAATATTTATTTTATTTTAATTTTATTACTTTCATTGAAGTAAATATAAAACTAAATATTCTGTGAAAATTTCAAGCATCTACCTGTTACCATTATTAAAATAGAGTTAAAAACGTCTAAAAAATTCAGGTTTGTTGTATGGGAGCCCCCCTAAAATATTTATTTTGTTTTGTTTTTAGTATTTGTTGTTATAACAGAAACAGAAATACATCATCTGTGAAAATTTCAGCTGCCTAGCTATCATGGTTCATGAGATACAGCCCGGTGACAGACAGACAGACAGACGGACATCGAAGTCTTAGTAATAGGGTCCCGTTTTTCCCTTTGGGTACGGAACCATATCTAGCTGACCCGGCGAACTTCAATTCACGCAATATCTTTATAAATGATAACCTATGTGTTATTCTTATAAGCATTACTATTGCAAAGTTTCATCTCAATCCGTTCGGTAGTTTTGCGTGAAATAAGGAACAAACTATACACACAAACTTTCACGTCTAAAATATTAGTAGGATACATGGCTAAACATTTTTGCACAAGTTCCCCTACATCCATCCATCCATCCATCAGCCATAAGAAGTCCACTGCTGGACATAGGCCTCCCCTATGGATCTCCAATAAGACCGGTTGGAAGCGGCTTGCATCCAGCGCGATCCTGCGGTCTTAATGAGGTCATCCGTCCACCTTGTGGGTGGACGTCCTACGCTGCGCTTGCCGGTACGTGGTCTCCACTCGAGAACTTTCCGACCCCATCGGTCATCAGTCCTCCGCGCTATGTGCCCTGCCTATTGCCATTTCAACTTGCCAATCCGTTGGGCTATGTCAGTAACTTTGGTTCTTCTACGGATCTCCTCATTCCTGATTCGATCTCGCAGAGAGACTCCGAGCATAGCCCTCTCCATAGCTCGTTGGGCTACTTGGAGCTTACTAATAAGGCCCATAGTGAGAGACCACGTTTCTGTGCCATAAGTCATCACTGGCAACACACACTGGTCGAAAACTTTCGACTTGAGGCACTGAGGTATGTCGGACGAGAAGACGCTACGCAATTTTCCGAACGCTGCCCAGCCGAGTTGGATTCGGCGATCCCCTACAGCACCGTCTAAAGTCCAAAGTCCTAAGTCCCCGGGACCACCCACGGGCCACTAATTAAGACATAACAGAGTAATTACGAAGATTTTATCTCGAGACTTTGCATGCGTATGCGCCGGCTGACTCATGGCTTACAACTCTTATAAGGCTTATTTTCATAAGTCTTTGTCGCTTAAGAGGGAGATAGAGTTCAGCAGCTATCTCACTCGTGCTTTCGGACAAAGGTTAGTTAATAGTAACTGTAGGCCGCGCTACACAAGTTGGCGGATGTGAAGTTCCAATCCAATCCTGACTGAAGCTCACATAAAACTGCGCGTTGTTTGGATATTGCGCAACTTATAGCTAACTTCACATCCGCCAACTTGTGTGGCACGGCCTGTAAGTTCGTATAGGCCGTATGGCTAGTCCTGGTGTCAGAGTTTTTGAGCCGCCTAAAGGTCTCTGACATGGCTAAACAGTTAAAATTAACGGGACCTACAAATTAACGTGTCATCCGAGTACCGCTCAGTTGTAAATGCCACCCGCGGTCACCCATCCGAAGACTGACTGTGCCGAACGTTACTAACTTCGGTGATCGCTAACAAAAACCTAGTCAAATTAAGCCATGAGCGCTACTTTGTCGCTAAAAGAGGGAATAATCATACTCGTAGAGTTAGTGGTACTGCGCTTTTGACGCTTAAAGGGAGATAGAGTTTAGCAGCTTTTTGACTCATTCGTATATTTTTAACGATAAAAAATTACCAGGAGAGTTATTTAAAAAATCGGTCAAGTGCGAGTTAGACTCGCGCACGAAGGGTTCCGTTCCGTATGGAAGTACCCCTTACTATATTTATTCTAAATAAATTATTTATTTTTAAAGTGAATATACAACTAAATATTCTGTGAACATCTACGGTTGCCGTAATTAATATCGAGCAAAAAAATACGTTTTTTTTTTTTTATGGGAGTCCCCCTTAAATAGGGAAGTACCTATTATTTTAATTTAAATATTTATTTTTAAAATGAATTTACAATTACATTTTCTGTGAATATCTGAAGCGTCTTCTTGTTACTGTTTCAATATTGAGCGAAAACGGTTAAAAATTCAGATTCAGGTGTTGTATGGGATGGAGATATTTATTTTACTCTGTTTTTAGTATTTGTTGTTATAGCGGCAACATACATTTTATATCATCTGTGAAAATTTGAACTTTCTAGCTATAACGGTTTATGAGATACAGCCTGGTGACAGACAGACGGACAGACGGACTGACAGCGGAGTCTTAGTAAAAGGGTTCCGTTTCTACCCTTTTGGTACGGGACCCTAAAAAGTATTTAAATATATAAATAGATGCTTGTCCCGGATATGAATGAATTAGGTATATGTAGAATTGTAGATAGGTAGATATAATGCTAAAACCTTCCTGAAGAAATATTTTTTCTAAAAGTTATTGAAAACTGCATTGGAATCTTTTGTGTTGTTTAGAACAAATAGCCGATACACAGACAAACTAACAAAACAGCGACTTTGTTTTATAATTTTAATGTAATTAATATAAAAAATAATAAATGTACCTACTAAGGGTTATCGGAATCGAAAAAAAAACACATTAAAACTTTAATGTTTTCTCATAAAATAAATTTTGCTAACAAGTACGCTAGTTAGAATTTTCCATAGAATTTAATCACTGTACTATTATTGCCAAACAGTAGATACTAGATATAGAAATAATAAGGCTTCTAACAATAAAAATAAACAATAAAAACCACTAAACCAACCTCAAATTACTGTAATAAAACAACCGGAACATAATCATTAATAGTTTTTAACAAACTTACAACAAAGTTGGCTTCCGTACGAATCGGAACTCCTTTCATCTAACCGCTTCATTAAAAAAAATTTAAACAAACAATGACTCTTAATTGCTATTTAAAATTCCGTAATTAACAATCGTAAAAACAAGCAAACATAAACTTTATACCCCAAAAAATAAAGTAAAAAATAAAACATGCAATACGTATCAAAAATTACGTTTATTCATTTTAGAACGAAACGTATAGAGATTTAAATTTTTCATTGGTTGGAAATGATTTCAAATTTTTGAAAAAAGAATTTGAACGTCTGTGATCGTGTGTCGAATTTATAATTTTTGGTTCGATATTTAAAATTCTACTTTAGGCAATGGAGATAGAGTTTAAAATAGCATGACTATTAATTAGGTTCTTTATCGTACAAGTTGTAATGATATCATGATTGTACGATGCCCGCATTACCTATAAAATTAAGCCGGGGCGCTACTATCGCTCTTTTATGAACAAAATTAAGGCTTGTCCTTGGAAAATCTTTAGTTACGTATTCCACCACTGGCACAGATAATGTTGTTGGATGAAGACGCGAAATGTCTTCATTATTTAACTTCGTTGGTGGCACCGACATTAAAAGAACCCAGCGGGAATTAAGTATACTTTATTTTTAATTGTTGCTGTAAAAGTTTTTTTTCTGTTGATAAACTTTTAAATTGTTACGCTAAAAGCTAATTGGCGTCGTTGTTAAGTTATCAAGTGTAAAACCTACCTGTGTAAATACTAGAAGACCACAAATGTAGGTATTATTTTGTAATGATGCCAATTCTGTTGTGTCTTTTTAGGGTTCCTTACCCAAAGGGAAAAACGGGACCCTATTACTAAGACTTCGATGTCCGTCTGTCTGTCTGTCCGTCTGTCACCGGGCTGTATCTCATGAACCATGATAGCGAGGCAGCTGAAATTTTCACAGATGATGTATTTTTGTTGCCGCTATAACAACAAGTACTAAAAATAAAATAAACTAAAAAGAGAATAAAATAAATAATTAAAGGGGGCTCCCATACAACAAACCTGTTTTTTTAGACGTTTTTCGCTCTATATTAATTAATGGTAACAGATAGATGCTTGAAATTTTCTCAGAATATTAAGTTTTATATTCACTTCAGTAATAAATAATAAAATTAAAATAAAATAAATATTTAAGGGGGGCTCCCATACAGATACGGAACCCTCCGTGCGCGAGTCCGACTCGTACTTGGCCCATTATTTCTATACTTATTTCAACCCCTTTAAAAAACCTTCCATTTTTAATAAAACATCATAAAAATCAGATGCCGTCATCTTTTGGCATCGCGCGGTCGATGTATTTGCATCTGTTACAAGTAGTTTTATGGTTCTTGACCATGTCCTTTCTATCCTCCTATCATTTGGGGGATTTAGACACTAAAGTAGCAAAAGAGTACGTGAAAAATGAAATAACTACGTATTAAACAGATCACGACAGTGGGTGACAGGTAAAAGAAAGGAGTAAGCATAAATTACATCTATTTAATTATTTACAGAATCATAAGTTCTGATAAAACTTTAATTAATCACTCAGAGTAAAAAACATCGGACTGTTTTGTTAGACCACCCACCTCTTTAGCCGATAAATTATTATTTAAACATCCTAATCATGTCCGTTAATAAATTAATCAGATCTAGGCATAATGAGTTGACATGCTAGAGCCTAAATTAACAAAAATATTTGAGACAGTTTCTCGTGACACACGGTTGGTACAGTTGGCAAACTCACAAAGAATTTCATTATACATTATATCACATTATTTCTGTTCTATTCACATATCGTAGAATATGTTTTTTTTTCTCAAAAATAAATTGGAATAAAAATAACCTATAGAAACGTTCTCGAGTGGAGACCACGTACCGCAAGCACAGCGAAAGACGAACTTTACTAACTTTTGTTGTTAATTTATTATGGTGTCATACAACATATTTTTTTTTTATTATTATCTAAGTACTCGAAATGTTTGAGGTGACATTTATGAGATAAATAAAAATGTTATGAAAAAAGTAGAGGTAAAGATATTAAAAGAATAAAAAAAGTAATAAATAAAAAAAATTAAATGATAGATATGTAAAATGTTAGCTGTAGTTACTAAGTAAGATATTATCTAATACATTTGCTAAAACTAATGAGATTCAAAGCTAATCAAAAACTTCAGAAAACTTTCAAATAAATTCATAAATCATAGTAAAATGAATAATTTATGATTTATAGGGTCATAATAATAATTATGTACTTATAGCTATACAGAACATGTTACTAAAATTGCATGTAATACGCATAATACAAAATAAATGTTGCGATGAATGTCTAAGGTTCTTGCTGATTTACAAGGCTGCTTTTTTAACCTACTGCCAAATTAATATACCTACTATTAATTCTGCTCTACATTTTCTCCCGCAGTGTGTCCCACGAGAAAATTCACAAAAAAGTATAGCGTTCTAAAATACCGTTAAAAATGTTAAAATTATATGCTAATGCGACTACTGACCAGAAATTAATAAATTTTAATGTGACTTTTATAGCTTTATTATGTTGGCGCGCATTTAATGAGACGCCATGTTGATTTTTTGACAGTTGACTTTTTTTCTCATCGATTAACGAGATTTTTAAAATATTTATGTGTGTTTATGGACATTGATGGGTAAACGAGTTTTTTCGTGTGAATTAGGATAAAATAACATTCAGTTAGCTATAATGTATTCTTAATTTTATGTTTGTTTTGACGTTGGCTAAATTTTTCAAAGTTGTACAGTCAAAATGTGCCTAGGTGTTTAATTAGTAAAGACCTTTTTATCCCCCATCTCGGAATGAGTACTTTTGCGCTTCGATATCTGACTTTAAGAGCCGTTTTTATCCGCTAGAGGATAAAGTAAAATTGAATTTACAAGATTGTGAATTCAAAACGTCATCAAAACGTCTAACTTCATGGTGCTGAATTTATCGTTAAACCTTTTTTAATTTGTTAAAAACTCAGACTCGGAACCTTCTTGGTGTGAAAGAGTAGCAAACAAAGTTTTTACTTTGTTTTTACACACTTTCGGATTCATAATATTAGTAGAGTGCGTTTCACGAAAAAAAATCCCTCAGACTCGTCGCCACAATCGCATGGCTGATCCGTTAAAATTATTTTCACTTATTTCGTTCGGGGGACTCTTTTCGTGATACGGACTCTAGTTTTACTCATACAGATAATTATACTAGTCCTGTTTACGCAAGAAGTTCCTCAGATGCGTCGCCTGGCCGATCTTTTAAAATTAGTTTAAATTTTTGCCGCGGGACTTCTTACGTGAAATGCACTCTAAGGATAGATAGTTAGTCCTTCCTTCCTTCCTTCCTTTCAGCCATAGGACGTCCACTGCTGGACATAGGCCTCTTCTAAAGACCTCCAATAAGACCGGTTGGTAGCGGCTTGCATCCAGCGCGATCCTGCGGTCTTAATGAGGTCGTTCGTCCACCTTGTAGGTGGACGTCCTACGCTGCTAGATAGTTAGTACCTAGTGTAAATAAAATCATCTCCCATTGAAATTATAAGTTATGAAACGTTTAGTTTGTCAGTAAAAAGCTGTTTTACTATTTATTTAGTTACTTATTAGCGTTCCCCACGGCCTTTTCCTTCGTGTTTTTATAATTTTTGTGCTATCTCATAATATGGAACAATATAATTTTCTGAAAAAAAAATGACAAATTTGTAATTTTCCGGGATAATAAATATAGTTTTAATAATACTAAAAAAACACGCTTCCATAGCATATCTAACTAAAAAAATAATTTAAAATAACCGTACAAAGGATGGTGAAAGAAATTGATGAATCCTGGCAAATCTAATCAGGATAATCGGATATTTTAATCGAATAAATGCATTGTCATCGGTCTTTGATAGGTGTGCAAAGTTTAAAGAAAATCTGATCGCTCAAAGTAGGGCAAAATCGAGCTCAAAGGCGTTGGTTACAAGTAAACAAACATACAGGTGAAACTAATATAAGCATGTTAAAAAGTATAATCTACGACATTACCCGACTTTCAAACTATTTCCATGCAAAAATTAAGTCGATCACAATCTCTGTGGCTGCGTGAAAGAATTACAAACAAACTAATAAACATTCTTTCTGATATTTGTAATATTAATAGTTACATCCTTAGTAATATTATTAAGTTTTAGGGGACATTTTACACACGGTCTCTGACCCCAAACTAAGCAAAGCTTGTGGTATGGCTGTCAGAGGCTGATATACTACTATAATTAACATATTTTAAATACATACTTATTTAGATAGTATCAAAATAACACCCAGACACAGAGCAAACACCTATGTTCATCACATAAATGCTTGCCCTGGGTGGGAATCGAACCCACTCCTCTTTGATCCAGAAGTCAGGGTCACTTACCACTGAGCCACCGAGGCAGTCAACGAAAATATAGGTAAATAGTCAAAATTATCCGCCATTGAAATAATTATTAAACTGGCTTTAACTTTTATTTTCTCAGTAAATAAATCGCTATTTTACTTTTTCGGGCGTAAATTATAGCTTAATTTACAAAATAAACAGAAGGTTAAGGGGTGTTCCGAATTCAATTATGCATTTAAAACCATCACATTACGGGTCAAAATGTATAACTGCCGGATTCCTAACATTCCGTTCCGAATTCCACCTTAATTGTGCTTTAAGCATAAGATTAAGTGTTAAACTTTAACGGACTTAATGTCGGAGCTTAATTTTTGAAACGTTGCAAAATGACTTTTTGAGCAACGAAACGGAGGAGGTTTACAAAAGTTTTGGCGGGAACGCGGAAAAAATATGTCGCCTCATGGTATTATTTTGTTTTAAAACTTGTGTTTTTATAAGTGATAATCAGTGTAAAATTGTGATATATTTCGTTGATTATGAGCTGATTTACGAGCATGAGTGTAGGCAAGTGATATAATGTGACGTGTCATGTTGTTTCGTGTTGTACAACCAACACTCCATGGACTCCTATAGTATAGTCTCCACTGCTTTAATGAGGTAGGACTTGGACTATGTTTGGACTTGACCGCGACTTTATTGGACTATGCGTGATTAAGACAGTGACTTTTTTGATAAAAGATTTACAAATATTAATATACTTGACACTGGCAAATGCAAAACGATGCGACGCCAAAAGAGAAAAAAAGAAGATGACCACGCATACCATTTTACAAAGTGGTTCCATTTTGATAATTCTTTATTTACGCTGCGCTCACCGGTACGAGTACGTGGTCTCTTTTCGAGCCCACCGGTCATATACATCCGCTTTCAAAATCTTTCAGTACCAAAAATATGTAGTTAGATTTGAGTAACGCACTTAGTAAGTAAGTCAGTACAGTCCGTGCTCGCTAGAAGCTGAGTTGCGCCTAATTTGACCGAGTACACAGATGCTCCGCGGGCTATGGGTGGTCCGGCCACCCACTCAGCACAGAAAACTATGGAGCAACATCTTCCGAAAACTTATGGGAATCATTTTACGGCAACTAGAAGAGATAAATGAAGTATTGGCCAAGTAGGTAGATAAATGCTTGCTTCGGATTCGCGAGGCGCGGTCAAAGACAGCAATAAGTTGTCGTCGATTAGAATTAATGCAGGCACTAGTATTAGGAGTATCCCACTTGATAATCGGTAAAGGAAAACGTTGTGACGTTGTGATTAGAAGTAAATACAATAACGGAGGCGTTGTAAGCCGAAACACAGGCCACTGGCCTAGTTCAGCAACAGAATATAAATACATAGTTTAACTTTTTCTACTAATTAAGATTTGATTGAAATATGATAATTGAGATGTTGTTTGATGAATAAATAATTTATTTATATTGATTATTGTGTGAAAAGCTGCATACGTTCGTAGACGAAAATAAATTTGATTGCATAACGTCATCAGATTGCATTAGATTGAATATTAACCACACTGGGCTTGCGTAGTAGAGAATATGGTTCAATTAGGTAGAGTTTAGTCGACTTTTGACTATGATTCTGAAGTAACTGTTTACTATCTATTGTGTTACTTTTTTGGTATTTTTATATTAGAGAACAATAGGGAAGTCTAAAACTCTCAGGTTGTTTACTTTGTCAAACACAGTGGCATCGATTATTCTAGAGATTTTGAGGCAACTTTTATTCAGATATAATAATTGAGCGAAGGCTTTTGTTCGACTCAGTTATCGTGTTTACTATCGGAGCGAAAGCATCTCGTGTTCAGTGTGTGTATCTCAATGCCAGAGTGAACTATTTTGTGCGAACCAATTGTGTCGCGTGTTTTGTGATTTTGTGAAGTGATTGTGTGCAATAAAGTTTCAAATGAATAATCGGCATTTTAACTGATTATCCAAGAACCCTTATCGGAACACTCCTAAAGATAATGATTGCATTCTTCCTATATGTCTATTGAATCGGAACGCCTTAAATCATAATTAGATAGCACCGCCGTATTTTGTAAACATGTTATAGTAGATAATAGTATTTTTTATTTTATTTGAGTGTTCAGCATTTCACTATTAAATGTTTAAATAAAACATCCGATATGCTTTAATTAATGACATGTAAAAATAAATAATTTTACAGTTAAACCGACTCCACACATGTCCTATCCCAGCTTGCTTGCTCATGTCACCAAAACATTTTCAAGCTTGACTGGTCTGCCATAGCATCTCATACAACGCCAACACATAGCAAACACAACCTTAACCACTTAGCAATACGTCCTAAATTTCCTTAACACACAATCGCAGATATATCAATATAAACCCACAATACAATAATCACCTTATTTGCTACGTGTTAGAGATTATTTTTAATTGCATGTCATTTTCTTGGAATTTCTTATAAGAATTGTAGCCGGTTGTGTTATACTCTATTTTGAGGGGAATAAGAGTGGTTTTTGGATGTGTTTTGTGTGGTTATTTAAAGAGTGACCCTGTGTGATCTAATTGAGACGTTTTCCGTTCGTCTCTACGTCTTTTTGTCTGTCTGTCTGCGTGTCTTCAAATGTTGGTTGTTTATTGATTTTTTTTATCGTTTTTACTTCCTTTGCCTAAGTGTCTATAAAACCTAGAACTCTGGGGTGGTATTACTGTTACAGTAAGTAATTATGCAAGTGTCATGATCTATCAGCCGTAAGACTCCCACTGCTAGACATATGTCTTCGAAAGGTAGGTCCAGTTTCTAATCGTCTTAACGTGGTTTTGCTCTGTTGATTATTTCGTCGCTCCACCAAGTGAATATAAAATTCAGATGTACAATACTTACTACCTATTCAAAATAAAAGTAGAATTGAGGCAATGCTGCCAGCATTCGTGCCACGTTACCCTCTGCCACGGGTCTTTTTGATTAGTTTTATTAATAATCACTACATAGTATAAAACAAAGTCGCTTCGCGCTGTCTGTCCCCATCTAAGTATGCTTATATCTCGAAAACTACACAACGGATTTTAATGCGGTTTTTTTTAATGGATAGAGTGGTAGATAGAATAGATATAGTCAAAAATGGTAAAAAATAGTTCTGAGACAACTAAATGAAAGAATCACAGAAAACGATCACCAAATTAAACTACTTGTAAAAAATCTTGCTTCGTAAAGTAACCGGTATTAACTCGTACATCCGAAACACACAATTTAACATGTCATCAGAGTCACGGCAGCGCTCAGTTAGAAATGTCACCCGCGGTCACCTACCCGAGCATTGTTTAACTTTGGTGATCGGTAAGAAACACGTAGTCAAACCACGCATGAACTCTACATGGCGTATTATAAGAGAATCCGTTGAAACAAGTAAGCAATAATATTATAAATGTTTGGTTCCAAATAAAAAGCAAAAAACATTTGGATTAAACCTCGAATGAAGAATATTGAATCATCGAATAACTACCGAGCAAGATTGTAATTAAGCTATTATAGCTGTTATAGTGTAGGAGGTTGCGTTCAGCTTTAGTGAGATTAAATTGTAGGTATAAACAAAAAAAAACATGAGTTCAAATAAAGTCCAAAATAGTTTAACTTAATCAACAAATAAAATAAAATACACAAAATACATAGAAAACGAATCAAACCTAATAAATAATAAATAACTTAGGCTAATATTTAACTATGTTATGATACTCTTTATACAGTAAAATAAAAAAAATTGTGTTTAGTTAACAAAGGCACAGACCCTTGAGTCTGTGGTTACTAAATTTTTGAATAATAAAAAAATACCGAACCAAACTTTATGGTGTATGTGACGTTAGCTACAACCTGCGTACATCCCACTTTTAACAAAGTTGATATAACTTTGCTACAGTGTCGTAATTTTAGTAAGAATTTAAAAAAATCGTAACACGACGACACGTCGTGATCCACTTGCAAAGTGTAGTAATTTTTTTTTTAAAGTATTATTTCTATTTAAAAATTAAACTCAATAATATCTTAGGTACGATATATTTATAAGTGTAATTTTGTAAATAGAAATAATCAATTTAAAACCAGTCAAACCAAATACTTGTAGCAATATTGACTGCTAACTCTCTGACTACGAGAACCAACTCGCAAAATGAAACATTCCATTCATATTAGTCACACATAATATTGTTATAATTTCGTTTCATTTTAATAAAGAAAACTAGCTTAATCCTGCAGTTTCACTTGGAATTAGATTTTTCATGCATTTTTCATAAGAATATTTAATAAGTGCTTATCATGAAGTCGTAGAATAAAATTCCAAGTCTTACCAAAAATTGCATAAGTATTCCAATAAGTTTTATAAATAAAAATAGATTTGTTAAAAACTCAGAAAAAAATGTAGAAAAATATGTTAAAAAAAACAATTATTTATTTCAAGTGCAAAAATAAGTACTTACCTATTTAGGACAGTTCAAATTATTCGACTGAAACAACGGACTACTTTACCCTGGCGACAATTTTTAAGTCGCCTACTAGAAATATAACATATAAATATAAATTTTCATTTTTGATTAGAAACTGAACTTAGAAAAGAGAGAGCATGTCTTGGGATTTGAACCCACGACCTCCGGATTACTATCCTATGATTCCATTCTCAGGTTTAGCCACTTTGCTTGCTGCTCCTATAAGTGGCACATAAATTACTCGTAACTACACACATACCAACGTTACTAAACTTTGCTGATCTGTTAAGACTGACTACACTTGAGAGCTTAATTTTATATCTTTTCTATACCGCAATATAAGGCTGCATCGTCTATAAATATGGTAAATCTCTTTTTACTACAGTGTAGGTGTTATATGACTGACAACTTATATAAATAATTGACTGGAGGCGCTACAATCGCATTTTCTAATATAAAAATGCCAATCTCCAGCTAACATTTTTAGGTCGTCAATTTCACCGTCTTATTTTTTCCTAATAGTACCAAGTTATTAAAGGAGTTGCATGAAGGCGCTAAGGTAGTATTTCTCAATCTAAACTGTTAAATCCCTGTACCATAAATATTTAGTTCAAGAATTTGATCGTGTGTAGTTACTTTTTTTATGTTACACTGTTTTTTGTGTAGTAATCTTGGCGTAAAATACTTTTGACTATTGCTATGTTTGGTTTTAATCGTTTTAATTTTATGTATACTATCTATACTTGCAAGGTACCAAAATTTAAAGAAAATCATTCGTTAAAAAATTCGAAAGCGTGTTTGTTGGTTTGTTTGTTTCTCTTTAGGCAGCAACTGATCGACTTTACTTTTATCTATTTTCACACCAAATTCCATCAAAATCGTTAGAGCCGTTTTTCAGATTACAATTGTGGACAAACAAACAAATCACTACATAGTATAAAACAAAGTCCCTTCCCGCTCTGTCTGTCCCTATGTGTGTTTATATCTTTAAAACTACGCAACGGATTTTGATGCGGATTTTTTAAAAGATAGCATGATTCAAGGTATGTTTACATGTATAATACACCTGTGCGAAGCCGGGGCGGGTCGCTAGTACATAATAAATATAAAATTTGCAGTATGAATTGCTCGTTTAAATGTAGGTATAAAATACTGCAATATTTTATCGAGAGTAACTGAAGTTCTCCGTTTTAACACGGCGATTTTGCTTTCGTCTGTCCAAATGTTGGTTATCGTCTACAGGTCGCATTTTTCAACGAATTTCGACAAAACTTGGTACACAGGTTCTATAGTGCTTAGTTTAAGGCTTTTTTTTAATCATTTATTTTTCAAATAGGTACAGAAAAAGTACAGATAGCGCGCGAGTTGAATGCAGTCGGGGTCTGAGGTAAAGAGCGGGAGCATCTCCCCCCGCTATCCGCACGCCCCACCTCACGCGCCTGGGCGGGTTGGGCGTGCGGGTAGCGGGGGGAGACATTCGCATTCCTAAGCTCTGCATTCAACTCGCGCGCCTACTGTACACTTTTGAACGTCATAACATAAACCAAAACAAATTACAATAAATTAAATCAATTCATACATGTCAAAAATCAAAAACTATAAATCAATATTATCCAATGTCATGTGTTTCCAAGCCAATTTATCCTTCAAGAAGTCGTCAATGGTGTAGTATGCTTTCTTTATTAAAATTTTTTTTCATGATATTTTTAAAATGATTGTCATTTAGACTTGTCAAACTTACAGGTAAAATATTGTAAAAACGGATACAATTATTTTGGAAAGATTTATCTATCTTGGTTAGCCTAGTTTTTGGTATCACAAACTTCAACTTATTTCTCGTGTTATAATCATGGATATCACATTTTTTAAGGTAAGTATTTATTACAATTTTTTCGAGCATACATAATATTGTCAAGAATATACTGGCATGGCATGGTCAAGATATTTATTGATTTAAAGAGTAGCCTCAAGGAGTCCCTGGGCCGAAGCCTGTAAATATACTTGCTTGCTGCACCACGCTATAGTTATGTCTTACCTTGAAATCAGCTCAGCTTTCACAGATAATTTATACATTATTTAACATTATTGTAACTTGATTGTATTTTGTTGTAATTTTTTTAGTAAATAAACTTTCTTTCTTTCTATAAATCGATATAAAATTTTATTGTCGTAGGCGATTTTTGATAGGGCTCGATATTCCCTCTGGGCGTTTTCCTCAAAAAAGGAGAAATTTGGTGTCGCGCTATTTATCAGCCAATTTCGATAATATTTTACAAGATTGTTAAATATCTAAATCCTAATAAGATTTGCGAGTATGAACTAAATCGGTCAAGAGCGAGTCGAGATATAGGCTTATGAAGATTCAGTCAAAGAGATGTGTCGCGAGATCTAGATACGGTTTAATGTGCCTTCATTTTGGTCTCGATGCCATTTTTAGCATTTGCAATATTAACGTTGATGTAAACCGTTCAGAATTTCGCCCATTTCGCCAATAATGCTACTTTTGTTCACAACCCAAAATGAACGCTAAAACGTCAAACTCAAACGATCACAAAGAACCCACCTCCGCAGGTGGGTCAAAAGTAGCAGTTCACGATGGTAAATGGTATTTTTAACTGTTTTTGAGCTATCCGAACTTTTGCTTACACGTTCTAAAACGAACGCTGAATGTGATCGTTGTCGGCGTTTTTAGGGTTCCGTACCCAAAGGGTAAAAACGGGACCCTATTACTAAGACTTCGATGTCCGTCTGTCCGTCTGTCCGTCTGTCACCGGGCTGTATCTCATGAACCGTGATAGCTGGGCAGCTGAAATTTTCACAGATGATGTATTTCTGTTGCCGCTATAACAAAAAATACTAAAAACAGAATAAAATAAATATTTAAGGGGGGCTCCGATACAATAAACGTGATTTTAGGAGTTTTTTGCTCGCTGTTAAGAACGGCAAGAGGATTGGGGCTCCCATACGGTACGGAACCCTTCGTGCGCGAGACCGACTTGCATTTGGCTGATTTTTAACTGTTAATTTTGCCATCAT
Source organism: Hypomecis atomaria (assembly GCA_964007245.1). NCBI lineage: Eukaryota > Metazoa > Arthropoda > Insecta > Lepidoptera > Geometridae > Hypomecis > Hypomecis atomaria. The sequence continues at coordinate 9,488,620 of OZ023308.1, read as the reverse complement.
AGTAGGCTACCCGAACGCATCTTTCGAGAACTCCTAGTAATACGTATTATTTTCTACGGAAATGATTTTAAAGTCAAACATATATCTACATACATAGAAGTAATATTATGTCGCGACAGTAAAATTAATCAGTAAGTGTATAACTATGGTGTATTCTGTGTTGTAAGCTGATCTCTTGTGTCACGTGGATGGAGGCACAGGACAGTACCACCGCAGGGGCAACTGGACAATAGGCTTGTTTACTAAAAATATAGTTAGTCCGTCAAATAGATTATCAAAAAATATTAGACACGTATTTTTTTCTAGTGTCAATTTAACAAAAATTTATGAAGTTATAGCCCGTTAAAGTTGCGCGTAACGTCACTAACCTACTACAAATGTCTCGGTACCGGTACCGGCTAGTGACGTCACAAGCCCACTCTCAATTTTGACAAGGTTTGTCTTTGTCATTGTTTGATTGACCAAAGAAAAAATCTAACGGACTAATTATACCTAAGTATGATTTTTATACCCAGTATATGCATTACCACGGGCATTACTAGGAATATCCCAGTAGAATAGTGGTAATGCATTTAACCGATTATGGTGAAAGGCTCTTAGCGTATCAAATGCTGACAGAAAGAAACAGAGACAGAAAGAACACAGAAATGCTGACTCGTACTGCATTGTCTTTGCTGTAAATGTGGTGAGAAGGTTATACAGGGTCATAGGTATTAAACGCAAAACCTTACACACCAAAACTTAAGAGTCTAGTAGACAAACAACTTTTGTAATTCGCTTCTCCATACATTTTGCCGCACGTTAACGAAATTTTTGTATGAAAAAGCTGATTTTTTCTTCGTGATTTTCCAACAGTTGTTTGTCTAGATGTACTAGACCCGCCCTTAAAAGGTTTTGCGTTTAAATAATACCTATGACCCTTTATACTGAAATAAATAAAATAAAGTGGTTCGGCACAATCGGCCCTGCCGAACGGTAAAATTGAATTTGTGTAGAAGAATCGGCCGGATGACGGTCTCACGGTCTCTGACCCCAAACTAAGCAAAGCTTGTGATATGGCTGCCAGACTTATATAATACATAAACATATTTTTAAATACAATAGTTATTTAGATAATAGGTCTAATTTTAGAGATGCCATCGTAATTATAATAGCAATTTAGAGTAGCCCTGTTTCTTTTACACTACAGGCTTTTGATAGAGAGAACACAATTTTATGTTGCAATTATAATTACGATGGCACCTCTAAAATCGGGCCAAATGTCTTAATAACATCCAAACACAGAGCAAACTCCTATGTTCATCACATAAATGCTTGCCCTGGGTGGGAATCGAACCCACGCCTCTTTGACCCAGGTGTCAGGGTCACTAACGACTGAGCCACCGAGGCAGTCAAATGTTCTTGTTTCGGCAACTATACCTTTAGTTGGTTCGGTGGCTCAGTGGTTAGTGACCCTGACACCTGGGTCAAAAAGCGTGGGTTCGATTCCCAGCCAGGGCAAGCAGTGCTAAGCAAAATGCTAAGCTAAGCCAAACGCTAGTGTTTACTACTGAACCAAAGGGTCCAGTTTGACCAGCACACGTGCATTAAGCTGCTTCGCGGTGGTTCTAAAAATTAAGTCATCACTCACCGACTCGTTTTGTTGCTTGTTTTTTTAAATACCAACTTGGACGGCGGTGCGCGAGATGTTTGCACGAGAGAAAGAAAATAGCCAAGATGACCGAGCAAAAAATATTTAAATAGACATGATGATTGAGCAAAAAAAATATAATGATAAATTAGTCCGTTAGTTGAATTACAAAAAACTATCCAAATCTTATTTTATCTTTAATTTGTCAATCCGACAAAAAATTGATATAACGTTTCTCGGGAGTACTTAAAAGTGTAAAAAGTGAAGCTAAACCAAACGTAACGTGGTGCTATAACGAGTTATATAATACTAGCGACCCACCCCGGCTTCGCACAGGCTTATTATACATATAAACCTTCCTCTTGAATCATTCTATCTATTTAAAAAAAACAGCATCAAAATCCGTTCAGTAGTTTTAAAGATATAATCATATACATGGGGACATGGGGACAGCGGAAGCGACTTTGTTTTAAAATACTATGTAGTGATCTGCATCATTTAATTGTTTAACTTACGAAAGTGAAATACGTAGGTACCTATCTAATAATGTTTGATAATCTAACTGTTCTAATATTAGTCCATCTAATCAAAGAAAACATTTCCTTCGGTTTCGTTATTTCTTCGGTAACTATTTTCTTCAGTTGCTCACAGAAATGAAAGGAATAACGTGATCGGTATCACGTCTAAAAGTGTAAGTGAAACTGGATATCGTCACATTTCACAAATATGCTAATCGATATTATCATATTAAGAAAAAAAATGTCGACCCCGACCATATTGTTAGTATCTTAATCAATCAAATTATTTATAAACATACGAAGTAGCCCAGTAGTATGTAAGTAGTATTTTTGCCTAATCAATTTACTAAGTACCCGCAATTTTATGTTTTAATGAGTAGTCTAATTCCTAACAGCACCTGTTAGCTTAAAGTTTTAAAAAGGCGTCACTAGCCTATAAAACAACTAAACTTATTAAGTTAAATGTTATTTAAGCTATGTAATGCTAAATACACATTGTATCATTTATTATTGTCAATAAAGAACTTTCTAAATCAAATCAAAAATCAAATTATTTACCATTCACGAAATTAGCATAAAACAGATTTAGTTGGCAAATTAAATCAAAAGATTGTCCATATAAAGATATGGAGAGTGACATACAGGGTTTTTCTAATCAATTAGCATCCTTTTAGGAACCTATTCTGTACATCAAAACTAACAACTTTTGTTCTGCGACTTTTGTCAAAACTCAAAAAAAATTTTTGTTGTTCCATGGAAAAATATCGTTCACCCGCGACAAAATGTATGGAACAGCTGATTATTTTTTTTGAGTTCTGAAAAAAGTTGTAGAACAAAAGTTCTTAGTTTTGATGTACAGAATAAGCCCCTTAAAGGCTGCTAATTGATTGGAAATAACCCTGTATATCACTCTAAATATTTTCTGGTCACTGCCACTGGTTTGATGACATAATATTTGTTCAGCCTAACTCTCGTAGCGCTCGTAGCGTAGTTTGACTAGGTGTTTGTCAGCGATCACCGAAATTAAGCAACGTTCCGCACGGTCAGTATTTGGATGGGTGACCGCGGGTGGCATTTTCCAACTGAGCGCTACCGTGGCTCGGATGACACGTTAAATTGTAGGTCCCGGTTGTTTTAACCGTTTAGCCAAGTCAGAGGCCTTCAGGCGGCCTAAAAACTCTGACACCAGGGCTAGCCACCCGGCCTATACGAACTTACTTTTTTAGCCTAACTCTACTTTTATCACTATCAAAAACCCAAAAAATAAAGTCCTCTAAGCCGGAAAAAGGAAGGCTTTTGTGTTATTTTACGCAATAACACTTACTCAATCGTTTTGTGCAAAATCTAAGTACCTTTTTTCAAATACCAGCCTTAATCCTGTTGCATAATCCCATCCAAACTCTTTTATAATCCTTATTTTGACAGCAAACTCTGAATGGGCATAAAAAGTCTGGCATAAGCGGGACGGAGGTATCTAGCAGACAGAGACAGTGACGGTCCTCACTCGTTGGGTGGTATGGTGAATCACTGAACGCTTATGGGTAGCTTGGATAGGATTAAAAAAAATATAGGGTAGATTTCGGAGGTTCTCAATTTGGTAGAAATATAAATTCTAGATGTTTTTATAGTAAATAAAATGAATATTAGTACTGGTAGATTAATATTTAATGCTCCATTCAGATCATCATAGACGTCATATTCATTAAAAGACGTTTAATTCTAGACTTATGATATTCTAGAATCTATAGACATATCTTCGTCTATAGATTTAAAATAAAACGTCAAAAGCGGCTTGCATCGAACGCCTTGTGGTCTTAAATCAACTGATTTGTCAAAGATTGACAAAGTATGTTCAACTGATTTGTTGGGGAATGTTTCATGCAATTTACTAATATCACAATCGTTATAATTCTAAATATAAAGAAAATCTTGCAAAGTAGGGCTAGACTGTGTGCAGTAGCTCAAAAAATCATTAAAATATGGTAAATAAATGCGCAGAGTAAAACAACCGCATTGAACGCCTAATTTGAATGTTATTTCATAATTCCTAATTTGATTTTTGTTCAAGGCCGCCATCACGCCGCCATATTATTTTACTAGCAATGTCAAAAGATATTAAGGTTTGAAAATATGAAATTCCTTAAAATGAAGATTGTGATGAAAGCAAGTTATAGGAAAATCATTTTCCAAAACAAACAAAGCAAATGATTGAATACTATACCAGGTTTTGGCCTAAACTCGATATATTTTTGCATTTTCTTTTTATAATTTGGATTGTAAAATTAATTCATACGTAGATAGAAAAATAGTTAATTGAGAAGACATAAAAGCTATTGGTTGAGTCATCCTTCCATTTATCAGCCATAGGACGTCCACTGCTGGACATAGGCCGCCCCTATAGATCTCCAATAAGAGCGCATTGGTTGAGTAACTGTAACTTAATTTTTTAGTTTTTTTTTTTTCACGACTTGAAAAGACATTTTTTTTATAAACCTTTCATCGGTCCGCTAGTAAAATATTAAAATGAAATCTACCCTCCCGCCCGCTATCGGTGCCAGACGTGTTAACTCTATGGTTTTCTAATGTAATTTTTTGTGTCCACTCAAGTAGGTGCGTATAGAAAAACATGTTTGTCTATGGTCGAGAGTGTAAACAACAATTTGGTAAACAAACTTTTTTTAATGCGAAAATGGACAACGATATTCTTAAATGATATTGCGATGGTATTGGGAATTCAGCAGCGTTCTGCGTATAGCTTCCCATCCGCCGACTTGTGTGGTGTTTAGTATACTCGGATCGAGTGCAGTCAGATGGCTACTCGGACGCTACTCGTATTGATACATAATATTGATTAGTTTAGGTTAAAATTTACTTATTCTTATTCGTAAAGCCAGCATAATTATAATCTAATCAATCTCATAGAGTACGTGCTTCATCTTCGACTACAACATCGCTCACCATCAGGCGAGTAGGTGGTCAATCGCAGACTTATTATAACCAATCATCATAACACAAAAAATCGTAAGGGCACCTGCTAACGTTCTTAGATGAAATTCGATGGCGTATGTGAATCCAACAATCCGTACTGGGCCTGCATGGCATGGATATGGCCCTTTTTGTGGATAAGCCTATGATCAGTAGTGAACTATAGAAAAGGCCGGTACAGTTCAGATGACTCATCATATAGGAACACGTGACGCTTAACATCACACGAAAGAATTGCTTGACCGTCAATTGTATAGAAAAAAATCTAAAACATTTATCGTCTGTTGCTCAGTTTATACTTAAAGCAATGCTTTTTTATCCATCCCATAAAAAAACGTATAAAATACTCTATTTCCGAATCGTATCTAGCCTTAAAACACCATTAACTCTTCCCCATTGTTACGAACGGATAACCTCAAAACGGCGGCCATCTTGACATTAATTTGACAGCTGTCAAAACAGCATTTGGGCCGCCATGATGGATAGCCATTTTTTGTTTATTTGCTCACGGTTGGACAATTAGGTAGCTACTGTTAAACTATTGTTCTTATGAATAAGGAAGTATGTTAGTATGTCTTTTGATTTATTTTAGAAAAGAGTACCTAAAGATAGTCAGAAAGTTTTTTTTTTCTTACGAATCTCTTCATTCCTGATTCGATCTCGTAGATCCACAGATCAGGGAACAAGGTTGTTCCCTTGTTCCCTTGTTTCCCTTGTTCGCGGGAGGCATGAGTTTTACGGGCGGGTGTGCCCCGGCGCGAGTCTCTCTGGCTCCCGCGCATACCTATATTTCGGCTTTTGCGCAGCGTTCTGCGTATAGCTTCCCATCCGCCGACTTGTGTGGTGCTTAGTATACTCGGATCGAGTGCAGTCAGATGGCTACTCGGACGCTACTCGTATTGTGTAAACACGTAATCTGAGTGCATTAAGACGCCGATGATGTGTTTACATGATACAATACAATGCAATTCATTTATTGGTAACTTCAGTTACATGTCATAAAAAATAATAATAATAATTCACAATTCGTTCCATTTGATTAAACGTTATATAAAATAATAATAATAATTAGAAACAAATTGTTATCACAATTTTAACATAAGTATATAGTATCAATAATTTTATAATTATAAAAAAAATTGGTAGTCGTTGTAACCCTTTACAACCGGCTCAATATAGGCATAAAATCATCAAAAAAAAATTGACTGGAAAACCATGGTGATTTTGTGAACGCAACCGGTTTCATACGATCGTGCGGTTACCTGCTCATCCCGCACGAACGTATGAGACCGGTTGTGTTTACAAAATCAATATGGTTTTTGCGCCAATTTTTTTATCGATCCTCACGATTGTATTGAGCCGGTTGTAAAGGGGTAAGACCATTTTGCAACGTAAATTTATAGTAACGCTTCTTTGAGTTTCAAAAAATCGTTTATGTCATAAAACTGTTTGATCAATAACCATGTTTTTAGGGTTCCGTACCCAAAGGGAAAAACGGGACCCTATTACTAAGACATCGATGTCCGTCTGTCCGTCTATCCGTCTGTCTGTCTGTCTATAACAGCAAATACTAAAAACAAAATAAAATAATTATTTAAGAGGGGCTCCCATACAACAAACCTGAATTTTTGGACGTTTTTCGCTCTATATTAATAATGGTACCAGGTAGATGCTTGAAATTTCCACAGAATATTTAGTTTTATATTCTCTTCAATAATAAATAATAAAATTAAATAAAATAAATATTTAAGGGGGGGCTCCCATACAGTACGGAACCCTACGTGCGCGAGTCCGATTCGTACTTGGCCTATTATTTTATCTACTTTAAACGACATGACGGAAGGTGCATTGCGCACTTGCTCAGGGAGTCTGTTATAGAAAGCAGAGCCCGAAATGTACACTAACTTCTCGGACCTAATACGAGTAGCGTATGAAGCCGAGCTCTATACGAGTCCACTCGTACCTACTGTAAACCCGGCTTAAGGCTCGCTGAGTTTTGTGTGACACGTTGACATTGTATCATAAATCATAATGTAATAAGTGTAATAATACATTATAATGTCCATACAATGTACCTACCTAATAGACTCGATCTTAAAAAAGTCTAGAATAGGCATAATTACTAAAAAATATAATTAGTCCGTTAGACTATTAAAAAATATTTAACACATATTTTTTCTTTTGTCAATTAAACAAAAAACTATGAAGATATAGTTCGTCAAAGTTCCGCGTGACGTCACAAGTGCCATACAAATGTATAAACTTCTGTAAGAGAGGTGACGTCAGGACCCCAACTCCCAAACTTTGTCAAGGATTATCTTTGTCATTTGTTGATTGATCAACAAAAGAAATAATACGTGTCCAATATTTTTTGATAATCTAACTCACAGACTAATTATAATAATGATTTTATTATCCAGTCATCATTATGAATTATTCCTTGATTTTAAACAAAAGAAATGTACCTTTTTCATTTTAATCTAAAAATGACTCGATAAAACAAAGTTGCGGGCAAAAGCTAGCTAATTTTATGAAAAAGATTTATATTTATAACTTTGTGCCACTGGGTCAAAGGCGTAGCATAAAAATTAAGATTTTATCTGTTTAACAAATTAATAATAGAGATAACGGTTTTGTTAAATTGATGAATGAGTGGGAGATGTACCAGCTATTTTATTATTGAGTTCTGTGCTAGAGGCTTGCATTTGCTAAATTGCTAAGCATATTAAAGTAAGATCGGGTGGCTATCCCTGGTGTCAGAGTGTTTAAGCTGTCTGAAGACTTCTTTCTTACAAGGCTTAGTTATATCATCCGAGCCAAGGAAGCGCTCTGTTGGAAATGCCACCCGCGGTCACCCGTCCAAAGACTGATTTTTTTTGGTGATTGCTCACGAACGCCTAGTCGTAATACGCTTTCAGCGTTATTAATTACCTTAATTTTATTTCTAATAGTATTGATATAAAAATAAAATGTAACAAACCATGTATGTAGGTATTTGTGGTTAAAGTAAACACTAACTCTACATAATTTAAGTATGTAATTATAATTATGATCAAACACTGAGGAACTGACCCTGTACAAAATAGTAAGAAAAAATACTTGTCTTCATAAAGTATTTATATTGTATGTACTTCAAAATATACACAGGTATTTGTACCTACTTTATAATGACATAACATAACAACGTTATAAAGCTATTTAGTAAAATAAGTACTTACTCACATTCAATGACAGAGTTATTTACCAAGCCTAAACTGTTCCAAAATAACAGCCACCAAACCGTAATTTGATGAAACAACTAATAACCAATTAACCCAAAACAAAAGACACTAACAGAAAATTACTCAACGCGTTCCGTGAAACGGAACGTCACCCCACAAACACGCCATTTATTGCCCTGTAATTGAGTCAAAAATAGTCCCAACCGACAACTAAGGACGTATCGGCCACGTAAATACATCGACAGCGACATTACACCGCACTAATCACGTATTAAAACGCTAAATGCTTCCAGAATTAAACGTCTCAGAAGCACCGATGCGTGAAACGGAACGGCGCGCTTGACAGTTGCTTTTTTTTTCATGTCGGCGCCAAATTCTCTGTCACTCTGACAGATATGATTTACGCGTACGCTCTGATATAAATACGCCATCGAGATCGGCCTAATAAAAAATGTTGTGAATTAATAAAATTTAATATGCCCGACCACACACGCGGATTGAAAGGATTGTTTTTTTCTCGTGTTAATAATAGAAGTCTAATTGGTGATGAATTTAATAGGTGCCGTTGTCTAAAAATACAACTGCGATTAGATTTGTGTTCTGATGTAATCCATACGGTCAACACAGATGCTTCAAGCTTTTTAATCTTGTAGTTCAATCTTTTTTTTTTGGCCACTGCGTTAATTTATTAGTTTTATTACTAAGACAAAATGTTTTGTTTTTTTAGAAAAACGCACAACGCGTTGATATCTTTTCTTTAGCACTTTGTCTAGATCTATTTAGCAACTTTTTATTTTTGATTATTTATGTATTTTAGGATTAATTGATGATTTCGATAATTGAGGATTTTTTTTTTGTAAACGATAGAATACAGGATTCTAAATATTAGGTACATATGCCAATTATTACGTAAACTTTAGGACTTTTAAGAGAGTTAATGAACCTTATCCGTGATACAACTATGGCTATGTCAGAGTTGGTTCTATAGTAAAAGTTCTTCATTATGATGAGTTCAGTGTTCATATATTGGCTTATTACAGAGTAGGGCTATTTTTCAGTCATCATTTCATCATCATCATTATCATTTGTATTGTGTGTGTGTTTGTCTGTTTGCCTTACAAATAAACTCAAAGTAAGCCAACGTACTATGTGAGGGCTATGCTATGCTGGAAGAAATCGCTTTCAGCGATAAGGCCGCAGTTTGTTTAAGCTATGTTAAGTGTATTGTTTTTCTATTTTCTGATTTTGATGTGAAGCAATAAAGAATTATCTATCTATCTATCTATCTATGCTTGGAGTTTTTCAACAAGAGGTGTGAATGACAGTTTGCTGGGCATGGTAATAGAAAGGATCTGGAAAGTTCCTGAATGGAGATTACGTACCTACCGACAACGTAGCGTAGGATGTTTATCAACGTATCGAACCGATGATCTAGGGTTGAACTATGTCCAGTAGTAGACGTCGTAATTCTGATATGAAGATGATCATAATTTATTTTCAAGGTTTTAATTATTTCTTTACGAAGTATCTATGGAATACCTATTACCAAAAAATTGGATACTTTATGTTGAAATCAACACGACATACGACTATAAACAGAAAAAAAACATCAATTAACTTCTTAACGTCAGTCAAAGTGACTGACAAAAAATTGTCAGTCGCTCGTGACAAATCGAGCTCTAAAGGCATTTTTACACGGTCAAGCCGAAGATAAGTAAAGACTTGACGGATGGGGCTTAATAGCGCAATTAATATAAGTCTAAGTAAGATAAATCTTAGTTTTTTACTGTTTTAAAACGGTCAAGAGGAAGGTAGTGCTTTTTGAGCTTTCATAGAGCTATAGATTTGAACATTTTTTTTTTGTTTTTATGAAGTCTAAAAAAATACAATACTACTTATATGTACAGGCTAAGACTACTACTACATAAAAAGCAATTCATCCACAGACCCCTGAAGGTCTAAAGATAATCCAAATGCTCAAGCCACTGCTAGCTGGCAGCGTGCCCAGCATGCTGGCAGCAATGCCACGCTGGATGGCAATTCTTATACGTTGAGCCAAACAAACTCCAGCATTGAATTTTATGTAGGTATTTTAATTCAGAATTTCGATTCATAATAACTTAGTTTTTAGATTTTACCACACCTACTAAATTTTGTCATAAATATAATTGTTAAAAGAAAGTTTGCGCGTATTTTCTTAGGTTGAGTTTTAAACCAGCTACCTACCCATTGTATATCAAAATCTCATAGTGGTATCCCAATGTAGCTTTTTAAGCTATCAGATAAAAATAAAATTATTTTGGAAAAAAAATTGTACTCAAAATTAATGCGAATAATTTATAAAAATAAATTAATCCTTTTTTATCATTATTTATTTATGTTGAAATTAAGTCTTATTAGAGATCCATAGGGGAAGCCTATGTCCAGCAGTGGACTTCTTATGACTGATGGATGGATGATGTTTTATACAAATAAACCACCAAAATTATATCGTGTGTATATATCTAAAGAACGTGTAAAGCAGTTTGTTCCTCTTAAAACGTTAAACTTTAAAAAGTTATCGGATGAAATTGCTCAACATCCGTCAAGATATTCGAGCAGCCATAAAACATCTCGAGGTGTTATCGACTCGGGTTGATGAAGTTTGATTTCTTACTAATTCTACGTTTTAACTATTTAACAGGTTAGGTAGAGCGTTAGGCGTTTGATCTAAGCAAAAGCAAAATCAAAATAAAGCAAAAGATTGGCTTGTTAAATTTTAGGCCCTGCTAATTTTAACCCTTTAGATAAGTCATAAGTAATTTATTAATAAAATGTCAATTTACACGTCATAAAAAATATTACATAACTGTAACACAAAAAACATCATTTTTTTACACAGTGAAAAATTAATTACAATATAATAATAAAAATAATAACAAAAAATATTTGTGTTAAAAATTCATGTCATAAACTCGTAACAATATGTATACAATAGTACCAAAATCTAAAAATGTCGACACATAAAAACATATAAATTGAATAATTCATTAGTAATTAATTCATAGACATGTCAGAGGTCTTCAGGCGGCTTATAAATTCTGACACCAGGGCTAGCCACGCGATCTACCTATCTATACTGTTAGCCGCATAATCGACTCTCCGAGTCGATTGGTATCGGCACATCCCTAACGCGCGCCAAGAGAGGGCACAACACTAGCGACGCTACAGATTTAGAAAAGGAACGAGCAATGGCGCGCATTAGTATCTTTTGTAATATTGATAACGATTAGATTAAAAGTGTAATTGGTGCTATACCAGACTTTATAATACGCCCACGATCGACCACTAACAAAATAAGGGAAATCAAGCGCATCCTTTATTAGTTCAGAAGTGAAATGAACCAAATTCAATGATTTAATAAGCACCGGCCGGCTTTCGGCGCTTGCGTTTTCTTTCTGTTTTAGGTGAATATACGGTTGTTTATTACGAAATCATCTATTACTGTTGGTACCAGCTGTAAAAAGCATCGAAAACAGTAAACATTTACTTCACGTAACACGCAAGATGTGAAGCTGTGTTGTAATTGCGTCGTAGAATAGACCGGCACAAAATGTTCAAAACGTATGGGTAAAAATGCCTTGAAATCGTGAAGAAAGTACGTGAAAACTGTTATCTCGTCTTATGTTGCCGTGTGCTAGCTGTGGAACCCGAAATACTGTGAAATATGTGTGGAAAAAAGTAAACTACGACTAACTGCGTCATTAGTTATCACAGTGGCTTGTAAGTACTGAAATATGACGCAATATCATCGAATACAGGTAAATTTCTGAATTAATTACGTAGTATGACCCCCAAACCAGGTATTAGTGATACCAAAGTGCAAACAGTGAGATATCTGTACTTATCTAAACTTTAGATTGTTGACATATTCTGGGGTCATTGACCTACACAGTTCATTATCAAAGGTCAACTGGGTGTTTGTTTCCAAGCTTGCAGAATGACCATAAAGGGCCATAGACTGAGCTCTAAGTTGCATCCATGCTGCATTATATGTATCGTTCTTTGCCAGTGCAAGCCTACAATATGATAATGTAAGTAGAAGTGTTTTATTACCAATAAATACTGGAATGGAGCCTGGCCAACATAGCCAGTGACAGAATGAACTAGCTGTGTCATTTATAATGCACTACATTGTGGAGATAACATGGTAAGAATTATATTAGGTACGTGGAATGATACTCAGTCACAGTATGAAAATCAGATATGATTGTACTGCGGAGGTCTCAAGGCACACTTCACTGGCATGACCTGCTAAGGCTGACTGGTGACAAGCAGTGACTGAAAGTATTCCTGCCTGTGGTTGTTAATTCTTGTTAAATGTGAGTAGTGGCACTAATGATTGTACTGTCATCTCTAATACAATTTCATGTCAAGGTTGGTCCGGATAATACATTAGTAAAAAATGCAATTTCATCGGAACGTTGGTCCGGACAAGACACATTTACTACCCGGGGTGAGAATTTATGTTTGGCTACTGTGTATCACACAAACTACCATGTGCATGACTGTTTTATATAGTTTCAGCCTACTCTGATGTGACTGAATTATATGGTCACTATTGGTCACCCATCCATAAAAGTTCAGAATTTTGAATGTGACCGTGAAATACAAAATTACAAAAGTAAGTTCATAAAGTGGCTTATACTTGTCTGCACATAAGTATATCATTTTCATGTATTGCCAATATCATAGTGTCACACAACTATAATATTAGTGACGAAATTCCATGGCCACCCATCCAAAAAGGTACATCTGTAAACATGGTAAGTGAAATGTGAAATTGCAAAGGCACATATTATTGTTGAGATAGACTTAGTGGACAGGTCTATTGGTAATTTTGTATATCATTTGTAGTCCATGTGTCTCAACATTTTCATCGAAAAATATAAAAATATTGTTAAGGCTGTACGCTCTTAAGGGTGTACGACTTAAGGACATCATGTTATTGTTGTACCTTGAGTAACCTGAAACACTTTGGGCTGTAAAACTACTACTGTTTAACCGAGCCAAAATGTTGACCCCAATGGGCTGACTGACATGTCCTAGTGTCAGAATTTCGGATGGTGACATGTATCATGTAAATATTTGGAATGTTCTATGACTAGTCAGATTAGAAGCTAACAAAACAATGTGGCAGTGTTAACAATGAAATGGGACACGTTATGGGCGAAGTGATTTGCTGTAATATTTTTTACAGGCGTCATCAAATTTTGATTTATGTTTCATAAATGAACAGTTATAACAGTGTATGATGATGGTTTTTGATAACACTATAATGTATTGTTTATCATTTTCATGTCCAACGGACGAGAGCGGAGTACAGAAATGTGTTATGACAACAATACCAAGGAATATACTCCACCAAAGCGAATGGACCTTGAGCATCAAGTGGATGGACGGTGTCCACCTCACCGAATGCGAGACACTATGACGGCATATTCCTCTGACGATTGAGGCGTAAGTTATCAGCAAGGACATTCGAAGGTTAAGTATGGAATGGACTATAGAAACCAGTGAGTTACTATAAAATGTAGTGGCCTTCCAACAGGATTGATTTTATGTCGAGTTATCAGTTGCGACAGAATTGACATTGATTGATTGATACGACAGAGCACCGATTCAGCGCGAGACCATCAACATGATCATCCTCAGCGACAGAATGGGTGTGTGACGCATAGCATCACATGAGGTAAACATTGTTATTATCGTCAGGGCCTGTAAGGAGCATGGTGTATGGGGTACGTCATCAGTCATCATTATTACGATTACAGTTGGTGAATTGTAATTCTTGGAGCTGACTCGTGCATGAGGTAATCATTGATTATGAACAAAGCCTACAAAGGCCAGTGGTGATCATAGCTGATCAGGATTTGAGCTGCCATATATTACTAATAGCTTTACTACTGTACTGAATTTTATTAGCCTACTGCTGAACATAGCCTACCCACAAAGGCGGTTGCCGAATTGTTGCCTATCCTGTGCGTTTGGTACTCAACGTCGATGATGACCATTGTCGATCGTACCGACTGTGGCCTACTAAAATGTGTTAAGGTTATCATCATTGATCACGCTAACTGAAGAATTATTTTCGGTGGTCATGGCTGATTGTAATACGCAGAACGTAGCTCGAGACAAAATGATGATCGCTGTCCTGTATGAGTAGGGCTGTAATCAGAATCGAACTTGGACAGCTTAAGGTGACCATGCTTAATCGTATTAAGTGTAAGCCTATCTACAGCATCGAGATCAATTGTATGGGCTCTTTGAACCTCTGTGAGCGTGATCCTTCTATAAACGCATTGGTGAGTAGTCATGATAATTTTAGCTCTCTGTGAGTAACTTGGTAAGTGGTTATGGCAACTGTGGTAGGAAGGTCCCTGACCTTCACAAGGCGTGTTACCTGATGCTGAAGTCTCTCCGCGAGACAGTCTGTTCTTCATCGAACGGGACGTGTACCTGAAGTCTCTCCGCGAGACAGTCTGTTCTTCATCGAACGGGACGTGTACCTGAAGTCTCTCCGCGAGACAGTCTGTTCTTCATCGAACGGGACGTGTACCTGAAGTCTCTCCGCGAGACAGTCTGTTCTTCATCGAACGGGACGTGTACCTGAAGTCTCTCCGCGAGACAGTCTGTCCTTCATCGGACGGGACGTGTACCTGAAGTCTCTCCACGAGACAGTCTGTTCTTCATCGAACGGGACGTGTACCTGAAGTCTCTCCGCGAGACAGTCTGTTCTTCATCGAACGGGACGTGTACCTGAAGTCTCTCCGCGAGACAGTCTGTTCTTCATCGAACGGGACGTGTACCTGAAGTCTCTCCGCGAGACAGTCTGTTCTTCATCGAACGGGACGTGTACCTGAAGTCTCTCCGCGAGACAGTCTGTCCTTCATCGGACGGGACGTGTACCTGAAGTCTCTCCGCGAGACAGTCTGTTCTTCATCGAACGGGACGTGTACCTGAAGTCTCTCCGCGAGACAGTCTGTTCTTCATCGAACGGGACGTGTACCTGAAGTCTCTCCGCGAGACAGTCTGTTCTTCATCGAACGGGACGTGTACCTGAAGTCTCTCCGCGAGACAGTCTGTTCTTCATCGAACGGGACGTGTACCTGAAGTCTCTCCGCGAGACAGTCTGTCCTTCATCGGACGGGACGTGTACCTGAAGTCTCTCCGCGAGACAGTCTGTCCTTCATCGGACGGGACGTGTACCTGAAGTCTCTCCGCGAGACAGTCTGTTCTTCATCGAACGGGACGTGTACCTGAAGTCTCTCCGCGAGACAGTCTGTTCTTCATCGAACGGGACGTGTACCTGAAGTCTCTCCGCGAGACAGTCTGTTCTTCATCGAACGGGACGTGTACCTGAAGTCTCTCCGCGAGACAGTCTGTTCTTCATCGAACGGGACGTGTACCTGAAGTCTCTCCGCGAGACAGTCTGTCCTTCATCGGACGGGACGTGTACCTGAAGTCTCTCCGCGAGACAGTCTGTTCTTCATCGAACGGGACGTGTACCTGAAGTCTCTCCGCGAGACAGTCTGTTCTTCATCGAACGGGACGTGTACCTGAAGTCTCTCCGCGAGACAGTCTGTTCTTCATCGAACGGGACGTGTACCTGAAGTCTCTCCGCGAGACAGTCTGTTCTTCATCGAACGGGACGTGTACCTGAAGTCTCTCCGCGAGACAGTCTGTCCTTCATCGGACGGGACGTGTACCTGAAGTCTCTCCGCGAGACAGTCTGTTCTTCATCGGACGGGACGTGTACCTGAAGTCTCTCCGCGAGACAGTCTGTCCTTCATCGGACGGGACGTGTACCTGAAGTGTCTCTCCGCGAGACAGTCTGTCCTTCATCGGATGGGACGTGTAGCTGATGTCTCTGCCACGAGACAGTCTGCCAGCTATGGTAGGACGTGTAGCCAAATCTCCCAGTCAGATTGAGGCTGTCAGCTATGATATTGACGATCTTGTTTCCGATACCGTTTCAATAACATTGGAAAGAGAGTACCAGACATCTGGTCGTAATATCTTCGAGCAGCGCGACAACAGCTGCTCAACTACAGCTGGCGAGTCCAGAGGCGCTGCATCCGCTTCAGCGCCCGAGCCGGTGATGCTGTTTCAGAGCGGTTGCCGACTGCGGCGACATCTGGACGAGACTGCATCACTGCACCACGGCTCTCCACACGACTACAATGCACGCTTGGAGCGATACGGTGACATTGTTCTATACTGTATGGTAACATCCACCTGTGGGTCTGTATAACATTATTTTCTAACCCTGGAATTGGATATCGTTTAGAATTTCAATTCAAGTTTAAGTCAAAGGGAGATACTTTAAGAAGTCCACGACACAACGAACCAAAATACATTCCTGATGTTGCAATGATTTGGTTCGTCTGAGTGGCTCGAGATTCGCAAAACATTCAGTCTTGTTATATGATGTTAATCGACCGAAAAGTGTATCCTGATGTCACTTACCATTGAGGCTGAGGCTTGAGGCTGAGTTCACAACCTCTTCAGAATGAGGACCTGTGTTTAACGTTTGTTGTTTGTGAACAGTTGCTGCCCATGGCTCAGTTGCTCCTGTGTTCAGTGCAGGAGTCCAGTTGCTGAGAGTGCCACGGGGACGTGGACTGTGATCAGGATGGCCGAATCTGTTAGCCGCATAATCGACTCTCCGAGTCGATTGGTATCGGCACATCCCTAACGCGCGCCAAGAGAGGGCACAACACTAGCGACGCTACAGATTTAGAAAAGGAACGAGCAATGGCGCGCATTAGTATCTTTTGTAATATTGATAACGATTAGATTAAAAGTGTAATTGGTGCTATACCAGACTTTATAATACGCCCACGATCGACCACTAACAAAATAAGGGAAATCAAGCGCATCCTTTATTAATACGAACTTACTTATTCCGTAGGTACGGATTTTTATGTTACGATATTTAAAGTTATGGAATTTATTTGAAACTTTTACTTGCGAATTCATTCACGTTATTTTAATTTTTGTGCTATCCCTGGGACAGTATCACATAGGAACCTTTTTTTTTGAACTTCACTTTTGACAAAAAGAAGCTAGGTCACTTTTCAACCTTTGAAATAGAAATACATACATACATGCCAGAAATGGAGTCGGTCTGTTTCTGCGTGAAAGGGTAACAAACAAATCAATAAACCAACAAACAGACTTTCGGATTTATTATATTAGTAAGAATATTCAGGGCCTATAGGACTTATTTTCACCCCTCAAGGGTATGTAACAAACAACTGGTACACGTACTGTACTGTACCAGCATTTTTAATAGTCCTCTGCAAGACGTAGGCCTACCTACGAAAGGTGATTGGGCCATATCCACCACGCTGGCCCAGTGCGAGTTGGTGGATTCACATCCGCCATCGAATTTCTTCTACGGACGTATGCAGGTTGCCTCACGATGTTTTCCTTTACTAAAAAGCCAGTGATGTGAAATTCCGTTCATAAATTCCAAAGAACTCATTGGTATGGGCTGGGATTTGTAATTTTGTACCCAATGGCCTCACGATTGTAAGGCGGGTGTCACAACCTCTAGACCACCACGGCTTTAGGCATAGGACTTATTTAAGTCAAGCTAGAGACACTATAAGCTCAGAACTTATCAATAAAATCAAAGTATCGAGTTCTTAATAGGAGTCAAGCGAGTGACGTCATTCCCACGCGTGGGCTGGATGGCTCTATACAGCGAAGACCTCACACGAAGACTGCCGGATTATGGTCGTAGCACACTTATCACCACTCATTTACGGAGTGTTTCTCTGTACCTATTCATCAATGATCGACTTTTACCATTAGACCAACCCTGAAATTGCAAAAAAAACGGTGTTTTAGTACCGTACCCAAAGGGTAAAAACGGGACCCTATTACTAAGACTTCGATGTCCGTCTGTCCGTCCGTCTGTCGGTCTGTCACCAGGCTGTATCTCATGAACCATGATAGCGAGGCAGCTGAAATTTTCACAGATGATGTATTTCTATTGCCGCTATAACAGCAAATACTAAAAACAGAATAAAATTAATAATTAAGGGGGGCCCCCATACAACAAACCTGATTTTTCAGTCGTTTTTAGCTCTATATTAATAATGGTAACAGGTACTCGTAGATGCTTGAAATTTTCACAGAATATTTAGTTGTAAATTCACTTCAATAATATAAAATAAAATTAAAACAAAATAAATATTTAAGGGGGGCTCTCATACAGTACGGAACCCTCCGTGCGCGAGTCCGACTCGTACTTGGCCGATTATTTTTCTCCATTTCAAGCTTGTTCTTCCGATTATTGCAAGTTTTCGACTAAGTATTTTCATTTTATTTCGTATAGGTTTGCGTTTGACTACACACTAAGTTCGTATAGGCCGGGTGGCTAGACCTGGTGTCAGAGTGTTTAAGCCACCGAATGCATCTGACACAGTTAAACGGTTAAAACAACTGGCACTTACAATTTAAAGTATCATCCGAGCCACGATAGCGCTCAGATGGAAATGCCACCCGCGGTCAGCTATCTAAAGACTGACCGTACTGAACTGCAGAATTATGGTTGTAGCACACTTATCACCACTCATATACGGAGTGTATCTCTGAATTCATCACTGATTAACTTTTACACAGGACCAATCCTTAAATCGCAAAGAAAAAAGGTTGAGGTTATTGTCGAGGTTCAATAAATATTTTTGTAGAGAAGTAAAAGCGGTTTATAATGGCACTAGCAGCCTCTCTATTTTTTTTTAAATATACTGTAGCCTATGACACCCGGGGATTGTGTAGCTTCCCAACAGTGAAAGAATTTTTCAAATCGGTTCAGTAGTTTCGGAGCCTATTCAATGCAAACAAACAAAACAATCAAATCTTTCCTCTTTATTATATTGGTATAGACAAATGCATTCTAGTCCGATTATTGCAAGTTTTCAATCAAATTATTTTTAGGTCATTGTTCTTTATGGATAAACTGCTTATCAGTGCATTATTTAGGGTAGATGCACCGGTTGTGACTATTTTAGTACCATTTGTGGCCACTTTGAATTTTAAGGATTGAAAAGAAAATTTTATGTTAAAATAATATTTTTAAAGAAATTTTCAAACATTTAGATTCACAGAAACAATATTCATGGTACTACATTGTTTATAATTATCATTTATGCAATAATTTTGACACCAAATGGCCACAACCAGGTCAGTTGCCACCACCGGTACACCTACAATACCATTCAGGATTAAGTTTTTGGGTACAATAGTCTTACTTATTTTTCCACTAAGCTTGTATGGTCCGAATCTTGGTTGGTGCGAGTTGGTGGTCAAGCGCGGACTTATTCGCGTTAAAAAAAAACATTAAAAGAAACGTCACAGCCGCCAAGTTGTATAATTCGGACTTTACCAGCAACTTTATATTAAAAGTTGAAGTGTAAAATGTATTAATACCTCTAAATATGTAAAATGTATAAACTGTATATTTACCATTTAAAACTTTTATAAGAAAATTGTATGTATGTCTATAAGTTGAAATGTTGTTTTGGTCAATAAATATTTTTAATTTTTTTTTTTTAACTCACCACGGCCGCAGCCGCGGTGTCGGTTTGACATTGGTCATTAGGGTGGAGTGAAAAACACTTTTTTTAAATTTTAAAACTCCTGTATTTCCTATCATTACCCTATATGTTTAGGAGTATTTGTGCAACATGTAAGCTTTCTAAGTTAATATCCTAAGGTGGCGCGTTGAACTTGAAGTTTGAAAAAATGTTACTTTTTGGCACATTCCCAGAACCTAATTTCTGTAAACATTATCACATAATTCACATTAAATACTCATAAAATATGTAACTATATAAAACAAACATTAAATGAAACAAGCTTAAATTTTGCACAAATACCCCTAAACATATAGGTCAATGATTGGAAACACAGGAGTTTTAAAATTTAAAAAAAAGTGTTTTTCATTCCACCCTATTGGTCATATCATGGATGTACTACATATAATATAGCTAATACGTATGTATAGGTATGTATATCTGATGTAAAGTAAATGTTTAAAAAAAATTCACTTAGGTCATGTGTCTTTTGTTTTGAATTTGAATAATCATTCAAGTTGCTTATAAATAAATGTAACCGTTTCAAAACCGTTTTCAAAGTTTACATGCGTAGGTACACCTCAGCGTGATTGTGATATTCTTTTTGTAAATCTTTTGGGTACCCAAGGTAAAGGCTTGGGGGCCCACTGGTTTCCAGTAGGTATTAAAACACAAATTAAGTCCTTTCATAATTTATATTGTGAAAAGGTAAACTAACCGCGTCGCCACGAGACCACAGCTGCCGATCCGTCAAGATTGGTCTCACTTTTCAACCGACTTCCAAAAAGGAAGAGGTTCTATGTTCATGTGGTGGTATGATTTTTTTTGTGTATCTTCATCGATAATTTTGCCAATTGTGAACCGAATCGATAAAATCTTTTTTAGTTCGAAAGGGTATACCCCTGAGGTGGTCCCATTTAAATTTTACAGAAATCGGTTCAGCCGTTTTTGATAAATCATCAATAATGTACACTATTCGAGTGAAATATTTTTATATTTTGTACAGGAAGGAAGGCGGTTATGCCATTTTTTTGCGAAAAATAATTATTAGCCGCGAGTCTCGTTTTCGCTGATTTAGTTATTATTAACAATTAATTAACAATCCATTTATTTAAGCTTAAAAAACAATATTATGGTCAAGAAAAAAAAATCTATTAATCTTTAAAAAAATAAGCTTAGCTTTAAAGCTGTCTGAAGTAAACAGATTTCTGCTTTTTATAAGTAGTTTTCGCATACTTTGCGACTTTGTGAGTGCGGCCGACGCCATTTTTAGCTCAAACTTAGCTTGAGTTCAAGTGATTTTATCACCCGTTCTTTTCTTTCTTACATCCGTGGTCTTGCGCCGGTCCTCGCGTCAGCCGCGTGGGAGGAATGGCTCTATAGACCTCACACGAAGTCGATATAGTTGTCAATCGCTCACCCGCTTATACAGGCTGATACCATACTGTTTATTGTGTATTTATTCATATTTATTTCATTATATTGTATTTGTTTTTCATTATATTGCTAACAGATAAACTTTAGGCATTTTTTTTGCAGTTTTAAACTAGTGATTGGCAGAGATGGCAAATGTGAATACCTACCATGCCAAAACCTTCAAGAATAGGCCTATGTCCGTTAATTTCAGGTATGGGGCATCAGGCGCGTGGGAGGAATGGCTTTATAGACCTCACACGACGTCGGTATAGTTTTCAATATCTCACCAGCTTATACAGGCTGATACCAAACAGGTTATTGTGTATTTATTCATATTTGTTTATTATAAAACCGCAACGACCTCATTGGGACCTACAACAAAACTTACTACAACTTTATTAACTACAACAAAATACAGTACATACTCGTACTACTTTATATGCTAAAACTACATACACTACTACTGCATAAAAAGCAATTGGATCATCCACAGACCCTTAAAGGTCTAAAGATAATCCAAATGCTCAAATCCACTGCCAGTTGGCAGCGTGCCCAGCATGCTGGCAGCATTGCCACGCTGAATGGCAATGCTTATGCGTTTTACTGCCATTTTGTCTTGCTAATTTGCTTGGCTATGCTATGTCAGTAACTTGTATTCATCTGCGGATCTCCTTATTCTTAATTCGATCTCGCAGAGAGACTCCGAGCATAGCTCTCTCCGTGGCACTTTATTGTAAGCAAAATAAGTATTTTACGTGTAAGTGAAGTAAAATAGATCACATTTATTATAAGTAAAATAAGTATTGGACTTGTAAGTAAAGTAAAAGAGATTTATTATAATAATTGTTGTATTAAAAAATATAGTATATCTAAATTATATAAAAACCTGCAAAAAGCTCGCCCTGTGAGCTATTGTAAAATAAAACCCTCCATACGGTGCCCACGCACGTATTTTGCGAAAGTCCAACTTACATTTGAATCGCAGTAGGTCAAGTTGCTAAAGTTCGTATAGGCCGGCTAACTGGCTAGCCCTGGTGTCAGAGGTTTTAAGATATTTACATTATGTAATCTGTGATTAATGTTACTATTATTTTTATTAATTGACGATGCTATTGCTGAATAACGTGTCTTGCTATTTGTTCCTTAACTGTGATGTTAATAACCGTTATAGCTGAATAACGTAATATGCTACTTTTTTATCTGTGATGATCATTTATTTTTTGTTCTTGCTTTGATGTTTGTTTTCGTTGACATTACTTTATTAGACTGATATATATTTTTTCTTTAAGTTGTCTCTATGTTATTTCTTGTATTAAATATATTTTGTGAAATCTTGAAACGTATGTAAGTACCTATTTGAGATTAGATTTAAATTACTTAAACTGTATTCTAAACATTGTTATCTGACGATTCCAAGTGCAACTGTAATGTCTACGGAATAAAGGAACTTTGACTTTGACTTTGCCGCCTGCAGGCCTCTGACATGGCTAAGCGGTTAAAACAACCGGTGCCTACAATTCAACGTGTTATCCGAGCCACGGTAGCGCTCAGTTGTAAATACCATCCGCGGTCGCCCATTCGAAGACCGTGCCGAATGTTGCTTAAAAAATTAGTTTGCTATAAAATCCTTACATAGTATAAAATAAAGTCGCTATTTTTGTCTGTTTGTTTGTCTGTATGCTTAAATCTTTAAAAATACGCAACGGATTTTGATGCGGTTTTTTTTAATGAATAGAGTGATTCAAGACGAAGGTTTTATATGTATAATACACCTGTGCGAAGCCGGGGCGGGTCGTCTAGTTAAGAATATATGTAACTATTTATTTCAAGGACAGGACTGAGTCGCAATACTACATAAAGCCCGATTACAGAGGCGCCAGCGTAATTATATTTAGCTAAATAGCATAGTTCTGTTTCTTTTTCACTTTAGGCATTCGATAGAGAGAACGCTTTTTACGTTGCTATTTAATTTACGCTGGCGCCTCTGTAATCGGGCTTATAGGGACCTTCATTTACCGTGGTTATAGTATGCAGCCACCTTTAGCAGCAACAATGAAAAAATGTTGTACCAAGTTATCTTACTGGTTGTTGTTATACGTCGTCAAACCTACACTATTTATCATTGCGCGTAAGGTGCGCACTTCAAATAAAAAGGTATTTAAGACTGGTTTTAAGAATAACTCCATTTTTTATTTATCTTATTGTTAAGTTTCGTGGGAACTGAACAAATTGGATTTATTTTATGGAGATAAGGAAGTTGGGTTCTTTGTTTATTTATTTATTTGTCTTTGGGAATTATGATGTCAGGCGCTGACATAATAATTCCCAAATTCTTATCTGAATCAGGATAATAAAGTATTAACAATTATTAGTAAAATAATTATTTTTTACGAAAAATTGCATGACCGACTTCAACCGTGTTAGTACAGAATTTGCGAATATTTCGCACGGATCGATGTAGAATTTTTACATTATTTCAACAATTATTTTATCAAAAATGGCTCAGCCGATTCCAATAAAAATTAAGTGGGACCAATTTCAATATATATTCTTTCCAATAAAAAAAGAATTATTGAAATCGGACCATTACATAAAATGTTATGCGTGGTTAAACATAAAAATATATAAATATATGCGTCGAATTGAGTACCTACTAGAGCCATCAACTAAATGTAGGCACTGTACTATTACCAGCTTTTTTGTGGTCCACTACTGAACATAGGCCAACTTACGAAGAGCGATTAGGTCATATCCACCACTCAGTGTGGATTTCTGGAATAACAGTCACCTTCGAATTTATGCAGATTGCCTTACAATGTTTTCCTTGACCCATGTGGGTACTAATACTTTGCATATCGTTTTTTAGGGTTCCGTACCCAAAGGGTTAAAACGGGACCCTATTACTAAGACTCCACTGTCCGTCTGTCTGTTCGTCTGTCTGTCACCAGGCTGTATCTCATGAACTGTTATAATTAGAAAGCTGACATTTTCACAGATGATGTATTTCCGTTGCCGCTAGAACAACAAATACTAAAAACAGAATAAAATTAATATACAGAAATACAGAAAATTTTATTCGGGACAAAACAATTAGGTACACACAAACAAAATACGGAAACAACTAAAAATAGAATAATACACAAACCAAGTATGTTACCCAATGCCTTGTTTGTAATATGGAGGGCTCCCATATTACAAACCTGAATTTTAGACGTTTCTTTTATTTCTTAGGTAGTTATAGGTTATATGTCACTCAAGTGCAACGATAACAAAAGCCAAATTGCAGAAGAAAAGGAAGATCAAATAGGACGGATGGTTAGCCCCGGTGTCCTAGTTTTTAAACCAGAGCCTTTATTTCTTACTAGCAACCCGCCCCGGCTTTACACAGGTGTGTTATACATATAAACCTTCCTCTTGAATCACTCTATCTATTTATAAAACCGGCATCAAAATCCGTTGCGTAGTTTTAAAGATATAACATACATAGGGACAGACAGAGCGGGAAGCGACTTTGTTTTATACTATGTAGATAGATGTAGTGATAGGTTCAGTGAAGAATTTAACCACGTACTACCTATAAATAGCCACGTCATTTAAAAATCCTATCACCATGGCTAGCCCCTCGGCCTATAGCTATAAACTTTATCACTGTACTAAACTGCAATTTCATCGATCTAACGTGTTAGAAAGAGAGCCGCTGACGTCACGCACCACGTCGTCTGACTCGCTCGCACGCGCGGTAGTTTTGTTGGTTTTGTTGTGTTGGATGCCATGGTATCAGACGCGCGGGCCACCCAGATGATGCTGTAGGGTTGGCAATATGACTTTTCTGGTGAGTGATTTATTTCAACTAAACTTGAATAACATTTCTTTTTCTATAATATTTACAATAATAAACTTTTTTTTAATTATCTACCTAAAAAACTCTAAAACTTATGGTAAAATAACAAAATGTAGCTATTCTGAAAACATCATTTTTTTGGCTTAAAGCTGTTAGTAGAATATTACGCATTTATTTTATATTTTTTTCTTCTGTAATGTCATAACTAACTTCTAATTTAAAACAACGTACAATATTTTTTCCCTGTTTGAAAATGTATAAGCCAACGTGGAAATATTTTTCTGATTTTTCAATCAGGGTTAAGCAAAGGAAAGTTTATTTACTTTTACTAAACGTGAGCGAAGCGAGCGTGAAAATGTTTGGGTGTTTTTTTTCATACGTATTGTACAATACGAGTACAAAACCGATGCTACACCACCGGTTCGTTCTTCAATTTTAAATCTGAATAGTAAGAAATAATATTCTGATCCTTCTTTTATTTCCTTTTTCTAAGGCTTTCGACTCGCAAACTTTTTATAGTAGTTTATAAATACTTTTAAATGGGGCCACCTGGACATTGAAAAACGCTGGTATATAAACGCTAGCATCAAGTGCTAAAACTAGTTTTTATTAGAATTAACACTTGTTATATATGTAGGCTATATTTATTTACTACTCTTTCCTTTCTCCTTTTTTTGAAACAGAAATTTTACAATTTAGATTAAGTAGGTAAAAAGAATTGCCATTGATTGGGGGATGGATTTTTATATCAGTTTTTTTAGCATCATTACGTTCAAAATGATCTCAGAAATAAGCCTTTCAATAATATGTTATAGAAATTAAATAGGTACACTAGAAAGTTAGACAAATAATAGTTTGTTTTATTATAGATGTTGGCATGGCAGCCCTATCGTATAAAATATAATTATCAGTAAACTCCTTGCAGAATTAATTTGTCAAAACATACGTCCGACGGAACATTAATAACGCGGTTACTTTATTAAATAATACGTGAAATAATCAGAGAGACGCGTTATTGATAACTTTGATAATACGCTTTTTGCATACCTAGTAAGATTTTTTTCAAGGAATCTTGGCGTCCTATATCATACGTATTTGCCGTCATTAGATAAGTATTATGAAAAGATAAGTACGGAAGACGAAAAGACTAATGAGAATGCAATAATTGACTGCCTCAGTGGCCCAGTGGTTAGTAATCCTGACTCTGGATTAAAGAGAATTAGGTTCGATTCCCACTCAGGGCAAGCATTTTTATGATGAACATAGGTGTTTACTTTGTGTCTGGATATTAGTATTTATTTATTTATTTATTTATGGGGTCACAGACCGTGTGTAGTCGAAGTCCCCCCTAATATTTATTGATAATACGCTTTTGCATACTTACTACATTTTTTAAAGTATTCTTGGCGTCCTATATCATACGTATTTGCCACCATTTGGTAAGTAATATGAATGGATAAGTATTTAGGACAAAAATACCAATGAGAATGCAATATACATTTTGTATTAAGTATTTTCATTTCGGAGTTGCATGTCTTGCATGCATTTGCTAGTGTTAAGAAACAACCTGCCAATGGACGCTCACTTTCCGTTTGACTGGATATTGGCATCGCATATTTAGTGTATTCACCAGAATAAGAATAGTCATCATTTTTAGTCATAGTGATCATCGATATGATATGTAAACAAAAAAATATAATATGTATACAAGTAGGTCCTTAGACTGGGCCGTGTCCTGATAATTTCATAAAACTTGAAATTTTCAAAACCTTGGTAATAGCGTCCTATGTAGAGGGAGTAATGTTATTTTTTTTTAAATTAGAACATCAATAAAATTCGAGCAAATTTTAGGATGTACCCATAAGCTGTCAAAATAAACAACGAAGCATAAGTTAAGAATACAATAAATTAAGTCTAGATTAATTTCTCATATACTTAAGTGAAACTGTAATTTCTCTTGAGAAGTAAAGTTCTTTAACCCAAACATTCTTACTTTTTATCTACCAAAACCTTCCCTCTTTGGAAGTCGGTTAAGAAGAAGTACATTAATTCACATCACAAAGTAAACAAATAAAATGCTAAATTCATTGAGTAAAGTCACCCGCCGGCCTGGCAAGGCAGATAAACCACTCTTACACACCATTACTTAATAGTAGGGTGACATAATAGTCTACGTTTCTAGGATAAATATTACGTTTCTAGGATAATTGATGCTAGCTCTACCTGACCTAAAGGACTTTTAACTACCTCAGAAGCAATTAAATGTTTTGCAATCATTTATCGTGATTTTTTTACATTTTAATCAAAAAAGTAACTCATGTTTTATTGCGCGATAAATCTTGTAAGTAGTACAAAGATAATGTGTTCAAACCGCGAAAGTTCAAAAACATAATTTTTTCACTTAGCAGTTATTTTGTTTTTCAATGCGTAAATTAATCAATCTAATCAAAAATCGAAACAGCAGTTCTTGAGTTATTATAAAATAGATTTTACCCGTGGCATTCACTTTAATTCAATCGTTGCTAGAGGCCCCTAGATACACTCCATCATAGAATATTTCATAAAACGGGTAAATTAGAATTTTATTTTAAAAAAAACCTTTCGGGATAAAAATCTTTAAAAAATGGCGAAAATCCCAGTTCTGATACCTACAAATACTAGTATTTGTAACATGGATAGTAAGTCTTCCGGTTCACTAGTTCATGGTCACCCTACAATGAAACACCGAATCATCGTATGGCTTTAAATCGTTTAGTTCATTGCAAACAGCCAATCTATCCGCCGTATGCTAAACTGGGAGTAGATGATAAAACCCCTACAACCCATCTATTTATATATTATTTAAAAATAAATTAAGAGAAACAAAACTTTGATAAAAATATGAATTCCATTTAAATCAGTAGTTCTTAGACACGTGGACAGAGGATATAGTTCACTGCATCATCGTAATGTTTTATTAAAACGGGCAAATTATAATGTTCCATTTTTATTTAAAAAAAAAAACCTTTTAGGATAAGTCTTTAAAAGTGGCGAAAACCCCAGTTCTAATAATATTTTTAACATTGGTTTCAGAAAATCTTTAAATTCACTAGTTTATGGTCACCCTACAATAAAACAACGAATCATCGGGGGGTGTAAATCGTTTAGTTTATTGCGAACAGCCACTCCACACCCGCCGTATGCTAAACTGGGGGTTGCTGATTGTGACCACCGAATTTCCACCCCTACAAAACATCAATTTAATATTGCTAAATAAAACAAATGAAAGCGATTTTATCTACACCTATGAAGCTCAAATAAAAACTGAAATAGTGAAAATCAGCTGCTCCATGCAAAGAGTCCATTGCCTTTCGCAAAAACGTGTTTTCTTTTTAACCGACTCCCAAAAAGGAGGAGATTCTATGTTCGTCTGTAGATATGTATCTTTTTTTGTGTATGTTCATCGATAATTTCGCCAATTGTGAACCGAATCGAAAAATTATTTTTTAGTTCAAAAGGGTATACTCGTACTCCCGAGGTGGTTCTATTTAAATTTTACAGATATCGGCTGAGCCGTTTTTGAAAAAAAACAACAATAATATAAGCAATTCGAGCGAAATATGCGAATTTTGTACACGATGAACATCGATAATTTCGCAAATTGTGAACCGAATCGAAAAATTATTTTTTAGTTCAAAAGGGTATACTCGTACTCCCGAGGTGGTTCTATTTAAATTTTACAGATATCGGCTGAGCCGTTTTTGAAAAAAAACAACAATAATATAAGCAATTCGAGCGAAATATGCGAATTTTGTACACGATGAACATCGATAATTTCGCAAATTGTGAACCGAATCGAAAAATTCTTATTTAGTTTGAAAGAGTATGCTCCAAAGATGAAACTATTAAAATTTTACAGAAATCGGCTGAGCCATTTTTGAAAAATCAACAATAATGTACACAATTCGAGCGAAATATTCGAATTTTGTACACGATGGAAGGCGGTTTTGCCATTTTTTGCGAAAAATAATTACCGTATACATACCTAATCCCTAACTCAGTATCCTTACTTATTTTATAAACCGAAAGTGTATTGGTTGGTTTGTTGGTTTATTCCTCTTTATCGCAGCAACGGAGACTTGATTTTCGGAATGGACATAGTTTGAAAGATGGAAAGTAATGGCTACTTTTTATCCCAAAAAACTAAAAGGTTTCAATGGGATGGTACAAAAACCAAAACATCACGCGGTATATCTGGTAATGTCATGAGTCAGAAAGTACATTTTTTCATTGACTTGGCATTTATTCTGTTTTATTTTTTAGGGATTATATATTTCTTTCACTCAGCAACAGAGCGGTGAATCAACTTATTTTTTGTATGGAAAATGAACATCCATACATCCATGAGCCATAGGAGGTCCACTGTTGGACATAGGCCTCCCCTATAGATCTCCAATAAGACCGGTTGTTAGCGGCTTGCATCCAGCGTTGCATGCAAAATGAACATAGTTTAATATAAAGAGTTTTTACATTACAGTGGATTTTTTTCTTTATTAACTACAACAAAACTACACTACTACTACATAAAAAGCATTGGATCATCCACAGACCTTTGAAGGTCTAAAGTCTCTAAAGATAATCAAAATGCTGCGCCCACTGCCAGTTGGCAGCGTGCCCAGCATGCTGGCTGCATTGCCCCTTACAGTACAATTTACATTTTATTTAACGTAATGACATGTACCTAATGCGAAATTCGTTTCGCCAACTCAGAAACCTTCTTTGGCTCATGCACAACAACTTTGCTTAAGATCATCACATAATCAAATCCATAGTTTACGATTTTATAAAGGACATACAGATAAACATTCATTTTTATGTATATAGACTAGTGACCCGCCCCGGCTTCGCACAGGCAGTTGTATTGTACATTTAAACTTTCTTCTTAAATCACTCTATCTAATCAAAAAAATCGCATCAAAATCCGTTGCGTAGTTTTAAAGATTTAAGCATACATAGGGATATAGGGACAGAGAAAGCGACTTTGTTTTATACTATGTAGTATGTAGTTGATGACTTTGGCTTTGAGAGTGTCATCTACAGGCTAATATTATATTACACGTTGTTCGCCGCGGGTGAAATCTAGTCCTATGTCTGTCGTGTAAAGAAACATTCCTTATATGTACCTGTACTCAAGTAGTAGGCGTTTCAAACACAGGTATATAATTATTATTTAAAAGCACAGTTGACCGCGATCCTGAATTCCGTCAGACGGAAAAACATCAAAGACAGTGTAAAATGAAGCCTTACAAGTTTTTTACACTTCGTAAACCATAGTATGTATAACAGTAATGACGTAGGTACTCATACGTTACTTGTACGCAAAATCTATACAATTATCTTTCTAAAGATATAGTAAGACATAGACCTATTATTACAAAACCTAACTGTAATTCTCCTTCAGTAATTCTAAGTAATTACTAAGCATAGGCTTCTAATTAAAGTTCTTAGTAAGTAAAGCCGTAATTACTAAGCACACTAAGTAATGACTAAGTAAAAAATGTAATACAATCACTTCACACGTAGAACTTAGTAATTATTATGTACAATTAGGTAAATAGGGTATCTGCGGATATACGTAAAAAATTGTTTAGGGATTGGAATTTTCCGGACATTTTGGTTTTGGACGGAGTGTCCGAATACGTGTCCGGCATAATTTGGCATAAAATAATTTAGTTTCAGTTTATTTATTACGAAAAATGGGTGTCACAGACACACTATTGAATGGTTAAAAACAATCTACAATACAGTAGGTATCCACTTACAGAGAAATCAATTACTCACATGTATGTATATATAAATTACCAACAATACATGACATTTTTAGGGTTCCGTACCCAAAGAGTAAAAACGGGACCATATTACTAAGACTTCGATGTCCGTCTATCCGTCTATCTTTCTGTCACCAGGCTGTATCTCATGAACCATGATAGCTAGGCAGCTTAAATTTTTACAAATGATGTATTTCTGTTCCCGCTATGACAACAAATACTAAAAACAGAATAAAATAAATATTTAAAGGGGGCTCCCATACAACAAACGTGATTTTTAGGAGTTTTTTGCTCGCTATTAATAACGGCAAGAGGAATGGGGCTCCCATACGGTACGGAACCCTCCGTGTGCGAGTCCGACTCGCACTTGGCCGATTTTTAATTCATAATAACGATCACAAAATCACGTAGATTTTACTCAAAAAATCATAAATTACATTCACATCAAATTGTAGTCAAAATTGGAATAACAAGAGTAATCACAACAAGGTGCTAGTTTATGAGTTTGTAGCAAATTCGTATCCGACATAAAAATTTGTATTATCCGGCCAAATTATAAAGTACTTCTCTTTTCTTAGGTGATGACAGGCGTGTATTATAATTATAAAGTAGATTGTTTCTCTAATTAGTGGTTTAACGAATATTCTTAGAAAGGTGGACTTGATTTTGAAATTATCTATGTACTCGTAACAATAGTTTCACGAAAGCATGTACCTACATATTTATGTATATACTAGCTTTTACCCGCGGCTTCGCCCGCGTTATATTTTGATTATGGCTAATGTTTATGTCGGCTTCGAAACCTAACCTAACCGACAAATATCAAACCTTACCTTAGAGGAATGCTTTTGTTGGTTAAGTTACGGTTGGAGTGTATATACAACAGTACAGCAAAGTTTATACCTACTTGTTCCTAATTATTGCTTTTTACAAATATTTGTGCAAAAATTGAATAAAATTGTTTCTAAGGTTTTTACGTGTTAGATTAATTCAAATTTTTTGTTCTAAATCAAATCTCTGCTTTCCATAAACTGGGCATTCCAAGATTATATGCAGTGGAGTCTCCTCTATTGTGGGTTCACAGATGCACGATGGGCTTTCCCTCAACTTAAATCGATGTAAGTATTGGGAAAACACACCATGCCCCGTCAGCACTTGAGTTATGATTCCCACTGGTGCTATTTCTCTTACGCCCTTGCATCCGGAAAATATGTTTTGGTTACCGCCGCTGTGTGTCCATCCTGATACCGCCGGTTCCACTCGTCAAGAAAGTTCTTTCGGATTTCTCGCTTGACGAATGAAACGGAGCAGTTATCGTAAACAGGTCTGCACTTCGAGTGCAGTGCTGCTTCCTTTGCTAGCTGGTCCGCTCTCTCATTTCCCTCCATCCCCGCGTGCGCTTTAATCCAATAAAGTTTCACTATTTTATTTTGTGCGTGTAGTAACTTTATGTTAGCTTTGAATTTACTGCTAAGGGATGGAGGGAAGATACGCCAACTACCGTTTCCAGTGCAGACCTGGAGTCACAAAAGATTTTTGCTTTTTCGGTAGCCTCAAGAAGTGCCAATAACTCGGCCTGGTACACGGAGCACCAATCGGCCAATTTCAGCTTGCGGGTACTGATCTCAGCGGCATCAGCCCAAATGGATAATGCCGCCCCAACTTTCCCTTTAATTTTGCTGCCGTCTGTAAATATGTTAATTTCTCGGTTAAGATTTTGCTCTAGTGCTGCTCCGTCTGCCAGGCATATGAACTCCAGCTCCTCCTGCTGCGCTGGTTGTGGCTTCTTTTCTGTCTCTCTATCTCCAGTTACTTGCTGGGAATAACCTTTCTTAGTTTCATAAAGCAAGGCTGCTTCCTGGACTCTGATATGACAGCCGAGAATTAGGGGCCGCGGTGGGATATATGGAACTGGTGGTGTGGGTGCCGCCACCTACCCTACCTTCCGCTAGGCTGTCAACGTATTGGCAGACGCAGTGGGGCTGCAGGGGAAGAGAGGTGTCGGTATCGCGATGGCCGTTCTCACTGCCCTCTGCAGTTGAAGTGGCAGGCGCTGGGCTACTATGACTGACCCGCTGCACTGGGACCAGGGCGTTGGAATGCTGTCTGACGTTCAGTACTGGTTACTCCCGAGTGGTTGATGACGATGTGTCTTGAAACACTCCGTCATTATGGCGAGAGCGCAAGCTCCGTTATGGAGCCCGAGTCTGGGCTAGCGCTGTTGAGTGCCGCGAAGGAGTGCGAAAAATGTAGGAACGTCCTAAACTTGCCATGACAGGTTATTTCTGGCGCTTAGACGGCTGCTACCGCAGCCCGCTCACTTAGTTTTTGTCCTATCCTACGGGAACTGTTAAAGTTTTTGCAATAAAAAGTGGCCTATGTCACTTTTCGTCTTTCAAACTATATTCATGCAATAAGCCAAGGCAAGTTGCTCCGTTGCTGAGAAAAAATTATTGTTAAGTCCTACGGGAACCACAATTTTTTCGGGATGGAAAGTATCCTATGTCACTTTCCGTCGTCCAAACTATGCCCACCCCAAATATCAAGTCAATCCGTTACTCCATTGCTGAGAAACAGTTATTGTCCTATCCCATGGGAATCACGAATTTACTCGAGATAAAAAAAGTATCCAATTACCACTTTCTGTCTTTTAAACCATAGGTACCTATCCATACCAAAAATCAGGTCAATCTTTTGCTCCGTTGCTGCGTCAAAGAGGAAAAAACCAAGGATTGATAATATTAAAGTATGATGATTCTGTACCATAAAGGTAGAATAAAGAAACATGTTAAACCTCTAATGATAGAAGATTTAAAAATATTTTTAATGTCAGACAAAATGACGGCCTGATATTAAACGTCATAGTAACATGTAGCATGCAGAGGGAAAATAACATTTTATCCAATTTTAATGTCAGTTGTCATTTTCAATCCATACTTTATTTCCTCTTCAAGGGGATATAATGGTGGAAAAACAATTTGTCCTCTTGCCATGCTACTGTAAAAGTCTGCAGACAATGTCACCTGTCATCTAATTACGTTTGGCTGTGACGTTTCGTTAGTCCATATTAGCGTCATAGAGGAATTAATCACTTAGCGTCTTTGTGATAGTGGCGACAGTTTCGCTTTCGATGGTTTTTGTCCTGTCCTACAGGAACTATGCAATTTTTCGGGATAAAAAGTATCCTAAAGCTCCTTCCGCCTTTTAAACTATGTCCATGCCAAAAATCAAGTCAATCCGTTGCTCCGTTGGTGCGTGAAAGAGTAACAAACCAACAAACCAACAAACTTTTCGGATTTATAATATTAGTAAGGATTACGTTTTGTTGAACGGTGTTACTTGCCCGAAAGGAAATGATTGTACTTATTCATTATGTTATGAGTAAAGTGTATGAATTTGTAAATATTATTAAAATTGTATAAAAAAACCTGGCTTTTATTTCATTTGAACGTCATATAAAGTCATAATCGATAGGAAAAGCTTTAAACGAAATTCACCGAAATCCACGATATTCACCGAAATTCTATGAAATTCTAAACGAAATCAAAAAAAAAATATTTGAAAAGTCACGTTACATTATACCTAGCCATCAAATTTAATAGAATAACAGATAAATATAGTAATGTTTTTCTTATTCTTTCTATCACGTTATGTTTTAATAGTTCTTTATTTTATAGTCAACTAGCGACCAGACCCGGCTTCGCTCAGGTGTATTTTACATATAAACCTTCCTCTTGAATCACTCTATCTAAGTATTTAAAATAACCGCATCAAAATACGTTGCGCAGTTTTAAAGATATAAGCATATATAGGGACAGACACAGCGGGAAGCGACTTTGTTTTATACCATAATGTACCTAGTGATTACTTAATCACTACTTTTGCACTAACTTTTTGTCGACTAAAGTTTCAAAAATCTAGGTAAACCCAAAAGTATCGACAAATCAAAATGAAGAGCAAAAACAGTATTTGATTACATTGATAAATAATTGAATTTCTCGGAAAAATGTTTTAAAATAAATTGGCAACACAAATGACGCCATTTGCCTCAGTTGCTCCATTGCTGGACGTTGACTTCAAAAACTTAGTAATTGGAAAACCTTTTTGGAAGTAACCTATTGTCAGGTTACCTAGGTAGTCTAGACAAAAATAAAAATATAGCGAGGTTGAATCTGACAGCTCTGAAAAACTATATTGAACTATTGAACGTGAAATTCGTGACAAAATAGCAGCCAAGATTTACTTTGTAGCACTGTTCTGTGACTTTGTAGGTACCATGGATGTAAGTATTAGAGAAACTTAAATAATCGGCCAAGTACGAGTAGGACTCGCGCACGAAGGGTTCCGTACTGTATGGGAGCCCCCCTCAAATATTTATTTTATTTTAATTATATTATTTATGATATGATTTTTATTTTAGAGTGCTTTCCACACTAGATTTTATCTCAAACACAAAGATAACTCTATATTATTTATTATTGAAGTGAATATAAAACTAAATATTCTGTGAAAATTTCAAGCATCTACCTATTACCATTATTAATAGAGAGCGAAAAACGTCAAAAAAATCAGGTTTGTTGTATGGGAGCCCTTAAATATTTATTTTATTTTGTTTTTAGTATTTGTTGTTGCAGCAACAGAAATGCATCATCTGTGAAAATTTCAGCTGCCTAGCTATCATGGTTCATGAGATACAGCCCGGTGGCAGACAGACAGACAGACAGACGGACATACGGACAGACGAACATCAAAGTCTTAGTAATAGGGTCCCGTTTTTCCCTTTGGGTACGGAACCCTAAAAATCATTGGTAGGTACTTAGGTACTATTGCACACTGAAAATTATCTTACATACCTAATTATCCATCGTATACAATATTGTTACTGTGCATAAGTAAAAAGGAGATAAAACCATAGTTAATTTTCGCAAATAATGCCACCACCGACTTACATCGTGTACAGCATTCGAATAGTTTGCACGAATTTAAGTGACATCCATGTAGGTATACATTATTGTTTATTTATCAAAAACTCTAGATTTCGATAAAATTTAAATGGGCGTACCTCGGGAGTATACTCATTCGAACTAAAAAAGAATTTTTCATTTCAGTTCACAATTGGCGAAATTTTCGATGAACATACCTACACAAAAAAAACATAAAGACTTTTTTTTTTTTTATTCTGAATAGGTTTGCGTTTGACCACATACTGCCTGTTGTTAAGCAGATATGCGGTCTAGGTTGTAGCACGCTTACCTAGAAGATACCTATTTACTCGGGATTTGAAGACGCCCACATTGTACTTTAGCGGGAAGACAGACCCAGGCAAAGCGTTCCACATTCTGGCTGTTCGTATGAGGAATGAGGATTCGAAACGCTTGGTTCTAATGCGCGGAATGTCCACCATAAAAGGGTGGCGCTTTGGTCGAGTCTGTCTAGCCTTACGATAGAAGAAAGGGGCAGGTGGTACCAGATTGTGCAACTCCTGGGCGCACTCTCCGAAGTGGATCCGGTAAAAGGCCGATAAACACGCCACTTTACGTCGATGCTCGAGACTTTGCAGCTGCGACATAGTCAGAGTGTCGTTGTCGATCAGCCTCTTGGCTCGCCTCTCAATCGACTCCAGAGCCTCCAGTTGATATTTGGCGGAGCCATCCCAAAGGTGAGAGCAGTATTCCATGCACGACCTGACTTGAGCTTTATACAGACTAAGCAGTTGCTCAGGTGTGAAATACCGTCTCACCTTAGAGAGAACACCAAGTTTTTTGGAAGCTAATTGGGCCTTTGACTCTATGTAAGAGCCAAAGTTAAGAGTCGATGAGAGTGAAACGCCTAATAGCTCCAAGCTGTCAGTTACCGGAACGGAGACACCACGGAAAGCGGGAGACAATTGGAAGGGCCTCTTTTTGGCCGAAAACAGACAGGCTTGAGTCTTCGTGGCATTAAACTTGACCAGGTTAGCATCACCCCAGTCAGAAACCGCCTCCAGACTCAAGTTGAGCCGCTCGACCATAGCCTCTCTGTGAGACTCGATCTGTGGCCCGCTGGTTCTTGCATCGGATGTGTAGCTCTCCACGACTGTACTGTCATCTGCGTACCCAAAGATTCCGGGCTTTAGCAGATCGTTGATAAGACGAACATAGAACCTCCTTCTTTTTGAAAGTCGGTTATAAATCAAGACGATCCCTCTCTCTGTTGCTTTGTGAAAGAGTAACAAACAAACCTATTTTAGAATTTACAACAATTAGTAAGGATTTTGTAGATTGTGATGTCTATTACCCGACTCAAGACTTTATTCTTTAAGGTTCTCTTGTATCTTTGAAACTATTGTCTAGTAAGACATTAGAGCTCATCAATTTTCGAACGCATCCTGGAAAGGGCGCGAACTCGCAGCCGTCAAAAGTGACAGGCCGCCATCTTGGAGGATTCCCGCCAACTCTCAATAACCCGCGGTAATTACTCAGGCGATTAGTCAAGACGTATTAGGTACTTGGGCAGTTGTTTACACCGGTGGGTAACAAACAACAGGGGATGAATACTTACGCAATGCAAATCTTGTCTATATCTAAATGTCAAAGTCCAATAAGTCCCTCAGAGAAAAAGGGTAATGGACGTGGTCCCATTTAAATTTTACAGAAATCGGCTAAGCCATTTTTGAAAAATCAACAATAATGTAAACAATTCAAGGGAAATATTCGATTTTTGTAAAACGATGGAAGGCGGTTTTTGCGATTTTTTGCGAAAAATTATTATCTACTCTAAGATGCTTTTTGTTACGTTTTGGTGTAAAACGCAGTCCTCCTTTAGCTTGAGAACTCAAAGGTAATGGGTCCGGCCTGTTCCCGTTAATTACATTCTGTGAGTCTACAAACAAACAAACAACGACATGCCCTGTACTCACTATTATTATAATTGCTACAATAACTGTAGCAAATAAATAACTGTTATTAATGCAACGAGGTTTGAGTTATGTAGGAAACTGGAAAAAACTAGATTCACAGAATGATATGAAATTACTTTATTATATACAGCTGTCCGTCCTGACTTCGCTCGGTTATGGATGAGTTATAGATATAAACCTTCTAAAATAAATATTGTAAAAGATAGTGAAAACCACATTGCAATCTTTTTAACCCCCGACGAAAAAGAGGGGTGTTATAAGTTTGACGTGTCTGTTTGTCTGTGTGTCTGTCTGTCTGTCTGTCTGTCTGTCTGTGGCATCATAGCGCCCGAACCACTGAACCGATTTCAGTTTAGTTTTTTTTAGATGAAAGGAGACTTAATCGAGAGTGTTCTTAGCTATGTTTTATAAAAATCGATTGTGCCGTTTAAGAGTTATGGTGGGTTAAAGTGGGGATGGAAGAACCAAAATTCTACAAATTTGCCCAAAATGGTTGTCAATTGAAGGTTTGTTGTCAAATATTTTTGTGTCGGGGGTTTTTTAATTAGGTATATTATGTCTAGTTTGGAAGATATTACCTATTCATCTTTTTCATAAAAAATATTACAAGTCAAACAATGTACGTTTTTAACAGAAAAATCAAATACATTCAAAATTATAGTATTACACATTGATAAATAATTAAAATTAAAATATCAACAATCAAATTATAATAACTGCCTCGGTGGCTCAGTGGTTAGTGACCCTAACTTCTGGGTCAAAGAGGCGTGGGTTCGATCCCCACCCAGGGCAAGTATTTATGTGATGAACATAAGTGTTTGCTCTGTGTCTGGGTGTTATTTAGTTACTATAT
Source organism: Hypomecis atomaria (assembly GCA_964007245.1). Lineage (NCBI taxonomy): Eukaryota > Metazoa > Arthropoda > Insecta > Lepidoptera > Geometridae > Hypomecis > Hypomecis atomaria. Next base: position 9,449,824 of record OZ023308.1, on the reverse strand, counting down.
ATATAAGTAGGTATGTATTTAAAAAAAGGTATAAAATATGTAGTATATCAGTCTCTGACAACCATATCACAAGCTTTGCTTAGTTTGGGGTCAGAGGCCGTGAGTAAGATGTCCCAAATAATTTATTTATTTATTTTATTTTATAATAAATTAAGTCAATTATGTCACGATATAAGCGGATACACAGACATACACACAAAAATAGCGGTTTTGTTTTATACTATGTAGTGATTCTACAACATTTTGCTTTGCGATGTGCACTGACTGGCTTTTATAGCCGTACTAGGTTTCGCCTACAACTTTTACATAAAACTTTGGTTTTTGTGCTATACAGGGTGGACAGCTGACGCCGACAAAAATTAAATCACAGATTTGGCTTTCTGTTTTAAAGCCATCGACATATTTAGAATTTAATAAGTAAAGATATTTAATTACTTATAAACAATTTTGTAAAACAATGTTTAGGAGCAACTCTAGTTTGACATTAGTCAAAATAGCGGGAATAACTATTTTGATGGCCTAAAGATAATCCAAATGCTCAAGTCCATTGCCATGCCAGTTGGCGCGTGCCCAGTATGCTGGCTGCATTGCCATTTGCCACGCTGAATGGCGAAGTCGGCTAAAGGCTTAGCCCAGCGAAAAATTGAAAAAAATAATCATTTTTTATAGCAAAACCAAGAAATATCCTTATATCCTACAAGATGGTGAAAGCTGAATTGCAAATTTCCAATGTGATGTAAGTAGATCAGAATATCCAAACGTGTACACATACGGACACTAAATAATTATTTTTCGCAAAAAATGGCAAAACTGCCTTCCATCGTATACGAAATTCGAATTGTTTACATTATTGTTGATTTTTCAAAAACGGCTCAGCTGATTACTGTAAAATTTAAATGGGACAATCTCGGGAGTATACCAATTCGAACTAAAAAAAAATTCGATTCTGTTCAAAATTGGCGAAATTATTGATGAACATACACAAAAAAAAAACATGCAGACAAACATAGAACCTCCTACTTTTGGAAGTCGGTTAAAAACTTTGTTTCCTTATGTAGTGATAATGTAATAAAAAGACATAAAAGACAAAAAGACATTGTACAAATAAAACTGAACTACTCAAAGTCAATTGAGCATCTAAATCGAGATAAATCTTTATGGCGTACACCTCGCACTTTTATAATTAAATTATAAAGATTGCGGCGTAATTAAGGCATAAAATTAATTATTATTGCGCTACACAAAAGGGATAAGTTTAATATTATTATTGAGAGATTTAGACCACCGCACTGAATACCAATACAGGGTTATTTGCTTACACCATACTAAGCCGAAACGGTGTGATTAAGACCATGATTATGAACAACTTCTACTATGGGTCCACCACAAAATTCGATAGCGTCATAAAAAAACATTGTTGAATCAACAAAATGAAACAACGATCGTGCCTCTCTATCGCTTGTTTCACGCTCTCGTTTGCACGCTCGACTTGGGCGGAACGTTATAATGAGTCATGCTTTTTCTTGCGTGCAGCCGGCGTTTATTTATTTATAAGACTTTATCACGTCAAAAAATCAATTCGCTTCATCCTTCATAACGCGGACCACCAGGGATTGGAATGCCCTGCCTCCGTCATTGTTTCCTGACAATTGCAATCTGGATATCTTCAAGTCAAGAGTGAATATGTATCTTCTAGGTCTACATCTTAGGTATACCATCTTCGGCTACAACTTCGCTCTCCATCAGGCGAGTTGGTAGCCAAATGTAGCCCTATTTTGCACTAAAAAAACAAATATTGTATAACTATGAAGTTGTACTGACAGACCTGATACAACTAGATATATAAACAAACGTACAAAATCGGCATTTTACATTATTACAGACTAGCTACGCCCTACGGCTGTACCGCCATCCTACAAGCTAGCTGTTATTACCATGACTATTATATTAACTTAACTAATAACAATTTCCACTGCACTTGTATTAGCTTAGCTAATGATAGGATAGTGCAAAATATACAAGCTATACCTACAGTGTAGTAGCTATAAGCTATATTTGAACAGCTTTGAAGTTTTGCCGACTTCTTGTCGATGAGGGCTTCCATAAATTACTTGGAAGGCATTTTTATGATTTTTCACCCTCCCCTCCCCTGGTGTGATATCATAAGATTTGCCTCGACACTTCCCTTCTTTTCAAAATTCGTAGTTTTACTGTAAGTGCATCAGATATATCACAAAGAGTAGGTACCTACATAAATTCCAAGGAAATGATTGGTACGGAACCGGGATTAGAACTCACGACTTCACGATTATAAGGTGGGCGTCATTACCACTTGACCACCACGTCCGATACGATCTGGATAGACAAAATCAAATCAAAGAGTTAAAATGGAGTCCTCTCACTCGTTCGCTCGATCAAAAACCACACATGAAAAGTACAACTTGTACAAAAATTCAGTAGCTACCTACCTACATACTCCAAAAACTCCTTAACCCTTCTCAACGCCATCTCGTGACAACCGTTACAAACTTCAACTGTCACAGATTCGAATTAGGAATTCCAATTATTCCCGCCTAATAAAGCGATGGTGCCAGTCGTTGACGTACTTTTAATTGGGAAACTTAGTTGGGGTGATAAAATTGGAGTAAGCTTATACGAATTATTTTGTTAGAGTATATCAATGTGTATATCAAATTTAGGTACTATCTATATGAGTATGTTTTTAAAATATGTATTTGTTATGTAGTAGGTATATCAGTCTCTGTCAGCCATATCACAAGCTTTGCTTAGCTTGGGGTCAGAGACCGTGTGTAAGATGTCCCATAATATTTATTATTTATTTAAAAAGACAAATAGGAGAGTTTGTTTTTAGGGTTTTGTACCTCAAAATGAAAAAACGGAACCCTTTGTTCCGTCTGTCCGTGTGTCAAGATCTTTTATCGCGGTAACGCTTTAAGTTCACAATTTAAAATTAAAACCTTTCTAACCAAAGTTACTGACATAGCCCAGCGGATTGGCAAGTTGAAATGGCAGTGGGCAAGACATATACCACGGAGGACTGATGTCCAATGGGGTCGAAAAGTTCTTGAGCGGAGACCACGTACTGACAAGCGCAGCGTAGGACGTCCACCTACAAGGTGGACCTCAGGATCGCGACGGATGCAAGCCGCTACGAAGGGAAGCGGTAGGTAATTAGTAGGTACCTATCTAAATCCTAACGAGATTTGTTAGTGTAAGTGTTTGTAAGTGTAAATTGTTAATATACATTAACGTGCTTAAAAAAATATGCACGGGAATAAATACACTACATTTCTATAAAGTTACTAGATTTAGTATTTTCTCAATTGTATTAACTTTTTTTTAACGCAAATAAGTCCGCGTTTGACCACCAACTCGTCTGATGGTAAGCGACGTTGTGGTCGAAGATGAAGCACGCAGTCCTAGAAGATACCTTTTCACTCTGACTCTGAAAAGATTTAGATTATATCTCTTAGGAAACAGGAAAGCAGAAAGACTGTTCCACTCCCTGGCGGCACGAATCAGAAATGTTGAGTCAAACCGCTTCGTACGTATCGAAGGAACATCGACAGTCAGTACAGTGACTGACGAGTACATTATAGTAATCGTATGTAATAAGAGATTTATTTGATGATAATGAATATTATCTTTTCTTAATCTATCTTTTCTTATTAACCAAATCGGTTCAGAGCGAGTTGAGATTAGGCTTACGAAGATTCAGTTACAGAGATGTGTTCGCGAGATCTACTGTCCGGAGAATTACTAGTTCATTATCGATTGACTATCGACAAATTAGAGGCAGAATGAAGTACAACACTGTTCCCCATTTTATCGATATCTTGCGCTCGCACCACTGGTCGATTCCTTCAGCGCCATTAAGCCGAGTCTTCAACGACTTTTTCCTCACTTAGAACGGAGAGCGTGAAATAGATTTTTAAAATTGAATTTAGCGGCGAATGCATTTGGAAAAAAAAAACTGCAAAAATTGCAGACGATTGGCAGGGTTCTAATTGCGCTCCCGTACCAATGAGTTCTTCGGAACTTACAGACTAGTTGTTGCTCGTGGCTTCACCCGGGTGATTTCTTTTCTTTTTTTTGTGAAAAAAATATTCTGTATAAAAATGTTATGTATACTTATATAAAAATTAAAAGTCTATGGGATACCATAGAGACTGTTTATTTTTCTAGGATACAAAAATTAGTCTAAGCCTTTAGACAACATCTATGCAAAGATGAAATCGATCACTCCTGTTGCTACGTGAAAAAGTAAGTAACAAATAATCAGCCAAGTACGAGTCGGACTCGCGCACGGAGGGTTCCGTACTTTATGGGAGCCCCCCTTAAATATTTATTTTATTTTTATTATTTATTATTGAAGTGAATATAAAACTAAATATTCTGTGAAAATTTCAATCATCTACCTGTTACCATTATTAATACCTATAGAGCGAAAAACGTCTAAAAATCAGGTTTGTTGTATGTGAAAAATATTTATTTTATTCTCTTTTTAGTATTTGTTGTTATAGCGGCAACAGAAATACATCATCTGTGAAAATTTCAGCTGCATAGATATTATAGTTCATGAGATACAGCCCGGTGACAGACAGACAGACGGACAGACGGACATCGAAGTCTTAGTAATAGGGTCCCGTTTTTCCCTTTGGGTACGGAACCCTAAAAAACCAACAAACACACGTTCAGATTTAGAATATTAGTAAGGAGTAAAGATACTCACACTACTACACACACTATTGGCTTTTCGGTGAAGGAAAATATTGTGACATAGTCAGGAGAAAAAATTGGATAGATGTGAATTCACAAACCCACTCTAGGGCAGCATGGTAGACTTGGCCCAATGACCTTTCATGTGGAGGCATTAAGTACCTAACTAGGTAGGTACTTAATGTGTGGAGGCCTATATTCAACAGTAGACTTTTAAAAGGCCGGGTCAGAAAATATCGAGAATAACATTCCCGGAGTGACGTTTACAATCATAATGACATTGACAAATTTTAAAAGATTGACGATTCAAGATGGCGTTTTTTCACAATAACCAACATAACAGCACAAAATCTCCTCGAAACAATGACGTCACACCTTCACTCGATCTCAGTGGAGGAATGTTCAAAACACATTCGAGTTTTGACTAAAAATACTGATTTCGAGGAATAGTCTGAGGGGTCCTTGAGGTCATCTCGATTGAGTTTGAGTGGAGCAAGGTTTGAGGAGTTGTTTAAGAATACGGGTGTAAGTTGCGACCGCTTGGAAGAGAGAATGATACCCCTGTACATACTTACTTGCTTATGTGTTATGTGCAGTAGAGCCTCGATTAACCAGACTAATTCGTGTCGTCGAGTATTCGGATAATCGGAACCCCGGATAAACGAATGAATGGAGACGCGCTTGCGCTCGTTAGCCGTAGCGGTTGGCTTAAATCAAACTAATTCGTGTCGTCGAGTATTCGGATAATCGGAACCCCGGATAAACGAATGAATGGAGACGCGCTTGCGCTCGTTAGCCGTAGCGGTTGGCTTAAATCAAACTAATTCGTGTCGTCGAGTATTCGGATAATCGGAACCCCGGATAAACGAATGAATGGAGACGCGCTTGCGCTCGTTAGCCGTAGCGGTTGGCTTAAATCAAACTAATTCGTGTCGTCGAGTATTCGGATAATCGGAACCCCGGATAAACGAATGAATGGAGACGCGCTTGCGCTCGTTAGCCGTAGCGGTTGGCTTAAATCAAACTAATTCGTGTCGTCGAGTATTCGGATAATCGGAACCCCGGATAAACGAATGAATGGAGACGCGCTTGCGCTCGTTAGCCGTAGCGGTTGGCTTAAATCAAACTAATTCGTGTCGTCGAGTATTCGGATAATCGGAACCCCGGATAAACGAATGAATGGAGACGCGCTTGCGCTCGTTAGCCGTAGCGGTTGGCTTAAGACACTTAAGAATCTTAGCTAACTTAAGACCAGCCTTTCTCTTTTTTAGTTGAATTAATAATATTTATGCGATAAGCGATAACACCAATCTCTTACGCACAATTTTTTTAAGGTCTGAGGTCGCACGGAGACTAAGCTCAGTGCCTGCACTTAGCAACAAAAAACAATTCGTGTAAAGCAGAGAAAAAGCGGAGCGCAGACGGGTTCTAAAACTTTTGACATGTCCGTCCAGTATGGATTCAACTTGAAAAATAAATTTTGTTGATCGCGGGTAGCAATCCGGATAATCCTAAATCCGTATAACTGAGGGCCGGATAATCAGGATTTCACTGTACTACCTACATTAGAAATCAACAATAACTACACTTTACCACCGCCCACTTCATTAAAATAGCACCTAATTATAATTACATTGCCACTCATATCGAATACAGCAGGTGCGCAGTTTCGCACCTCTACACCTTCGTAACAACACTAAAAACGTGTTATTATCAGTTAATCATATTCGTTGCGTAATTAGCTGTTAGCACTTGCTATTCGATATAATGGTTATTGATATTTCCCAATCTAAGTACCTACAGAAATGTGAACGATTTTTTTTTACATCTTACATACTGTCTCTGACCCCAAACTAAGCAAAACTGCCTGATATGGCTGCCAGAGACTGATGTACTACATATACATATTTTTAAATATATAATAAATCCAGAACAAAAATGTATGCTCATCACATAAATATTTGCCCTGAGTGGGAATGGAACCCACGTCTCTTTGACCCAGGAGTCAGGGTCACTCAACACTAGGCAACCGAGGCTTTGCCCTGATGCCGGGGCACTAGAATATGGCATCGGTATCCCCTGCCTGTAAGAGCCTACTAAAAGGGGACCTCTGGGGCTGTGGATGGTCAGAGTTGGGGCTCTGGCCATCCACTCAAACGGGCCCGGGGAGGACGACAGCGTGTGTGGCAACGCTGTCGTAAAGGACCGCACAAGCCTAGTACAAGTACTAGTCAAGTAGTCGTACAAAGTGCTGGGAGCACCGGTGCGTGCCCTTGGAGATCCCGGAGCTCCGAAGAGGGCACAAAGGCTGGCCACCGAGGGGGTTTTAGTATGTACAATCCCACATAACCCGACTGAACCCCAAAGTAGTCGGGCATCTTTCGAAGATTTCCCCCTCGTAAAAAAGGCCACCGAGCCTTCAAATTTTAAAATGTGAATGCTGTGAATGTGGCTGTGGTCAATGGAGAATGTCTTCTGAGAGTTTTTAACCGACATCAAATGTCCAATTTTTTTTTGCCTTAAATGCCAGAACATTATGACAATCTACGTACTTAGATTATTTATTTATTTATTTATTTATTCATTTATTTATTTATTTATTTTATCTATTTATTTATTTATTTATTTATTTTTTTATTTAACTAGTTCTATAATTTTTTTTTTGTTAGTATAAGTATGTATAGATAAGTATGGTAGGTTAATTTTATGTACTTTATGTTTATGTAAGTATTTATTAGTATGTATGTAAATGTATGTTGTATAAGTACGAACTATTTTTGTTAACGCACACCCTCGTCTTTACTTGTTCTATATTCCTATTCCATCCAAAGGTTGCCTGGCAGAGATCGCTTTTAGCGATAAGGCCGCCTCTTGTTACACGCTATACTTATAATGTTTTTGTTATCTGTGTTACTTGTGCTCTTTGTGTTAACAATAAAGAATATCTATCTATCTATCTATCAATCTACGTACTTAGAAATAATTCGAATAGTTCGCGTCGAATCGGTTTATACCATTTTCAGATTCAGTATTGTTGATTCTTCAAACACTCGACCGATTTCGATAAAATGTAAATGTAAAAGCCACTTTACAGCTTTTTACTAATTAATTGATTTATATTATTATGACATTATATTATGATGAATTTACTGTGAAATTATTATTGATTCAATTTTAATATTTATTGTTCATAGAGGAGATAACAAAATAATGCACGGGAATCTATACACTACATTTCTATAAAGTTACTAGATTTAGTATTTTCTCAAATGTATTAACTGACGAGTACATTATAGTAATTGTTATTAAATTTAATTATGTAATAAGAGATTTACTTAATGACAATAAATATTTATTGTCATTAAGTAAATCTCTTATTACATCTTATCTTATCTTAATGAAATCACCTCTGAAGTATGATCTACCAAACAGAAAAATAATCATTAAAATCGGTCCATACCTAAATATATTTTTACTGGCCCAGTACCCACGTAAGCGTAATACAAAATTGACTTCAGAAAAACACTGTTTTGGAGTCAATTAAAAATACAGTCGAATAGAGAACCTCCTTATTTTGAAACGGTTAAAAAATTAGTCAAATTGAGAAACCCCTTTCTTATAAGTCGGTTGAAAAATATCTTTAAACCTCTACAATTTGGTCAGCACAAATAACTTTCGTTATCTATTAAGCCCGTTGAGACTCCACAAATTTGCAGCATCATTGATCCCCCTCCATTAAATACAACAAGAGTGTATTATTCGATAGGCACAAGTTACTATCCCCAACTTATATTTAGAACTGTGCTGTGGCGGTACCCTCGCAGTTTTGGAGCAAACATGACGCTTTCTCTTTGAAAATTGTAGTTCTGTAGTTTGGCTAAGTGAACGAGATAAGTTGGCTCGGTGACGATACTCAACTTATAGTAGAGTCCCTACTTATACGACTGAGCCGGAGCGCTACTGTCGTAGTTTCAATACTAAATTGTCTATAGCTCCTTTAAAACTTTAGTTCCGTACTTTGGCTAACTGAATGAGGTAAGTTGGGAGACATACAATGAAGGGACAATACCGTGAAGACATATGTTTAGTTAAGATCATAGGGGAAATAGTGATGGGATATTTTGATGGAAAACATATCGATAGTATTATTTTTGAAAAAATGTCGATTAAAGGGTTGTTCAAAATAGGTGTACTAATCCCAAAGGAAGGTAATTCAGACCATCATTATGAACAACTTTTACTGTGGACGAATACGGAATTTAGTAAAAAAATTAGCAGCGATTATTCGAATTTATAGGTACATTGTAAGTATTGTCAGTAGGTACTGTACTTTTCAGATTTCAGATTTCAGATTCTTTATTTGTCAGAACATGGTAAGTACACTTCATTCTTCTTTTAACATGTAGATTGCTGTAATATTAACATGTAGAAATACCTGTAGATTTTTACTTATACATAAATAAAATACTAGCTGACCCGGTGAACTTCGTCATATGTCAACTGTCAATGGCAACTTTTACATGCAGGAACATTTTGTATGTATGGGGAAATTAATTTGACGTTTTTACTATTTTCTTCCTACATGTTTATATTTTCTCACCGTTTGAAACTTCTCGGATTTTGATGCGGTTTTTTTTAATGGATAGAGTGATCCAAGAGGAAGGTTTGTGTGTATAATACACCTGTGCGAAGCCGGGGCGGGTCGTCTAGTATCTATATATAGATAAAAAGGATGCAGTGAAAAAAAATTACATTAGTTCCATTGTTTTCAGAAACTTTAAGGTTGGTCCTGGTATTATAATTATTATCTATTATCAGTAGGTAGTTCCATCAACTGTTAATGGTACTATGATTAATCTCCAAAAATCCAGGAAAATGAAAAACAACGTGACATAAAATTGCTATGAATACCTACAGTAAATGTATTTTAACAAGAATTGTTAAGTTATCAACTCCTTTTCAGATAGCTATCAACTGCTCTACAATAATTGAATCTTTGCAAGATTGCACGCAAAGATACAATGATTGAATAATTACGTAAATACAGTTATCATGTGCGGCTGTTCCGCTCAATTTGCGGCCCGCTTAGGTAGTTTCAATGCTAAGAAGGCAGCGGTTTGAAACTGCGGACCGCACAATATGAAAGCTTATTTTAAATCACCAAATGGACTCAATTTATTTTTGTTTTTTAACTGATACATACATACAAAAAAAAATCATGACAAGTTCTTCGTTTTATTAGATTCGCAGAGATATTATTTTTTATAAAAAGACTAATAATTCGGATAACAATTCCATGAACTTGAAAATAATTTGTAGTAAGTTTTGAAAGTTATTAACTGCTCTACAATAATGGAACCTTTGCAAGATTGCACGCAAAGATACTGCGATCGAATAATTACGTAAATAAAGTTATAATGTGCATCTGTTGCGCTCAATTTGTGGCCATTAGTTATTTAGGTTTAGTTAAAGTCAATGTTCAATCTAATACAAAATTAATACGTCAAGTATACACAAACCACGTATTTAAGCATGCTACACCCTATATCGCATATCAGCTTAGCTTCGGGTAGTATGTAGTCAAACGCAAACCATTTTGGAATAAAATAAAAGTAAATTTTATCTTGTAACCTTTTTCAAAAAATTTATCTGTAACGCGTTATTACTGTACCAACCTTTTAATTAAATATAAGTCTATCCATAATAGGCATAAACGCCATATCAACCTCTCCTCGAGGCCTCTAGTCTGGCCAGGTTGTCTCACGATGATTTCCATCACCGACCCTGACCCGGTATATTTCTCAAAAAATATTAGGTAATTTTAAAGAACTAATGGAAACATCTAGAAAATAAAAGCGGGCCTGAAAAAAGAGCAAAGTTTAGCACATGTGAATCATAATAGAGAAATCTAACTACAAACAAAAATGCCTATCATTTATCTATAAAAAACATAATTATTGTTTGCGTTACTAATAGCGTGTTTCCAGATCTATATCTTAGTTGCAAGTTAATTATTTCTGCAACTTCCTGATTGCAACTCTATGCTAGTGCATTAAGAGCTATATTTCAATGACGTTGGAAACTAATAATATCATCAAAATCTACTGCGTAGCTTAGAAGAATTGGACAAACGCACTGACATGGCGAATACTTTGATTTTTATTGATTTTGTAAATGTTACACGGGGTGATTTTGTAGACAGCGGATATGTTCGCGAATATCAATGCAATAATTATAGCTAAATTTCAGTGTGGGACCCAACCCGAAATAGCAAAAAAAGTCAATCGTTCGTTATATTTTATTGAGGGTCGATTAAATTTTTCTCTTGTATTGTAGTAATATTTAGAAAGTAGAAGCGGACCCCAAAAAAATAAAGTTTAGCACATCTGCATGATAATAGAGAAATCTAACTACAAACAAAAACGCCTATCATTTATCGATGAAAAAGGTAATTACTGTTTGCGGTACTAATCGCGGGTTTCAAGGGGGCTAATTCAATTAAAATCAGATTCAAATGAACAGAACCATATATCTTTTACTCCGCTTTGGAAAATGTCAAAATATTACACACTGTCTTTAACCGTAACTGAAACGAAAGCTACTAAGCTTTCGTGAAGCAAAAATAAATAATTATTAGGGGACATCTTACACACGGCCTCTGACCCCAAACTAAGCAAAGCTTGTTATATGGCTGCCAGAGACTGATTTACTACTTATACATATTTTAAATACATACTTATATAGATAGTAAATAAATAACTCCCAGACACAGAGCCACCTATGTTTATCACATCAATGTTGCCCTGGGTGGGGATCGAACCCACGCCTCTTTGATCCAGAAGTCAGGGTCACTAACTACTGAGCCGTCGAGGCAGTCAATAACATTCAGACACAGAGGAAGCACCTATGTTCATCACATGAATACTTGCCTTAGTTGGGCGAACGCCTCACCGGCCCTGGAGTCAGGGTCACTAACCACTGGGCCACTAGATATCATTACTGTGACTGGGCCACCGAGGAGGCAGTCCAAAATGCGTAAGTGCGAGTATATGGTTCAGAGCTGCCATTGCTACGGCAATACAATACAATACAATACAACAACAATCAAATCAAACAACAATCAACTTTATTGACACCAACACATAGGAAAAACATACCATAAGAAATAAAGATAGAATAGGCACAAAAGGAGGTCTTATCGCTAAAAGCGATTTCTTCCAGACAACCTCCTTTGGATGTAAGGAAACGTATAGATGACAAAGACGCTATGATACGTATAGATGGATCGGTGCCGTATCATGACCACGGCAGTCAGAGGAGTGTAAATGTAAAACTATAAAAAAAGAATGGGACATGCTTCGAGCTAATATCTATAGAGTCACAATCGTGCAAAAAAGTGTCTAAGCCAAAACTCTGCCCAAGCTACGTAGTTGGCAGGCTTTTTAGTTAGTTGTAAGGCGATTGCAAGCCGACTACAACGCCGCGCGATGCCAAAGTGCCCGGTTGCAAGCACTAACTAGTACTGTAAAACTATAGTCACAATCATGCAAAAAAGTGTCTAAGCCAAAACTCTGCCCAAGCTACGTAGTGGGCAGGCTTTTTAGTTAGTTGTAAGGCGATTGCAAGCCGACTACAACGCCGCGCGATGCCAAAGTGCCCGGTTACAAGCACTAACTAGTACTGTAAAACTATAGTCACAATCGTGCAAAAAAGTGTCTAAGCCAAAACTCTGCCCAAGCTACGTAGTGGGCAGGCTTTTTAGTTAGTTGTAAGGCGATTGCAAGCCGACTACAACGCCGCGCGATGCCAAAGTGCCCGGTTACAAGCACTAATTAGGTGACATAACGTTGAGTTGCGAAAAAACGGGTCATTGTGAATTATTTAATGTAAATATCTAAGTCGGTATGTACGGCGCTCGGACATTTTTTACTACTTTCACTTAGGGACTGTGGCTCTGTAGATATTCTCTCGAAGGAGACATGGCAATTTTTCAAATTTTGTCTTAAAACACGGCAATTTTTTTATCCGAAACACGGCAGTGTTTTTTTTTTTATGGCCACACTGATATGGTTCAGAAATGTTCCAGTTTAGTTGCATCTTTGTTAGCTGAATCAGGGCCTTATATTTGTATCTTTGTTGCAAGCTAATTATTCATGCAATTTTCTGATTGCAACTTTACGTACTTGCAATAAGAGCTATTTTTGAATCTTGTTTAACTCATTGAGCTGTTTTACTTAGTTCATTTTGTTGTTCTGAGTTCAGTAATTTACTTTATGATGAAATTATCTAATTTTGTTTGTTAATTACTGTAAAATTAATGTTTGTTTCATATTTGGTACCTATTTGCCCATAATCGCCGCGCTGGGCAGGCGTTGTGGCGATCGCAGAAACATAGCTTTGCGACAAGGATGCTGCTCCCCAATCCCTCCCTCCCTCTCCGCTCCCTGCCCCGTGCCAATTCATGTATATTTATAATAGAATTATATATAATAAAAAAAAAAACGCGAATTAGTCCGCGCTTGACCACCAACTTGCTTGACGGTAAGCGACGTTGTGGTCGAAGATGAAGCACGCAGACCTAGAAGATACCTATTCACTCTGACTTTGAAAAGCTTTAGATTACATCTCTTAGGAAACAGGGAAGCAGGAAGACTGTTCCATTCCCTGGCGGTACGAATCAGAAAAGTTGAGTCAAACCGCTTCGTACGTATCGCAGGAAAATCAACAGTGTAGGGGTGGTAATGTGGCGTCCTCCTACTTGTCCTGTAGTAAAAAGGGGATGGTAGGATAAGGTCGTGCAGCTCAGATGCACACTCTCCGAAATGAATCCTATAGAAAATGGACAGACTCGCAACCCTACGGCGATGCTCCAGGCTATGAAGTTTATTTGCAACTAACTTTTCATCGCCTATAACCCGAACAGCGCGCCGGTCCACCGATTCCAAGGCCTCGAGCTGATACTTAGCCGAGCCATCCCAAAGTTGGCAGCAGTATTCCAGACACGATCGGATCTGTGCTTGATACAGAGTAAGCAACTGTCCCGGTGTGAAATAACCTAACCTAACCTTGTTCAGGATACCCAGCTTCATACCAAACAATTTGGCGCTAGATTCTAGGTACGTGCCGTAGTTCAATGTGGGAGTAAGTGTTAGCCCCAGCAGTTCAAGGCGGCCTGTCACTGTTAAAGGAGTATAAAAATATACTTTTCGAAATCTTATAAAATTCTTTTTGTTAATCGCAGTCATTAATTTACTTTCTTTCCCCATTAATTATCTTTATTTGTATGAACATAATTATATTTATGTATATAATTATATTCACAACTATAGTCTGACCGTTTAACTGAGTCCTCGCCTGCGCGGTACAGAGGCGCGGGGGTAGACGACAAAGGGGACTGAGACAGGTGCGAGCGGCGGGTCCGACCCGCCGCTCGCACCTGTTTGAAGAAGTGAAACTTCGACGCAATGATCGTCTACCCCCGCGCCTCTGTACCGCGCAGGCGAGGACTCAGTTAAACGGTCAGACTATATGTTTTTGTTTGCTACGGATGCGTTGCTGCGATAGCCCAATCCTGAAAGCTCACATAAAAGCTACGCACGGATTGGGTATCGTGCCGCTTGTAGCTGACTTCACAGTCGCCTTGTATGATTCGGAATATCAGTAGGTAATACACCTGCCTAGTAATGCTTAGTAATAATTATGTTGGTAATATAATCAGAATGTCCTTCCACATGGTCGGATCGCAGTCACAATAGCTAGCATATTGTAATTCGCCGCGACGCGAACGCAATCACTCATGCGTGTGCGCATATCACATGATATGAGAATCGCTTACTAACTTACAACCCGGTCACCATATCTGTGCACCTGACTTCGTGACGTCATATCGAATTATCGGGACGTATATACATTACCGGACGTCTAGTATACCGTGCAGACGTAAATTATTATCGGGACGTGTATCGGCAACGAAGATGCTAACCGTACTGTCGCACCGGGGAGTGCGCGGAGAGGTGACAGGGGAAGCGGGACAGACGCCGCATTCCAGCGAGGTGCACAGATATTCTGACCGGGTTATACATGACAATTGTGAGAAATGTACTGTTTGTTTTAAATGGGGCAAGTGCCTCGATTAGGTGCCTCGATTAAGTACCTCTACAATAATAAGTATATTGTTGTAATGCCATTTTTGGCGAAAAATTATTACCTATGTAAACTAATTAGTATCTAAAATTACATAATTAAAGATTCATTTATTTGCTAAACATGTGTACATTTATAGGTCTTATATTAGGTAAGTTATCTCAACATGTTTCTACCCTACAAGAGGGTGTGCAAAAAGTGAGAGGCGAGTAATAATGTTTTTTCTACTATGGAAATTAACGTGTTTTTCACACATTTTATACTATACCTAACGGGCAACTCACTTGTACGGATAGTTACAATATAGATAGTGCAATCCACGAAGACGCGCCCCACCACTCCTCCCAACCGTCCATAGCACACGTGTGCAAGCCTCCAGCAACGTCCGAGTGCTATCGGCACACACTAATTACCTATGAATGTGTAGTAGTGTGTACCGATAACACCCAAACACCGACGGAAGCCTGCACACACACTATAAACGGTTAGGAGGAGTGGTGGGGCGCGTCTTCGTGGATTGCAATATCTATAACTATAGTTTCGGTCGCATTCGGCGACCTTTCTCAAGTTAGCGAGTGCTAGCACTCGGAGCCGTCTCGCAATGCACTGCTCCGCATGCTAGCACTCGCCAACTTGAGAAAGGTCGCCGAACGCGATCGAAACTATAGTCGTTGTTATGACTATCCGTACACTTGAGTTTAGTTCCGGTTATACACCACTACTTTTTATGAACATCTAAAAAAAATTTGGGGGTATCAGTGCACGATACTAAACATATATGTGCAATAAAAAGTTAATAAATCAATATCCTAAAATTATCCCTTAAAAATTGAAATAATTGGTTATTCTAATCCATTAGACTCCAACTACAGCTGTTTTGCGTAAACAAGACCGTAGGTACTTATCTACATTACTACACTATACATGAATGAAATTGACATTATGTGCATAATTTTAGTCTAATTTTCGGATAAAATAAAACCTAAATAAATAGGCTACCTAAGATCTTTTTTAAATTTTAACTGTACACATATGTTTTACATCGTGTACTGATACCTACATTTTTTTTTAGATGTTCATAAAAAGTAGTGGTGTATATAATTACGTAGTATAATTATAAATATTTTCCCCAAAAATGGCGTTTATAACATCAACCGTGTATAGAATTCGAATAGTTAGCACGGATCGATGTATCATCGACTTAGTAATTTTTACATAACTGTTAATTTTCAAATTATTGTAGATTTTTCAAAAAAAGCTCAGCTGATTTCGATAAAATTTAAAAAAACCTTCCGAAGTATCATCTACCAAACAAAAAAGAATCATCATAATCGGTTTATAATTGGTGGAGTACTCACGTAATAAGCTTACTTACACATACAAAAAAAACACACAGTCGAATTGAGAACCTTCCTTCTTGAAGTCGGTTAGAAAATACATTTATCTATTAATATAGGTAGGTACATGTCAGCAGAAAAACTGTAACAACATTTAATAAATTTAATTTAAAAATGTTAAGTTTAAGTAAGTTTAATATTAAATTACTCTAAAAGTGATGTAACCAAGTACCTACTTAGTTACATCACTTTTAGATGACAGCAATATGTTCAAACAATATTTATAGATTTTATCGTGATTTAAATAGTTTAAAATAATTTTATCGACAACAGCACATCACTAAAAAGCAATTTTTCCCACCCTCCCGGAATTCCGTATAAATATTTATCGAGTGTTCACGGCACGGAACCCTAATTTGATTAGTTTTCCGTCTGTTTGAATTAATGTACTATGGCACCTACTTTGTATTATTAGTTTTATCACAACCGGTTTAGGGTACCATTCTATTTTTGAGTTTTTCTGTTCAGCTAAGAAAATAGCATTGCAGTTATGTAGGTGTAAGCAATCTTTACAATATTAATAAGGGTTGTCTGCTTGCCCTACATTAGTATAGGGCAAGTAATTACTACTCACCTACTTTTGGGCTTAGGGCCAATGGTAGGTAAGTAGGTAATTACTAATACTATTATTTTACTACTATTTATTTTACTTTCCTTTTTACTACTACTATTACACTATTTGGGCCTAAGCCCAAAGGTAGGTATGTAGGTAATTAAAACCGAGTACTTTCACTCTGCCCCACCAAAGCGCCCCACTGGTGGGGCAGATTCCACTCCTTCATTTTTCGGAGTGGAAACTGCCCCACTCGTCTCATCTTGGTGGGGCAGATTCCACTCACTTTTTAGACCAGTGGAATCTGCCCCACCAGGGGTGTCGCGCGATTTCAAATTAAATTGGTAGAGCCATGAAGTGTGAAAAAACCATCGTTATGAACAACTGCAATGGGATCAACCTAGAATTCGAGAAACAATCAACTGTCTCATACAAAATTGCAACGGGACATCAGCAAAATGTATGAAAAAGCTGTGTTTTTCTCTAATTCTTGGTGAACTAATGAGTTCTACGGAAATATGTACGGAATTCCACACCACTGGCTTTTCGGTGAAAAGAAAAACATCGTAAAGCAACCTTTTTAAGCCCGTAGAAGAAATTGGTTTAGCCAGCGTGGTGGATATGGTCCAATCACCCTTCGCGGGTAATCATACGAGTATGTTAAGCAGTTGGTTCGTTCTCGCAAATATCTCGTTAGGATTTAGATATTAAACAATCTTTCCAAATAATATTTATAATAGCTGATAAATGGCGCGACAGCAAATTTCCTCTCTTTTGAGGGAAATTCCCCCTATAAAATTCGCTAACGACAATAAAAAATACATTAAGCTTATGTATAGGCCGAATTATACAAGTAAGCGGATGTAAAGTTAGCTACAAGCTGCGCAATATCCAATCCTGACTGAAACTCACATAAAGCTGCACTTTGATTGGGTTTCGTGCAGCTTGTAGCTAACTTCACATCCGTCTACTTATATGATTCGGCATAGGTATACCAAGTTTCGTGGAAATTTGGTTGAAAATGCGACCTGTAGACAAAAATCAACAGCCAGACAGGCGACAGCAAAATCGTCGTGCTTAAGCATTGACCTTCGAGCAAATATCTATGGAGTCACAATCGTGCAAAAAGAAGTGTCCGAGCCAAAACTCTGCCCAAGCTACGTAGTGGGCAGGCTTTTTAGTTAGTCGTAAGACGATTGCAAGCAGACTACAACGCCGCGCGATGCCAAAGTGCTCGATTAGAAGCACTAATTAGGTGGCATAACGTCGAGATTCTATAAAACGGGTCATTGTGAATTATTTAATGTAAATATCTAAGTCGGTATGTATGACATTTTTTTACTACTTTCAATTATGAACTGTGGCTCTGTTGACATTTGCTAGAAGATAGATACCTAACGTCTCTCGAAACCCTCCCCTAACAAGCTTATATCTAATCTTCACACCCTTCACTTCATAAACAATTTGCCAAATCAAATCCGGGCCGTTTACAACCGCATAATAAACGATATAGCATTTGGGGAGGGCTCTCTTATCGGAAAATACAACCCTAGTCGTTATGTTAGGGGTTGGTTGAGATGAAACATCTAGTTATCATCATTGGCAGATGTTTTATTCCACTAGAAGACGACTTATGTTTGCCAGGTACCTACAGAAATTTTAATAAAATTGTGTTATCACGGAAATACTGACTATAAAGAACAATAATTCCAAATTTTCGACATAATATGAAAACTTGGCGTGAGCGACAGAGTATGGCCTACTGAGTATTTATGTTTGAATTAATTTATAATAGCACGATTTATATTGTATTTGTAATTTAAATTCAAAATTATTTTGTATGCTCAGAGGTTCAAGCTTGGGGTTTGCCAAAGGGCGATGGAGCGCAGTATGATGGGCATCAAAAGGACGGACAGAGTTCGAAACACAATACTGCGTTCCATCACAGGTGTAGTTGACGTAGGCCAAAAAGCTGCTAAACTAAAATGGGATTGGGCGGGTCATGTGGTTCGTATGCACCCCGAGAGATGGGCCAGGATCGTCACACAGTGGGTACCGGA
Source organism: Hypomecis atomaria (assembly GCA_964007245.1). Taxonomy (NCBI): domain Eukaryota; kingdom Metazoa; phylum Arthropoda; class Insecta; order Lepidoptera; family Geometridae; genus Hypomecis; species Hypomecis atomaria. Next base: position 9,430,931 of record OZ023308.1, on the reverse strand, counting down.
GGGCAGACGAAAGCAGGGAAGGCCTAAAAGACGCTGGCGTGACGATCTTGACACTTTCCGGGAAGGTTGGCGGGATTTGGCTACAGAACGCGATAAATGGAAGAAAATGGGGGAGACCTTTGCCCAGAAGTGGGACAGCATAGGTTGAGAAAAAAAAATGCTAGAAGTAAATTGACCTTGACAGGCACCGGAAGGACTGGCAAACTTTAGCCCAAGATAGAGATAAGTGGAAGGAGGGTAGGGAGGCCTTTGCTCAACGTTGGGACAGAATAGGCTCCTAATAATAGAAGTAAATGCAATAAGGGAGGCCGCTGTAAGCCGAAACGCAGGCCACTGGCCTAGTTCAGCAACAGATACATAAATAGTGCAACTTTTTCTAGCGAATTAATTGATAGATAAGTATGTTATTCATTGTTAAAATGTTTTTGATGAATAAAAATTTGATTTGATAGTAAGCTAAATTGAATAAAAGCATCGGGAAGGAAACCCAAGTATCAGTTACTTAGTTCAAATCCTGCAATCACAAAACATTTTTAAATTGTTTACACAGGAAGAAGTCTTATCTGCCATGTTGTTAGTCTATCACAGGAAGAAGTCTTCGTGTTGTTAAAAACTAAATTTTAACTGTCTATCACAGGAAGAAGTCTTATAAGTCGAGATGTTAATACTACAAACTACCAGGAGTTCAGAACTTACCAGAGCTAGGCCGGTCGCTGTAGCGAGTGCAGTAGACCCAGGCTGGCCACACCATGCTGCCGTCCGCGGAACTCGCTGCAACACACCACCATTACATTAAAGCTTCGAGCAAATATCTATAGAGTCACAATCGTGCAAAAAAAGTGTCCAAGTCAAAACCCTGCCCAAGCTACGTGGTGGGCAGGCTTTTAGTAAAAATTTTAACTAAAATTTAGTTAGTCACAAGGCGATTGCAAACCGACTACAAAGCCGCGCGATGCTAAAGTGCTCGGTTTCACTAGCACTAATTAGGTGAAACTTTGAGATTCGAGAAAACGGGTCATTGTGAATTATTTAATGTAGGTATCTATATTTCAGTTGGTATGTATGACGGCGCTCGGATTTTTTTTTACTACTAGCACTTAGGGACTGTGGCTCTGTAGATATTTGCTCGAAGCATTAAAGGTATAATAGGAACATATCGCTAAGATTAGAACCATAGATTTACTAGTAAGAACATGTAGGTACCTCACACTTCTCCATGGGACATTAGGGACGTTACTAGGAGGGGCACGGGTGAACGGTGCCCACATAAATGACTTTTTTGCCCTCCCCAGAAAAATTGAATTACTTTCTATTGTATACTTATATACTTCTATCTTACTCTTTATAAGTGAAACTTGTAATGCGACTCCCAACAAAGTTGCGTTAAACGTTTAACTACCATAGAGGGGGTATGAAAGCACTGTTGCGTCGAAGTTTCACTTCTTCCGCGCGGAGGGACGCCACTTGCATTTTTTTTTCTAAGGAGGACATAAGTAGCTGCCCCCTATAGAGCAGATCTCCAAATAGGTACGCCAATAATTATAGAGTTTCACTACAACATGGACCATTAATATACAATTATGTACCAGAGATAATACAGTGAACGAGGTCTCAGTTTTGCTTTAATCTGTACATGGATGTAAAATGAAATGAAAAAAGTTTATTCGACATTACAGATAAAATATGACTAAGAATAGTAAACAGAAATGTCGAAAAGGGCTCACCTCAGCATTAATGCTGAGTGCTGGTTGACACCGAGCACCCAGCGCTGGTTTTCAGGTGAACCCTTTTGTTAGAGGGTACAGTATGACATAAAAATATATGTAGGTATACAGGTACCTACACATTTTTCAACGAATCTTGATAAAACTTGGTACCCGGACTACCCGGCTACCCGGGTGGTATGCTCCATTTTGATTTTAAAGACGTTTCACGCCCTGCGGGCTTAGCATAAGGACCATAAAATAACACTATCGACGTATCAGAGCGTGACAGAGTTATGATGAAGTATATATCTGTCACCTTTGCACACGTCGGTAAACCCTTGTCGTGGTCTTGTATGCTAAGCTAGCTGGTGAAATATGAGTTCGAAATGAAAGAAATATCCACAACTAACTTTACATTGAAAATATCGTTACTTACATACGTCCGGAGAAGAAATTCGACGACGCATGTGAATCCACTAATTGATGGTTGACTAGCATAGCGGATATGGCTTAATGTCTTTTGAGGGTATGCCGTATTCACTATTAAGGCTGATACTCGTACAGTACAGTATGTTATTTACAAAAATCTCTTACCCGGTGCAGAAGAATTACTCCCACTGTCGTCTGACTTCGACAAATCAATAGCTCCTTTATCACTAGGCTTCACCTCTGGCACTCTAGACTCTTCCGGCTTTGCAATAGGATCCTTAACAACCGCGCTTTTAGGTTCAAAATGCCTCGTCTTATCCCTCGCTTTTCTTTTGTTCAAAGGATCCGTAATCCGTCTCCCGAAATCGGCTTTCAAAATGTTATCTATACTGAACTTTAAGCTCTGGTTCATAAAGTCCCTTTCAGATTCATTTTCCGGTGACTTCGGCATGTATAGTCTTCTGTTCTCGTCTGTTCTTCTTAAATCTTGACTCTTTCTATAGCCGAAGTTTAGACCAAATTGCGAGGGATTAAGATTCATATTCGCTTGCGGTAGAGGCATTCTTGCTACTCCTGATTTTAAGTCATGACTTATTAAAGGATTTTGAAATAACAAAGGTTGGTTTAGGAACATTAAAGGGTTTGGTGTGATCGGACTCGGCCTTAATAGTAAGGGCTGGTTCATGTTTATATTTTGACTTAACTGTGATATAGCGTTTAGGTGCGTCTGTATGTGTTTGAACGATGTGAGGCCCTGTTCGGATCTTTCTGGGTGTTCGAAATTTGAAACTGGCGCTTCATTTCCAACGGACAAAACTGTATCGTCACTCGAACAGGAATTTTCGTCGTCGACGCTTATTTCTGCTCTGGACACGTCCTCTTCGTTCAAAGGACTGACGCTTTCTGAATTTCTGCTGTCTTCAAAGTTAGGCGTGTTCTGAAGCAGCTTTTCAGTTGAAAATACATTGTCGGGACTATTGCTGTCCCGCTCTTTCTTAAGGACGTTGTGGATGGAGAAAGAGGACGTGTGTATTGGTTTGTCTTCTTCGTGGAAGTCAGGGGTGGTGGTGTCTCGTGTGTTGGGTGAATAAGGCTCATCGTCGCTGGTTTCTTGGATCTTAATCGGGTCTTGGATGTGCGTGGAGACCGCCGCCATCTTGGTTTCTGGTGGTTACGCCATCTGTTGGTGAAAATATTGAATTAAAGTATTGAAAAAATATATGATCACTAGATCACTTTGTTCACCCTTCGTGGGTAGGCCTACGTCTTGCAGTGAACTATTAAAAAGGCTGTTACAGTAAGACGCTTTGTAAGATGTTATGTGTGACTTGAAAAGTATTTTTAGCGATTTCACACTTGAGACGTCACGATTGCATGTCTCTTTCTAACTCGTGTTTTATTATATTAATGCATCTCTTTCAGATTATCTCGATCGACCACATTATCCCTCTAGAATATCTGTGAATGCAATAGACACCATGAACCAGAGCGTCATAATGAAACGTTTTTAAACGTTACATTCAAGCAAAATAAACAATCTATATGTGCAGGCCACAGGGTTAGGGTTGCCATCTCTAAAATTCGGCAACCAGGATAAGTCGCGTGAAAAACCCGGATTTTAGAGTCCAGAACCCGGGCGTGTCAAATAGGTATCTTCTAGATAAGCGTGCTACAACCTAGACGGTTTATCTGCTCAACATCAGGCAGTATGTGGTCAAACGCTAACCTATTCAGAATAAAAAATAATCGGCCAAGTACGAGTCGGACTCGCGCTCGGAGGGTTCCGTACTGTATGGGAGCCCCCCTTAAATATTTATTTTATTTTAATTTTATTATTTATTATTGAAGGGAATATAAAATTAATTATTCTGTGAAAATTTCAAGCATCTACCTGGTACCATTATTAATATAGAGCGAAAAACGTCTAAAAATTCAGGTTTGTTGTATGGGAGCCCCCTTACATATTTTTTTTTTTTTTAGTATTTGTTGTTATAGCGGCAACCTAAATACATCATCTGTGAAAATTTCAGCTGCCTAGCTATCATGGTTTATGAGATACAGCCCGGTGACAGACAGACAGACAGACAGACAGACGGACATCGAAGTCTTAGTTATAGGGTCCCGTTTTTCCCTTTGGGTACGGAACCCTAAAAAGATATAAACAGTTTTTTTTTTAACCGTGGCAAAAAGTGCAACTTGGGTGCAGTGAATTTTGCGAATCGGAACCCGGACTACAAGTAAATATCCCGCCCGGACGCTCCCCGGACGCTCTCTAAACTAGGACAAATCCGGACAAACCCGGACGGATCGCAACTCTATACAGGGTTATCCAGAAATGATGTACTAAGCCGAAACAAGGTGATTCAGACCATCATTATGAACATCTTTTACTATGGGGCCAACCAAGAATTCGAAAAAAAACATCAGCTGTTTCATACATTTTAAACGATGACTTCGCGATATCAAATAATATTTTTTTAGGATTTTATGTAAATAGTAAATTAAACAATTTCCTGTTTTCTCAATATGACGTATACCTATAACTATAAATTAAAAATTTAAAAAACCCCCGACACAAAAATATTTGACAACAAACTTTCAATTGACAACCATTTTGGGCACATTTGTAGAATTTTGGTTCTTCCATCCCCACTTTAACCCACCATAACTCTTAAACGGCTCAATCGATTTTTATAAAACTTAGCTAAGGACACTCTCGATTAAGTCTCCTTTCATCCAAAAAAACTAAACTGAAATCGGTTCAGTGGTTCGGGCGCTATGATGCCACAGACAGACAAACAGACACGTCAAACTTATAACACCCCTCTTTTGCGTCGGGGGTTAATAAATATGTAAAGCCAACTTAAGGATAACCACCACCAGTTCTGGCTAACCCTGTATAAAACATGGCTGGATATAAGCTGCTTCCAACCAGTTCTTTCCCATCTAATCCTGATGATAATGAAAGAAAGTAACATAACATACCTAGGACTAGTTTTGACAAAATCAGTGCATCAAAACCATATCAAAACGATAATAGCACTACCCATAAAATTCTCTCACAACTTCAAACGAAACTGACCCTTGTGGCCCCAAACCACATCTCCCACCCTCTCAGTAAAATCCTAATCCCATAAAACCGAAATTCGTCTGCATTCCACACATTATTATGCCCCAATTATTTCAAAAATATAATAACAACTTGCACCTCGGGAATTGCGAAAACGTGACGCGAAAATAAGTATTTTAACACATTAACGATGAACGAAATCCAACACTGAAATAAACCTTAACCACATTAAAATAGGATCTAAATTGCTTTTACCACTTTACGACTTAACAAATATTATATTTTGAACTCTAAATAACTCTTATTTCTAAAGCTATAAGATTAAATTTGGATCGTGTAGTTATAAATTTCAGGTTAGACGGTGGTTTGTTTTGCTAAGTTAAGTTTTCAGTTAGGATCGATCTTATTGCTTAAAGTTATGGTTGTTTTTGGCGTAGCTGGTGGTTAGAGTTACTGTGGTGGGTATTAAACGAAATGTCTGGGCGCTGCGACGTGTGTGGTCTTATGGCAACGGTGGGTAATGTGCTCCACTTCAGTCTGAACCGATTTTCAAGAAGGGGAGGTTCTTATTTTTGCGTATTTTGTTTAATGTCAAGCCTATTATTTTTTTAGAAATTTCGCTTTTTTGTATTTTGAAGAATTTTATAGAGTAGTAGCTGACCCAGCGAACTTCGTTTCACGCAATCACTACATAGTATAAAACAAAGTAGCTTCCCTGTCTGTCTGTCCGTATGTATGCATATATATTTAAAACAACGCAACGGATTTTGGTGCGGTTTTTTTTAAAAGATAGAATGACTCAAGAGGAAGATTTACTTGTATGATACATCTGTGGGATATTTACAACTGAGCGCTGCCGCAGCTCAGATGACACGTTAAATTGAGTTTTAACTGTTTAGCCATGTCAGAGACCTTAAAGGGGCTTAAAACTATCAACATGTAGATTATTGCTTGTTCACCTGTATGCACAACGTATAGATTTGCATGCTACTTATTTTAAATATCATTATCATATCATATGTTTTACTATAGGTACAAAATTTTAAATGAGTCGACGATATTGTGAAAATCGCGAGTCGAACCCCGCATACTATTATACTACCTATAAACAGGGTCATAGGTATTTAACGCAAAACCTTTTCAGGGCGGGTCTAGTACATCTAAGTAGACAAAGAACTTTTGTTCTAGGACATTGGAAAATTACAAAGAAAAAATCAGCTTCCTACAAAAGTTCGTCAACGCGCGGCAAAATGTATGTTGAAATTTTTTTGCGTTTTTTCAAAAGTCGTAGTACAAAAGTTGTTTGTCTAGATTTACTAGACCCGCCCTTTAAAGGTTTTGCGTTTAATACCTATGACACTGTATAGACACTATTGACACAAAACCGAGACAAATGTTACCATTATAAAATAAAATAAAATATATAAAAAAGCCTTTTATTCTTACAGTAAAATAAATAGTTAAAGGTTACATTAATGTTCTATAAACCATTACTTACAGATAAATCATACCCAGCTGTGGCATAAAGAAGGCTGCTGATAATGATGAAACAAGATACGTAAAAATATATTTTTTTAAATTATCTTTGCCTTTAATAATCAAACACAACGTAGAGCATTATCTCCACCGTACGACGTTGCATTACGTTGCATCGGTTGCCCGCAGCAAGTAAAGTGGTCACCACTATCAATATGTAGATTGTTGCTTGTCCACTTGTATGTACTGATTTGTATGCTATTTTACCTATAATATTATAATAATGACTGCTTTCTTGTAAATAAGTCTTATGCAGAGTTATTCCTAATCAACTGGCATCCTTTTAAGAGCTTATCTTGTGCATCAAAACGAACAACTTTTATTCTGCGACTTTTGTCAAAACGCAAAAATTTGCTGTTCCATACATTTTGTCGCGGCTGAACGATATTTTTCTATGGAATAACAATTATTTCTTTTGAGTTTTGATAAAAGACACAGGACAAGCGTTGTTAGTTTTGATTATGAGAGAAAAAATGACATTCAATTTTTATTTTTATTTTTACGTAATGTAGAGCATCTTCCGTATCTGTATGCATATTGCATATGGTTGCCCGCAGCAAGTAAAGTGGTCACCACTATCAATACGTAGATTGTTGCTTGTCCACTTGTATGTACTGATTTGCATGCTATTTTACCTATGCCTTTTATCTACTTTATCCACTGATCGTAGCCCGTTTTGTTTAGTGAATCAAGACGAAATTTAACTTGGCCCTAATCAGTTAGGTACAGGTCGCGGCATATAAGTGTAGCCCTGAGCGGAGCCGAGGTTTAGTATTGCGGTCACCGTGCGCAGCCATCCCCTCCACACTACCCTCAGCGCTAGACTTAAGTGCCGCTACCTGTACTAGAGATGAAACTGAACTAAAACGTGAACTTTATTCGTATTTTTGCTGTGTCTGTGCTGTGCGTCTGTTTTTTGTTCTTGCTTTTCAATAAACGATTCCGTTCCGTCGAGGGTGAACAATATTTTTTTCTAAGGAACCACAACTTTTTTTTGAGAATTATAAAAAATTCGTAAACAAAAGTGGTTAGTTTTGATGTACAGAATAAGCCCCTAAAGCTAATTGATTAGAAATAACCCTGTATAGAAATGTACACAGTAGGTAAGTGTAGGTAATCGTTTCTCCTGAGTGCAATCTTTTAATGGAATACAATATCATTTATAAAATAAAATACAAATGTTTCCACCATCGACACGTCATGACAAATACAACAGTTATTTACTCTTATCCACCTTCACAAAAAAAGAAAAAAAGACGTGGATGCATTCCCTCCGCGCGGAAGAAGTAAAACTTCGACGCAACAGTGGTTTCATGCCCCCTCCATGGTAGCGTTAAACGATTAACGCAACCTTGTTGGAAGTCGCATTAGAAGTTTCACTTCAAAAATATAGCTTGGATTACATCAGAGAACGACAACAGCAATAAATTAAAAGAAACTCTAATTGAAGTAGAGCATCACCCGTGCCGTAATGAGTTGCATTACATTTATTCTAAAGTAATATGGCGACCACTACCAATATGTAGATATGGGCTGTTGGGACGCTTGTATGCAGGGATTATCATGCTATTTTATTTATCTATTATCGACTGAAGGGAAGCGAAGGTTTATGGATCAACACGACGATTTTGCTTTCGTCTGTCCACATGTGACCAAAATGATGCGTCAAAATGACCAAGATAATTCGTATTGATCGAGCGAGAGCGAAGATCTCCGTTTTAGACCCTACCCGTCTTACCACAAAAGATTTAAACACGTATTAAAAATTGTTTAACCATGCAATTAGTACTGTTAAACATTGTCTAAAGCGTGCGTAAAACTTTTGTGGTAAGACGGTACTTATTACGATTTTTCTCATTTGGTTCAGAGGTTGGTTTTCGTCCACAGGTTGCATTTTTCAACAGATCTCGACAAAACTTGGTACACAAGTTCTATAAGTATATTAACAGTTTTTTTGTTGTCGGCGATTCTTTTTGGTAAAATATGTAAGTAACTATTTTATAAATTTATAACTATTTTATAAAAGATTATTGTACGCTCGAAATGAGCAGGCTGTTGAAACCAATTTTTTGTAACATCTTTTTACACGACTTATATTCTTATTCGTTTGTCGCTCTTAAAGACTGGTACTGCCATCTAGCGGGTGGAGAGAGAATTAAATAGCTAAATATCTATTTATCTTCTAACTAACCACAACTTGCTTCTAAGTACTTCATCATCATCGCCACATCAGCCGGAATACGTCCAGTGCTGGACATAGGCCTAGCCGAGTTTTCGCTTTACACTTTGATTGGTACCTTAGGTACCTATTTCTAACGCATGACATCTTCCGAAAGGAATTTCATATCATTATCAAAATATCAGCCGGGGGGCTTCTACTGTAGGACATATTCAATTTCAATTTAATGTATTTATTTGAACACACAGATTACAAGGAATTTTAAATATAACAATACATATATAGAACAAAACAAAACGTAAGGAGATAATTCCAGCTATTTCCAGCGGCCCCACACTAGGCTCAGGGGTCCGCATTGTGGCGACCAGAAAAGCGAAAACATACAAAATATGATATGGTATGGAGGTGTCCTAGGTTACAATAAAAACTTGATTCTATTATATAAAATGGATATTTCTTATACCTACAGCACCCCTAACATGGCAAAGCGATAAAACCATTTTATCCACTTTTAATGTCACAGACCCTGGAGTCTGTGGTTAGTATTTTTTCAATAAAATGTCAGTTGTCAATTACAATTCATATACAGGTTGGAGAGCTGATACCGACATTAAATGAAATTACATATTTGGTCTTCTGTTTTAAAGCCGTCAATATATTTAGAATTTAATAAATAAAGCTTGTATTTACCTAGTTATGTACAATTTTCTAAAACAACATTATTGAACAACCTGCAATTAAACAGCGATTCGAGATATTTTATATGGCATAAATGAATTCCATAAAAAGCATGATGCCTAATTACTTCCTTTATTAATTACTAACTGCCCAGCCTGGCTTCACCTTTCGGATGCCCATGAATTATAAATAACTATGAACCTTCCGGAAGAAATGTTCTAAACGGTAGTGAAAACCGCATTGAAATCTGTTGTGTAGTTTGGAAGATATAAGCGGATACACAGACAGACACACAGAATTAACGGTTTTGCTTTATACTAGATACCTACGTAGTAATTCAGTTTGTTTAAAAATTACGTTGTATCAATTTAAGGATTTTTTTGCTATTGATTTTATGATTCCTCGTTACTAGTTTCTACTACTCGTAGGTCAAATTAATTTCGGCGTCAGCTCTCCACCCTGTATACCTGTATATAATATACCTTCGTTGTTCCCACTCTGGTGGAATAAATTGGTGGAAAGATGATTTGTCCTTTTGCCTTGCTACGAGTTTTGGTATAGTATATTGTGACAAAAACGCAAATACCGATATTAAGGGAATCATATATACCAATTTTCCATCGCTCCTCCATTAGGTATTTATTATCGTAATTTTTGACGACTACAATCGTTACAATCTTCGCACAAAATTCAAATACTTTGCTCGAATCGATCTATTTTAAGGTACTAGCGACCCGCCCCGGCTTCACACAGGTGTATTATAAACATAAACCTTCCTGTTGAAACACTGTGAACTGTGTATGAGACTGTGTGTGTGACTGTTGAAGCCGTGGTGGTCTAGAGGTAGTGACGCCCGCCTTACAATCGTGAGGTCGTGGGTTCAATCCCAGTTCCGTACCAATGAGTTCTTTGGAATTTATGTACGGAATTTCACACCACTGGCTTTTCGGTGAAGGAAAACATCGTGAGGCAACCTGCATATGTCCGTAGAAGAAATTCGATGGCGTATGTGAATCCACCAACCCGCACTGGGCCAGCGTGGTGGATATGGCCCAATCACCCTTCGTGGGTAGGCCTACGTCCTGCAGTGGACTATTAAAAAAAAAAGACTGGTACAGTACAGTACAGTTGAAACACTCTATTAATTAAAAAAAACCGCATCAAAATCCGTTGCGTAGTTTTAAAGATACAAGCATACATGGGGACAGACAGCGGGCAGCGACTTTGTTTTATACTATGTAGTGATAGTGATGATCCTTACTTTTATCATTTTTATAATAGGTATTATTGATTTCTTCAAAAACCACTGAACCAATTTCATAAAAATCAAATGGATTTACCTCTAAAATATGATCTTTATCATTTAAAAAAGAATCAACAAAATTCGATTTATAAATTATTTTTCGCGGAAATACCGCGAAGGTTACATACGTACTTATACAATAATTAGGTTACCTACTCCTTTTTTGAAGGCGGTTAAAAATTACAACAAAAATCTAATTATAAATTTGATTACTATGGTGCTACTTATTTTTAATACCAATTACAATTTCTTATTAAGTACGCAGTAGTTAACTAGGAACCTACTTATTGAAAATTATTACAGGTATTAATATTCATAAATAAAAATGTAATTGTGAGTTTCATTTTTAATTTAACCTTTTTTCGAATTAATTTATAAGTATTTATTACTTTTAAGTATTACTTAAAGGTCTTATAGAGCCAAGCATATACTTACTTATAGGTATGTAAATTTAAAATAGGTGTAATTTGCACATATGCATGTATGAATGACTACAAATATAATTTATATAGTAAGTACGTATAGAATTTCGAAATATTGTATGTCACATTTCTCAATTATAAGTATTGATAAAGAAATATTTGTTTGTGTCAAACAAAATAATCGAAAACATATATTATCTAAAACCTACCTACTTGGATGCCTGGAAGAAATCGCTTTAAGCGATAAGGCCACTAGATAGAAACCTATTAATTTTATTGTTTTGTCTTTGAAATCTGTTTTTCATGTAATTGTTTATCTAATAAAGTATTATTGTTTGTTATTACTCTAATGATCATCTTTCGCATTTTTTTTAGCTTTCTATACCTACCTCAAACGGAAAAATTAAATCCCTTATCCTCTTACGATCACTCATTATTTTCCGAAAAAAAGTAGCCGTTTATATGTATCCGTCATAATCTTTAAAGTTATAAGAAAAGCTATCTTAATAAGAAATTGGAGCAGTTTATGTCGCGATAAACTACATACATAGGTATTTCGACACGCACAAAAGAATCAAAACCTACTTCTTGTTCACAAGTACGAGTATACATTTTAGTACTTAAATAGCATTGTCTTATGGTAGGTATATATTTTAAAGGATATTTTAAAATTAGGAAAAAAGATATTTTATATTCGAAAACTATATATTTTCAATCAAATGAAAAATAGATCCTAGGAATCTAGGTATATAAATAAGGCCCTTAATAGTAGATTATATACCAAGAGAACCAAGTGGCGTCTTATGTCACGGGCGACAATTGGACCCTGAGGGTAGCGAGGGACTCTACCTCTACAGTTAACTCCCGAGCGCAGCGAGGGTGTTTTCAGTTGAGAGATTTTCATACGAATTAGACGTTGTAGAGAAACTAACCTTTTTGTTAGCTTCTCTACATTCAGACTCTTTCAACGATAACACTGCCAACTTACAATTCTAGTTATAATAAAATAAAAAAATAAATAAAATTCATTTATTTCAGGCCATTGACCCATAAAATTAATTACAATACACTTAATTCAATTTTTGTCACAATTATCATAAAATTCCAAAATCAATAAGAATGTCAATTTCAACATAATTATTAAATTATTTTTAAATGCAGATTATTTTAGTATCTTCTCTTCGGCATCGGTACAGAGACATGTCTAACACAACAATGCCGAAGAAAAGTACAGTCCACCCTCTCCGCTATCATCATCAGGACAGCGTTGGAGCTGGCCCGCACCCTGCGCACCAGGGACGCGCTCCGCTTGCGCATGCACGTGTGAAAGCAATCCGTGCGCGCGTCCGCAAACATGCCCGACGCGCTACAGAATCGGGGCAGCCCCAGAACCATCCTGAAAGCATTATTGTACAGGACGCGGAGGTCACTGTACTTTCTTTTTGTATAGTTAGCCCACAAGTTGCACGTGTAGAGGGATGTACAGTATGCCCTAAACAGCGTAATCTTGACCTCCACTGAGCAGCGTGCGAACCTGCGGGCTATCATGTTCGCTCTTATTGACAGCGCCCTCCGCTCCCGCTCAATGTCATCATCGTCTTTTAAATCGTCAGTCACCACATGTCCCAGATATTTAAAATGGCCCACCATGTTGAGGGGAGCCCCAGAAAGAAGAACAGGTGGTATTTCCTGAGGACATATTTTGGTGGCTGACGTCGCCTGAAAAACCATGCATTGGCTTTTCTTCACATTGTATATTAGACCGTGGCCACCTGCGTAATCCTCACAAACTCGTATCAGCTTCCTCAAGCCACAGATCGACGCGCTCAGCAGCACCATGTCGTCAGCATAACTTAAGTTATTGACACAGACATCGTCAATATGGCAGCCGACATGAAGACTGCTGAGCGCCACGATAAGCTGGTTCATATAAAAGTTAAACAGGGTTGGAGATGTCAATCCGCCCTGTCTTACACCGCATTCAAGCTGATACGGGTCCGACATCGCCCCCGCCCATCGGACGCTGTTGAACTGGTGTGCATACCAATACTGGAACATGTTGACAAGTTCTTTAGGCATTTTCGTTTTCCTCAACTTAGTCCAGAGGAGGTCGTAGGACACCAAGTCAAATGCCCTGGATAAGTCGAGGAAGCAGGCATACACCGGAGTTTTACGATCTGTATAATATTTGACTGTATGCTTAAGACACAATATGGCGCTTTCAGTAGATAACCTAGGACGGAATCCGAACTGGTTGTGATGCAGCGTTACGTAGCTATTTAATTGTGTATTAAGCATAGCGTCAAATACTTTGGCTATGATAGTGGCTAGAGAGATAGGCCTGTAGTTACTTTTGTCTGTTAAGTTACCAGTTTTATTCTTCACTACGGGCACTACCACCGTTCTCATAAAATCCTCAGGCAAATAAGAGTGGCCCACGCACAACGAGTAGAACATTGCCAATAATCTACAGATATGTGGTCCGGCGTGTTGGAGGTGTTCAATGCCGAGTCCGTCGTGACCTGGCGACTTTCCTTTGGATATTTGTTTTATAGCTTTCGCTACATCTTTTGCCACAAACAATGTATCCACTGGTTGACCGTTCATGTCAGCATTGATCACCTCCCTCGCCGGTCCCAGCGGTGAACTCACAGAGAAATGATCTCTGAAAGCATTCGCAATGTCCTTGGGATCACTCACTCCATCGACGCTCACAGGAAGGCCAGGTCGTATGTTTACTTTACTAGTACCCCGCCAAAAACCACGAAAATTTCCTTTGGAATGTTTTTCCGCTAGAGCATCCATTTTTATTTGGTCTTGATGGTTTTGACACCATTTTAACCGAGCCTTAAAGGTTCTCCTGCTGTCGCACATTTCCTTGTGGACACATCCTGTCTTAGGCCTACCACACAACACCCATTCTCTGAACCTAGCCCTGGCTGTCCCGTGAGCCTCGCTGACGTGTTTGTTCCACCCCACCAAGCGCGGGCCACCCCCACCCTTTCTGCTGCTCCCTCGACTCGTCACTGCCGCCTCTCGAAGGGCACCAACAATGTCAGAGTAAAGCTTATCCAGAACACGCCTGTGGTCACGGTTATCACAAAAATGGTCAGCACAATGTTGAAAGTCAGCAGGAAAATCAATAGTTTTCAGTTTAGTATGACACTCCTTTTTAAAGCGAATTATTTGCTCTTCACTTCTGTCACCCCATACTACGTCCCTGTTTAAATCAATAATTTTTTAATCTCCTCTCTCCGAACCGTTAGGAATCCTATCCACTAGGTAGGACTCTTTGGTTAGGTTCTCTGAAGTCTCTTAACCTGTGGTGCTGCAACCGGCTCCCCCGCTTGCAACATTACGGGTTCCTCTCCAATTCTCTTTTAACTTGTGGTGCTGCAAACGGCTTCCCCGTTTGTAACATTACAACGTTCCAAATTTAAATCACTTTAACCCCTAAGGAGTTTCGTACAACATTATTGACCTGCCATACATTACATAGCCCTCGAGATTGTGTTAAGATTCTATGATATATAATGGGACATTTCCGGGCAGGAGGTATGAAAACATACTGGTTCAATATTTTATTTCTATTAGTCTTTTTTATATTTCTCTATTAAGTGGATTTTGAAATATGATACCTAACTTTATAATTGAAGTGCTAATTATATGATATCTACAGCCTGATGCGAAATCTTTGATTTTATTTTATAATTTAAGTTAATGAAATGAAAATTAAATTTGAAATTAATGGAATAAAATTAACTTTACATAAATGTTTTAGTGTTTACACGCGACTTTTTCTCCTGATTATATACACAAGTAAAGTTTTTTACGAGAATTAATAAAAGTCGTAGAACAAATCTTGTTAGTTTTGATGTACAGAATAAGCCCCTAAAAGGATGCTAATTGATTAGAAATAACCCTGTAAATATTACATTACTTTCATACATGAATGTTGCCAAATAAAACTACAGGACGCAGTCCGCATACTTATTTAAAATTTATATAAACTTAATACACGTCTGTGTATAACAATAAATGTATAATTCATAGTGAATAAATTCTCACCTGAACATATAAAAATGAATATTTATATCACCATATAAAGAGCACAATGCTTGACAGCTTATAGGTATTTTATAATCAGTTATGGTGTATTATAGTATAGATAATATATTATATGATTTTTTAACGATTCACAATAAATAATATATTGATATTACCGCTATCAATTCATGAGGTCGCATCTGTGACAATATAATTAAAATTATATTATAAAACCGAGTTATATACTATGGGAGTATTTATAGATCTGTTATTGGGATATAACTAGTCTATCCCGCAGGCTCACTTGTCTAAAATATTTTATTTTTCGATAAAAATAATTTAATTTTAATTTATTTAATAACTAAAAAGGCACAATAGTTACCACTTAGGTACATTACATTAGGTACATAACAATTCATTGATTAGAGATTAAAATTGCAAAACTTGCAAAAGCTACTTCAATTACCTATTGCAATCTACGTAGTTACAAAATTCGAATAATTCGCTCGAATCGATATATACCATTTTTAAATTATTGTCGATTTCCCAAAAACCAACCTACCAATATCGATAAAATTTATATTGGACAAACGTTGGGGTTCCAATAAAAAAAAAGATTTACTAAAATCAGACTCTGTAAAAGTTATCCGTGATCACATTTACAAATAAAAATATGCGCATCTACTTGAGAATCTTCTCCTTTTATTCGTCGGTTAAAAACTTACTGAATTTTTAAATTTTTAGCTATTCAAAATCGGATCAAATGGGTATGTTCTAAGGCCTATCTACGCCACACTTGTCGATAATTCCATAGCGGAAAATCCATTGCTGATCAAATGTATTCTGATTGCAGTGATTGGACACATTATACAGGATTATTCTAGCATCCTTTTAGGGGCTTATTCTGTACATCAAAACTAACAACTTTTGTTCTGCGACTTTTGTCAATACTCAAAAAAAAAACAGTTGTTCCATACATTTTGTCGCGGGTGAACGATTTTTTCCATTGAACAACTTTTTTTTTAAATACAGGGTGTATCCTGCATTTCGTACAAACCTAAATATAGTATCTATTTTTTTAATTTATAGTTTTTAATACAGCGTTTCATCATGTAGCGCTGTAGTGCTCATAGCATAGTTTGAGTACGTACATCTGTTAGCGATCATCGAAATCAAGCAACGTTCAGCACGGTCAGTCTTCGGATGGGTGACCGCGGGAGGCATTTACAACTGAGCGCTACCATGGCTCGGATGACTCATTAAATTCTCGGCCCCGATTATTTAGCTAAGTCAGGTGCCTTTAAAACCCTTGACACCAGGGATAGCCACTCAGCCAATGCGAACTTTAATAGGTACTATTGTATAGTAATTTTATAGTAGGTAGGTAGGTAGGATGATTTACCTACTTACGTAGGTAAATCATCGAATGCGCAAAATTGTATACAATAATACAACTATAACAATTTGAAGATTATGTCAAATCTATTTTTAACCGACTTCCAAAAAGGAGGAGGTTCTAATTTTCATCTGTATGTATTTTTTTGTGTATCGATAATTACGCCAATTGTGAACCGAATCGAAAAATTTAGTCCGAAAGGGTATACTCCAGAGGTGGTCCCATTTAAATTTTACAGAAATCGGCTAAGCCGTTTTTGAAATATCAACAACAATGTAAACAATTCGAGCGAAGTATTCGAATTTTGAACACGATGGAAGGAGGTTTTGCCATTTTGCCAAAATAATTATTCTATCTAGAGTTCTGTGTAAATAAATATTATTAGGTACTTACTATTTATTAATGGACTTTTATTAACTAACCCGCATTGGACCAGGCAGCGTGGTAAATCTAATTTGCACGTGGGTATTTCTATGTTCAGCAGTAGTTTATTATTAAACGCCAACATAGCTTTGGTAATGTACGTGAATAGTACCTTCCTATACCTACTTTTTAACCCCCGACGCAAAAGAGGGGTGTTATAAGTTTGACGTGTCTGTTTGTGTGTCTGTCTGTCTGTCTGTGGCATCATAGCGCCCGAACCACTGAACCGATTTCAGTTTAGTTTTTTTTGGATGAGAGAGAGTTAATCGTAAAGTTCTGAAACGGAGACTACGAGCAAGCGTAGCGTAGGATGCGATGAGAGCCGGTTCCAACCGGTCTTTTTGAAAATGTTTATGAGAATCGTGGATGTATTACGGCTGATATGTTGATGAAGTAATAAGTGAAAAATCGTAAAAATTCCACATACAATATAAATTTTTTATCGATTGCAATTACGAACGAGTAAGTTACTATTAAGTATTACTTTTTTTATTATAACTAATATCAATTAAAAATTTAAAAAACCCCCGACACATTGACAACCATTTTGGGCACATTTGTAGAATTTTGGTTCTTCCATCCCCACTTTAACCCACCATAACTCTTAAACAGCTCAATCGATTTTTATAAAACATAGCTAAAAACACTCTCGATTAAGGTTAGTTCTCTATTTTAATCTCCTCTCTCCGAACCGTTAGGAATCCTATCCACTAGGTAGGACTCTTAGGTTGGTTAGGTTTCTCTGAAGTCTCGAGACTTCAGAGAAACCTAACCAACCTAAGAGTCCTACCTAGTGGATAGGATTCCTAACGGTTCGGAGAGAGGAGATTAAAATAGAGAACTAACCTTAATCGAGAGTGTTTTTAGCTATGTTTTATAAAAATCGATTGAGCTGTTTAAGAGTTATGGTGGGTTAAAGTGGGGATGGAAGAACCAAAATTCTACAAATGTGCCCAAAATGGTTGTCAATGTGTCGGGGGTTTTTTAAATTTTTAATTGATATTAGTTATAATAAAAAAAGTAATACTTAATAGTAACTTACTCGTTCGTAATTGCAATCGATAAAAAATTTATATTGTATGTGGAATTTTTACGATTTTTCACTTATTACTTCATCAACATATCAGCCGTAATACATCCACGATTCTCATAAACATTTTCAAAAAGACCGGTTGGAACCGGCTCTCATCGCATCCTACGCTACGCTTGCTCGTAGTCTCCGTTTCAGAACTTTACGATTTTCTTAGCCATCAGGTTTACGTGACGTAATATGTGCACTGTGCCTGTCTGTCGCATGATGGACGACCGCTGGGCAAAGGTCACCACCGACTGGATCCCAAAATCCAAAAGACCTTTGGGCCGACCCAGACGCAGGTGGCGCGACGAACTGAGCTCTCACGACAAGCACTGGCCCACCACAGCATTAGACCGCGCAGTCTGGAAGGAGGGAAGGGAGGCCTTTGCCCAGCAGTGGGACAACGCAGGCTGTAATAATAATAATAATATGTGCACTATGCACTACCACTTCAGCTTACTAATCCAATCTATATATCTTCTATATCTATACATGTATAGATGTATGCATACAAATAGATAAAATTGGAGTGTCTGTTTGTAATATTGAAATAACCGTTTTTAGGGTTCCGTACCCAAAGGGAAAAACGGGACCCTATTACTAAGACTTCGATGTCCGTCTGTCCGTCTGTCCGCCTGTCTGTTTGGCTGTATGTCTGTCACCGGGCTGTTTCTCATGAACCATGATAGCTAGGCAGCTGACATTTTCACAGATGATTTATTTCTGTTGCCGCTATAACAACAAATACTAAAAAAAAAAAAAAAAAAAACTTATTTAAGGGGGGCTCCCATACAGCAAACCTGATTTTTCAGACGTTTTTAGCTCTAAATTAATAATGGTAATAGTTAGATGCTTGAAATTTTCACAGAATATTTAGTTTTATATTCACTTCAATAATAAAATTAAATTAAATAAATATTTAAGGGGGGCCATACAGTACGGAACCCTCCGTGCGCGAGTCCGACTCGTACTTGGCCGATTATTTACTACTTGTATATGAAAATGTACACGGTACACACACCAAAGTAACATTTTTTATAATTTTTGTCTGTCTGTCTGTCTGTTTGTTCCGCCTAATCTCTGAAATGGCTGGATCGATTTTGACGGGACTTTTATTTAGGTGATGTAAAAAGGAGTAAATTAGGCTACGTTTATTTTAGAAAAATTCTTTTTATCTCGGGCTAACGCGGGTAACACCGCGGGGCGCAGCTAGTAATAAATAAGTACTTATATTGGTAACTTTGATTCGTCTACATATAAATTTTAAAGCAGTTAATAAACAAACCAAGTAACATTATTATTTAAATTGAATATTTCTTTTTTTATTGGTATAATGATGTCACACTTGAAGCTTTAGTGCCAATATATACAATTTTTATTTGATAAATTAGTTATTTTTCATAAAACTATGTTAATGACATTTCTAAAATCAATTTGATATGTAAATAGTTTAAAACAATACTTATCTTTTTATCAATGTTGTATATATTTTATTTAATACATTTTTACATCATTACCTACTTTAGTATCTTTTGTATGGCCCCTATAATATATACCAAAATTCCCAAAAACATAAGAGACTTAGACATTGGTATGTTTAAACATAAATTGAAGGGCTTGCTAGCCAAAAAATGTTATTATGAAATATGGGAATTTTTAAGTGACAAAAATATTTTAAATACAGATTAATTCTAACAACAATATTTTTCTGACATTGTATAGCTTTATTGGTTTATTATTTCTCTCTGACATTTTTGAATTTATATTTGACATTTTGATATTTGACATTTTAAACTAAATTTGACATTTTTTATGAATTGTATTACTTAAAAGATTTTGTTTTTGATATTTGTACGCCACGACGGCAAGAACATGCGTTCTAAACTCTTGAAAGATCTGTATGCAACTTTGTACGTTGTTTGCATTACCATGTTTTTTGACAAATAAATAATCTTGAATCTTACATATATTTTAAGTATTTTAGCAAGAGAAGCCCTTAGCTCTAATTCAGCTATAAGCGGAATCAAAAATGTTGGCGCCTGTGGAGTAAGTAAGCTACAAGCTGTGCGAAACAATCACTTGACAGCTGCCTGAAGATTGGGTTTCGCAAGTACTGTAACAGCCTTTTTAATAGTCCACTGCAGGACGTAGGCCTACCCACGAAGGGTGATTGGGCCATATCCACCACGCTGGCCCAGTGCGGGTTGGTGGATTCACACACGCTATCTAACTTCTTCTCCGGACGTATGCAGGTTGCCTCATGATGTTTTCCTTCACCGAAAAATGGTGTTAGATTCCGTATAAGTAAATTCCAAAGAATTTATTGGTACGGGACCGGGATTTGAACCCACGACCACACGAATGTGAGGCGGGTGTCATTACCACCGGACCACCACGGCTTCGCAAGTACTTACCTACGTATAATTTAAAATTCTAGGTCTAGGTACTACAAATGTGTCCTCTTACTAATGAATTATAAATGTGATTTCCGAAGTCAGTGAAAACCCGCAATTTTTAATTATTATGGCAATTATTAATTGCAATCTTAAATCAAAAATTATTAATTTTATTAAATGCTAAGAACAGAGCTTCACCGCGGGCAATAAATTTAATTACGAATCAGTTATTTGTCCTTTTTAACCCCCGACGCAAAAGAGGGGTGTTATAAGTTTGACGTGTCTGTTTGTCTGTGTGTCTGTCTGTCTGTCTGTCTGTGGCATCATAGCGCCCGAACCACTGAACCGATTTCAGTGTAGTTTTTTTTGGATGAAAGGAGACTTAATCGAGAGTGTTCTTAGCTATGTTTTATAAAAATCGATTGAGCCGTTTAAGAGTTATGGTGGGTTAAAGTGGGGATGGAAGAACCAAAATACTACAAATGTGCCCAAAATGGTTGTCAATGTGTCGGGAGTTTTTTAAATTTTTAATTTATATATATTATCTTTGCACTTCTTTGTACGGAGCGCGTTACTTAGGTCATATGTTTTAATTAAATGTATTTTTTCTTTTGATTTAAATAGTTTAACCTGCACAAAAGCATGCATTGCCAAAAAAACAATAAATTTCGTAACTAAATTGACGCAAGTATATTAATATGTCTGGGTGACATAATCAATATATGGTCAGTATTTGTATGATAGGTATATAATTATTAATATAATATGTAATTGTTTTTTGAGTACCAATGTTTTTAAAAATACATTTTGTTGGTTTAAAACGACTTTTAATTATTGTATCAAAAATATTTCTCTGACAGAATCTGCTCTTAGATACCTAAGTACACATTTTTTACAAATCTTGTTTCAACCTAATATATAGGTATTCCTAATAATGTAACATCACAGATATATTATTTACAATACATTATACGAGTACTAGTATTGTTTTTATGTGTACACTACTTAATGTGTATTTCTTTTGTACGCTGATTTGATACGCCTAATTAGGAAACTGCTTAATTAAATTAATTTAATTAAGACTTTGTATTGTTTATTATGTTATAATTCTTTTACATGAGAACCTTATTTCTTTTCTTAAAGATTTTATTAAATTTATCTTTCTTCTTGTAGGTATCCAAAATTCTCGTGTCACAATGTTAGTTACCTTACTCCTCCGAAACGGCTTTACTGATTTTTACCAAATTTTATATGCATATTCAGTAGGTCTGAGAATCGGCTACTATCTATTTTTCATACCCCTGTTAGGGGTTGTTCACCCCCGGGCGAAGCCGGGACGGACAGCTAGTAACTATCTAGATCCTTTGTTTATTCGGGATAAAAGTAGACTATGACACTTTCACACATAAAATCAAGTAGAGACATCAAGAAATCAAGATTTTCCGTGTTTGTTTGAAACAGTAACAAACAGACAATTTGGATTTATAATATTAGTATAGATCAACGATTACATTTTAGTTTTTACGTATGTGAGTACCTATAAATTCTAGCACATTTTGTCTGGAAATAAACTTACTTATAACTACTCCCCTGGGTATAGAAATATTTAGGTTAAGTTTGTTAAGTCATATGTAGGTTAATTATAGATTTTATGCATTTTCTACATTTTTTAATCACTTACCTATATACGTATTATTATAGTAATGGAAAATATCAGTCTAGATCTAATTGTCGTAACAAACGACGGAACAGAGAAATGTAGGTAATATTTTATTTATTCTTCTTTAAATATAAATTCATGATGATACAAATTAAAGGCACAAGGTTCCAGTAGGTAGATCCTACCTACCTACTGGATATTTAATCATGTTTTTTTCTTTAAATTATATAATAATATTTTTTAAAGTAAGTATGTTAAATACAATACTTTAAAAAGTAGAGACGCAAAAAAAGTTTTTTTATATTTTCAAAGTACATGTACCTACTTAAAGCCAGAATGAACTACTTATTAATGCGCGAAAAGTTTTTATGCTTCGTTGTAATTTATAAGATTTTAATTCAAAGTTTGCAAAACGATACACACCTTATGTATTTTAAAAACAACTCCTACAATTTCTATCAAATTTGATATTTTTGATATTTACGAGTGATTTCTTCCACTTCGGTAAATAGGTTTGATTGTTTTACTTTATTAACAATTAACAATAAAAGCAGAAAAATCATTAATAAAAAATAGGACCAAATTTAAATTATATCGCTTTTGTTTTAATTATGAGTTGATTAAGTACCTACCTATTTAATATCGTCCCTTAAATTGCCAAAAAAAGAGAGCCAAAATAATCACAAAGACATACAAAACCTAAGTACTTAAAAATTGAGGAAATCTTAGCTGTATGTATCTGTAGCTGTTGTATCAATAATATTATTAAACTTATTTATTTGCTTAGTAAAAAATAACTAAAGTCAGACAATTTATCTATTAGTAAACATGTTTTCCCTTCCTATATTTTCCAAACAAAAAATTACTTATTGCCCAATTTTAAATAAACTTGCGTTTGACCACATCTCATCTGTGTCAAATAATATAATGGTATTAAATAGAGCACACTTTTTTGTAAACTACATCATTACTAATACCTACCCTACATTTTAAAAACACCGGCATTGTGCTCTACCTACGGCATACAAAAATGCCGGTAGATAATTATTCATAACTAGACGACCCGCCCCGGCTTCGCACAGGTGTGTTATACAAATAAACCTTCCTCTTGAATCACTCTATCCATTAAAAAAAACCGCATCAAAATACGTTGCGTAGTTTTAAAGATTTAAGCATACAGACAAACAAACAGACAAAAATAGCGACTTTATTTTATACTATGTAAGGATATCATAATCTATCCAACAAATTCAATCCAAACTAGTTCAGCTATTTTCAGCTGATAATTGGAAAAGATTTCCCTCAACTCAACGGTTAAGTAAACAAGAACACTGTATTTGATTTGAGAGCCGACACCATTATCATCAATTTACACCCATCTGTTTAATTACCATTTCCTCATTCAAACCTTTTGCTTAAAAGCTATCATACCTCGTTATTCAATTCCGAAACCAAGCACTTATCACATCACATTGCTATTAGCATAAAAAACTTTTTACACGATCCATCGACACTCACTCACAGAAAAAAAGATGAAAACGGAACGCACACAAAAAAAGTAACTGTCAAAAATCGCGCGGGAAATAGCGGGTCAAAATTTCGTTCGGAAACGGCGGAAAATTGACAGGTTTGAAAATTAAAGAGTATTTTATCACGGAGAATGGTCGTACGCGAACCGCGAATGCCAACATAGACTGGCGAATAACCACTCGCCCCTCTCTCGTTGAGGCGTGGTCTGTACAAGCCCACCGTTGGGCGGGGCATGACATTACACACTTTTTTCTTGCCTATACCTTTATACTGCTATACTTTATACGCGGTTCGTTCGAAAATGCCGGCATGGTTTTATTATTCGAGTTTATTATATTGTAATGTCTGTTTGGATTTAAATAAAAGAGAAGTTGTTTCGTCACTGGTTCTTGTATGCTGTCTTAATTGACGAGGTTTTTTGATGTTGGCAGCTTTGAGTTTTGAGGGTTGGGTAGGTAAAGTTTGTCATGTTGGGTTTGTTACATCCTTACTAATATTATAAATCCGAAAAGTTTGTTGGTTTGTTGGTTTGTTACTCTATCACGCGCCAACGGAGCAACGGATTGACTTGATTTTTGGCATGGATATAGTATAAAAGACGGAAGGAGCTTTAGGATATTTTTTATCCCGAAAAATTTCATAGTTCCTGTAGGACAGGACAAAAACCCTCAAAAGCGAAACTGTCGCCACTATCACAAAGACGCTAAGTGATTAATTCCTCTATGACGCTAATATGGACTAACGAAACGTCACAGCCAAACGTAATTAGATGACAGGTGACATTGTCTGCAGACTTTTATAAATCACAAGTAGCGTGGCAAGGCGACAAATTGTTTTTCTACCATTATATCCCCTTGAAGAGGAAATAAAGTATGGATTGAAAATGACAACTGACATTAAAATTGGATAAAATGTTATTTTCCCTCTGCATGCTACATGTTACTATGACGTTTAATACCAGGCCGTCATTTTGTCTGACATTAAAAATATTTTTAAATATTCTATCATTAGAGGTTCAACATGTTTTTTTATTCTACCTTTATGGTACAGAATCATCATACTTTAATATTATCAATCCGAAAAGTTTGTTGGTTTGTTCCTCTTTGACGCAGCAACGGAGCAAAAGATTGACCTGATTTTTGGTATGGATACCTATGGTTTAATAGACAGAAAGTGATAATAGGATACTTTTTATATCTCGAGAAAATTCGTGATTCCCATGGGATAGGACAATAACTGTTTCTCAGCAATGGAGCAACGGATCGACTTGATATTTGGGGTGGGCATAGTTTGGAAGACGGAAAGTGACATGGGATACTTTCCATCCCGAAAAAATTGTGGTTCCCGTAGGACTTAACGATAAATTTTTCTCAGCAACGGAGCAACTTGCCTTGGCATATTGCATGAATATAGTTTGAAAGACGAAAAGTGACATAGGCCACTTTTAATCGCAAAAACTTTAACAGTTCCCGTAGGATAGGATAAAAACCAAGTGAGCGAGCCGCGGTAGCAGCCGTCTAAGCGCCAGAAATAACCTGTCATGGCAAGTTTAGGACGTTCCTACATTTTTCGCACTCCTTCGCAGCACTCAACAGCGCCAGCCTAGACTCGGGCTCCATAACGGAGCTTGCGCTCTCGCCATAATGACGGAGTGTTTCGGAGCACAAGACACATCGTCATCCACCACTCGAGACTAACCAGTACTCAACGTCAGACAGCATTCCAACGCCCTGGTCCCAGTGCAGTGGGTCAGTCATAGTAGCCCAGCGCCTGCCTCTTCAACTGCAGAGGGCAGTGAGAACGGCAATCGCGATACCGACACCTCTCTTCCCCTGCAGCCCCACTGCGTCTGCCAACACGTTGACGGCCTAGCGGAAGGTAGGGTAGGTGGCGGCACCCATACCACCAGTTCCATATATCCCACCGCGGCCCCTTATCCTCGGCTGTCATATCAGAGTCCAAGAAGCAACCTTGCTTTATGAAACTAAGAAAGGTTATTCCCAGCAAGTAACTGGAGATAGAGAGACAGAAAAGAAGCCACACCCAGCGCAGCAGGAGGAGCTGGAGTTCATATGCCTGGCAGACGGAGCAGCACTAGAGCAAAATCTTAACCGAGATATTAACATATTTACAGACGGCAGTAAAATTAAAGGGAAAGTTGGGGCGGCATTATCCATTTGGGATGATGCCGCTGAGATCAGTACCCGCAAGCTGAAATTGGCCGATTGGTGCTCTGTGTAACAGGTCGAGTTATTGGCACTTATTGAGGCTACCGAAAAAGCAAAAATCTTTTGTGACTCCAGGTCTGCACTGGAAACGGTAGTTGGCGTATCTTCCCTCCATCCCTTAGCAGTAAATTCAAAGCTAACATAAAGTTACTACACGCACAAAATAAAATAGTGAAACTTTATTGGATTAAAGCGCACGCGGGGATGGAGGGAAATGAGAGAGCGGACCAGCTAGCAAAGGAAGCAGCACTGCACTCGAAGTGCAGACCTATTTAGGATAACTGCCCCGTTTCATTCGTCAAGCGAGAAATCCGAAAGGACTCTCTTGACGAGTGGAACCGGCGGTATCAGGATGGACACACAGCGGCGGTAACCAAAACATATTTTCCGGATGCAAGGGCGGCATACAAGATCGTAAGAGAAATAGCACCAGTGGGAATCATAACTCAAGTGCTGACGGGGCATGGTGAGTTTTCCCAATACTTACATCGATTTAAGTTGAGGGAAAGCCCATCGTGCATCTGTGAACCCACAAAAGAGGAGACTTCACTGCACATAATCTTGGAATGCCCAGTTTATGGAAAGTAGAGATTTGATTTAGAACAAAAAATTGGAATTAATCTAACACGAAAAAACCTTAGAAACAATTTTATCGAATTTTTGCACAAATATTTGTAAAAAAGCAATACTTAATTAGGAACAAGTAGGTATAAACTTTGCTGTACCATTGTAATGTTTATTATAACTGCAAACAGCCAAAAACATTGAAATATAGGTATACTTAGTTTTTATTCATTTGTAATTAAGACCCCTGAACATGTCAGGGATATTTCGCGATATAATAAAAAAAAATCCTCGGATGCAGCGTCGCAAGAGCGGCACTGCAGCCCGCCTAAGTTGCGACACTCCTCATAAGGCATGCAACCTACCGGCCATCCTCTCAGCTGCTTTAGTTAAAAGCGGCTGAAACTCGAGTGCCAGCCTCTAAGCTTCCTTGGGGGAAAAGACCCAAAGAAGAGGGAGACTTCGAGCGCCGCCTTTTCAGCTGCCTCAGACCTCCCCCACGACAAGGCGGGAATACACGGGGGGGTTGTATATACACTCCAACCGTAACTTAACCAACAAAAGCATTCCTCTAAGGTATTTTGATATTTGTCAGTTAGGTTAGGTTTCGCAGCCGACATAAACATAAGCCAAAATCAAAATACAACGCGGGCGAAGCCGCGGGTAAAAGCTAGTATTTATATATTTTTTTATTCAATGGTCTGAATACATGTGTACATTATGCCATTTCTTATTTTTTTTTTTTTTAAATCTGACAACTTATTGAAAATTAACAACTCAATCATAGGTGAATTCGTAAAAAATAGTTCACTTACTTACCTATTAGTGAATACACAATCTATTACTTATAGTCACTTTGAAAAAAGAATTCTCTGGTTGACAACATTGTAAAAATTATTTAAGAAACACCCAGGTTGGCAATTTCCTAATATAATTAAATCAGTATCTACCAAATTATAAGTGACTTAAAAAACGGTATGTAGGTATGCAATTTAATAATTTATTTTATTAATATAAGTAACAGTGATTTCTCAAGTACCTACCTACCTACCTATTTTTACTTACCATTAAACTATTTTTTTACGAAAATATATCTAACTTACCTACCTACTTTATTTAATTCTACGGGAGCAATTGCGCACTAAAAATAAGTATTAGATAAATTAGCTCCTAATATATTAGAATTATATGTACTCACCTAAACTTGGTGCTAGCTCTACTTTACAACGACTACTTTCATATTTAATCATTTCCACTATATGAAAATAATTATTTATAAAAATAATTAACTGCACCTAATAATTTCCCCCCTCTGATATGTTTATTAGAAATTAAGTAAATTAAAACGTCTAAACAAAAGTTATTGTTGATTTAATTAATTGCTTAAAATAAATAATGTTTCCTATTACGTACCTACCTACCTACGAAGTGCAAAAATAATTAATTGAAAATTATAAATGCGATTTATTCGTCAATAAATATTATAAGTGATTTATTTAGTGGTTTTAATCATTTTTAGGGTTCTGTACCCAAAGGGTAAAAACGGGACCCTATTACTAAGACTTCGATGTCCGTCTGTCCGTCTGTCTGTCACCGGGCTGTATCTCAATAACCATGATAGCTAGGCAGCTGAAATTTTCACAGATGATGTATTTCTGTTGCCGCTATAACAACAAATACTAAAAATAGAATAAAATAAATGTTTAAGGGGGGCTCCCATACAACAAACGTGATTTTAGGAGTATTTTCCTCGCTATTAATAACGGCAAGAGGAATGGGGCTTCCATACGGTACGGAATCCTTCGTGCGCGAGTCCGACTCGCACTTGGCCGATTTTTATTATCAATCTTACAACAATGAGGGTTACTAACCGCGTATCAGTTCGCAGCTAGAGGCGCTAGCATCGCGGTAGGTCTACGAAACGTCAAAATTCACTGTTTTTGTTCGGGTTACGCTGTTTATTAATAAAAACTGCGATTATATTACTACTTGCCCACACTCATGCATGTATTTCAGATATTAATAAATGAAACACCACAACTTTTACATTATTAATACTGATAA
Organism: Hypomecis atomaria; assembly: GCA_964007245.1. Lineage (NCBI taxonomy): Eukaryota > Metazoa > Arthropoda > Insecta > Lepidoptera > Geometridae > Hypomecis > Hypomecis atomaria. Next base: position 9,402,225 of record OZ023308.1, on the reverse strand, counting down.
AAACACAAGTTTGAGAAAATAATACAATGTGGCGACATGATTTTCTCGCGTTCCCGCCAAAATTATTTTTTCTTGTCGAGAAAATAGTCAAGAGGGAATCGCACTAATATTTTTGAATTTAGAATGTTTTGCCAAAAGAGTTTGCCAAATAAATAAAGAAGTTCGTAATAGGTGCCAGCCGTCGTGCACATTTTATGTAAGTAGGTATTATATTTTTATGACGTGAAATTTTGCTAAATTTATAATGTGTAATTTGAAGCGTATTAAGTATAATTATATATACTGGATTATTAATAACTATGAAGAAAATATTTAGGTATATTTGGTAATTTTGAGGCGTATAATTTTTATTAGGTACGGAGTTTTTTAACGAGAACCTAATTAATTTTGTACCTATTGCAAAAAAATATTCATCATCTTCATCATATCAGCCGTAAGAACTCTACTTACCTTACCTACTTAAAAGAAGTATTTGTGTACGTGTGTGTTGTGTATTATTATGCAGTGTATTTTATTATTTCTGGATCGCGCTGGATGCGAGACGATTCCAACTGGTCTTATTGAAGATCCATAGGGGAAGCCTATGTCCACCATTGGACTACTATGGCTGAAACGACGATGATGAGACCGGGTGTTAAAAGTTTATGCTACTTAAACTCCTCTGACATGGCAACGGATAACATAACCGGGCCCTATACAATTTAACGTTTCCGAGCCACGGTAGAGCTCAGTTGTAAATGCCACCCGCGGTCACCCATTCTAAGACTGCGGCCGTGCCAAACGTTGCTTAACTTCGGCGATCGCTGTCAAACACATACCGCCATACTATGTAAAGATGTAAACACGCTTTAAACACTGTTTAACCGTGCAATTTGTACTTGTTAAACATTGTCTACAGTGTGCGTAAAACTTTTGTGATAAAGCTATAGTCAAACTAGCACTACAGAGCTTTGAAGTAAAACCTCCATTGTCTTTTGTGTAGTCGGTTAGAACATAACACCAACTTGTAAACGCTAAGTGTTGCGTCATTACTCTCTGGAAGGGCAGGATAAAGTAAAAAGAACCCTCAGGAGGGAGTTTTTAATTAGTCACCATTTTTAAGTGTTTCTTTAAGATGGGTGCTGCCGTGCTTCGTTTAAACGGAGCTAGTAGATACATAATAGCTTGCTAGTGCAGTGATGTGTGAGCATTTGTTTTGCTGTACCTAGTTACTTGGATATGGAGTTTAATGATTGGAAAGTGTCGTAGACTACTGTTTATAAGCTTTTATTTAACTTGCAATCGATGTTTCTCTGCGCGATCGAATCAGAAATGAGGAGATCCGTAGAAGAACCAAGATTACCGACATAGCCCAGCGGATTGGCAGGTTGAAGTGGCAATGGGCAGGGCACATAGCGCGGAGGACTGATGACCGATGGGGTCGAAAAGTCTTCGAGTGGAGACCACGTACCGGCAAGCGCAGCGTAGGACGTCCACCCACAAGGTGGACGGACGACCTCATTAAGACCGCAGGATCGCGCTGGATGCAAGCCGCTACCAACCGGTCTTATTGGAGATCTTTAGGGGAGGCCCATGTTCAGCAGTGGACGTCCTATGGCTGAAAGGAAGGAAGGAAGGATGAACCTATGTAAGTTCGGGTGGAAGTAAAATTTGACCAACTTTCCGGTTTCCGATTGAGTTGAAATTTTGCACGCATATGTAAATTGCGTGATAATGCAATAATATGGCACCTTGGAGCTGATCTGATGATGGAGTCGGAAGGTGGGAATAAGAACTTCTGTAGGTACTAAACAAGATAGACCCTTCGTGTTTGGGCTCGTTTTACTTGTCTTGGGTAGCATTCTGCTGCTACATGATTGAGATCCAGGATCTCAAAAGCTTGTATATTTTAAAAGTTGTATTTTTATTACATTTTTTTCCATGCAGAATACTTTTAACCCCCGACGAAAAAGAGGGGTGTTATAAGTTTGACGTGTCTGTTTGTGTGTCTCTCTGTCTGTGACATCATAGCGCCCGAACCACTGAACCGATTTCAGTTTAGTTTTTTTTGGATGAAAGGAGACTTTATCGACAGTGTTCTTAGCTATGTTTTATAAAAATCGATTGAGCCGTTTAAGAGTTATGGTGGGTTAAAGTGGGGATGGAAGAACCAAAATTCTAGAAATGTGCCCAAAATGGTTGTCAATTGAAAGTTTGTTGTCAAATATTTTTGTGTCGGGGGTTTTTTAATTAGGTATATTATTAGTTATGTCCTATCTAGCTATGGGATAGAACAAAAGTCTTAATATCTACATATAACGTTCAATTTCAAAAGCTGAGTGCCTAAGTAATAATTGTGTTACTTATTGATTCTTGTTAAATTAGGTCCCGATTAGCTCGAGACATATTCAATAATGTAGAATTTGAGAGTACTTTTATTTAATAGTTTAAATTACTCTCTTAGGTTTACTTTACAAACTCATTCGTATACTTATTATTACAGGTACTGTAATACCAGCCTTTTTAATAGTCCATTGCAGGACGTAGGCCTACCCACGAAATGTGATTGAGCCATATCCACCACGCTGGCCCAGTGCGGGTTGGTGGATTCACATACTCCATCGAATTTATTCTATGCAGGTTACCTCACGATGTTTGCCTTCACCGAAAAGCCAGTGGTGTAAAATTCCGTACGTAAATTACGAAAAACTCACTGGTACGGGACCGGGATTTGAACCCACGGCCTCACGATTGTAAGGCCAGTGTCATTACCACTAGACCAGCACGGCTTTTTATTATAGGTACTTATCTATATTCCATAGTAGAAACTTAGGTACTCTTCAAACTTGATCACCAACTGTCCTACCCACTGCGCCACTGCAAACGCAGCACATCTACGCCAAATAAGACTTAGTGCCCTAAAACAAAGATAACCGGCGTACCATCACGCTCTCAGCATTATTTGAGACTTCTCAAACTTCTTTACATTGCACGCCAAATGTTTTGGCCGCTCGTGTCAGCTCGTAGCGAGAGCTTGGATGTGTTTGTATCAATCTTTCACATAAGTTATCATAAGTGTGTCAAGATATGCTGATGATAGCGCTCTTTAGGCTGAATATAGGTACACTGAATATACATATCTAGCTGGATCCATCCATCCATCCATCAGCCGTAAGACGTCCACTGCTGGACATAGGCCTCCCCAATGGATTTCCAATAAGGCCGGTTGGAAGCGGCCTGCATCCAGCGCGTTCCTGCGATCTTTATTATATCGTCAGTCCACCTAGTCGGTGGACGTCCTACGCTGCGCTTGCTGGTCCGTGGTCTCCATTCGAGAACTTTACTGCCCCATCGGCCATCTGTTCTCCGAACTATGTGCCCTGCCCATTGCCACTTTAATTTGCTAATCCGCTGGGCTATGTCGGTAACTTTGGTTCGTCTGCGGATCTCCTCATTTCTGATTCGATCTCGCAGAGAGACGCCGAGCATAGCCCTCTCCATAGCACGTTGGGCTATCCTGAGCTTATTCATAAGGCCCACAGTAAAAGACCACGTTTCAGTTCCATATGTCATCACCGGCAACACACAACTATCAAAAACTTTCGTTACTAACTAGCTGGATATGTGTCTAATACTAAACAAAAGTAATTTTTTTTAACAGAAATTGTGAACTCGAACTGTTACCAAATTTACTAAGTGTTGTATTTGCTCGTTTCTTTTAAAAGTTTCTTTTAAATGTTTCGTCGATGAAATAATAATAATCATGTTTAGTGGTAATATGTAACATTGAATTACAGGTCATACGTCTATACCAATATTATAAAGAGGAGAGATTTGATTGTTTGTTTGCATCGAATAGGCTCCGAAACTACGGAACCGATTTGAAAAATTCTTTCACTGTTGGAAAGCTACACTATCCCCGGTGGACGTAGGCTAAATTACATTTTCAAACAAAAATAGGGATCCTTACTATTTGTCTCCTTTAGCCAATCGTACCCGGCCGAAGCCGGGACGGGCAGCTATAGGCAAACCATTTAACTCGCGGAACGCCCGCGGGGTAAGAAGGGAGCGAGGGGAGATGTTACCGGGTGGGTGACAGGGGTACGCGGAGCAGAGAGCGCACGTCTCACCCCTCTTACCCACCCGAAAACATCTCCCCCCGCTCCCTTCTTAAAACGCGGGCGTTCCGCGAGTTAAATGGTTTGCCTATAGTTGAAAATTAAATTACAAATAGGTTTGTAATTTAATTTTCAACTTAACGTTTATAGATAGGTACAGTCACTATTTCTTTCAAAACTTTGAAAAAAATTAAATTAAAATAGTTACTCGTATGTAGGAAAATACTAATTATTCTATCAAATGAAATGTCAAATGTTTTAAATATTTCAGGGCTTTATAATACTGAGCGGCCCTTAATTTCATCGCGGACTGTACCCACCTATTCTTTTTAATTAAACTTTTTTACAAGTCACTCGAAGTGGAGTTTCTTTTAATGGGGAGAGTCGTTTGTCTCGTGACTGCCGTTTATTTTTGGCTGTAAGTATTTTGTACAGTTCTACCGTCTTCGACCACTCTGTATCTAAACTTAACATTAATGATTGTGTACAGTAGTGTTAATATCGGGTGTTTCTATAGAAGACACCTATCTTAAAATCTTGAGTAAATAGGGTATCTTCTAGGTAAGCGTGCTACACCCTAGACCGCATATTATCTGCTTAACATCAAGCAGTATGTAGTCAAACGTAAACCTACTTGAAATAAAAAAGTAGAAAAAGGGATATTATTGCACTAATGTAGCGCTCGTAGCGTAGTTTGACTAGGTGTTCGTCAGCGATCACCAAAATTAAGCAACGTTCCGCACGGTCAGTATTTGGATGGGTGACCGCGGGTGGCATTTTCCAACTGAGCGCTACCGTGGCTCGGATGACACGTTAGATTGTAGGCCCTGGTGGTTTTAACCGTTTAGCCATGTCAGAGGCTTTCAGGCGGCCTAAAAACTGATGCCAGGGCTAGCGACCCGGCCCATATGAACTTACTTACTGATCTATTATCTTACTAATGATGATGAGTAAGTACTTACAATGACATCCTAGTATATCGCTAGTTCGAACCTAAACATCCTGTATATTTCAATAGTTTAAATTAGAGTTCAGAGAAATAGCTCGTAATCATTGCTAATACCTACTTACCTAGTAAATATCCAAAAATGTGTATACCTATTGGTTTCTTTCGATCTCTTTCAAACAGCGAACAATGGGTTTGATTTTTTTCACAGATTTAAGATATTTACTTATACCAAGATATGATTTCCATAATAAGTTTAAAAAGAACCTACTATGATATACTTACCTACTACTTTTATAGCAGCCCAATAAGTAGCCCAAGAATAACTACTTACCTACGTAAGTATGGTAGATAATAATAATTTTATTGATTTTATACATTAAATACTAGCTGAGCCGGCGAACTTCGTTTCACGTAATATCTTTATAAATTATAGCCCATGTGTTATTCTGATTTGTAAGCATTACCATTGCAAAGTTTCATCTCAATCCGTTCAGTAGTTTTTTGTGTGAAAAAGGAACACACATCATACCTACATTACCAATAAACATTTGTGTTTATAATATTAGTAGGATTTGGTGTTCTGATTTATATACATTACTATTGCAATGTTTCATCTCAATCCGTTGCCTAGTTTTTGCGTGAAATAGGAACAAATCTCCATACATACAAACTTTTGCGTTTATAGTAAGTATTAGTAGTATACCTAATAAGTACCTACTTACGTAAGTAGGTTGTTATAGGAAGTAGGTAATCTACTAAATATATCTCATTATATCTCTATGAAGATAGCTTACCTACTAGTTATTTATCGACACCTGAACATAGAATCATAGAGTGCAGAAACTAAAGATTATTCCTTCCTACCAAACCTATACTTTCGACAACAATAACTGAAATACAAAAGAAAACCGGCATTTTTTTTTCTTTCCGGATTACTAGGTTAATAGGCAGTTAAAATCATTCAAACATTGAAATGTTGGAGAGGACAGGGTAAAACAATATATCGGGCAAAATTTCCTGTATTAACTACAACAAAATACATATACATACTACAATACTTAATGTGCTAAAATTACCTACACTACACTACATAAATAAAGCATTGGATCATCCACAGATAAGTCATAAGTTATTTATTGATAAAATGGCAATTTGCACGTCAAACCCTTGAAGGTCTAAATAGTGCAGGTCTAGATAATGCAAATGCTGGCGCCCACTGCCAGTTGGCAGCGTGCCCAGCATGCTGGCTGCATTGCCACGCTGAATGGCAATACTGTAAAATAATTAAATACTAATTTTCAAAAATTTTCGAGACAGTTTCAAAGCTTAGGTAAATACCTATTTACCCAACCACTTTTTCATTTCATTTCATTCATTTATTTAACTTTTTTTAAAATAAATACCTACACTTAGCGACGACATTTCCATATGTTACAATTTCTACCTAATACTCATAGTAATATAGGTAAATTTTGCGGATGTAAATGTCAAAAAAATCAGCTGTTTCATACAAAATTGGAACCCGAAATCAACTAAATGTATGGAACAGGTTTTTTTTCTTGAGTTCCAGGTGGCTCCATAGTAAAAGTTGTTCATAATGATGGTCTGAATCACCCCCTTTAGCCTTAGTTCACCAGTTCTGGAGAACCCAGTAAGTACACACCTACTTATATATTATGTAGGTATGTAGTGCCTGAAAGAAAAACAAGAAAACAATCCGTCTTACCACAAAAGATTCACCTTGTCTTTGGTATTCTTTTGATAAGTCTATGAAATAGTCTATAAAGATCGCATATCGTCCGTAATTGTATTGTATTGTAGCTACTCATATCTCCAAGAAAAAAAACCGGCCAAGTGCGAGTCGGACTCGCGCACCGAGGGTTCCGTACAAACCTGCAAGGTTTACAAAGTTCGTTCATTACGACAAAAAAAGTAATAAGTTTATATTTATTAAAAAAATATATATTTTGTAATGTAACTAAAAATTTAAGGTTTTCGGAATTTTTCCTTTATGTGTGCTATAAAACGTTGCTTCATGCCAAATTTCAAGATTCTAGGTCGACTGGAAGTACCCTTTAGGTTTTGATTCCCTTGCGAGTACTTGCGAGTTTCAAAATTTGCGGCATAAACGGCTGTATCTTTTGATTGCGTTGGCTTAGAAGTTTGATTTTTTCACAGCTTCAAGGGACAGTAGACCTGAGTAATTTATATAAATTTCAGCTTCATACCTACACGCGTTCCTGAGAAAAAGGGTCTTGACAGACGGACAGACGGACAACAAAGTGATCCTATAAGGGTTCCGTTTTTTCCTTTTGAGGTACGGAACCCTAAAAACAGTAAAATAAGCTTTAATGAGCATTAATGTTAGTGAAATATAGAGGCTGGACTGAAAGTCCGAAATGGACGAGAAATCATCATCATCTTAGCAGTAGAATATCCGTTTTTAAATTGACTAGAATATGTGCAAAAAGAGAACCGTCGTGGCGTTACGGTGAACTAACAATAAGGTTTTAATCAGCAGCCAAGGCACCGACTATTCTTGGTAGACGCGAGTCTACTGATGAAAACTGAATTCGTGTCTACCAAGTATCGAACACTAGGTAGGTATGGTATACTAGGAATGACAGAGCAGTGTTGTCAACGTAACAAAATTAGTAAAATGGCACACGGGCGACCTCACCTACGACGCTTCTCTTTTTGCACAAACTCTACAACAGCTATCTTGGTATATTATCTTGGAATCCTCATTCCTTGATGAGATGTCGTGCTGTGCCGACCCTATACCTTGTGGGATAAGGCAAGCAGATTCTTCTTCTTCGTGTTGATGGTTCTAAAATTGGCAAGCTAAATCTGAACACGCTTTGCCCAGTGGTTAGCGACTGCCACCCCAGATGGAGAGGCTTCCAAAAGGTCGCTGAATGTGCAGGTGTTTGGACACTGAGGACAGGACAATAGGTGCTCCATTGTCTGCACTGCTCCACAGTCACACACAGGCAAGCAGATGATGGACTGCCTCGGTGGCTCAGTGGTTAGTGACCCTGACTTCTGGGTCAAAGAGGCGTGGGTTCGATCCCCACCCAGGGCAAATATTTATGTGATGAACATGGGTGTTTGCTCTGTGTCTGGGTGTTATTTAGGTACTATCTATATAAGTATGTATTTAAGATATGTATATGTAGTATATCAGTCTCTGGCAGCCATATCACAAGCTTTGCTTAGTTTGGGGTCAGAGGCCGTGTGTAAGATGTCCCATAATATTTATTTATTTATTCAACAAAAATAATAAGTTCTCAAGCCAAGCTTCAAGTTATTTATTCATTCATTTATTGCAAATATATACATAATTCAGTTTAAAACCAGATTAACTAAATATATCGCATACCTAAATACCCTTTATTGCAGCAAGTACAAACTTAAGTTACAATTAGGTACAAAACAAAATTACACAAGGTAAGTACAATTGCATTACAATTTTAGACACCAACAGTGGCATTGAATAACTGCTTAAGAATTTGCTTACAATACCTATGTTATGTAGATATTAAAATGAATGAGTACCTATTATTGATACTAAATCACTCCAAAATCATCATCTACCGCTGAAATAGAAATACTCGTAGGTAAACTTTATTGCTTATGGCCTGAGCCTAACATCTGATTTTTAAACGACTTTAAAAAAATTATATCCTCTCTTTGACTGTATTTTCCACCAGAGCAAAAATAAAAGGGCTAAGTCGCAAATTATCATTTTTTCAGGCATAAAATGTCTGCTATTTTAACCCACTACAATGAAAGGAAGACGTTCTCAATTCGACTGTTTTGTAAGTAATTTTAAACAAAATAGCCGTTTCTCAAATAAGTAGACTGTATTTTCCCTGACTTCTAAAAAGGCGGGACACGAATGAGTGCGAAAACGTGCCCGTAACCCCGACATTAGTGTTTCAAACTTCAGGGTTTTCATAGGATATAGGTACAGACCAGAGACAACAAAGCGACTCACACATAACCACCCATGCCTGCTCTCGAGATGTGGTGGTCAATGACCTTTGGTGGTGGTATCCAAGCATTTTCATTGGACAAAAAAAGGTTGGATAACTTACCTACCTACATAAGCGTACAGAAGTACGCTTGAAAAGTTAATTTCAAATTAGTATGTTTTAATGATACTAGTAGCGACATCTGTTGTGTAGTAGTAAGCTAAAATAGTTTTGAATCATAACCTTCACAAAGTATTCCAAAAAAAGTGACATCTAGCGTCAAGTAGCAGAACTAAAATGTGTGACAAAATAATTATAGTGCAAATCGACAGATGGCAGTTAAAATTTTGAAAAGCTGCCAATCGGTGCGGTAAACTGTAAATGTAAATAATGTGCCCTGCTCGAAAATTAGAAAGTAACGGAAATCTGGAAAGAATATTTTTTTATTATCATTTTAACTTCAATATGACTTGATTATAAGTACGATTTACATAGTTGGATAACAGAGCTACAGATTTTGTTGGTAATGGTCAGTAAGAGAGACAAAATTCCAAGGCTATTAGGAAGATGATAAACCCGCCACTGACGACTAGCATCAGCTGCGGTCTTAATGGGATCATACGTCCACCTCGTCGTCCGAGTCCGTCTGACACTTCGCATGCTGAAACGTAGTCTCCACTAGCAAACTTTTTAGTTTTCGACCCTATCGGTCATTACTCTTCCGCGCTATGTCATGCTATACGGTATGCATACGGTAGCTTTAGTTTACCTTTTACTTATGGAAGTAAGTCAATGGGGCTGTTTTGAAACTACATTAAATTAAATTGCTTAGAAAAATTAAAATAAAATAAATGCTCAAAATGCCAGCAAAATATCCTCTAGAATTTTTTGATTATGTACCTACCTACATTCGTCGCCAAGTAAGTTCGTGTAGGCCGAATGGCTACTGGCTAGCTATGGTGTCAGAGTTTTTAGGCCGCCTGAAGATGATGGTCAACGCGAGCTTATTACCAATTAAAAATATATCTCTTTGATTTTTATGGACACTCATTTTCAATAATATGATGAGATCATCATAACTATGTCTACATAGGAATCGTCGAATCGTGAAGTTTACTTTATTGACATTAATATTTGTTTGATTTTCTCAGCGCATCGAACGAAACGCATGCGCGCTAAGCTAACTGCAACGCAGCGACCTCTGCAGTGAACTTTATTCAACTAAACAAGCGCCGCCATTTTGACAATTGTTTGGCTTTTGTTTTCCACAATAAAAATTATCATGTAATTTGATTAATCTAGTGTATTTTCTTCGTTTTTCCGCGATTCAATCCCTTCGCCAGGATGTCGGAAAAGCTGCTTTCAAGGCATGAATGGGAATCGCACTCGTAGTGCAGCTGAAAAATCGATAATGTGTTAGTGCCGCTCTTTTCGTTTCGCGACGCGATATTCTATATTATTTTAGATAGTTATGTATTGTAGTGGATTTTAATGCCCAGTAAAATGTGTTTTAAGAGGTTTGAACCAGTTTTCCTTAAGAATAAGTGTAAAAATTGATGTGTAAAAAAGGCGCGAATCGGTGTTTCGGCTCTCAAATTTTGCGCTTGAAAATAAACGAAGCTGCATGAGACAAAGGAACAATTGGTTTGCGTTATGCCCGCTCGACGCGGTTGTTAATTTGGCTGGATTTCCGCGTATGTAACACATTCCAGATGGAGTAATTAACAAACTTTCTAATTCACTTGACTTCATGTAAGTACTGAGATATCATTACCTATTATTCCAATAGTAGCGATAGACCTGATTAAACATCCGATTGTATATGTACGAACAAGCCAACAAAATTGTTTACAAAAAATATTTAATATTATAACAAAAAAATGTCACACTATTTTGAACCTTATCTCCTTGCTATAAGTACACAACTACGATTCATATTTTAAAAATCATGTTCGTATACAAGTTTTTTGAGAATGTAATCATGTTGAGTAAAGTGGTTTGGTCGTTACAATATTGCTGGTATAAAATTATCTATCCTGTCCTATTTGGCATCATGCCAAAGTTTTCTGAGGATAAGGATTCTTCCAACATAGTATAGGATTTTACCACTCAATACTGAAAATCTTACTGTACTCACACAGTATCCAGGTTGGGCCCATAATTATGTTGATCTTATCGACATAGGTCAAATAAAATGCAATAAATAAATAGAAAATATAGATAGTATATTTTCAGGATTCAGACAACGCACCATATGTGATAAATTAACTAAAGACTTTGTTGTTTAACATTGTTCCAATTTTTATCCATTTCAGAGGCTAAAAAACTGTCAGGCCTAGCCACCCGGCCTATAATAACTTACTGAAAATCTTGTCTGATGAAGGAATATAGGAAAACTACATTTTCAAAGGGATAAAGGAAAAGTCTGTTGTCAACACTGGTTTAAAAAAAGGCAATTCAAAACTTGTTACTGGAAGTGGGACTTTCCAGAGAAAGATTTCTTCTAGACGAGGCCTATGTTAAAACTGAATAGACAACCTAATTTTTAAGTGCAAATAAAATATGTAAAAATAAGTAAAAAATATGTGTCTTGAATAAAGACAATCCTTATTTCTTATTCCGATGATAAAGTGCCAATATTTTCAAAATGTTTTTAAGCAATATTTTTTTATGTTGAATATATGAATATGTACTGCAAGTCTGATAGAAGATTTAATTGGCAATTTAATGTTGAAGTCTTCCAAATGACATAATATTCGTTCAGATTCCAAAAACATGCTTTTTTCAGGCTCTGTCTCATCATAAACTTGCAATGCGGTTAAGAAGTAGAAAGAGGGAGCCGACCCTCTCGAAAAGAACCAGCAAAGTCGCTAAAATCACCAAGTCCCCCTCCAAACCCCTCTCTCGCACCCCCACCACTTGGAAAAAAATCGTCAAGGGGGAAGTCAAGAATGTCCTATCTGACACCATTTGCATCACGAGATCTCAGAAACTAAAGCTTAAAACGAGACCAGTAAGAACAAAAGTCACCATGGAAAAACCAGTGGAAACGCACAAGTCAAAGAAAACCAATGATCGCACGAAAAAACCAATCTTCCAAACCGTTGTACGTAGCTCTACTAAGGATTCTGTATCTTCCACTACGATGTTAAAAAAGCCAGATAAGCCGAAGCCAAAGGAGGTCCGGAAAGTTCCTATTCGACACGGCTCTCTGAACCGTGAGGTTAATAAAAAGACAGAAGTGACGTCCGCTATGAATTCGCCACGTAAAACTCGTCGCTTAGACAAGACTGATAAGGCAGCATCTTTGAACAGCTCTCCGATTCGCAAAGTCCGACAGATTGGAGTGTCAAAAGCTACCGTAAGTTCTACGAATGAGAGTCCTAAGAAAAAGACTAAAAAGGCTGATGAACCTAGTCCTAGTTGGTCTGGATTAGGGCATACTGAAGATGACATTACAATGTACGAGCCACATACAACTACATTTGATTTTCCAACTCCAAAATCTGAAGAATCAGACTCTGATGGTCATGTAGAATCGTCAGAGCTTTGTCTTCCAAACGATTGTCTGAACGACTTCATACCACTACCAGATATACCAAATGGTGACGATGATATCAATTTCCTAGCCGATAAGGCAGCTAGAGTCATGACTACGGACCGGGTCATGACTACAGACCGAGTCATGACTACGGACCGAGTCATGACTACAGACCGAGTCATGACTACGGACCGAGTCATGACTACAGACCGAGTCATGACTACGGACCGAGTCATGACTACAGACCGAGTCATGACTACGGAACGAGTCATGACTACAGACCGAGTCTTGACTGAAAGGGAGGGGGTCTCGAGGAGTTCTGTGGAGAAGAGGCTGGCAAAGAGACGGAAGTCCAGTAATGACTTGGAAATGTACCAGCCAACTTCAACTACAGATGATTTGGATGCATGTGCAGATTTTTTGGCTAGCGGGGAAAAGTATACCCAAGTGAGTAAAGATTTCTTTGCTACATTCATATTCAACTCGAAATCGACTGCCTCGGTGGCTCAGTAGTTAGTGAACCTAACTACTGGGTCAAAGAAGTGTGGGTTCGATCCCCACCCAGGGCAAGTATTTATGTGATGAACATAGGTGTTTGCTCTGTGTCTGGGTGTTATTTAGTTACTATCTATAAAAGTATGTATTTATTTAAAAATATATTGTATAAGTAGTATATCAGTCTTTGGCAAGCCATATCACAAGCTTTGCTTAGTTTGGGGTCAGAGGCCGTTTGTAAAATATCCAAATCCAATCCAAATATTTATTTATTTATTTCTTATAAGTAGTTGGTCTTATTGCAAAGATGTACTACAAAATGAGATAATCCTTATTAAAAGTCAATTTCCACTGTATCAGCCTATTTAAGTTCTTTGTTGATAAAACCTTTTTATACAGTTTCGACAGTTGTGGCCTGTGGCTGCTGTCTAGTGTTGAACCAATCACAGAGGTGAATGTTTAAATGAAGATCTGGGATTGGTTGATGTCCAGGTCGCAGCTGTTTGTGGGACGTTTAACATAGACTTATCTTTGACAGGATACTACACTTTGTCACTTGGTGGACTCACATGTGTGATCAAATACCTTGAGGGAAAATATACGCGATAGCAGACGCCATAAATTCCTCTTACAGCCTACACCATTACAAACCAACACTGTATATCACATCCTCTGCAATAGAGTTGCCTACTATTGGAATAGGTTGCCTGAGGACGTAATCTCAGCCCCCCCGAGTGGGTTCCCGCCTTGTCGTGGCGGGGGGGCTTAGTAGCCAGGTCTTCCCAGCCTGGTGAACGAAGAGGAACCCGAGGTGGGGCCGGCCTCTCCGGGTCTTGTGCCCAGACAAGTCCGTGCGGAGGCTGGCCAGTAGGTCGGCTTGCCGACTGAGGTGGACTGCGGTGTCGCGCTTGTCGCGATGCCGCGGCCGAGCCCATCGAGGCGGGGGCGGCGACGGGATGGACGGGCGGCGAGAAGGCCGCTGCCTATCCGTCCTGCCAGCGGCCCTAACGGGTGCCGCCAACGTGTTGGCGGAGGCGGTGGGGCTGCAGGGGAAGAGGAGTGTCGGTATCGCGACGGCCGTTCTCCCTATCCTCTGAAGCCGTAGTGGCAGGCGCGGGGCCACTTTAATTGACCCGTTGCATCGGGACCAGGGCTGTCGGACACGGGTGCTGTCTGACGCCCAGTGCTGGTTGGTCCCAGGTGGTGGATGACGATGTGTCTGGTGTTCGGCACATCGTTATTCTGGCGGGAGCCGAGGCTCCGTGGTGGGGCCCGAGTTGGGCCAGCGCTGTCGGGTGCCGCGGAGGAGTGCGCAAGCGTGCCCGTAGCCCCGACACCAAGCGCAGTGGCGGAACACCCAGGGGTTTTGGTGGGTATACTGTCCAGTCGGCAGGACTCCCACATAACTACCCGCCTGCCCTCGAGGTGCGGTGGTATCTTTAAAAGATTTCCCCTGGTAAAAAAAAAAAAAAAAAAAAAAAAAAAGGACGTAATCTCAGCAAGAACTATAAACACATTTAAGAATAGACTGGACCTTTGGATAAGGAAGGAAAAAAATTCTTTGACAGAGTAATACTAATTTTATTCGACTCTGCTTGATATAGGCACATCAGTATACACTGCTCGCCGATAAACAAATAAATAAAAAAACTTAAAATGTATGTAGGTCTCTTATTCTTGTCCTTCACCAAAAAACTTGTGTTGTGGAAACTCATACAAAAATTCCAAAAATATAATTTATATGGAATAGGAATTTGAATTTACAATCTCTTAATTTTAATACGAGGCTTAAAGAGCGCTTGTTCACAGCGATTTGTCCGGATATCCATCCAGTGAAAAATGTAGGCATTTGTTTATTGACGGTCCATATACTGGTGAAAAAAATGGCCTTGATTAAGCGCTCAAAGGCTTATCATCAATATTAAAAACCTAATAATATAAACTAATAAGTCTATCTTTTCCCCCAGGGCGACATATCCTCCATGCTAGAGCAGGACAGCTACGTGCGCGACTCCGAATGCGAGATATCTTCAACTTGCGACCAAGGCACGGCTATAGAGAGCTTAGAAGCCCTGTCAGCCCGTAGTCCCAGCAGTGGATTCCTAGCTGAGATCAGCCAGAGTTTGGCTGCGGAGGCTGCTGGATGGGTAAGATTCTTCTTAATTTTTACCGACTTCCAAAAAGGAGGAGGTTTTATGTTCGTGTGTATGTATTTTTTTTGTGTATGTTCATCGGTAATTTCGCCAATTGTGAACCGAATCGAAAAATTCATTTTTAGTTCGAAAGGGTATACTCCCGAGGTGGTCCCATTTAAATTTTACAGAAATCGGCTGAGCCGTTTTTGAAAAAACCAACAATAATGTAAGTAATTCGAGCGAAATATCCGAATTTTGTACAAGATGAACATCGGTAATTTTGCCAATTGTGAACCGAATCGAAAAGATCATTTTTAGTTCGAAAGGGTATACTCCCGAGGTGGTCCCATTTAAATTTTACAGAAATCGGCTGAGCCGTTTTTGATAAATCAACAATAATAACAATTCGAGCGAAAATTCGAATTTTGTACAAGATGGAAGGCGGTTTTGCCAATTTTTGCGAAAAATAATTATTATCAAATTGCAATGTACAATGTCCGAATTTTGAGTTAATGTTTTGTTTCTAGATGTAGGATGTATTCTAAGATATCATTGTACTTATCATTATGGACCACTTTCACTTTGAGACCAAACCTAAAATGAAGTTTTTAATGAAAGACGGGACTATCGCAGAATGCGGTTTATTATTCTCATACAAATCTATGCAATATTACTTCGGTAGCTGGCTAAATCATTTCTATCTTTATCTAAAACATTAAATCTTGGGTATAAAGTTGCAAGCAACAAGTATTAGTTTTTAATAGTTAGTGGGTTGTAATGGTCTCTTACTATAGCTTATTAATAAGCTCCAAGTAGCCCAACGAGCTATGGAGAGGGCTATGCTCGGAGTCTCTCTGCGAGATCGAATCAGGAATGAGAAGATTCGCAGAAGAACCAAAGTTACCGACATAGCCCAGCGGATTGGCAAGTTAAAATGGCAATGGGCAGGGCACATAGCGAGGACTGATGACCGATTGGGTCGAAAAGTTCTCGAGTGGAGACCACGTACCGGCAAGCGCAGCGTAGGACGTCCACCCTCAAGGTGGACGGATGACCTCATTAAGACCGCAGGATCACGCAAGCCGCTACCAACCGATCTTATTGGAGATCCATAGGGGAGGCCCATGTCCAGCAGTGGACGTCCTATGGCTGATGGATGGATGGATGGATGGATGTGATCAAGGCACGGTTATAGAGAACTTAGAAGCCCTGTCGGCTCGGAGTCCAGCACTGGGTTCCTGGCTGAAATCAGCCAGAGTTAGGCTGCGGAGGTGATTGGATGGGTAAAATTCTTCATCATCACAAAGTCAGAAGTTTAAGTAAATAGGTTTCTTAAGGTACATATTTTGAGATATCATTGTATGTACTCATCATTATGGCCAACATTCACTAAAAGACCAACCCTGAATACCAGAAAAAAAATTGCCGTTCCATGGATTTCGTCAAAGGGCTGTTGTTAATCCTACCGGCTGCACCAAATGAAATTTTCAATGAAAGACGGACTATCGCAGAATGAGGTGTATTATTCTCACACAAACCTATACATATTTATTGGTAAAAACATCTTGTTTTGTTGCAGAACGGAGCTGATCTTTCATCGGACGAGTCGCTAAACTGCCACGATGAACCCACGCCAGCTGAATTGGAGGTAAATACATTATTTTTTGGCTTAAAAATAACAATAAATACTTAAAAATCGACTTCAATTAAAATTACCAAAGTAAATTGTTTTTTTTTTTGTGGCAACCTGGTCACGAAATTACTCTACATACCTCTAACTGAGTATTGGCCTCTCCAAAACTCTTTGAGCTACTTGAAGTTTACTAATGAGGCTCCTTTCGCTCTTCGTGTGTAGGCCTATGTTCAGCAGGGCTATATCAGCCTTTTTAAATAGTCCACTGCAGAACGTAGGCCTACCCACGAAGGATGATTGGGCTGTATCCACCACGCCGGCCCAGTGCGGGTTGGTGGATTCTCATACGCCATCGAATTTCTTCTACGGACATATGCAGGTTGCTTCACAAAGAACGGGATACATTAGGAGGACGTGTGTTGAGCACACGTCCGTCCCGTTCTTATCAACTGGCATGTTATTACAAATAATGTAAATTACTCAATGACGAAGCCGCGCAAATTCTTTTGGAGTAATTGTATTTCACCGGGCCACCAAGATACAGGCATCGCCTAGTTTGGGGCCCACCGGCACTGCGCAACATCGGCAAATACCTATTTGTTTTTACATGTACTCGCCAACGAAGTGTAAAGATGATGTACTCAGTGATGTATTATTCGTTTTTGCTAACAATATGTACTACCTATGTGTTACCAACCAAAATTGTCAACAGCGTACCTATCTACACTGAGCTACCTTCTGATTTCAATTTTGAGTTATTGTTATCTTTTGCGCATAATTCTGTGAAATATTGTTGTGGAAAATAAATATATTCTTATTCTTATGTTTTCCTTCACCAAAAAGCCAGTGATGTGAAATTCCGTACATAAATTCCAAAGAACTCATTGGTACGGAACCGGGATTTGAATCCACGATCTCACGATTGTAAGGCGGTTGTCACTACCTCTAGACCACCTTATAAGCAGTCATAATGTTCAGCACTGAACTGATTAAAAGGCCAGATCAGTACAATATAGCTTATGGACATATATATTTCTTATTACACAGGGTTATCTGCTTACCCTGTACCAAAGAATATATAATAACACTACGTATAGAACGGCCACTCGTTACCCCCCACCCGTTTGAGTCTTCCTCACTTCCACCCCGCGTTTCACGTACCGAATCGTGTACTCTGCGCGCGGGCTGCACTGGCCGGTAGATTTTGTAATAAAAAATACCTAGACTGTGACAATAGGGAAGACTTGTACTGTGTATGTTTAAATATCAATAATACGTAACCAAACAAGAAATTTTAATGTTTATTTAAGGATAAGTAAAAGGAACTTATTTTACATTATTTGCTAAATTCCTCTTGATTTTTTCTTCCAAATAAAGTAGATCGGTTACTTATTGCTAAAATGCTTCCAAATTAAGCAATTGTTATACTTTTTAAGCACTAGATTTATATTCATTTTTGCAAATTGAATACGCAACTGTCTCACTCACGCGGCATGACGTCACGTTGTGGTGATCGCTGACAGCCATAGACGTTCCGCACACAAATGCGCGTTTAGCGACCGTGCGTATGTGTGTTGTCTGTGAGTAAGTACTGTTTTAGTGTGCGTAGGACAGCAGATTTTGTATGAAAAATCGCGGAGTGTCCGGGCTGTGCCTGTACTGTGAGGCCATCATTATGAACAATTTTTACTATGGAGCCAACCCGAAATTTAAAATCAGCTGTTCCATACAAAATTCCAACTCGGAATCGACAAAATGTATGAAGCAGTTGTTTTTTTGTCGATTTCCGAGATGATCCCGTAGTAAAAGTTGTTCATAATGATGGTCTGAATCACCACCTTTGGGCTTAGTACAGGGTAAACAGATAACCCTGTATAATCTTCTTAATGTATACAAATTACGCGTCACGTGGTTTGTCCGCTTTGGACTGCTAAACTACTTAACCGATTTTAACCAAATTTTGTACATACTTATACTCATACTCATACTTTTTTTATTAATAACAATTAGTTACAGGTCATATAAATCTTACAACATTTCACTTCCAATTTAAAAACATTAAAATTCACTCAACAACATAAATTAAGTAGTTAAGAATAAATACAATCAATAACATTCATATCAATTAAAAATTAAAAATCAAGTCATTACAATAATTATCTACATATCTCAATTTAAAAAAACAATTACATAACTGAATTATATCAGTGAAACTATTTTGTCAATTCACACTATGTGCAGTTTGATACAACTAGGTTAGTTTAAATCTCAATTTATAATCGCATTTGTTTATTATACTCTAAAAATCGGTCTTTACCGTGGCGAAGCCGGATGGGCAGCTAGTAAGAAATATGTCCGTTAGCTATATTGTACTTTGGGCTTAGTACATCAGTTCTGGATCCATCCATCCATCCATCAGCCATAGGACGTCCACTGCTGGACATAGGCCCTATAGATTTCCAATAAGACCGGTTGGTAGCGGCTTGCATACAGCGCGATCCTGCGGTCTTAATGAGGTCATCTGTCCACTTTGTGGGTGGACGTCCTACGCTGCGCTTGCCTGTGCGTAGTCTCCACTTGAGAACTTTTCGACCCCATTGGTCATCAGTCCTCCGCGCTAAGTGCCCTGCCCATTGCCACTTCAACTTGCCAATCCGCTGGGCTACGTCGGTAACTTTGGTCCTTCTACGGATCTCCTCATACCTGATTCGATCTCGCAGAGAGACTCCGACCATAGCCCTCTCCATAGCTCGTTGTGCTACTTGGAGCTTATTAATAAGGCCCATAATTAGAAACCACGTTTCAATGCACTCAGTCATCACTGGCAACACACTGTTCGAACACTTTCGACTTGAGGCACTGAGGTATGTCAGACGAGAAGACGTTACGCAATTTTCCGAACGCTGCCCAAGCTCAGTTCTGTATAACCCTGTATAATTAACGAACTGACTATTTTATAGGATTTAGTATTATTTAATTATTTTACAGGAAGAAGCGGGTGAAGTGATATCTTCTTGCAGTAGTCGCGCGGAATGCGACCAGATGTCTTGGGTCGACGCTTTTGACCCCTACTTATTTATAAAACAGGTCTGTATCTTGTTTATTTGTTGTTGTACTAGCTGACCCGGCGAACTTCGTTTCACGCATTATCTTTATAAATTATAGCCTATGTGTTATTCTCATGTAAAAGCATTACTATTGTAAATTTATTAATTCAATTTAAAATTTATTAAGTAATTTGATTTAGTATAGTAATATTTTTGCTACTTTGGAAAAAATATTGCAAATGACGCATTTAGTCTAAGCTAGTATGTAAAAAAATGATGTTTGTTTTGATGCAGTTATCAATGTGAAGCCTAACAAATTAAAAAAAAAGTTTCATCTCAACCCGGGGTCTTATTGTGTAAGCGCTCTGACGTTCAGCTTAGCTTATCCCCCGATCGCTGTCGTGGCGTGAGTAATTGGCGCGAGCAGGAGAAAAAGCGAAGCCGAACGTCAGAGCGCTTATACAATAAGGCCTCCGATCAGTAGTTTTTGCGTGAAATAGGAACAAACTTTCTCGAATTCTGGGAAGGCCCATAGTAAAAGTTGTTCATAATGATGGTCTTTATTACCTCCTTCCGGCTTTTAAAATGCTATTCTGTTTTGTTTAATTTTTCGATTAAAATAAATTCGACAGTGGAAAAAATGAGAAAAAAGATCTCATTAGTTCGACAGTCGGACTACTGAGAAGAAAATTCTCACTAGTTCGACAATCGGACTAGTGGGAAGGTTTCATGCGATGCCAATCGCTTAGTACGAGAAGCATTGCTATTTTTAGGGTTTCGTACCCAAAGGGTAAAAACGGGACCCTATTACTAAGACTCCGCTGTCTGTCCGTGTCTGACGTGTCCAAGTGTTCCCATATGTGTTCCTACGGAAATAAATGTTTTTGACTATTGACTATTGTCTGTCCGTCTGTCTGTCTGTCACCAGGCTGTATCTAATGAACCGGAATAGCTAGAGAGTTGAAATTTTCACAGATGATGTATTTCGATTACCGCTATAACATAAACTAAATAAAACTAAGGGGGCTCCCATACAACAAACGTGATTTTTTTGCCGAGGCGAGGGGCTCCCATACGGTACGGAATCCTTCATCCGCGAGTCCAACTCGTACTTGGCCGATTTTATTTTTTACAGATTTCGTTTTATTTCGCCATAAAACAATAATTACAAGCTTTACATAATGTTATTGCCTTATGATAACTACCTAATTAAAATTATTTTTAGATTATGGACCTAAACTGTGATTTCAATTTTGACATTTGACATTTTTTATTATGACTGAAGTATTATTAATTATAATTTTAGAACGTAGACAGTCTTCTTGATCTGAGTTTTACTGTTTTTCCTTATTCTGAGGAGTTTTAGAAGAAGTAGGTATTAAGACATTTTTAGAATTATTATTGGCATTATGCAAAACTTCATGCTGAAAGTATTATAATGACCAAATCAAAATACAATTAATAATTGTATTTTGATTTAAATTTGACCAGTTTAAAATTTATTTGTATGTCTGTAAAGGCAAGTTTTGGAATAAGCACTTTAATAATCGGCCAAGTACGAGTTGGACTCGTGCACGGAGGGTTCCGTACTGGATGGGAGCCCCCCTTAAATATTTATTTTATTTTAATATTGTTATTTAATATTGAAGGGAATATAAAACTAAATATTCTGTGAAAATTTCAAGCATCTACCTGTTACCATTATTAATATAGAGCGAAAAACGTCTAAAAATTCAGGTTTGTTGTATGGGAGCCCCCCTTACATATTTATTTAATTCTCTTTTTAGTATTTGTTGTTATAGCGGCAACAGAAATACATCATCTGTGAAAATTTCAGCTGCCTAGCTATCATGGTTCATGAGATACAGCCCGGTGACAGACGGACATCGAAGTCTTAGTAATAGGGTCCCGTTTTTCCCTTTGGGTACGGAACCCTAAAAATGAACCACCTTGTATGTACCTGAAACTTATGAATAAATTATTATGAATTGTTTAATGAATGTATTGTTTGTTTGTCCAGCTGCCGCCATTAGAGTCCGTAGCGACGGGCGCCTTAAGAGCGCGGTACCCCGCCCTGCCTCTTAAGACGCGCACCAGCCCCGACTTCAGCCTCGTAAGTCTGCCATCATTTTCAGCTTATTCTAATCAAATTCAAAGCTTTTTGTTCACCAGTTAGATAGATTGATATATCTATCTGCGAGCAAATATCTACAGAGCCACAGTCGCTAAGTGAAAGTAGTAAAAAAAATGACCAAGTGCCGTCATACATACTGACTTAGATATTTACATTAAATAATTCACAATGACCCATTTTCTCGAATCTTGACGTTATGTCACCTAATTAGTACTTGTAACCGAGTACTTTAAAATCGCGCGGCGTTTTAGTTGGCTTGCAATCGCCTTACGACTAACTAAAAAGCCTGCCCACTACGTAGCTTGGGCAGAGTTTTGGCTCGGACACTTTTGCACGATTGTGACTATACCTATAGATATTTGCTTGATCATAGATATCATTTACTTTCAGTAAGGAAATTACATGCAATATTATAAAATATACTACGAGCGACACCCTACGAATCGTCAAAAATAACAATCAATAAACAAATAAGTTTGTACTTTAATCATTAAGTATGTACTTAACAGAATGATTAAGCACAGTGTTGCCAATTTTATGGCGCGTAAAAGAGATACTATGACTGCCTCGGTGGCTCAGTGGTTAATGACCCTAACTTATGGCACAGCCCGGACACTCCGCGATTTTTCATACAAAATCTGCTGTCTTACGCACACTACACAGTACTTACTCACAGACAACACACATACGCACGGTCGCTACACGTGCATTTGTGTGCGGAACGTCTATGGCTGTCAGCGATCACCACAACGCGACGACATGCCGCATGAGTGAGACGATTTGAAAAAATGAATATAAATCTAGCGCTTAAAAATGTATAACAATTACTTAATTTGGAAGCATAATAACAAAAAGTAACCGATCTACTTCATTTGAAAGAAAACATCAAGAGGAAGTTACCAAATGATGTAAAATAAGTTCCTATTATTTATTCTCTGGGAAAAATTAAAATTTCTTGTTTTGTTACGTATCATTGAAATTCAACCATACATTGTATAAATCTTCCCTATTGTCACAGTCTAGGTAGTTTTTATTAGAAAATCCACCGGCCAGTGCAGCCCACACGCGGTGTACAAGCTCTGTCCGTGGGCGCGGGGTGGAAGTGAGGAAGACTCAAACGGGTGGGGGGTAACGAGTGGCCGTTCTATACGTAGTGTTACGAGATGGGTTCTTGGATAATCAGTTAAAACGCCGATTGTTCACTTTGCACTTTATTGCACAAAATCACAGTACACACGACACAACTGGTTCGCACAATACTTCACACTGGCACTGATATTCACGCAACTAGTCACTTCACAATCACTGGTACCGCACTTGAACACGAGATGTTTTCACTCCGGTATAAACGCGATAACTGCCACAAACGAAAACCATCGCCCTATTTATATCGGAATAAGGGTTCTCTAGAAATCTGTAGAATATTCGGTGCCATTGTGACTGACAAAGTAAACAAGTGTAAAGTTCGAGAAACCCTATTGTTCCTAATTATTACGAAAACACCACAAAAAAATCTAACAAACAACAAACAATAGACGCGACACAAAGGCCGGTGCCGCCTGAGTCATAAAACCATAAATCTCGCGGTTAAGTGTAAACAACTAGCCGTCTCGTCCCGCGCGCGGCCACAGATTAATAAATAGTTACTAACGGCGTGGCCTACTGCGTAACACCACCTCCTCCCAAGACATGCTCGTCCCGAGCATCGTTGCATCCGTGATATCGCGCCAATCGATCCACGTGAACTATTTTGGGGGCACCTCGAGGTCCTTTCTGTATGCGGAACGTCACGTCGTTGATCTTGGTCACCACTCGGTACGGTCCATCCCATTTGGCTTGTAGCTTTGGAGACTTTCCTTTGCTGCGTATGGGATTGTGCAGCCATACCATCGAGCCTTCCTCGAACCCAGGATTGTTAGCCCTTCTGTCGTACCGAGTCTTCATTCTTTCAGATGCTTGCTGGCCATGCTCTCTAATGTGCTCATAGATGTCGTTCATCTTGTTCCGGAGGTCACTGGCGTACTCAGTTATGGGTTGTGGAGAATCCGGTGGAATGCCAGTTATTAAGTCGGCTGGTAATTCCCGTCCAAAATTGGCAAAAGCGGGAGTGACATTGGTGCTCTCATGAACAGCACTTCGGTATGACAACAAAAATGGCTGGATATGCTTGTCCCAATCCCGTTGTTTGCTTCCGACTACTTTTGCCAGGTATCTCTCCAGAGTTTGGTTGAATCGCTCCACCATTCCATCTGATTGCGGGTGGTAAGACGTTGTCCTTGTTTTGTGTGCACCCATTATTCGGCACGTCTCTTGAAACAGCTGAGATTCAAAATTTCTTCCTTGGTCACTGTGGATTTCCAATGGTACTCCAAATCGACAGAATACTTCATGCACCAATTTGTCTGCTATCGTCGATGCCTCTTGGTTTGGAATCGCGAAGACTTCCGGCCACTTGGTGAAGTAATCCATGACGACAAGAAAGTACTTGTTGCCACTTTCGCTCACAGGAAATGGTCCGGCTACATCCAGTGCGATTCGCTCCCATGGTGCTCCAACATTATACAGCTTTAATGCTCCTCTGCTGCGGGTATGCGGACCTTTCACTGATGCACAGCTCGTACATTTCCGTACCCAGTCTTCTACGTCATCTCTGCAGTTGATCCAGTAAAACCTTTCTCGAATTTTCAAGAGTGTCCGTTTCACACCCAGATGTCCTCCCGAAAACCCTTCGTGGTACAGCTTCAAAACTTCAGGTATCTTTGCTCTGGGTACAACCATTTGGAGATGGCACTGATTGCCACGAGCATTTTCCCATTTTCGGCAAAGTACTCCCTCCTGAAGCACCAGACTATCCCATTGCGCCCAATAGCTCTTTGTCGTAACACTCATTGAAGCAATAGCACTCCAGTCTGGCTTAGGGGCATCTGATTCCATCCATTCAAGAATCGGCTTGATGTCGGCGTCTTCTTCTTGTGCAACCTGAAGGGTTTCTTTCCATTCGTCACCGATGTCTGCTTTGAGCATTCTGACGGGCACTGAATCTTTCGACTCATGTCTTGAGCAATGCTTGCAGTCCTCTGAGCATGGCCTTCTTGACAGTGCGTCCGCGTTGCCATGAGATTTTCCACTGCGATGCTCCGTGGTGAAGTCAAACTCTTGTAGTTGCTCAATCCATCTTGCCACTTGGCCTTCGGGATCCTTAAACTGTAGTAGCCACTTCAGAGCAGCGTGGTCGGTCCTCAGATGGAATTTTCGCCCGAGCAGGTACTTGCTAAAATGTCGCAATGTCTTCACCACTGCAAGTAACTCTTTTCTGGTCACACAGTAGTTCCTTTCCGGCTTGGACAGGGATTTGCTGAAATACGCAATCACCACTTCTTGGTCTCCTTTCCTTTGTGACAGTACTCCTCCAATGCCGGTGTTGCTGGCGTCAGTGTCCACGATGAACTCGTTCTCTGTGTCCGGGAAGCCAAGAATAGGCGTATTACAAAGTCGCTTCTTTAGCTCTTGAAAAGCTGCGTCGCAATTTTCATCCCAGAGGAAGGGTCGTTTTTCCTCAGTCAGTCTATGCAACGGCTTGGCTATGTCAGCAAAGTTCTTCACGAATCGCCTGTAGTAGGAGCATAAACCCAAGAATGCTCTAACTTCCGTCTTGTCTTTTGGCACAGGCCAATCCTTGACAGCACTGACTTTTCCTGAATCCGTCTGTACGCCAGCTTCGGAAATCACATGTCCCAGGAAATTCACTTGCCTCTTGAAGAAGGAACATTTCTTCGGACTCAGCTTGAGATTGGCTGCGCGAATCTTAGTCAATACTCGTTCCAGGTTTTGCAGATGGTCTTCGAAGGTTTTTCACACAATTATGATGTCGTCCAAATAGACTAGGCATGCATCTCCAATCAGTCCCGCGAGCACTAACTCCATTAGTCTTTCGAACGTAGCGGGCGCGTTGCATAATCCAAACGGCATCACGTTGAATTGCCACAGGCCTTTTCCCGTCGAAAATGCGGTCTTCTCTTTATCTTTAGGATCTATTTCCACTTGCCAGTATCCGCTCTTCAAGTCCAGCGTAGTGAACCACTTCATACCTGTCAGTGTATCTAACGTGTCATCAATCCTCGGCAAAGGATAGCTGTCTTTCTTCGTTACGTCGTTGAGTCGTCGATAATCAACGCAGAACCGCATACTGCCATCCTTCTTTTTCACTAGAACCACTGGCGAGCACCACGGACTGGATGAAGGTTCTATCACACCATTGCGTGCCATGTCTTCGATCATTGACTCAACTTCTTTTTCTCGAGCCACTGGTATCCTTCTTGGCCGCTGTCGAATCGGTGACACGCTTCCTGTATTTATTGTGTGCTTCACTAATCCAGTCTTCCCGTTGACAGCATCATCGAGAGCAAATATGTCGGTGTAGCGCTGCAGCATCTTCTTTGCCATCAGAAGTTCTCTTTCGGTCAGGTCTTTACGGGAATCTTCCAATAGCGTTGACACGTTGTAACTCCCAGCACAGTTGTATTTCTCCTTTGGTTGTTCTTGGCATCTGCGCATCCAGTCTACTTCTTCACAAGTACCAATTGGGGTTCCTCCTTTGATGAGTTGTTCCTCGTTACTTGTGTTGAGAACACGCACCACAGCGGTATTAGTAGTCCTCACCAGAGTTCGGGCTAATAACCATGGTTGATCACCTTCCGACTGTTCTATTAGCACACATCGTCGTTGATGTCCCAATTTCGGTGGTAATCTAACTGCCACAATGGTCTCCGATCTAGGTGGAAGAACTGTTCTCTGCAGACAATAAACCTTTCCTGATGTGGCGCCTTCCATGAAGATTTCTTCTCTTCCACACTTCAAGATTCCTTGGTTGACGTCTATCTCACAATGATGTTCTCGCATGAAGTCAAGACCCAGAATGCAATCGTCCACTATATCTGCCACAATGACTTTGTGTTGGAAAGTTTTCTCACCCAACTTTAACTCCACCAGCTTCTCTCCTCGGACGGATATGTGCTGACCGGTCGCTGTCAGAAGTTGAACTGTTTTGCAGCTTTCGAAGTTCGGAAGAAAGCGCTTAGCCAGTCGGGAACTGATGACAGTGCGAGAAGCTCCTGTATCCAATGTCAGCTTGCAAGAAGTTCCATTGATGGCACCATTGATGATCAAGCTGTTCCCATCGTGAGCTTGTGAGATCAAAATCTTTGGCTTTTCTGGCCCGGATAACACTCGCCATTTTCCGCTTTCTTCAGCAGGTCGTTTATTCCTCCATAGTGAATGCGTTGCCTCGCGATCCTTCCGTTCTTCCAATAGTCGTTCGTCCCTGGTTCGGCATGGCTTTGGGCAATTCTGCCATAAATGGCCTCTCTCTTCACAGTTGTAGCATCTTGGACCAAACCTCGTACGATGTGACGCTTCTTTAACTTCCCTTATGTGTTGAACATCTCTCGCTGGATTTCGTACAGCTTCCACTTCCAAGGCTTGGGCCAAAGCTTCCTTTAGTGTTTTATGATGCCCGAGTTTCACTGCAGTTCTAACTTCGAAGTCTGCTATACCGTTAGAAAATGCTTCCACCAAATGTTCGTCGTTGGGTAATGGTGCTGACTGATAAGCCTTCCGGAACAGTTTCTCCACTTCGACAGCCCACTGCTGAAGACTTTCGTTGCGACGTTGCACCCTGTTCTTTAACTGCGCTCTGTACACACGCTCTAGGTGCTCATCACCGTAGCGACTCTCCAACATTTCCATTAATTTATCGTAGGTCACTTCCTTGCCCACAGCATCAAGAATACTCAGGGCTTCATCGCGAAGGCTCATTATGAGGGCGTTCTTGGCTTGGACCTTGTCCCATCCATTAGTCTGAACAGCGGCATCGAATTGAATTTTGTAGGCTGACCATGATGATGTCCCGTCGTAAGGCGTCACTTTGATCTTTTGTGATGCTGGCGAGAAGGTTGTAGATGGAGTGGCTCCACTTCCAGTTTTAATGACGTTCAAGGTCTTCCTTACGTCGGCGATTTGTGTTTCCGCTTCGAAGATGCGAGATTCATACTCCTT
The DNA here is from genome assembly GCA_964007245.1 of Hypomecis atomaria. Taxonomy (NCBI): domain Eukaryota; kingdom Metazoa; phylum Arthropoda; class Insecta; order Lepidoptera; family Geometridae; genus Hypomecis; species Hypomecis atomaria. The sequence goes on along the minus strand of OZ023308.1, from coordinate 9,374,163 downwards.
TATCTTTGTATCGTGCTGGTCCATTTTTTCTTTCATTTCTCTTATTTCCTTTCCCATGGTCGCTTGTAGGCTTGAAAGCAGACCCGCTTGTCCACGATCCAGTTTCTCCTCCAGTTGGCGAGCCTGTTCTTCCAGTTGGCGAGCCTGGTCTTCTTTGTTGCGATCGAACATTGACTGCATCATTGACACCATTGCAGCCATATCAAATGCCACAGGAGTGGCTGGTGCTGCAGCAGGTGTCGCAGCAGGTGCCACAGTAGGTGCTGCAGGAAGTGCCGCAGCAGATGCTCCCGGGTTCCCGGAGTCGTAGTTGGTTGCCTCGGACTCGCTGGCTTCCATTAACAGCGAACTGTTTCCGAAGCGTCGTGTATCGACCTCCTCCTGGCGGCGCTCCTGCTCCTCTAGTCGGCGCGCTTCCTCCTGTCTGCGCTGGCTCCTTGTGCGAGGTGTCTCGTCGTCGTATGGCGTTACCGGCATTTTCAATTATCCACCCTTCTGACACCAAATGTTACGAGATGGGTTCTTGGATAATCAGTTAAAACGCCGATTGTTCACTTTGCACTTTATTGCACAAAATCACAGTACACACGACACAACTGGTTCGCACAATACTTCACACTGGCACTGATATTCACGCAACTAGTCACTTCACAATCACTGGTACCGCACTTGAACACGAGATGTTTTCACTCCGGTATAAACGCGATAACTGCCACAAACGAAAACCATCGCCCTATTTATATCGGAATAAGGGTTCTCTAGAAATCTGTAGAATATTCGGTGCCATTGTGACTGACAAAGTAAACAAGTGTAAAGTTCGAGAAACCCTATTGTTCCTAATTATTACGAAAACACCACAAAAAAATCTAACAAACAACAAACAATAGACGCGACACAAAGGCCGGTGCCGCCTGAGTCATAAAACCATAAATCTCGCGGTTAAGTGTAAACAACTAGCCGTCTCGTCCCGCGCGCGGCCACAGATTAATAAATAGTTACTAACGGCGTGGCCTACTGCGTAACAGTAGTATTATTATATATTATATTTGCCTATGGGTCAAAGAGGCGTGGGTTCGATCCCCACTCAGGGCAAGTATTTATGTGATGAACATAGGTGTTTGCTCTGTGTCTGGGTGTTATTTAGGCACTATCTATATGAATGTATTTAAAAATATGTAGTATCAGTCTCTGGCAGCCATATAACAAGCTTTGCTTAGTTTGGTCAGAGATGGTGTGTAAGATGTCCCCTAATATTTATTTATTTCAGATAATGAAAAAATATATCGAGCTTAGGCCTTTATTTAGTACAGTTTTCAATTATTTGCTTTGTTTACTGTGGAAAATGAATTTTCTATTATTTTCTTTGATCCATCCATGAGCCATAAGAAGTCCACTGCTGGACATAGACCTGTATGGATCTCCAATAAACCAGTTGGTAGTGACACTGCGGTCTTAATGATGGCATCTGTCCACCTTGTGGGTGGACGTCCTACGCTGCGCTTGCCGGTATTTTAGAAAACTTAAGCAACGTATAGTTTGCCGTGTCTTTCAGACCGTTGTGTAAATAATTATTTTTCGCAAAAAATCGCATATCCTATCGATGTAGTAATTTTTGTTGATTTATCTAAAATGGCTCAGCCGATTTCGATGAAATTTAAATGAGACTTTTTAGTAGCACCTTTGAAGTATAGCAAACAAAAAATCAAATTCAAAATAGGCTTATATTTACAAAATAAAAGAGGAAATGTAAAACAAAAGTACCAGGCGCCCAGAACAAAACGGAGCTTACCTACATTTTCAATAGTGTAGGTTCTCATCGATAGGTCCTAAGTTTCCTCAATGAAGTTAATCCTACTTCCTACTAATATAAACGTGAAAGTTTGTAAGGATGGATGGATGGATGTTTACGTAAATTTTCTATATTATAACAATAAGTGCTAAGTAAGTAGGAAAAAATTTGCCATCAGCGAGCTATTATAGCGTGCGCTCCAAGAAATGTCAAAAAAGAACTGTCGAATCGAACAAATGTCAAATCGATTTTTTTTTACCTCCTTTATTAAGGGTGGTAAGGTAGGGCCTCGAAATATCATGCGGGCGAAGCCGCGGGCAAAACTAGTTTACTATGTATATTTTGTTTATTTCGAATAGGTTTGCGTTTTACTACACACTGCCTGATGTTAAGCAGATATGCGGTCTAGGATGTAACACGCTTATCTAGAAGATACCTATTTAATCGGGATTTGAAGACACCTACATTGTACTTTAGCGGGAAGACAGACTCAGGCAAAGCGTTCCACATTCTGGCAGTTCGTATGAGGAATGTAGACTCGAAACGCTTGGTTCTAATGCGTGGGATGTCCACCATAAAAGGGTGGCGCTTTGGTCGATATAAGCCTTGGCGACAACTAGGCATTGATGGACTCACGCATGTGTGCCTCGGCCCACAATACACGCTCGTCCATCAATGCCTCTGCTGCTAGCCGCTGCAGTAATGTACTATTCATATTTTTGTCCACCAGGTGCTGGACTTGGACGAGACTTTAGTCCACTGTTCGCTGCAAGAGTTGCCGGACGCGAGCTTCCATTTCCCCGTGCTGTTCCAGGACTGCAGATACACGGTGAGATCATTTTAACCGACTGCGACAAAAGGAGGTTCTTAAGACAATTGTGAAGTGCCAACTTGGCCATACAAAAACAATAAGCTATTTATCTACCTCCTAAATAATATTCGATTTTAGTGATTTTTTTTGTCATGTAATCAGCACTTCACAACAGTTACAGGTCGCGGCATAGAAGTCTAGCGCTGAGCGAAATGTGGAGGGGGTGGCTGCGCATGAGTTTTAGTATGGCGGTCAACATGCGCAGCCATCCCCTCCACCGTACCCTCAGCGCTAGACTTACGTGCCGCTACTTGTACATATTGGGTAATTACAAAAAATAATCGGCCAAGTACGTGTCGGACTTGCGCACGGAGGGTTCCGTACTGTATGGCCCCCTGGCGGCGGCCCCCTGAAATATTTATTTTATTTTTAATTAATTATTTATTATTGAAGTGAATATAAAACTAAATATTTTGTGAAAATTTCAAGCATCTACCTGTTACCATTATTGATATAGAGCGAAAAACGTCTACAAAATCAGGTTTGTTGTATGGGAGCCCCCCTTAGATATAAATTTTCTTTTCTTTTTAGTATTTGTTGTTATAGCGGCAATAGAAATATATCATCTGTGAAATTTTCAGCTGCCTAGCTATCATGGTTCATGAGATACAGCCCGGTGACAGACAGACGGACATCGAAGTCTTAGTAATAGGGTCCCGTTTTTCCCTTTGGGTACGGAACCCTAAAAATATCACACCGTAATCATCGTCACCGTCTACGGAAGCTTATCATATGCGTGTCACGACACGCACTTGACAACTTATTTGTTAAAGATCCAGAAATTCTTATTCTTACGTCTTGCATTTTTTTTTATTCAGGTGTTCGTCCGCACTCGGCCTCATTTCGCCGAGTTTCTGTCGCGCGTGTCTCGTCGTTACGAGGTGATCTTATTCACGGCTTCCAAGAGGGTGTACGCAGATCGACTGTTGAACTTGTTGGACCCGCAGCGACGGTGGATCAAATACAGGTACTAATATGTTATTATGTGTACGAAATATTTATTTGCTTATCTCCATTTATAGAGAGACTAACAGCGCCCCGCGGTTTTACCCGCGTTGTGCCCGTTCCCGTGAGAATTTCGGGAATTTTTATACATATAAACCTTCTTCTTGAATCACTCTATCCATTAAAAAAAACCGCATCAAAATCCGTTGCGTAGTTTTAAAGATTTAAGCATACAGACAAACAAACAAACAAACAAACAAACGAAAATAGCGACTTTATTTTATACTATTTAAGGATGTACTGATCAGAACATCTTTTAATAGGTATACTAAGAGTAAACCCGAAAACCAACCAACCAACTGTTATAAATCTAATAACTGCACAAATATTAACTGTCCCTTGCAAAAAGTTCGTCGAACTTCGACGAAATGTCTGAAACATGACAAAATAAGTACAGATGACAAAATAAGTACCTGTGTACAGTTGACAAAATAAGTACAGTTGACAATCAGTTACAGTTGACAAAATAAGTACAGTTGACAATCAGTTACAGTTGACAAAGTAAGTACAGTTGACAATCAGTTACAGTTGACAAAATAAGTACAGTTGACAATCAGTTACAGTTGACAAAGTAAGTACAGTTGACAATCAGTTACAGTTGACAAAATAAGTACAGTTGACAATCAGGTACAGTTGACAAAGTACAGTTGACAATCAGTTACAGTTGACAAAATAAGTACAGTTGACAATCAGGTACAGTTGACAAAGTACAGTTGACAATCAGTTACAGTTGACAAAATAAGTACAGTTGACAATCAGGTACAGTTGACAAAGTAAGTACAGTTGCCAATCAGTTACAGTTGACAAAATAAGTACAGTTGACAATCAGGTACAGTTGACAAAATAAGTACAGTTGACAAAATAAGTACAGTTGACAATCAGGTACAGTTGACAATCAGGTACAGTTGACAAAGTAAGTACAGTTGCCAATCAGTTACAGTTGACAAAATAAGTACAGTTGACAATATAAGTACAATTGACAAAATAAGTACACTTAACAAATAAGAGTATAAGTAAAATCGACTGATCAGTCATGTATAGATAAGGATTGTCATTTCGTCGTCGTATTGTCGCGTGTCTCGTCGTTACGAGGACGTAGGCCTACCCACGAAGGGTTATTGGGCATATCCACCACCCTGGCCCAGTGCGGGTCGGTGGATTCACATACGCCATCGAATTTCTTCTATGGACGTATGCAGGTTGCCTCACGATGTTTTCCTTCACCGAAAAGCCAGAAATAAATTCTGAAGAACTCTTTGGTACGGGACCGGGTTTGTACCCACGACCTCACGATTGTAAGGCCGGTGTCATTACTACTAGACCACCACGGCTTCAGCAAGTACAGGTAATAATATGTTATCATTGCCTGTATTTAAAGCCCAATTACAGAGGCGCCATCGTAATTATATTAGCTAAATAGCATAGTTCTGTTTCTTTTTCACTTTAGGCGTTCGATAGAGAGAACGCTCTTTACGTTGCTAATAAATTTACGCTGGCGCCTCTGTAATCGTGCTTTTAGTATAACTTATTATACTAATATATTGATTTGCTTTTCCCATTTACAGAGATAGAAATACTCATCAGACTAACTTTTAATAGGTATAAGAGTAAACCCGAAAACTAACCAACCAACTGTTATAAATCTAAAAACTGAAACCAGGGCTAGATACCCTGTCAAACACCTGATTAAACACTTTTAAGAAATTAATTGATTTACTGATTGACTGCCTCGGTGGCTCAGTGGTTAGTGATCCTAACTTCTGGGTCAAAGAGGCGTGGGTTCGATCCCCACCCAGGGCAAATATTTATGTGATGAACATAAGTGTTTTCTCTGTGTCTGGGTGTTATTTAGTTACTATTTATAAAAGTATGTATTTAAAAATAAGTATATGTAGTATATCAGTCTCTGGCAGCCATATCACAAGCTATGCTTAGTTTGGGGTCAGAGGCCGTGTGTAAGATGTCCTCAAAATATTTATTATTTATTTATATTTATTTAATTATGTTTTTTTTATTCCAGATTATTCCGCGAACATTGCCTGCTTGTGAACGGGAACTACGTGAAAGATCTCTCCATCCTGGGCCGCGACCTGCGCAAGACTGTCATCGTCGACAACAGCCCGCAGGTATACTACTAGCTTATATCTCGACTGCCTCGGTGGCTCAGTGGTTAGTGACCCTGACTTCTGGGTCAAAGAGTCGTGGGTTCGATCCCCACCCAAGGAAAACATTTGTGTGATGAACATGGGTGTTTGCTCTGTGTCTGGGTGTTATTTAGGTACTATCTATATAAGTATGTATATATAGTATATCAGTCTCTGGCAGCCATATCACAAGCTATGCTTAGTTTGGGGTCAGAGACCGTGTGTAACATGTCCCCTTATATTTATTTATTCATTATTTATTTATATAAATACTAGCTGCTATTAGCTAAAGAAGTCAGATTTTATAGATTTTGTGACTATCACGTAATGTAAGTCACACACATGAACACTCTTATTTTAGCGCGTTTTCATATTACAGTGGCATATAAACAAACATTTCAGTCATAGAACGCCCACTGCTTAACATAGGGCTCCCTTATAAGATCTTGAATAACACCGAATAAAACCATTGTAAGCGGTTTGCATCCAGCGCCCATCCATGCTTCCATCAAAAAATTAGGTCCTCAATTCGACTGTGTGTTTTGTTTTGCATGTAACATACCATCCATCCATCAGCCATAGGACGTCCACTGCTGGACATAGGCCTCCCCTATGAATCTCCAATAAGACCGGTTGGTAGCGGCTTGCATCCAGCGTGATCCTGCGGTCTTAATGAGGTCATCCGTCCACCTTGTGGGTGGACGTCCTACGCTGCGCTTGCCGATACGTGGTCTCCACTCGAGAACTTTTCGACCCCATCGGTCATCAGTTCTCCGCGCTATGTGCCCTGCCCACTGCCATTTCAACTTGCCAATCCGCTGGGCTATGTCGGTAACTTTGGTTCTTCTGCGAATCTCCTCATTCCTGATTCGATCTCGCAGAGAGACTCCGAGCATAGCCCTCTCCATAGCTCGTTGGGCTACTTGGAGCTTATTAATAAGGCCCATACCTACACATAATAACATAATACACATAATATACATGTAACATACCAGTCCTAACATACCTACGCGATCATTCCGAGTTAATTTATAGCCTATGACACTAGCAAAGAATGTAGCTTGCTATTGGTAAAAAAAAATTCAAAATCGGTTCAGTAGATCCAGAGATTACCCCCTACAAGCTCACAAACTCACAGACTTTACCTCTTTATAATATTAGTATAGACGAGTAAGGGCTCGTACACATAGAACGTCCGTTTTACAGGTCCGTTAAAACGTATATGCTGTTAGCGTATGTAGTTGTATGAGCGAGTTCACACAATACAGTATTCCCGATCCAGTAAAAAATACCGACCCGGCAATCCGTTTTACAGGTCCGTTTAAACGTATATGTTACTAGCGTTTGCCCGCGGCTTCGCTCGCGCTTAGTTTATAGTCTATGACACTAGCAAAGAATGTGGCTTGCTATTGGTAAAAGAATTTTCAAAATCGGTTCAGTAGATCCAGAGATTACCCCCTACAACCTCACAAACTCACAAACTTTACCTCTTTATAATATTAGTATAGACGAGTAAGGGCTCGTACACATAGAACGTCCGTTTTGCAGGTCCGTTTAAACGTATATGGGTCAAAATCAAAGAGGTGAGCATCTTAGGTTTTCAAATATTTGAGAAATTAAGTTTTCTTTTGAAGAAAACTAACAAGTGCAGTCTGTTGTGTCATTTGTCATGAACCTTTCCTGTGAAAAGGTACGCACAAAAATGTATATTTTAGAAATTCTACCAGTTAATAAGAATAATGCCAGGCACAAAAGTCATTTCGGGAACACTTTTTAATATTTTTTTAATAATTATATAACCAACGCATTTAAGAATCACCTTTAAGAAATTGTAATTAACCTGTTTCTAAATCGGATAATGTTGTTAATTTATATTTTTTTTATTGAAAACATTTATTTTTCAAAGTAATCTCCATAAATTTTCAATTGATGTAAATTTCGTTCCGAAATTTCAATTTATTGTATACATTTTTGCACTACGTTATATATTAATTATTTAAATACAAAAGTTTAAAGGTCATTTCATATTGTATATATGCAAGATTAAGTGTAGCAGTACTTATTAGTGATTTTTTTGCCGTTTTTGTGATGTTCCCGAAAATGATGCGAGTGTTCCTAAAATGACAATGAAGTTCCCTAAATGACGTTAACGTTCCCTAAATGAACGCAACACCCAGTTTTTGTCATATTATATGCAAATAAATAATATACATTTACAGAATTATACCTTTATTTGTACTTAAGGAATGAGGAACATGAGTATCAAAAATTTAACTTAAAATCTAATAACAATAAACTTTGTAGTTTCAATCAACAAACATTAGATATCAGGAACAATGCTTAAATCAAAATGTAAACTTTGTTATAAAATAAACAGATATTAGGAAATAGAAACACATAATATCACAAAGTAACTTGAGTATCAAAGTGTGAACTTAAAGTCTAGCAATAACCTACTTTTCACATATGTCCATATTTTCATCAAAACAATAATAGCTACGACTACCTTTTTTCTGCAATTTCGGTGTGGGTAAAATTTTAACAACTTGTTCACAGGGGACATATGCAACATCATTTTGTTCTATTTTAAATATTTTTGCTGAGTTCCGCTGACAACGAAGAAAGGTGACTTTTATTTCTCCATCTTCATCAACTGAGGTGTCAGCGACTGCAACGTATCTGTATTCATTTTTTTTTTATGTTCAGTTGGTAAATTTACTAGCAAAAATGTCTTTGGACGTATCATGTTTGGGTGGAAGTTCTCCTTATCATCTCCGTACGATGTACCAGCATAAATATCGTCATTCTTTCCATGAAGTCGATCTGAAACCTTTTGGAGATCCTCATCATCTGAACTGTTGATCCGTATACGGCGTCATAAATGCTTTTTCTATTGATGTGAAGACAATTCAGAAACTCATTCTTTTCTATGTCTAAATCTATCATTTCTTATGGCACTGGACTTTCTTTAGCTCTCTCTTCCACTGAAAATGCCTGTAGTTTAATTTCTCGCAATAATTTTGAAAATTGATACAGTAGTATGGAGACATCAGGAGCATTCTGCCAGGTAATTTTAGTTACATTCATGATGCCCGGGATTGCATCTATTTTTTCGGGTATTACGTTTTTCATTGCAACTATTTCACCGTCAGTGACTTCATGGAGTGAAACAGATGAACTGTTTAGTAAGCGGACAAAATCTGCAGCTGTGTTGACATCGTTTCCTCGTAATACTTGGTCATCAGCAGTTTTCTTTAGCACTCCTCCTACACCATCCATTGGTCTTTTATCATATCATTTACACTCTTAACTTTATTTTCTGCCTTCTTTCTTTGGTAATATTCCCTATCTTTCAGTCTCTTCATCTCTCTTTGTTCAGGTGTCATTTTATTTAAAAACTTGCGCTTCCTTGCATTAGCCTTTTCACGATATTTTGTATAAGTTATACTGTCCCCTTTTAATTTCTTTTTCGACTTCCTTTTCTTTTCATTTATATCGTTTTCCATGTTGCTCGAACTAAATGAATACCTAAAACCAAAATATTGCATGGTTATGATTTTAAAAGCATTAGAGCATCATTTTGCCCAAAAATTGTCATCTCGGGAACGCCCGTCATATACGTGAACGTTCCCGAAATGACCGTTCCCGAAATGACCGTTCCCGAAATGACTATTTGATAAATATTTTCTTGTCACGCTTGACGCCTCCGTCTTAGATATTGGTTTTAGAGGTTATGAACAAGTGAGCTCTAATATTTATTAGAATTTTGCTAAAAATATGCAAATTTTCGGAAAACTTATCATCAAACAGCGTTCCCGTAGTGACAGAGAATTAAAGTACGCTTCACACATATCAATTTAAAAGGTACTTACCAAAAAAAACAATTATTTTTTTCCGTAAACACGAAACACGCCTTTTGCTTTGACTAGCGAACTTAACACTGTTGCTCGCTAACGCCGCCTAGCGTGTTTTCTTTTATTTACATCGATCAACATCGACCGCGTTCACGGAATGATTTATTAAACGTCAGACAGCATTTGAATAGGCAAAATATGAATAAATTAAACTGCTATTAATGTATTTTATACGTATATTTTTAATTTGATCATTTTCAAAGTTAAAATTAAAATATGACAATTTTAAGTCTTAATTATAAACATTTTTGACTTGTTTGAACTATGAAACATGGTATAAGGACGCGTTCCCGGAATGACTATTTCCACCTTTTTTGTTTAAAATCAAATGAAACATTAGCACAGAAAGATAAATAAGCTAAGTGCCGTGTAATTCTGCACAAAACCTTTATTTTGAAATAAATCTTTTAGTAGTATCGAGTTATTTTATTCAGATATGTTTGTCAGAAGCATAATGCTCACCTCTCTGATTTTGACCCATATGCTGTTAGCGTATGTAGTTGTATGTGCGAGTTCACACAATACAGTAGGTATTCCTGATCCAGTAAAAAATACCGATCCGACAATCCATTTTACAGGTCCGTTTAAACGTATATGTTACTAGCGTTTGCCCGCGGCTTCTCCCGCGCTTACTTTATGGCCTATGACACTCGCCATTAATGTAGCTTTCTATTGGTAAAAGAATTTTCAAAATCGGTTCAGTAGATCCAGAGATTACCCCCTACAACCTCACAAACTTTATCTCTTTATTTTATTAAGTATAGATGAGTAACTAACTACCTGGGGCCTGAATTCGCTATAAACAAAACAAAACGTAACGCGTTAAATGTTCTTTTTATTTGCCGCAAATTTCCTTTGGAAAAATGCTTTATCAACAGTAAAATTATGTTAAAACTGAGATGAAACGGACAGTAAAATAAATAAATAAATAATGGGAGACATTTTTACACACGGTCTCTGACCCCAAACTAAACAAAGCTTGTGATATGGCTGCCAGAGACTGATATACTACATATACATATTTTAAATACATACTTATATAGATAACTAGCAGCGCCCCGCGGTTTTACCCGCGTTGTGCCCGTTCCCGTGGGAATTTCGGGATTTTTTATACATATAAACCTTTCTCTTGAATCACTCTATCCATTAAAAAAACCGCATCAAAATCCGTTGCGTAGTTTTAAAGATTTAAGCATACAGACAAACAAACAAACAAACGAAAATAGCGACTTTATTTCATACTATGTAAGGATACCTAAATAACACCCAGACAAAGAGCAAACATCTATGTTAGTCACATAAATGCTTGCCCTGGGTGGGGATCGAACCCACGCCTCTGTGATCCAGAAGTCAGATTCACTAACCACTAAGCCACCGAGGCAATCAGAGAGTGGTTTGGCCGGATACGGGATTCCGGATATTCGGCCAGCTACGAGGCCGGAGCGCCGGTTATCCGGGTGCCGGATATTCGGCCAAACTAAAACAAACATCTCAAAAGCTTATGCAGTTTCTAAGCTGTTTATTTCTAACATTTATCATTGTTGATATAGAGCGAAAAACGGCTATAAAATCAGGTTTGTTTTATGGGAGCCCCCTTTAATTATTAATTTTATTCGGTTTTTAGTATTTGTTGTTATAGCGGCAACAGAAATACATCATCTGTGAAAATTTCAGCTCTATAGCTATCACGGTTCATGAGACACAGCCTGGTGACAGACAGACAGACAGCGGAGTCTTAGTAATAAGATTCCGTTTTTACCCTTTGGGTACGGAACCCTAAAAATTGTCTATCACTAACCTAACCATGGCTTACGTTGTCGGAAACAAATATTTTTGTATTTCAATTTGGTCAACGCTAAACCTTGTCATTCCTAGTCATATATTGTTTTCTTACCCTTCGATGCATTTGTTCCAGGCGTTCGGGTACCAGCTTGAAAACGGCATCCCCATAGACAGCTGGTTCGTAGACCGCGGCGATAACGAGCTGCTCAAACTGCTGCCTTTCTTAGAGAACCTCGCCACTGTAAGCAATCTATTTAAATCATAACAAACATACATCGAGCAAATATTTACAGAGCCACAGTCCCTCAATTAAAGTAGTGAAAAATGTCCGAGCGCCGCGCGCCGTCATACATACCAACTTTCTGAGAGAACCTGGCCACTGTAAGCAATCTATATCATAATATCCATACTTCGAGCAAATATCTACAGAACTACAGTCAAATGAAATGATTTTAATTTTATAGTGCATCCCACACTATAGTCGCACCGTTTATCTGAGACGTCGCCTGCGCGGGTACAGGGGCGCGCGGGTAGACGACAAAGGGGGACTGAGACCGGTGCGGGCGGCAGGGACCCGCCGCCCGCACCGGTCTCAGTCCCCTGTGTCGTCTCCCCCGGCGCCCCTGTACCGCGCAGGCGACGTCTCAGATAAACGGTGCGACTATAGGTTTATCTCAAAGAGTTATTTTTGTGATAAACACTTCAAAAATTCGTCGCGGATGCAGGATTCGAACCTTGCGTCTTCGGATCACTAGCCCGACGCTCTGCCAACTGAGCTAATTCGCTATCCTGACTTAGCGTCGAATTTGTTAAGTGTTTTATCATTTTAACCAACTTATATTTTAACGAATTCGACGCTAAGGTAGTACAGCGAATTGGGATGTTTACTGGGTATAAAAATTATCATTATAATTAGTCCGTCAGTTAGATTATTAAAAAATATTGGGTACGTATTTTTTCTTTTGTTAATCAAACAATTAGTGACAAAGATAAATTTTGTCAAAGTTTGAGAGTGGGGGCTCGTGACGACACTAGCCGGTACATTTGATAGCGGTTAGTGACGTCACGCGGAACTTCGGGCTATATCTTCATAAATGTTTGTTAAATTGACAAAAGAAAAAATACGTGCCTAATATTTTTTGACAATCTATTTGACGAACTAATTATATTTTTTTAGTAAACAAGCCAATTAGCTCAGTTGGGAGAGCATCGGGCTAGTGATCCGAAGACACAAGGTTCGAGTCCTGCATTCGCGACGAATTTTTGAAGTGTTTATCACAAAAATAACTCTTTCAGTGCTACAGTCCCTAAGTGAAAGGTGTAAATAAATGTCCGAGCGCCGTCATACATACCTACTTAGATATAGGTATTATACATTTAATAATTCACAATGATTATGTATGTTATGAATATATCGACGTTATGTCACCTAATTAGTGCTTGTAACCGAGCACTTTGGCATCGCGCGGCGTTGTAGTCGGCTTGCAAACACCGTATGACTAACAAAAAAGTCTGCCCACTACGCAGCTTGGGAAGAGTTTTGGCTCGGACACTTTTTTGCATGATTGTGAATCTATATATATTTGCTCGATGTATACATATAAAAAATAGAATATTTAGGTACATAAAATGTATATCACCTCCACCTTTTTTTTCTGGTCGTCCATCCATCAGCCATACGACGTCCATTGCTGGTTTGAACAGATGTTTGTAAAAAGGTTTTTTTTTTTTAAAAAGGCATTTTTTTTAGGGACCGATCCAGTATTTTATTATTATATTTTTGTGAAATTTAATCTGGCCACACTGTATCCAGCTTAATTGTCGTCGGTGGTCGCTACTCAAGAACTTTTCGACCTCATCGGCCATCAGTCCTCCTCGCTATGTGCCCTGTCCACTGCCATTTCAACTTGCTAATCGGCTGGGCTATGTTGATTCTTCTACGAATCATCTTAGTCCTGATTAGATCTCGTAGAGAGACTCCGAACATAGCCCTCTCCATAGCACGTTGAGCTAATTGAGGCGTATAACCTTATTTACTAGTAATTCTCCGAACAGTAGATCTCGCGACACATCTCTTTAACTGAATTATATCTCAACTCGCTCTTGACCGCTTTGATTCATACAAATATTATCGATATCGGCTGTTAAAAATCAAATTTAAAGCAAAGTCCCTCCCTGTTTGACCGACGAACCACCGGAGGAGGTACTCAATTCGACGCATAACTTTTTTTGTAGTAGTCCGATTTTAATTTTTTTTTTATTGGATAGAGTATACTTCGAAATTGGTTCCATTTAAATTTTATCGAAATCGGCTTCTCCATTTTTGATAAATCAACAAGAAGAAAGTTGCCTGGAAGAAATCGCTTGAAGCGATAAGGCCGCCATTTGGTATAACTTTGTAATGTTTTTATTTTTCGTATGTTTTTGTATTGTAATTGTACTAATAAAGAATTATCTATCTATCTATCTATCTAATGTGGAAAATGCTACATGGATCCGTGCGAAATATTCGCGAATTCTATACACGGGTGAAGTCGGTCATGCTATTTTTTTCAAAAAATAATAATACACTCCAAACAAAAATCGCGGACGACTATAAAAGGAACCTGTTCGTTGAGATTTATTGGAAAATAGGAAGTGTAGAGAAAAACCAACACCCGAACTGACGAAAGTAAAATCTTCGAGTTAAAGCAGAGATCTTCGCTTCGGTCAATAAGTAACCTTATTTTTTATGTTTTCACAGAAAGACGACGTACGTCCCTACATTCGAGAAAAATACAAGCTGTTCAGCTACCTACCCCCGGACTAGGTGAATACGTTATTATTTACTATTAATTATTAATAATAATGCATTATCCGATCTTAAAACTATCATAGAAATGTATTGAAGGCTAATGGATAAAAGAAAATAATGGTGATATTGTTTGAAAATATAGATTTGGCAACACAGTTTTAAAAAATAATACAAATATCACATTACTTAAAAATTGTTGTAGATATCCGAATGAAACTTGAGTAAAAGTCGTATTTTCAAGACAAAAAAATTGTTAACATCATGTCTTTAGTTCGGATATGTTTTTACAGCTAAATACGAAATGTATGTTATAAATGTAAGTTCCATAAAAATCATGTTACGATATGTTTATTGACGAAATAAGATTAGTTTTATGAATTAATTTAAGATGTAAGAAAATAATCGTGAAAATTGCGTTTTATTTATTATCATATTTTTCGATCATCACATGTGGAGTTTTTACTAATAAGTATTTTTTACAACGATTTTAAGCCTAATTTTAGCGCCATCGTAAAAGTGAATATAGGGTCGTGTTGGGGCTGGTCCACAACCTCTGGGAAAAATCCGAAAATGGGAAAAAAGTCGTACCCTGATGGTGAGATGCCCTGGTATCTCAAAAACGGTAAATATTTTTGGCAACGCAGTTGAACTAACCTGGGACCTCTTTAGAGAATTGAAAAAAAAGATGGCTCCCGAACAAAAAAACATGGCCGCCATACAAAATTGAAACGTCAATATCTCGGAAACGGTGCAACTTGGATGGGGAGTGTTTGACCAAATGTCACAGGGAATCGAGAGAGCTACCTGATGGGGTCGATGAAAGTAAAAATTTTGGAAAAGTTTTTTTTTTTAAATGTGGCCGCCATACATTGGTTCTTTTTCATATTTATATAGTTGTTTTGAGGAAACGGTAGGGTTTACAGATTTACTACTCAAACTAAATAGAGAGTACTACCATGGTACTTTTTAGGAAAAATCACACCTCGCGGGCCGCATGTGGCCTGCGCACCGCCCAAAATACTAGTTTCATATATAAAATGGGACAAAATGATGTACTTATATCTCTTGTTATTTTAGTTCTGTTTCTAGTACTTTGTTCTTATTCTATGGTAATAGTCTAGTTAGCTATTATAGTTACGATGGCGCCTCTCGTATTGGACTTTTTGTGTACTTATTATAAAAGTTGAGTCATATTCATTTTTTTAGTTCTGTCGCAAACGTGCGTTTTTCCACAGCCACAGACGCTGCCACAGACTTTGTTAGGGTTTCGTAACTCAAAAGGAGAAACGGAACTTCGCCCGTGAACCATTTTAAAAGAATGTTTTTATAATATTCATAAAACACTCGATAAACAAATTCACACTATTAAATACAAGCTGTTATTCACACTATACTTGTACTATGTAAACAACCCTGTAATCATAAAATAAAAATATTAATGTTAATTTGCCAAAACCTAACCTAATTCTTTCAGTAACTGTAAAATTAATTAAAGAGCTTTTTAATTATAAAGCTATTACATAAAAATAAATGTAAATCGGCAATCTATTAGTATTAATTAGCTGTATTTAAAAGTAAATATGGCAACTTGTAAAAAAGTTTTTTTAAATAATGGCTAGAGTTTGACCACTACTCTCTAGTGGTGTAAAATTGTAACATTGGCATGCTAGAGAATAAATAATTAAATCACATCGTAATATAATTAGTTATTATTTTATACAAGGTTACTTTTAATTATAATAATGTCTCGGGTACATTCTTCATGTTATTATAATTGCCTACTTTAGTTATAAAACTTTATTCCATGTTTCGAGCGCTTTCGTTTTGATATTCGAGTTATAAAGTTATGAAATATATACCTACTTTATAACTTTAATCTCAAGACATAAATTAACTTAATGTACCTGTAAAATATGATTAATAATGTTAAAGTAACCCTGTGTAAATTAATGATAATATAATTAATAAGAAATATGCATTTTTTTATTTCGTTATATATAATTGGATTTTTATAAACCTGTGATTTTTGTTAAAAATGGATTCTCAATTTCGTAAAGTATATTATTTTTAATGATTTCCAGTGTAAGGCTTTATTATTTTATTAATATTAAGGATATGAATTATCTTATTAAGATGACAGTACGTATATTACAATTAATTTACATATTAATAGAGTGGTTCGGAAAATGTATGTTAAAGGCAAATAAAAAAACCAAAATTAAAATTTGATTTTATTATTGTTAAATTTTTGAGTTAACAATTTTTTCCTCAAAAATTTTTCGTGACTACAGAATTTGAAAATTATTTTTAATTTGTAAAGCACCGAGACGGAAACCAGAGTATCAGTTATGCTGTGATAATTTTTTGCATTGTTTATCACAAAAAAACAGATAAAACTAGTGTGTAAAGCACTATGCATAAAATAGTTTCAATAGTAATCAAATACTGTGCTGAAACAAAACTGATGAAATTAACATGAAATGAATGAAATAAATGAAAAAAATAAAATTACCTATTTGTTATCTTTATATTATATTTAATTACCTATTTTTTGTATTGATATTATTTTTATTATAATTATTTTTTATGGATACATTTGGCCTTTTTTTACATTCATCCATACATCAGAAGTAGGACTGCCACTGCTGGACATATGCCTCCCCTATAAATTTCTAATAACACATTAGGCCCAATTAGCGCCTAATAGGCGCCATCGTAAATTTAATAGCAACGTAAAAAGTTTACTCTCTATCGTATGCCTAAAGAGAAAAAGAAACAGAAATATTCTTATAAGCCATTATAATTATTAAAATGGCGCCTTCATAATTGGGCCTATTAATTCAATATAATTAGACCTCCTAAGGGTAAACACTTTTTTTACGTCTCAACATTTAACATACATTTTCCGAATAACTCTGCATACTTACCAGAACGTGGTATATTTTTGTGCTTGTTATTAATTATAGAATACGACTTAAGTTTATTGAATCAGGCGTTACTTTGCGGAAGTTCATCTTCAAATTCTTGTTTTGAATAAATATTTAGTTTGTTTCCGCTCTGTCGTAGTCATATAAGTTAAGGGTACCATTGAAGATCCAAATTAAATCACAAACAAAATTAGTAATTAATCATCAACCTGTATCATGGTTCGACTATGGTTAGGTTAGGTGAGATCAGAAAAAAAAATGTTAGGCTTAGGTATGTTTACAAAATATTAACCTGAATCAAAATTATAATTAATCCGTTAAAATTAATAAAAAATAATTAAACCTGTAACAAAAATAGTGATTAGTGATCTCTTTAAAAAATGTAGTAAACCTGAAAATAATATTGATTAATATGTTAAAAATTACAAATATATTTTTTTTTACAAAAAATGGTATAAAATAGTTGAAAAAATACTTAGTCAATAAATAGCACCCCTATTCTTACTGTACTCTATTCGACACGTGTTTCGCCTCTAAACGAGGCATCTTCAGGACGTGTTGACTCTTCGAGCTCACTCGCAAGAATGACGGCTTACCGCGCCGGCGCTTCTTATATACTCGTCGTGAAGCACCTTAACTTATATGACTACGACAGAGCGGAAATACACTAAATATTTATTCAAAACAAGAATTAGACTACGACTTGTATGACTTTTTTTGAAACCCAAAAGATTTTTTTTACATATATTTTATAAATTGTTGTTTATAAGACTAGTAGGTGCTATATTTTTTTTTAACTTTTATTTTAGAATAAATGTAAGTATAACATATGTTATCCAAATTTATTTTTATAGACCCTATATGCTGTCTCTTTCTCTCATTCGCGTATTTATAACATTTTTTTAACAAGATTCACATTTTTAATAAATTTTACATTTACACCCCAAAAATGAAGATTTGATTAGATGCATACTCATTTTTAGTAAATTGATAAATTAAAAAAGATTTACCATAAATACTTTTTTACCCGACTTCCAAAAAAGGGAAGGTTTTCATGTTGTCTGTTTTTTTTTTCGTGCATCGTCACGCGACTTTTCATTCTGTAGAAAAAATCGCCGAATGGTTCCACAGAAACTTAATTTACTTAGGGTTCAGTAGTTATTAAGCGATATCAATAAATTGAAGATTTAAACAAGTAAATTAATTTATTATGGGACCAATTCGCGAAAATTAGAATTACATGATTCGGCATACAAAATATAGCGGATACATCGGGCAATGTCGCGACGGAACAAAATAATAAAAAATAAAATCGACCAAGTGCGAGTCGGACTCGCGCACGAAGGGTTCCGTACCGTATGGGAGTCCCATTCCTCCTGCCGTTATTAATAGCGAGCAAAACCTCCTAAAAATCATGTTTGTTGTATGGGGCCCTCCTTAAATATTTATTTATTTCTGTTTTTAGTTTTTGTTGTTATAGCGGCAGCAGAAATGCATCATCTGTGAAAATTTCAGCTGCCTAGTTGTCATGGTTCATGAGATACAGCCCGGTGACAGACAGACGGACATCGAAGTCATAGTAATAGGGTCCCGTTTTTACCCTTTGGGTACGGAACCCTAAAAACCAGCCGAATTGAGAACCTTCTCCTAAATTTTGGGAGTCGGTTGAAAAATGTTGGTTTAATTTTTTTGCACTGTACTCTTCTGTCGTGGTATTAATCTACACAGTCAGGTCATAAATTCTGTCACATGTTTAATATAAAATAATTGAAACAAGTTTATTTTATGTAACCATTTATATACCAAAATGAACTTAACAATACATAGATTCTTATGACAATAAAGTTTATTCAAAATGACCTCCGTGATTTTGAATACAGGCCTTCAATCTGCGCGGCCAGTCGTCTATCGCAGCACGAACGAGGTCCATGTCAATATCGGCGGCTGCCTTAATCAAGGATGTCTTGAGTGACTCCAAATTGGGATGAGGCTTTGAGCACGCCTTTTCCTCCAAGTGTTGCCATATCTTGTAATCTAACGGACTCAAATCTGGACTGGAGGAGGGCCAGTCTTCGTGCGGGATGAAGTCGATTTCACGCGCCGCCAGCCAGTCTTGTGTGCTCTTCGCTCTATGAGCTAGCGCCGAATGTTGTTGGAATACCCAGTGCCTGTTATTGAACATGGTATGAGAAACATCTGCATTCGTTTTTACACCTTTCTCACAAAAATGTACCTCTGTTAAGCCCAAATAAGAAACTCCCAACCATACCATGAGCGAGGATGGAAAATGACCTCGTTGGACACGCGGAATACGGTTGCTCGCTTCTTCACTACTGTGTGCGTACACCTTATCATTTTATTTGTTGTAGCTCTCTTCTACGGTAAGAATTTTTTCATCCGAAAAAAGAATTTCCCGATATTTTTTTCCCGCGTACCGCTTCAACATAGCGCGGCATCTCTTCAGTCTCAGCGGGACAATTCTGTCACCCGATCTCGTCAGCGAAGTGATACGCTCCCGAACTCCTCTCGCTTTTCTGACAGTTTTGATAGCTCAAAGCTGTCAAAAAAACGAGAGAAGCTCAAGAACGCGTCACCTCAGCAACGAGATCGGTTAACAGAATTGCCCTGCAGGTCCATTAGACGAGCATTTAAACGATGTCTTGTTTTTCTTCGATATGCCCGAAGCCCTAAGTCTTCATTTAACACCCTTTTCACCGTGGTTCTGCTTAACCCCATCTGAAGGGCCAACAGTTTCTGCTTACGTTTGGGATTTCTTTGAATTCGCGCCTTCACAGCTTTTATCACTGCTGGAGTCCTAACAGACCGAGGGCGACCACTTCATGACCTGATCTACACTAGAGTCTTCATTGTATCGTTTGATGGTACGATAAACGAATCTTTTGGTTATAATCAAATTTTTCAGTATGTCGAAAATTTGAATTGGCGCGTAACCGCAACGATGCACCGCAATAACTGCAACACGGTCTTCTTTAAGCGTCCACTCCATATTTAAAAATGAGTAAAATTCTAAAAAGTATACATTTTAATTTTCATAAACAATTCGAAATTCGAATTCAATAAACTTTTTTGTGGCCAGCATTCCAAAAAAAAAGTTTTTACTGTGTGACAATACTTATGACCTGACTAGGTATACGCCGAATCAAATTTCTTGGCGGGTGTGATGTTAGCTACAGGCTGCGCGAAACCCAATCCTGACTGAAGCTCACTTCACAGCTGCGCGAGGATCGGGTTTAGCGGAACTTGTAGCTAACTTTACATGCGCCGACTTGTATAATTCGGCCCATAGGTATAGTCCGCACCACACAAGTCGGCGGATGGGAAGTTATGCTCAGAACGCTGCGCAAAAGACAAAATATAGATATGCGCGGGAGCCAGAGAGACTCGCGCCGGGGCACACCCGCCCGCCCACCTCATGCCTCCCGCGCGCTCCCTACGCCCGTGCTCACCACTACGCCATGCAGCGTCGGCATTGTGCACACAGGCGCAATAATTAGCGAATTACGGCGAAGTGTCATCTGCGGCTAACGTCTCATCCGCCGACTTGTGTGGCGCGGATTATACGTGACTTCGCTACAGTCGTAACCACTAAAACAGAGTGATGTTACTATTTCTATTTATATGACGAAATAGATAATAAATTAATTATTATCAATAAATGAATCATGTAAAGACGCTTTTGTTCGAGTCTTAACAAGCGCCAGTTTTATCAGACACTTTGTTGATAACGTTTTTTTGATAATACTTATATTTTACGACCTGCGCAGACGAAAGACCGGTTTTTTATCGTGCTTGATAGGACACGTCCATCACGTGTTGAATTCCCAACAAAATATTTTTTGTTTTATGGAAATTAAATATTTTCGTAAAGCCTCAAGTTTTTAAAAATCCACCAAACCAAAATGATATACTCGTATTATCCATGTAATTTCATTTTGGTTAGATTTTTCTCTGAATAATATACCACTTAAAGACGTCTCTTTTACATAAAAACGTTCAGTTCGGATATGATGCGCTTTATTTTTCGCCAAAAATGGTACGACCGACTTCAATAAAGGCAATCTACGTACAAATATCGAAAATTTCGCTCGAATCGATGTGGCCATGCCATTTTTAGATAATTGATAAGTATTCAAAAACCACTCAACTGATTTTGATAAAATTTAATTTAATATTTTCCTCTAAAGTATGGATCTACCAAACAAAAAAGCTACTTTTACTAAAGCAGTTTGTTTCGACAGCTTGAAGTTGATTTCCTAATGTAAAGTAAGTTCGTATAGACCGGGTGACTAGCCCTGGTGTCAGAGTCTTTAAGCCGCCTGAAGGCCTGTGACATGGCCAAACAGTTAAAACAACCAGGGGCCTGATTCTCTGTCGGCAAAACGTTACGTAACGTGTTAAGTTTTTTTTATTTATTTCTGCGAATTTGTTAGAAATAATTTTAAAAGTAGGTAAAATAACGTTAAAATAAATCATAAATAATTTCGGTCAAGTTACTTCAAAAATAAATATTTTTCACACGAATTCCTTAAAAACAAAGTGCACGTTAAAGCGCTTCAAATGCACGTTTCCGTACAGAATCAGGAAAATACAGTACGGTACAAATCAAACGTTTATTTATTGATATCAAACAGGTGACAAAAACATTAATGAATCTGGCTCCAAACTAGTCTTACAACTGTATTTCTAAAGCCACTGGCTTTTCACAATTTTTAACAGATTATTAATGGAAACATTAAAAAGAAAAATAACGTATTTGAATCAACAGCAATTAGATATAGAAAAATAGAGTCTGGCCAACGAAAGCTGTCCAAGAAAAAAGGCGGGAATTTTAAAAAATCAAGAGAACTACGTGCATGCTAAATTTCATGGAGATCAGCTGAGCGGTACTAGAAAACAAGCTAACAGCTCTTGATTTTTTAAAATTGCCGCCTTTTTTCTTGGACAGCTTTCGTTGGCCAGACTCTAATAATAACATTGTGAAATGAGGAGGCAATATTTGGCGGGTGCCGTACCTCATTCTATAGCCTATATCTATAAGTACAATTCTGGACCTACAGAAGATGGCCTGAGTGCAACTAAATCGATGTTACAAAGTTGATAAGTATTTTCATCATCAGCTTGACGCCAGCTATCGTGTAAATAAGTCTTCCGTCTGCGCGGGCCTTATTGTTCCAATAAAATTAATCACCGAATGCTTTTAATTGCTAAATCGAATGGCCTATCAGGGTTACACACAAAGAAGCACTAACCGATAGGAACGTTTACTTTTATAAGCCCCGAGTTCACCAACGCTTGTTTAAGTTAAACGTGTGATTGATGTAGTTAAAAAGCTGTTTAAGATTTAACTAACTGTTGATAAATAAATTAATTAATTGTTGGTGAACTAGGGTCTTAAACCCGAGTTAAATCGTTGTTTAAATACAGTAATAGTACGTTTAACTTAATTAAGCGTTGGTGAACTTGGGTCTAAGTAGACTTATTATTGCAAAACAACCGACACAATGACAGTATAGAGAAAAAAAAAATTGCCGATGAGTGTAAAAAAAAAATTATTGTAAAATTGTAAACCAATCCTGAAAAAAAAACAGTGAAAAATCACAGAGTTAGGTACCAGAGGGATAATGTGGTCGATCGAGAAATGAAAAAAAGAGATGCGTTGATTTAATATGGCATGAGTTAGAAAGAGACATGAAATATATCTCGATTCAGTGGCTAGTTGCCGTGTTTTTGTCCCGATAGTGTCAAATTCCAGTACATATATTTGACAGTTGACAACTAGTGATAGTGATTGTCCATACATTTTTGCCTCGAGCGACAACAGCGCTATCTATCTTGTTGTAATACGTAACTCTGTGTGAAAAATGGTAATTTCATAGTCCTATCATCATCATAATTATTTTTCGTCGTTTTTTTGATCTCATCACCATCATCATCATAAATATTGAACTCTGATCTCGAAAAATACTTTTATTTTTATTTTCACCTGTTATTATCAAGATACGGGTGCTTTATTGTACCCAGTTTGGGGAATAGTGACTCTGTAAAAAAAAAGTGACTCTGTACTCTGTATTCATTCAGTATCAGGGTTGGTCCTGAAATAAAAAAAACAGTGTTATTTCAATTTTTTTTCTATTTTACTGTCATTTTCGTTCATATTATATTCGTATACCTACCTTTTATATATAACTATAGGTACAGCGTGTCCCAGACGTCGACTTCATGCTATAGGCCGAATCATACAAGTCGGCGGATGTGAAGTTAGCTACGAGGTGCGCGAAAGCCCGCGCAGCTGTTATGTTAGCTTCAGTCAGGATTGGGCTTTGCGCAGCTCGTAGCTAATATCACAACCGCCAACAAAATTGATTCGGCCTATTCGTAAGTTACCAGCTACCCAGAATACACTACGACGTAGCTGGTCGTCGATTTCTGGAACACACTGTTTACCATATTATAAAAACACCTTGGAATCCATTAGAATATCCAAATCCAAATTATATCTATTATTTCGGATGAAAAAAACAATTGTCAAATATAAGCTAAATCTATAACATTAGTTATAAGTGCAGATTTAACTATACAAGTGTTCTAAAAGACGGCAAAATTAAAACATATAATTGTTATTATCAATTTGAATAACTTCTACTATGGGACTTACGTTGAATCGCAAAATTATCAACTGAGTTGTATTATATATATTATATTATTATTAGGGGACATCTTACACACGGCCTCTGACCAAACTAAGCAAAGCTTGTGATATGGCTGCCAGAGACTGATATACTACATATACATATTTTAAATACATACATATATAGATAGTAGTAGTACCTAAATAACACCCAGACAGAGCAAACACCTATGTTCATCACACAAATGTTTGCTCTGGGTGGGGATCGAATCCACGCCTCTTTGACCCAGAAGTCAGGGTCACTAACCACTGAGCCACCGAGGCAGTCAATATTCGGGGGTCAATGACCTTCATAGCGTAGTTTGACTAGGTGTTTGTCAGCGATCACCGAAATTAAGCAACGGTCCGCACGGTCAGTCTTCGGATGGGTGACCGCGGGTGGCATTTACAACTGAGAGCTATCGTGTCTCGGATGACACGTTAAATTGTAGGCCCGGTTGTTTTAACCGTTTAGCCGTATCAGAGGCCTTCAGGCGGCCTAAAAACTCTGACACCAGGGCTAGCCACCCGGCCTATACGAACTTGAATGACTGGATTGTTTTCGCGATTTCAGTGTTGGTCTCATAGTGAAGGTTATTCATGATGATAATTATTATTCTGATATTGTAAATATTTTGTCGTCTAATTGTCAAAGTAATGTGTTAAGTCACTGATATTTTCCATGTATAAAATTTTTTGAATGCAATTTTTTTTGTGGTTTACCCAATTTTCAAAGATTTTAATTTGAATATTCATATTTAATTTTGTATGTGTTATTTTGCATATTTACTTCATTATTTTTATATTTTTTTCATTTGAAGTGTTTTTATTGGGAAAATCGCCTAGTGATTTCTCACATTACAATGACGATATCTATTCTTTCTCCCTCTAACAAACGTGGATTTTGCTTTCCAGTAATTCGGTACATGTATGTATTGCATTTTTTGCAAGTATAGGCTGAATCAAACTTAATGGCGTCTGAGAACAGGAGGCGAGTCGTTGCGCAGTTTTACTATAATATAGGTATGTTAGCTCAGGTGAGGAGTGGGGATTTTCGCAGCTTGTAGCTAACTCCATTACGCCATTAAGTTTGATTATTATAAGCCGAATCATACTTCTTGGCGTGTGTGAAGTTAGCTACAAACTGCGCGTATCCCCTCTCTTGCGCCGCTAACATATTGTTACGAGATGAGTCCTTGGATAGTCAGTTAAAACGCCGAATATTCACTTTAAACTTTATACACACACGAGCACAAATACTTCACACACTAACACTGACATAAACTAGTCACTTCACAACCAACCTCATGTCTCCCGCGCGCTCCCTTCGCCCGTGCTCACCACTACGACACGCGGAATCGGAATTGTGCACACATGCGCAGTAATTAGAGAATCACGGCGAAGTGTCATCTGCGGCTAACTTCTTATGCGCTGATTTGTGTGGCGCTTAGTATAGGTCTGTATGGTGGTCGTTAACACAGGCATTGATATTCACACAAACTAGTCACTTCACAATCACTGGTACTGCACTTGAACTGTTCAAGTTGAACACGAGATGCTTTCGCTCCGATAGAAAACACGATAACCGAGTCGTACAAAAACCATAGCTCTATTTATAACTAGTAAAAAGTTGCCCAGAAATCTCTAGAATTATCGATGCCATTGTGATTGACAAAGTAAACAAGTGAAAGTTCTAGAAAACCCTATTGTTTTTTAATACAAAAAAACACCAAAACAAACTAACACAATACACAGTAAACAAAGCCACAGCTTATGTCATAGTTACGCATACCTATAAGTAAACAACGTGCGCGCACCTACCGTGTGACAATATCAATATTATTATATTGCTACTGCAGAACCACTCGCCTTGTGTTCACAAGCGCCAAGAGGTTTGCTTTGACCTATATTTTAAGTTTATTAAGGGCATGTTACACGTTTTTTCAAAGGAAGTAGTTAATATTAAACTATAGTTTAAGGAGTAGTGTAGCGATCAAATGTTCAGAATTTAACTGTAGGTTAAGGCGTAATCATTGTTTAATCTATTAAAAGTATATGATGGATATTTTTGTTTTCTTTTTATGATATGTATGGTATGTTTTTATGGTACATGCAATAGAGTTGACTACAATTGGAATACAGGTTGCCTGAGGATGTAATCTCAGCAAGAACTATAAACACATTTAAGAATAGACTGATCCTTTGGATAAAGAAGGAGAAAAAATCTTGACAGATAAATACTAATTTTATTCGACTCTGCTTGATATAGGCATATCAGTATACACTGCTCGCCTATAAACAAATCACTACATAGTATTAAACAAAGTCGCTTCCCGCTGTCTGTCCCCATGTATGCTTATATACATATTTAAAAATACGCAACGGATTTTGATGCGGTTTTTTTTAATAGATAAAGTGATTCAAGAGGAAGGTTTACATATTTTATAATACACCTGTGCAAAGCCGGGGCGGGTCGCTAGTAAATAATAATAAATGTTAAATAAAGAAAACATCGTGAGGCAACCTATGTCGGTGGAAGAAAGTCGATGGCGTATGTGAATTCACCAACCCGCACTGGGCCAGCGTAGTAGCACTCGTAGCGTAGTTTGACTAGGTGTTTGTCTGCGAACACCGAAATTAAGCAACGTTCCGCACGTTCAGTTTTTGGATGGGTGAACGCGGGTGGCATTTTCCAACTGAGTGCTACTTGAAATTGTAGGTCTCGGTTGTTTTAACCGTTTAGCTATGTAAGAGGCCTTCGGGCGGCTTGAAAACTGGCCCCAGGGCCATATGATAGCAACGCACCCTTTATGAACTTAGTTTCTTAATTGAAACTTTTGAAAGGAATTATCTTTTAAATTGCCTCCCCTATAGACCTAAGAGCGGGAATCGATGTGACATCTATGTACAACAATAATGTACATAGATGTCACGTCGATTCGTGCAAACTATTCGAATTCTCTACACGGTAGATCGATGGTGCGTTTTTTTGTAAAAAGAGATTAATTATTGAAGATGAAAACATTACCATCCTTGGGCTATCGGGTAAAACGTCATGTTATTGCACTCAGGTGTTGCATGATTCACACGTGTGAGCTCACGAGGCGGCCAACTCAAATTAACTTTACAGCGCATTACGATGAACTTATCAATAAATCAAATCGTGACAATTAGGTACTTAGGCACGTGTAATTATATGTTGCGAGCTGGATAAAACATTTCACCACGACTAGGGTTTCTGCGCTTGCGAAATTATAGGGAAAACTTTGTTTATTAGGTATCTGTTTTATTTCTTTATCACCTAAACCACTAATGGTATAGAATTATAGATCTAACCCATAGTCACAAGGCGCTAAAATAATAATAATTATAAAAGTAAGATGGCGTGATGTGCAATTTTTTTCGCGCCAAAAACTACCGTTGATTTTTTGATGAGATGCTTTAGTAGCTTTTTTAGGGTTCCGTACCCAAAGGGAAAAACGGGACCCTATTACTAAGACTTCGATGTCCGTCTGTCTGTCTGTCTGTCACCGCCCACCGGGCTGTTAAGAACCATGATAGCTAGGCAGCTGATATTTTCACAGATGATGTATTTCTGTTGCCGCTATAACAGCAAAAAAAAAATATTAATAAAAAAAAATATTATATATTATTAATATCAAAAAAATATTGGACACGTATTTTTTCTTTTGTCAATATAATATACCTAATTAAAAAACCCCCGACACAAAAATATTTGACAACAAACTTTCAATTGACAACCATTTTGGGCACATTTGTAGAATTTTGGTTCTTCCATCCCCACTTTAACCCACCATAACTCTTAAACGGCTCAATCGATTTTTATAAAACATAGCTAAGAACACTCTCGATTAAGTCTCCTTTCATCCAAAAAAAACTAAACTGAAATCGGTTCAGTGGTTCGGGCGCTATGATGCCACAGACAGACAGACACACAGACAAACAGACACGTCAAACTTATAACACCCCTCTTTTTCGTCGGGGGTTAAAAACACAAATGGCAAAAATACATTTTGTCAAAGTTTGGGAGTGGGGGTCGTGACGTCACGTCTCTCACGAAAGTCTATACATTTGTATGACACTAGTGACGTCACGCGGAACTTGAACGGGTTATTTTCTATCTTCATCAACAAAAGAAAAAATACGTGTCTAATATCTACATTTCTGAAGGACTCATTAGGTACATTTTTAACTGACTTCCAAAAAGTAGTAGGTTCTATGTTCCTCTGTATTTATGTATTTTTTTGTGTATGTATGTTCATCGATAATTTCGCCAATTGTGAACCGAATCGAAAAATTCTTTTCTAGTTCGAAAGGGTATACAATACTCCCGAGGTGGTCCCATTTAAAATTTAAATAATTCGTCTGAGCTGTTTTTTGAAAAATCATTAATAATGTAAACGATTCGAGCGAAATATTCGAATTGTGAACACAATGGAAGGCGGTTTTGCCATTTTTTGCGAAAAAAAATCATTTAGTCATTATGTTTATTGCACAGCCTCACAGTAGGTGCGGTCACCTACCTATGCGTTACTTATCATAGATCCCAAACGGCTCAACGGATTTTGATGCGCTTTTTTAAACCCCGACAAAGAGAGGGGTGTTTATAAGTTTAACGTCTCTGTGTATCTGTCTGTGGTATCGTAGCTTCCAAACGGATGAACAGATTTTCGTTTTGTTTTTTTTTTGTGTCATAGATAATTTTATCCCTAGTGTTCTTAGCCATGTGTCATGAAAATCTGTTCAGCCTTTTGAAGATTATCAGCTCTTTTCTAGTTGATAAGGATATCTGCAGCCATATTCTCGTTTCCGAACTCACTTCCGAATCGAGATCTACATTTTCCGTCGGATACGGATTCGCTTCCGAAGGAGCCGTGAAACTGCATTCTAGAATCCGTTCGGAATGAACTTCGGCATTCTTCGGGTTTTTCCGATTGAAATACCATAGTCAAGGTAGACATTAAATCGAGGAAACATTTACAGAGAATGATTCGTATTGGTAGAAAAATGAGACTATGGTAGAAATTTAAATGTATGGAATTGTAGTCAATTACGACCATCAATTATCAAAGTACATGATCTTTAACATAAAGCAGACGTCTATGAATATATAAACTTATGAATATTTCACATAAGCGACGTTTAAGATTACACACTAAGTTTAATTAGTTAAAGTAGTTTTACCTGTTTAATTTATTTGGATTCATATTATTTTATTATCGTGACTGTAGCATCTAATAATATCATAGTTCCATATGATTCCTAGAGGACAAGGGTGTCATTAGAACAGCGGGAGAGAATGCTGGAATAGGTACATGATGGGGCACGACGACTTGGACCGTGGTCGAGTCGCGCCGGTGCCGACGCTTCAAGAAGGAAAGCATTAGGTATTGATAAAAAAAAAACCTGGAAAAAACCGCTGAAAAGGCCTCAAAAAGTATTTTTTTTACTTTTTATGTTGCACTCACAGTTATCGGAATGCTTTCCGAGAGCAATTAGCTGTCGGGAACTTTTCCGACAAAAATCAGCTGATGCAGTCTGAGTTCTCGAATTGAAATGTCAAGCGATCTCGAATTCGGAAACGAGAATCGCTGAAATGAAATTCGTGTCGGGAACGTTCCCGTATTCGATTCCACTGCCTTGAGAATAACCCTGCTGACTACCTCCCATATTATGTCCTTTCGATTTAAAATTTAGTACCGTGTTACTTCAATTATATTGAAAGGACATAGAGTTTATTTTGTGTCGGGGAGTTTTCAAAATTTTTAATTTTACTATTATCTTAGATTTTTGCAAGTACATAAATATTAAAATGTATAATTTTACTGTATTGTATATTTCACTGTATATTTTTAACTTGTGTAGTCGAATAAGTAACGTGACCCTGCGCTACATTCACATTTACCTAAACCTTTTTCAACCGAGTCTTATTTTTGGTCTTACCAAGTTACCACAAAAGTTTTACACACGGTTTACACAATGTTTAATAGAACAAATTGCACGGTTAAATAGCGTTTAAAGCGTGTTTAAATATTTTGTGGAAAGGCGGCTTATTTCAAATTCTTGATAATTTCGCTATCAAGATAGCAGTAGGTACGGAAATCTGCTTTTGGCACAGTTTTATCTGGATTGTGATTATTGATCTTGATCACAGATCGCGATATAGATTGAACTTGGAAATTGCTATACCTTTAGCTTTAATTGCTATAAAAGGATAAGGCACCTATAAATAAGTACAATACGTCATTTATCAGTTCGAAGAAAACAAGATACCTACATAATACTTACCCAAACGTAACAAATTAAAAATTACTAAGTATAGGTAGGTACATAGTTTGTCTTCTAACTATAGGTTGACTGGTAGATAATGCTATTTAGCGTTAAGTCCTTCTTTTGTACAAATGGTGTGCAATAAAGTGTTAAATAATAATAATAGTTTATTTTCCCTAATAAGTCTGCCTGATGTTAAGCGGGGTGTGGTCGAAGATGAAGCACGCAGACTGCTTCAGACCATCTTTATGGACAAGTTTTACTATATACGGGGCAAACCCGGAATTCGAAAAAAAAACCATCCATCATCAGCGAGCAAATATATTACAGAGCCACAGTCCCTATGACTGTGAAAGTAGTAAAAAAATGTCCGAGCGCCGTCATATATACCGACTTAGATACTTACTTTAAATTATTCACAATGACAGGACCCTCGTGGGTAGGCCTACGTCCTGAAAAGGACTATTAAAAAAGGCTTGTAAGTATTCACAATGACCCGTTTTCTCGAATCTCGACGTTATGTCACCTAATTAGTGCTTGTAACTGAGCACTTTGTCATAGCGCGGTGTTGTAGTCGGCTTTCAATCGCCTTAAGACTAATTAAAAAGGCTGCCCACTACGTAGCTTGGGCAGGGTTTTGGCTCGGACACTTTTTTTGCACGATTGTGACTCAATAGATATTTGCTCGAAGTGCTTCATACATTGTTGATTCTAATTATGGATTCTGCGTTGCAGTTTTGTAGTAAGTACTTTTGGAACAGCTGATTTTTTTCTCAAATTTTGGTTTGGCTCCATAGTAAAAGTTGTTCATAATGATGGTTTTAATCACACCCTTGTGTCTAAGTACAGGGTAGATAGGCCGTCCACTGCTGGACATAGGCAACCTCAAAATATCTCCAATAAAGAGACTATAGTCTCTTTATTGGAGCTAATGGTTTCTAGCTAAGTATACTTAGCTAGAAACGGCAGGCAGCCAGCGCGATCCTGCGGTCTTGATGACGTCATCGTACCTGTACTCGTACTGTACTGTACCAGCCTTTTTAATAGTCCACTGCAGGACGTAAGCCTACCCACAAAGGGTGATTGTATCATATCCAACACGCTGGCCCGATGCGGGTTGGTGGATTCACACACGCCATAGAATTTCTTCTACGGACGTATGCAGGTTGCCTCACGATGTTTTCCTTCACCGAAAAGCCAGTGGTGTGAAATTCCGTTCATAAATTCCAAGGCATTTATTGGTTCGGGACTGGGATTTGAACCTACGAGCTCACGATTGTGAGGCGGGTGTCATTACCACTAGACCACCACCTCCACGGCCGGTGCCTACGTGGTCTATACTCGAGAATTATTGGACCCTTTCGGCTATCAGTGCCCTGTCCACTGCCATTTCAACTTGTCGATCAGCTGGGCTATGTGGCTGGGTAGGTGGGTAACTTTTAGTTTTCTTTTTTAACGCAAATAGGAAGGTAAGTTCGCGCTTGACCACCAACTCGCCTGATGGTAAGCGACGTTGTGGTCGAAGACTAAGCACGCAGACTTAGAAGATACGTATTCACTTTGAAAAGCTGCAGATTATATCTCGCAGGAAACAGGAAAGCCAGCAGACTGTTCCATTCCCCGAGGAGTTAGTCCAGGTTTACACGTAAATTGAAACTACAGCTGTTGCTCTATACATTTCTGTACAGCGCCCCTGGCGGAAACGAGGAAGAACTAACCAAAATCTATGGAGCCACACGCGAACGCGAAAGTTTAAGTAAACTACGCAAAACTTGGACTAAGGGCTATGGCCGTATGAATCAGAATTTTTGAATTGGTCTCACATTAACAAAGGACCAGGAAAGCTATAATTGAACTATACGAACGGCTGAACGTATACGTACAGTGCCACCAACTGCTGCTCAGTTGACGGCGTCGCTAGTATCGGAAATTCAAATGACGAATTCAAAACGGTGGCTGACGCACATGTACTCGTAGTTCCAATTTTGCCTGCCTGAACAGCTAAGTTGGTGACACTGTAAATGGTCAGGTGGTCGACTGGAAGCGGGTACGAGCATTGAAAAGCTATGGTTGTGCGAGCGGGAGGGCAGATAGTGGTTCGTATACTTATTTCTTCGGATGAATGGATTATAGGTACCGTAGGTTAGGTAAGTACATGCCTGAAATAAATGAATTTTATTTTTTTTATTTATATAATTATAGCGTCCCTGATTTTTGAAGCCAAAATCCTTAACCTTAATACCTATGACATGATGGTCACTACATATTATTATCTAAAACAGATACACAATTCAAAATAATAAAAATCGGCCAAGTACGAGTTGGACTCGCGCATGAAGGGTTCCGTACCGTATGTGAGCCCCTCGGCAAAAAAATCACGTTTGTTGTATAGGATTAAATATTTATGTTATTCTGTTTTTAGTATTTGTTGTTATAGTGGCAATCGAAATATGTACATCATCTGTGAAAATTTCAACGCTCTAGTTATTACGATTCATGAGATACCTACAGCCTGGTGACAGACAGACGAACCGCGGGGTCTTAGTAATAGGTTCCCGTTCTTACCCTTTGGGTGCGGAACCCTAAAAACAATAGGCGCGGCTTAGACGTGTAATGATTTTCGGCTTTTCAAAGTAATAAAATATATTGAAGTATCAGTTTAATTGTTATTTTATTGCTATTTATCAGAACACTCACCCATTTGGCAGAGTTATAAAGTTGTAGTAATTTTCTAGTGATTTAATTATAGGGCAATATAATACATTCTTTATTACATTTTTCTTAAGGGGTTGTATATTCCCTTCAATAATAAATACGAGTAAGCTAAGGTTGTACGTCACTTGGAGCCGTAGTGGTCTGGTGGTTGTAAAGCTGGACTGTCATTATTGAGATCGTGGGTTCAATCCCGCTCCCGTACCAATGAGTTTCTTTGGAACTTATGTACGGAATTTCACACCACTGGCTTTTCGGTGAAGGCAACGCTGCTTACGTCCGTAGAAGAAATTCGATGGCGTGTGTGAATCCACCAACCCGCACTGGGCCAGCGTGGTGGATATGGCCCAATCACCCTTCGTAGGAAGGCCTACGTCCTGCAGTGGACTATTAAAAAGGCTGGTTCAGTACAGTATGTCACTTGGCACAATTTAAATCATTTTACTAGTTTGGGATAAATTGAGATTTGGTGGTTTTTAACCGACGAAAAAAAAGAAGAAGTTTACAAGAAAAATTAAATATTTTCCACGCGAGGTATTGTAGGTTACCTCAGTTTATATTTTTTAATATTAACGTCGTTTTTAATTCCAACAAAATTCGCAAATATAATAAGATACTTATAATACTTAACAATACATAGGTATAGGTATATCTACGAGTACCTATTTTTTGTCGATGGAGAATCAGAGCGGTTAGTACAGGTTTACACGTAAATTTAAAATATAGTAGTTTCCGTGTGGTGTGTCTTTGTACATTTTTGTACAGCGCCCCTGGCGGAAACGAGGAAGAACTAACCAAAATGTATGGAGCCACACGCGAACGCGAAAGTTTGAGTAAACTACGCAACACAAGAGGGGTTAGTCCAGGTTTTCACGTAAATTGAAACTACAGATGTTTCCGTATGGCTCCATACATTTCTGTACAGCGCCCCTGGCGGAAACGAGGAAGAACTAACCAAAATGTATGGAGCCACACGCGAACGCGTAAGTTTAAGTAAACTACGCAAAACCTGGACTAAGGGCTCAGGGAGCAATTATTTTAACCTAAGACGAGACAATGATAAGAATGAAATAAGATGAAAGACTTTTTACTGTGTTTTTAACGGATATTTTTTATCAAATTGAAACTTAGTTACGTCACTAATAGAATAATTGATACAATAATAGTAGCATAATGACTTAGTTTATTGAATCAGGCGTTACTTTGTGGAAGTTCATCTTCAAATTCTTGTTTTGAATAAATATTTAGTGTATTTCCGCTCTGTCGTAGTCAAAAATAGTGATTAGTGATCTGTTTAAAAAATGTAGTAAACCTGAAAATAATATTTAATTAAAATGTTAAAATTACACATATAATTTATTTATAAAAAATGGTATAAAATAGGTGAAAAAAGACGTAAGAACGTACGTCCTGAAGATGCCTCGTTTAGAGGCGAAACACGTGTCGAATAGAGTACAGTAAGAATAGGGGTGCTATTTATTGACTAAGTATTTTTTCATCTTTTTAATTCCATTTTTTATAAATAAATAATATTTGTAATTTTAACATTTTAATTAAATATTATTTTCAGGTTTACTACATTTTTTAAACAGATCTCTAATCACTATTTTTGTTACAGGTTTAATTATTTTTTATTATTTTTAACGGATTAATTATAATTTTGTTTCAGGTTCATTAATATTTTGTAAACATACCTAAGCCTAACCTAAATTTTTTTTTTCTCTGGCCTGACCTAACCTTAGCCTAACCATAGTCGAACCATGATACAGTTTGATGATTAATTACTAGTTTTTGTTTGTGATTTAATTTGGATTTTGAATGGTACCCTTAACTTATATGACTACGACAGAGCGGAAATACACTAAATATTTATTCAAAACAAGAATTTTCTTGAGCATAATGACTAATGAGTCTTCAAAATATTCTACAATATCACACGTGTGCCGACTCACGATCGTGAGATAAAATAATATTTTAATCTCAACATTTTTACGAATATAAAGAATAACATAAATACACACTACTGGTGCATGTTACCATCAGGAGACCCGTTAGTTTTTTTACCACTTTATCATAAGAAAAAAATTCTTCGACAATGTCTGAAGTCTGCAGCGCAGTAAATAATTATTATGTACAATACTCGTATTTAAGAATAAAATATTACTAAATTGTTTGTATATATTATGTTGTTTTCATGACTAATGGCATATTAACCAATTCGTTAAGTAGATTACGAAATATTAAAACAAGATCATGCGCAATAAAAATCATGCGAAGATTGTGAAAATAATAGACAAACTGACGTCACAATAGTTAATAGAAATCATAGATAACGCAGAATTTGCCTAAGATAAAAGGTATTAGCGATAAATATTAAGTGCTAAGTAAGAATTATAATTAATGAACACTAGCTGCCCGTTCTGGCTTCGCCTGGTTACGGATGAGTTATAGCTATAAACCTTCCAGAAGAAATATGTACCTATTCTATAAGATAGTGTAAACAAACCGTATTGAAATCTGTTGTGTAGTTTGGAAGATATAAGCGGATATACAGACAGACACACAAAATAGCGGTTTTTCTTTATACTATGTGGTGAATCGAACGGAAGTGAGAGTCTCACATTTGACTCGATAATTTTTTGAGGTTCCGGATCCAAAGGGTAAAAACGGGACCTTATTACTAAGACTCCGCTGTCCGTCAGTCTGTCCGTCTGTTTGTCTGTCTTTCACCAGGCTGTATCTCATGAACCGTTATAGCTAAAGAGTTGAAACTTTTACAGATGATGTATTTTGATTGCTGCTATAACAACAAAAACTTAAAACGGAATAAAATAAATATTTAAGGGGGGCTCCCATACAACAAACGTATTTTTTTTTGCCGAGGAGCTCTCATACGGTACGGAACCCTTCATACGCGAGTCCAACTCGTACTTGGCCGATTTTCTTTCATCTGCCCGGATGTGGAAAATGTGACTTGTACAGGTACAAGTCACATTTTTCAACGATTCTTGACGAAAATTGGTACACGACTTGTAAGTATTTTTGTTTTATTGTCGTCGGTGATCTTTGATTGGGGGTATATCAATATTCCTTATAAAGGCGGGAAATTTGCTGTACCACTATTTATTTATAAACCAATTTTGATAACATTTGGCAAGATTATAGTACCTATCTAAATCCTAACAAGATTTTCGAGTATTAATTTTAAGCAAAATCGGTCAATAGCGCGTCGAGATAGAGCTTAGACAGGGTTATTCGTATACTATTAGCATCCTCTTAAGGGCTTAATCTGTACATCGAAACTAACAACTTTTGTTCTGCGCCTTCTAACATAACTGAAAAAAATAAGCTGTTCCATACATTTTACGATCTTTTTCTAAAGAACAAAAATTTTTTTGAGTTTTGACGAAAGTCACAGAACAAGTTGTTACTTTTGAGGTACAGAATAAGCTCCTAAAAGGATGCTAATTGACTAGGAATAACCCTGTATAAAGATTCAGTCAAATAGATGCGAGGTCTTCTGTTCGCAGAACTACTAGTTAATAGAAGTCATAGATTACGCGGGATTTGCCTAAGATAAAAGGTATTAGATATTAGCGATAATTATTTACTAAGTATGAATTAGAATTATCTATGTTTAATGAGATAAGGCTTCCTGGTAACATTAAAAGATTTAGCATATCTATTATTACATATGAATGGAATTGTTTTGCTGAATATGTTGAATTATAGTAAATAGTTTACGTCATAATTATAATTAGCTACTTACATTTACACAGGGTGCATAGGTGAAGTAATTCTGGATCATACTATAAAATATCTTAAATAATAAAATGTATTAAATATAGATAAAATTATTATTCATACCGCATAAAACACAACAATATAGAAAATTAAAGGTCTAATAACTAGTGAAACAACTGGTATTACTTACTAAGTAACTGGTGTTACTTGTGACAAAAGATGCCGGTCAAGCTGAAAGGCTTGATTTATAAGACCACGATAAGACCAGTTCTCTTGTACGGCAGTGAAACATGGGCTGCTACTCAAAGGAACGTCCATACCATCCAAGTTGCCGAAATGAAGATGCTGAAGTGGATGTGCGGCGTCACCAGACTCGACAAAATCCACAACGAGTACGTGCGAGGCAGTCTGGGCGTACGCGACATTGCCGACAAGATGCAGGAGAGTAGGCTGAGATGGTATGGCCACGTTAAGAGAAGACCACCGGACTACGTAGGCAACTTGGCTCTGCAACTTTCTATTCCGGGTCCAAGAACCAGAGGCAGACCGAAGACAAGATGGAGGGATGTAGTGCTGAGGCCCTGTCGCTTAAAGCGATCTCTTCCAGGCAATAATGTATTTCTTATTCATCTTTTTTTTGTTTATATGTAAAAAATCGTGTCAGGTTGTTTGTCCGCGATGAACTCCTCAACTACTGAACCGATTTTAACCAAATTGTGTACACTGTATGTGTAACTTGAGAGATAGGATAGTTTAAATCTCAATAATCGCAATATTTTTTTTGGTAATATTTTTTTAATATTATTCCAAAACAACGTTTTTGAAATTATTATAGTGAAAAATGTAGGCAGTTGCCCCGTAGAGAAAATCTTTAACTAGCACTTACATGAGCTGCATAAAATTTAGATAAGTAAATAAAAGATGATGAAACTGAATCAAAAGAATGTGAAACATGCATGTATTTTTTCGCTTCGTGTCATAATACGGTTCAGCTACATTTTATTACTAGATATATTTATATTTTATGTGTCCAAAAATTGCCGCTCATATTAGCAGTGGCAAGTTTACCAGCAGGCTGACTTGGCTAGAGCCTAGAGCGGCAGATTTTAAGGGGCGGCAAATTTCGCAACAATTCATTTTAACATTGTCAAAAATAAAAGATTTATTAATCTAACCTAGGTACCTATTAGTGTCAAATACGTAAATCCGCCTCTGCATATGAGCTGAATGGGGAAGTAGAATAAAAAATAGCAGTCAAAAATATTCGTTTGGGAAATGGTACGAACATTTTTTTTAATTCCATATAGGTTTGCGTTTGACTATGTCGCCTGTACAATGTGTTGTATTAATTTTAAAAATATATACCTACCTAAAGTTTGTGCAAAAAGAGAACTGTCGCGGCTTTATGGCGGACTAACAATAAATAAGATTTTAATCAGCACGGACCTACCTACTTGGTAGACGAGAGTACTGATGAAAACCGAATTGGTGACCAAGTATCAAACACTTTTAGTTGTACTAGCAATGACAGAGCAGTGTTATCAACGTAAAAAAATAGTAATATGGCACGCGGGCGACCTCACCGACGACGCTTCTCTTTTTGCACAAACTCTAATGTACGTACTTACGCAGGTAATATAATATACCTATTATGTGTAGCATGAATCGTTTACAAGACTAAATTATTTCAATTAGATACCTATGTAATAAAAGTGATACAAAATTATGACCTACCATTTCCTTTCATAAACTAGGGATTTAAAACCATAGAATTCAAGATAACTCATATCTATTGCATGAGATTCAAAAAAAACATGTGCAGCACTTGAAAATGTACACGTGAAAATGAAGTTTTAAAATATATGACTCTCTCTTTCTCGCTACGTCATATGTTTCTTCTTTTTAACTGACTTCCAAAAAGGAGGAGGTTCTATGTTCGTAAGTATGTATTTTTTTGTTTCTGTTCATCGATAGTTTCGCCAATTGTGAACCGAATCGAAAAAAATCTTTTTTAGTTCGAAAGGGTATACTCACGAAGTGGTCCCATTTCAATTTTACAGAAATGGCTGAGCCGTTTTTGAAAAAACCAACAATTATGTAAGCAATTCGAGCGAAATATCCGAATTTGGTACACGATGAAAATCGATAATTTCGCCAATTGTGAACCGAATCGAAAAATACCTACTTTTTTAGTTCGAAAGGGTATACCTACTCCCATTTAAACTTTACAGAAATCGGCTGTTTTTGATAAATCAACAATAATGTGAAACATACTTATAATTCGAGCAAAATGTTCGACTTATGTACACGATGGAAGGCGGTTTTGCCATTTTTTTGCGAAAAATGATTATTCATACAAATGAACGTGCTGTGACCTTAAAATTTTACCATCATTACTTACGTTATCGATTTATTACTACGCTTAATTACTTTAAAAAAAAGTATGACTCTGAAATGTATCTAAATAAAAACTGTCAGTTCGAGGAAATATCATGCGCTACGCCGTAGCTCGTAGCATACGTGCTACGCTTAGCACGCATCAGAGCATACAAAGATCAGGGAACAATGATCTGTGGAAGCATAATGTCGATTACAGAGGCGCCAGCGTAAACGCAAAAAGCCTTTTCTCTATCGAATGCCCAAAGTGCAAAAGAAACAGAAGTATGCTATTTAGCTAATATAATTACGATGTAATCGGGCTTTTTCTACATTTAAAATGTGTTTTCTTCTTTAATTAAAAAATAGATATCGCACCTTGATAACGACAACGTCACTATACGAAAATCAGGTAATCTTTACTGTAAGCGCCACCTTTCATTGCTAGACATGAACTTTAAAATGCAAAGACTCCTGTGAACGTAGGTCTCATAGAAACCGCTAGATGGCGTGGTGTCGTTATGTCGTTTAAGGGGGCGAAGCGTATGACGTGGCGTGATATCGGCACATTTTTAGTGGTGACGGGGACGTCAAAGAGATAAGTGCTTGGTCTGTGAAGGATAACGTCATTTTTTGTTTAGTGTCGTTTTGCAGTAAATCTAACCGGTAAGTTATATGTTTTAATTAAAGCTATATCGTCTTTATCGTGAAAGTGACATTATTACATTAAGTTCTAACAAATCTGTAACGATTCATTCAGAGTGTTAATGTCACTTTTCGTTTAATGACACTATTACTTTAATTTCTCGTATGTTTTCGTCAACTTACAACGACATTATGTTAAAAGTGTCATTGATAGTTAATTGAATTCACTATGTTTAATTTGCTTTGAAAAGTGATATTGACACAGTTTCTTTAGTGACTCTTCACTGTCATTCCTTGTAAGAAATCACTATTATTATTTAAACTGTTAGAGACATATTAGTGATAAAGCCGATGTCATTTAAATTCTCTTCAAAAATAATCGAATGTAAGATAAACATTACGACACTTCAGAAAATAAGCCTTTATTTTTTTTTGTATTTTTATGGTTATTTCTCTCTAAGTTAATTGGTAAACGTTTTAGTTTGTTTTGTGACAGCATTTTGCAAGCTTGACAAAAACATATCTTATTATTTACAGTTACAATGCCACCTCCGAACCCGCGGTCTTTGAAGTTAAAAAATATTATCAAAGATTTGAATAAGTTCGATTCCGAAGATAACTCATTCGTTTCAGAAGATGATCATCAGCCAAATTTTCCACATAATTTACAAAGCTCTGTGTCTCCATCGCAAAAAGAAAACTTACGTGTTGCTGCGAAAGATAATAATAGGAAAGTATACAAACCTGCATTAAAGTATTATTCGCCGAACGTTGCGTCTGAGACAAAAAAAAATCAGTCACATTTAACTGAGATACCTAAAAATGTGCAGCAAACGCAGAGTTTTCGAAACAGAAAATCATCGTGTTCCTCTTGTTCTGGCGAAGATTTTTCTCCTGCTTCTGATGACGATAAAGAATACAAACCTTCTGCCGCCGATAGTTCATCGTTACATGATTCACTGCAAAGTACTACAAAGAAACCCGTTAAGCAAAGTTGCAAAGCTCAATACAAAACTACGCTAAAAAAGAATTCTTCACGTTCGTCTTCTGGATCGAGTTCTAGTACCTCTACTTCTGATTCCACCAGCATCAATTCTGATCCCGCCAGCTCCGACTCTGACTCCAGTAGTTCTTCTTCTGACACCGAATCCATCTCACGTAAAAAAACAGAGGGTGGTCCTCCACCAAAAAAACAAAAACAAATAGTTACACCTGAAAAAAAGCAAGAACCTACAATTACATTACCTGAAATACAATCATTATCTTCTTTACAGCTACTGAAAGACATGTACATCATGTCTTCGTCGGATGACCAAGATTGCAGTATACCTGAATCAGAACGCGATTATACAGACATCACTAATGAGCTCCTCAGCAATAACTCAGATAATCAATTCACTGTAGACAATGTTAAAAATTACAACCCTCCTATTAACTCCAACTCAACACACAATCATAACGGAAAAACCCCACTCTCTTTAAAAACTATAGCAACTCAAGTTATTCACAGGTTTGGATTATCGTTGCCACCATACGACAAAACCACTGAAAACCAAGACGAATCGTTGGTAGTAGAATCACATGTTATTGAACATAAATAATCCATTGCCACTGAAAACACCTGTGATGAGAATAATAAATAATTGCGTAGACTCGTCAAGAGACGTTGGCATGCCTTGTGAGCTTCCAACTGAATGTCCAAGTACTTCTTCACCGTCAAAAAAGTCGCGTAAACGAAAGAGAGGTGTAAACAAAGCAGCTTTAGCTAAGAAACTACGCAATAGGGGTCTAGAGTACAAATGTTTAAGATCAAATACCTTGAAACCTGCGAGGGAAATGGGACCTACGTGCAATGATCGTTGTCGATTAAAATGTTCAGAGAAATTAACAGAGCATCAGCGAAAAGTTGTTTTTGACAGGTATTGGAATTTAGGATCTGTGTCTCTACAAAGAGAATTTATTGCCAAACACATGACTGAAGTAAAACCCAAATATCAATTTAAAAAAATAGACAGCAACCGGAAACCTAAACATGCATTTTATCTAACTATTGACAACATAAAACAAAAAGTTTGCAAGATTTACTTTAAAAGGACTTTGGGGATCAATGACAGACCGATACGTACTGTAATCGAAAAACTGAATTCTTCTGGGATAATTGAACCTGATCTGCGTGGTAAACATGAAAAACATAATCAAGTTAGAGAGGATCTTCTGTCTGGCGTCCGACGACACATCGATAGTATTCCTAGAATTGAGAGCCATTATTTGAGGAAACAAACCACACGAGAATACATTGATGGTGGTAAAAATATGACAGATTTGTACAATGACTACAAGAAAGATTGTGAAGACAAGGGTGAAGATTTCGTTAAAATACATATATATCGGAAGGTGTTTAATCAAGATTTTAATATAAGTTTTTTTATTCCTAAAAAAGATCAGTGTGGCGATTGTGTTGCGTATAAAAATGCAGAACCAGTTGAAAAAGAAAAGCTTCAAGAGAATTACAATAAACATTTGATAGAAAAAGAAAAGAGTAGGGAAGAAAAAACTAACGATAAAAAAGCAGTAGACGAGAATCATATAGTAGCATGTTACGATCTTCAAGCAATGTTACAAGTACCTAAAGGTGACGTTTCCGGATTTTATTATAAATCCAGACTGAACTGTTTAAATTTTACTATCAGTGAATTAAAGACCGATTTGACAGAATGTTATTTTTGGAATGAAGTTGAGGGCCAGAAAGGAGCCAATGAGATAGGTTCTTGTGTTTTTAGATATCTTCGTGAAAAGTCAGTTTCGTCATCTGAGAAGTTACATATAATTTTCTACAGTGACAATTGCTGCGGCCAGCAGAAAAACCAGTTTATATTTTCTATGTATAGCTATGCTGTGAAGAATCTACCTAATATACAGTCAATAACTCATAAGTTTTTGATAAAAGGTCATACTCAGAACGAAGGTGACTCCGTTCATTCGACCATAGAGAAACAGATTAAAAAGACTCTCAAATCTGGGCCAATTTACGTTCCTGACCAATATATAACCGCCATTAGAGAAGCAAAAAAAAAAGGAAAGAAATACGTAGTGAAGGAAATGAGCCACACTGAATTTTACGACATTAAAAGTCTCCAGGAATATAAGTTATCTAAAAACACGGAAGGCGAAACGATCAAAATAAATGATATAAAAATTATAAAAATAGAAAAGACTGAAGAATCTACAGGTACGAAAGTTAGCTATAAGACATCATACGTACAAGAAGAATTTAAAGAAGTCAAATTACAAAGCCAAAGACGAGCCAGACCAACATTAAAACGATTGTATACCGCAAGAATACCTTTAGCAGAAAGAAAGAAAGAAGACTTGAAATCTCTTATTAGACAACGTGCTATACCACCTTACTATGCTTCTTCTTTTTATAATAGTATTATTATGTAACTTATGTAAGTCCTCGCCATATCTGATATATTTTGAGACTGATTATTATAATGTTAATTTTGATCTCTTTTTAATATATTTTTTTATACTGTTTACGTTTTACGTTACCAAACAAGTTTTGTAGAAGTTTTACTGGCATGAATTGCCGATTTTTTATTACTTTTTTTTAGTTTGATGTTAAAATTAAGAAGGTTGTGACATTTTTCTGTGATTAAAAGTATAGATTTAAGTATAATTATTATACTAGACGTGAAACGTTAAGTTACCTACTTATGTAGATTTAAACGGCATTAGCCTTGTTACCTGTTTTGATTTTTGAATTTAAGTTAACCTATCTTTATAAACAATGAGAGAAGTGTCTTAAAGAACTTAATAAAAGTGCCAATGTTCCTATTTTTTATTAAAGAATAAAGAGTTTTGTAATACACAAATTATTATTTTATTTAAAACCATTTCTAATTTTACCTACTATCTAATTTTAGTGACGTTATTTCATAATCTGAAGGTTTAGTGACGTTATTCCTAATTTGGGGCCTTATCACAAAATAAATAAAATACGAATGATAGTGACACTAAACGAAATTTTCAAAAAATACCGTGTTCTAATGGGGTTGAAATCAAATTAGTATGCCGATCTTAAAACTGACTTTGTTTCCTATGAATACTGCTGAAAACCGGACTTAAAAATCTTCATTTAAGCCAAAATTGCATTCTTCGAATATTTTGGAATTTTGATCGCTTATTACTCAAAAGTACCTTTTTTGTGTAGTGACGTTGTCGTTATCAAGGTGCGATATGTCGGAGACTGAGACTAATA
This sequence comes from Hypomecis atomaria, assembly GCA_964007245.1. Classification (NCBI taxonomy): domain Eukaryota; kingdom Metazoa; phylum Arthropoda; class Insecta; order Lepidoptera; family Geometridae; genus Hypomecis; species Hypomecis atomaria. The sequence continues at coordinate 9,330,220 of OZ023308.1, read as the reverse complement.
ATGTAAAGCACCCGCCATCGCTATTTGTGGGCCATCCATCGGTACGGCTTGCCGGCGGTCTCCAGTTGTCCATCTCACCAAATAAACACTCTGTACTACTGCGACGGGTGGTTTTATTGACTTAGTATCACTTGGTAATCAATTTAACGAGAATTTTCGAGGATGAAAACGGATTCTAAAGCTAATGGATTGGCACGGGAGCAGTCCGCCTTGCGTGCGGAATGCCATGACGTTTCTCGCCCATCTGTCAAATCATTTCATTCCGACACAAGCCTGCAGTGTTGCCACGTGCGACCCCATTCGGGTGATACCCACTTTAAAATCATAACTGTTGCTTTCAACTAAAACCAACTATGCTGTCTCGCTCCGTCACGGCCATCCTGCATCTTCATACGTCCTCGTATGTTTTTTTTATTCCTTGGCAAAACAAGTAACTAATGCGTTAGTTAGCAACCACACTAGTTGTGACTATGTAGGGTGGTTTCCTATTTTCTTTGATTGTCACACAGAGTTACAACACGGAGCTACCACAAGGACTTACCACACGGAGATACCACACGGCTATACTACACGGAGATACCACACGGAGATACCATACGAAGATACCACACGAAGATACCACACGAAGATACCACACGAAGATACCACACGAAGATACCACACGAAGATACCACACGAAGATACCACACGAAGATACCACACGAAGATACCACACGAAGATACCACACGAAGATACCACACGAAGATACCACACGAAGATACCACACGAAGATACCACACGAAGATACCACACGAAGATAACACACGAAGATACCACAAGAAATTACCACACAAAGATACCATACGGAACCATACGAAGTTACCACACTGGCTTGTTACGTGGAGTTGTCACACAGGCTTGTTACACGGGATTGCCACACAGGCTTGTTACACGGAGTTGCCACACAGGCTTGCCACACAGGCTTGTCACACGGAGTTGCCACACAGGCTTGTCACACAGGCTTGTCACACAGAGCTTCCACACAGGTTTGCCACACAGGCTTGTCACACAGAGTTTCCACACAGGCTTGTCACACAGAGCTTCCACACAGGCTCGCCACACAGGCTTGTCACACAGAGCTTCCAAACAGGCATGTCACACAGAGTTTCCACACAGGCATACCACACACAATTATCACACAAGCTTACCACACAGGATTATCACACAAGCTTACCACACAGGCTCACCATACAGGCGTATCGCACAGGATTACTACACAGGCCTATCATGCAGGCTTACTACACAGTAGTCCACAGTCATACCACACAGGAGTATCACTCAGGCGTGTTATACAGGCGTATCACACAAGCGTATCACAAAGGCGTATCACACAGTCGTATCACACAGGCGTACACAGAGGCGTATCACACAAGCGTATCATACAGGCGTATCACACAGGCGTATCACACAGGCGTACCACACAGGCGTACCACACAGGCGTATCACACAGGCGTATCACACAGGTGTATCACAAAGGCAGGCGTATTATTCAGGCGTTGCACAAAGAATTACTACACCGGCTTATCATACAGGTTTACTACACAGTCTTACCACACAGGCTTATCACAAAGGTTCACATACACACACACACCTAATACATACAGTCGTCATTGTTGTCATGATATCGTGTGTATATTGTCATCAGGTACGGCATTGAATAATAGTGACACTGAAAATCCGTGAATCGATCCTGACACTAATAATTGAAGTTAACAGTGAACAGTAGAACCCTCGATTCCTACAAGTGTGACTGAACTATTTTGTTGCACATCATGAGATCTTCCCGCGTTACTTTCTCTTATTAGAGGACATTCTGCGCCCGAATCGAAACAAAATGAAAACTGCTCACCGGATTTGAAAGATGATCGATCGCTGGTTGGATCGCAGGTGTTGACTCGATGCTCCACTCGTACGTCACTACCTTCCTTGCACATCGCGAGGCAATGTATACACTCCGCAATAGCAGCACGAAAGCGGCACTTTCGTACGTATTTGACTGTTACTGAGTGGCGTCACTTTTTGGTCGCTGCGCAGTGCGCTGTACCGGTCGATGAGGCTTTATCCTCGTGTTGTGGGCGTTGTTGGGATACCACTTCTGATGTCGGAGACTGAGACTGATAATGTAAAGCACCCGCCATCGCTATTTGTGGGCCATCCATCGGTACGGCTTGCCGGCGGTCTCCAGTTGTCCATCTCACCAAATAAACACTCTGTACTACTGCGACGGGTGGTTTTATTGACTTAGTATCACTTGGTAATCAATTTAACGAGAATTTTCGAGGATGAAAACGGATTCTAAAGCTAATGGATTGGCACGGGAGCAGTCCGCCTTGCGTGCGGAATGCCATGACGTTTCTCGCCCATCTGTCAAATCATTTCATTCCGACACAAGCCTGCAGTGTTGCCACGTGCGACCCCATTCGGGTGATACCCACTTTAAAATCATAACTGTTGCTTTCAACTAAAACCAACTATGCTGTCTCGCTCCGTCAGATATAAAACATTGCATCCCCTTAAACCTGAACTCAAATTAAGCATAAAAGGTACAAAATTATGATGCCGGCATTAATCAAATTAGTATTGTACCCTTTATCGCCTGATAAAGCAATTAATCTAAGTAAACTCTCCTTCCTTATAGATATCGCATAAGCAATTCGCAAACGGCAAAATAACGATTCTACTCCCTTAGCACAAAGGCATAAAGCTGAAAATGTATTAGAAATTTATTTTTCAGCTGCAAAAGAAAGTTTTTTTTATAGAGTATTCGCGAATTTGTATATAATATTGAATTGAAAATGGCATCTTCAGACGGTTTAAACAGCTTGCCTGTGTAGTAACGTCCAGACCCTCTCAGTAACACCTAGTGCTTAGTGCATTTATTTCTTAGTGCTCAAAACAGGCTTCATAAATTACAACTATGATTGGTGAGTTGACCCTTCTATATTATTATACTCTTTGGAATTGACCATAGAATTCTTTTTTCAAATTTCACTTGAAAATTATTGGGACTTCTTCTTTTAATTATTGGATTGGGGATCGGGAATCGGCAATTTAAAATTGAACTAGGAAATAGTTTGGACTTTTTAAATCGGGAATCAGGAATTTGAAATTGAACTTGGAAATGGTTGGAACTTTTTAAATCGGGAATCAGCAATTTAAAATTGAACTTGGAAATGGTTGGGACTTTTTAAATCGGGAATCAGTAATTTAAAATTGAACTTGGAAATGGTTGGGACTTTTTAAATCTGGAATCAGCAATTTAAAATTGAACTTGGAAATAGTTTGGACTTTTTAAATCGGGAATCAGGTATTTGAAATTGAACTTGGAAATGGTTGGGACTTTTTAAATCGGGAATCAGGAATTTGAAATTGAACTTGGAAATGGTTGGGACTTTTTAAATCGGGAATCAGCAATTTAAAATTGAACTTGGAAATGGTTGGAACTTTTTAAATAGGGAATTAGCAATTTAAAATTGAACTTGGAAATGGTTGGGACTTTTTAAAATCAGGAATTTAAAATGAAACTCGAAAATTAATGGGACTTTTCAGAGCACGTTTTGGGATGAATCGGGAATTTAGGCCCTATTTAGAAAATACTTCACTCTCATCACTTCATAGTACAAAACAAAGTCGCTTCCCGCCGTCTGTCCCCATGTATGCTTATATCTTTAAAACTACGCAACGGATTTTGATGCGGTTTTTTTAATAGATACGAGTGTTTCAAGAGGAAGGTTTATATGTAAAATAAACTTGTGCGAAGCCGGGGCAGGTCGCCAGTTAAAATATATTTGACTTTTCCTTTTTATTATGAACGTGAGTAGGGTTCAGAAACATTAGATCAATATTATCTGGGAGAGCGTCAAAAATATTTAGACACGCAATAGGAAAAATAATAATACCTAGGTAGGTAAAAATAATAGGGTACCTAGTACCAACTTAACCTACCTGATAGAGACCTACCTAATGTAATACATCTAAAACTCAAATATCAGAAGCGAGAAGATTTCTATATGAACTAAAGTTACCTTTATAGGCCAACGGATTAAAACTTAAAACAGTAACTATAGGCCGCGCCACACAAGTTGGCGGATGTGAAGTTAGCTGCAAGCTGCGCAATATTTGCGCAAATTTTTTTTATTGTGTAATTTCTATTGTATATTACTGTAATTTTTGGTGTACAATAAAGATATATTTATTTATTATTTATTTATCCAATCAACGTGCGGCTTTATGCGAGCTTCAGTCAGGATTGGATATTGCGCAGCTGGAGCCACCTTCACATCCGCCAAGTTGTGTGGCGCGGCCTATAACAGACAGAATTCTAATGAAAAAAATCTAGAATGGAGACTGCATACTAGTAGGTGCAGTGTAGGATGTCCACCGATAAGGTGGAAAGATAACCTGATTAAGACTAGAATCGCGTTGTATTGTATGTCCTACAATCGGTCCTATTAAAAATCTATAGAGGAAGTCATACAGGTATTATAGAGGACGTCCTACGCCTGAATTGACGATAAAGAGTTCAAAACCCTCCGAGCAATGCTCTGCATTAATCATTTTATTTTTGTATTTGTTTTCCTATTTCTACTTTAATCAAATTTTCCAAATAAACATTTTACTACAAGCATCGTCCTATAATCTACTTCACAAAAACGTATTAAATACCTATTTTAGTTATATAAATCCCAATACTGAATCATTGTTATCAATACGTTATATACGTCGCTAATCCTAATAGATTAACATTGTTGATAAAATAATTTTAATAACGCCATTTCCATACGAAAATAATTTTACAACTGTTTTGATTATGACGTGTTCGTTCAAAAACGTCTTATAATATAATATAAATATTAGGGGACATCTTACACACGGTCTCTGACACCAAACAAAGCAAAGCTTGTGATATGGCTGCCAGAGACTGATAAAATACATAGGTATACATATTTTTAAATACGTACTTGTATAGATAGTACCTAAATTACACCCAAACCAAGCAGCAGGGCAAGCATCTATGTTCATCACATAAAAGCTTGCCCTGGGTGGGGATCAAACCCACGCCTCTTTGATCCAGAAGTCAGGGTCACTAACCACTGAGCCACCGAGGCAGTCAAAGTTTTGAGGTCATTCAACTAGTGCAGGGTTTCCCAAACTGTAGGTCGGTTGGGTTATCCGCAGTTTGCAGCTAACATCACAGCCGTCAAGAAGTTTGACTCAGCCTCCATCTACTTACTCTTAATGTCAGTTTCAAAGTCAATCCATATTATTACCTCTACGAAGTGATAAATTGCTGGAAACAATTTTATTGTCCAAATGCCGCATGCCGTGACGGATGTGAGTGCATAGATAGTAAATATAAAAAATAAAGTTGTGCTCACATGTGCAATAATTAGCGAATCACGGCGAAGTGTCATCGGCGGCTAACTTCTCATCCGCCGACTTGTGTGGCGCTTAGTATAAAATGACTAGACAGAGACAGCGACAAATGACTGAGGTATAATCATGGTATAATAGCTGAACGCACTGTATACTTATTTCTATTGCCGTCCTTTACTAACAGGAACAAAAGAAAGAGAGAAATAAAAATAATAAAATATTTATTTACTTGAGTATTCAGTAAGTTTTCTCACTTCTAAAAAAAGACTAAAATATATACAACCATATAAGATACGCGAAAAACAATACTCTTCCTCGGTAGTCGGGTATAAAGGTTTCTTAAAATGTAGACAGCCTATCAAACCTCAAGTACATAACTTATTTCCTGGTCTAATTTCATCAATACTGACTCAGCAATTTGTGTAAAGTAACAAAGAATTTGTGACTTATCGTATATTTTAGTTCCTGGTCTACCATTTGCTTTTGCAATTATTTTGTATACAGGGTTACACAGGACAATGTACGCGAAAGAGATAGTACAGATCGCGCTATGTAGAAAGAACACTGGAGCTTCCAGCTCAGGGAAATTTAACTTCTATTACACAGTTAATAAGAGTTAAATCTCCTAGTATGCAGCTTTAACTGCAGCAAGGAGATTTAACTCCTATGACGTGTGTGTTCTTATTAAGTGACGCGACATTATATTCATAGCATTATCTTGAAAAATGCCATTAGACAAAAAACAGCGGGGCAATTCTGTCAACCAATCTTAGGTGACACGTTCTTGAACCCGTCTCGTTATTCTGACAGTTGTGAGCTGTCGGAACTGTCAGAAAAACGAGAGGGGTTCAAGAACGTATCACTTCAGTAAAGAGATCGGCTAACAGAATTGCCCCGCACAACAATAGGTACATTTGTTGTAAAGAAAATAAAAATAAAGTAATAAACTTAGGTTATTAACGTATTGTTTAGCAATTTTATTTTGATGTGTCATTCAATCATTTTATATTATAATAGAATGAATTCCTAATGAAATCCAATTCATAATGAATTCCATAAAAAGCATGATGCCTAATTACTTCATTCATTAATTAGTAGCTCGTTATGTTCTCTCATCGAACAGCACCACCTCTAGTACTCTAAGCGATGTAATTCGATGTATGTTCCCACGTAACTTAATACTAGAGATAAGCGGCCGGTTCGCAGAAACAAACCGAGCACTGGTCTTATCAGTAGAGCTGACTATGCGTCTGCGAATAAGACCACCTAGATGCCTAAATTATCTTGTAAGATGTATCAGTGTATTTTATTCATTAATTATAGTGCCTTCGCATCGGCAACATCTTAGTTTTATTTCTAGTTTTTAAGAAACATTCTCTCGCGCTTCCGAAAGTTAACTGGCGCAGCCGGTAGGATAGTCGGCAGCTGCCAGCGCGAAAAGTTCGCTTTTAAATTCGGTGAATTTCCCCCGCGTTGTGCAGTATTAAGTAAACGGTGTTAATACTGAATTCAGTTGTATCCGTTCCGGCTATCCACACGAACCAAACAAATAAGTTATCTACGGGCGCAGAAGATGCAGGTCGGTTGGTGAGTAAGCCTTTTTCGCCTTCCTTAACCTTCCACCCCCATTTTCCTCGAATATTGTAAATTTAGACCTTGGTCATCGGTCAGATTTGCTTGTGTTAATTATAGTATTGAAAAATTTGGTCTTAAATCGACTGAATATTTATTAATAGTAATAGTATCGGAACGTTTAATCTGAAATCGATTGAATTGTTTTAATTAAGGACATTTAATAAAAGTAAGTAATAGTATCGGAACATTTAATCTCAAATCGATTGAATTGTTTTAATTAAGGACATTTAATAAAAGTAAGTAATAGTATAGGAACATTTCATCTCAAATCGATTGAATTGTTTTAATTAAGGATATTTAGTAATAGTATCAGAACATTTAGTCTCAAATCGATTAAATTGTGTTAGTTAAGGATAGTTATTTAATAATAGTAATAGTTTCAGATAATTTTGTCTCAAATCGATAAAATTTTGCTAATTAAGGATAAAATATTTAATATTAAGTAATAGTGTCGGTATAAACTCTACCGAGACTCTAAATTAGGTTTGAACTATTTTGTTTTAGTTATATTAAAATAAAATTAATTAGAAATGGCGCAAGAACATAGAGCTGCTACTCTTGCACAAACGGGAATCCTAAAAAAGGATGCTCTAAAACTTCTGCTGGAAGAAGTAAACTTCAAGGAACAAGAGACAGGGATGAAGTCAAATTTACTAAGATCTCAGTGTTCAATGCCTACTAGCCAGAATACCATGAGACCCGCGATTCCCGCGCCTCAATTGCACTTCGGTATACCTAGGAACCAAAATGTAAATAGACCACCGGTTCCAAGGTTCACACAGCTTCGATTTGACTACCGCCCGCAGCTAGGCTCCGCACTTCAGTTTGGTAAATTAGGCCCACAATCAAGACCGCAGCAAGGGTTCAGACCCCGATTAGGGACGTCCCCTCAGCTAGGTTATAGGCCACCCCAATTTGGGTACAAACCACCCCAATTCGGGTACAAGCCACCCCAATTTGGGTACAAGCCACCCTATGAACAACCTCAACAAGTTAACCCGCCACACTTGCAATCCGGCGACGTATCCTTAAGGACCGCCCGTTCTATTGGATTTAAGCTTAACGAGTTAACCGGTGACGACGATGAACAAAATTTGTACCCTGATGATACTTACCCTTATACTCACAAAAACGACATGTACGGACTATACAAATATGACCATTCAAACGACTTCGAATACAAGTACCCCACTAAGCATGAAACTTGCAATAAGTTGTAGTAAGTTTGTATATGGCACATTTGTGAATTTCAAACATCATCTTGTCACTTACATAGATCTTTTTGTTATGTTGAAACTTATTAAAAATTATTTTCTTATGTTAGTGTTATATTTCGCTTGAAAGTTTACGTTTCAACTTTGCAGGGATATAGCCTCCCAAACATACCTAAATGTAAGTAATTAACATTGTTGAAAAATGTGATTGGGACGTTACAAAATAAAACGTTGCTGCAATTTAATTTTACTAACTTCACTGTCTGGCATTGCCTGTACTTTACAAGTGAAAGTTTCTGAAATGTTATAGTATAACATTGCGACAATAGGTCTATTGTTATATTTTTTTTATCAACTTTCTAACAACATTACGAATTGTTCTTTTTATTTACCTAACTTATGTAAGTAATGTTGCTGGAACATAATTTTCGAAAGTTATCAAATGTTACTGTAGAGTTTCTTACTTAACATTGAAAAACTAGATGGCGTTAGCATCGCACATTGAAATTCTGCATCGCGATGGCGTTGTGTTTGCAGAAATTGGTATTCCCATTTGTAAATTTGATTACATAGTAGCATTCCTTCCAGCGGATAGAGGAAAAGTCTCACACACACCCGCCTCTAGGACATGTACTACCTATAGGCTATATAGAACTATAGCCTCAACAAAATTTAGAAAAAAAAATGATTATTTAGAAACTGAAAACCTAGAAATGTAACTTTGCGACAACTAAATAAATGCAAGCATTGCAAAACTAAATAAATGCAAGCCATGTGCAAGTTTCATTTGTAATATTTTGTAACCTTTTAGCAATATAGATGAGACAAGTTACTATTACCTTTCAAATTTAAAGTTGTGGAAATGTTAAACGTTATACGTACGGAAAGTTAACTTTACAACTTTCAGATATATTTCATGTGTAATGTTACTGCACTGCAACTTAACGTTTTAAAGTTTTAAAAAGTTAAGGAGATCTGCTCTGGGCAAGTTTATGTACAGCGTGGCCGTTAGGGCTTCGTGTCAAGCTCGCTGTAAGCTTGCATGAACGTTGCAACCTTATATTTCTAAGTTACAAGCTCGTTGATGTTACTTTCAGTAATGTTATTGCAACTTTTGCTTGCTTAACGGGACCCTTAAACAGACCTTAATCCGAGAAAATAATTACAACAATATAGTTTATTCATAAGTAGTTTTAGGACTATATTCATTAGATTAAGTTAAATCGAAACCGCTCTAGCTCTATGCAAGAGCTCCATACTACACCAGTCTATAATTAATTCCACCGAACTGCTATACCATTTGAACTTGATAGCAGAATCTAGAAACCTGGTATATGTACCCAATGAATTCAATTTAATTAAGATTGAGGAAACTATTGATGTTAAATCTTTTATCAAAAAGGACCAAATTACCTTTATATTGGAAATCCCTCTGACCGATAATGTTACGTATAACTATTTTAAATTGTACACATTACCCATCCTCCTCAAACCTGAAAACCTAACCGTTGACATATTTCCTAAGTACCCATTCCTATTGGCGAAAGGGCTGAAGTATCAGCCGATCGTAAAGCCGTGCCGCTCACTCGCTGCTGGAGACGAGTTTCTCTGCGACGATGACAACCGCGCCCCATACAGCGGACCCTCATGCGAGGAAAAACTAATGAGGTACGAGGACATCACTGGCATCTGCAAACAACACCCCATTCACGTCCAGGACGCGAAGCTGCAGAAAATAGATAGAAACAACTGGATACTATACACCAGATCGGAAACAACCCTCACAGAGACCTGCGGCGAAGAGGCTTCGAAGCAGCAGAAATGCGGAACGCACGTTGTGACGCTGAATAGGCCCTGTGATGTCACTATCAACGGGACGACCATCCGGCACCACTGTCTTCACACCGAAACGGACCCAGGGACCCACTACCCATCATCAACCTTCCGAAATTACGCGCAACCGAGAACCTATCCAGTGCACATGCACTCAACATGCGAGAGATTGCACTGGACGAAGTTAAATACATGGCCTTTGCTTTGAAGAACAGTGAAGTTTTCGGTGATAACATAGAAAAAGACTCTACAATTAGTCTCATAGCATTAGGATTAGTAGTATTAAGTATAGTTTTGATTATTTTTTATGTTTCGTACACCAAAATTAATCCTTTCATTCAAAATTATCGGAATCCCTCTAAAATCGAGTGCTCCGATAATTTTTCGCTTAGGGAGGGAGACGTTATGTTCTCTCATCGAACAGCACCACCTCTAGTACTCTAAGCGATGTAATTCGATGTATGTTCCCACGTAACTTAATACTAGAGATAAGCGGCCGGTTCGCAGAAACAAACCGAGCACTGGTCTTATCAGTAGAGCTGACTATGCGTCTGCGAATAAGACCACCTAGATGCCTAAATTATCTTGTAAGATGTATCAGTGTATTTTATTCATTAATTATAGTGCCTTCGCATCGGCAACATCTTAGTTTTATTTCTAGTTTTTAAGAAACATTCTCTCGCGCTTCCGAAAGTTAACTAGCTGCCCATCCTGGCTTACGAATGAAGAAATGTTCTTAGCGATAGTGAAAACCTGATTGAAATTGGTTGTGTAGTTTGGAAGAAATGAGCAGACACACAGACAGATACACAGAAATAACGCTTTTGCTTTATGATATACTAGACGACCCGCCCCGGCTTCGCACAGGTGTATTATACATATAAACCTTCCTCTCGAATCACTCTATCCATTAAAAAAACCGCATCAAAATCCGTTGCGTAGTTTTAAAGAGTTAAGCATACTGACAAACAAACAGACAAAAATAGCGACTTTATTGTATTGAAATACTAGACGACTCGCCCCGGCTTCGCACAGGTGTATTATACATATAAACCTTCCTCTTGAATCACTCTATCCATTAAAAAAACCGCATCAAAATCCGTTGCGTAGTTTTAAAGATTTAAGCATACAGACAAACAAACAAACAAACAAAAATAGCGACTTTATTTTATACTATGTAAGGATTAGTTAGGACATTAATTTCATTTGAGAAATTAATTATAGATGCTCTGTTGGAAAGAATTTAATTTTGTTTTCCTTTACCAAGGATAAATTTCTTACTTATTTCTGTGAAATAGTCTTTGTAATTTCAAAGTTGGTTCTACAATTTAAAAAAAATTTATAATGGGATCAATGATTGCCTTTCAGTTCATTAAAGTTAAAGCACAGCCCGGACACTCCGCGATTTTTCATACAAAATCTGCTGTCTTACGCACACCTACACAGTACTTACTCACAGACAACACACATACGCACGGTCGCTACACGCGCATTTGTGTGCGGAACGTCTATGGCTGTCAGCGATCACCACAACGTGACGACATGCCGCGTGAGTGAGACAGTTGCGTACTTAATTTGCAAAAATGAATATTAATCTAGTGCTTAAAAAAGTATAACAATTACTTAATTTGGAAGCATTTTAACAAAAAGTAACCGATCTACTTCTTTTGTTAGATAATATCAAGAGGAAGTTACCAAATAATGTAAAATAAGTTCCTATTATTTATCCTTAGGGAAACATTAAAATTTCTTGTTTTGTTACGTATCATTGATATTCAACCATACACAGTACAAGTGTTCCCTATTGTCACAGTCTAGGTAGTTTTTATTAGAAAAGTGTAGTGCAGTGACCACCGACCAGTGCAGCCCGCGCGCAGAGGGCACGATGCGGTACGTAGACGCGGGGTGGAAGTGAGGAAGACTCAAACGGGTGGGGGGTAACGAGTGGCCGTTCTATACGTAGTATTATTATATATTCTTTGGTTAAAGTTAAGTCTTTGTAATTTCAACGTTGGTTATACAATAAAAAAATACTCACAATGGGCTCAAGGATTGCCGTTCAGTTCATTACCATATAACCCTGTATACATAATCAAGAATTAAATCAAATTTTCATGTAATTAGATTATCTTTCAAGTTAAAAGGCTTTCTATGTACACTATGACTATATTATCAGTATTTATGTACAAAATAATTAATATTATACATAATTATCAACTAATTATCTTTACATCAATACATTCGCCGCCTTCGAGATCCAGCTCCTTTGGCGTAGCTTTTCCTGAAACAGAAGTTTTATCACAATGAGTACAGCAAATATTTCGTTATATGGGTTGGTGGCTTATGCAACCTTTAAGTGCGACTTTAGTACATCAAGATAATGAACTTTTATTTATTTATTTATTTGTTTATCGACGAGCAGTGTATATTGATGTGCCTATATCAAGCAGAGTCGAATAAAATTAGTACTTATTTATGTCTCAAAGAAATTTTTTCCTTCTTTATCTAAAGGTACAGTCTATTCTTAAATGTGTTCATATTTCTTGCTGAGATTACATCCTCAGGCAATCTATTCCAATTGTAGACAACTCTATTGCAGAGGTGTGCAGTGTTGGTTTGTGATGGTGTAGGCTGCAAGAGGAACTTATGGCGTCTGCTGTCGCAGATATTTTCCTTCAAGGTGTACATGTCGTGAATATCCGGAAGATTAAAGAAGCCATTGAGAATTTTGAAGGTCTCAATCAGGTCTCCACTCAATCGTCAACAACAGGGCTAGCCACCCGGCCTATACGAACTTACTTTCTTCATTAGAAATATAGGAAAAAATTACCTGAAATCACATCTCCATCAAAAAGAAACTTCAGTTTCTCTAACGGCTTCTCAAAATGCTCAGCACACATCATCATAGCTACGGCCATTTTGTCTTCTGGCCGTATGTACGTCTCGTACGGTTTCTTCACATTCTGACATTGGAATTTAAGCTTTATACCATTTTTCGCCGTAGCTTGATCCTTCTGTACTATGTTTAACACACTCTGATTTGTGATCCCACCATCTATGAATTTAGCTATGCTGTATGTTATTGAATCTGGAGTGTCTTCCATTTTTAAGATTTTATCATTGTAAGTGAACAGTAACTTGTCATGTGTAACATTTTCTCTATTAGCAAAGAAGTCGAATATTGTTTGGAGTTTCTGAAACCGTCGTATCGTAAATTTAACGCATTCTTGACTTTGCCAGTAAACTTTTACCGACAGCTCTTCGTTTTCATCTAAAGAGTCATTTAAATCAGGTTCGTTGTCTCCCAGTACTATAACATCATCTTTCTTTGGTTGGGCTTTGAAAAGAGGTTGGTTATAGCTTTCATCGGGATATTCATCTGTGTTACCAACGCTGTAGGTGGGGATAGCATTACCAGCAAAACCAAACATTGCTGTTATGAAATCTGGTAGAGTAATTTGACCTCGCCTTCTGGAAGTAGACTGTCTTCCTCTACCTCTACGGGAGTTTCTAGTATTTGGTAAGTTTGAGCTAGGATTGGTACTTACCGAGGCGTTGGTGGTATTGATAGTGTGAGAGGTATTTATGTTGGTATTTATAGGAATAGTGGTATTAGATGTTGACATATTGGTAGAGTTTTTACTCTTACGGCCTCTTCCCCGGCCGCGGCCTCTCTCTCTAGCTGTACTTACATTTGAAGCTGCCGTATTATCTAGCGTTTCATTTACACTTAGGTCACTCAAGTTCTGAGAAGAATCAAGTTCAATAAAAGCACTGGCGCTTATTTTTGAAGTTCTAGACCTCTTGCTGCGTCGGGTAGGTATGATATTATCCTTTGAAATATCGGAATTATCCAGAGTACGCTTACTTTTTCGCGTGGCTTTTTTCTTTGAGTTCTGAGCTATTATGGTGTCTAGGGATATTTCTTCACATTCTGAATCATCCTTTAACACTTCACATGCATTTTTGGCACTGTAATCATCGATTTCGATAACTTTATCAACTGTTTTTGATGCCTCTGGAAGGGACGTGTCCAGTAAATTGGTTGTTTTGATATTGTCTGCCTCGTATTTATTTTTTATACACTGCAATTTTTGTGCTATGTTACCGTAGCAATCATCTTCAGAATCTGACGACATAGTTTATTTTAAATAACGCGAAAGAAACTGAATCTTCGCACTGAATTTGAAATCAAGTACACAAACAAAAATCAAGCAATATCTTGTCAGGGCTACCAGCTCGATATCTCAGATGGGTGCTAATAGGAATCACAAATAGTGCTAGATTTATTTAAAAGTTGCAAAAATAGATCTGAATTAAAAAAAAAGATGCAAGTCCCTCCGCGCAAAAGATGTGAAACTTCGATGCAACAGTGCTTTCATACCCCCTCCATGGTAGCGTTAAACGCTTAACGCAACCTTGTTGGAAGTCACATTGGTTAAATAAATAGGTTTTCTCTTCGGATAAGAAGTGAACGTGAACAGGGTTATTCCTAATCAATTAACAATCTTTTACAGGACATCAAAACTAACAACTTTTGTCAAAACTAAAAAAAAAATGGTTCCATAGAAAAATATCGTTCACCCGTTACAAAATGTATGGAACGGCTATTGTTTTTTGAGTTTTGACAAAAGTTGTTAGTTTTGACGTACAGAATTAGCCCTTAAAGATTAGGAATAACCCTGTATAACTGTAGTGTTTTATTACTACTCTTCACGTGGCTGCATTTTGTTTTACGGTGACCAAAAAAAAAAAAGAAATGGCGGTTTTTAAATAGTGTGAGTTTGAGTGCTAGGTGCTAAAAGTGGCATATTAGTGCTGGATTTGAGAAAAAAAGTGCCAAAACTAGAAAGAAGAAAGTTCTAAGCTGGTAACATTGTTTGCTATCTTTATCTGACAATGACAACTGAACCCCAATATTATTTGACATTTGATTTGGGATACTTTTTTTTAATTATTTTCTTTTTCTTACTGAACAGTTAATTTTATTTCAAGCATTATGTTAAACTTCTCGTGAAAATGTTGGCCATTGATGCCATCGCCGCGCCACCACCGTCGTCGTATTGATAATTTGATACACTTTTGCGGATGATTCATTTCAGTTTCATCAAGGAAATCACACGGTTTTAAGCGTCCGGCAGACAGCCGCGGCTGCGGCCCGGTCATCCACTAATCACAGATCTTTATTTATTATCCGACTTTCTGATTGGTTGAACACTAGGTCGCAGCCGCGCCCGCGCTCGTAGCTGTCTGCTGGACGACTTATTAAGGTTCGTCGTTGTCCACAGTATAGGAACACTGTCAAGGAAAAACTAAAATTGTTTGTAATGCATTAACCTTACGTTATGTAGTTCCAATGATGAATAGGTAAGATATCGCGAAAGTCATCGTAATCCATTTAGGCAGATCTTTATCAATGCATAATATTATAGATAACGGCAGTAGCTAGCAGTGATTGCAATTAGCACGTAGGTAGGTACCTACCATCTGACCATCAATTTAGCCTTTTGTCCTACCTACTAGCCATTTAAAATTTAATATAATAAGTATTAGTAAGTAGGTACCTAATAAACTAAGGTTATTGTAGGTTTCTTTTTACCCAGCTTTTTCCATAGTTTTAATAAGTGCTACATGCCTCGTTCCTTTCTGGAAGATATTTTATAAATAACTAGATGTTCTGAGGGGTTAGTCCCAGGTTTACACGTTAATTGAAACTACAGCTGTTTCCGTATGGCTCTATACATTTCTGTACAGCGCCCCTGGCGGAAACGAGGAAGAATTAACCAAAGTGTATGGAGCCACACGTGAACGCGAAAGTTTAAGTAAACTATGCAAAACTTGGACTAAGGGCTCTAGTAATGATTTGTTTTTAAACTAGTAAGTTTTAAAATTAGTTAACCGTTCTTTCGATGCCAGGGACCACGCTAGAATGAAATTTTAGGGGTACAGAACTTTGTCCTAAATAAAAAAGCGTCATTCTAAATTCAAGATGTTATTGACTTACGGGCATTAAACTAATTTACTGATAACCAAAGTATCTGATAATAAATTATAATTGTGAGCGATGATTTTTTCACAATATTGAAACTTATCTAGGTATCACAGACGAGATTTTCCGATAATGAATAAATTTAAGTGATTTTTCGTGTAGGTAAACTAAAAGGAAATTGATGTCAAAGCAAGCTAATTGATGTTAGAAGTTAGGATTAGAATGACTCGTAATTATTTAAGATAAGATTCCAAGCACGTCACAAAAACGTCACGCGGCGATAAATCAGTTTTTTTTTTTATTAATCGTCATTTCCCACTAATACCTACTCAATTTTACTGCATGATTATTTTTATGTGTTTCGTCATAACTTTCTTGATAGTTTTTCAAGATTTTGATGATACTTTTATTCAAAGAGAACTGGTGATTTTCTCATGGTCTCATTTAAAGAGTTAAATCCGACCAGGCTATAATGCATGCGACCACGAAAAGCGACGAAAAGAACTCATTTCGACGTGTGAAAAAGTGACAGTTAAATACTTTGCCATAACGCTGTCTCGTTCTGACACTAGGTACGAACGAAATAATTCGTGGCGCGCATTCTAATTCTAGGGCTCAATTTTTAAACCGATAGAAAAGGATCGTATACAATACTTCGCAATCCTTTCGCACTAACACTTATTGTAACAGCCTTTTTAATAATCCACTGCAGGACGCAAGCCTACCCACGAAGGGTGATTGGGCCATATCCACCGCGCTGGCCCAGTGCGGGTTGGTGGATTCACACACGCCATCGAATTTCTTCTCCGGACGTATGCAGGTTGCCTCACGATGTTTTCCTTCACTGAAAAGCCAGTGGTGTTAGATTTCGTAAATTAATTCCAAGGAATTAATTGGAACGGGACCGGGATTTGAACCCACGATTGTGAGGCGGGGGGCATTACCACTAGACCATCACGGCTTCACTTGCTAACACATAATTATCTTCAATGCTCACTGCTATTACTCTTACTCGGAATCGTGACCATTTATGATTTACGTATACCTACCTACGTGTGAGTAAACTTTGACAGATTATAATTATGGAGAATTCGTAAAGTTACTTACATAATATACACGTTCTAGCCGTATCCATACAAGTTCCGAATATGTCCGAGTCGTACGAATGTCAAAAATAATGCCGTAGATCTTCTGTATTTTTAAGTTATTCTTAATAACGCGTATTTAATGAATCTCAGGAGGAAATCGTTTGTTATGATTTTGATATCCCACGTTTCGGTTCTGTCTTTGTTACTTCTGTTACTTTTGTCCCTTTTTATGAAATATAGAAAGTGTTGTATTTTGTGAAATATATTTTAACAGTGCTATATTTTTAATTCACAGGAAAAATTGTCTCATTCCTCGCGTTGGTGGCCGTAGCATACGCCGCAGTGGCACCAAAACATTGGGTAGATGAAGACGAAAGGCCCATGGCAGGTGTCGACCCCAACACTGTGTTTTGTGATCCCCTCGGACTGGTAAGGGATAACATATTACAATTTATTGGGATCTTGGTCTTTTCCCCTTTTCATTTAATTTGATTCTTTAGTCAGGGCCTTGCTTATCCTAGAAACTTGTTTTCCCACCCCAGGAAACTTGATAGTCAATACCTATACATTTTATTTTTCTAGGGTAGGCAAAAGTAGACACACTGCCCTAGGAAAAATCTCTAGCTACACCATTGGCTCTGTATCAAATGCGAGAAGCTTGTGTGTGGTTGAATCTATAGGCAAAATGTAATAAGAAAGGCACAGGTTCTACACACAGTCCTTATAGCCTGAGATGATGATACTTACCTTCGCACTTAGACACATGGAGTTCATTGGCATACGATTTTTCTTATGTTATGTTTTAACATTAAATGATTTCTGCTCTTGTCTTACGTCGTGTGAAATGCTATTTGCAAAGCTGTAATTTTACTTATCCTACTTAACTAGTCCCAAGAAAAATGTGAACAGAACATCACGGTATTTTTTCTTTGAAATCGCGCTAAAGAGTTGGTAGTACACTTATACCGCTTATTAATGTGTTTCATTATTTTGTTTTAATTGAAGGCATTAGTACATTCATGTGTTTTACATTAGGTAATTGAATGCATAAGGAGAAAGTTACCCCAGCATAATTTTAATCCTTGTGCCGAATCAACTTTGATAAAAAGGCTAGTCATCTAATATAAGAGAATTTGTTTCCAGGAACACCTCTTGCTCCCTCACTTCAAATATTGCGACAAATTCTTCATGTGCGTGCACGGCGTAGAAGTCGAGCGAGAGTGTGCTCCCGGCGGACTGCACTTCGACTGGGAAAAACAGGTAACGCTTTTTATAACAAATTTGCTCGTAAAGTGGCTGTAATTACACCAATTTCAATTTCGTAATATATTTCATTACGCACTTGTGCTTTATTGTAATGTAAAACGCACGCTGCCACCGACTGCAGAACTCTGTGGTCTCGTTTCTCCTACTTTCACTCAAGAGAGTGAGAGACATTACGGCACTTGTGCGGTAATGTAATGTAAAACGCACGATGATTCGACTGATTTCGCACACGACACGACTTTCACGCAAAGTCAGAGTTTTATTCATTTCCTCGCAAATTTGTTACAAAACGTCGTATGACAAACGTGCGCTTTGAAAATTACAGCCTCTGCTTCCTTATAGCAATATTGCCTCATCTGTAAACCAGATCAAAACAACTTTTTGATGATATTTATTGATTAATCTCTTAAAAATAATAATCTTTACTAATATAATAAAGAGGTAAAGTTTGTGAGGTTGTAGGGAGTATAATCTCTTGATCTACTAAACCGATTTTGAAAATTCTTTTACCAATGGCAAGCCACATTATTTGCGAGTGTCATAGGCTATGAAGTAAGCGCGGGCGAAGCCGCGGGCAAAGGCTAGTGTTATCATATATGGGACATGAATCAGAATCAGAAATTTTTATTTGCACCAACAAGTAACTTAGAGTATTAACATACACAACTTAATATAAATGCTTAGTATACTTAAGTCTACTTGAGGACCCTGTTTAATAGGGTGTTGCAAAAAACAAAGTAATTCTTATAAGCTAAATTTAAATCTAAATTATAGTATAAATATTATATAAACTTTGAAACATCTAAGTATATAACCTTTATATTATTATGTATCTAAGTATATGTTATATCGTGATATTAATGCGCTTTCATCAAGGTACTCATATGAAAAGTGATTTCACATGTTTATTTTTCTTCTTCATCTTATTGTTGTAATAGCACACAAAAATCCTCAAAACCGCTATAAATTTTACAGTTGCAAATTAAACCATCATTTTTTCAATAGTATATCGAGTTTTTCTTTTGTTGCTAAAATATTTACTTGCAGAAAAAAATTAAATTATTTAAAAAATCAAAAACAATTCATCTATTTATATACTGAAACATCGGCATTCCCCGGATTTGTCCTAAAAGCAGTGCTAAGATACACGATTTTGTAATAGCCCTCTTAATTAATTTAACTTGTTTCATTGTTTAGGTCTGTGGCTGGGCAACCCATACTCGTTGCTGGCTCCGAGACTCAGTAGAAGGCTCAGGGATGGACGAGTCCGAATTCGCAGTCTTCGGCGAAGAAATAGAAAATGGCCCCGTTGGTAAATGAACGATGAAACTGTAAATTAGTAATTACCTAGAAATCACACGACTACCTGGCTATGTATCAGTATTATGTAACGATTCAGTATTATGTATTAGTCAATAAATCATGTTAACCTGCCTGGTGAATGTTTCAATCCATCGTTTCTCAACCTTGTGCTTGTGACCTCCAGTTGGGATTAGTTGTAAGGATTTCAGAAATTACCTATTACAAATTTTCTGAAGAAAAAAAAAGATAAGTTGTAAGAAATTAGTAGTGGAAATTTTAGCTTAATCTATAAAAAAAATATAACATAACTTAAACCCAATTTAAGAACGGATGATTCAATTAACACAATTTTAATCAGAATAGAAAAGATCAGAATGAAACTAGAGTGAGTTTTCACTCTTGTTTCTTTAGTTTTATTTAGAAACTGTTTAGATTCAAAATAAAACTATCCTTTAAACAATAAGAGACCATAGAAAGAAATGATAAATATGCTAATTAAATTTTCATATTATATTTATCATTTCATTACAGCAATTTAATGGCATCTACTCAAAAATACCTAAAAACAACATGGACCTACAATACATGTTCGGGTCACGCAAAACAAATAAATATTAATTATTTTAAAATATTCTTTGCTATTTGTTTATTCCCCTTACCACTCTCCTCCTAATTTAACTACTATTAAATAGAATTATAGAGTTCAATCGAATTGGGGGTCACAACACAAAGAAGTTGAGAAACCATGTTTGGCATTAAATCGTGCACAAAATCACATTATTTTACGTTATAACCATCTTACTTTATTTGAACACCCACTCAGAATCAAGAACAATAGATGTATTTCTAGACCACATACCTACCTACATATTCTATAGATTGAATGAAAGTTCTTGAAATTAGCTACAAGCTGCGCGAAACCCATTCCTGGCGCAGCTGTTTAGTGAATTTCAGTCAGGATTGGGTTATCTGCATCTCGTAGCAAACGTCACAGTCGCCAACAAGTTTGATTCAGCCTATATCATCATCACAGAACAGAAGACCTAGGTTTCTTTCTCTCTTCTGTGCTCATCATCATGTCTAAGTTCCACTAAGGTCAATACTGAAATTGTGAAAAAATCAGCTATTCTATGCATACATCAGAAGTTAAAAAACTTCTTAAATGGAACAGCTGATATTATTCAGGGTCCGTCGTTTCGAAACACTCCCTGTAGTTTTATATGGACTCGGTGTTCCCAAGGGAATACTCTCCCCCTTATCTTTTCACCTAGCGACGGACCTGCTCCCTGATTGTGTATACGCGGGGGCCTCGGACTTCATGTTTAGTCCTCCTCGCGCAAATTACCTACGCCACGTGAGAGCGAGATGGAAAGCGAAGCTGAAATTCAAAAAGCATACACAACAAGCTTTTTACAACTTGCTCTATTTAGCTATACTTTTTCTTGGAGCAGCTACGAAAAGATATAATAAATGACATCAATACTGAGGGATTATAATATGTAGTATGAAATTATTCCGACTGACGCGTAACATGTTCGACTGCGCAGACAACGGAGCACACCCCCACTTGCACAATATTGACCCACTCCACGCGCGACCCTCAGACGACGTCGTACGTACCCGGAGACCTACTTCAAGCTGACGCAGAGTAAGAGAAGTATGGCGAAGAGGGCAATTATTATTAGGCAGTAAACATGATGGGGCCCGCAAAGGCCACGAAGGTCACCACAAAGCAACGAGAGGCCACCCAAGCCAGGATGGCCACCGTAGTCCTATGCCAAAACGGTCGGATAGCTCAATTGGAAGGAGGGCGTGAAGGGGTCATCAATACAATCCCTCGAAAATGCCTAAAAGACAGGAGGCATCCTCGAGCCCTTTCTTGACTGCTGTAAAATAAAGAGAAGAAGAGCCAAAATGACAAATTTGAAATTTTACGTAAAAACAAAAACTACACGTGACGCATACATTCTTCTACAGAGCCACTACAAATCTATTGGCCCATACATACTAAAACGATAAAGGATTTCTTTACTATGCTAATAATTCTAAATTCTGTGAATAAGTAATAAAAACGAAGCTAGGTAATCTGACGACGGATGACAATGATGTAATTACCTACCTAATCCGTCCAGTCTTATCATCAGGAATTATTACGAGTATAAATTTAATCACGCGTTTGAAAGGAAGAAAAGTCTTTAGATAGTTCTGATCAGTTTTGTAAATTCCGATACGAGGAAATTGTACTACAGTGACGTGAAAAATTAATATAAGAGCATGCGTTACCTCTATGAGTGACCTGGGTCCAATATTTACGAGTAAAGTCGAAATCATTTCTAACAACATTCAGCCGTTCTAATAATTCAATAATAGAGCTTCTCGGCATTATTTGGCCAGGCTTCTTCAATATCATGATGATACTTACATAATATCACCACATAATACCTATTACCCACAGAGATACGAAAGGGATAATGTAGTCGATCGACAAAAGAAAGAAAGAGATACATTGATATAGTATGGCATGGGTTAGAAAGAGACATGAAAAATATCTCGATTCAGTGGCTAGTTGTCGTGTTTTTGTTCCGATATTGTTAAATTCTTGTCAAATTCCAATACATATATTTGACTGTTGACAACTAGTGATAGTGATTGTTCCATATATTTTTGCGGTTGAGAATTATTATTATGTTATGTATTCTCGTCAAACAAGATGAAAATATTTAGTCTATCATGCAAACAACATAGCCGCAGTTTCGAAATAAATTATATAAGTAAACATATTTAATACGTTTCTCCCCCTCTCAGGTCAGCTGACAGCGGAATCGAGCGGCACAGTGCGCCCCGTCGCTGCCCTGAGTGCGCGCCAGGCAAACAACGCTGCCGGACTCAACTGTGAAAACCCCCATATGGCTTCCCGGCAAGTTCCATACAAGTAAGTGTGAAATTTTATAACTAGTAGTATAATAAATAAAATAAAAATCTTAATTATGCAAAATAAACTTGTTTCTAAAAAGAGTCTCTTAACTCTGAACAGCGGGGCAATTCTGTCAACCGATCTCGTTACTAAGGTGACACGTTCTTGAACCTGTCTCGTTTTTTTGACAGTTTTGAGCTGTGGGAACTGTCAAAAAACGAGAGAGGTTCAAGAACGTATCACTTCAGTAAAGAGATCGGCTAACAGAATTGCCCCCCAGTACATCTCGCGACACATCTCTTTTACTATTATTTATGTTCATAAGCTTATTTCTCGAGTCGCTCTTGACCGCTTTGGTTCATAGTTCATACCTACTCGCAAGTTTTGTTACGATATCTTGACGAATATTATCGAAATCGACTGATAAATAGCGCGATAGCAAATTTCTTCCTTCTTAACCGACTTCCAAAAAGAGGAGGTTCTTTGTTCGTCTGTATGTTTTTTTAATGTATATTCATCGATATTTTCACCAATTGTAAACTGAAACAAAAAAAAAATTCGAAAGATTATACTCTCGATGTGGTTCCAAACCTGGGTACAAAGTTTCGTCGAGATTTCTTGAAATACCTGCGATCTGTAGAGGAAATCCAACATCTGCACGGGAAGCATGGCAAAGGGACTAATAGTCTTTCCACCATTATATCCCCTCGAAGAGGAAATAAAGTATGGATTGACAATGACATCTGACATTAAGAGTGGATAAAATGGTTTTCTCCCCTTGCCGTACTACCCGGGCTGGACCTTCGAGCAAATACCCTGCCCAAGCTACGTAGTGGGCAAGCTTTTTAGTTAATCGTAAGGCGATTGCAAGCCGACTACAACGCGCTATGCCATAGTGATCTGTTACAAGCACTAATTAGGTGACATAAGGTCGAGATTCGAGAAAACGGGTCATTGTGAATAGTTTAATGCAAATATCTAAGTAGGTACGAGTATGTATGACGGCGCACGGACATTTTTTAGGGACTGTGGCAATGTAGATATTTGCTCGAAGATCTGGACATACGAAGCATAATAGCCGTGTAAAACGCAGACCCTCGCTTTCGATTCGGTCAAAAATAGAAGCTTAGTTTTCTATACTTACCAATTTGACATTGGAAACCGTGCGCTTATCGCCACATCTCCGTCCAACATACCTCAGTGCCTCAAGTCGCAAGTCCTCTTGCAGCTAACGACCTTTTCGTATTTATAGTTAGCTTATTTCTTTGCAATTTTAAGGTTTTTGCTATGTTGTTCATTCAATCAGATTAGTCTTATGTGTTCTTCCCAGATTATTCTGACGAGTTAATTTTAATTTTATAAAATTTTGTAGTTACTTGACTGGAAAGCCCTAAGATACGGGTGCTACATTGTAAATTTGTAACCTGTTTGGGGAATAGAATTTGAATTAACAATATTTTATTTTGTATTTTTGTGACAATGATCAATTTTAAATAATTTTTGAATTTCGTTTCAGGGGTGACTGCCAACGTTACTGGAGATGCATAGAGGGAGTTCCTCAGATGTCGATCTGTACTGACGGCCTCTTCTTCAACGAAGCTACGATGCAGTGCGACCACGAAGCCAACGTACGCTGTTTAATAGAAATCACCGAAGAACTCAACGGCGAATTCTTACGAGTTAAGGACTAAACGAATTTGATACTCGAAATGAATTTTTCAAGTACTTGTAGACTCGAATTAACTTTATAAGTACTTGTGGAATTTCACGCTTCAAAGATTGGGTTGACAGACTTGACAGACTTTGTTTTTTTCTAACATTTTATGATATATAATGTACTTAAAACTTAGTAATGCTAAGCAGTAGTTCATCTTAACCTAAAAATTACATACAATACAGTAAACTTACAATTTATAGATTTCAAAAGTTTCGTGATATGTAAAATATTTTAGGACCAGTGTTCTATTTTTTGTTCGATTTTCAACTGATTTAATCAAGACATGAAAACTGAAAAAAAAAACATAAAAGTCTGTTAACTCAATCTAAAATGACCACATATCGACATTTAGGAGTACTTTTAATCGTATTATGAGTACATATTATTTGATTAATTGCCCTTGTTATTAGTACATTGTATAATAATTTTAAAAAAACATTAACGTACAGAGATAATTTAAAGAATGAAAGAACGATATCATGTAAAAATTATTCACATTAGAAGGCAGTTTATATTTAGTTTTGCTAATGAGATTGTCTTTTCTGTAGAATATTAAGACAGATATCGTATTGATTTTAAAACATCGTAGGTAAATATCTTATATCTAACCAAAATTACTGTTATCATAAATAATTAATAAATCAATAGCTTTACCCCTAAGTTGTCGATTTGTAATAAATATACTGCATTCAATATGCTTTTTAATTCTTCTCATTACTATAACCATAGAAGTAATTTATTATGTACAGTAATTATGAAGGACTTCGTGTTCAATAAAAAAAACCTGTTAATAAAAAAAACATTGTTTTATTTATAAAAGACACGTACATATATTAATTGGCATATTTTAACCTTTATTAAAATTGTGGGGAATACGCCCCATTACCCTTCTGATTACGCTCCTGCGTTCCATTCTATTGTCTTTGACATTGCTTTTGACATTCTTTGACATTGCCGACCGCGCGATGTCAACTGCCATCAACGGGGAAAGAAGAAACAATAGTACATTGTTCACCGAGAGGAGAAAGTGACTGATTACCGTCGAGGGTGTCGTTTGAAGCCCGAGCCGTAGGCGAGGGCTTTAAAACACCCGAGATCGGAAATCGCACTTTCTCTCGAGTGATACATAGTGCTTTATACTACACCTACGTGGAAAATAAAAAACTAAATCTTTACTAATTGAAATTTATATTGAAATTGTTGCAGTTAGTGAAGCTTAATGTAACACTTGAAAATGGCGCCAATGGCGTCTGCAATTTTCACATGTTCTTTTTTCAAATTGTTTGACATCATCCAACACACAGCTAGTGGCCAGTGTCATTTTGCGAAATTGGAGATAAAAACTCACTGTAAAAACTTTTTGGCTTTTAATATTTGGGTTACCAGCGCATAGTCTTACCCAAAATTAAAAAAGAAAAACCACGTAAGAAATGGATTTTCATACACTTTTATCTCCCGCTCAGATGCGTTTTCTCCCCGCATATTTGTTCGATATGCAATAACGTACTTTCTACCGTAAATTTGATAAAGTATCAAGGTACTTTTCGAGCAGGTGTAGTATAAAACATATTTCCAGTTACTTTTGAAGGCAATCATCGTCATTCTAAAGTCTTTTTATGCCTTTTCATGGGTAGCACGGCTAAGGGAGAAAGCCATTTTATCCACTTTTACCTAATGTCATTAGTCATTGTCAATCCATACTTTATTTCCTCTTCGAGGGGATATAATGTTGGAGAGACAATTTGTCACTTTGCCATGCTACCCGTGCGGATGTAAGCCAGCATCCCAACAGCTGTGCCCTTGCTTGTTGCCATCCATGTAGACTGCAGATTTAATCCAAATTATAACATCGTCCTCGGTGGACGTGCGCGTGTTTTTCACCAAGGTCACCCCTGGTGGGACGCTGAATTACATCCGTCTGGAACGCGCACTGGTGGCAATGGACCTATAGTTTATCAGATAGTCATCGTGATAATATTTTATTAGGCATAATTATGTAGGTACTTGGTATTTATCGATTACAAATCAAACAAAGTACCTAATTAATGCAATTAGGTACTATCATGCAAAAACAAATTAGGTATTTACAATATGTAGGTACCTAATTGTAGCTGCGTCCGCATTTGAAACAGCTATGGAAAATTGATACCTACGCTGTACAGGGTAAAAAGCTGTGGTGGTTTATTGGTAGTACACCCGCCTTACAATCGTAAGATCGTGGGGTCAAATCCCGGTCCAGTACCAATGAGTTCTTTGGATTTTATGTGTGAATCCACCAACCCGCACTGGGCCAGCGTGGTGGATACGGCCCAAATCACCCTTCGTGGGTCCTGTAGTGGACTATTAAAAATCGGTCAAGTGAGAGTCGGACTCACGCACGAAGGGTTCCGTAACGTGTTGGAGCCCCCTTAGCCCCACTCCTCTTGCCGTTATTAATAGCGAGCAAAAAGCTCCTAAAAATCATGTCGTTTGTTGTTTGTACCCCCCGTATATTTATATACTCGTATTTGTAGCCCCCCGTATTTATTTTATTTTATACTGACAGAAATGCATCATCTGTCAAAATTTCAGCTACTTAGCTATAATAGTTTAGAGATAATGTCTGGTGACAGACAGACGGACGGACATCGGAGTCTTAGTAATAGGGGCCCGTTTTTACCCTTTGGGTACGGAACCCTAAAAAGGCTGGTACAGTACAGTACAGTAAGTACACAGGTTATCTCCTTGCCCTGTACTGAGCCGAAAGGTGACTTAGGCCATCATTTTATTCAATATTTACTACTGGGCCAACCTGGAATTCGAGACAAAAAACCAGCTGTTTCATACAAAATTCGGAATCTACAAAATGTATGAAACAACTGTTTTATTCTCAAATTTCGGGTTGGTTTCATAGTAAAAGGTTCGTAATGACGGTCTGAATGACACCAGTTAGTACACCAGTTATGGGTAGCCCTATGTAAAATAAATAGGCCACTGTAGGCCAGTGGTTCCCAAAGTTGTCTGGGCCACGTCTCATCTTAAACAAGCTTAGAGGAAAGTGACCAAATATGGAATACCGTTTTGTTTTTTAAGCATAGGGGGGGTTGACACTTTAAGCATTAGAGTGGTGAGATCTGAAAATGAAATCAGATGTGAGCAAAGAAAACAAGCAAACATTTAACTATCGCGAGCGCAGCGAGCGCGAAATTTTTTCTATTTTTTTTTCAACAAAGAGTCAATTTTCAGTGAAGAAAAACAAGTGAGCAAAAAAGGTGGACATGGGTCAAATATTTAGCTAGACATGTAGCGTCAATCATCAATCAACATTTAGGTCAAACATCGGGACACCTGGCAACGCTACCCGTGACAGAGGGTAATGTGGCCAGAATGTTGGTGGCTTTGCCACGCTGAATCGCAATACTAATTTTTTGGCCATAGTAGATGCCAGCATTCTACCGGGATAGTATGCGCACGAAGTAATGTTTCTTTCGACGTGTCAGAACGAGACAGCGTTATGGCAAAGTATATATCTGTCCCTTTTTCACACGTCGAAAAGATTTCTTTTCGTGGCTTTTCGTGGTTTACACAAGCTGGACTAGCTGGTCACGTGTCACCTCTACCAGACGCATTATTGTGTAAGCGCTCTGTCGTTCGCCTTCGCTTTATCTCCTGCTCGCGCCAGTTACTCAAGCCACAAGAGCGAGCGGGACTAATAGCGAAGCCGAACATCAGAGCGCTTACACAATAAGGCCTCTGGTCTTAGCGTCCTATATACTACATCAAAAAAGTTATTTTAATGGGAGGGATATATGGGAGGGAAGTAACTTGAGTTGAAGTTTTGACATATTTTCAATAGAAAAAAAAACCAATACATTTTACTTAATTTTATTCCCAATTCACTCCTTCTTTGGCTTGTTGGACGAGAAGAGGTTAGGATCGGGCACGTCTTTCTTCTCGAAGGGGTAGTAGGGGTGGTCCTGCCAGAAACTCGGGTGCACCACGCGGTAGTTCTTGTTGAATTTACCTAAAATTTAAAAAATTACTCAAATTTTTTACGTCATAAATCGATTAACGCCAACTGCACGCACTAAAAAGTGTCATGTTCCGCCTGAGCCGAACGTGCAAGCGAGAGCGTGGATTACAAATTAAACGGTGGACTGATGACCGATAAGGGTCGTAAAGTAGTTTGAGTGGAGACCAAGTACCGGCAACCGCAGTTTAGGACGTCCACCCACGAGGTGGACAGATGACCTTATCAAGATCAGATTCTCGCTGGATGCAAGCAGCTTCCACGCAGTCTTATCGGGAACCTAAAGGGAGAGGCCTGTGTCCAGCAGTGGACTTCCTATGGCTGATGAATAACTAGGAAAGTTCTATGTCCAACTTTGGATGTCTTCTGCATGGCTGAGAAGAAGAAGGTTAGTAAAGATGTAGATATAGTCTGATCTTACCCAACTCTTCCATTTCTTCCGGCGTTAGTTCAAAGTCAAAAACATTGATATTCTCTTCCACACGCTCTTTTTTCACCGACTTAGGGATTGGGACCACGCCTCTTTGTATCTGCAAGAAAACGGTGTACAATAAGTCATAGAGTAGAACATTGTCATATACGGGAAACCCGTTCAAAGTGGATACTCCAGGCAAAGCGAATAGTGCCCACCAACACGGTAATGATATCTAGTATTCCGTCTTCATACAAACGGTCGGAACGCGAATCATACCGACGCGCCTCGGAGTGCGGTATGCTCTTGGTATGCTAGTCAGTCGCGGCACGCAGTAGTGACGAACTAACGTGTGGATTTGTAATTAGTAAGCGTGTAATTAGGAACCAATAGGTATGTATTTTTTTTGAACGCTTCCTTTTTTTACAACGAGTTTTTTTAAATAAATATATAATTTTGCATCATAATAGATAGAAACTAGAAAGAAACTCAAGTAGGTAAAGAGTAAGTAGATAAAATTAAAATACTGAAGGCGGGCAGCCCTAGCGCGTGATACGTTCTGCGTGGTCACGTGGCGCTGTAGCTAAGGTAGGGCAGGCTGAGAAGGCCCACTTTTTTTACAAAATCAAATAAGTCTTTATTTTATCATCTCAACACAATAAAAACGTGTTTATGAATTCTTCGTTCTCTTACTAATATTCAAATAAATATATTTTTTAAGTTGTGTAGATAATTTGCATGTTTTTTACCTTTCTTAAAAACCCTTCTTTTGGGCCTTACTAAACGTGGCATGTCTAATAAGGCCCTGACAATAATATAATTATTTATCACGAAAATAAGAACTTGAGATTTAAAATTTACAAAAATATGTAAATTGCAATATTTTTCGACTTGGACAAAAGTGAATCCTAACTGATATCAACAATAGTTCATAAGAAAAAAAAATATTTCTGCTAGGTAGCAAAACAACCCGTACTCAGCCCTTTTTTACTTTTTACGGGAATTATTTTGATACAGTATATGTTTTTTTAAAGTTAATGTTATGATTAGGAATTTAATTTCAAGATTTTTTATAAATAAATACTTCCATACTTTGGGCCTTGATAGACAACACTGGGTTAAAAGGCCCAGCTATAGGGTTAGAAGGCCCAAATTATATTTTCGGAATAAGACATGATATTTGTTGACCTGAAACGTAATATTTTCTAATAAAATACTTATAAAATGAAATTTCGATCACAGAAAAAACAATAAGAGCATAGGCATGTTATGTACCTACCTACTTCATATCAACAAAAAAGGAAGATAAAAAAATTACGCTTCTTGGAAAAATATATTATTTCAACGACTATTTGAGAAAAACAAGAACAAAATAAAGACATTTTTTTTGTCAAGGCCCAATCAAACCTTGTAAGGCCCAAAAAAGTAACTACTTGGGCCTTCCAAAACGACTTGGGCTTTGAAACCCAAACTAACCATTTTCGTAAATTTGATAAAAAAATCACAATCTAAAACTAAATAGTATTAGGTAATGATTAAATAAACACTTTAAACTAATCATCTGCTTAAAAATCTTGGGATAGACAACAGAAAACTTACTTTTTGTGTCCGAGAAAAATAGCAGATTAGGTGACGACGTCCAAGCTCGGCGAGAAAAGTGGCGACACTGACAAAATGGCGGTCGCCAGCGGAACGCTGCAGGCGCATTCTGCGTTCCTATTGGTCCGTTACTCACGTGACTAGAGACCAGTGCGCTATGAATGTATTTAATGTGTTTTTTGAAACTTGGGCCTTACAACACAGTGGGCCTTCTCAGTCGGCCCTACCTTATATCTTTCAAGAACAGCGGGGCAATTCTGACAACCGATCTCGTTACTAAGGTGACACGTTCTTGAACCTGTCTCGTTTTTCTGACAGTTTTGAGCTGTCGGAACTGTCAGAAAAACGAGAGAGGTTCAAGAACGTATAACTTCGGTAAAGAGATCGGCTAACAGAATTGCCCCGCAGTTGTTGTTTTAAATATGTTCTCGTAACTTACAATGTTTATTTGTTTGTTAGTTTAATTTAATGTCAAATAATGTTGTTATTCGCTTAGCCCTAGTACTCGATCCACTTTACCCGGGGTTACGGGCAAAGTGAACTACTCAGCTTGATGCAGTTGAGCAATCTAGTTGAGACTTGGGATTTTGGGACTTTCTTCATAACTATTTGCTTTTTTGTGGTATTACCCATTACCCAACTTGACGCAGTTGAGCAATCTAAACAAGACTTTGAACATTAGGACTTTCTCCTTAAATATTTGCTTATATCCTTAGAGCAAATATCTACAGAGTCACAATCGTGCAAAAAAGTGTCCGAGCCGAAACCCTGCCCAAGCTACGTGGTGGGCAGGCTTTATAGATAGTCGTAAGGCGATTGCAAGCCAACTACAACGCCGCGCGATGCCTAAGTGCTCGGTTACAAGCACTAATTAGGTGACATAACGTCGCGATTCGAGAAAACGGGCCATTTGAAAATATATAAGTCGGTATGTATGACGGCGCTCGGACATTTTTTACTACTTTCACTTAGGGACTGTGGATGTGGCTCTGTAGATATTTGCTCAAAGCTTATATCTTACCAAGTATCTAATAACGATGTTCGGGACAGTTTTCCCATACTTCTTGGCAATTTCGTTCAGTTTCACGTCGCTGGCGCGCGGAGGAGGAGCTTTGGTTCCCTTGTCGAACAGGGAACCGAACGGACTGTACGCCATTACTACCATGTCGTGGGATTTGCAGTAGTTCAGTATGTCGTGTTGGTCTAGATTCAGGTTTACCTGAGAAAAAATTAGAAGAACATTCATCAACATCCAACACAGCTATATAATTTCTGCTGTGCCATACAGGGTGACTGGCAATCAATTAGCACCCTTTTAGGGGCTTATTCTGTACATCAAAACTAACAACTTTTGTTCTGTTACTTTAGTCAGAACTCAAAAAAAAATCTGCTGTTCCATACATTTTGTCGGTGAACGATATTTTTCTATGGAAAACATTTTTTTTTTAATTTTGACAAAAGTCGCAGAACAAAAGTTGTTAGTTTTGATGTACAGAATAAGCCCCTAAAAGGATGCTAATTATTTACCAGTCACCTGCTATAGGGCTTCTCTACAGATCTCCAAAGACCTTGTCTTCTCGGTGAAAGTCATATGCAGCGTAGGTATAGGTATGCGTCGGTATAAAATCAAAAATGTAAAAAATATGAAAAGCTTTGTTTCAGTTACGGGTTGGCCAGTTATTTATGACACCTGCCTTACAATCGTGAGGTCGTGGGCTTAAACCCGGTCCCGTACCAATGAATTCCTTCGAATTTATGTACGGAATTCCCACCACTGGCTTTTCGGTGAAGGAAAACATCGTGAGGCTTATGTCCAAGGAAGAAATTCCATGGCGTATGTTAATCCACCAACCCGCACTGGGTCAGCGTGGTGGATGGGCCATATCCACCACGCTGGCCCAGTGCAATCACCCTTCGCGGGTAGGCCTACGTCCTGTAGTGGACTATTAAAAAGGCTGGTACAGTACAGTTATTTATAAACTAGTACGCCGATGAAATTCTGCTTCGAACGTACCTATGCAGGTTGTCGCCAGTGGCGGAGCAAGAGCAAAATTTCCTTTGGGCAATTTACATTTTTTGCGAGGCCCTGGGGACCCCTGCCTTTGAGGTGCGAGGCCTCTAAGGCGCGATACCCGGATTATATATGATATCTGTATTAGGTTCCTCTTGATGGTCAAACTTAATATGCCAACTGATTTGTTCCATAGGAAAAAAAAATCGGCGTCAACTTGCAGAACAGCTGGCTTGCAACCTTACAGTTCGCCAGCAGCCGATTCATCTGACTGATGTTGAAGTTAGATCCCGATGGACTTGGCCACTAGAGGACTGATAACCGATGGGGTCGAAAAGTTCTCGAGTGGAGACCACGTACCGGCAAGAGCAGCGTAGGACGTCCACCCACACGGACGACCTCATTAAGACCGCAGGATCATGCTGGATGCAAGCCGCTACCAACCGGTCTTATTGGAGATCCATAGGGGAGGCCTATGTCCAGCAGTGGACGTCCTATGGCTGATGGATGGATGCATGGACTTGGCCAGCCCCAGCGACTTGACTTGTTCCATGCTACGCCAAGAGTCCAGATAGTGCCACATTATATCAGGCTTTAACATTCCACTGTTGAATATAGAGCTACTCTCAAAGAGTGATTGCGACCCGCTTCAGTGTGTATACCGACTTTTTTCGGACGTAACAGATTACCTTACAATGAAGTGTCCTGACTGTCTACCTAACAAATGGTCCAGACGTGATCGTGCCAAGTATCCAGCAAGGGAAGTTTCTGAAGTCAAACGAATGATGGGATCTAAAGAACCTGAAACTCATCTTTTGGACCATTTCTACAACTTTTTCATTAATTTAGTCCGCTAACACCATTGACTTGGCATTTTTTCTGATGGCTAGCACAGTGTTTTACTTAAATAATAAATTATTATAAAATATAACTTTTTTAAAAATACAAGCTTTTGAGACCCTGGATGTCACGTAGCAGTGGAGTGCTGGCCAAGACAAGTAAAACAAGCCCAAACACGACGGTTCTATCTTGTTTAGTACAGGAGTCCCTATGGCCACCTTCCGACTCCATCATTAAATCAGCTCCTTGGTATTATTTGGCATTTTGGCATTGTCACGCGATATACACATGCGTGCAAAATTTCAGCTCAATCGAAAACCGGGAAGTTGGTCAAATTTAACTTGCAAGATTCCACCCGAACTTACATACTTACATACATCCATTGCAAGTTAAATAAAAGCTTGTAAAATTAGGATCTTATTGTCCTCACCTCAACCTGCAGAACAGCTGGCTTGACCTGACAGTTTGCCAGCAGCCGATCCATCTGACTGATGTTGAAGTTGGAGATCCCAATAGACTTGGCCAGCCCCAGCGACTTGACGTGTTCCATGCTACGCCAAGTGTCCAGATAGTCTACTATGTCGAATGCTGAATGGTCTGGCTGTAGAAACAAGAATAATTAAAAAAAAAAAACCCTATTAAAACAAGCTTTTACTGAACAAGTACTCGCCAAGACGAATCAGACGAGCCGAAACTCGATGGGTTTGCGTCGTTTCGTTACAGAGTTCCTAGGACCACCAGCTCCATCATCAGACTCTAGTTACCATTGAAAGACAAACTATACTCGTCAAGACGATTCAAATGATGTTAAAAATTACGCATCCGCAACAACCCTGGTCTGTTAGGACCCGTTTCGTCCCGGTTTTAAGGTTCGTGTCTGTTATATTTCTATCGGATATAGGTACCTATTGTATATTTCGGAAAGTTCCCAAGAACTATACAACTTGATCCCATCCACCCTTTCTTCTATCGGACGGCAAGTCCGTCAGCATCAACTTGGTAAGTATATTTTCTTTCTCACATTCTACGA
This sequence comes from Hypomecis atomaria, assembly GCA_964007245.1. NCBI lineage: Eukaryota > Metazoa > Arthropoda > Insecta > Lepidoptera > Geometridae > Hypomecis > Hypomecis atomaria. Next base: position 9,295,945 of record OZ023308.1, on the reverse strand, counting down.
GTATACCTATTGATGACCATCACGACTAAAGCTCCAGCACTCTTTTATAATGGCCATTTCTCACACTCGAACCAAGTGTCTCGAATTCACTTTCTACTTAATACTTAATATAACTATATGGATTTTGTGATCTGAAATAAAGTTATTATTCTATTCTATTTTAATACGAATAGCCAGAATGTTGAACGTTTTACCTAAATCTGTATTTGCACTAAGTATCACAACGTACCTGGCTTATCATTTAGGTAGGCGTGTTACGCGCAAGACTGCATATCTGCTTAACATTCCTCCTTCGTAATGCGGACTGCCAGGGATTGGAATGCCCTGCCTTCGTCATTGTTGCCTGACAATTAGAATTCGGATATCTTAAAGTCAAGAGTGAATAGGGATCTTCTAGGTCTACATACTCCATCTTCGGCTACAACTTCGCTTTCCATCAAGCGTGGCCAAATGTGGCCCTATCCTACTTTAAAAAAAAAAACAAAAAAGGCAGGATGTAGAGTCAAACGCAAACCCATCATAAATAAGAAAAAGAACCAGATACTCGTACTTTCAGAAGAATTTGTATATGTTGCCATTGATTGTGTAAAACATCGCATTGGAGAATCATAACTGCAATCACTGCACGATTTGTATCTTTCTAATTAATTTAATCGGATTATAGCTCATTTTCTGATTGCGGTTTCCTCAGTGGAGATTATTACATTCCTTTTTGTGAGCTGTTTTTTCAAAGAACTAACGAGCACAAAACGTTGTAAGTACCTACCTAGGTATAACATCTAACCTAGGTAAAAAAGCAACGCAAAATGGTTAGCATACATAGGTATAGTGATACCTAATACCTATCGGGCTGTAGCTTATAAATGGATTTTGGGTATAGTTTACTGTAAATTATCCAGAATTTTTATTATCACTTAGTAATAAGAGGAGAATAAGTATTTTATTCTCCTCTCCTCCTCATAGGAGGAAACACATACATGTGTGGGCCCAAATCCGCTTGTCATAGCAGTTAGCATAATTAACGGGCGAGGCACGGCGGCAGTCATTATCAAAAAAATCTGGGCTGCAGTATTCTTGCTTTCAAATTGCCGTATTTGGGCCAATTTGGAGAAAAATTGCCTTATACGCTCGCCAAAATCGTAAATCCTTACTTTTTCCGTAAATTGCCGTACTTTAGTAATGTCAGCCGTATTTTCCAGAAATAGGTACAAAGTTAATTTATTTAGGGCAAGTGCCTTTATTAACTACCACTAAATACAAGATTTACGTAATCTAAAACTACATAAACTACTACTACATAACAAGAATTGGATCATCCACAGACCCTTGAAGGTCTAAAGTTAATTGCCGTAGTTAGGTATCTCATCAAAAACATAAATGTGAAATGGGAGCCAAAGTGTCGCCACCAAAAGAATTGAGATCTAACACGGGAGCCAAGTGTTCTGTAGAAAATGCTAAAGTTTAAGCTACAAGATCATACCTAGGTACAACATTCTAAAGGGATTTACTTACGTAATTCAGGCTCGTGATTTGACTTGGCTAGTTTAAGAATAAGTACAGTGCAAATAAGCATTTGTCTGTACGTGTAAACAAGCCAAATCAAATCTTGAGCTTGAATTACGTAAGTAAATTTCTTTTAAATGTTGTACGTATATTCTTGTAGCTTAAACTTTAAGATTTTCTACAGAACACTTGGCCCCCGTGTTAGATCTCAATTCTTTTGGTGGCGACACTTTGGCTCCCATTTCACATTTGCCTCGCGACGCTACCGCTATTTATTGTAGTATTGGTTAGGTAAATTTTACAATTACTTTGTTAATAGTACTAATTATCAATAATTTTCAGTTTTTAGATTGTTTCCTTTATTTATGCCCGATAGTCTACCTTGGTGCCAAATATCAAGATTCTAGGTCATCTGGAAGTGGGTTAGGTTTTTGATCTATAAGTCAGTGAGTGAGTCAGTGAGTGAATCAGTCAATGAAACACGAGTTTTTAAACGTTAATATATCAATAACTGACTGAGCAAAATTTATGAAATTTTGGATTCTTGATAAGCTAAAAGACTAGTAAATGTGCCAAATTTCATGTATGTAGGCTAAATAGTTTTTGAGTTGTGAGGTGGTCAAAAGTAGCTCCAAATGGTTCGTGTAATATTACACACGGCCGCTGCGTCGCCAGTTTTCTTTGAACACTTTGGCTGGACACGCTGCCGCGTGTCTAGATCAATAATAAAATCGTTGCCATGGTAAAGATATATCTGGAGATAGCATTACCGTGCCGCTGCTGCGCTAGCGAGGCGCAGCGTGGTGATACGTGCCGCATTGAACTCCCTGAAATAGTTTTTTTTTTTAATTCTTGAATAGGTTTGCGTTTGACTACATATTGCCTGATGTTGAGCAGATAAGCGGTCTAGGTTGTAGCACGCTTACCTAGAAGATACCTATTTAATCGGGATTTGAAGACGCCCACGTTGTACTTTAGCGGGAAGACAGACCCAGGCAAAGCGTTCCTCATTCTGGCTGTTCGTATGAGGAATGAGGATTCAAAACGCTTGATTCTAACGCGCGGAATGTCCACCATAAAAGGGTGGCGCTTTGGTCGCGTCTGTACTATAAAGTTAGAAACTTACAGTGAAAGCCACAGGGAAGTGGATGAGGTAAAGGTCCACGTGGGTCATGTTGAGGCGCTCCAACGACTTCCTGAGTGATCCTTCTACATCGCGTTGTTCGTTTATTCCGAGCTGAAATGAAATATCTACAAGAGGTACTGAGAGAAAGTGAGCTTATCAGCTACTCAGTCGCGCATTCATTTGGCACGACATACAAGAGTACAATACCTATTTCTTTTTAAAAAAGACAAGACATAATAATTATGTAATAGATTTTTCTCTTTTTATAAAAAGGCACAACATAAAAGAGATCTACCTAACTCTTTTTTAAAAAAAGACACGACATAAATGAGATATAATTACCTTTTTTTTAAAAAGACATAAAAGAGAATCCTATATGTCTTTTTATAAAAAGTCACGACATAAATCGAGTTAAATAACTATTTAAAAAAATTGACGACATAAAAAAGATATAGGTATCGCTTTTTTTAAACAAGATACGACATACAAAAAGATCTACCTATCTCTTTTTTAGTGTTCCGTACCCAAAGAGTAAACACGGGACCCTATTACCAAAGAACATATAACAGTACTATGTACGTACTATTACTAAGACTGCGAAGTCCGTCTGTCCGTCTGTCACCAGGCTGTATCTCATAAACCGTGATAGTTAGACAGCTGAAATTTTCAGAAATAATGTATTTCTGTTAACAACAAATACTAAAAACATGATAAAATATTTATTGAAGGGGGCTCCCAGACAACAAACGTCATATTTTATGATTTTTTTTCTCACTATTAATAACGGCAAGAGGAATGGGGCTAAGGGGGCTTCAACACGGTACGGAACCCTTCGTGCGCGAATCCGACTCGCACTTGGCCGATTATTTTAAAAAGACACGATATAAAAGAGATATAATTATATCTTTATTCAAAAACAATGTGCCAAATGAATATTGCAAAAATGTACGAATACATGCCATTGTACAATAACCCTTTCCTAACGACTATATAATAAATTGATAAATAACGATTTTTGGTAATTAATTCGTACTATGTACCGTTTAAGGAAACACATATATTTTTTTTAGATTTTTATTAGTATTCTAGGTATTGTTTTCAAAACCTGGACTTTTTAGTACCGTCAGTGACTTTTGGTAACCAAAATGTCCAGGTTTTTGTAAAAACATTGGACATATTTTAGTTCTAATTTTTACCACTTTTTACAAAATTTCTTTGCCGTGATACTCTGAAAAGCATTTTTTTTTCTCATTTAGACATAAAAATACATTGCAGTGAGAGCATTTTGTGTGTGGCTTGGACTGAATGTTTTTCATACTGCAAACTTCACAACGTCCTTTATTTTTCTCAAAGCGAGGCCAATGGCTTCCTCTTTTACCCATCATTACCTACATCTTTTAGGGTAGAAAATCCCGTTATGCGGTGCTTTGACTTTAATTGACTTGGGCTTGGAGTTTGATCTCTTGACAATCTCTTTTTCTCCGACATTGGAGAATCCTTCTTTGACATTAGGCCTTGTGCCACAGATCTTCGAAAGTCTTTCATGGGCGTTGTCTCGCAGAAGGCCGTGTACAATGAATGCATTGCTGTATCCGTCTTGCCCCAGAATAAGCGATGCCACCATTTCGGAGACTTTCTATCTACACAATACAATGCTCGAAGACGATCTGCGGTATCTACTCCTCGACGTTGGGGCAGGTTACTGTGGATTTAGAACCATTCTTTTCTTTTCTTGTTGCTGTGGCTTGCTCATTTCCGTAAAATATTTGAGACAAAATGTACTACTTTATTATCTTTCCATTTCCAAAATCCAATGTCTATCTGGAACTATTTGGAAATCTGTAGTCATATTCTCCTCTTTTCAGTTTATTGTCAGGCTTCATGTTTGTTGGTAGTCCTTTACGGTTAGACCTGATAGTTCCACACCCAAATGTCCCTTCAGTCAATAATTCCTCTCTATTTTTTTTATTTCACCTTTGCTCTACTTCAGGTCTTTTTTTTGAAGACAAACCACTAATTGATGGAATGACTGGTGTTGCAATTCCTGGCATGTCAGCAACATTCAAATCAGTGCTGGATGTAAGAAGTATAGTTTGTGTTACCTGTTGAGAATCACAGGATTACATTTCACTGTCCAAATGTGGCTAGTCACTAAGATGAAGCTCTCTTTCCAAGGCCTCTTCAAAAATTGTGTCGATATCCCGTAGCAATGGAGGTTGAACATCTTCTGGAGTTTCGTTGTCGGATTGTTCAACATCAGATTCCGCATTACAGTTAGGGAGGTCTTCTAAGAGCCACGCTTCGATCAGTGCTTTGTTCCATATCATCCATCGTAAGAAACCTGAAATAGATTGAATAAACTCTTTATACCTACCCTCAATGTAACTCAAATCTTACTTGAAAAAAAAACACGAAGTTACTGACGGTACTTTTCGGTCCTCGTCAAAATTTGTCATTTTTTGAAAAGAAATAACAAAAAATATGTAAAATACTTATCATTTTAGTAAAAGTAACAAATTAATGTGACTAATTCATTTAGAAAATCTTAACTTACCTCGTGAATTATATTTTTAAATTTTTTTTGAAAATCTCTCACTTGAATTGCTTCTTCGTCAGTGCAGGTCTCAATTTGCAAGCTTCACGGATTGGCTGTTGTTCGTCATAATTCAAATAAAACTATCTAATTGGCTAGTTAAATGGTACTTCTAAGGATCGACAGTAAGACTTGAAGGTTGCGCGATCAGATATTGGAAATAAGAGACGATAAATAGGGTGGTACAAATTAGTACCGTCAGATAGGAAAGGGATAACCTACTGGTGCCTGAATATTGGAGTGATTCATCCGTTATTATGAACCACTTTTACTAAACCTACCTCAGGAAAAATAGAATTTACTTTTGCGCTAAATTTACGATCCAATTTTTTTTTATAAGGTTTAGATTTAGGTTACTGAAAATCACAAAATGCTGACAGATCCAGGTGGAGCTTCAAGCGCAACCTTGAAAAAACGTTTTTGGCCGATATATCGGTAATTATGCACTTTAGAGCAAAAATTACTGAGATCATTATTACTATATGCTTTTTCAAAATTCGATAAAAAATTGCATGTGTCATAGATTTTTAGTTTTTCAGTTTTGTCGCTGATGTCTTTCTGAATAGGTAAATGTATATTAGGGAACATAATTGTACCTACCTACTTATTTAATTGTAAGTTGTACGATATTTTTATTTTATTTCTTTCTTCTTTGAATTATGTATATCTATTTCATAAGATTTATAATTTATAGAACCCAAATATATTTTTCTTTCTTAAATTATTATTTTACTAACCTTGGTGTAGCGCTCGTAGCGTAGTTTGACTAGGTGATTGTCAGCGATCACCGAAATTAAGCAACGTTCCGCACGGTCAGTACTTGGATGGGTGACCGCGGGTGGCATTTTCCAACTGAGCGCTACCGTGGCTCGGATGACACGTTAAATTGTAGGCCCCGGTTGTTTCAACCGTTTAGCCATGTCAGAGGCCTTCAGGCGGCCTAAAAACTCTGACACCAGGGCTAGCCACCCGGCCTATACGAACTTACTTACTAACCTTGGTTACGATGAATATATCTTCTCTTGGTACAGAAGACTTCCTGATCGCTTCACCAATTTGTCTCTCGTTGAAGTAAAGTGCTGCAGTATCAATCAATCTAGAAAAAACAAATTTTGAAATTTTTTGACGCTCGCTGCGCTCACGCATCACTGATCTTATTACCGGGATAATATGTATACATGGCTATTCTAAACTGGTGTACTAAGCCGAAAAGAGGTGATTCAAACCATCATTATGAACAACTTTTATTGTCGGGCCAACCTGGAAGTAGAGAATTTTGTCGATTCCGAGTTGCAATTTCGTATGGAACAGTTGATTTTATTCTCGAATCAGGTCAAGATCAAGGCCAACACTTTAGGTACCTATAGTAAAAGTTGTTTGTAATGATGGTCTTAATCACCCTCTTTCGGCTTAGTAGGTACAAGGCAAGCAGATAGCCCTGTTGGATTTCAACTCCGATTTGGTCGGCAATGTCGGCATCCAATAATGCTGAAGACGTCCCGAATAGTCCCGATATGTACCTACCGATGTACAGTTAGGCTGATTAAAGTCTCACGCCGACAGCACGCGCACCGTCGGCGCTGATGGCCAAGATAAATCAACTTCTAGGAAGCGTTTTTGAATAACGCGTAGCTGTCAGCGCGCACGGTGGTCGGTGCCGAGAGCGTAGTTCATATATCTCGGCCATCAGCGCCGACAGTGCGCGAGCCGTCGGCGTGACACTAAAATCACACTTACTGTTCGACCCGACCACCGCGGTTGGCTCTGATAAGTCGGAATGTGTATGAGGAAATGTTCAAAATAATGACCATGTGTGACCAGCTTTTTGCTTTTTTTTACCTCGCTCGAAAACTCAGGCTATTAATAACTCTGTTATTATTATTAGTTTTGCGCTAAGCGTTGGCGGTTGCCTTCGATCACGTGCAAAATGATTATTTTTGTGTTTTTTGTTGATAACCGTTGAACTGCTCAACGTGAGATGATACAAACTGGTTCCGCAGCAAGTTATTAGGGGAACTGGGGGCATGATGGGGTAGCGAGGTAAGATGGGGTCACGCACACATACAAGAAACGAAACGTCTCCGCGAGGCACCGGATTAGCCAATCACAAGCCGCTTTCGAACGATAATCAGTGCGGCCATGACAGTCGGCGAGAGTGCGCACGTTCTTTGTTTATGAATAAATTTCTGTTAAAGTGCATAATTGATGTAATATTGTGTGTTTTTTAACGTCTTCAGAAACAGGTAAGAAAAGGGGTGAAACTGTTGCATTTACTTGCCTTTTTTTAAAGTTTTCCTTACTGTTGATAGGCACATTCAAAATTACATTAGTCCCAAACATGTATTTTATAAATTTTATTTTTTTTAAACACGGTGTTCGGGGCAAGACGGTTTAAGTCATACGGGGCATAATGGGGTACCTAAAATCAACTGAAAATTGGGTAAAATGTCAACTCTGTGAGCGGTGGGCTCATACTGCATGTGCTGGGGTGGATGATGAAGACTTAAAGGAAGTACTGATATGCTTGTTCTGTGAAGAAGAATAAGAATCCCATCTTGCCCCAAGACCCCATCATGCCCCATTTATCACGCCCCATCATGCCCCACATACGGGGTAAGATGGTTTTTTCACGTGTTCCTAAAAAAAATATTATTATTAGAAATTTATGATAAATGTTCGTCCAAAGATTATGCCAGTTAATAGTTAATTAAATAATTAAAGTGCCATAAATAAATGAAAACACTATGTTGATTATTACTGTGTCTTTTTGTTGCTTTCCCTTAGCGTCCCCATCATGCCCCTAGTTCCCCTATCTACTTTTTTAGTTAGTTACACCAAAAAACCAAGACGATGATCTAAACAGTTTTTTTGGTACAAAGGAGAATTAATTAGTTTAATAAAAAACTAAGATGGAAATCGGGCGATGCAGAAGTGTATCTAGATAATTGTGGCAATAATTACTTATTTGATACAAGCTTTATTGCGGAAACTAGTTTTTGTGACTAGAATATACATAGATACTTGAGCAGGAATGCAAAAAAAATGGTTGTCTGTACAATCGGTTTACGGACGATGATTGTACGTGATAACGTCATAAGAAAACATTGTTGAATCAACAACTGAAACAAGCCGATCGTATAGGCCGATCGTGCCTCTCTATCGCTTGATCCGCGCTCTCTTACTCACTCGGCTCGGACAGAATGTGACATTTTTTCGTGTGTGCAGCCGGAGTTCATCGATTCATAAGACGTTATCACGTCAAAAACTCGAAAAAATAATTCATTTCGCGCTCTGACCTTAAATAAAGATTCAAACATACCTACTAATAAATAACTAACTTTTGCTCGCGACTTCGCCCGCGATTTATTTTGGCTTTTGTATTATCCGATAAGATATTTTAACATTACCGGGAAAAAAAGTTTTCTATACTTAACTTCCTTACGCGATCCGACGTTGAACTAGGTATATACTTACATTATCCATGCCAAAAATTCCAAAAGTCAAGTCAATCCTTTGCTCTGTTACTGCGTGAATGAGTAACAAACCAACAAACACACTCTCATGAGGATTGATGATAGATAGATACCATTTATTTTCAGTAAGGAACATTACATTCATTGGTATACAATATAATATACTACAAGCAACGTCCAACGAATCGTCAGAAATAACAATCATTAAGTACCTATTGACTTTCAAAATTATTAAGGACAATTTTACAATAAATTAGTTAAAAATTCGGTACATTACATTAAAAATACAATATTACAAAATAAGATGTCAGATATACTGTAATAAAATATCTGCAATAGAATTGTCAGAAATAACCATATAAAATTAATAAATATATCACATAGCAGTTACATGTCATGTCAAAAATAGCATAATAACACTCTAAAGTATCAGCAGTAGCATAATCAAAAGTAACTATTTATAAATAACTAATGAATTCACGACTACCATACTTTTACATTTTTAACCGACTTCAAAGAAGAAGATTCTCAATTCAACTGTAATTTGTTACGCGATTCCTCCGCCAATTATGAACCGATTTCGATGATTAATTTAACAATAATCTTAAAATGGACACATCGATACGAGCGAGCTATTCAAATGTTGTACGATTGAACTTGGCTATACCATGTTTGGCGAAAAATAACAGTGTGAACAGGCGTGTTCACAGATTCACATTCAAGGCCGTATCTATCAAATGGCTTTATGGACTTCAGCCCAGGGCCCCGTTGAATCCAGGCCCCCCCAGCTAACAAAGTTAAAAATAGACGATAAGTCGAAAAAAAATACTATAATACTGAAAATTAATTAGATCGTAAGGTTTGCAGCCCTGCAAATCCTGCGTTTAATATAACCAATTCAATTAATTTAATTCATGTTTACTAAATAATTAAAAAGTTCGGCAGCCATTTCATATTCATTTGATTTCGATTGTGCTCCGCTGTTTACCTCTCAGACTCTATCTTTCTCCCCTAAGTAGTATTATCCCAGGGCCCCCTAAACTCACGGTCCGGCCCTGTTCACACTGACCTGTATCCAGCATCCAGAGCCCAGGTTACTGGGTATTCCACTTCTTTCTCTAGTACTTCTTTCTGACCATTCTGGAACATAAAATAAATTTATTGATTCAGGCTCAATTTTGAAGGTTGTGCGAAAGCCCTAATCATAATCAGTCTTACCACAAAAGTTTTACGCACGCTTTAGACAATGATAAGCAGTACAAATTGTACGATTAAACAGTGTTTAAAGCGTGTTTAAAACTTTTGTTGTAAGGCGGATAAATTTTAAAATGGCCTTTCTATATATTTTTAGTTAGTTTATACCTGTGAAGCAAAACCTTCAAAATTGAGCCGAATAATCAATTACATCAAATCATTGATCATACAAACCATCTCAATTTAAAACAAGATCTTAAATTTCGATGGTTAGAGAGGAAGATAATGTTGAAAGCCCCAAGGGAGTAAAGAGATTTGAATCTGGAACGTCAATACTTATGTAAGAACTTGTAAATAGTATTAATATAATTATTAAGACATTAATACGGGTATTATAAAGAGAGTTTTTTTGAAAATTGCACGGTTCACCATGAAACAGCACAAAAAAAGAAGGCTGGATGGTAAAGAATATTTGGAACAAATACGGTGTTTGGTATTAAATTATATGTAGCCCTGAGTTTTTTTATGTCTAGCAGATGTCTGAACGTATTAAGAGTATTTTAAGCACCCTTAGAATAATGTTTATCTTCGACTTGACCGGCTTAAATCCTTCACTTAGGACTCTACATCGCTTCTAGAGTAAGTACCTCATTACGCTCATGGTGTTATGTGCCGTGACGAAAAATAATGCTTTATTCTCTAGGTTTATAATTACTACTGTTCTTTCTTTGAAAGTGGTGGAAAATTACTAGACCGACTTCGTTATAGCAAAAAACTCTCTAAGTACGACGACATCACTTACAAGATTACTTATCTAATTTCGATAAAACTTTTACTCATGTGCCAGACAAGTCATTATGTTATGTTTTGATTTATTATTATGTTATCATTCTTATCTAGAACAAATAAATAGGTATATTTGAATAATTTTATTCTAGGAAGTGTTTTTTCCTCTTAAACATAAGTTTGTTTAACATTTGGGAATCACAGTGAAATCAGCAAAATATTTATTTAGTAAGAAATTTGGTTTTGATAAGATATCAAAGTATTATTCTTATTTCTAACTAATTGAGTTATTTATATAGGTTTTCGAACAAAAAAGTTGTTTATAATTATGCTCTATTTTGTATTAATATATCGGTGTGAACAATAAATAAGTAGTACACATTTAATGGCGTCTATGGAGTTACAAGCTGCCTAAATCCCCACTACTACTTGCGCCCCTTACATATGAATAAATTGATAACAACGCCCGACATTATTATAAATAAATATTAAGGGACATCTTCCACACTGACCCCAAACTAAGCATAGCTTGTGATATGGCGGATGGATATGTTATCTGCCAGAGACTGATATACTACATATATATATTTTAAAACATACTTATATAGATAGTACCTAAACATAGATACATTATTATTTACAATACAATGATCGAATAAAAACACCATAATAGGATTAATCAATTACATAGTAATATAGTTGACGGATGCAGGTTGGTACGGTAGTTTTCCATTGTTTTATAGACACAGTAATCTATGCGTAAGATATATCTAACTACCTATGTCTCTTTAATATCACTACATAGTATAAAACAAAGTCGCTTCCCTGTCTGTCTGTCCCTATGTATGCTTATATCTTTAAAACTACGCAACGGATTTTGATGCGGTTTTTTTTCAATTGATAGAGTGATTCAAGAGGAAGGTTTATATGTGTTATACACCTGTGCGAAGCCGGGGCGGGTCGCTAGTAACTTATAAAACGACCATTTAAGTTTATATACTGACGTAAATTCTACGTAGGTATACAGTTTTTTGTAGGTATTTTAGTGATATTTTTAAATTAATAGAGCTTAAAATTTGCATAAGTATAGCTGTTTGTTTTGTCCTTCTATTGTTAAAGGCTTCTATTGTTTCTAAGCGCAAAATCTGACCTCATTCACTTAGATTTATAATCACACTAGACGACCCGCCCCGGCTTCGCACAGGTGTATTATACATATAACCTTCCTCTTGAATCACTCTTTCCCTTAAAAAAACCGCATCAAAATCCGTTGCGTAGTTAAGCATACAGACAAACAAACAAACGAAAATAGCGACTTTATTTTATACTATGTAAGGATATGCATTTATTGTCTTAAATTTAAGTTTTTTTACAATATTTATAAAAAAGAACAAGATACTTATAAAAAAACTTAAACCTAGAGTGCCGCCGGCAGCGGGGCAGGGCCCAATCTACCGGTGGTTGGGGCTACAGGCTGAGGGACCGCCTGACAATGCGCGCCGTGTCCAGGATCACTGCCTTTTGAATCTGGCCCTTGACCCAACCGTCTAGCGAGAGCCTCTTAAGATGGTGGTCGAGACTCTTCGACCACCATCTTAAGAGGCTTAAAAGACTCTTAAGATGGTGGTCTTTAGACTCTTCTTATTCTTATTATTATTATCATTTAGACTAACAGCATCATCCTTCTTTTTAGCGACTTTCAAAAAGGAAAAGGAACCTACTACGGGTATTTTCTCCTACATGTTTTTTTGTGTATGTTCAACGATATGTTGTTGATTTAAGAAAAAACTATTTTATTTCGACAGAGTAAACTCCCGAGGCCTCATATTGAAATCGATTCGTACAAATTATTCGAATTCAGTACACGGTGGCAATTGATGGTGCCATTTTTTGTAAAAAATAATAATGTTAATTTGAGGCCTCAATCTAAAAGATATCGAAAAGGAAAACTGTTTTATATTACAACTAAAGATTATTCTATATCTAAATGTTATTACACATTAGACGATTTTTTTAACGATAATCTAGAAAATGAAATAAGTAATAAATCGTTCCAATACAAATAATAAAATTGCCATACCCTTTTCAGGGTCATATGTATAACTATACAGAACGTGTTAATTAAGAACCGCCACAGAATAGGCCCTATTACACAGTCGCTGAGAACCGCATGTAAAATTTTATGTTGCAATAAATGATTTGAGTTTAAGTTTGAGGTACTTAAGACAATAGGTGTAAAAGTGTACGAACCTCATAAGCCCCTCTGACTACTCCCGGGAGTCTTTATTGGAAAACCCCTAGGTGCTTACCTCGTCAAAGCCAAGAAAGGTGCCTAACCCCATAGCTGGTATGCTGTTCCCATCGTTGAGAGCCAACCGAGGCGCCTTACCACCATCTTTGTGATCGCAAAACTGTAATAAAAGTGAGTACAAGTAATTAAAACAACTTCCATGTAAAAAAAATATTCCAAAAAAATTTTTTTTTTCAAATGTTCTTTAATAACTGCAAATTTTCTTAAAGTATATGTATTTGTACAAGTACAACAATACAATGCTTGTTGCAATACATTGTTAATTTACCAAAATAATGCAACTAATCAGTATGTCTACACTAGATACAAACAGCTTAAGTACAGTACTTAACACTGTAGTGTGCCTGGAAGAAATCGCTTCCAGCGATAAGGCCGCCATTTGTTTTAACTAATTAGATAAGTGTAAATTGTATTGTATTTAAATTTCTATCTTTGGTGTGAAGCAATAAAGTACATATTAGTTATTTTAATGAAATGATTGAGTATTAAAAAATACTTACAGCGACACCAATCAAAGCCGAAAACACAAGACCACACAACTTCATGGCACGAGATACTAACTTAAATTGAACTAAGTAATAATTAAGTTCATAATAATACATAACTTGTTACCTAATCGGTTTATTCTAATTTATCACTTAATTGGTACGTTATAAGGTATAAGTTGCTAAAACAGTCGCGCTTTTGTTTGGATACTGGATAAGTTGACTACTTCAAAGTCGTCGCTTCGGTAGGTATACTTAACGGCCTATCAATCGGTTAAAGATATCTCAACAAAAATATAACAAGTAAAAAACATAACATAAACACAAGTCGGTTTATTTATCGAATAAAACCTTTTTACAATCTTGTATAATTTAAGAATTTTAGGTAGTAATTTTAGTACTATTACTGTATGCAGGTACTTCTTGCCGTGCTTGTAATAATCTATACCTCTATACCAATATTACGAGTATAAAGAGGAAAGATTTGATTTTTTGTTTGTTTGCATTGAATAGGCTCCGAAACTACTGAACCGATTTGAAAAATTCTTTCACTGTAGGGGAGCTACACAATCCCCGGGTGTCATAGGCTATTTTTTTTTTAAATTAGGGAGGCTGCTAGTACCTAATATTAAGCCTGTTTATTTCCAAAATCCTTAACTAAATTACAAATACTTCTTTGAGAACCAATGACACTGATAACTACTTATGGTACATATACATTACAATCACAACAGATTTTCTTGTTCTGATCTTGGAATGGAACCCCTTCTTGGGTATAGGCCTCCTCCAGCTTACTCCAAGTCTCTCGATCTTTTGCTTTGTCTATCCAGTCGCTTCCCGCTATGCTCGTTATGTCGTCAATCCAATTTTTCATTGGACGACCTTATCTTCTTTTTCCCATCGGTCCTTTCCATTTCGTCGATTCTGACGTCCATCTCTTATCCTTATATCTATACCAATATTATAAAGAGGAAAGATTTTATTGTCTAGCTATATGACATTTTTTTTTTTTTACCAGGGGAAATCTTTTATAGATACCACCACACCTCGAGGGTAGGCGGGTGGTTATGTGGGAGTCTTGCCAACTTGGCAGTATACCCACCAAAACCCCTGGGTGTTCCACCACCGTCTGATGTCGGGGCTACGGGCACGCTTGCGCACTCCTCCGCGGCACCCGACAGCGCTGGCCCAACTTGGGCCCCACCACGGAGCTTCGGCTCCCGCCAGAATGACGATGTGCCGAACACCAGGCACATCGCCACCCACCACCTGGGACCAACCAGCACTGGGCGTCAGACAGCACCCGTGTCCGACAGCCCTGGTCCCGATGCAACGGGTCAATTAAAGTGGCCCCGCACCTGCCACTACGGCTGCAGAGGATAGGGAGAACGGCCGTCGCGATACCGACACTCCTCTTCCCCTGCAGCCCCACCGCCTCCGCCAACACGTTGGCGGCACCCGTTAGGGCCGCTGGCAGGACGGATAGGCAGCGGCTTCCTCGCCGCCCCCGCTTCGATGGGCTCGGCCGCGGCATCGCGACAAGCGCGACACCGCAGTCCACCTCAGTCGGCAAGCCGACCTACTGGCCAGCCTCCGCACGGGCTTGTCGAGGCCCAAGCCCCGGAGAGGCCGGCCCCACCTCGGGTTCCTCTTGGTTCACCAGGCTGGCGAGACCTGCCTACTAAGCCCCCCCGCCACGACAAGGCGGGAACCCACTCGGGGGGGTAGCTATATGACCTGCCCATCGCCACTCTAACTTCAGGGCGTAATGTAAAGCATCTATAACGTTTGCTTTCCTTCGTATATGTGAACTTCGTATTTTGTGGATTTTTCTAATTTTTTGGTATACTCCGTCCCATCGCTTTTTGGCAGGTCACAAGTTAGGTTTTTATTTTTGAGTTGTATGTTCATGTTTGACACCCGTAAATGAGAGTCGGCAGAATACAGGTATCTAGGACGGTCTTTTTGAGATGGAGGGGGAAGGTACCTTTTAGAATTTCTTTTAATGACCAGAATTTGTTCCAACTCATGCCAAGCCTGTATCGTTTCCACTATCTTTCGGGATATTTCCTAGAAAAAGCAAGCTATAATTCATTAGTCCTAAATCGGAACAGGCAACTAGTGATAAATAAGTTACAAAGTGACAAAAATCGTTTTTTTTTTCAAGATTTGTTCCGCTGGCAGACAACTCAATATTTGGGGCAGTATGTACTGCATTGAATCATATTATGGAAAGAAACAAAGTTTATAACAAAATTAAAAAATTTGAAAAAAATCCACGATGGTAAAAATCTCATCGAAAAAGAATAAAATTTATTTTAAAAACATTTTGAGGCCCAACGAAAGTACTAGTGAACGACAAACACGTCTGCAGCGACAGCAAATATTATAATCAAAATTATAGGGCAACGCTACGTCAATTCGAAGTAAATATTGAAGCTGACATTATTTGTAGTGTTTGTAGGAAACGATGCTATCAAATACAAACAACTTCAGTCAGTTGGCATTAGTAGCAGGTGTATTGTCCGTGGAATTAAAAAGAGAAGCGGCTCGTAAGTATTACAATGTGCAATAGGTGTGCTAACATTATAGGGCGAGGAAAAACGCCAGCACAAGCATATTGGAATAACATGTTTTTAGACGACATACCTCCTGCATTATTATTGTTCCATACATTTGATGGCCATGGCTACATATTTCATGTATTGTGTACTAAAAGAAATAAATTATTTTTCATTTTCATTTTTTCATTTTATCGAGAGTCAATGAACTTTTTGTAAGGAACAGCAATTTTTTTTTTGCAATTTTGCGTTTGGTCTGATAGTAAAAGTTTTTCATAATGACGAGCCTAAACAATTATACGCCTCTGGAATTTTTTGTACTTTGTAATACTCATCAATATGAAATTTAAAACAGAAAAAATGCCAAGTTGATGGTAATACTCGTATACTAAGCGCCACACAATTCGGCGGATGGGAAGTTATACGCAGAACGCCGCGCAAAAGCCTAAATATAAGGTATGCGCGGGAGCCACTGAGACTCGCGCCGGGGCACACCCGCCCGCCAACTTAATGCCTCCCGCGCGTTCCCTACGCCCGTGCTCAACACTACGCCACGCAGCGTCGGCATTGTGCACACATGCGCAATAATTTGCGAATCACGGCGAAGTGTCATCTGCAGCTAACTTCTCATCCGACGACTTGTGTGGCGCTTATTATACTACATCTTTTGTAGTTTGACACTTGGTCGCCTGCCGCTTTCATTATAATTTCTTCCCAAGCTTCTGCTCAAAGAAATTCAGTTGTTTTTCTTTTCAATTTTTTCTATTAAAAATTCAATGGCTTTGTACCAAAACTTGTAAAATGAAAGTGTGATATGTAGCTGTGGCCGGACTGGCCGGTCGGAAAATCGTTAAAGTATGTGCAAAAAGAGAACCGTCGTGGCGTTACGGTGAACTAACAATAAGATTTTAATCAGCAGCCAAGGTACAGACTACTTGGTACACCCGAGTACTGATGAAAACCGAATTGGTGTCTACCAAGTATCAATGACAGAACAGTGTTGTCAACGTAACAAAATTAGTAAAATGGTACACGGGCGATCTCAATTACTACGACGCTTCTTTTTTTGCAAATAGTCTAACTTGCTTAGATACCTTCCATACGATTGTTTTTAGGGTTCCATACCCAAAGGGTAAAAACCCTATTACAAAGGGTAAGGACCCTATTACTAATAAGACTCAGCTGTCCGTCTGTCCGTCTGTCTCCAGGCTGTATCTTATGAACCGCTGTAGCTAGAAAGCTGAAATTTTCACAGATGATGTATTTCTGCTGCCGCTATAACAACAAATACTAAAAAAAGAATAAAATAAATATTCCCATACAACAAACGTGATTTCTAGGAGTTTTTTTGCTCGCTATTAATAATGGCAAGAGGAATGGCTTAGGAGGCTCCAACACGGTACGGAACTTTTCGTGCGCGAGTCTGACTCGCACTTGACCGATTTTTATAAATTCAATTTCCATGTACTCAACTTGCAAATGTGTGAGTGAGACAGCTGTGGTCGGTTGAAAAGCCGTTTATTGGATGCCATCCATTTTATACAATTACTTTCGAAAAAATGCCTTTGTTTGTATAATTACGAGTAAGATTGTATCTCTGTGCGCTCTACACATTACACAGTATCGCTATATAACGCTGGTCGTTTTTTGTATAAATTGATTTCCTATGTGCTAAAATTTTTAGATGTGCGAGTGAGACAGCTGTAGCCGGTTCAAAAGCCGTTAACTTCCTTGGATGCCTTCCATGAGAACGTTTTTAAGAAAATGCCTTTGTTTGTATAATTAAGATTGTATCTTTGAGCGTTCCACACATTGTAAGTAGTCGCACTACCATACGCTGGGCTGTTTCCTTTGCTCCAAGGTGAACTAGCCGAGTTCACTCACATTCTAATCGATTTTTTATAGGAAATATTACTATAACGGTACTTAAACTGGTCTGCTTATTCCTGAACAAAGAGCAAGTTTTTTTAAAAAAATAACAACAAAAAATAAATTTATTGGTTTTAGATATAACTAGCGACCCGCCCCGGCTTCGCACAGGTTTATTATACATTTAAACCTCTCTCTTGAATCACTATCTATTAAAAAAAAACCGCATCAAAATCCGTTGTGTAGTTTAAAGATATAAGCATACATGGGGACAGCGGGAAGCGACTTTGTTTTATACTAGATATGTAGTGATATACTCGTAGTGATGATAAAAGAAACAAACCGTATTACCAAAAAAAATAACGCACGCTTTAGACTTTGTTTAGTAGTACAACTTGCACGGTTAGACATTGGTCTAACCGCTTCCACAATAACAATTTTAAATCGTGTTTAAAGCTTTTGTGGTAGGGCGGTTCATAAACTGTTATAACTATGGAACAAAGAAATGTTTAATTTAAAAAAAGTTTTATTACAAATACACCTACTTAACAAGTAAATACGTACAAACAAAACTAAACCTTATTCAATATCAAAATTGGCTCCATTCTTCCATTTTCTAAGAGAGAGGGAAGTACTCCATCTTCCCTTCCACTTTATCGAAGGGGTAGTTGGTATATTCCTGATAGAAAATAGGTCTTAAAGTTTTGAACCCAATGTCGAATTTCACAATCTACGATTGCTTTATTGAAATTTGAAAGCTACTGGATTTTAGCTTATTAAAAGGCTTAAAAAAAAGAGTTTCCCCATTCGGATGTATGTTTTTCTGTTTATTTTTTACACTGATGGGATTTTGATTCATTAAATTAGGTAAGTATATTTTTATTGAATCTTTACTTGTTAAATTACGAAACCGAAAATGTGTTTCTTGGTTTATTACTATTTCACGTAGCAGCAGAGCTACGGATTGATTTTGGCATAAATGTATCATTATAAGACGGAAAGTGACTTAAGCTACTTTTTATCCTGGAAAAATCTCACAAAAACCAAAGTATCACACAGGCAAAGCCACAGCCAAAAACTAGGGTATAAAAGAAATGTTTAATTTAAAAAATTCTTTATTACAAAAATACCTACTTAACAAATAAATACGTACAAACAAAACTAAACCTTATTCAATATCAAAATTGGCTCCGTTCTTCCACTTCCTAAGTGAGAGGGGTACTTCCATCTTTCCTTCCACCTTGTCGAAGGGGTAGTTGGTATATTCCTGATAGAAAATAGGCCTTAATGTCCTGTATCCAATGTCGAATTTCGCTATTTCGTCTACGTCAGCCTTTTCAAGGTGGAAGTCGAAAATACTGGCGTTTTCGAGGACTCTCGCTTTGGTAACCGTTTTGGGGATGATGACCAGGCCTCGTTGGTACTGTGGACAAAGCATATCAAATATATAACTGTTTTTATCACAAAAACTTAAATTAATAAAACCTACTTCGTTCAAATTCATGCCAAAAACAGCGAGTATAAGTAGCTATTTTGCTATTCAATATCTGTAGGCACTGCAATTTTCGTAAAGAAGATATTGCAAATATGCATAGAAATTGGGCCACTAAAGGGTACAGTAAGTATTTCATATTTTGCTTTGTTTCTTTCGGAAAATGATTTTCCCGTAAGTTTTTACAATAACAGTGTCCATTAAAAGTAATTTCGTGAATTCAGGTATTAAGGTACATGTGACCAAAATGACAGTAATTCAATGACTGAACAAAAATCAAATTGGAAAATGTGAAATTACTCATAAATTAAGCATTTTGATGCGGTTGTTTTACTCTGCGCATTTATTTATCGTAGTTTAACGGATTTTTTGAGCTACTGTACCTAGTCTGAGCCCATTTTGCAAAATCTCCTTTTCTGGAATTGCTTCGAAATTATGCTGTGGAAACGTTTGGCACTAGGTGATCAATTTTTTACAACTTTGGGTCCCCTTTTCCTTTCTAAAGATCTCGCAGCGTCAACGTACCTATCAGTCATAGTATAGTGTCCCATACTCGCTTTCTTGACGTATCAAGACGAAGTACTTAGTCCATAGAGCATTTCTCATGCAGGGCAAGGTTAAAGCACAAGACTGGGGAAGGTCACTCATGAGGTGAACCAATCAGACCAAGTCTGCTATGAATCCGTGCATGAGAAATGAAATATTTATTCCACTACAGATCCACATGTCATTTACTAATATTATGTACTAACGACCCGCCCCGGCTTCGCACAAGTGTATTATACATATAAACGTTCCTCTTGAAGAAACTCTATCTATTAAAAAAAACCGCATCAAAATCCGTTGTGTAGTTTTAAAGATATAAGCATACATGGGGAAGCGACTTTGTTTTATAATATATTAGCGACCCGCCCCGGCTTCGCATAGGACGATAGGACTTCAGCCATAGGACGTCCACTGCTGGACATAGGCCTCCCCTAAAGATCTTCAATAAGACCGGTTGGTAGCGGCTCGCATCCAGCGCGATCCTGCGGTCTTAATGAGGTCGTCCGTCCACCTTGTAGGTGGACGTCCTACGCTGCGCTTGCCGGTACGTGGTCTCCACTCGAGGACTTTTCGACCCCATCGGTCATCAGTCCTCCGCGCTATGTGCCCTGCCCATTGCCACTTCAACCTGCCAATCCGCTGTAGGTATTATTGACCTATTGGATCTGAGCGATCACCCTTTTTTAGATACCAGGAGACCATGAGCCAGGGGAGTAACGCCACAAAGAGCTAGCGTGAGAGTATAAAAGAAAGCTTAGCCCCTTTTTGTTCTGTTTTGCGGTTTTCTCTTTGCCTCCCGCTCGCTCTTATGACGCGGGTAACTGGCGGGAGCAGTAGAAAAGCAGAAGAAGAGCAGGTATTAAGGAATTCTTACCAGGTATCTGAAAGTGACTCGCGTGACAGTCTTTTTTTTTTTTTTTTTTTTTTATTCTGAATAGGTTTGCGTTTGACCACATACTGCCTGTTGTTAAGCAGATATGCGGTCTAGGTTGTAGCACGCTTACCTAGAAGATACCTATTTACTCGGGATTTGAAGACGCCCACATTGTACTTTAGCGGGAAGACAGACCCAGGCAAAGCGTTCCACATTCTGGCTGTTCGTATGAGGAATGAGGATTCGAAACGCTTGGTTCTAATGCGCGGAATGTCCACCATAAAAGGGTGGCGCTTTGGTCGCGTCTGTCTAGCCGTACGATAGAAGAAAGGGGCAGGTGGGACCAGATTGTGCAACTCCTGGGCGCACTCTCCGAAGTGGATCCGGTAAAAGGCCGATAAACACGCTACCTTACGTCGATGCTCGAGACTTTGCAGCTGCGACATAGTCAGAGTGTCGTTGTCGATCAGCCTCTTGGCTCGCCTCTCAATCGACTCCAGAGCCTCCAGTTGATATTTGGCGGAGCCATCCCAAAGGTGAGAGCAGTATTCCATGCACGACCTGACTTGAGCTTTATACAGACTAAGCAGTTGCTCAGGTGTGAAATACCGTCTCACCTTAGAGAGAACACCAAGTTTTTTGGAAGCTAATTGGGCCTTTGACTCTATGTAAGAGCCAAAGTTAAGAGTCGATGAGAGTGAAACGCCTAATAGTTCCAAGCTGTCAGTTACCGGAACGGAGACACCACGGAAAGCGGGAGACAATTGGAAGGGTCTCTTTTTAGCCGAAAACAGACAGGCTTGAGTCTTCGTGGCATTAAACTTGACCAGGTTAGCATCACCCCAGTCAGAAACCGCCTCCAGACTCAAGTTGAGCCGCTCGACCAAAGCCTCTCTGTGAGACTCGATCTGTGGCCCGCTGGTTCTCGCATCGGATGTGTAGCTCTCCACGACTGTACTGTCGTCTGCGTACCCAAAGATTCCGGGCTTTAGCAGATCGTTGATATGCAGTAGGAAGAGGGTCGCAGAGAGCACTGACCCCTGAGGAACCCCGGCATTGATAGCCATATGATCTGACGAGCAGCCATCTACGACCACTCGTATCGACCGATTCCTCAAGAAATCTGATATCCATGCGCAGAAATCAGCAGGCAGGCCAAAAGATGGAAGCTTGCCAATTAGGCTCTCATGCCAGACCCTGTCAAAAGCTTTGGAGATGTCCAAGGAGACAGCCAGCGCCTCCCCGTGCTTTTCGATGACCTCACTCCAGATGTGTGTGGCGTACGCCAGAAGGTCCCCAGTAGACCGGTTTCGGCGAAAGCCGTACTGATGGTCACTGAGTAGGTCATTCGCTTCCAGGTACGCCAGGAGCCTGTTGTTAAGGACACGTTCCATACTCTTGCAAAGTATGGACGTGATCGAAATCGGTCTGTAATTGGCAGGGTCGGCACGGCTACCTTTTTTGGGTACAGGCTGCACGTTAGCAAGCTTCCAAGATTTGGGCACTTGACCTGTCTTCAGAGATAGGCGAAAGAGGCGAGTCAGCACAGGCGACAACTCAGGCGCACAAGTCCTCAATACAATGGCCGGAATACCATCAGGGCCACTGGCCTTGTTCACATCAAGACTGCGGAGAACCTTGAGAACCTCCTTTTGCCGGATATGTATATCACTCATTACAGAGCCACAATTTGGCAAAGTTGGAGGTCTCGCACTACCGGGGTCCAGACGCGAAGACTCAGCAAATTGAGATGCAAATAAATTTGCTTTCTCAACCGCGGTATGGGCCAGCGAACCATTGGGTTTCAGCAACGGAGGCAGTGAGGGGCGGCAGAAGTTCGCTTCAACCGATTTAGCTAGGGACCAGAATGCCTTACTACCCGCAGGGTAAGAAGCAAGCTTATTGCCTATTCGACTAATGTGATCAAAGCGAGCCCTCCGCATAACCTTTTTACAGGACTTAGCAGCCCTATTGTATGCCTTCTTCCTCAGACGAATGTCCCTCGACTTACGGTTTCGAGCATCGGCCCAAGCCAGGTATGCCTGATGCTTTTGCGCTTCGGCGCGTCCACATTCAGGTCCAAACCAGGGCCGAGCTTTGCTAGACAGAGGCACGTCCGAAAATGGGATGAAGTATTCCATGGCGGTACGAAGCACATCTGTCACGGCATCCGCGCACGTAGAAGGATCATCGGAAGAGAAGCAAACAGACTGCCAAGGGTAAGATGCAAAGAAACACCGCATCTCATCCCAATCCGCTAACTTGTACCGCCACACTCGCCGTGACCCTTTGGGGCTGGGGTCTGATGGGGAGTAGACGGATACAGATTTCACCAGACAGTGGTCAGATGAACCTAACGGTGAGGAAATCGCCACTGAATAACGGTCTGGATCGGTGGTTAGCAGAAGGTCCAAGCAGTAGGCTGTGTGCGAGTCAACGTCAGGTACCCGTGTGGCGCCTTGAACCAGCTGGGTAAGATCTAGTGTCAAGGCAAGCTTGCGCGTCTCAAGCCCAGCATGGTTAGTGTCTAGGTATGGGTGTAGCCACTCCTTGTGGTGGCCATTAAAGTCCCCCAGGATCACTAATTGGGCTGAAGGGTAGCTGAGTTGAGCAGCATCCGCCGCCTCACTGAGGTATTCAGTGAGTCTGGTTGTCTCCTGGTCCCCGCTATGTGATCGGTATACACAAGCGTAGATAATTTTCTCTAGGCCAGTGTCCGCCAAAGCCCAGAGCACTGAGAAAGAAGGGTCTTCAAACCTACGAAGGCGCAGAAAGCAAATGTCATCCCGGGCGTACACGCATACACCCGCACGTGGTTTGAAACGGTGCTCCAGGGAATACCCTGGGTAGGAAAGATACGACACGTCGGATGGACCAGCAATCTGCGTCTCCGTGAGAAACAATAGGTGGGGTCGATCTGTCTCAAGATGATGATGGACAGGTGTGAGATTGGAGTGCAGGCCCCGAATATTGCACAGGTGCACTTTAAGTGAGAGGGAGTGCTGCCGCTGTGTACACGTTCTTTTGCTTCTACTGTTTCTCATGGTTATTTGCGGAGTAAAGTAGGTAGAAAGTCGGTAGTGGAACGAGACGTCACTCTGCAGATCCAGTGGTACAACGCACAAACCACACACATCTATGGTAGACTAGCCTGGAGACCGCGGGGACGCCCGAGCCCCCCCAAGGATGTCCATCGGGCCCTCTCGTCCGGTCGCCAACCGGCACGATGGCGCATCCCTGGGATTTTTCGACAGATGGCGGGGCAGCCTTTCATGAGTGGCTAGCTCACTACTTGGGCCCCCTACTATCTGCGGTCGGCCAGCGACAAACCGTGCCTCGGATCCCGCTGCCCTCCACGACTAGTCGGCCGATGCGGCAATCGATGTGTGCACCGTAATCGATCCACCAGAGGACGATACTGTTCCGACCCGACTTTCAGATTGGCGTCACCAGACTTCGCGCCGGAACACGAGCTCAAGAGAGTCGTTTGGCGGCGCGGCTTAGTCTGGTGGGTGGTCTCTCGCCACGGCTATAGCCTACCACCAGTATGGTTGCTGCCTGGTTAGCACCACCCAGGACCACGTGTGGGGGACAAAAAATTAAAAGGGTTCCTACCCACGGACGAAGGCAGCTCGGTCCCAATCTATCCGTATTTCTTAGCGATGGCGACCAGGGTGGGGTTGTTCAGTTTTGGATCCAAAGTATTGGGTGCAACACGGTTGGGTACATTACTACTAGATTACTTTTTTATAGTATCCAGTTTCCATTTGAGAATTTAATTAGCTACCCTATAAGCTGGGTAGGTACCTACCTAATCCCGAGAATTTTTGACGGTCACTGATTTGCTGGCGCTTATCCTATGTTTTAACTACTCGTTTCGTCACCTTGGATAGACAGATAACTGCTATTGATCCATAATAATTAGTCGGATCTGAGCGATCACATTTTCTAGATACCTCAGGAGAACATGAGTCACAGACAAGGTTCTACAATAGGAAGAGCTTTAGGATTTCTTACCAGGTATCTGAAAGTAACTTGCGTGACAGTCTTTCCGTATTTCTTAGCGATGGCCACCAGGGTGGGGTTGTTCAGTTTGGGCTCCGGAGTGTTGGGTGCAGCTCGGTTGGGGATCATGGTGCCCAGAGGAGAGTATGCTACTACCAGGATGCCTTGCGACTTGCAGTAGTCGACCAGTTCTGTCTGACCCAGGTTTAGGTTGATCTGGAAAGAACAAGATAAGAATAATAATAGCTATACAGTCTATGAACTTGGGGAAAATCGTTGCGTCGCTGCAAATATAGAGGCGAGTGGTGGAGTATTTTTATTTAAGTATACATTGCCTTAACACGTTCCCTGTGTATGACCCATCGGTGGTGCATATTGAAGTTCTGATCGTACGTGCATGACACACATATGGGGCAAGAGCCCTTGCAAGTTTAAAGGCTCGTAAAAATGTACACGTATGAGTTTATCCACTTTTATCCGCATACACGTGTAGCCAATAAACTAAAATTTAAATTGACAAGAAAACCGGTGGACTTTTCATTTAGGGTTGCCAGTATCCTACCATCAAAAGTGAAAGTATTATGGGTAAATATAAAATAAAAATGCATTATATATTATTTATTTATTCTTAGTATTATTTAATGAACAAGGTTATAACAATTGAGGCAAAAAGCTTTTCGGCACTTCAAGCACTCCATGTCCGTTTTTTTAGACTTACGGGCTGCTTCAACTGGTATTTGGCCTTCTTCTACCAACATTTTGTAGCAGCCAGTGCAACGTTTTCTCTGTATTTTTTTTGGGTCGCGCCTCGGGATTTTTGTGAGGGAGTGGCTGAGCCTAGAAGGCGGCTCGTTTAGGCTGGATCTTGAACGTGGTGTATGCGGACTGCTTACAGAGCCAGAAGGAACAGGGACTTGAAATTTCAGGAGAAGTTTAATTATTATTTCGTGACCTCGTAGCACAGTCAATTTATTCCGAGGGTGCAGGTCGTTGTTTATCAATATTGCGTTTATCACACAAATCGACATCAGATCACCAGCTATTTTTTTATACCAAAAACAAGTTTTGCGCACAGGTGAATTGTAACTCGCGAGCTGATCAGCTATGTCAATTCCCTTTTTGCCACGATTGTACTCCAACACTATATTCGGTTTCAATATTGGTCTGAATCCAGTAGACATTTGCATCCCATGATCATGACATGTTGACATAACCAGAACATCTCGTTGGTCCTTCCATTTCAACACAGTGAGGAAAGAGTTTTGCTTTGCAGCAATTTCACCTTTTTTTAGAACTGCATTAACCACGTCTGGGGGAAGATGGCGTCTGTTTTTTCGTACTGTCCCGCAAAAATCTGTTCCGTGTTCTTTCAGATATCTGGCCAAATGGACGCTGGTGTTATAGTTGTCAGTTACCAATAATCTGCCCTCATTCAAAACCTCTCGGGCCAATGTAACAACCACTGAGCCTGGTTTATCAAGACCTTCGATTGCTCTATCTTCCCCTGAATAAACCTTGTAGCTCCATGTGTAGCCTGTATCTGTGCATAATTTATAAATTTTCATGCCATATTTACTGCTCTTTTGGGGATTGTATGTACGGATATTCAACTTTCCTCGAAACCCGACCATCGATTCATCAACAGCAACAGTATTTCCTGGAGTAAAAACTTTTCTAGAGTTTTCTATGACTTTATCTATGAGGGGTTGAATTTTGTAGAGTCGTCCATTCCGGTCAGCAGTGTTGTCTGTAAAATGCCAACACCTTAGGATGAGACAAAATCTGTCGTAGGACATCGAAATCTCGTGCAGAAGTGGATGAAAGTACAATTCGTCTTTCTTCCAGTAACATTCGGTTGTGGGGTAATCAACAAGTCCCGTAAACAAGTAAACACCGATAAACTTCAGCATTTCTTCTGCAGTAACATCTTTCCATCGTTTTATGCGAGAATTCGGTTTTAGTACAGGAAGTGCTTGCAACTGTGCGGCGTAAATGTTTGTTTGAGTAACCATCAATAGAATCATGTCTATATCTAAAATGGATCTAAATATGCTCCATAGGTCTGTATCGTCCGTAAAAATCATATTTTGCAGCTTTCCTTGGTCATAGCCTGTAAAAATCTCCCGTTCCAAAGGCCTTATTTGAGAACTCCATGCAGAATTATTGGTTAGTAGGGGTGTTCGCAAATTATTAGTTATAGGACTATGCGTTTGAGTGCGATCAGGCAATGGCGTGCTAGGCTGTTCAAAAGAAGCTTCCTCAACCCTCGGCAAATCATTTTGCAATGGCAACACAGCAGCTGGCTCATCATCAAATAACGGCGGCAAAATTCGATCAGGCGAGGACGTGCTCGGTTGTTGCAAAGTCACAGAAGCTGGAGCAGGCAGTGAGAGAGGCAATGCCTCAGTATCGTTCATATATCCTCTGATATCCTCCACCGTTTCAAAATTTTCACACTCACCATACTCTGAATCTTCCAGTACTTCCATCAGATTTTCTTCACCATCACTAACTTCTAAAATCGCCCGTAGGTCCTCATCCGAGAGATATTTTGGTGCTCTCCGTCGATTCATGATGCAAAATTATTGAGCAAAGAGAATAAAACCACTACGTGTTATTCAAAGGTGTTATTGAGTAGGTAACTATCGTATCAGCAGTAACGCGAGACAAGCAGAAAATGGTGATGTGATGACTTGACCGTCACCTTGACTTTAGAAATTTGACACTGATATTGAAAAACAAAGTAGACACTGGCAGTAGACAGATTCAATTTTTTTTCCTGTCAAACGCGTATGACGTTTATGTGGGACATGGCGACAAGAGCTCATAAGTGCATGACCCACGGATGAATCATGGAGTAAAGAGCTCATACGTGCATGACCCACGGATGAGTCATGGAGTAAAGAGCTCATACGTGCATGACCCACGGATGGCTCATTTACAAATATTGTTTTTTTTAATAAAGGGGGGCAAAAAAATTAAAAATAATGTTTTGTCACAGTCATTTATATGCTACCCTAATATAATATCCACATAAAGCATTTGCACGTAGGTGGTAGACTCCATAATCTTGGCTGCACAGGGAACGTGTTAAAATAAGCCCGATTACAGAGGCAGCATCGTAATTATATTAGCTAAATAGCATAGTTCTGTTTCTTTTTCGCTTTAGGCATTCGATAGAGAGAACGCTTTTTACGTTGCTATTAAATTTACGCCGGCGCCTCTGTAATCGGGCTTAATGTCTAGTTACAATCATAATTATGAAAATGTAAAGTTATACACGTTTTAACCCTGTTTATAGGGTGTTACAACTGGTACATTACAAGTTAGATACTAAAATATAAATATATATTATAATAGTTTTGGAGATCGTTCTTAAATCAGGTACAGATAGATAATTATTACTATAGTAATGGGCAGCTTGAAGCTAATTTCACAAACGCGATTTTGACTCGATATTTCTTGACACAAACGTAATCCCTGACTTTAAACAATTGAGACGAAACGATTAAGCCAAATTAAACCTTATAAAACTGATATACATAGTAGAAAGTAGATTGCTTTTTGCTAGTAAATATTTACCAGGCTTTAATAATTTTATAGCACTCATAGCGCAGTTCGACTAGGTGTTTCGATCGCCGAAGTTACGTTCTACAGGGTCAGTCTTCAGATGGGTGACCGCGGGTGTCATTTTCAACTGAACGCTACCGTTGCTCGGATAGCACGTTAAATTGTAGGCTAGGTCGTTTTAACCGTTTAGCCATGTCAGACGCTTTCAGGCGGCTTTAAAACTCTGACACCGGCTAGCCACCCAGCCTATACGAACTTACTTTATTTTATAAGTTGTACCTATGAGTTCAAGTAGGTAGAAGGTAGGTAGGTAGTAGGTAGATACATAATTCGGTCTTAAGTAATGGTATGAAGTAGACATCATGCACAGACATCAGTCGCAGTGTATACTAAACGTAAGCTTGTAAGAAGTCCAACTACTAGGTGAACAGATGACCACAGGATGGAGGGAGATGATCTTTATGATTACAGGATCACGCTGAATCCCAGCCGCTTCTAACGGGCCATATTGGCCCTACATTTAAAAGTCCTACGGCTAAGCCGTGGTGGTCTAGCGGTAATGACATCTAATCCGCCTTAAAATCGTATGAAGGCGTGGGTTCGATTCCCGGTACCATATCAATGAGTTCCTTGGAATTTACGTACGGAATTTTACACCACTGGCTTTTTGGTGAAGGGAAACAACGTAAAGCAATCTGCATACGTCAGTGGAAGACATTCGATGGAGTAAGAATCCACAAACCCGCACTGGACCAGCGTGATGGATATGGCCCAATCTCCCTTCGTGGGTAGGCCTTCGTCCTGCAGTGGACTATTAAAAAGACAGTACAGTACGGCTAAGAAAAAGATGAGAGTAGTAACTTACCTCAATTTGATTGACAGCGGGCTTGACTTTGCAATTGGCAAGTAATCTTTTGAGCTGATCGATGTTGAGGTTGGAGACTCCGATGCCCTTGGTCAGGCCCTTGGCCAGGACAGCCTCGAAACCGCGCCATGTGTCGATGTAGTCGATCTTCTCGTCCACGCCTTCTTCCTGGAATCACAAACAATTTTAGTAGTTTTTAATTTGGGATGGTGCTGATCTGTCATGGGTATAGGTATACTTAAGTGACGCTTAACGAGTGGAGACGCTTAACTGGTAGCGTAGGACGTCCAACCACAAGGTGGACAGATGACCTCATTATGACCGCAGGATCGCGCTGGATGCAAGCAGTTACGAACCGGTCTTATTGGAGATCTTTAGGGGAGGTTTGTCCAGCAGTGGACGTCCTATGGCTGAAACGAAGTGACGCTTTACTAAAAAGTAATAAGTTCGTATAGGTCGGGTGGCTAGCCCTGGTGTCAGAGTTTTTAGGCCGCCTGATGGACTCTTACTTGAATAAATGGTTAAAACAACCGGGACCTACAATTTAACGTGTCATCCGAGCCACGGTAGCGCTCAGTTGGAAAATGCCACTCGCGGTCACCCATCCAAATACTGACCGAGCGGAACGTTGCTTAGTTTCGGTGATCGCTTACAAACACCTATTCAAATTCTGACATTAATACTTGACTATAATTGATTTTTTTTGACATCTTATAATTCAGTAATTTTTTAAATTTTGTTTATTGTTTTTGAAATTGTACATTCTCTTCTTAAATTTAATTGTGCGACATTTGTGCGCCACGGTGGGCAAAAACATGCGTTCGCTATTATATTTAGACCTGTTTACGATTTTGTATGTTGTACTGTTGTACACGATTATCATGTTTTGACAAATAAATGATCTTGAATCTTGAATCAAACTACGTTACGAGCGCTACGCTTTACTGATGTAAAGCGACATGGAACTCCATGGAGTCCATCCCCACCCCCATAGAAATCCATGGGGGTGGGGAGACATAATACGTTGTAGATGATGTTATTGCTTACCGAGACTGACATGGGCCAGTGGAGGAGCACCATATCCACGTAGTCCAGTTTAAGCCGCCTCAGCGAGCCTCGGAGAGACACCTCCACGTCGTCTGGTCGGTGGAACTGTTGCCACACCTGAAAAACAGCCAACCATGAATTGATGCTTGTCATATGCCACATTACCAAATACCACAAACACATTGATATTAATTTACAGATTTCTACATTTCGGTGAAGGTCATTATCGCGGGAAACTGTCTAGGGAAAGTATCCATTTACGTGACCCGCTCAGGGGAGTTCTTGGGTCTCTTCACAATATTCGCTCGCAAGATTACTCTCTAAGTATTTTTTTTTTGATTTTTCATACCACGTGTAGGGTCTACTTTCCTGGTCAAAGCTGAATGTAGGTGTAGCAGAATGACGTAAAGAGTACGCTGACTAACATTTTTGGTTTTTGTAGTTTGAATAATCGAAAACAGAAAACAATCAGAATCGGTATAATTATGTCGAGCAAGGATGTTGTACGAGTATGTTTATGTAATACACCCACGAGGTCGAGAGTGGAATATGCACTGTTGATAAAACCTATCTACATAGGTACAGAAATATTAACTCCCATTTATTACCCCCAACGTTTCAACGCGGCCGCTGGTTTGAAGTTTGTATGAAGCTCGTTTGCCTTTGAATTTAAGTGATTTAAAGCTGATAAGATTCCCTTGGTGGTAACAAGGATGCCTTCCCTCTTGATGATTCCTTTGCTAATCTTGTAATTCATTATGGTGCCAAACCTCATTTTCGAAGCGGTACACAAGCGTGATACCATTTAATTAAACCTGCACCTTCAAATCGTAAATCTATATACAAATATAACTCCCGTAAAGGGTATCAACGAGGGTTCGAAGTTTGTATGAAGCTCCTAGAAGTTTGTATGAAGACACAGGATTAGTAAGGTTACCTTGGTAGTAACAAAGATGTCTTCCCTCTTGATGACTCCTTTGTTGATCTTGTCATTCACTATGGTGCCAACCTCAGGCTCGACGCGGTACACGTGCGCGGTGTCAACATGGCGGTAGCCGATGTCGATGGCGTAGGAGAGAGCTTCTACCATACGGGGGAGGTCGGTGGCGTCGAATTCGAACTGAAAATGAGATAAAATTTCATAAATAAATATAAAAGTTACTTATTTGTGTCTACCGTCAGTTACCTACATGATTTAGTGAAATTATTTTAATTGTGCTTAAAGTAAGTTTAGTGACATTATTTTATAGAGGTATTATTCAAATTCATGATCATTTTATTCATAAGTTTCAGTTACATACAAGGTGGTTCATTTTTAATGTGCTTATGCCAAAACTTGCCCTTTCAGACATACGAATACATTTTGAAATTATCAGATTTAAATCAAAATACAATGAATATTATGTAGTGTATTATTAGTATATTATTTTAGTGTTTTGCAGTAATAAAGTATAAGTTATATTTGACAGCGTACTTGCTTAATTAAATAAAAAAACGAAAACAACTGAGGACGTTTTGACTCCTCTGTTAAATCGAAAGATATCATAGTGGATATTTATTTTTAAAAGTTGTTTTACATAAAATGATCTTAAATGCCTGTATATCACTACATAGTATAAAACAAAGTCGCTTCTCTGTCAGTCTGTCCCTATGTATGATTATATCTTTAAAACTACGCAACTGATTTTGATGCAGTTTTTTTAATAGATAGAGTGATTCAAGAGGATGGTTTATATGTATAATACACCTGTGCGAAGCCGGGGCGGGTTGCTATTGTAAAGTAGGTATCATTATTCTACTTCATATTATGGTAGAAGCTGGTGGTTTAATGTTACTCGTAAGATTGATAGCTGCGACGTTTTCGGGTCATAGAATTTAGAATTAGAATTAGGATCGTTTATTGATGTATTGAGTTTAATACTAAAATTATATATACAACAGTTTGTACAATAATATAAATTACCGCAAAATATATCTCGTCATTTCACAATACATAATCGCAAAATTAAATTTAAACAAAATTAAACAAGGATTAAAATAAATAGCTATCTACTTCAACAATTAAATTAAATGTTGTAGAGAGGCAATTGAATACAAAATGAAATAATGTCAGAAAAAAATAAAATATCAATGTACAATGTAAATATCATAGATCATAGAATTAGGTCAATAAAAATGTCATGGATTTTCGTCAATACATACACAATTACGAAATTAAACTTAAAAAATGATTAAAGTACAACAAAATCATAAAATATAAATAACTACCTGCTTCAATAACAGGAATTAAAGGCTGTAAAGGGCATAGAAAAAGTCAAAATCAAATTATATGTTGCAATAAATGATTTGACTTTGACTTAGAAAAGGGCAAGCTTTACTTACCGAGAAAGGTTCTGAGGGGTCCTTCTTCACGGCTTTCTCGCTGACGCCCAGCCACGTGCCGTAGCCCACTGCTGGGATCTCCCGCCCATTGTTCAGCTTGAAGGTTGGGACGTTCACCTGGAACAGACAGTAAACATTATTTTTCACCAAAAATGGTATAACCGACCTAAACTCACCGTGTACATAATTTGAGCAGTTCTCACTTCGTACGGATCGATTTATCGTCGACGTATTTCCGGATTACTTACTGTTGAATTTGTTGAATTTTCAAAAACGACTCATCCGATTTCGATACAAAAAAAATGGGACCATTTTTAAAGTAGGTATAAATGCCAAACAAAAATAAAAGAAAATTCTTTTGTAGTTAGCGGAACAAAGATACAAATAATTATTTTTCGCAAAAAATGGCAAAATCACCGTCCATCGTGTACAAAGGAGATATTGCAAAAATATATAGAAATTGGGCCACCACAGGGTACAGTATTTCATAATTTGCTTCGTTTCTTTCGGATAATTACTTTCCCGTTATTTTTTACAATAACAGTGTCCATTAAAAGTAATTTCAGGTATTCGGATTAAAAATTACATTGACATTGTTTAAAAATAAGGCAGCCATACTCTTCTTTTTTTATATTTTGGTGTCGCATGGTTTATGCATTTGCTAGTGTTATCTATAAGTATTGAACCTTTTTTTTTTGTATTTTATCAAAATAGTTACAGTCTAAGTCACGTCGTAGTCCGAAAAAGTCGCGGTCAAGTTAGACCTTAGTAAAGCATCGGCAAACTAATTTTCACTGATAGAAACATATTTCACAAAATAATAAAATGCGGCGACATGATTTTTCCCCGTTCCCGCCAAAAACGTATGGCCGGGTGGCCATACTCGACTTGAAACATTAATAAAATGTCACAAATAACAAAAGTAGGCTAAAGGCCTGTTTAAAAGCGATTTCTAAATTATCCTTGATTCTTATAACAACGAAAAGAACGCGTTTCATTGCAATTCGTTGGATGATTTTTTATTGTTAACTATTACAGGATTAAAACACCTCGTAGTCAAAATATTTTATTCAGCATTCTCCGATCTTAGAAATATATGGTTACAAACATTTTTTTATTCTTCGCTCCATTTTCACATCATTGATCCTCCTTAGTTTCTTTCCCGCCAAAAAGCAAGTATTCATCCTTCATTCTCCTTTTTTTTTTAATATGTAAGTATATAGATCTAACTTGTCCCGTGAGTTTGATTACTAAAGAGGTTTCTATGTGCTACGTGATCTTCATACACCATAATAAGAATACAGCAATGTGAATGCGGGGCAAGTTACTTCGAAATAATTCACAGTTGTTTAGATCCATTTATACAGAAATATGATATAATTTAATACTTTTAAGAGAATATAAACAACATTACACTCATCACACTATTAATGATGGTTTTACAAAATTAATAAAACGACAAAATGTTCTTGATTATTTACGATAAAAAGGAAAATAAAAACAAACCTCTTACACGTTTGCCTTCGACTTTCTTGGTGACCCGCGACTTCACCAAGTAACAACTTAATCCTCCTCAGGGCCAGCGCAGTGGATATGACTCGTAGGCCTAGCCTATGTTCAGCAGTATACTTTTAAAAATTACAGATACATGAAAGGTAGATACATACTTACATATACCGTGTGTCTCTCAGAGATCTAATAATACTGAAACCACTTATATGTAGTACCTACGTTATTAAGAACAACTGAAGATTGCTGTTGGTCCCATAATAAAAAAATAAACGAAATAAATAAAACAAAAGAAACGTATAAAGTCTTGACCGAAGTAAAAAGTACAAACGTATCAATTTGATGTATCATTAACGTCTGAGAAGTTTTGCTAACAAAACTAAACTCTTCAGTGCATTTTTTACATGTAGGCTATTAATTCTATGTAGATTATATAAAAAAGGTTATATGTGACCAAAATGGCAGTAATTCAATAACTGAGCAAAAATCAAATTGGAAAATGTGAAATTACTCATAAATTAAGCATTTAATGCGGTTGTTTTACTCTGCGCATTTATTTATCATAGTTTTTCGGATTTTTTGAGCTACTGTACCTAGTCTTAGCCCTTTTTGCAATTTCACCTTTCGAATATTTCGCTCTAATTGTTTACATTAATTTTGATTTTTGAAAAACGGCTCAACTAATTTCTGTAAAATTTAAATGGGACCTTTTTTTTTTTTTACGGGCAAAAGTGCCTTTATTAACTACAACAAAACTACACTACTATTACACAAAAAGCATTGGATCACCCTCAGACCTTTGAAGGTCTAAAGATAATCCAAATGCTCAAGCCCACTGCCAGTTGGCAGCGTGCCCAGCATGCTGGCTGCATTGCCACGCTGAATGGCAATGCTTATGCGTTGAGCCAAATAAACACCAGCATTTTGGTCACGCGTCGCGTCCACCAGACGCCCAGAAAGACTTTTGAAAATGATATGAGCTCCCGGCCCCCACGGACCCAATGTCTCAACTCCAAATGGCTCAAATATGTAACCACTACCGAGGTTAGCATATTTGCGCCGCTTGTGCTGCTCCGCCGAATTGGCCGCAGCTCCAGCCCTACTCTGAGTCTCAGAAAGATGTGACGGTGCCAAAGTATCGACACAAGTTGCGTCCCAAACTAAGGGCCGTCCACACTTCCATGGGACCAGCGTCATGCCGTCAGGCCTTTTGCCATCACCACGCGCGAGCCCACTCGGTTCGAGTACGGCTGCGATATTGGCGGTGGCAAAAGCCCTGCGAATGACATCGTTAAGGCTGGCGTGGCGACCAATCCGACCAGCGCTTCTTGAGCAAGAGAGACCGTGGTGACCGAGCTGGTCAACTGCAGTACCACACTGACAGCGATGGGCCTCACAACACCTTGCACTCAAGCGTAAGCTGACAGCTAGACGAAATGCAGTTGGGTCTAAAAGGTTACCAGTATTGAAAGAGGGCAAAGCTTGCAACCAAAGACCGGACTCCCATACAGAGACTGCAAGGATACGAGCGCGATCCGCGACGCTAGAACACGTATCTAGAAGAGATTTCCGTGCTAGTTCGCAGATCGGCCGATCCCACAGTCTCTGCGACGACAAAGTCTTTGGAAGCTCGGAATTTGGGCTAGCGACCCTCCAAGCATTCGTTGCCTCATTCAAATTAGCTACATCTACGCCGGAATGGCCTAAAGAAGGTGCGAGGATTTTTTCAACTAATTTATGTGTACTATGAATGGAGGACAAGAAAGCTGGTAAAGCAACACTTGAAATTTGGCGGACCCCTAGCCCTCCAAGCCTAACAGGCAAGGAGGCTTGTAACCACGCCCTTTCACTCATCTCAATATTCAAAACCGATACTAGGGTCTGCTTTACAACATCGTCTAAGCTCAAAAGGAGCTCATTGTGCTTCCACAATGGACTACAACGTAAAGCGTACATGAATTTTGGAATAAACAGACAACATCTTATAATGGTAAACGCCATGTGGGCGTTAATTTTGAGTAGCCTATCAGAGGAACTCAAAAAATTTTGAATTTTTTCTTGAACGAAAGGCGGAAAAGACTCATCTAGTATCGGCGAACCCAGAAGGCGAAGAGAACACTTGTCTACCGATTTGATATTAGGTGCCAAATCATTAAATTTGTTAATTACCAAATCTTTATCTGGACATGAGTCGCAAACGAAAAGTTCGCATTTCGAAAAATTTAGCTCCAAACCAATTTGACGAAACTCGTCAATAAGAATTTCCAAATCACGTAGGACTGTGTTCGCATCGCCACCCAAAGTCCCGTCATCCAGATACCAAACGTTGAGTTTTGAATGGAGACGTTGAACAATTGGATGAATGGCCAGGCTGAAAATGGCTGGTCCGAGAGGGTCACCTTGTTGACAGCCAACGGAAGATAGCAGAACATCATTTTTGTAAATTAATTTAGTGGGTTTGCCGTAGCATTGCCAAAGAAAATTGAAAAGATCAGGAATTTTTTCCTTGACCTGTACCAACAAGGCGTCTCGATTAACCGAATTGAAAGCATTTTTGACATCTACCTTGAGCAACACCTCTCCACAATTTTGACCGAGAAAAGTACGAAGGGAATGAACAGCAGCCTCACATCCACCCCGCGAACCAAAGCCAAGCTGTATTGGTTGAAAAAGGTTACTCAAAAGAGCAACCTTTTTTCTACAGCCGGCTTTGGCTGCGAGACGACGATATGTGGTGCCAACCGCAATAGGTCTGATGCCACCATCTTTTTTGACAAGTGCGCATAGGTTAGCGCCATACAAAACTTCGATGATGTCACCATTGACCCGCCCAGATAACATAAGATTAGCCAAAGCCGTTAATTCCTTCAAGAGAGACTCAGCCACCTCACCAGAGCTAAAAGATAGAAGATCTTTTAGATGTTGAGGTGAAAGACCATCTAGGCCTCCGGCTGAGCCGCTCCGAAAAGAAGAAACGGCCGCTGCAATCTCCTGTGCTGACACTTCAATGACAACGTCATCAGGGTGTGGTGGCTCAGGCAGGTGGAGACATGCTGCCGGCGGATGCTTGTCACGGAGTGACTGGACCGTATCGGGGGTGTGGGGGGCAATAGTGTCGCTGGAGAACAAGACACGTGCGGCGCCTTTGATATCGCCATCACTAATTTTGCTTTCTACTATTTTAATAGTAACCGAATCGTCAGTTTTTTTTAGAATTTGGTTTATTCTGCCTTGTTGGCGGAATAATACTTTCAAAATCTAAAGGGTTCTCTTCCAATGCGCTGTACTTCACGCAATTTTCCTTAACCCTAGTGGTAAGGGACTTTTTGTTTGTTGGGTCCGAATGTACGTAAAGCACAACGTAAGGAAAAATCAGCAGGTGTTCCTAGGCGTCTATTGAATTTTTAGAAATAACTTTTCGAATAGCAGCAGATAAACATTGGGCAACCGAAAAACGAGCACCACGCGGGATGCGTTTTAGAACAGGAAGAGAACTTTTGAGTGAGCTAAGAACCTCCCAAAGCGGTTTGGAAGGAGCAGCAGCGCTCACGGGACTTCTGCTGGCTCCATCGGAGCCTGCAGTAGGGGCAGAAAGTGTAATTTGGCTATTTTTATGGCACCGCGTACGGTGAATTTTGAGGCCTTTCTGGCCTTTAAAAAGCCGCACTTGGGAACACTCTAGGCACTGAATCATGTCCCCCTGCGACACATTAATGAATTGGGAAACTGCATTAGGCCCAGCCGGGGCGCAAAATGCCATGATTAACAAAATCAAAACTAAAATAAAATAAAAATAAACTTAAGTTCTCTAAGTGGAGACGTCAGGACTCCCCGGATGGCGTTGACATGGAAACAAGAAAACAACAATGAGCCGCGACTGTCAAAAACCTACTGAATATTAATATACAATAGAAAACAAATATTCGACTATCTCTAGCTCTACAAATATTACCTTGAAAGAAAATAAGAAAAAGGGGATAGATTGGAGTAGGTTTTGGCCCGCTAGAGTAGTATAATCTGAAAAAAAAGGGGCCGAGAAAAAATTCTGCCAACTTATTTTTTTTTTTTTTTTTTTTGGGACCACCTCGCGAGTATACCCTTTCGAACTAAAAAAATTTTCGATTTGGTTCACAATTGGCGGAATTATCGATGAACATACACAAAAAAAAACATACAGACGAACATAGAACCTCCTCCTTTTTGGAAGTCGGTTAACCCTTAATAAGGCGCGAGCCAGTAGGCTAGTTAGAGAAGAAGTTGAAATTGATTT
This sequence comes from Hypomecis atomaria, assembly GCA_964007245.1. NCBI lineage: Eukaryota > Metazoa > Arthropoda > Insecta > Lepidoptera > Geometridae > Hypomecis > Hypomecis atomaria. Next base: position 9,257,484 of record OZ023308.1, on the reverse strand, counting down.
AGGGTAAGTTGATACTCTAGAATATGAAAAATTAAAAAAAAGGGGGGGTTTTCATGGGGGGAGTACCTTTTTTTTGGGTGGGAAATAATATCCCTTTGCCCGATTAGGTTTACGCATTAGGTTTTTGGGTGGGAAATAATATCCCTTTGCCCGATTAGGTTTTGTACTTTTAGCCTCAGTTTCATTATTTCCATATACAAGCACTAGCCCGTGGCTTGGTTTGTATTTTTTGTAAAATTATAAAAAAATTAAGTAAACTAAAAAAAAGGGTCTTGTCATATTGTTACTTATATAAAAATTTTCTGTTTTGCCTTATTTTATGTAGACTCCTGAAATAAATTTGTAATAGTTTACAAATTTAAAAGTAATTCTAAATTGTTTTAATCTTCTAGTGAAGATTAAAACAATTTAGAATTACTTATAATAGTGTTTTATTTCGCTTATAAAACTAAGAAACTTATACTTACCTAAAGGAACATAAAGGAACATGAAGTCGGGTGCAGTAGCTAGTTAGCCATAAAAAAAATCATGACCTTATCGGGCAAGGGGAAATAATTTCCCACCTATAAATTTGCATTTTTTGAGGTTATGGTTTGTTACATTGCATTGGAAAACACATAAAACAGCTTCAGAATAGACCTTTTACCAGATATAGCAATCAAATTGTACTTACAGGATTTTTTGTAGAACAAAAACTCGTTTTTACTTCGGATCGTCACAAAAATCAACGCTCGTTTACTCGAAATTCTGCCACTGACACTTTGACATAAAAAAAATAAGTCAAGGGTTGCCATGAAGCAAAAAGTGTTGCCAGGAAAAGAAAAAAAAAAGTCCAAAAAATTTGTGGTGTCTTTCATTCGTTCACTGCAAATAATTTGTCGATAATATTTTACTTTAAAAATAAAACATAGTGGTGGGAAATAATTTCCCCTTGCCTTATTAAGGGTTAAAACTACTAGGTCTCTTACTTTGGGCCTTATTAAATAGCTCCAAATAGCTCAGTAAGCTAAGGAAAAGGCTGTTTGGAGTCTCTCTGCGAGATCGAATCAGAAATAAGGATATCCGTAGAAGAATGCAGGAATGCACGGATGCAAGCTGGTTCCAATCGCTATTATTATTGTGTATTTATATTTAATATTATTTATGCATATATGATTTATATTTATATTATTATATATCGTGTTAAGTATCTCCTATTTATACTCTTGTTTGTGATCTCGATCGCTGTCACCGATAAGGCCGCGCTTTATGGCATTAAAATGTAGGTATGCTCTATACATTTTGTTGTAATTATTAACACTCACAATAAAAATAAATACTCAAAAAGTAGTCGTTAGATACAGAGGCTGTCTTATTTATGATCTAATTATGAGGCCTATGTCCATCAGTATAATACGTCATACGGCTGAGCTGATGATGCCTGTAAACTAGTTTATTAACACCTAATTTAATTTACATTAATTTCATTCATGCACATAATATCGTAACGCTTCATAAACCAATTCAAATATTTAGGTATTTCGGGTTATCACGTCGAATGCCATTGCTGATAAGCTGTAGTTACCTACTTATCTTAAAATATCTCCGATAATAGTTGTACTTAAACGATTATATTAATACTTTTGTAGGTAAATATAAAAGTACTGATTTAAATAATATTATAATTCTGAGTAAAACTAGGCATGTTATCTTCAATCTTCAACTACAGCAAAACGCTTTCAAAATGTTTGCATAATCAAATCAAATATTTGCTAGGTATCAAGTAGTTTCCCGATCATAAGACCTCGCAATTATAAAATAGCATTTTTAACCAACTTCCAAAAAGGAGGAGGTTCTATGTTCGTGTGTAGGTATGTATTTTTTTTGTTTGTTTTTTTTTTGCATATGTTCATCGATAATTTGGCCAATTGTGAAACGAATCGAAAAAATCTTTTTTAGTTCAAAAGGGTATACTCCCGAGGTAGTTCCTTTTAAATTTTACAGAAATCGGCTCAGCCGTTTTTGAAAAAAACAACAATAATGTAAGCAATCCGAGCGAAATTTCCGAATTTTGTACACGATGAACATCGATAATTTCGCCAATTGTGAACCGAATCAAAAAATTATATTTTAGTTCGAAAGGGTATACTTTTTAATTTTACAGAAATCGGCTAAGCTGTTTTTGATAAATCAAGAATAATGTAAACAATTCGAGCGAAATATTCGAATTTTGTAAACGATGGAAGGCGGTTTTGCATTTTTTTGTGAAAAATAATTATCAAGTTAGATTAACAAGCCGTTTCCAACCGGGATTTATCGAAGATCTAGAGGGACTTTGAAGGAGACCTGAGGTCTTAAGAGTGCTATCACAAAAGTCTAGCGACACGATTCACCCCGCACTGATTTTTAGGGCGTAGGGGGATGCCGTTGTTTCAGTTTGTAAATAGATCCATTATTAACAAAAATAATACAACATTTTTTTAGGGCTCCGTGGTAAAACGAAGAACCCTTATAACTTCGTTGTGTCCGTCCATCTGTCCGTCTGTCCGTCCATCCGTCCTAATGTTACAATGGCTTATAACTTCCACATTTATAAAAAAATTGCATGAAATTTTGATAGATTATGTATGAATATTAATTTTTAATACTTAAAATTTTGAAAAAATAGTGTCGCCCTCTTTAATTTCTAAAATAAACACGTTGGAATCTTCTAACTTTCTATGGTTACAGACTATACTAAAAACTTTATCTGAAAATTATTTCGAGTTCTGTGGGATCTTAACTTTTTGATTATAAAGGAAAATTTAAATTTTAAAATTGCGCACAATCCAAAGGTCATTGACCTCACGAATATAATTCTTAGCATACGCGTGTCTCGACACGCACTTGACAACTTATTTTAAGTAACAAATTGACAAATATTTCATAACAAATTTTGACCTAACTTAGTAGGTATGTTGAGAAATTTTTGTGAATGAACTGAACATGAAATAACTTTTCATAATAATATCCCATACATGAGAACATTTTTTTTCTTAGTGATTCAATCAATAAATATCGTTAAAAAAAAGGTATTGATCGGATGCCATGTTGCCGATTTCTCTATGATAGCAGCCTTAATAAGGTAGTCAGTTCGGCTTGTGGTTCTTCTTCTTTTTTTCAGCCATAGGACGTCCACTGCTGGACATAGGCCTCCCCTAACGATCTCCTATAAAACCGGTTGGTAGCGGCTAGCATCCAGCGTGATCCTGCGGTCTTGATGAGGTCATCGGTCCACCTTGTGGGTGGACGTCCTACGCTGCGCTTGCCGGTACGTGGTCTCCACTCGAGAACTTTTCGATCCCATCGGTCATCAGTTCTCCGTGCTATGCGCCCTGCTCACAGCCATTTCAACTTGCCAATCCGCTGGGCTATGTCGGTAACTTTGGTTATGAATCAAATAAGGTAGCTGCTTACCTTTTCAGTCATTTTCTGTAGATATGGAGCAGCGGTATAACAGGTCACTAACACACTGACGGACACACTGACTAATAAAACAATCGAACTTGGCTTTTATTTACTATCGAACGAATTCACTTCTCATCGTTATGGATTAGTTACCTGTGTAGAAGGGACGGCGAGCGTAGACATTAGAAAAACACCTATCTTAAAGGTGTTTCTAGAAGAAGGATCTAAAAGAAGGGACAAAACCATGGCCGGATATATCATTTGGCCTTTTGGGCTTCAGCCTAGGGCCCCGGGGATTCCAACGGCCTCCCAGGCTAGGTCAAGTCAAAGTCAAAAATAGACGAAAATGAAAAAGAAAACTAATTTTAAATAATTAAAGAGATCGTAAGGTTTGCAGCCCTGCAAATCCTGCGATTAAATCAAATATTTTAGGGGTTTATAAATCAAATACTTAAGTCTTATTTTTTTCCTAGTTTAAGTAATTAGGTGGACCCTTATTAGCCCAGGGCCCCCTAAACTCACGGTCCGGCCCTGGATCTTGGCAATCAATCAATCTTGACAAATATTATCGAAATCCTCTATTAAATAGCGAGACAGCAGTTTCCCTTCTCATTTTTAGGGTTCCGTACCCATAGGGTAAAAACGGGACCCTATTACAAAGACTCCAATGTCCGTCTGTCTGTCTGTCACCAGGCTGAATCTCATGAACCGTGATAGCTAGACAGCTGAAATTTGCACAGATAATGTATTTCTGTTGCCTAAAAACTGAGTAAAATAAAAATTAAAGGGGCCCGGCTCCCATACAACAAAAATTTAGGAGTATTTTTGCTCGCTATTTATAATGGCAAGAGGAATGGGGCTCAAGGGGCTCCAACACGGTACGGAACCCTTCGTGGGAACTTGGCCGATTTTTAAGAGAAAACCCCCCAAATCAAAAAATCGCCAACGACAAAAAAACCCTTCAAAACCTGTGTACCACGTTTCATCGACCGTGAAAAAAAACGAAATTATAGTCGTGGTGGTCTAGTGGTAGTGACACCCACCTTTTTCTTTGACGTCCACTGCTGGACATAGGCCTCCCCTATAGATTTGCAATAAGACCGGTTAGAAGCGGCTCGCATCCAGTGTGATCCTGCGGTCTTGATGAGGTCATCCGTCCACCTTGTGGGTGGACGTTCTACGCTGCGCTTGCCGGTACGTGGTCTCCACTCGAGAACTTTTCGATCCCATCCGTCATCATTTCTCCGTGCTATGTGCCCTGCCTACTGCCGTTTAAACTTGCCAATCCGTTGGGCTATGTCGATAACTTTGGTTCTTCTACGGATCTCCTTATTTCTGATTCGATCTCGCAGAGAGACTCCGAGCATAGCCCTCTCCATAGCTCGTTGTGCTACTTGGAGCTTACTAATAAGGCCCATAGTGAGAGACCACGTTTCTGTGCCATTAGTCATCAGGCAACACACACTGGTTAAGTTCAAGTAGGTCATCATCATCCTGTCCTTATCCCACTAGGTGGGGTCGGCACAGCACGTTTCTTTTCGCCACCTCACTCTATCATACGTCATCTCATCATCAACTCTTTTCTCTCGCATGTATGATGGGAACAATATTGATGAATTGTATATTTGATAATAATTAATATACTTAATTGTATAATTGAGTATTGTATTGTATTTATTGTCATCTTTCACACAATTCTTCCACGCTTTTTTTGGTCGTCCCCTCCCATTTCTGCCGCTTATGATCATGTTTAGGGTTCTTTTCGTGACATGACTCTCTTCCCGTCTCTTGATATGCCCATACCAAGATAGCCTGCCACTCTTTAATTTCTCAGTCACTGGCGCTACTTTCAGACTCCTACTCATTTCTAATCTTTTCCATTCTTGTCACTCCGCACATCCATCTCAGCATTCGCATCTCCGCTGCATGTAATTTCCTTTCATTCTCACCTTTGGTGGCCCAACACTCTGATTCATACGATACGACAGGTCTTATGATGCTCTTATTAACATTCCCTTTTTAGCTTAAGGGGCATCCGCGGATCGCAAGTTGTTCCATAGGTAAACTATGCAAAACCTTTACTTAAGAAAATAGGTAAAGTTTAATCAAGTGTCCGTTCTGTACTCTTTAAACTCCTGCAATGTTATCGATAATCTTAGTTACGTTAACGGTGGAAATCGTCGAGTCACAACACTATCAGTGGTTTTTTTTACTGATATCGGTGTTTTGCTAGCTCATGATAAGGATTTAGCTGCATGACCACTCTCTTACATACCTACAGAACTTAGAGGCAGAACAAAATCATAATCCTGCGTTTTTCTTTGCAGTAGTCAATAAAGAATTATATTGCGCCAAAAATGCCACAACCGACTTCATTCGTGTACGAAATTCAAACAGCTCGCTCGAATCTATGTACCTACCTATGCCATTTTCTGTTTACCGTTGATTTTTCAAAAGCAGGTAATCTAATTTGAATTAAATTTAAATGGCAACACTTCTAAAGTACCTATCAAACAAAAAAAGAATTATCAATATTATTAAAATCGGTTCATAATTATTTATTGGCGGAGTAATCGCGTGACGTATACAGGGTTATTCCTAATCAATTAGCATTATTTTAGGGAATTGTTCTGTACATCAAAACTAACAACTTTTTTTGTTCTGCGACTTATCGCCTTTCGAAATTCATTTTTTTTGCCATCACTATCACTACATAGTATAAAACAAAGTCGCTTCCCGCTGTCTGTCTCCATGTATGCTTATATCTTTAAAACTACGCAACGGATTTTGATGCGGTTTTTTTATAGATAGAGTGATTCAATTTTTCAAGTTTTAAATTTATAATACACCTGTGCGACTCCGGGGCGGGTCGCTAGTTTACAGATAAATTACTCATTTTAAGTCTACGAAAACTCATTTAGCAGCTATGAATAGGTGGTGTTTACGAGGTACATACACCTAATAATTATTTTTTGCAAAAAATAGCATGACCGACTTCACCCGTATACAGAATTCGCGAATATTTCGCACGGATCGATGTAGCATTTTTCACATTATTGTTGATTTATCAAAAATGGCCCAGCCGATTTCGATAAAATTTAAATGGGACAAATTTCGAAGCATACTCTTTCTAATAAAAAAATAATTATTGAAATCGGACTACTATAAATAAAGTTATGCGTGGTTACACATAAAAATATATATATAATTATATTTACGCGTCGAATTGAGTACCTTCTCCGGTATGTTCGTCGGTCAAACACCAAATTACGAGTAGTTGTCAATCTATGCACCAAAGTGCATCAAGTGACTTTCACCTTAATTTTTAGTTGATGCACTCTTCTGGTGCATAGACTGACTACAATTATGGTTTATAGGTGTATGTACCTCGTTAAAACTACCTATTTATGGCCGCTAAAAGAGGTTTTGTAAACTTACAAAGAATAGTTTATCTGCAAATGCCAAAAAACCCAAAAAATGTGGAATTTTGCGCTGATCTAGTGTAACCACCTTAAATGTGGATATTGCTAAGTCACCATACAATCGATGGATTGAAATATTGTATTACTGATACCGGTGTTCTGCAGATCACGATAACGGCTCAGCTGCATGACCACTGGATTTCGTTACAAAAAGGGGCATGTTTGAAATGGCAAGCTACGAATACACCGGTCAGCATAGGCATGACAACTGGGTTAACTAAATACTTTATATTAATATTATAATTCGTCCGTAAGTTATATTTTTCAGTAATTATTTTTTGCAAAAAATGGCAAAACCGCCTTCCATCGTGTACAAAATTCGAATATTTCGCTCGAATAGTTAACATCATTATTGATTTATCAAAAACGGCTTAGCCGATTTCTGTGAAATTTAAATGGAACTACTTCGGTGGCATACCCTTTAGAACTAAAAAAGAATTTTTCGATTCCGTTCACAATTGTCGAAATTATCGATGTTCATCGCGTGCAAAATTCGGATATATCGCTCGAATTGCTTACATTATAGTTGGTTTTTTCAAAAATGGCTCAGCCGATTTCTGTAAAATTTCAATGGGACCATCTTGAGAGTATACCCTTCCGAACTAAAATATAATTTTTCGATTTGGTTCACAATTGGCGACATTGTCGATGAACATACACCAAAAAAAATACATACACACGAACATAGAACCTCCTCCTTTTTGGAAGTCGGTTAAAAATATTGGAAACGTATTTTTACTTTTGTCAATCAAACAAAAAATTATAAAGCGAGTCCAAAGTTCGGGTGTGGGGCGCGTTATGTCTATTTGCTCTATCACTATTACTACATAGTATAAAACAAAGTCGCTTCCCGCTGTCTGTCCCCATGTATGCTTATATCTTTATAACTACACAACGGACGTTGATGCGGTTTTTTTAAATAGATAGAGTGATTCAAGAGGAAGGTTTATAAGTATAATACACCTGTGCGAAGCCGGGGCGGGTCGCTAGTTTGTAATAAAAAGTCGATAGCGTGACGTCACACCGAAATTTAACGGGTTATAGCTATTTAATCCGTCTTTATTTATTGTTTAATTTTATTGGGAATAGAAAAAGTAAATGTAAGATAAATAAGTAAGTATTTTTGACGGACTAATTATATTTTTTAGTCCATCTAGCCCATCACAAAAGTGGTAAAATAACTGCTATAAAAGTCCCAAAAAAACAATTCACAGGGAAATTATAATGGTACAGGGTTATCCAGAACTAGTGAACTAAGCCAAAAGGAGGTGATTCAGACCATCATTATGAACCACTTTTACTATGGGGACAAACCGAAAGTCGAGAAAAAAATCTGCAGCTTTTTACATTTTGTCGATTTCGAGTTGCAGTTTTGTATGGAACGGCTGTTTTGTTTTTTCCGAATTTTGGGTTTGCCCCGTAGTGAAGGTTCATAATGATGGTATTCATCGTCCTCTTTTGGCGTAGTAACCCCCAAGCAGATAACCCTGTAAATAGGAAAAATAAAATAATCGGCCAAGTACGAGTCGGACTCGCGCACGGAGGGTTCCGTACTGTGTGGGAGCCCCCCTTAATTATTTATTTTATTTTAATTTTATTATTTATTATTGAAGTGAATATAAAACTAAATATTCTGTGAACATTTCAAGCATCTACCTGTTACTATTATTAATATAGAGCGAAAAACGTCAGAAAAATCAGGTTTGTTGAATGGGAGCCCCCCTAAATTTATATTATTTTCTTTTTAGTATTAATAAAATTAAAATAAAGAATTTACAAGATTATTTATCTTCTTGCTAGACAAAGAGCGCACTATGGCAGGCTATGACGTCACTGCACGTAAGTCATACATGCGCCATACTATGTTATGCTTTGTGGGCTTTCCCACACAGTATAACATAGGACAAGGCATCCCCTCTTTATCCCTACCAAAATCTTTGCAAGCTTATATCTCTGAACTTGATTAGCCAATTTTAATTGTTTTTTCAGTTTACGAATCACAATTAATTTCAGAATTTACTAATCCTAATACGTTTAATTAATTCAATACCAATCAACTACCCTATTAGAAAAATAGCAAAATAAGCTGTTCCATACAAAATTGCAGCTCGGAATCGACAAAATGTATGGTAAATGTTGGTTTTAATGATGGTTTGAATCACCTCCTTTCGGCTTAATACATCAGTTCTGTGTAACCCTGTGTACTTACAGAGCCTCTCCAACTCTAAGATGTAGACATTAGTTATCACTATGACCAACCTTCAATATGGGACAACATGCAAAATTGCAACTAGAGCATCGCCGTAGGGTTGCAAGTCTGTCCATTTTCTATAGGATTCATTTCGGAGAGTGTGCATCTGAGCTGCACGACCCTATCCTACCATGTCCTTTTTACTACAGGAAAAGTAGGAGGACGCGACATTATCACCCCTACACTGTCGATTTTCCTTCGATACGTACGAAGCGGTTTGACTCAACATTTCTGATTCGTACCGCCAGGGAATACTCGTAGAACAGTCTTTCTGTTTTCTTGTTTCCTAAGAGATATAATCTAAAGCTTTTCAAGGTCAGAGTGAATAAGTATCTTCTAGGTCTGCGTGCTTGATCTTTGACCACAACGTCGCTTATCATCAGGCGAGTTGGTGGTATACCTAAAAAAAATTTATAAAAAAATCAGCTGTTTCATACACGTATGAAACAGCTGATTTTTTTTTCAAATCCCGGGTTGTCCCCGAGTAAAAATTGTTCATAATGATGGTCTGAATCACCTTCTTTCGACTTAGTACAGTCACCAGAGGGGCTAGTAAGATGCGAAATTTTATTTTCTACAATAATGATCCTAACGTTTTTTGCCCTTAAGTAAGTACATAGTTTCCGAGATATCAGCCAAAAACTTTTTTTTAAGATGACGTGTCAGGAACGCATTCTCTGAACGGCCGAACTATTATAATTATCTATCTGTACCTAATATAAGAACTATCTCCAAAACGAATATATATTTATATTTTAGTATCTAACTTGTAATGTACCATTTGCAACCCCCTTTAAACAGGGCTATACTTAATGTGTATAACGTTACATTTTCATAATTATCATTGTAACTAGACATTAAGCCCGATTACAGAGGCGCCAGCGTAAATTAAATAGCAACGTAAAAAGTGTTCTCTCTATCGAATGCCTAAAGTGAAAAAGAAACAGAGCTATGCTGTTTAGCTAATATAATTAAGCTGGCACCTCTGTAATCGGGCTTATTATAAGGCAGTAAGCCCGATTACATGTAATCGGGCTTACTGCCTTATAATAAGCCCGATTACAGAGGTGCCAGCGTAATTGTAATCGGGCTTACTGCCTTATAATAAGCCCGATTACAGAGGTGCCAGCGTAATTATATTAGCCCGATTACATGTAATCGGATCTTATTATAAGGCAGTAAGCCCGATTACATGTAATCGGGCTTACTGCCTTATAATAAGCCCGATTACAGAGGTGACAGCGTAATTATATTAGCTAAACAGCATAGCTCTGTTTCTTTTTCACTTTAGGCATTCGATAGAGAGAACACTTTTTACGTTGCTATTTAATTTACGCTGGCGCCTCTGTAATCGGGCTTAATGTACACTTAAATAAATAAATAGAACAACTAAAAGTGCTTGATACTCGGTAGACACCAATTCGGTTTTAATACCAAGTACGAGTATAGTCAGTACCTCGGCTGCAGATTAAAATCTTATTGTTAGTTCACCGTAACGCCACGACGGTTCTCTTTTTAAACGACTTCTAAAAAGGAGGAGGTTTTATGTTCGCCTGGATGTATTTTTTTTTGTGTATGTTCATCGATAATTTCGCCAATTGTGAACCGAATCGAAAAAAATATTTTTTATTTCGAAAGGGTATACTCACGAAATGGTCCCATTTTAATTTTACAGAAATCGGATGAGCCGTTTTTGAAAAATCAACAATAATGTAAGCAATTTGACTGAAATATCCGAATTTTGTACACGATGAACATCGATAATTTCGCCAATTGTGAACCGAATCGAAAAAATATGTTTTAGTTCGAAAGGATAGACTTTCGAAATAGTTCCATTGAAATGTTACAGAAATCGGCTGAGCCATTTTTGAAAAATCAACAATAATGTAAATAATTCTAGCGAAATATTCGAAATTAGTTCACGATGGATGTAGTTTATGCTATTGTGTAGCACCGACCGCATCAACATTTTACTTTAAATTATTTCATTTATGTTTCCTGGAAGAAATCGCTGCAGGCGATAAGGCCGCCCATTATTCTACCAGATCGTTTATTTTTTTCTAGTCTAAGCTTTATGTTATACTGGTGTGAAAATAAAGATATATTTTTACAGAATTTACAGAATTTTTATTTGCAACAAAAATAAGAGGTACAATACATAACGACAAAACAAATGATAAAACACAAAAAAAAAACAACAGTATTTTACCTAGTATTTCTGTCACAAAACTGGTCCCAACTCAGCGTAATGCTGGTTGCGCTTACGAGCAACCAGCGCTGATATTCTGTTGGAACCAGCAAGTGACATTACGACCGATAAAAATGCGTGGACAGAAATAAAAAAATTACAAACAGAACAAAGAAAAGAAACAAACAAAGTCTAAACAATGAACAAATGACAAATTATACATAATAAGACATATAAATATAAATGAAAAATTCAAACAACAACGAATAACCTCGCCAGACCTATCGGCATACACGCTACACGCGCTGAAATATTTTTATTATATTAAATTATATTGTATTCTATTGATGGAAGGCGGTTTTGCCATTTTTTGCGAAAAATAATTATTGCACATACTTTATCAATAATATTGCAGTAGTAAATAAACCCTTACATGATTTTCCCGGAAACAGCAGTTATCGTCTAATCAGTGATAACAACTTCTCAGTGACGCTAGCAATAGCCATTATTACATCAACAATATTCTTATCATTGAAATAATTTTATTGCCATTTCATTATATTTGAATTTTACAATCTGTATGAAACTGCATTTAACTTGTTATTTATACCACCATTGTGAAAAACTTTCTACTAATATTATAAACCTGAAAGTTTGTAAGGATGGATGTACGGGTGTTTGTTACTCTTTCACGCAAAAACTACTGAACGGAATGAGATGAAACTTTGAAATTATATGGCTTATATATCAGAATAACACATAGGCTATAAATTATAATGATATTGCGTAAATTTTCCATATTATAGCAATAAGAGTTGAGTAAGTAGGAAAAATTCTGCCATCTGCGAGCTATTCTAGCGTGCGCTCCAAGAAATGTCAAAAAAGAACTGTCAAATCAAACAAAATGTCAAATCGAATTTTTCTGTTTTTTATTTTTTACCTCCTTTATTAAGGGTGGTAAGGTAGGGCCTCGAAATATCATGCGGGAGAAGCCGCGGGTAAAATCTAGTTTACTAAAAGGTAAGCCCGGAATTCGAAAAAAACATGTCAGCTGTTTCAAACATTTTGTCGATTCCGAGTTGCTATTTTGTATGGGGAGGCCTATGTCCAGCAGTGGACGTCCTATGGCTGAAAAGAAGAAGAAAGAAAAAGATTTTGTATGGAACAGCTGGCTGTTTTTAACCAACTTCCAAAAAGGAGGAGGTTAAATGTTCGACTGTATGTATTTTTTTGTGTATGTTCAACGATATTTTCGTCAATTGTGAACCGATTCGAAAATTTTATCTTTAGTTCAAAGGAGTATACTTCCGCGGTGGTCACATTTAAATTTTATCGAAATCGGTTGAGCCGTTTTTTATAATTCAACAAAAATGTATATGGAAGTCACATCGATTCGTGCAAATTATTCGAATTCTGTACACGATGGAAATCGGTTTTTTGAAAAAAATAATTATCTCTAAAGCGCCTGATCCACGTAGAGAAGACTTCGACGGTATGAAGGTCTTTACGTTTCATTTGACACTTTTCTGTTTTGCAGCTTACCGATTCCTTTAAACTAGCAGTGTTCAGTATTAAAGTGATGCGTGAAAAAAATACATCATTCTTTCTTTAGTTAAAATTATCAATTTCACGTAACGCTTTAGTACTGGACACGGCTATTTTAAAAGAAACGGAAAACTGCAAAAGCAGAATTCGTCAAATGAAACGCTAATTAAAACTGCCAACATTCCTCGCGGCTCGTGAAGGATTTATTTTGGCTAGCCACGGAGTGTTGCCAACACTATGGCTGTGACTACGTTTTATGACTTTCGGGTGGTAAATTTCTTCGGACATTTTTCAATAATTTCTGTAGTCTTTTGCTTCTACTGTCAGTTCATGGACTACATTTGTGTCTGAGAAACCGAGACCTATTTTTTATTCATCTCCTAACCCATATTTTAGGACATTTTGGATATTTTCATTAATTTCGTTGAATGCTATAGCGAGGTAACGTAAATTTTCTAACTGTGAATATGACAACATTTTGTAAAGTCGCGGTTTTAAAAACCGACAATTGTGACTCGTCAACAGTAAAGCTGTGTTACCGTTTCCAAAACCTGTAGACTACTAAACGTAACCATTTTTTCTACTAAAATCTATTGACATAACTTATTCATCTCCTAATTCTACCCTGCCGTTATCCGAAATAACAAAAAGGGTGCACGGGACCCAAAAAAATCGCATTTATGAAATCTAGTGAATTCTACAGATTTTTCAAAACCTAGTGAGAATCTATCACACTACCAAATTTACATCGATAATCTACTATGATAGCAATCAGTCCACTAAAAACGGTCACACTAATGTAAAGTCGCGGTTTTAAAGATTTCGATTTTGACAAGCTAAACAGTCTTTAAAACCGCTGACGAGCCAAACAGTCTTTAAAACCGCGGTATATTTTTTTACGTGGATCAGACGCATAATTTTGTGTTGGCCCCACAGCAAAAGTTGTTCATAATAATTAATGATTAAACGAACTTACTTGTACGTGAAGTTCTATCATAATTGTACGAGCGCGCCGAGTCCTTCGAGATTAGTCCTGTAGGTAGATATTTACACATGTAGTAACGCATAGTTTTCACCACTCTTATTGCGATTAGTTCAGAGTTTATTGTTATTTCTTTTGAGGGTAGGTGTTTTGCACATCCCCAGTCCGGCTTGTCGCCCGTCATTAAGACAAGTTTAGAGTAAGGCTGATCCTTAATCAGGTGAAAAAGCTCCGCCACTAATTGTCTTCAAAGGTAAAAACGTTTGGGACCAGTGGACTTCAGAAGATGCGTATCCTGGCACGGTTTATGCCGCCACTACAAATGGTTGGATGGAGGCACCAGTCTTCGAAAACTTTTTTGAAAAGGTTTTTTTGCCAACAGTTGGACAAAAACGCCCCATTCTCTTAATTTATGACGGACATTCTACTACGCACGTAGGAATAAATATAATTCAAAAAGCACGAGACAACAACATAACGATTTTAAAAATTCCGCCCCATACGAGCGATTTTTACACTACTTGAGTACCTAGTGTAAATTTTTATTTATTTATTTTTATTAATAAACCTCACCAACACTGTGCACACCAACACAACACAAGAAAGACAAGACAGGAACAAACAACTGCCAAGTGGCACAGCAATTACAGGTGAAGACAGCTTGCCTTGAGTATATATACATCAATACAATGGAATACAAGTGATTAATTTACATTTACAAAATTAAAGATTTTTTTGAAAAATATCAAGGGAATAAAATTTACATTCTAATCAAATATACTTAACAAACAAAACTTGAAGTTATGTAATTTTTACAATATTCATTACTTTACCTTTATTTTTTACCAATTTACAATATAAAAACCGCCGCAATATAACCAGGTAATCAGAGTTCAGAAAGTACCAGTCCAATTTTAAATTCATGAATGTTGCCCGAAAAGACGTCAATTTCATGCTGTCTTTTCAAACCACACTCACTGTTAATATCAATTTTAGAACCATGAATTACATTATAATTGCAAACAATCCTGTTTAATGGTGAATAGTAGCCTAAGTTAGAGCGAGACACATTCATACCAAAAGGTTTAAATTTTTTACAGTTTCTTGTTTGACTCCTAGGTACATTAATATTTAATTTTGACAATAAGTAAGGTGCATCAATGATGTCATTTAACAATTTAAAGAGAAACATGTTGTCCAGCAGTTTACGGCGAGACTGAAGAGATTTCAAACAGAAATGTGTAAGTCTACTATCATATGACGGTAACTTTTTTGCTAAGTTACAGCTGAATGACAAGTGCCATAAGAATCGCTTCTGAACACTCTCCAGACGCTTGTTATATAAGTCGTAATGCGGGTCGTAATGTAAAAATCAAATATTTTCCGTAAAATGAACCTTTTATAAAAAATTATATTTCGAAAACGGTGAGATTAAGGATATGGTGTTATACAGTCAAATCAGTCAGCAACGTAGTAAACTACACACTCTTAACGGGAATAGGTCGACTTAGCCTGTAACCCTGTATATATTTCAAGGAGAGGGCCGAGTCATATTACTGTTAGATACCATTACCGTGTCAATGGAGCCTAAATTAATATCATAATACGTCTGTGGATCTATTGCTGTACTTACGTTTCTTTTTCCGTCGTGGAGAGTTCGTCTTAATTTCCGTGAGTTGCTCTGCTGTGTTTGCTGGTAGGGCAGTCTTGTATTTTCGTGTTTTTTCCTTCCGATGTTTCTTTTGATGATCTGTAGAGGAAGCCTACATCTATATAGCAATTAACATCCTATAATAATACATAAGACTTGAGGATAATGTATTAAGGTTATGTCTGCTCGGAAACAAGTGTCTTTGCGCAGGGGCGGAATATCAAATTCAAAACATTAGGAAGTGTCTTGGTGCTTTTGGATAATAAGATCACAGGTGGCAAATAATGATAAATCACACAGTGCAATGTGATGGTGTTGGTATGATACAATGTTCATTTGTATAGCATTTGACAAGAAGTCGATTTTGTTTTCATAGTGACCAAATTAAACAAACAGTTATCTGATTAATAATAATCCCAGGAATATGGAGAGGGCCCTTTCGGCTGCGATATACTTGGAGTTTCTCTGTGAGCTCGAATGATCTATTGCTGTAGGTACTTCTTTTCTTTTTCCGTCGTGGAGAGTTCGTCTTAATTTCCGTGAGCTGCTCTGCTGTGTTTGCTGGTGGGGCAGTCTTGTATTTTCGTGTTTTTTGAGAAGGAAAAACTTCAGGCATCACCAAACTAAACTATTTTTCACACAATCGCACATCAACAGTTTTATCATAGAGGAATTAATAACTACGTTATAAGTTTTATACTATACATGTCAATACAAGAAAAAGAAGAATCGCACAAAAATGAATTCTTTCAGGCGGCCTAAAAACTTACTTTTAGGGTTCCGTACCCAAAGGGAAAAGCGGAACCCTATTACTAAGACTTCGATGTCCGTCTGTCTGTCTGTCTGTGTGTCACCGGGCTGTATCTCATGAACCATGATAGCTAGACAGCTGAAATGTTCACAGATGATGTATTTCTTTAAGGGGGGCTCCTATACAACAAACCTGATTTTTAGACGTTTTTCGCTCCATATTAATAATGGTAACAGGTAGATGCTTGAAATTTTCACAGAATATTTAGTTTTATATTAACTTCAATAATAAATAATAAAATTAAAATAACATAAATATTTAAGGGGGGCTCCCATACAGTACGGAACCCTCCGTGCGCGAGTCCAACTCGTACTTGGCCGATTTTTTATAATTAAATAATTAGATTAGAAAGTCGGTTGTAAATTTGGCTATGATTGTTTCCAGGAAAGCTGACAGCTGGCCTAGAGTGCGAACCCGAGCCGTGGTTCACGGCGGACTTCAAGGTGAACGAGGGAGAACACTTGATAAGGCGCTTTACCATGTGGTGGTCCTACGATGCTAAATATCTCTATGACTGTCCCGCCAGCTTTACAGGTATCTCCATACTCAATCATTTGTTGATTTTATTGCAACCTGGGACGATTTATCTCATTAGCTAGTTCCTCCAAGATTGTAACACATGTGCCTAAGTACAAGCGGTTCTTATGTACCTATCACAAGTAGTGTAATCTAACGGCCTCTTTGTGTTTGCTGTTTCAGGTCAGTAGAAGAGAAAAGGAGAAGAAACGCTGAAGTTTGAGTGAAGGGCCACACGCAGGCTCCGGCGATTACGACAACAAGACCTACTCGAGGGATACATTGTGGAGTTTTTCATGTTTTAAATATTTATGTAATTACTTAATCACACCTTGAAAATGTTAATTTACTAACTGTTTAACCTAGAGGTGATTTTAATTAGCGCATAATTAATAGACTCAAAAGTTGTTATCTGGACTTTTACGAATTACTGGCAAATGTTTTCATCAAAATCTTCATTCTCAGATTAATGATTAGTCTCGCTACGTCGAACGCAGCGAGACTATTCATTAGATAGAGCCGACTGGGAACATGCGGCAATTTACAGTGTGTCTAAAGCTGTTAGACCAGAGTGTTCCTAAGTGCGATTTTTAAAGGCCAGAAAGGCCTCAAGGTTCAATGTACGCGATGCCATAAAAATAGCCAAACTACATTTTTGGCCCCTAACTTCAGGCTCCGATGGAGCCAGCAGCAGTCCCGTGAGCGCTGCTGCTCCTTTCAAACCGCTTTGTGAGGTTCTTAGCTCACTCAAAAGTTCTCTTCTTCTTATAAAACGGACTCCGCGTAGTGCTCGTTTTTCGGTTGCCCAATGTTTATCTGCTACTATTGGGAATGTTATTTCTAAAAATTCTTTAGACGCCTGGGAACACCTACTGACTGTTCCTTACGTTCTGTTTTACGTACATTCGGACCCAACAAGCAAAAAATCCCTTATCACTAGGGTAAAAGAAATTTGCATTAAGTACTGCGAAATGAGAGAACCCTTAAGATTATAAAAGCATTATTTCACCGACAAGGCAGAATAAACCAAATTCTAAACACTTAGATATTAACAATTTGTTTACAACCAGCTTTCAACGCTGATTTGGGACCGGTTTCATGGCAAACTTTTGGGTGCGATTTAGTGGACGTCTATTTGTTTATAATTAGTTATATGATAGTTTGCAATGTCCCTTGTACCTACTTGTTTTTGTTTGCTACGAAATAAATATTAATTTCTTCTTTTTTTTTTTCTTGAAGAAGCTGACGATTCGGTTAGGTACTATTAAAATAGTAGAAAGCAAAATTAGTAACGGCGAAATCAAAGGCGAAGCACGTGTCTTGTTCTCCAGCGACACTATTGCCCCCCACACACCCGATGCGGTCCAGTCACTCCATGACAAGCATCCGTCGGCAGCATGTCTCCACCGGCCTGAGCCACCACACCCAGATGATGTTGCCATTGAAGTGTCAGTTTAGGAGATTGCAGCGGCCGCCGGCCGTTTCTTCTTTTCTGATAGTGATGTAAAATTAAATAGGTACTTAAATCAATTTGAATTATGTGTTTAATGAATATAGGTATTACTCGTATTCTCGTAGGTATTGATTGTAAAAAAAAAAGAATTAAGTATTTAATTAATCAATTTCCAAGTTAGCACCGTTTTTCCACTTCCTAACTGCTAGAGGAATTTCATCGATCTTCTCGTCGACTATGTCGAAGGGATAGTTGGTGTAGTGTTGCCAGAAAAGGGGTCTCACGGTGCGGTAGCCTGAGAACAAAAATAATAACATTATTCTTCCAAATATTATAAATCCGAAAGTGTTTCTTGGTTTGTTTCTTTTTCACGCGTCGATGGAGCAATTGTTGGCATGGCCCAGCATGGCACGACGGAAAGTGACACAGGCTACTTTTTATCCCAGAAAAATATAATTCTCTCATGGGATGGCACGAAAATTACCAAATACCACGCGGGTGAAGCCGCGGGCAAAAGCTAGTAATCCATAAAAGTCTGTATATAATTTATTATATAAAAAAGAATCGTTATTTCTTTGGTCACGGCATCACGCGTGAAAGGCTGGACCGATTTCGCTAATTCTTTTTCTATTGTATTAGTTATTGTCAGGAAAAGGTTCTTAAAAAAGAAAGAACTTAGGAAAATTGCGTGGAAAATAATAAAAACATCGATTTAACTTTTCTAAACAAAATGTTGACACATGTAAAAGTTGCCATTGGTAGTGCTAGACGCCATCGAAATTAGAATCGACCGAATTAGTGAGATGGAGGTGATATGAAGTTCAACGTGTCAGCTAGTGATTAATAATAACATTTCAAAAACTGAGCCATGGTGGTCTAGTGGTAGTAACACTCTCCTCATAATCGTGACGTTCAAATGCCGATCATTGCCGGCATTTCACACCACTGGTTTTACGGCGGAGGAAATCATGAGACAATCTGCATACTTCCATCGAATAAATTCGACGGCGTTTCTGAACACGCACTGGGCCAGCGTGGATGATATGGTCTAATCACCGCCCATACCAAGGCCTATGAATGTTCCGCAGTGGAGTATTGAAACGGCTGGTACCGTGTAGTGCAGTACATACATTGAAATGCCACATTTTCTGGATTGTCAGTGGATGCAATTTTATTTTTAGATATCAGGAAGGGTTAGTGTTCACAACGCATCCCCTCGTGGAGTAGCTGTGACGAATTACTGGGATGTGGAAAGGATATCTGGATCATCGACACGACATAGTGACTCGGATGACACGTTAAATTGTAGGTCCCGGTTGTTTTAACCGCTTAGCCAAGTCGGAGGCCTTCAGGCGGCCTAAAAACTCTGACACTTAAATCCAAGTTAGGGTTGCAATCTTTGTCCCACGGCCGCCATCTTCGAAAAAGGGTATCGTTTGTTCGTTTCAGCCATAGAACGTCCACTGCTGGTCATAGGCCTCCCCCATAGATCTCCAATAAGACCAATTGGTAGCGGCTTGCATCGAGCGCGATCCTGCGGTCTTAATGAGGTCATCCGTCCACCTTGTGGGTGGACATCCTACGCTGCAATTGCCGATACGTGATCTCCACTCGAGAACTTTTTGACCCCATCGGTCATCAGTCCTGTCAGTCTGAAAAAGGGGTACCCATGTATATTTTTTATGGTTTATCTAACAAACTATAGGTCGCACAAAAAGTTTATAAAAATGTTAATTTTGGTACTACGACTAAAAGTTTCTAGACAATAAGCCCGATTACAGAGGCGCCATCATAATTAAATTAGCTAAATAGCATAGTTCTGTTTCTTTTTCACTTAAGGCATTCGATAGAGAGAACGCTTTTTATGTTGCTATTAAATTTACGCTGGCGCCTCTGTAATCGGGCTTATTGTTGTAGTAAAGAATTTTATTTGCAACCAAAATGTTTTGTCAAACATTTTGTGAGACCTAAGTAGGTAGGTATAGTTATTTTATCAGGTAAACAATTTTACTGTTCGGAGAACTGTGACTAACTCGTCTTTCTGAGCATCCAAAATGCTATTTATTTATTTTTTATGTATATTTGACTCAACTTATAAGCACTGCGATTCAGCGTGGCAATGCTGTCAGCATGCTGGGCGCGGGGCTTATATGGAAACTATACCTTCACACAACTCTCATGACGTCAGAGACCGCGTTGCCGTCGGGTATATTTTCAAAACCAGTAAACTAAAATCATTTCAATAAAGCGTACCTTTATCTAACATTTGTGACGTCACTGTCGCGTGTTGATATCGGGTATACATTGAGATTTAGTATACGCCCCGCGTATTTTAAAACATACCCGACCGCAACGAAGCCATCGTTCGGTACGCCGCGCAGCAGCGGCCGGCGAAGTGCCAGAAGCAAACCGCCTTGATAGATTAGGTGTGAAACAAAATATAGGTTAGGTTAGAACATGACAAACAACGCACGAGCCGAGCGAGCGAAGCGAGCGTGCCGCGGCAGCGGCCGGCGAAGTGCCCGAAGCGAACCGCCTTGATAGATTAGGTGTGAAACAAAACAAAAAATAAATAAACCTAACCTAACCTACAAAATACACGTCCCTTTATCTGATACCTACCCCAAACGGATGTTGCGGTCGGGTATATTTTGAAATCCTTAACACGACGGTTCATATTTTTAAAGTATCCCCAAAACGAATGTTGCAGTCAGGTATATTTTAAAATCCTCAACAAGGCGGTACATATTTTTATGGTATACCCGAACTCAACACTATGGAGCGTTGAGTAAAGGTATAGATTCCATATACGCGGGCACGCTACCAGCGGCCCTTCTATGTAATTCCCGAGCTCGGTGGATCGGTATCAATTCTAAGCTCGGTGGGTGGTATTCGACCGCTGAAGCTTTGGTACTATGTAGTTTTTACGGTGAGCATGGATTTCGAACGAACTATCAAAATTGAAGGCAATGGAGCCCTGAATCGGTCTTTCCTGCGTTCCGTTTTTAAAACTTGATGCAACTCGATGCAGATTTATAATTTGCCTTGGTACAACACATTTACTAGGTAAAATGTATGACAATAGTAATTTCAAGAGTATTTTTATATTTAAACACAATAGAAACGAGTAAACATAGCTAACAAGATATATTTAAAAAATGAAGATAAAAACAAAACGGAACGTAAAATGTGTCTTTTTTTTTTTTTTAAATAATTTATTCATGACCATGGATACAAAGTCCTTCAGTCGAAGTCTTAAATAATAAAAAATTTACAAACATAGAAGAGAAATAAAAAATTAAGCTTAACTAAATCTTTTCAACAGTATTTAAAATATACTTATAAATAGGTTTGTAAAAAACTTCACTTTTTAGTAAATCCTCAATACGGCGGGGAACACTAATTGAGTTACGAGCTGCTATGTCACTAATGTCACTGGCTAAAATTAATCGTTGTAAATGGAATTGGGGACATTGAAAAATTATATGGTTTATATCAGCATGCGGTCGGGAACAATACGTACAGTTATCTTCTGGGACTATATTAATTTTGTGTAAATGAGCTGGAACCAAGCAATGTCCAAATCTCAGGCGATTTATAACTGTTATAAACTTTCTGCCACAATATTCAAATTTGTTGTACCAAGGAGTAGTAGGTAAGTCTTTCTGTATTTCTGCATACCACCTTCCCTTATATTCTGTTGTAACGTGCCAATATTCTTTCCAAATTCTGAGTAAATCCTTATTAATTGCACAATAGTAATCTGTGAAAGGTACTTTTAATATATCTGTGTGATCTAGATCATGCTCTTGCCGAGTAGCCAAATCTACTGTTTCATTGCCATGGATGCCACAATGTGAAGGAACCCATACCAATTCTACATGTTTTGATTTACTAATCATTTCTATAAGTTCTCTAATACTATATATAATATAATTTAACTTATATGAGAAATTACTGTTGTTCAAAACAGACAGAACACTTTTAGAATCACTTACTATTAGTATATTTACATTTTTTACAGAGTTATTTACAAATGTTAAAGCGGTTAAAATTGCATACGCTTCTGCAGTAAACACACTGCAATTATTATCTAACTTTATACAGTGGGTTTTATTCATTTGTGGATCATAATATGCGGCTTTAACCCCTTCATCACTTTTAGAACCATCTGTATATAAAATATAAAAGTCTGGTTTATTCTCTATAAATTCTAGAAAATCAAATTTGTTATTTATTACATCTAAATGACAATCTATACTTAAGCAATTAATCAAGGCATTATATGGACATTTATATGTTGGCCAGATATCATGAGAACAAATGTTTTTACTGATATTTTTGAAAAATGACATTATTGTTGTGATTTCAGGCAAAACTCCCGAAACAAGAGATGTGGCTGATAAGCTAGATGTTTGAACTGATTGTGATATCTGTGGATGACATAAAACATTATTCAGCACTATAACATTATTGGAAGTCAACTCTTTCAAACAGAATCTATCAGCCAAAAGTTAACGTCTCAGGATTAATGGAGGTATACAGTTTTCAATTTCCATAGAATTAATAGGAGTGGAACGCATAGCTCCGCTAATAATTCTTAAAGCCATATTTTGTATTACATCGAGTTTTCGTAATAAGGTGCTACTTGCATTCATATAAGCTAAACTACTATAATCAAAATGACTTCTTACTATACTTTTATACAGCATGATCAAGGTTTTAGGATCAGAGCCCCAAAAAGTACCAGCTAAACATCTTAAAACATTAATACTTTTCATTGCATTGCTGCAGATATACTTAATATGCTCTTCAAATTTTAACTTGTTATCTATTATTACTCCTAAAAATTTATGTTGATTACTTACAGGAATGATTTCATTATTGTATTTAATTTTAACAAAAGATTGTGCAAAAGGATCTTTACTAAAAACAATAACAGAACTTTTATCAGAACTAATATCTAATTTTAATACATTGTTGTAATAATGGTGTAGCTGCAGCAGTGCAGAATTCAAGTGATTTACAGCCATATTTAAATTTTGACTTTCAGAGTATAAAAGTAAGTCATCGGCAAATTGTAAAATTTTAACATGTGATGTGTTAACATACTTTAAAATTTGAGATGTATATAGAATATACAAGAGAGAAGATAAGATAGCTCCTTGCATAGTTCCTTTACTGACGGATTTTGGTCCATGTAGCTTATTATTAAATTTAACATACAAGGTTCTGTTATTCAGAAAATTAAATATCCATTTCAATAATTTTGTTGGCAGACCTAACTCATTCAAAACTAGAAGAAGGCTCTTAATGTTGACATTATCGAAAGCACCTTTTACATCAAGAAAGACGCAGATTACATTAGAGTGGCTGAGCTTTGCTTTTTTTAATGTTGAGATTAATGATACAAAACTTTCAGAGCAACTTTTACCCTTTCTGAATCCAAATTGTGTGTTAGGTATTTTAGAGTTGGTTTCAACAAAATAATCTAAACGTAATTTTAACATGTTTTCAAAAAGTTTACCCAGACAGGATGACAAAGATATGGGTCTGTACGATGACGGATTATTTGCAGGCTTATTAGGTTTTAAAATTGGTATTACACATTGAGTCTTCCAAGATTCAGGAATAACTGATGCATTCCAAAGTCTGTTATAAATTGCCAATAAAATGTTCAGAGCATTTGAATGTAAATTTTTAATAAGTTTATATGGAATGTTATCCATACCTGGTGTAGTATCTCTACGACTATCTAAAGAAATGCGAAGCTCATTCAGTGTATAAGGCTCATTTAAGAAGGAAACGCTATTGTCAGACCTGTCTAAAATATTTAAAGTGGTAAAATCGGTTGATGTTGAATCTGCTAATTTTTCTAGAAAACTTGGTACCCATTCGTCATTTAGAGTTTTGTTACTACAATTACTGTTAATCCTTTTAAATTTTTTAACATAATTCCATATTCTAGTAACTGGTGTCATTCTGTTGAAAGAAGTACACAATTCATGCCATGATTTTCCCCGTTCCTCAATTAATATCTTTTTCTTTTTAGCATCAAGACGCTTGTAATTAATAAAATTGGAAATTGTTGGAGAGTGATGATATGTCTTAAGAGCTTCTTTCGACTTTTGAACTGCATCCTCACATAGTGTGTTCCACCATGGAGCTGGTTTTCTTAGAATTTTTGGAGTGTGATTAGATTTCTGCTTAGGAATACATTCATCTCTGATTTGATACAAGATATTTATAAAACTATTGTATAATTCATCTAGATCTGTATTTTCCAAATCTAATTGCGAAAAGCAGGTTTCAGATAAAGTTTTAAATTTAGACCAGTCTGATTTGTTGTACAAATATTTTTCTTCTACAGGACGAACATCATACACCGATGGCTTCACATTTACATCCAGTAGAGTCGGAAAATGATAACTACCCATTGCATCATCATGGACTTGCCATTCACAGAGAGGAGCTAACGAGCAACTTACTAAGGCTAAATCAATTGCTGAAGAATTCTTGTTTGGATATTTAATTGTAGTATGATTACCATCATTTAAAACACACAAGTCAAACTCATCTATGAGATTGTACAAAGAATTACCTCTACTATTATTTTTTAGACAACCAAATAAAATGTGATGGGCATTGAAATCTCCCATTATGAGACATGGCTTAGGAGTTTCAGTGAATACTTTTTTTAATTTATTAGTATTAAATTTAGTAAATTCGCTGTTTGGGGGACAATAAATACACAACACATGTAATTTACCTAATGATGTATCAAGTGCAATGCAAATGTTCTGAATTGATTCGTAATATGAGGTATGAACAACTTCATATTTAAAATTTTGTTTAATTAATATAGCTACCCCATTATGTTCGTTTACAGACAGTTTGTGAATCAAATTATAGGATGGAAAATTTGGAATTTTACTGTTTTTCTTAAGCCACGTTTCATTTAGTAAACATATATCTACATTTTGTTCAGTTAAAAACTTTAACAATAGCGTTTTTTTACTATGTAAACTTTGAATATTGAATTGTGCTATACGAATATATGTGTCCATATAATTAAATTAAATTAAATTTGACAACAAAATTTCTTTAATTCTTTTATTTGTAATGGGTTCATTCTTGCTATTTGCAAGGGCAACAACGGACTTCACAAGGGCATTTATAATTACATCGTTATCAACAATTTCTTTGGCATTGAGATCTTGGAAGGTTTTTTGTCTCGGCTTTGGTGTTAGAGCTGGGAAGGATGTTCTATCAGAGATTTGTGGCAGACTTACCGCATTGGCATAAGACATTTTTTGTTGTTGTTTAATTTTCTTCTCTTCTATTTTTTTCTGCTTAACAGGGCAGTCTTTCGACACGGCAAGGTGAGGGCCAGAACAATTGACACACATTATTTCTTCCACATCACATTCCTTGTAGGAATGCCGTCCTGCACAGGATGAACACATCTGCTCTGCTCTGCAGTTCTTAGCTGAGTGGTTGAATCGGAGGCAACGGTAGCATTGCATGAGTGGTGGAAAGTATTTATGAACCTGGTATCTGAATAGCTTGATGTATACATACTGAGGTAATTTTTTTTTTTTTTTTTTTTTTTTTTTTTTTTTTTTTTTTTTTTTTTTTTTTTTTTTTTTTGTAATGTGGTGGCTGCAAAAGTGACAGCCACTGTTCCAAGAGGAGTCAAATTTCCGTCTACTTTTCGCATAAAGCGTTTGATTGAGACAACATCAGCATCACAAGTAATATTTTTGTAAATTTCTTCATTAGACATTGTCAGCGGAATATGCCTGATGACTCCTATAACTTCAGTCATGTAAGCAGGAATGAAAGCTTTCAGCTTATATCTGTTCAGGAAGCTATCCATCTTTAAAAAATTGTTAGCTGGAGCTGGCTTTTTGAAAGTGACGCCAACCTTATAAGCATTTATTCGGTGGACACCTACAATGCCTTTAACATTTTCAATGAAAAGATTTGTCAATATTATGGGGTTTTTATTACCAACCTTTTCTTCTTCTGTGGATTCAACGTAAACCACGCAGTCCCCACTGTGATTTTCGGGGAATAGCCTCTTGTAGAGGGGCTTCTGAAATACTTTGTAGCCATCATTGTTCGTTGAGGATTTTGCAAGTTTTCTCTTCTTTCTCTCTGCTGTAATGACGGGGTCCTCCCCGTCACTAGCAACGCTCATGACGTTATTGTTGCGCCGCAACACCCAACACAAATCTCAGAGAATTGCAAAATTAAAATTTATGAATAATTGAATATTAAAAACGCCCGCTTCTTTCGACTTCCCGCCAAAAAGTCTAAAATGTGTCTTGGAGTTATGTGTTGCTAGCAATACAAAGCGTCCCGATTTTGTAGTGAAATGTGTACATTTATGCTTCTCGTCTTTGGATATACTGTAAAAGTTCTTTTTTGAATGCTACTGATCATGTAAAGTTAATTTACTAGGTACATTATAATTATCACTACCGTTTGTTGCCAGTGTTACTACCAATCTTACTACCAGTAGTAAGAACAGTAAATGAATGACTCTTCTCACTACTGCAGTTGAAAGTCGTTAGAACAGCAAAAAAAATTACCCGTGTCACTACCGTAAAACTACAAATTACAAAACCAAACAACTTAAAACGAGAAACCCATATAAGATCGTTGTGTGCGTCCGTTGGTCTATCCGTTAAATTAAATTCACGCCATTTAATTCGTAACTACGACATTTAAAAATTATCAAATAAAACTTCATCTAAGTTAAGGTATTGAGTAGGCTTTGATACATATTAGATACTTACAGAAATACATTGAATATGCGGTACTACAGAAATGTGGTGAGCACATAGGTAATATGCCGAATGGTAATATGACACGAGTGAGATATAAGCGAAATCAAATTGATTTTATCACAATTTTCATAACCCTTTCAATGATCATAATATAATTAGCCACAAATTGTTTATACAAATTACTTATACTTAAACTAATTTGAATTATTTTTAAAGGAACTGTAATTTTAGGGAGAAATATTTTTTTGTTAATATTTAGGGAGAATGTAAAGTTCGACCTGGTAGTCGGCCAGCAAATTCAAAACAAAATAAAATATGATGAAATGATTAATTTAATACGTAGTATCCTTTAGTTTGAGTTAATTTGTTAAGAATGTTAAGATTAAGTTGTTGTGATGAATTATAGCTAAAAACAGTGGTATGCAACTTGAAAAACTTCAGAGCGAAGGTGATTATGAGTGATGACGAAAACCTCAACAAATTAGAAAGGTATGTATCACACAACTTTCTCGTTGTTAAAACCGTTTTTTCTAACCGCTTAGCCATGTCAGAGCCTTCAGGCGGCCTAAAAACTCTGACACCAGGGCTAGCCTCGGCCTATACGCATTAACTTACTTTTTATTATACTTATAACCTCTTCATGTACTAAGTTTGGAACAATAAACGATATTTCATCTACACCACAGATCCCTAACTATTAAGATAACTTTTGTCGTCAAACATGTTCTTAGATTTAACATTTCAACAAATACAATCGGTATGAAATCGAAAAATAGAATCATCACTAATCGATGAATCATTAATAATGGCAAAAAATTGTATGTTTCAATTGTATGTAAACTTGTATTAGATGGGCTGTAGCCCAGACAACTTTGGGAATCACTGCATGCCCTAATATGTTTGGAGAAACAGCCAACGAAGAAGAACAAATTAGTAAGTTCGCATAGGCTTACCTGGCGCAAAGACAGTAGTCAGACGATTTTCAATAATCGGCTAAGTTCGAGTAGGACTCGCGCATGCAATGTTCCGTCCTGTATGGGAGCCTCCCTTAAATACACATTTTATTTTAATTAAATGATTTATTATTGAATTATATATACAACTAAACATTCTGTGAATATTTCAAGCATCTACCTGTTACCCTTATTAATATTGAGCGAAAAATGTTTAAAAGTTGAGGTTTGTTGTATGGGAGCCCCCTTAAATATTAATTTTATTCTGTTTTTAGTATTTGTTGTAATAGCTGCAACAGAAATGCATCATCTGTGAAAATTTCAGCTTTCTAGCTACAACGGTTTATGAGATACAGCCTGATGATAGACTGACAGATGGACAGCGGAGTCTTAGTAATAGGGTCCCATTTTTACCCTTTGGGTACGGAACCCTAAAAACTAAGAAATAGAAGAGCTGTTTTCCAAACCCAATATTATTGGTGATATCTAAATGTGCCTCGGATTGATGTCTAGCAGCGACTTGTCCAAGACATAGAATAAGCTGTGTTTATAAGTAAGTATAGGCCGGGTGGCTAGCCCTAGTGTCAGAGTTGTTAAGCCACCTGAAGGCCCTTGACATGGCTAAATAGGTAATATCACCAGAGCCTACAATTTAATGTGTCATCCGAGCCAAGATAGTGCTTAGTTGTAAGTGCCACCCGCAATCACCCATTCAAAGACTGACCGTGCCGAACATTGAACGTGATTTATTCCCAATAGATATCACTGGTGGATATTAGGACAAAGTATTATTTTTTGTGCTAACGACGGTTGTAGGTAACTTTTTAAAACTGTTTTATTTAACTTCACTTGCCCGTTTTTGGGTGAAATGTAGTAATAGAAATTCGATCCCCTTTCCATTGACAGATTGATATGATATTTGATACACAGTTTTAGTTTTGATGGCAATACAGTATTTTGTATCCAGTATTGACATAATAATAAGATGACCATATGACACAACTCCCTCAATATGGGTATCAAATGAAAGGGCTTTTTATGTAGAACAAAAGTTTTTGTAACAAAATAAAATAGAAACACAAAAATAAAATTGGTAAAAAACTTTTTTTAATTAAACTATTTTATGTACTTAAAGCTAATAACAATAACTAAAATGAAATCGTGGGGCGCAATGTACATAATGAAATCTTCCAGGCGAAGGCTCCACGATTTTATTTTAGAGTTATTATTTTAAGCTTTTATTACATAAAATCGTTTAATTTAAAAAAGTTTTTTACCAATTTTATATATGAATGAAGAACATTGAACAAAAATAAAATGAAGATACTTGTTTCTTATTTTCAGCTCCGAAGTGGTTGTATTTACGTGACAAGAGGAAACGGCTAATGACTGTCCATCTGCCTGAGAGAACAGCCAATGAACTGTCCGTCTGCCTGCTATGCGCCACTCCAGCGCTCGCGTCTTTCTGCCGACACCGGATTCCACCCGCTGCGTGCGCGCGTCGCTGAGCGCGCATCCCCGCTGCCTGCTGCGCGCGCATCCCCGCTGCCTGCTGCGTGCCACTCCACCGCTCGCCTCTTTCTGCCGTCACCGGATTCCACCCGCTGCGTGCGCGCGTCGCTGAGCGCGCATCCCCGCTGCCTGCTGCGCGCCACTCCAGCGCTCGCGTCTTTCTGCCGTCACCGGATTCCACCCGCTGCGTGCGCGCGTCGCTGAGCGCGCATCCCCGCTGCCTGCTGCGCGCCACTCCAGCGCTCGCGTCTTTCTGCCGTCACCGGATTCCACCCGCTGCGTGCGCGCGTCGCTGAGCGCGCATCCCCGCTGCCTGCTGCGCGCCACTCCAGCGCTCGCGTCTTTCTGCCTCACCGATGTCACCAGCTGCGTGCGTCACTCGGCGCGTCCTTCTGTGCGCGCCGCTCAGCGCGTCCCGCTGCCTGTTGCACGCCGCTTCAGCGCGCGCGGCCTGCTGCGCGCCACTCCAGCGCTCGCGTCTTTCTGCCGACACCGGATTCCACCCGCTGCGTGCGCGCGTCGCTGAGCGCGCATCCCCGCTGCCTGCTGCGTGCCACTCCACCGCTCGCCTCTTTCTGCCGTCACCGGATTCCACCCGCTGCGTGCGCGCGTCGCTGAGCGCGCATCCCCGCTGCCTGCTGCGCGCCACTCCAGCGCTCGCGTCTTTCTGCCGTCACCGGATTCCACCCGCTGCGTGCGCGCGTCGCTGAGCGCGCATCCCCGCTGCCTGCTGCGCGCCACTCCAGCGCTAGCGTCTTTCTGCCGTCACCGGATTCCACCCGCTGCGTGCGCGCGTCGCTGAGCGCGCATCCCCGCTGCCTGCTGCGCGCCACTCCAGCGCTCGCGTCTTTCTGCCTCACCGATGTCACCAGCTGCGTGCGTCACTCGGCGCGTCCTTCTGTGCGCGCCGCTCAGCGCGTCCCGCTGCCTGTTGCACGCCGCTTCAGCGCGCGCGGCCTGCTGCGCGCCACTCCAGCGCTCGCGTCTTTCTGCCGACACCGGATTCCACCCGCTGCGTGCGCGCGTCGCTGAGCGCGCATCCCCGCTGCCTGCTGCGCGCCACTCCAGCGCTCGCGTCTTTCTGCCGTCACCGGATTCCACCCGCTGCGTGCGCGCGTCGCTGAGCGCGCATCCCCGCTGCCTGCTGCGCGCCACTCCAGCGCTCGCGTCTTTCTGCCGTCACCGGATTCCACCCGCTGCGTGCGCGCGTCGCTGAGCGCGCATCCCCGCTGCCTGCTGCGCGCCACTCCAGCGCTCGCGTCTTTCTGCCTCACCGATGTCACCAGCTGCGTGCGTCACTCGGCGCGTCCTTCTGTGCGCGCCGCTCAGCGCGTCCCGCTGCCTGTTGCACGCCGCTTCAGCGCGCGCGGCCTGCTGCGCGCCACTCCAGCGCTCGCGTCTTTCTGCCGACACCGGATTCCACCCGCTGCGTGCGCGCGTCGCTGAGCGCGCATCCCCGCTGCCTGCTGCGCGCCACTCCAGCGCTCGCGTCTTTCTGCCGTCACCGGATTCCACCCGCTGCGTGCGCGCGTCGCTGAGCGCGCATCCCCGCTGCCTGCTGCGCGCCACTCCAGCGCTCGCGTCTTTCTGCCTCACCGATGTCACCAGCTGCGTGCGTCACTCGGCGCGTCCTTCTGTGCGCGCCGCTCAGCGCGTCCCGCTGCCTGTTGCACGCCGCTTCAGCGCGCGCGGCCTGCTGCGCGCCACTCCAGCGCTCGCGTCTTTCTGCCGACACCGGATTCCACCCGCTGCGTGCGCGCGTCGCTGAGCGCGCATCCCCGCTGCCTGCTGCGTGCCACTCCACCGCTCGCCTCTTTCTGCCGTCACCGGATTCCACCCGCTGCGTGCGCGCGTCGCTGAGCGCGCATCCCCGCTGCCTGCTGCGCGCCACTCCAGCGCTCGCGTCTTTCTGCCGTCACCGGATTCCACCCGCTGCGTGCGCGCGTCGCTGAGCGCGCATCCCCGCTGCCTGCTGCGCGCCACTCCAGCGCTCGCGTCTTTCTGCCTCACCGATGTCACCAGCTGCGTGCGTCACTCGGCGCGTCCTTCTGTGCGCGCCGCTAAGCGCGTCCCGCTGCCTGTTGCACGCCGCTTCAGCGCGCGCGGCCTGCTGCGCGCCACTCCAGCGCTCGCGTCTTTCTGCCGACACCGGATTCCACCCGCTGCGTGCGCGCGTCGCTGAGCGCGCATCCCCGCTGCCTGCTGCGCGCCACTCCAGCGCGCGCGTCTCTCTGCCCTCACCGATGTCACCAGCTGCGTGCGTCACTCGGCGCGTCCTTCTGTGCGCGCCGCTCAGCGCGTCCCGCTGCCTGTTGCACGCCGCTTCAGCGCGCGCGGCCTGCTGCGCGCCACTCCAGCGCTCGCGTCTTTCTGCCGACACCGGATTCCACCCGCTGCGTGCGCGCGTCGCTGAGCGCGCGTCCCCGCTGCATGCTGCGCGCCACTCTAGCGCGCGCGGCCTGCTGCGCGCCACTCCAGCGCGCGTGTCTCTGCCGTTACCGATTTCCGCCCGCTACGCGCGCCGCTTAGCGCGCGTCCCGCTACCTGCTGCTCGCCACTCCAGCGCGCGCTTTTCGCTGCCTTCACCGTCGTGCAGCCTGCTGCGCGCCACTCCAGCGCGCGCGTTTCGCTGCCTTCACCGGTTTCCGCCCGCTACGCGCGCCATTTAGGGCGCTTGTTGCTGCCTGCTGCCTTCACCGGTTTCCACACCCACTGAGCGCGCGTCCCGCTGCCTGCTGCGCGCCACTCCAGCGCGCGCGTCTCTCTGCCCTCACCGATGTCACCAGCTGCGTGCGTCACTCGGCGCGTCCCGCTGTGCGCGCCGCTCAGCGCGTCCTTCTGTGCGCGCCGCTCAGCGCGTCCCGCTGCCTGTTGCACGCCGCTTCAGCGCGCGCGGCCTGCTGCGCGCCACTCCAGCGCGCGTGTCTCTGCCGTTACCGATTTCCGCCCGCTACGCGCGCCGCTTAGCGCGCGTCCCGCTACCTGCTGCTCGCCACTCCAGCGCGCGTCTCCCTGCCTTCACCGGTTACCACACGCCTTGCGCGGCTCTTAGCGCGCGTCCTGCAGCCACTCCAGCGCGCGCTTCTCGCTGCCTTCACCGGTTTCCGCTCGCTACGCGCGCCATTTAGGGCGCTTGTTGCTGCCTGCTGCGCGCCACTCCAGCGCGCGCGTTTCGCTGCCTTCACCGGTTTCCGCCCGCTACGCGCGCCATTTAGGGCGCTTGTTGCTGCCTGCTGCCTTCACCGGTTTCTACACCCACTGAGCGCGCGTCCCGCTGCCTGCTGCGCGCCACTCCAGCGCGCGCGTCTCTCTGCCCTCACCGATGTCACCAGCTGCGCGCGTCACTCGGCGCGTCCCGCTGTGCGCGCCGCTCAGCGCGTCCCGCTGCCTGTTGCACGCCGCTTCAGCGCGCGCGGCCTGCTGCGCGCCACTCCAGCGCGCGTGTCTCTCTGCCGTCACCGATTTCCGCCCGCTAGGCGCGCCGCTTAGCGCGCGTCCCGCTGCCTGCTGCGCGCCACTCCAGCGCGCGATCTCTCTGCCCTCACCGATGTCACCAGCTGCGTGCGTCACTCAGCGCGTCCCGCTGTGCGCGCCGCTCAGCGCGTCCCGCTGCCTGTTGCACGCCGCTTCAGCGCGCGCGGCCTGCTGCGCGCCACTCCAGCGCGCGTATATCTTTGCCGTCACCGATTTCCGCCCGCTACACGCGCCACTTAGCGCGCGTCGTGCAGCCTGCTAAGCGTCACTCCAGCGCGCGCGTTTCGCTGCCTTCACCGGTTTCCACCCGCTACGCGCGCCATTTAGGGCGCTTGCTGCTGCCTGCTGCCTTCATCGGTTTCCACACCCACTGAGCGCGCGTCCCGCTGCCTGCTGCGCGCCACTCCAGCGCGCGCGTCTCTCTGCCTACACCGGTTTCCACCCGCTACGTTGTTATGCTATGTTCAGCGCACGTGGGTCTGCCTGCCGCCAGCCTCCGTTTACCGCACGTGTTTACCGTTGCCTCTCGCGCGCCGCTCAGCGATAATAATAGCACCATTATAGCCGCATTACGATTTTGAGTTATTAACCCGAAAATGTAATGATAAATAAAATTATGAACCTACTTTAAACTATCGTATCGTATACAAATGTGATTGTGAATACAAAATAATTAAAACATACTCAGCACGCTATATCTTTCATTGAACGGGAGGGAAAACCGTTTCACGGTTCGTCGCCACTAGTTTAAAAAAATGGAACTCGAAATAATAGAACGAGTGTTCATTTTGAGTTTATACCAGTACCGTTCACAGTTCCATGATGGAACTACCTACCTATTGCCTACTGATAATGATTTTGAATACTAGTATCATCTACATTTATGTAGTTAAATGGAGGAACATACATTTGTGCAGCTAAATCTAATCTAAATCTATGAAGGTTTGAGTTTGGCGTGGCTCACAATTTGCCTTGGGTATTTATTTAAAAAAAATATTTTAAAGTTTTTTTTAACTTTGTTATGAGCAGGATCTGTAGTATTTGATTCGATAAGCTACCATAAATAATTTGCGTTTGATTTATAGTAATACAACAAGGCATCTTTCTTTAAAGATTGTTTAATTAATGTTACTTTACATGTGCTTGTTTCGTTTTATGTTTTCTTTCAGGACCAAACAATTATTATAAAACAAAAACTATACAAGAAAAATTGTGAGCCATACCAAACTCAAAATATCATAGATTTTCAAATAAAAGAAGCCTGCCAAGAAGTTGCTTAGGGCAAAGAACATGCTCCTAGGATATGTAAGGGGAGCTTGGTTCATATAACAAATCATGGTTTAAAAAAGCTGCAAAATTGTCTGTTTCTCCATTTAACTATATGGATGGTGCTGGGGTTAAAAATCATAATCAGTGGGTAGTTCCATCATGGAACTGTGAATGGTACTAGTGTAAACTCGAAATTAACACTAGTTCCATTACTTCGAGATCCATTTCAAATGGAACTAGTGTTGTAAATTTCTAAGAGTAGTTCCATCATGGAACAGATTATCGTACTAGTGGCGACGAACCGGTTTCACGTAGGTTGCCATGGAACAGAGGAACTTTCATAGTTAATACTATGAATAGGTACTAAATTATACACTCATTACTTTTAGCAATATTTTATTAAATGGATATAGGCATGATACCACAATAAATTAATATGTAGGTAATATGTCATCTTCTGGCGACCCTGGCTTTGCGATCTGCGTTGAGAATTGCTGTCATCAATCATCAACCAAGGGCTCTGAACACAGGCAGGATCACCTGAAATGTATCCACAAAGGGTGATTGGGCCATATCCACCATGCTAGCCCAGTGTGGGTTGGTAGATTCACATATGTCATCAAATTTCTTCTACGGATGTATGCAGGTTGCCTCACAATGTTTTCCTTCACCAAAAAGCCAGTGGTGTAAAATTCTGTATACAAATTCCAAGGAACTCATTGGTATGAGCCAGGATTTGAACCCATGACCTCACGATTGTAAGGCGGATGTTAGTACCTACCTCTCGACCGCCACGGCTGTACATGTAACATATACGATTTCTTTATCAGCTTCTCAATTAATACTACTTACTTTATTACTTATTCAGAAACCGACATACTTCTGATACCTCCTAAGACCCTCAGTACACAATTTGGTAAATAATATAATTATGTTACTCTTTCGGCCCAAGCTTAGACAACATACTATTTTTTGTACAATAACTTGTACTTTAGGGCTTGACTTTATGTTCAAATTATTGTACAAAATATAAAGCAATTTTATCGCCTGGAAGTGGGCTTATAATATTCATAGTCTCCATTACCTGTTTGTCTTATTGGAAATTATTTCCAGACGTTGGAGTTATAGTTTTGGTTCTCAAAGTACATCAACAAGCAGCTAAGCATCTCAAATCTAAAACGAATCGGGTAGGTACATTGTTTACTGAATGCCATATTTTTCCATGAATCTGCAACAATTTTTTAAGTTTTAAAATACATCATTCAATTTATTATTAATAGTAAAATATAACCTTATAGCTTAAAAGAAATCCAATAGGTACTACCTATGCTACATTAAAAACAAAGTTAAAACGCTACATACATAACAGAGGACTAACAACAATATAAAACATGAAAAATTGAAATCAATAGTATTTTTGTCTACCTAAATCTTAATAGCTATCGTGCGTCGTTTTTCAATTCATAGTTTCTCTGAAATATACATTTATTATATGCCTAAGTATCTTCTTGAATAGTAGGTAGATAAAGTACTATATTGATATAATATCTGTATCAAAGTGTATGGCAATTTACCAAATATTTTTAGCCATAATTTAGACTAGAGCTTACGAAGTAAGACTTTGGTTCCATCAAAAGACAATGAACTTTCTTTGAATGCTAGGGTAGTTAAAAGCATCTCTACTACATATCCCTCAGGCACCTAGAAACAGCTATTGAAGAGAGATCAAGGCTATGAGTAAGCCTCAATTTTTATGATAAAAACTTAAGATGTTTGTCATTAACCATTAAAAGTATATATGTGCCTATATCATTCAGGCTTAAAATTTTAACTAGATACTGGAAATATGCATACAGATTTCGAGCAATATGGATTGGAAATGGCTTGCATTCGACTTGTCCCTGTTGTAGACATTTTTACAAAAAATCATTGCTGTTGACCTTGTTGTTTGAAGTGTTACTTACTTGACTTGTCGGTACGTGGTTTCCATTCGTGAACTTTACGGCTTCATCAGTTATAGTGTTTAACGTGATATTTGTCCTGTCCACTCTCACTTTAACTTGGTTATTCACTGAAATACGCAAGTAACTTTGTCGCGTCTATAACTATAACCACAGGCGATTTTATCATGTTATTGTACATCTGTATTAACATTTACTTCAGGATGTTTAATATTTGTCCAAATATCTCCTCACGTATGGAGTCTAACATAAATAAATAATATTTATTCACGAGGACTTCTATGCAAAACTCTGTTTACGGCGAGGAGACAGAGTCCGGCTTCATTTGACGTTTAGATCCGCTTTCATCTGTCACCGGGAGATAGATGGTACCGATTTTAAACCAAAACACGCAGTTTTGTTCATTCATCCGGCTTGAGAGGCGACAGCGGTGAGCATCGGCAGTTGAAACTGAAAAGGGGGTGAATGACCTCAGAAATCTGCTTGCGGGAAGCCGAAGCCTAAGCTCGGGAAACCGATCCACCGAGCTCGGGAATTACATAGTAGGGCCGCAGGTTGTGTTTGAGTATTCAGATTATCTTTATGCTATGGCTACATCTGCGCGCGAAGCTTCGCCGGAAGCTTCGCGCGATGTACATCGTCGTCGGGCGCAGACGAAGTTTCTGGCCACACCTGCAGCGAAGATTGGCGCGCTAAACATCGCGCGATGTTTTCTTGCCAGAGTGAAGTAGATTGACTACTATCATGGTAGATTTTCGATGTAAATTTGGTAGTGTGGTAGATTTATAGTACTTTTTGGAAAACCAGTAGAATTCATAAATATTATATTATAACCAACCCGCCTCTTCTCCCCTATCTAGGATTACGATTAGAAAGGTGGAATAGCAATAGGCAGGGCACATAGTACGGTGGACGTTGACCGACTTGGTGGACGTATGATATATTAGCAGTAGGATGTCCACTGCTGGACATGGGCCTCCCCTATGGATTTTCAAAAATCCTGGTTGGATACAGCTTGCATCCATCGGCTTTTATCAATGGTTCAACGAGCCGGTGGACGTCCTACGCTGCGTTTGCCGGTAGGTACGTGGTTTCCATTTGAGAACTTTACAAACATCAAAACATATAATCTAAAAAAAATATCATCATCATAAAAACTGATATAAGTACTTAATTCTTCTATTCAATATCTCGTTTGATATTCCATTATAAGTAGGTAACGTATAGTTTTTTAACCGACTTCCAAAAAGGAGGAGGTTCTATGTGAACTGTGAACTGAATCAAAAAATATCCTTTTTAGTTCGCAAGGGTATACTCCCGAGGTGGTCCCCCTCCCCCCCACTTCCCCCCTCACTCAAAATCACCGACGACAAAAACATTCATATAGGTATAGATTTAAGAACCTTTGTACAAGTTTCGTCACTGCGTCGAGATTCGTTAAAAAAATGCGACCTATATAGGTATCTAGAGGAAAATCAATATCCGTGCATACGAAAGCAAAATCATCGATTTAATATCCCTATTAATTCGACGATTTTGCTTTCGATTTGGTCTCCTGACTATTCTCACTTCGTTAGCTCGGTCAAGAGGATATCCTAGTGACGAAGAAATTGAGAAATAGGTATTTGGACTAAACAATTGCCGTCCCGAGATGCGCCCAAGCTGAGCTTCAATGTGTGTGTGATGCGCTCGAACTGTCCCCCCCACCCGCGCCTCACGGAACCAGCGCGAGCGTGGCCGACCGAAATTTGATTTTGAATTGTAGCAAAATATGATATCACGTAGAGTGCGCACAAGATAACTCTGCGCGCGAGTCGTGGCGCCACGTACGTTATTTCACTAGCATTCCGTATTCCCTGGCAGCATAAAATTTGTTCCTCATTTTGGCCGTACGTAGAGCTATCTTACGCGTATTCTACGTATAATCTGGTTTCCTAGTAGGTATGGCGGAAAGCAAACAAAAATAATCCTGCCAATGATTACTTATTTTTCTGCCATTAGGAAGCTACATTATTTGTGACATAGGTAGTATTTATTTTCTTTCAAATTATTTCATTATTGTTGTACAAAAACATAATATGTACCCAACTAACATCATAATTATACAATTGATCTTGAACCCAAAGCAGGGATTAAAAGTAGCAATTTCGCTATTTGATTTCTGTATGCGTTGCAGTTTACATTATATATTTTGACTGAAATTACTTCTTTCTAATTTTAAGTTAATTATTTTTAATTTAAATGTCTAACATAGTTCTTCTACAAACTAAAATAAATATGGACTCGCGCTTGAAAGGGTTCGTACCGTATGGGAGCCAATTATGTATTTAAATTATTTGTTTTTTAAATTGAAATATTATATTACTAAATACTCTGAGAATATGTCAAGCGTCTACCTGTTGTCATTATTAATAATTATCGTGCAAAAACTCACATCTGTTTGAATGAATGTAATGTAATGAATTGTAATGAATAAGTATAGTAGGTATTTTATTCTATTTTTTGACCGATGAAACGGAGGAGGTACGCAATTCGACGCGTACCTATTTTTTTTTTTATTGGAAAGGGTATACGTCGAAGTTGGTCCTATTTAAATTTTCTTAAAATCGGCTGAGCCATATTTGATAAATCAACAATAATGTGAAAAATGCTACTTCGATCCGCGCGAATTCTGTACATAGTTGAAGTCGATATTTATTTCATTCTATTTTTAGTTAGTATTTGTTGTTATAATGGAAACGGAAATACATCATCTGTGCAAATTTTAACTGTTTAGCTATTACGATTCATGAGATACTCGTAGGTACAGCCTAGTGACCAACAGACAGACGGACAGAGGAGTCTTAGTAAGTAATTTGGTCTCGTTATATTACTGTATACCTACCTGCACATCTAAAACTTCTTGCCTTTTATATGGTACCTACAATATTTTCATTCTGCTATTTCCATATTTCTGTTAGTTCCATAGTTTAAAAATAATAGAGGATTCAATAAAACAGATGCGAGGTTTACTATTTAGAGAACGGCTTGTCATACCTTGGTTATACTTTAAACACGTTTAAAAAAACTAAAACAGTTAGCAAATTAAAGCAGCAGTGGGTAGGACACACACCATAGTAGGTAATACAAGATAGAACATCTACAAAGTAGATAGACCTTCTTGCGGCGGCATCATGTGTCGTGTGGTTCTCCTCCCTCAAATATGGTCGAGGAGAATGATGGCTGGCACATGTGTCACACTCGTGATCGGGTGCTGCATGCGGGTCGCCGGTCTGCTCGTGGCATTCACGCAGTGCATTGACTAACTTAGGCTATTTCAAGTACCTACTACTAACTCTCTTTGATAGTATAATCTAATAATTGTAAATTTTAGTTAACAAAGGGCATAGACCCTGGAGTCTGTGGTTAGAAAATTTAATTTAAAAAAAAAGTAGGTAGATATGAACTGATTAAAGCATTTAAAGCACTTCTAATTAAACTTTTCAGCTCTCTTCAAACTCAGTGGATTGGCAAGTTAAAATGACAGAGGGCAAGGCACATAGTTCAATGAACGGATGGCCAATGGGGCTGTTTTCTCGAATGAATCTCACGTATAATCCGCGCCACACAAGTCGGCGGATGGAAAGTTAGGCGCAGAACGCTGCGCAAAAGGCAAAATATAGGTATGCGCGGGGGCCAGAGAGAACAATGCACAGTTCTAGCCCAAATTCTATGACTCTAAAAATACTAAATTGCCAAATAATTTAAAATATATCGAAAGAGATAACTGTTTCATAAAACAACTAAAAATTATCCTATTATCGAAATGCATTAGACGAAATGCATTATTATACATTAGACGAATTTTTTAACGATAATCTAGAAAACGTAATAATAAATCGTTCCAATACAAATAATAAAATTGCCATACCCTAATAGGGTCATATGTATAACTTTACAAAACATGTTAACTAAAAACCGCATGTAAATTTCATATGTTGCAATATATGAATTGAGTTTGAGTTTGAGATACAAGACGCCGGGGCACACCCGCCCGCCAACCTCATGCCTCCCGCATGCACGCCTGTGCTTACCACTACGCCACGCGGCGTCGACATTGTGCACACATGCGCAATAATTAGCGAATTACGGCGAAGTGTCATCTGCGGCTAACATCGCATCCGCCGACTTGTTTGGCGCTACCTATACTGGCAAAAATCTTTGAAATTATTAAAGAGTCTTTGAAATTATTTTGCCATTTTGAGAATTGAGCATTCTGTGCTGAGCACTACCTCTTTAGGGCAAAGTTAATAGGTTTAAAAAGAACAACTTTTACTATGGGAGCAACTAACTCCGAATTGGCGATAAAAACCAGCTGTTCCATACACTTTGTCCATTATCAACGGACTTTTTCTAAGGTATAGTTGATATTTCTCGCGGATTCGGCTCTGGTCGGTCCCATAGTAAAAGTTATGATGTACTTAACTCGCCAAAGGAGGTTGTTTTAGGTACCTGTAAGCTCTTATATGTATTTAATATGTGTGATTTTTTTTTGAAAATTTCCAAATCAAAACTATGTTGCCATTTTGAGAATTGGGCCTTCATAGAATTATGCTTTCGTAGAATTGAGCATTCCCGGATTACTTCGGCATTATGCGAATTGGTTATTCTGCGCCTAACTCATTTAGATGTCTGCGGATACAACACGATATTCTGTATAATCGCTGCAACATGTCGCAGCAACTAAACGCCCATATTCCATACATAAAATCTTTTCTTCATAAGTAACAAACATACAACGGTCAAATCATAAGATTGGAAAAAATAACTAATATTTTGAATAAACATCGATATCGATGGACATCACTAGAGCATCGACAAAAATATCGACTATTACTACATCCCTAGTGCTTGTGTACGTACTTGTGTAGGTTTGAGCACTTTGAACCTCCCTTACCTCGACCCTGCCCCCGCATCGTGCGATAGGGACAATTGCAGCTCAGAGCGATTTATACCTACAAAAAACTTGGCGAGACAACGTTTCGTATTACGCTGTTTTCTTCTTCAAAAACTATTTCAATCAAGTATTTTTATATGTCAAAATTTTAAAAAAATATGTGTTCATGATTCTGTCATTTTATATTTTGTTAGATATTATTTAGTCTCTTCTGGTAGGTCTCTAAAGACGTCGGTAATAATGGTGATTTTTTTGTGATTTTGAAGGGTCATATTTTTCCTGCTGATTAATTTATTAAGAAAAAGAAAAGACAGGGTCTAAACAGCAAAATTTAATTTTATGACAAAAATTGAAGCCCTATAAGTACTTTCCAGGAAGAAAACAGCGTAATACATTTGTATGGAAAATAACAGACCAACCAGGCTCTGAGAAAATCAGCTACTCAATATTATTTTTCATAAATAATGGCATAACCGCCTTCCATCGTGTACAAAATTCAAATATTTCGCTCGAATTGTTTACATTACACAAAAAAATACTTACACAAAAACATAGAACCTCCTCCTTTTTGGAAGTCGGTTAAAAAGGTGGGTACCTACTCTCGACAGGGGCCATCCATTAATCACGTGATGTTTTTTTGGCATTTTTTGGCAAAATACTGGTATAAGTATCATCTAATTTTATTATAGAAAATTAAAGACTACTATAATAACGTTCAGAGGTAGACAGAAAGGTTGCAGTTTGTTTTTGACTGACATAAAAATTATGAAAGAAATGCGAAAAAGTTTTTTGTACTAGTATATGGACATTATTTAATGTACAATATTTTCAGACCACGGATTAGCAAGACTTTCTTCAACACCAATAACTGGATAAGCATCTTGCAAGTCAGTTGTTGGCACAGTGCTTTGTTGAAGATCAACATCGGTTTCATCAAGCTACTCGGCGTCATCATTTTCGCGCACTACGGAGAGAATCTCTCTCGATCGACGCTGAGTCCGGCGTCTTAGTATCTATTTCTGTATTTATTTCTATGGCGGTAAGGTTCAAAATAGGGCTTCCACTTTATACTCTTCTACTTGAAGCATATTATTACGAGTAGGTATATTGAACATTAAACCACTGATATAATTAATCTACTCAATATTTCGTTGGATATTCACGTGGCATTTTGGCGTTTGATATTCGTGGCACAGAATAGGTTTAAGTTAGTCATTTTTTTGTCAAAGCTAATAGTTTCCTCAAAACAACTATCTAAAGATGAAAAGGATGCAATGTATGGCGTACCTAAGTAAAATTTGTATGGCGGCCATGTGTTTTTAATTGTTCCAAAAAGTACCAAGGTAGTACTCAATATTTTCCGAAGAAAGTACATCTCTAAACCCCATCGTTTTTGAGATCTCTTAGGGGTCCAGGTTAAAGAATTGACCTTCCGAGATTTTGTCATTATTTCTCCCGATTATATTTTTATCTCCATACAAACCTACAATCAGTTTTTTCCTATCTCTTACAACTATATAAATGAGTGAGTAATAAAATGTATAACATCTATTCCTGTATTTATTTCTATGACGGTAAGGTTCAAAATAGCGCTTGAAATATCAACCATAATTTACGTATACCTATATTTATGTCATAGTGATCCGTCTTGTCGAGGCACAGAATAAGTTTAAGTTATTACTAAAGCGCGTCGCGTATTTTTTATTGGGTTGTATTTTTAATATTGCCATTTAATTTTCTTTTAAACTACGCGTTGGATTGATTTGTTGTTAGTGACAATTTTGTTCTCCTTGAAATGACAAAGCTAACAAAAGGATTCAATTGGATAAGGATTAATACTGTGTTTGTCAAAACAGTTTTGAAAATTACCTACAATTTCGCGTTCACTTTAAAGTGACCAAAGTTGATATACTGCAAAAACCTGAAGAGATAGATATATGCTGTTGCGGACTATTATGTAGACCTAATAAAGCCGGTTAGTTTTGAGGTACATCATTTTCATGTAGGACTTACTATGTAGACAGCGCACGCGCTTAAAAAGTCTCAAAATTTCATTTTTTGCCGACTTTTTTTACAATTTTCAATATTTTACGCTGTAAACGTAACATAACTGAAATAAAATAAAACTTATGTGTTTGAGTGGTAAAGTACAATTCTAATGATGAAAGAATTTTCGAAATCGTTCCAGTAAATTGTCTACAACCTTGGTTCAAACATTTCATTCCTAAATTAAACGTCTAATTTGTATGGCGGCCATGTTTTTTTGTATGGGAGCCAAGGTTTTTTTTAATTTTTTCTGAAAGGACCAAGGTAGTACTCAATGTGGTGTGAAGAAAGTACATCTCTAATCTCCACCGTTTTCGAGATCCGCCGGGGGTCCAATGCCAGGAGTTGACCTTCGGAAGTTCACCACTTTTTTTTCAAACCATTATTCCATCTATATACAAATCTGCATTTAGTTTTATGTCATTGCTAATAGTTTCCTCAAAACAACTATCTAAAGATGAAAAAG
This sequence comes from Hypomecis atomaria, assembly GCA_964007245.1. NCBI lineage: Eukaryota > Metazoa > Arthropoda > Insecta > Lepidoptera > Geometridae > Hypomecis > Hypomecis atomaria. The sequence continues at coordinate 9,213,767 of OZ023308.1, read as the reverse complement.
ATGCAATGTATGGCGGCCATCTTTAAAAAAAAAGATATCGAAAAACTAATTTCAGATTCGTAATTGGCGACCCCGAAAACCCCCGGATGCAAAATTTCAAGTCGCTGAAAATCAAATTTCAAACAACTTCGATTCCGATGATTTCTCATGAAAAATTGAAGTAACAAGTTATTGAAGAAATGAAATGAAACCACCAACTAGGTATTTAAAAAAATATCGATCCTACAAAAAGTTGATGGGAATCAAAGTTGTAGAAAATCTAATTTCGAACAACTTTTGGTCCCATGACTTCTGCTGTAAAATTGAAATAACAAAAGTTATTGAAGAAATGAAATGGTATCACCAACTATTTAAAAAAAATATCGTTCCTACAAAAAGTTGATGGGAATCAAAAATGTAGAAAATCTAATTTCAAACAACTTTTGTTCCCATAACTTCTGCTGTAAAATTGATATAACACAAGTTATTGAATAAATGAAATGGTACCACCAACTATTAAAAAAAATATCGATCCTACAAAAAGTTGAAGAAATGAAATGGTACCACCAACTATTTAAAAAAATATCGATCCTACAAAAAGTTGATAGGAATCAAAGTTGTAGAAAATCAAATTTTAAACAACTTTTGTTTCGATAACTTCTGCTGTAAAATTGAAATAACACAAGTTATTGAAGAAATGAAATGGCACCACCAACTATTTAAAAAAAATATCGATCCTACAAAAAGGTGACGGGATATAAAGATGTAGAAAATCAAATTTTAAACATCTTTTGTTCCCATAACTTTGCTGTAAAATTGAAATAACACAAGTTATTGAAGATATGAAATGGTACCACAAACTATTTAAAAAAAATATCGATCCTACAAAAAGATGACGGGATATAAAGATGTAGAAAATCAAATTTTAAACATCTTTTGTTCTCATAACTTCTGCTGTAAAATTGAAATAACACAAGTTATCGAAGAAATGAAATGGTACCACCAACTATTTAAAAAAATATCGATCCTACAAAAAGTTGATGAGAATCAAAGTTGTAGAAAATCTAATTTCAAACAACTTTTGTTCCCATAACTTCTGCTGTGAAATTGAAATAACACAAGTTATTGAAGAAATGAAATGGTACCACCAACTATTTAAAAAAATATCGATCCTACAAAAAGTTGATAGGAATCAAAGTTGTAGAAAATCAAATTTTAAACAACTTTTGTTTCGATAACTTATGCTGTAAAATTGAAATAACAAAAGTTATTAAAGAAATGAAATGGCACCACCAACTATTTAAAAAAAATATCGATCCTACAAAAAGGTGACGGGATATAAAGATGTAGAAAATCTAATTTTAAACATCTTTTGTTCCCATAACTTTGCTGTAAAATTGAAATAACACAAGTTATTGAAGATATGAAATGGTACCACCAACTATTTAAAAAAATATCGATCCTACAAAAAGGTGACGGGATATAAAGATGTAGAAAATCAAATTTTAAACATCTTTTGTTCTTATAACTTCTGCTGTAAAATTGAAACAACACAAGTTATCGAAGAAATGAAATGGTACCACCAACTATTTAAAAAAATATCGATCCTACAAAAAGTTGATGGGAATCAAAGTTGTAGAAAATCTAATTTCAAACAACTTTTGTTCCCATAACTTCTGCTGTGAAATTGAAATAACACAAGTTATTGAAGAAATGAAATGGTACCACCAACTATTTAAAAAAATATCGATCCTACAAAAAGTTGATGGGAATCAAAGTTGTAGAAAATCTAATTTCAAACAACTTTTGTTCCCATAACTTCTGCTGTAAAATTGAAATAACACAAGTAATTGAAGAAATGAAATGGTACCACCAACTATTTAAAAAAATATCGATCCTACAAAAAGTTGATGGGAATCAAAGTTGTAGAAAATCTAATTTAAAACAACTTTTGTTCCCATAACTTCTGCTCTAAAATTGATATAACACAAGTTATTGAAGAAATGAAATGGTACCACCAACTATTTAAAAAATATCGATCCTACAAAAAGTTGATGGGAATCAAAGTTGTAGAAAATCTAATTTCAAACAACTTTTGTTCCCATAACTTCTGCTGTGAAATTGAAATAACACAAGTTATTGAAGAAATGAAATGGTACCACCAACTATTTAAAAAAACATCGATCCTACAAAAAGTTGATGGGAATCAAAGTTGTAGAAAATCTAATTTCAAACAACTTTTGTTCCCATAACTTCTGCTGTAAAATTGAAATAACACAAGTTATTGAAGAAATGAAATGGTACCTATCTATCTATCTATCTCATTCACGCATCACACTATTTCTCTCTTTCACTCTTACATGTCATTACGTACATCCGGCACTGTTTCACAATTCGTTCATGCTTATCGTGCGTTCCAACATTCATGCTAAAGTCATTCTCCACAGAGCTATTCATTCTCGCTGATTATTATAAACGGTGGGGATTTCCCACAAGCATAGACGTTGTTGCCAGTCGCTACAAAATATCATTCAAAGAAAAATAATTTCCCGTCCTCGCCACAAAATAAGTAATGAAAAATTCCGTGCTCCTTTAAATTGGTACGAATTTGTAGTTGCGATAAAAATATATTAAAAAATTGCTATAAATATAAAATATTTGCGATAAATGGTTCAAATATTTACTAAATATTTTTATTATTTATTGTTAAACATTACCGCCCCCCTAAAAATTGAAAATCTATAGAAGAGGCCCATGTCCAGCAGTGGATGTTCTATTGCTGATAAAATGATGACGATATTTTGTATTCGTTTTTATTTTAGATTTCATGTGTTGATCTTAGTTGATTTACGATTTTCGTTTGTTTGTAAAGTTCTCTAACGGAGACCACGCACCAGCACGCGGAGCGTAGGACATTCACCGACTTATGAATCTAAGCCGTTTCCGACCGGGCCTATTGAAATTCCCTCGGGGAGGCCCATGTCCAGCAGTGGACGTCTTACCGCAGATAATAATGATGATGATGATATTTTTTCACAACTTCCTCAATGTGGGTAATTGGGTTTAAAATTATAAGGCTTAGCTAATATAATAGCATAATAATTGCAGTAAATGTTAACTAATTAATTTCAAAACCAAGATGGCCGCCACAGAATAGTAAATTACATGATGTTTTTTCATATCTCCCTCAATATGGGATCAAAAGAAAGAGCTTGAGTGGTAGAATAAGATCGACTATGACAAATTCCAAGTCAAGTCAAGGTCGATCTTGGTATCAAGGTCAGTCAAGCTGGATGCTTAGTCAAGATAAATCATGGTCGATGATTTTGGAGTCAAGGTCGATGATCCCGGAGTCAAGGTCGATGATCCCGGAGTCAAGGTCGATGGTCTCAGAGTCAAGGTCGATGATCTCGGAGTGAAGGTCGATGATCTCGGAGTGAAGGTCGATGATCTCGGAGTCAAAGTCGATGGTCTCGGAGTCAAGGTCGATGACTTTGGTGTCAAGGTCGATGACCTTAGTGCCAAGGTTAGTCAGTCAGTCGAATTAGAGAACTCTGGGTGCGCGCAGAGGTTTTCCAATTCATATATTTCTACATCCCAGATTGCTCCAGATCGCACCTTTGGTATCCTCTGACCCAAGGGCACTGATGCAATTCTATTCTCGAGTTGAGAAGTAGTTCTGTCATTTGCAGTGCAGAGTTACATGCAGTACAATATTTGCGAGTATGAACCAAATCGGTCGAGATTATAGGCTTATGAAGTTTTAAGTTAAAAAAATGTGCCGCGCAGTCTACTGTTTGGAGAACTACTAGTTTTAGATTTTATATTGTGTTGATCTTAGTTAATTTATCATTCTCGTTTGTTCATGCTAACATTCCATTGTCTTACACCTAAGGGTTTTTAGCGCTAAGTCCTCCTTTAGTACAAATGGTGTGCAATAAAATGGTAAATAAATAAACAAATGTTGTTGGCAACACTGGACTCTGCGCGACAGGGAAGCCCAAGTGTAGCCACCCAAGCGAATATTGTCGCGACAAGCCGAAGCTTCCGGCGAAGCTTCGCGTTGGCGCGAAGTACCCGGCCACATTATCGTCCGCAGACGAAGATTCGCCGTAGGGCGATAATGTGGCCACGCCATTAGACCTTCAAGCGCCTGAGGATAATCCAATTGCTTTTTATGTGGTAATATAGGCCGCGCCACATAAGTTGGCAGATGTGAAGTTAGCTACAAGCTGCGCAATAGCCAATCAACGTGCGGCTTTATGTGAGCTTCAGTCAGGATTGGATAGTGCGCAGCTTGTAGCTAACTTCACATCCGCCAACTTGTGTGTCGCGGCCTATAGTTTGTGTAGTTTTAGCTTATGTGAGTATATTATATTTTGTTGTAGTTAATAAAGGCAGTACCCCTTATAAAAAATGACTAACCTATATCAAATGCAGAAATCTTGGCGATATCTTCCGAGTCCAGGCAAAAATCGAAGATAGATGCGTTCTCCACCAGGCGAGCCTTTGTCACCGTTTTAGGTATGCTTACGATGCCACGTTGGTACTGAAAAAATGGGAAACAGTTGTAACATCTTAGAAAATATTTAGTTTCGTATCAGTGCTCTATAAACAGGGTAATACATAACAGCACGGGTAGCACGGCAAAGGGAGAAAACCATTTTATCCACTTTAAAATGTCAGTTGTCATTGTCAATCCATACTTTATTTCCTCTTCGAGGGGATATTATAATGGTGGAAAGACTATTTGTCCCTTTGCCATGCTTCCCGTGCTGATGTACTAAGCCGAAAGGAGGTCATTCAGACCATTATTATCATGTTAATTTCCTGAAAAAAAAAATAAAACAAATAATGATTACACAGGGTTATCTGCTTGCCCTGTACCTAGTAAGTAGTAAGCTCAAAAAGGGTAATTAAGACCATCATCTTTTTCTATCAACTTTTTTTATGGGACCAACCCAGGATTCGAGAAATGAAATCACCTGTTTCATACATTTTGTCGATGCCGAGTCGCAATTTTGTATGGAACAACTGATTATTTTTCTCGGATTTCGGGTTGGCCCCATAGTAAAAGTTGATAGAAAAAGATGATGGTCTTAATTACCCTTTTTGAGCTTACTACTTACTAGGTACAGGGCAAGCAGATAACCCTGTGTAATCATTATTTGTCTTATTTTTTTTTTCAGGAAATAAACATGATTAATTGGTAGTTTTTATATTAGCTTATAATGGTTTTCTTTCTTACTTAATATTATCCTTTGCCCGCATGATAGATATTTTTAACCGACTTCCAAAAAGGTGGAGGTTCTATGTTCGTGTGTATGTATTTTTTTGTATATGTTCATCGATAATTTCGGCAATTGTGAACCGAATCGAAAAATTGTTTTTTAGTTTGAAAGGGTATACTCCCGAGGTAGTCCCATTTTAAATTTTACAGAAATTGGCTGAGCTGTTTTTGAAAAAACCAACTAATGTAAGGAATTCGAACGAAATATCCGAAGTTTGTACACGATGAAAGGCGGTTTCGCCATTTTTTGTGAAAAATAATTATGGTTTATATGCTATCCCATAGGCATCTTTTATTTTTGCGGGATATTCCCGATCTTTGGCATTGTCCTATAATTATTGGCCAAGACTCATTTAGGTTCCTAGGATTAGTCAAGACTTCTTCGTCTTGGCAGCTAACAGTGGTTTCAAGTAGCGCACAATACTGATCGTTGGTCAAAACGATTACTGTAATGGTATCTATATAAATAAATACGTATGTATTTAAAAAGTGCACCTGTATAGGGAGCAAGTTAAATAAGACTGTTTAAGAAAGTGTATTTTATCAAATGTCTCAAAGCGATTTGTGAAACAGTTTTGCCATGTTTTTTGGCGATTTCTACCAAGGCTGGTTTGTTATTCATTTACTCTGGACTGCCAGGGGCGCGCGAGATGGTACCGAATGTGGTATTTAAGCCACTACTAGGTATTGTATGTTATGAGATCAGCAGATCTTTACCATTTTATTTTTGGCCAAGGCTCAGATGTAAGTTTGGATTGATCAATACTCAGATTTTAGTTTATATCAGCCAAAACTTTTTACTGTTTTAAAACTGAATTTAGATTCAACTGATAAAAATATACTGGCCTTTGCATCAAAGAGCTGTTTCAACATTGTTATCTAACAATATGTAACACCTTGTTTATCAAACCAAATATAAGTAGGATCACGTAAAAAGAGCGTAAGAATTGAAGGGTGCAAGTAGATTTAATTCCTATTGGCCAGGTAATTGGAGTTATATCTCCTTGCGGAGAGGAGTTTCAATTCTGGTGCATTTTTTTACATGGCGCGACATATAAAATGGTTTAAAAAGAGTTTCTTACCAAGTGTCTCAAAGCTATTTGTGATACAGTCTTGCCATGCTTCTTGGCGATTGCTACCAAGGTTGGGTGGTTCATCTTTGGCTCTGGACTGCCAGGAGGCGCCCGAGACGGTACCATGGTACCGAATGGGGAATAAGCCACCACTACAATGTTATGTTCTTGGCAGAGCTTCACCAATTCTTGTTGGCCAAGGTTAAGGTTTACCTGAAACGAAAAACGTCGTGTTACTTTCTTAACATTGTTTCTCAATAGCATGACTATTTTGTCATCATCAAAATTGTTGGGGAGATTTATTTATTTATAGATACGGAATTATTGTTTGATTAAATTTTTTTTTCAGTCAACTTTTAAATTACACCGTAGATAGGCACTGTATATAATGTAAAATGTATTTAAACCTGCATCACGAGACCTAGAGACAGTAAAGAGAAAATTTAGTAATGACCAATATTTTTGGCAACGACCAACGTGGTGACTTACCTCAATTTGATTAGTCGCTGGTGTCGCTCGCACTTTACAGTTGGCCAACAGCCTGATCAGCTGATCGACGTTGAAGTTGGACACGCCAATAGCCTTGGTCAAACCTTTGGCCAACACTGATTCGAACCCACGCCAAGTGTCTAGGTAGTCAATTTTTTCGTCGACGCCTTCTTGCTGTAACATTACAGATGTTATTGTTAAATTTATTTATTTTTATACCTATTAGGTACACATGTACTTAATTTAATTTTGGTTGAGTGATGGAATAGGACTTAATACCTTTTTATGGGGCGAAATAGGCTGTTGATTATGATGATTTACTTAATTTTCTTGGGAAAAAAGATTTGTTCTATACAATACGTTTTGCCAAAAGTCAGAGAAAAAGTTGTAGAAAAGAAGTTGTTTGTTTTGATGTACAGGGTATGCCCTTAAAAGTTTGCTAATTGATTACCAATAACCCTCTAAATACTCTAAAAGAAATGTAGATAAAAAAAATAAAAATATATATTAGGGACATCTTACACACGGCCTCTGACTCCAAACTAAGCAAAGCTTGTAATATGGCTGCCAGAGACTGATAAACTACTTATCTTTAAATTTTGAAAAACTTTTTCTGTGGGGTCAACTCTGAAAACGCAAAAAAAAACAGCTTTTTCATACTTTTTGTCGAAAGTCTGATAAAAAATCGTATGGAACGGCAGTTTTTTTTACGTTTTCACCCAGTACCCAGTTGGTAAAAGTTGTTCAAAATTTGCCACAGATGCACCAGTAGACAAACACATTGTATAGACAGTTACTAAATATCACCCAGACACAGAGCAAACACCTATGTTCATCACATAAATACTTGCCCTGGGTGGGGATCGAACCCACGCCTCTTCGACCCAGTAGTTCTGTTAGGGTCACTAACCACTGAGCAAACGAGGCAGTCGCCTCGCAGTTAGTATTAAAAATGCGTTGGAGAGATCTATGTCCTGCAGTGGACGCATCCTAAGGCTGATGGATGGGTGGACGACGTTGTACATACCGAAATAGACATCGGCCAATGCATGAGCACGAGGTCTACATAATCAAGCTTGAGCCTTCTCAAAGAACCTCTGAGGGAGACTTCCACGTCAGCTGGTCGGTGGAAATGCTGCCAGACCTGGAATGTAAGTATTGTTATTTATAATAAGAAAGTATACTGGAGGCCACGTACCGTCAAGCGCAGCATAGGACCTCCACCCACAAGGTGGACGGATGACCTCATTAAGACCACAGGGCCGCGCTGGATGCGAGCCGCTACGAACCGGTCTTATTGGAGATCTTTAGGGGAGGCCTACCTATGCCCAGCATTGGACGTCCTATGGCTGAAACGAACGAACGAACGAACGAAGTATACTAAACGCCACACAAATCGGCGCATGAGAAGGCCGCAGATGACACTTCGCTGTGATTCGCTAATTATTGCGCATGTGTGCACAATGCCGACACAAAGTAGCGAAGTGTTGAGCACGGGCGTAGGGAGCGCGCGGGAGGCATGAGGTTGGCGGGCGGATGCATACCTATATTTCGGCTTTTGCGGAGCGCTCTGCGCATAACTTTCCCATACGCCGATTTGTGTGGCGCTTAGTATACTGCCGGAACAGAGACTATATTACGTATAGGGATACGTAACATACGCCTCTAATAGCCCGGGAGGTAAGCTGAAAAAATGCAACTACTTTCTAAAACCTACATGTTTGGTATTACCTACTTTGTTATTATTATATACTACTCTAGAACAGTGTTTTTCAAATTGCGGTTCGTCACCTCCAGGGAGGTCATGAAGCATTACTTAATTATAATAGGGATGTTTACTGGGTATAAAAATCATTATTATAATTAGTCCGTCAGTTAGATTATTCAAAAATGTTGGACACGTATTTTTCTCAATCAAACAATTAGTAACAAAGATAAACTTTGTTAAAGTTTGAGAGTGGGGGCTCGTGACGTCACTAGCCGGTACATTTGATAGCGGTTAGTGACGTCACGCGGAACTTTAACAGGCTATAATTATCTTCATCATTTTTTGTTAAATTGACAAAATAAAAAATAAGTGCTTAATATTTTTTGACAATCTATTTGACGGACTAATTATATTTTTTTAGTTAACAAGCCTATTATATTAATACAAATGTTAACTACATACTAATTGCATATGTGTCTAAAACTTAGGTCTGAAATGAATGATGAATTGATTTGAATTCGATTGACTACAATACAGGACCAAAATGAAAAAAAAAAAAACACAAGTTTTTAAGTTGATTGATTTTAACCGTTAAACATCGCTAAAATAGTTGTACACACATTAAAGGGATCCCATATACAAAATTATTGTTTATATTGTTTTTTTATGTGGCTATTAAACTATATACTTATTATTATTATTAGTGTTGCTTACCTTGGTAGTAACAAAGAGGTCGGCTCTAGAGACCACCCCCTCCCATATCTTGCTGTTGATGACGTCACCGATCTCAGGCTCGATGCGGTAGAAGTGGGCTGTATCCACGTGGCGGTACCCGATGTCGATGGCATATGACAGAGCTTCTACCATCCTCGGCAATTCTGAGACGTCGCAGTCAAACTGTAAAAAAAAAAAGAATTTTCAATCTCCGCACAATTGCAGTAAAAGCCGTAAAGCCATGGTGGCCTAGAGGTAGCAACACCCGCCTTGCAATCGTGAGGTCGTGGATTCAAATCCCGTTTCCGTACCAATGAGTTCCTTGGAATTTATATACGGAATTTAGCACCACTGGCTTTTCGGTGAAGAAAAACATCGTGAGGCAGCCTGCATGCGTCTGTAGAAGAAATTCGATGGTGTATATGAATCCACCAAGCTGCACTGGGCCAGCGTGGTTGATATGGCCCATTCAGCCTACGTCCTGCAGTGGACTATTAAAAGGCTGGTACAGTACAATTGCAGTCCAATGTCAGGGGCCTAAGGGGGCCATGACGGTCTATCTTTCATCGAAAAGTAAATTAAAATCTGCTCGGTGCGCTCGCGCTTTCGAATTTTCTGTGCCGACTTTTTGTATAAAGTTGAGATTGCCTGGTAAAAAAAAATATCGAAACTTTTTCACCTTCGCAACTTTCGCTCTCTGAAAGAAACTTACTCGTAAGTTCATTTCTTCCCTTTGATCTCAAATCGTATTACACTTTAGAATTTTTTTCAAAAAATTTACGCCCTTGCATACTTATGTTCTTGTTCTTTACACTGTTTTTGATGTTAATGTTGATCTGTCGTGTCCTCAGAATAAGGAATAACAGTAGAAGTGACATAAAGTAAAAAAGTTGTGATGCATGATTCCACAAACATGGCGTCGAAAATCTATAGAAACTGCTATGTAATCTAGACACAAATGACACTAGAACTGCTGATCAAATGTCAAATTTGATTTCACAAAGATGGTGAACAAACTTCAAACGTCTCCTATGCAGGACTTATATTTTGAACCTTATCGTCATATCAATAATGCCATGTCATTTCAAACACCGCCCCTATGGTCGTGTCCCACTGCTGGGCAAAGCCCCCCAATCTTTCCAGTTTTGGCATATTTGTACCAATTTCTGTCAAAGGTGTCAAGATGGTCGCACCATCTGCCAAGTGGCCGGACCAATTTGGGACGCCATTTTGTGATGATTTTATTTATACTGACAAATCCTAAATAACCTACTCCTAGTACTTTTACATGTTATTTTAAATTGAAATATGTTGAGAACGATCCAAATAGAAATAGCAAATAAAAATGCCAATTAGGTACCTATAGATTGTACCCACATAGGTACAACATACACATGACTACATGCTTTAGTGAAAAGTAAAAAAAATATATAAAATACTTACTGAGAATATTTCTTCGCCACTATTCTCCGACTGAAATTAAATAGTTAAATCCATTTTTACTTTTATAATTTCCATTTATTTGTTCTACAACACACGGGTTGCCCCGGATCTTTGAAAGGCATTGGCGGGGCCGAAACCAAATCACCAAGAGGCTCGTGTTACAATCATTAAGTAATGTTTATAAATAATCGGCCAAGTACGAGTCGGATTCGCGCACGAAGGGTTCCGTACTGTATGGGAGCCCCCCTTAAACATTTTTTTTAATTTTTTAATTTTTTATTAAAGTTCATATACAACTAAATATTCTGTGAAAATTTCTATCATCTACCTGTTACCATTATTAATATAGAGCGAAAAACGGCTAAAACTCAGATGTGTTGTATTTGTTGTATGGGAGCCCCCCTTAATTAATGATTTTATTCTATTTTTAGTATTTGTGGTCATAGCAACAACATAAATACATCTTATGTGAAAATTTCAGCTTTCTAGCTATAACGGTTCATGAGATACAGCCTGGAGACAGACGGACAGCGGAGTCTTAGTAATAGGGTCCCGTTTTTACCCTTTGGGTACGGAACCCTAAAAACACAGTTTTTGGATGATAGGAAGAGGAAAACTATTATAAAGACGGGGAATAGGTAAAGTTCTTGGGATATTATAATGAATCATTTATTATGTGATTAGCTGGTCTATGTAGTAAGGTACAGCACCCGCCAAGTAATGCCTCATTTCAAAATATTTAGGCGGGTGGTGACTTGCCATCCACTAAATGGGCCCCTCATAAAGGCTACCGATAGTTGGCGCCGGGCAACATTGGTGTTACTTTCCATTAATATTATTATTAATTAAGTAGGTACTTCACCATTATACCTTCAACGATTTTAACGCATTAAAATATGTATATGGCACTGAAACGTAGTCTCTAACTATGGGCCTTATTAATAAGCTCCAAGTAGCACAACGAGCTATGGAAAGCTAAAGGACTATGCTCGGAGTCTCTATGCGAGATCGAATCAGGAATTAGGAGATACGTAGAAGAACCAAATTTACCGACATAGCCCAGCGGATTGGCATGTTGAAGTGGCAATGGGCAGGGCACATAGCGCGGAGGACTGATGACCGACCAAAATAAACATTTTTATTAACTTTTTGTGCGACCTATAGTTTTTTAGATAAACCATAAAAAATATTTACACACCCCTTTTTCAGACTGAATGGACCGATGGGGTCGAAAAGTTCTCGAGTGGAGACCACGCACCGGCAAGCGCAGCGTAAGACGTCCGTCCACAAGGAGGACGAATGACCTCATTAAGACCGCAGGATCGCGCTGTATGCAAGCTGCTACCAACCAGTCTTATTGGAGATCTATAGGGGAGGCCTTTATCCAGCAGTGGACGTCCTATGGCTAATGGATGGATGAAAATATGTAAAAGAGAATTTTAATGCTGTTGGAATTCAGTGCCCTCTACATACAGGGTTATAAAGAAATATTGTAAAAGCAATAGTTCTCTGAACAGTAGACTTCGCACCTGTGTAACTAAATCTTCATAAGCCTATATACAGGGTAATTTGTAATCAATTTTGTAATTAACCTTTTAGGGGATTATTCTGTACATCAAAACTAACAATTTTTGTTCTGCGACTTTTGTCAAAACTCAAAAAAAAGTTGTTCCATAGAAAAATATCGTTCACCCGCGACAAAATGTATGGAACAGCTGTTTTTTTTAGTTTTGACTAATGTCGCAGTACAAAAGTTGTTAGTTTTGATGTACAGAATAAGCTTTATACATAAAAAATATACGCATCGATTTGATAACCTCCTCCGTTACGTCGATAAAAAAATAAAGTTATTTGAAAATGTGTCAACTGTCAACATACCCTTTCACTGATACCCAGCCACGTCCCGAAGCCCAACGCTGGGATTTCAGCTCCATTGTTAAGCTTGAACTTGGGGATGGTCACCTGAAATACAAAGCATAATAAAATGAGTACAATAATCGGGTAGTTTGTAGCCCGGTGATGGTATCGAACAGTATCGCGACTCCGCCCTGTGCTTGAAATAATCCACGTGGCCACGCAGAACGTATCTCGCGCTAGGGCTGCCCGCCTGGTGAGTAAATTGCACGCTTACTGATACAAACCCACACGTTCGTTCATCACTGCGGCGCGCCCCTGCCACCGTTGTGTAAAGAGTGTATACCGAACTGCGAGGCGCGTAGGTATACTTCGTGCGTAGATATACTATGCGCGTAGGCAGATGAGAAGTTAGCCGCAGATGACACTTCGCCGTGATTCGCTAATTATTGTATCGCATGTGTGCACAATGCGTAGGGAGCGCGCGGGGGGCATGAGGTTGGCGGGAGGGTGCCCCGGCGTCTCGTCTCTCTGGCTCCGGCACATACCTATATTTCGGCTTTTGCACAGCGTTCTGCGCATGACTTCCCATCCGCCGATTTGTGTGGCGCTTAGTTGATTCGCGTTCCGATCGTAAGTATGAAAACGGAATACTGTTAGATACCATTACCGTGTCTGTAGTAAGGGGGTAAGTATAATGCCCTGACTCCTAGTCTCATATATTATGGTGTTCTCCCATTTCGTGATCTCTTGTGCAAAGATAAAGAAGAGGGAACATGTGGCAAGCAAGATGGGGCCTAGAAAAAAAGAGGAAGAAGACCCAGAGAAGATAGTTCCACCAAGCCAAGACAAGGGCTATCCTGTCTAACTACCACGTATACAGGGTTATTTCTAATCAATTAGTATCATTTTAAGGACTTATTCCGTACATCAAAACTAACAACTTTTGTTCTGCGACTTTTGCCAAAACAATAAAAAAAAAATTGTTGTTCAATAGAAAAATATAGTTCATCCGCGTCAAAATGTATGAAACAGCTGATTTTTTTTTGAGTTCTGATAAAAGTTACAGAACAAAATTTGTTAGTTTTGATGTACAGAATAAGCCTTTAAATTAGAAATAACCCTGTATACACATACTTACACGTAGTACGTGGTAGAAATGTAGGAAAGGTGTAGTAACAAACCTTTCAGAAACACGTAGATGTGGTTACAATTACAATTATTACATTATACTGGAACCACACATGAGGTAACTTTCACTATGGACCATTCAAGGGTAAGCCTATGTTGAACAGTGGACTTTTACAAAAGCTAGTAAATGAAATGCATATACCTTTTCGTATTAGTTAGTAAGTAAGTAAGTTCGTATAGGCCGGGTGGCTAGCCCTAGTGTCAGAGTTAGTAGTAATACTATAGGTACGTATAATTCGCACCACACAAGTCGGCGGATGGGAAGTTATGCGCATAACGCTGCGCAAAAAGGTATGTAGGTATGCGTAATATGGGTTTGCGCTGGAGCCAGAGAGACGAGACGCCGGGGCACACCCGCCCGCCAACCTCATGCCTCCCGCGCGCTCCCTACGCCCGTGCTTACTACTTCGCCACTTGCGTAGGCATTGTGCGCATGTGCAATAGTTAGCGAATCACGGCGAAGTGTCATCTGCGGCTAACTTCTCATCCGCCGACTTGTGTGGCGATACCTACCTATACCTACTATAGATACAAGAGAATGTATTACTTATGTACGTATACCTACCTACATTCTTTGGTTAGTATTATGTAAACAGCGTAATATTTTTATCCAAATCAGTAAGTATTTTAATGTAATCGTAACCTCTGACACGATAACACTGCAGATAAAAATATATACATACAGAAATATTTATAAATTAAACAAAATAACATAATATGATACTCTAGTACAAGTTTGCCACATTTTTACGCGATCGATACCTAAGTTTGGGACATTGGGTCCGAGGAGGCCGGGACCTCAACTTGTTTTCAAAAATCTTTCTAAACGTCTGGTGGACGCGACGCGTGACCATAATGCTGGTGTTTATTTGGCTCAACGTATAAACATTGCCATTGAGCGTGGCAATGCTGCCAGCATGCTGGGCACGCTGCCAACTGGCAGTGGGCGCGAGCATTTGGATTATACTCGTATTCATATTCATTTAAAAAAAAAAGATAAATAATAGCTTTGTGTGGTAAAGAGTGGCAGGTTCTCTTTGTATGGGCATATCATGTCACGAGACGTGAGGAGAGTCACGTCACGAAAAGAACCCTAAGCATGATGGGAAGCGGCAGAAATGGAGGGGAAGATCAAACAAAGTGTAGATAAATTGTGTGAAAGACGATAAGCGAGAGAAAGGACTTGATGATGAGATGACGTATGATGGAGTGAAGTGGCGAAAGGAAACATGCTGTGCCGACCCCTCCTACCCACTGGACCAGCGTGGTGAATATGGCCTAATTTGGAGTTTGGGAGTAGGCCTTTGTCCTGCAGTGGACTATTAAAAAAGGCTGGTACAGTAAGTACAACTGAGACGACCTTTTTAAACTAAACCTAATCCGTTTTATTAGAAAATGTCAAAACTTCACACACACTTTTACGTCGTCAATTGTAACTAGTACCAAAGAATATACAGGGTGATGGGGAGAGGGGTGCAAAGCTGAAAGGCGACGCTAGCATAGATCATTTAGACCCTTTTGAGCCATGGTTGTCTAAGACGAAGTGGGACTATTTTTTTGTAATCAATTTTTTATGATTTTTGGCTAAAATCCCCGAAATTTTACCGTTAATTGCTAATGGTGGCCATGTTGAATAATAAGTGATTTTTTTACATGTTATTTAATTAAAACAATCTGTAAGCAATCTAACAAAACATGTACTGAGCTTGTGTGTCATCAGATATTTTTTTTACAGTCACTTGAAGTTCCCAAAAATTTTCAAAGATTAAGAAAACTGTTTTATGACGGCGTTTAAAAAAATAATTAATAAAGCTTTTTTAGTTCAAACCTTTTTGAAAACATGCTTAGTTATTGTTCTTTCTTTTGAGATATCATTTACGCCGATATCTCAAAAATTACTAAAATTAAAACGTAAAAACCAAATTGAGGAAGAAAATTTAAATTTTAATGTGGACTAATTAAAACAACATTTGATTTGAAATAATTTATTTTTCATGTTCAAAATGACTACCGCGATTTCTAACACAAGCACGAGCCCGTCTTCTCACTTCTGTTGTTGTGGTTTTTAACATCATCTCCAGTTTCATGGTTTCAAAAGCTGAATTGATCCTCTCTATCAGTTCGTCTTTTGTATTGATTTCTACGCTCGTATACACTAGCTCCTTGGCACGACCCCACACGTAGAAATCCAACGGGGTCAGGTCTGGTGAACGAGCGGGCCAAGGGATGGGCCCACCTCTTCCGATCCAGCTATCAAGGAAGCAATGATCTAAGCATTCCCGTACATTTAATGTCCAATGCGCTGGACAGCCGTCTTGCTGAAAGATAATTTCGCGCTCCGATTCGAATATCGGGGCACCGGATTCCTCTAAAAGCACAGGTAGATCGTCAAGTAGAAATTCCAAATAATTATCGCCATTTAAAGTGTCTGGTAAGAAGTGGGGGCCAATCAACGTACTGCCAATTACTCCGGCCCACACATTGACAGAGAATTTCCTCTGGAACGACACCTGCTTTTTCCAGTGGGGGTTGTTGCCCTTGTCGGCCCATTGATGGAGGTTGTGAAAGTTAGTTCTGCCTTCCCTAGAAAATTTGCTTTCATCCGTCCACAAGATTGACTTCAGGAACCACTCATCTTCAATGTCTCTGTTGAGGAGGTAACGGCAAAATTGAATCCTTCTGATGGGATCTTGCTCTTCCAGACCTTGCACACCCGTGCCATGGAACGGATATTTATCATTCTGGTGCATTGTACTCCACACCTTCCATTGTGAAATATTAAGATTTCGAGCTACTGCTCTGGTGCTGGTATGGGGATCCGCTTCAAATGCTGCTATGATGTCTTCCTCGACGTTAGGAGTGTGTCTGCCTGGGTTGACTCCAGGTTCCACGCGGTGTATCCCAACTTCAGCAAGCCGACGAAATGTGTTGTAAAACACTCGAACATTCGGTACCCTGCGATTCGGATAGCGCTCTTGGTACATTCGCCGCGCCAAAGATCCATTGCCGTCTGCTCTACCATACATGAAGACGATATCCGCATATTCCGCATTGGAAAAAGTAGCCATAGTCACTACACAATTTAAAAATGCCGTAGGAGCGCACTAAATGTCAACTCTTCAAACAACTACAAAATCAACACGTGCAGGAGCGCAAAGCTAGGGCTAAGGCTACGACTGGACACGGTAAAACAAAAATAACCAATACTAATTCAACACGTGCAGGAGCGCTTAGGGCTACAACTGGATACGGTGAATTATGAATGAACGCGATGAAAATTACGTCTAGTCACAAGGGCAGTTGTTACTTGACTAAAAGATGTGACGATGACGAGTCCTTTGAAGTAGTTACTGATCCTAAATAGAGATACACTATTTTATTGCCATAAAGTCAATTTTGCTGTAAAATAAACCCTAATTTATGGCCCATTCTTTTACTGGGCGCAATACCTGGAAAGGGCAAGTTTATTGCCGCCGCGCGCGGTGGCCTTTGTTTGGAATCCTCCTGGTTCCTGCACGTGCAATGAATCATTCTTAGAATTGAACTCGGTTATCAATTCGAACACAAAACAGTTTTTTTGAAGCAAAATGTTGTTTCTTTGATCTGCCTAAAAATTTAAATTTTCTGCCTCAATTTGGTTTTTACGTTTTAATTTTAGTAATTTTTGAGATATCGGCGTAAATGATATCTCAAAAGAAAGAACAATAACTAAGCATGTTTTCAAAAAGGTTTGAACTAAAAAAGCTTTATTAATTATTTTTTTAAACGCCGTCATAAAACAGTTTTCTTAATCTTTGAAAATTTTTGGGAACTTCAAGTGACTGTAAAAATAATATCTGATGACACACAAGCTCAGTACATGTTTTGTTAGATTGCTTACAGATTGTTTTAATTAAATAACATGTAAAAAAATCACTTATTATTCAAACTGGCCACCATTAGCAATTAACGGTAAAATTTCGGGGATTTTAGCCAAAAATCATAAAAAATTGTTTAAAAAAAAAATAGTCCCACTTCGTCTTAGACAACCATGGCTCAAAGGGGTCTAAATGATCTATGCTAGCGTCGCCTTTCAGCTTTGCACCCCTCTCCCCATCACCCTGTATAATAATACTACGTACTAGTACAAAGGTTTATTGGCAGCTTTTGCGAAACAAAAATGAATATAAAGTGCGTAAAAAGTACGTGTAAAGTACCAGTACCACCTTTCAAGTACCAGTTCAGTGTCGTCTCTGACCACTCCTGCTAGTGGAAACTCGTAATGCCAATCCCAACAAAAACATGGCATGTAAAAAGTACCTACAACAAGTCGAGCAACAATTCTTCAGTAAAAAGTAGTGAGATCAAAATGTAAGCACAAGTCGGTTTATATATTCAATACTTGTCTATAGGGCAGAATCTAGGCGCATCTTTAAAACTTTGATGCACGCATAGATGAGTACTGAATAATAATAAACCGACTTATTATGCTTACATTTTGTCAGTGCTTATCTATGAGAGCACCAAAGTTTTAAAGATGCGCCCAGATTCTGCCCCCATAGATAAGTATTGAATATATAAGCCGACTTGTGCTTACATTTTGATCTCACTACTTTTTACTGAAGAATTGTTGCTCGACTTGTTGTACTTTTTAAATGCCATGGTTTTGATGGGATCTCACTTCTTTTTGTAAGTGATGGTTTACCACTAACACCGTGAGATTGCTCTACCCTGTCCCTACCCCGCCTTCTACGGCGCCTTTACCGCCAGTCCCACTGATTCCCCACCAAGCCCCCATAAAGCCCCCACTGGGCCCCCATCGCTGCCCCACTGAGTCCCCACCGAGCACCTACCATGCCCCCACTACGGCTCTACTGAATCCCCACGGAATTCCCACCGCGCTCCCACCTCGGTCCCACTGAGTCCCCACGGAAACCACATCAATCGATCACTGCGCCCCATCACGCCCCTATCGCGGCTCCACTAAATCCCCATCGAAGCTCCACTGAGTTCCCACCATACCCCCACCGCATTCCCACCACACTCCCACTGAGGACCCACTGAGTCCCTACCGAGGAGCCCCCATCACGTCCGTGCCATATCAGCACGACGCCCGCACTACGCCTCTACCACGCCCCTACCACGCCGCCATGAGCCACCACGCCCCCTACCCACCCCTGCCCTACCCTTGCCCTAGAGATTCAAAATTTAAATCTAGTAGGGACATCGGACATAAACTGAAATCCGAAGTCAAACCGCAAAGTTATCTTGGTAATCACCTATTTCACGTACTACAATTAGAATTACAAACTTATTTGTGTAGATACTAAAATAGGAAAACCAGACCATAATTAAAGTACGTTTGATTTTTTCCTTGCTATTTAGGCTATATGTTAACGGTCATCAAAATTACAAGCTTGTATGTCTGCTAGAAGTACCTTAGAATTTTGATGATCGTTGAGTGAGTGTATGAGTATGTCAGTGACAAAATCAAAGAACTTTCACTAGCAATAATTCTTAAATTACTGGTTCGATTTTGATGAAATTTAGAAATGTTTTTTGTTATATGACGTTCTCTTTATAGTAATTAAATCAGACGTCTAGCTTTAGCCAGACCAAAATTACAGGGGGTTGAAAATGGGCTGAATGGCTTCGGGAAAGTATGCTTACGGCTGTGCTCGACTTGTTTACAGATTTATTACTCACACATCCATTATTGTTACCTACTTTTTATCAATATTTTAAACAATTTTAATTAATGTCTATTTATTGTTATTATTTATTGAATGACTTAATTTTAATTAAGTATTTTATGCAATTTTAAGTGTCTATTGATAATTATTTTTTATTGAATGACTTGAGACTAAAATTAGTTGTTTGATTAGCTCATTTTACATCTGATTTTTTAAAATAAATAAATAATATTGATTAAAAAAATGTTGTAAATTGCTCCATGTTATTATTTTTTTGACGAAGCCTTTTTACAGATGATTTTTTTTTGAAATGTACACCTTAAAAGGATATAGTTCTATTTTAATATTAACTAATCATGACATAATTCAATTGTATTACTATTATTTTTGACCATGCCCTTTTACAGCTGACTCGTTTAAATTTATAGGATTTATGTACGTAGGTATAGCATGTTGCGAATGTTTGGCAACCGCCGACATTTAACATTTCATTTTCTATGATATGCAAACAATGTTTTAAATACATAACCTATTTATTTTTTTGTAATGTAGGTAGACTGAAAAACAATAGAACTGCTGTAAGTAATGACGAGTCCATATTATAACCATTTATACTCCTTTTCCACATAATGAGAATGTGTAAATGTAATATTATGTCAATAAATGATTTTCATTTATATCATGTCATGTCAATAAATATATGTATTATGTCAATAAATGATTTTCTTTCTTTCTTTCATAAATCACTGTTCATACACGCTCACACAAAAGTGCATCGCAAACGCGCATTTGCGGCGAATGTGCGTCAGTGTATTGGCATTTATTTAGGTATTACCTATATGGATGTAATACGATAGTATAAATAGAAGGTGTTACTTTATAAATAGCAGGGCCTATCACTGGTATAATCTATTTGAAATATGGTTGCATATAAATTACTGACGTAAAGATATTATAAGAGTTATCGAGCAGGTACTTACTTTTGCCATGGTGCGTGTTGACGGTCCGAAAATCTCTCGTAGACTGTCGGAGAGAACCATGTTATTATCAAACAATTCTAGGCTGACGTATCCCAACTTTGAAATGCGCCGTATTTTGTAAAAATAGCCATAATTATGCCGCTTTAGGCTCGCCAAAATTGCATACCAAAGGCGAGTCCCCCAATTAGACCTAGTGGAGCCTGTGTTTATCAAAAATCGACAAACCGCTATCCTGTGAATTAAACTATTTTACAAAAATAGACCGACATTGCCGTATATTTCAAAAAGATATACGCATGTAAATAATACGGTGTATACCAGTATACGGTGTACGGTAAGTAGTACCTAGTGTTTGGCAGTTATTTGTGCATTTATGTGATATGTTCTGGATGTTTATCTCTTTAGGGGAAAAAGAAAAGACTTGGCGAATCCAATTTTTTTTTTACATTTCTTCTCATAAATTAAAAAATACACAGTGAAAATAATCAAAAACATGTTTCAGTTTACGATAATTTATTTATTTATTTTTTATTATAAAGGTACACAGAACAGGATACATTCAATCAAGAACTAAATTTTATGCAACAAAAGTACAGAACTGGAAAATATCCCTTAATATGCGTACACAGCATGATTGTAGCAGTAAATCACAATGAAACAAATTATATAAATTAACAATAGTGCAAACATGATTAAATATTAACATTAATTAGCTACTACATTGTGCTACAAGCCTAATACCGCAGCACATACTGCAAAATTAAAACAAACAAATAAGAGAATAGGCCACACCTAAGCCTGACCTGGCATACCCTGAGAGGCGAGGATGGCCAAGATGTCTTTTCTAAATTTATACAAATTGTTGTAATAAATGTCTACTTGGTTACTGTGATCAGACGAGATATCATTGTATTGGCGACACATGCGAACAATAGGATTAAAGTACGAAGTATTATTGACATAAACATGCAAAACAAAAATTTTGGAGTGGGGATTACGTAACCTGGGCTTTATGTTGAAATTTAACGATGAAATAAGAGAAGGAGAATCTATATAACTGTTAATAATTTTGAAAAGATTAGTAAAATCAAAGTATTTGCGTCTAACCTCAAGGGACATCAGATTAAATTTTAAAAGCCTATCTTCATAAGAACTGAGTTTACGTTTTAGTCCACACCTGTAACTCAAAATTCTAAAAAATTTCTTTTGTACCATTTCAATGCGATTTATATGAACTTTGTAGAAAGGAGACCAGATTGAAGAATTATATTCCAAAATGCTACGAATATGAAGTTGTTTCGTATGATATTCCACATGATACGATTAACTCACTTTAAAATTTGGACCCTTATTTCTTATATTTAGGCCCTATTTTTATGGTTTAATAAAAAATGTACAATTTTCTATGTGTACTTTAAGACAATGCTTTTCGCCAAATTTCATAGTGCTAGGTCAACGGCAAGTAGATTTTGATTTCCTTGTGAGCGTCGAAAAGTCTGTTTTTTGCGACATGAAAGATTCTAAAGTTCTTCTTTTGCAAGAAGTCATAGATTTCCGTATAAGATTTTAATTTCAACTTGATAACCTCTACGCATTCTAGATATAGAAGGTCTTAATATACGGACGGACAGACGGACAACCGTTTTTCCGTTTTTTTTTACATTTGAGGTACGGAATCCTAAAAAATACCGACAGGGAAGGATAATTCTTTAATCACTAATCATCGGTATTGTAAAACGAATTTCCTCGATGTTTGCCATACGGTTCGGATTGATTTGATATTTTTACAAATAGCGAATAATTGACAATTAAATCGATATTATAAAAAAAAAAACTCGTAAAAACTTTTCTCGTAAAGTGGCGACTCTCGAAATTTGACAAGGATTTCATCTTTGTCAGTTATTGTTTTATTGACAAAGGAAACATACATACGAGTGTTCGATCTTCTGGTCCCGCACGCCTCACCCGGGCTGCGCTTGAGTAGAAGTAGGTGTAATGAAACGACCAGTTTGCTACTGAACCAAAATACTATTTAATTGTAACACCAAACAGACGCCGTACACAGCCAACAAAGTCAAAGTCAAAGTATTTATTTGCAACAAATTACAATATCGCGTTTTAACACTGTAAGCGTGTTGCTGCTTGGAACTAATGTCCACTGGGGTGCGTTTACGCATTCTAGACTAAGATAAAAATTAACCTGGCTAAGTCTATGTCACCCGTTTAGGGCATCCGTCAGGCGAAAAAACCTCCAAGCTAAAAATTAATCTGCCCCGTTCACGCACTCCCACCGGTATAATTTTTCTCCTGACTAGGCTAAGTTTTATCGAGGTTTTTAGGTAAGTAGATAAATTTTATCTTGTCTGTGATTGGGCAGCCAGTTGTCATCGAATCGATTTGACAGCTCGTTCAAGAGTTTGACAGATGCGATTGGTTCGTAATAGATTTGAGTGCTATGATTGGTCTAGAGCTATGACGCCGTTCACGGACGCCCCTCAGAATAAATTTTATCCAGCATAAATATTATCTGGAGTGCGTAAACGCACCCCTGATACTTTTATACAACGAGTCCAATATTTTTTGATAAAATAACTAACGGACTAATTATTATAATGTTTTTTTATACCCAATGATCATGACTATTCAATGCCTATGCGAGATATGCGTATGATATGCTTGGTATATGGTGAATATTTTTTGATAAAATAACTAACGGACTAATTATTATAATGTTTTTTTATACCCAATGATCATGACTATTCAATGCCTATGCGAGATATGCGTATGATATGCTTGGTATATGGTGAATATTTTTTGATAAAATAACTAACGGACTAATTATAATAATGTTTTTTTTACCCAATGATCATGACTATTCAATTCCTAAGGCCATTTACTCACTATGCGAGATATGCGTATGATATGCTTGGTATATGGTGTATATGGTGACGATGATTATGAATATTCTGATGACGTTAAAAATCATTTTTTATGATGTCACTAAATGGTTGAGTGGTAGAAAAACATAATTGGCTAAGAAATATGTTTGTGAGGTCAGCGGCCTCTATAGTAATATGCAAGTTTAAATTTTTCTTTATTACTCAAAAAGTTATAACTCTACAGTGCTCAAAATAATTTGTAGAGAAAGTTTTTAAGTAATGCTGTCTGTAAACTCGGCAAGTTTCAACTATTCTATCTATCTAGGACACTTTATTATTTTTTTAATTTTGATTTTAAAATTGAGATCTATACGTCAAAGGTGATAATTCAAAATGGGCTCAGACTAGGTACAGTAGCTCAAAAAATCCGTTAAACTATGATAAATAAATGCGCAGAGTAAAACAACCGCATCAAATGCTTAATTTTTGAGTAATTTCACATTTTCCAATTTGATTTTTGTTCAGTCATTGAATTACTGTCATTTTGGTCACATGTAACCTTAATACCCGAATACACGAAATTACTTTTAATGGACACTGTTATTGTAAAAAATAACGGGAAAATCATTTTCCGAAAGATACAAAGCAAATTTTAAAATACTGTACCCTTTAGTGGCCCAGTTTCTATGCATATTTGCAATAGGTATCTCCTTTCATGCAATTTGGTTCATAAATGGGGAATTTATAAGGCTTTGTAACATGAGGACGGATGGACACAACGAAGTTATAAGGGTTCCTCGTTTACTACGGAACCCTAAAAATGTACTTAACCACAGTTTTCATACGAACCATTACCGGGCGGCTAACTGCAATGTAGTGTGTATGAAAACTATGATTTCATGCATTTTTCTGTGTATCGGCAACCGGACCGCAACCGCACCCACATAGTGCGTAAGAAACCTTGGTAAGTACCTGCTTGGAATTGCAAATGATACATTTAAAGTAAAACAAATGATGTACACTATTTAAAATCAAACCCGCCATCCTCCTCTCAAGCATTTTATTGGAAAATTAGTTAAGTTCAAGTTTAAATATATTTATTTCAATTAAGTACCTTACGAGTAGATACACTTTTGAAACGCCATGAATGTAATTACATTTCAAATCATTAACAATAAAGTTAAAAACAATTAATAACCTTAGATTAATGATTGGTCGCGCGACCAACCATCACAAACTATCCAAGAACACCACGAAAAAATAAATGAACAATAACAATAAAAGTAACATTAAACCTCATCTAAAAATCACAACACAATGTTGCTATATGAGAGTTATGAAAACCCACCAGCTGGTTTGGTTGGTTGGTTTTAACCACTCAAATTATAACGATGAACTAAAATAAGATTAAATTGTCGAGTCGAGTCATACAAGTCGGCGGATGTGAAGTTAGCTAAAAGCTGCGGAATATCCAATCAACGCGCAGCATTATTTGAGCATCAGTCAGGATTGGATATTGCGCAACTTCACATCCGCCGACTTGTATGATTCGGCTTACATTAGTTTTGGTTTGGAATAATTATTTTTTTATTTAAAAAAACATTGAAATATGATTCTAAACTACCTTATTATATACATATGCATATGTTTTGGTTTGAACTTTAATTTTTCAAGAGTTTTTTTTTTCTTTATGATATCGATGGCATCGGAAGTAGTTAATTTTAATTTGTTTAATAAAAAAGGGTACATTTATAGTTTATTTTTGACATTTTGTGGAGATTGCCAGGTTTGATTGTACGAGTATAAGCCTCAAATGTAATGAACATCTCTTTACCTTGTACCAAACTGATATGGGGTGATCAAAACCATCATTACAAACAACTTTTACTATGGGGATAACTCAAAATTCAAGAAAAACACAGTTGTTATGTACACATTTAAGATTGCAACTCGGAATCGACATTATGTGTAAAATAGCGCCTTAGTGTCAGTAGTACCTACAATTGATTTGTTCCATTGATGTTACAAGTGACACAACTTTTTTTTCTCGCCTTCAGAATGGCCTCATTGAAAAAGTTGTTCGTAATAGTGGTCAGGATCACCTCCTTTGGCTTAGTACATGAGTTCTAGTTAACCCTGTATGACATAGTTGCGGCCGGTCAATAATAAGTTAATCTTGGTCTAGATTAGCTCCGTTCTTCCACTTCCTCTGTCCTAGAGGGATTTCATCCATCTTCTGTTCCACCACATCGAATGGGTAATTGGAGTAGTGCTGCCAGAAGATCGGGTGGACTGTGCGGTAACCTGGACCAGAAAAACAAGTTCAGGCCTATGCAGATAATGATAGTACATTTCCTCTGCTTCGCTGTAATACCATCATAACACTTAGGAACAGCCGTAGTAAATAAATAAATAAATATTAGGGGACATCTTACACACGGCCTTTGACCCCAAACTAAGCATAGCTTGTGATATGGCTGCCAGAGACTGAAATACTACATATACATATTTTAAATACATACTTATATAGATAGTACCTAAATAGCACCCAGACACAAAGCAAATACCTATGTTTATCACACAAATGTTTGCCCTGGGTGGGGATCGAACCCACGCCTCTTTAACTCAGAAGTCAGGGTCACTAACCACTGAGCCACCGAGGCAGTCTTTTATTCACGAGGTGGTGGGTTTAAATCTCGGTCCCGTACCAATGAATTCTTTAGAATATATGTACAACTTTTAACACTGGCTTTTCGGTGAAGGAAAACATCGTGAGGCAATCTGCATACGTCCCTAGAAGAAATTCGATGGCGTATGTGAATCAACCAACCCGAACTGGGCTAGCGTGGTGGATATGGCCCAATCACCCTTCGTGGGTAGGCCTACGTCCTGCAGTGGACTATTAAAAGGATGATACAGTACAGTACACACAGTACTTCGGAACTTATACTTAACACAATAGATCTACTTAGCTACTGTAGCTGTCCTTCAATACTCTCACCGTTATTGAATGCAGAAATCTTGGCAACGTCGTCGGCGTCCAGCTGGAAGTCGAAAATTGATGCGTTCTCCATCACGCGTGACTTGGTGATGGTCTTCGGAATGCTCACGATGCCACGTTGGTACTGAAAGAAGAACATAAATAAAAAAAATCGGCCAAGTAGGAGTCGGACTCGCGCACGGAGGGTTCCGTACTGTATGGGGCCCCCCCTTAAATATTTATTTTATTTTTATTATTTATTACTAAAGTGTATATACAACTGAATATTCTGTGAAAATTTCAAGCATCTACCTGTTACCATTATAAATATAGAGCGAAAAACTACTAAAAATCTGGTTTGTTGTATGGGAGCCACCCCTTAATTATTAATTTTATTCTGTTTTTAATATTTGTTGTTACAGCGGCAGCAAAAATACATCATTTATGAAAATTTCAGCTTTCTAGCTATAACAGTTAATGAGATACAGCCTGGAGACAGACAGACAGACGGACAGCGGAGTCTTTGTAATAGGGTCCCGTTTTTACCCTTTGGGTACGGAACCCTAAAAACAATAATACTCGTCGTTGTCGTAATTTCAGCCATAGGACGTCGACTGCTAGACAGGGGTCTCCCCTATAAATTTCCAATATGACTGGTTAAAAGCGGCTCGTATCCAACGTCTATTCGTGCAGAAGAAAGACGGCGCCGTACATGTTTGTTGTTCGCCGTACATTGCAACGCCATTGTTGGAAACGATTCATTTCGGAGAGTATACATCTGAGCTGCACGACCTTATCCTACCATGCCCTTTTTATTACAGGACAAGTAGGAGGACGCCACATACTGTCCACCCCTATACTGTCGATTTTCCTACGGACCACCCCTATACTGTCGATTTTCCTTCGATATGTTCGAAGCGGTTTGACTCAACTTTTCTGAATCGTACCGCCAGGGAATGGAACAGTCTTCCTGCTTCCCTGATTTCTAAGAGATATAATCTAAAGCTTTTCAAGGTCAGAGTAAATAGGTATCTTCTAGGTCTGGGTGCTTCATTTTCGACCACAACGTCGATTACCATCAGGCGAGTTGGTGGTCAAGCGCGGACTTATCAGCGATAAAAAAAAAAACAAAAATTTATGGAGCCACGAAAAGCCATGGGGGTTCAAAATGGGAAAAATCGGTACCCTTAGAGTTTTGTCATGTTTCTAATAATTCCTACCAAAGTCCATTTAAAAAAATTAAATTCAACTACATATTTAATCTATCTTGGATGAATGGAACTGCTGCTAACTACGTTTTTACTCATCAAATGCCTCAAAGCCACTTGCGACAAAGTCTTGCCATGATTATTAGCAATCGCCACCAATTTGAATTGTTCATCTTGGGTTCGGGTGTTCGGGACTATTCGGGGCCACTCGGAATGGAATCATGGGCCTGAGCGGAGCGTTTGCGACCAACACGTTGCTGTGCGCCTGGTACACCAGCTCTGATGCAGCGAAATTCTTCTTTCAAATTCTTTGGAGCTTGTGTACGGATTTTCACATCACTGGCTTTTTGATGAAAGAAAATATCGTGAGGCAACCTACATATGTCCGTCGTCCGTATCTTAAGCTGTTTTGAAGTAAGGCTTCAACCTATCAAATGCGTCAACGCAACTTGCTACCCCCTTTTTGTCATGTTTCTTAACATTCACCACAAAGCAATTTGAGGCACAGTCTTGCCATGTTTCTTAGAAATTGCCAAAGTCTAGTTGTTCAGCTTCGGATCCAGAACTATTTGATTTATTTTATAAGAACGGAACTTCTTGAAGTTCACGTACCAAATGCCGTAAAGCAACTTGGGATACAGTCTTGCCATGTTTCTTAGCAATAGCCACCAATGTAGGATTGTTCATCTTGGGCTCGAGACTTTTCGGCGCCGCTCGGGTTGGTATCATGGACCCGAGTGGAGTGTAGGCGACCACCACGATGCTGTTCGCCTGGCAGAAGTTCACCAGTTCTGGTTGAGCGAGGTTTAGGTTTATCTGAAAAAAGAAACATAAAAATAAACTATTGAATCACAGAGTTCCCAGAGTGATAACGCTGTCGTAACTTGAGGCAATTCACAACCACAAAAATGTGTAGAAAATCTTGTCTACAGCTGTCGAAACAAGAAATATGAGTTGGAATTTAACAAGAATTTGACGTTCCTTGCCTTAAAATCTGGCAGTAGCCACATTATCCCTCTGGTATTTCTGTATTTTTTTTTCCAGGGAAAATCCTTTATGGATACCACCCCACCCCAGGGGAGGCAGGGTAGTTTTGTGGGAATCCCACCTGAGGCGGTGTACCCAGTACAAATCTGGGTTACACATTTCCACTCTGTGCTTTAAACCAACTCAAATATGGTTGATGAGAGGGTTGGTTGGCATATCCGTCAAACTTGTCATCGAGTGATGCTTGAGGGTCGCCAGTTTGCTCGTGAGTCGGTGGCATCTACACATTGCATAGAAAATGTTTATTTATTTATTTGTCTCACAATATATAGGTTTGCGTTTGACTAGGTACACACTGCCTGATGTTAAGCAGATATGCGGTCTAAATGGGGTATAATAAGCTTTTTAGAAGATACCTATTTACTCGGGAATTAAAGACATCTACTTTAGCGGGAAGACTCAGGCAAAGCGTTTCACATTCTGGCTGTTCGTATGAGAAATGTGGATTCGAAACGCTTGGTTCTGAAGCGCGGAACGACCACCATAAAAGGGTGACGATTTGGTCGCGTCTGTCTAGCCGTATGATAGAAGAATGGGGCAGGTGTGACCAGATTGTGCAACTCCTGGTCGCACTCACCGAAGTGTATCCGAAAGAAAGCTAATAGACACGACAACCTACGTCGACGCTCGAGACTGTAAATTAATCCTCTCCATAATATGTGTCCTCTTTTATTGATTGTAAAATTGTATTTGGATAACAAAGAACACAAACTTAGGCACTGGTGTGTAAGACACAGTTTACTGATACGGTTTACTAATCATTGGCCAAACCTTAGGTCAATATAAACTACTCACCTCAACTTGGTTAACAACTGGAGGCACCTTGCAGTTGGCCAACAGCCTGGTCAGTTGGTCAACGTTGAAGTTGGACACGCCGATAGCCTTGGTCAACCCCTTGGCCAACACGGACTCGAACCCACGCCATGTGTCCAGGTAGTCAATATTCTCGTCTACACCTTCTTCCTGTGAAATTACAGATAAGTATTACAGTTTGTTTAGCATTACATAATAATATTCCCAAAAAAGAGATAGGTATTAGTAGTTTATGCAACTGTCATATAATGAAGGGTATTAAAACACGAGTGTGAGTTTATGAAACGAGCGCAGCGAGTTTCATAATAGTAACGAGTGTTTTAATACCCGTGTTATATGCAGTTGCATACACTACTTTATCTTCACTAATAAAAAAAATAATTAAAAAAAACATAATGCGAAACATTAAATTCACGCGTACGTGTATTGTCACAGTGAACTTGGCGCCATTAAAATCTAACCAATGAGAGCGCAGCTGCGCGCGCAGGGCCAATCAGGAGCGAGCGCGCGATGTTATAATGAGATTTTACGATATCGATGTGGATATTATAACATCATGAGAAATTACTTAAATTGAGTGTTTTGTTGTCTGCGCTATAACAGTAGTCATTATAAGTCAAGTATGGGAAACATAAGTAGAATGTTACAACATTAGTGTAGATAAAAATATTTATAAACCTATACAGGGATATTGGTAATCAATTAGCATCCTTTTATAAATCAAAACTTTTGTTCTGCGACTTTTGTCAAAACTAAAAAAAAACGCTGTTCCACACGTTTTGTTGAGGGTGAAGATATTTTTATTTTAGATTTTTAGATTTATCTATGGAACAGCATTTTTTTTTGAGTTTTGATAAAAGTCGTTGAACAGAAGTTGTTATACGTTGGTAGGCCGACCGCTTAGCACGCGTATCACCTGCGCGGTAAAAAGGGAGCGGGGAGAGATGTTACCGAATGGGTTCACCTACCCGGTTACATCTCCCCCGCTCCCTACTTGAATAGTAATAAAGTCGAAATGTTAACGGATGACGGCTGACGGGCTTATGAAGCGAAGCGAGCGAGAACAATGCAGCCTATTAATAATCCATTTTCGCCTTAATTGCTTAGATGCTTAAGTCTAAAATTGTGCAGTGAAATTTCAGGTGCCTCGTTCACATGTAGGTACCCCCTGTATGCGCGCATACCCCTGTATGCGCGCTGAATTATTCTCCAGTAGCTAAATCCTCCAAGGAGATCACCCATACGTGAACTGACCGTGCTGAACGTTGCTGAACTTCGCTGTTCATTAGAAGACGTTTATTAGAAGAACGACCCGTAGAAGAAAGATAACATTAAAGATAAGCTTACCGATATCGACATGGGCCAGTGCATAAGAACGAGATCGACATATTCCAGCTTGAGTCTCTTCAGGGAAGCTCGCAGCGAGACCTCCACGTCAGCTGGACGGTGGTAGTGGTTCCACACCTGGAAGACATCATTAATCCTTTTTAACCACCGGACTTCTCGAAGAGTGGTTTTTGTCATTAACATTTCGAAAAATTTTTATAAGACGTTATCACGTGAAAAAATGTATCCTGTTATCTTTTTTAGGGTTCCGTACCCAAAGGGTAAAAACGGGACCCTATTACTAAGACCCCACTGTCTGTCTGTCTGTCAGTCTGTCTGTCACCCTATCTGTCACCAGGCTGTATCTCATGAACCTTAATAGCTAGAGAGTTAAAATTTCCACAGATGATGTATTTCGATTGCCCCATACTAAAAACAGAATAATGTAAATATTTAAAGGGAGCCCCATACAACAAACGTAATTTTTTGCCGTTTTTTGCTCCATATTAATAACGGCAACAGGTAGATGGTTGAAATGGTGTTAAGGGGGTTCCCATAGGGTACGGAACCTTTCGTGCGCGAGTCCAACTCGCACTTAGCCAGTTTTATATTATTTTTTTACCTTGGTGGTAACAAAGAGGTCATCTCTAGAGACCACCCCCTCCCGTATCTTGCTGTTGATGACGTCACCGATCTCAGGCTCGATGCGGTAGAAGTGGGCTGTATCCACGTGGCAGTACCCGATGTCGATCGCGTAAGACAGAGCCTCTTGCATCTTCGGCAAATCTTCAATTTCAAAAACGAACTGCAAAACAAGCACGCACAATTATTCTTACCGACTTCCAAAATGGAGGAGGAACTTTGTACGTCTGTATGTATTTTTTTTGTGTATTTTCATCGATGTTTAGTCAATTGTGAACCTATTTCAGATTTTTTTTTATTTCAGCCTAGTATCCTTATCCTTACTAATATTATAAATCCGAAAAGTTTGTTGGTTTGTTACTCTTTCACGCACCAACGGAGCAACGGATTGACTTGATTTTTGGCATGGACATAGTTTAAAAAGCGGAAGGAGCTTTAGGATACTTTTTATCCCGAAAAATTGCATGACAGGACAAAAACCATCGAAAGCGAAACTGTCGCCACTATCACAAAGACGCTAAGTGATTAATTCCTCCATGACGCTAAAATGGACTAACGAAACGTCACAGCCAAACGTAATTAGATGACAGGTGACATTGTCTGCAGACTTTTATAAATCACAAGTAGCATGGCAAGGGGACAAATTGTTTTTCCACCATTATATCCCCTTGAAGAGGAAATAAAGTATGGATTGAAAATGACAACTGACATTAAAATTAGATAAAATGTTATTTTTTTTAATTGTTATTTATCGTCGTCTCGCAGCCAAAGCCGGCTGTAGAAAAAAGGTTGCTCTTTTGAGTAACCTTTTTCAACCAATACAGCTTGGCTTTGGTTCGCGGGGTGGATGTGAGGCTGCTGTTCATTCCCTTCGTACTTTTCTCGGTCAAAATTGTGGAGAGGTGTTGCTCAAGGTAGATGTCAAAAATGCTTTCAATTCGGTTAATCGAGACGCCTTGTTGGTACAGGTCAAGGAAAAAATTCCCGATCTTTTCAATTTTCTTTGGCAATGCTACGGCAAACCCACTAAATTAATTTACAAAAATGATGTTCTGCTATCTTCCGTTGGCTGTCAACAAGGTGACCCTCTCGGACCAGCCATTTTCAGCCTGGCCATTCATCCAATTGTTCAACGTCTCCATTCAAAACTCAACGTTTGGTATCTGGATGACGGGACTTTGGGTGGCGATGCGAACACAGTCCTACGTGATTTGGAAATTCTTATTGACGAGTTTCGTCAAATTGGTTTGGAGCTAAATTTTTCGAAATGCGAACTTTTCGTTTGCGACTCATGTCCAGATAAAGATTTGGTAATTAACAAATTTAATGATTTGGCACCTAATATCAAATCGGTAGACAAGTGTTCTCTTCGCCTTCTGGGTTCGCCGATACTAGATGAGTCTTTTCCGCCTTTCGTTCAAGAAAAAATTCAAAATTTTTTGAGTGCCTCTGATAGGCTACTCAAAATTAACGCCCACATGGCGTTTACCATTATAAGATGTTGTCTGTTTATTCCAAAATTCATGTACGCTTTACGTTGTAGTCCATTGTGGAAACACAATGAGCTCCTTTTGAGCTTAGATGATGTTGTAAAGCAGACCCTAGTATCGGTTTTGAATATTGAGATGAGTGAAAGGGCGTGGTTACAAGCCTCCTTGCCTGTTAGGCTTGGAGGTCTAGGGGTCCGCCAAATTTCAAGTGTTGCTTTACCAGCTTTCTTGTCCTCCATTCATAGTACACATAAATTAGTTGAAAAAATCCTCGCACCTTCTTTAGGCCATTCCGGCGTAGATGTAGCTCATTTGAATGAGGCAACGAATGCTTGGAGGGTCGCTAGCCCAAATTCCGAGCTTCCAAAGACTTTGTCGTCGCAGAGACTGTGGGATCGGCCGATCTGCGAACTAGCACGGAAATCTCTTTTAGATACGTGTTATAGCGTCGCGGATCGCGCTCGTATCCTTGCGGTCTCTGTATGGGAGTCCGGTCTTTGGTTGCAAGCTTTGCCCTCTTTCAATACTGGTAACCTTTTAGACCCAACTGCATTTCGTCTAGCTGTCAGCTTACGCTTGGGTGCAAGGTGTTGTGAGGCCCATCGCTGTCAGTGTGGTACTGCAGTTGACCAGCTCGGTCACCACGGTCTCTCTTGCTCAAGAAGCGCTGGTCGGATTGGTCGCCACGCCAGCCTTAACGATGTCATTCGCAGGGCTTTTGCCACCGCCAATATCGCAGCCGTACTCGAACCGAGTGGGCTCGCGCGTGGTGATGGCAAAAGGCCTGACGGCATGACGCTGGTCCCATGGAAGTGTGGACGGCCCTTAGTATGGGACGCAACTTGTGTCGATACTTTGGCACCGTCACATCTTTCTGAGACTCAGAGTAGGGCTGGAGCTGCGGCCAATTCGGCGGAGCAGCACAAGCGGCGCAAATATGCTAACCTCGGTAGTGGTTACATATTTGAGCCATTTGGAGTTGAGACATTGGGTCCGTGGGGGCCGGGAGCTCATATCATTTTCAAAAGTCTTTCTGGGCGTCTGGTGGACGCGACGCGTGACCAAAATGCTGGTGTTTATTTGGCTCAACGCATAAGCATTGCCATTCAGCGTGGCAATGCAGCCAGCATGCTGGGCACGCTGCCAACTGGCAGTGGGCTTGAGCATTTGGATTATCTTTAGACCTTCAAAGGTCTGAGGGTGATCCAATGCTTTTTGTGTAATAGTAGTGTAGTTTTGTTGTAGTTAATAAAGGCACTTTTGCCAGTAAAAAAAAAATTTTTCCTCTGCATGCTACATGTTACTATGACGTTTAATACCAGGCCGTCATTTTGTCTGACATTAAAAATATTTTTAAATCTTCTATCATTATAGGTTTAACATGTTTCTTTATTCTACCTTTATGGTACAGAATCATCACACTTTAATATTATCAATCCGAAAAGTTTGTTGGTTTGTTCCTCTTTGACGCAGCAACGGAGCAAAAGATTGACCTCATTTTTGGTATGGATACCTATGGTTTAAAAGACAGAAAGTGATAATAATATACTTTTTTATCTCGAGAAAATCGTGATTCCCACTGGATAGGACAATAACTGTTTCTCAGCAATGGAGCAACGGATTGACTTGATATTTGGGGTGGGCATAGTTTGGAAGACGGAAAGTGACATAGGATACTTTCCATCCCGAAAAAAATGTGGTTCCCGTAGGACTTAACAATAAATTTTTCTCAGCAACGGAGCAACTTGCCTTGGCTTATTGCATGAATATAGTTTGAGAGACGAAAAGTGACATAGGCCACTTTTTATCGCAAAAACTTTAACAGTTCCCGTAGGATAGGATAAAAACTAAGTGAGCGGGCCGCGGTAGCAGCCGTCTAAGCGCCAGAAATAACCTGTCATGGCAAGTTTAGGACGTTCCTACATTTTTCGCACTCCTTCGCGGCACTCAACAGCGCTAGCCCAGACTCGGGCTCCATAACGGAGCTTGCGCTCCCGCCATAATGACGGAGTGTTTCGGAGCACAAGACACATCGTCATCCACCACTCGGGACTAACCAGTACTGAACGTCAGACAGCATTCCAACGCCCTGGTCCCAGTGCAGCGGGTCAGTCATAGTAGCCCAGCGCCTGGCTCTTCAACTGCAGAGGGCAGTGAGAACGGCCATCGCGATACCGACACCTCTCTTCCCCTGCAGCCCCACTGCGTCTGCCAACACGTTGACGGCCTAGCGGAAGGTAGGGTAGGTGGCGGCACTCACCCCACCAGTTCCATATATCCCACCGCGGCCCCTAATCCTCGGCTGTCATATCAGAGTCCAGGAAGCAGCCTTGATTTATGAAACTAGGAAAGGTTATTCCCAGCAAGTAACTGGAGATAGAGAGACAGAAAAGAAGCCACACCCAGCGCAGCAGGAGGAGCTGGAGTTCATATGCCTGGCAGACGGAGCAGCACTAGAGCAAAATCTTAACCGAGAAATTAACATACTTACAGACGGCAGCAAAATTTAAGGGAAAGTTGGGGCGGCATTATCCATTTGGGATGATGCCGCTGAGATCAGTACCCGCAAGCTGAAATTGGCCGATTGGTGCTCCATGTACCAGGCCGAGCTATTGGCACTTCTGCAGGCTACCGAAAAAGCAAAAATCTTTTGTGACTCCAGGTCTGCACTGGAAACGGTAGTTGGCATATCTTCCCTCTATCTCTTAGCAGTAATTCAAAGCTAACATAAAATTACTACACGCACAAAATAAAATAGTGAATCTTTAGTGGATTAAAGCGCACGCGGGGATGGAGGGAAATGAGAGAGCGGACCAGCTAGCAAAGGAAGCAGCACTGCACTCGAAGTGCAGACCTATTTACGATAACTGCCCCGTTTCATTCGTCAAGCGAGAAATCCGAAAGGACTCTCTTGACGAGTGGAACCGGCGGTATCAGGATGGACACACAGCGGCGGTAACCAAAACATATTTTCCGGATGCAAGGGCGGCATACAAAATCGTAAGAGAAATAGCACCAGTGGGAATCATAACTCAATTGCTGACGGGGCATGGTGAGTTTTCCCAATACTTACATCGATTTAAGTTGAGGGAAAGCTCATCGTGCGTCTGTGAACCTACAAAAGAGGAGACTCCACTGCACATAATCTTGGAATGCCCAGTTTATGGAAAGCAGAGATTTGATTTAGAACAAGAAATTGGAATTAATGTAACACGTAAAAACCTTAGAAACAATTTTATCGAATTTTTGCACAAATATTTGTAAAAAAGTAATAATTAGGAACAAGTAGGTATAAACTTTGCTGTACCATTGTAATGTTTATTATAACTGCAAACATCCAAAAAAATTGAAATATAGGTATAGTTTTTATTCATTTGTAATTAAGACCCCTGATCATGTCAGGGATATTTCGCGATATAATAAAAAAAAAAAACTCGGATGCAGCGTCGCAAGAGCGGCACTGCAGCCCGCCTAAGTTGCGACACTCCTCATAAGGCATGCAACCTACCGGCCATCCTCTCAGCTGCTTTAGTTAAAAGCGGCTGAACCTCGAGTGCCAGCCTCTAAGCTTCCTTGGGGGAAAAGACCCAAAGAAGAGGGAGACTTCGAGCGCCGCCTTTTCAGCTGCCTCAGACCTCCCCCACGACAAGGCGGGAATACACTGGGGGTTGTATATACACTCCAACCGTAACTTAACCAACAAAAGCATTCCTCTAAGGTATTTTGATATTTGTCGGTTAGGTTAGGTTTCGCAGCCGACATAAACATAAGCCAAAATCAAAATATATCGCGGGCGAAGCCGCGGGTAAAAGCTAGTAATATTATAAATGTGAAAGTTTGTAAGGATGGATGGATGGATGGATGGATGATTGTTACTCTTTCACGAAAAATGTACTGAACGGATTGAGATGAAACTTTGCAATTTTATAGCGTATACATCAGAATAATACATAGGCTATAAATTATAAATTTTAAATGCGTAAATTTTCTATATTATAACAATAAGTGTTAAGTAAGTAGGAAAAATTCTGCCATCTGCGAGCTATTCTAGCGTGCGCTCCAAGAAATGTCAAAAAATAACTGTCATATCGAACAAATGTCAAATCGAATTTTTTTTTTTTATTTTCCACCTCCTTTACTAAGGTAGGGCCTCGAAATATCATGCGGGTGAAGCCGCGGGCAAAATCTAGTAAGAAGATACTTTTGAGGTGGTTGCATTTAAGTTTTATTAAAATCGGCTCAGCCGCTTTTGATAAATCAACAATAATGTACATGGAAGTCACATCGATTCGTACCAACCATTCGAATCCTGTACACGGTGGAAGTCGCTGGTGCGATTTTTTGCGAAAAATAATTTATCTAAGTCAGAAGATTACCTAACCACTCCGTGAAAACGCCGTGAAAAAATTTTAGGTAGGTAAGTACTTACCCTTCATTATTGTTTTAATCGGGCAAGTGCCTTTATTAACTACAACAAAAATACACTACTGTTACATAAAAAGCATTGGATCATCCTCAGACCTTTGAAGGTCTAAAGATAACCTTAATGCTCGCGCCCACTGCCAGTTGGCAGCGTGCCCAGCATGCTGGCAGCATTGCCACGCCCACGCTGAATGGCAATGCTTATTGTACAACAAAATGATTAGACTAAACTACAAATTATTTACAAAAGCATTTAAAATTAGATGGTACATAATGTTATGTTGATAGTAAGTATTATTACCAATTTATTTAGATATTAAGCCCGATTACAGAGGCGCCAGCGTAAATTTAATAGCAACGTAAAAAACGTTCTCTCTATCGAATGCCTAAAGTGAAAAAGAAACAGAACCATGCTATTTAGCTAATACAATTACGCCGGTGCCTCTGTAATCGGGCTTAATGTTTCGTTATGAAAATTATTTTTGCCAAACATAGCACACTTAAACCGACTTTAATCAATGTAGATACATAATCCATTTTATTACAAACTTTTATTGAACTTGCAATGGATGTACCCACAGAAAAAAGAGAAAGAAACTGCTGTTATGTGGATGTACCTATGTAAGTTCGGGTGGAATATTGCAAGTTAAATTCGACCAACTTTCCGGTTTCTGATTGAACTGAAATTTTTCACGCATATGTATATCACGTGACAAATGACAATGCAATAATATGGTACCATGAAGCTGATCTGTTGATGGGGTCGGAAGGACGCCATTGGAACTCCTGTACTCTTAGAGAATAAATAACTAAAGTACTTATATATACTCTAAGCCTGTACTAAACAAGATTGACCGTGTTTGAGCTCGTTTTACTTGTCTTGGTTAGCACTCTGCTGCTAGGTACATGATATCCAGGATCTCAAAAGCTTGTGTTTAAAAAGTTACATTTAGATTATACAATTTTTATAGATTGTTGCTTTTCAAAAACTGCTCAACTGATATCGATATTACTTAAGTGGGACCACTTCTGAAGTATTCGATAATATTTAAATGGGACCTCTGAATTTGAAGTATCAAAAAAAGGAATCATCAAAATTGATTCACATACAAACTCAGAAGTAATCAGAGCATCTTTCTTTTTAGAATTGGTTAGTAATATCTATGATCCAAATACAATGCTATCCAGAACGGGTGTACTAAGCCGAAAGCAAGTAATTCAGACCATCATTATAAACAACTTTTGCAATGGGACCAAACCGGAATCCATGAAAAAAATCTGTGGTTTCGTACATTTTATCGATTTCGTTTTTTTTTCCAGTTTTGGGTTGGTAATAGTAAAAGTTGTTCTTGATGGTCTTAGTCAACTCCTTTCGGCTTAGTACAGTGTTAGCAGATAACCCTGTATCTGTACTGTATCAGCCTTTTTAATAGTCCACTGCAGGACGTAAGCCTACCCACGAAGGGTGGATGGGCCATATCCACCACGCTGGCCCAGTGTAGGTTGGTGGATTCACATACGCCAACCAATTTTTTCTACAAACGTATGCAAGTTGCCTAACGACGTCTTCCTTCACCGAAAAGCCAGTGGTGTTAAATTCCGTACATAATTTCCAAAGAATTCATTGATCGGGGCTGGGATTTGAACCCACGACCTCACGATTGTAAGGCGGGTGTCACTACCACTAGACCACCAATGCCAATTCTTAGTATACCTACTTACATATTTCCCAAATGAACTTACATCGGTCATGCCCAGCCACGTCCCGTAGCGCAGCGCCGGGATCTCAGAACCATTGTTTAGTTTGAACGTGGGAATGTTCACCTGAAAGCAGAAAATTACAGAGCACTTAAGTATTAAGCTAGATGACTATAGTCTTTAGTTTCACTTTCTTAGTCTTTAGTTTTACTTTACTTTTAGGCTGTAGCCCGTAAGATTTCGTCAAAAATATTAGACACGTATTTTTTCTTTAGTCTAAACTGTTTTTTTTCCTATAGGTTTGCGTTTAACTACATACTGCCTGATGTTAGGGTACCTAGACCTAATCTACACCTAAAGAAGCCAAGGGGATTTGTGGAATAAGCCAGTGTAGTAGTTGTACGCGAGGAGCAATAAACTAACATCCAGAAAGATGAAATAAAATGTTGTAAATCCAAAGCAGAGGCGTTTCGCTCGCTCGATCAAACTTATACCTACTAGTAGTTCTCCGAGCAGTAGATCTCGCATCTGTTTAGTTAGAATCTTCATAAGCCTAATAGGCATGATGACTGGGTAAAAAAAACATTATTATAATTAGTTCATGAATTAAATTATCAAAAAATATTGGACACGTATTTTTTCTTTTGTCAATAAAACAACAAATGGCAAAGATTAACCTTACCAAAGTTTGGGAGTGAGGCCGTGACGTCACGTCTCTTACGAAAATCTATATGTTACAGCCAAAGTAATAAATCTGGATATTATATATACTGTCTAGCCATTACATATAATATCTACTCAATTTAGATAAAGTGATAATTGACACAAAATTAATCACATTAACTAGCTATTTTATATAATATCTTCGAAGACTTGGATAATGTAATAAAACAAACTCGTAATAAGGACAGATTGTCTCTGGCGCTTCGCCGGCCGCTGCCGCGGCACGCTCGCTTCGCTCGCTCGGCTCGCGCGTTGTTGTCACTGTTCAAACCTAACCTAACCTAGTAGGCAGATCAAGAGTCCAAGGAAACAAGCCGGGTCGTTGGGGAACATCAATAAACCAAATACAGAGCACATTCCACAAACGCAAGCGACAAGGGAATGAAATAGGAATTGTTATTGTTTTGTTATGAGCAATGAGCATTTTACGTTCCATAATTTTACAATTGAAACATAGTTTATAGATTCTTTAACTTTTAAAATTAAAGACAAATATTGATCATTTGTAAACAACTGATTATTCCTTTACTTGCGATAAGAACAGTGATAGTTTCATAGAAACGTTTTTTCATTTCATCTGCCTTCATCAAACACTTGTTTCCTTGGACTCTTGATCTGCCTACTAGGTTAGGTTAGGTTTGAACAGTGACAACAACGCGCGAGCCGAGCGAGCGAAGCGAGCGTGCCGCGGCAGCGGCCGGCGAAGCGCCAGAGACAATCTGTCCTTATTACGAGTTTGTTTTATTACATTATCCAAGTCTTCGAAGATATTATATGAAATAGCTAGTTAATGTGATTAATTTTGTGTCAATTATCACTTTATCTAAATTGAGTAGATATTATACATAATGACCAGTCATTATGTATAATAACTATTTAATCACTATGACTGTAACATATACATTTGGATGACACTCGTGACTGACGTCACGGAACTTTAACGGGCTATATCTTCATCAATTGTAGTTTAATTGACATAATTATTTTTTGCAAAAAATAGCATGACCGAC
The DNA here is from genome assembly GCA_964007245.1 of Hypomecis atomaria. NCBI lineage: Eukaryota > Metazoa > Arthropoda > Insecta > Lepidoptera > Geometridae > Hypomecis > Hypomecis atomaria. Next base: position 9,173,136 of record OZ023308.1, on the reverse strand, counting down.
TTCAACCGTGTACAGAATTCGCGAATATTTTGCACGGATCGATGTAGCATTGTTTACATTATTGTTGATTTATCAAAAATAGCTGAGCCGATTTCGATAAATTCTAAATGGGACCAATTTCGAAGCGTATTCTCTCCAATAAAAATATATTTATCGAAATCGGACTACTATGTAAAAAGTTATGCGTAGTTACACGTCGAATTGAGAACCTCCTCCGCTTCGTCGTTCAAAAAGAAAAAAATACATATCTATAGTTTTTAATAAATCTATCTGACGGACTAATTATATTTTTTGTCATCGTGCCTATTATCTAGACTCGCTCCGACTTCCGACGACTTCGTTCATATACCTACTCGCGAATAATGTTAGGATTAAAATACTAGTAGTTCTTCGAACGCCAAATCTCGTGACCCATCTCTATAACTGAATCTTCATAAGCGTATCTCTAGACTAGCTCTTGACAATTTGATTAAAATAAATAATAATTTATTTGAAACTAATAATAATATGCAATAGAAGAAGTATTTAGTCTAAACAAAAATGACATAAAAATAAAAATTTCAAGATATTGAATAAAACTGAACTTGATTTCATACAATTACCCGTTTATGATTATGTTCAAGTTACGAGTTTTATGTAGTTTTTATTTTTAAAATTTCGCGATTTGAGCTTATTAACCTACTATCGCGCAATAAAACATGAGATAATGTCTGTTACCGCAATAGCTAGTGGACTGTAAAGCGAAATGTACATACATACACGCAATAGGTAAAATTAGTTACAATCAATATTGTACTTACCAAATAAAATCCGAACCGCCGCCGCTGACCACGCACAAAATCACCGAGAGAGACCGTTGTGAGGAATACCGGAGGGATGTCGTCTGGCGGGGGTCGCCTGACAGTCCGCTGACAGGTGACACTGACAGCCCGGCGCGGGCGGCGCTTTGGTATTGGTGCAGAACAATAATGGTTGCAGCAAACTTAACCAATTAGCGTGTACAAATTTTAATGTCGTAATTAAATACCTCTTTTTCTCCCGTCGTTTCGACCAAGTTGCATTGGTCGTGGTCACGGTCAATTTTCTCATGTTTTATTGCGCGAAAAGTCTCGTATTAATATAGTAGGATAAAAATATATACGTAGTTCCATATAATATATATGTAATTCCATTTGAATTTACAAATATGAATTAATTTTGACTTTATTCCCCATCACTATTTTCTCTAGCCACCGCTGTAGGATTCCCTGTGTCGCGGTAGCTAGTTCCTTTCCAAACTGTTCAAAAGTGCTATATTAATTAATTACAAAATATAATTCTTATTCATCGTTTATCCCTCGTGGCTCTACTGCTTGGGTCAATTGGTAAGTAAGTGCTAAAGAAAATTTCTCTCTTCCGTGGCACGACCAATTTTCTATAGCTGCTTAGTCTATACAAACGTATTACCCGTGAACATGGTCATTACCCGTGGTACTATATACTGAATTTATAATTTAGATACTAATGGTAGGGGGATCCACAATGCTAAATGGGGATTTACTCGAGCATTATTGAGACCAATTAAATAATTGGGTTGTGAAGCTTAGATGACAAAAAAATAACGGGTTGCACTCCGGGAGTGCCGGCAGAAGTGAAAACCTGCTCGCTCCGTCTTACGAATTCGTGTCCTGACGCGAGTTTAACTTTTTTTTACATATCCCAAAAAGAGCACAACGCCGGTAAAGAAAGTTTCACTTCAAAAAATGCAAGTAATATAGGAGTAGGTATATTTTCTTCGGTAGGGAGAGTGGCTATAGATTTACAATAAGTTGTTAATGCGTGTCAAGACACGCGTATGATAGCCTTCCGTAGATATGATTATGATGATGATAATAACAGATTTTATAATGTCATAAAATGGTTGAATGCTAGAAAAACATAACTGGATAAAAAAAAATAATATGTGAGGTCAATGACCTCTGAGCGATATGCAAGCTTAAGAATTTCCATTTTTCTTTATCACTCAAAAAGTTATAATACCAGAGTGTTCAAATCAATTTTGAGATTGTAAGGTCAATAATATTTTGTACTAATTAGGTATATGACATAAGAACCTTGTTCGAGCTAACCTGTCCCATCGAGAAAAGTATTTGTATATTTGTATGAGGTTTATAGGCGTATTACCACCTTCTTAGTAAGACGAGAGGGACAGGTTAGATCGAGAAAAACAATTAGTACCTATAAAAGAGGTTGAATATTTTTTGGCGGGAAAATGAAAAAAAGTGGGAGAGGCAGATAGCAAAAGGACGGATGGAATGAAGAGACGAAAAAGATTGTAAAACAGGAAATAATTAGATAATAAGAAGAATTGTTAATAAAATACATTGTACACTACACAGCTGGGAGTTTCCTTCTACAATTCAGAAGTGACAAGTACTTCATGCCCATACAATTAAATGTAAGTATATTTGCACGTTGTGAATGATTGATTTTACAAAATAAACGTAAAAATAAAGTTTTTCTTTGTCGAAACTATATAAGTTTAGTGTTTACTAGCGACCCGCCCCGGCTTCACACAGGTTTATGTTACATATAAACCTTCCTCTTGAAACACTATCTATAAAAAAAAAACGCATCAAAATCCGTTTCGTAGTTTTAAAGATTTAAGCATACAGACAAACAAACAGACAAAAATAGCGACTTTATTTTATACTATGTAAGGATAAGGAAAGGATTGTTCGTGGCACATAGGTAAGCCGTCTCAATAGGTTGCTAATGAAGAATGTGATTTTGGGTAGGTGGGTGTGTAGGTTACTTACCCACTTAACTGAAATCATGGATTAAAATAAAATGTAGGTTTGTGTTAATTTATTTTTAAGCCAATTATTTGAAAATTGGGTTAAATATTTAATAACATAAGTACATAATAGGAGCATAAATAGGTATATTATTCCATTCTGAACTATGTACTTATATTTTAGTATATTATTGTATATCATCTAATTTTAACTGACTACCAAAAGAGGAATATCTTATTCCGTTTAATTACATATATATGTTTTTTTTTCATGAAGTTTACTACTTCCCTTGTTATTATGTGTGTTAAATGTATACATTTTAATACGTGTGTGTTTTTCTTTCCGAGTCAAGAATGAGTTCAAGCAGTGAAGACTATAGCCGTGGACGTTCGGAGACTCCAGAGCGACGTCGACGGGCACAATCGCGGCACGATGGTGTGTCAAGACGTAGCGGCATACGTCAACAAAGTCGCAGTTCCGAGCGGGAATATGCTAATAGCGCCGCCTCAGGAAGCAGGTATAGCCGTGAACATGGTCTAAGCCGAAGTACTACACGTGAACATAGACATAGCTTCGCTACGGAGAACAGTCAAGGCCGAACTTATCGTCGTAGTCGCAGCTTTGAACGGGAATACGACCGTCGCCTAATCGCACACCGCAAGTACTACAGCCATAACCGTACTACAATTCAGCAGGGTGACAGATCTCCATGCGAAAATATCCTTCATTATGCTTCTGAGCAAGATTATGATGGTAGACGCCGTAGAAGTAAAAGTAACTTACATTACCATGAAGACCCTAGGTCTAGCAGACGCAGCCGCAGCCTAATACGTAATAGTCATTCACATAGATCAAGACGCAATCGTAGTCCAGACTGTGGCATACGTGATTCGGCATACTTGAATTGGGAACAAGGGAAAATTAGGCAATTGCAAGAGGAGGTTCAGCGTAAGCGACGTCGGCTGCGTTCACCGTCAATACACCGCGAACACGATTCAGACCCGTTGCGTTACAGCTACAGTAGCAAGCACGAAGCGCCTGGAATTACTCGTACGCGCAACATGCACGAACAAATAAACGAATTGGAATTTCAAGGGAACATTAATAGCAACAAGCAGGTAGACGACCATTCTTCGAAAACGTTGCCTAGTCCTGCATTTTCTGTGCAAGATGTAATCGATATAGTTAAAACAATAAAACCTACATCTCACCCATCTACAGGGGCACCATGTGTTAACCTTAGTAACAGCTTAAATCATAAAAATATATTACCAGAATTCAATCCGTCATCAAAGAATCAAAGGACTGATATTTGGCTACGCAAGGTTAATGAGTGTGCCACTGTTTATGGGTGGGACGATAGAACAACGATACACTTTGCAATGCAAAAGCTTCAAGGCCTTGCAAAACTATGGTATGAAGGGTTAAATACAATTTTGCATAGTTGGTCTGAGTGGCAAGAGAAACTGATAGTGGCGTTTCCTTGTGAAGAAAACTATGGACATGCACTTGAAAATATGTTAAAACGTAAGAGTAGGTATAATGAGCCGTTAGAAGTTTATTATTATGAGAAACTTGCGTTATTAAATAGATGCGACATTTTCGGGAAGAGAGCAGTTGATTGTTTAATTCACGGGTTAACTGATAAAACAGTTAAATCTACTGCTCTTGCGTTGCGATGCTCAGAACCAGAGACTCTTTTACAGTTTCTATTGAGCAACACGGATGCTGTACAATCTGGTCAGTTCTCGGATAGATTCAATTATAGAAACAAAATCATAAGAAATTCTAATTTACCAAGTTCGCTAAACAATCAAGATTGTGGGAACGCTACAGCTACAAATAAAAGTGTCTTTTGCTTCAATTGCAAAGAACGTGGGCATTTACATGCGAATTGTCCAAAACCCTTACTAAAGTGCGGACAATGTAATAGAATAGGTCATAGTACAGAAAATTGTAGGATTGGCTCCGCAAGCCGGACTAGCAAGGAGAATGCTCCCCGGAAGACCATGTGCATTTCTGGTTCAGAGTCAAATACTAAATATAACTTGGAGGTAGAGATTAATGAACAAAAGATAAATGCTTTTGTTGATTTCGGAAGTGAAGTCTCGCTACTAACCATGTCAGCTCTGTCTACATTGGGGCTTGAATGCGACAATACTTCTATACCTTTAAGAGGATTTGGTAATGACGTAATAAATACCATCGGAAGTGTAAGCGTTTTATTGGACGTTGAAGGAGTACAAGCCCGTGTGATTTTTCAAGTGGTACATGATCATCTCCTCGAAGTCCCTGTTCTGATCGGACAGACTTTTACTGAGTTGCCACACGTCGCAGTATACAAAACTTCAGAAGAACTGAAATTCTTTAATATTAATAATGAGTTGCCATTTATAAATGAGACCAGAAATAATTTTCATTCAGTACGGGTGACAATTCCTACTTCCATAAATTTAGAAGGCCCAGCAACAATAAAAGCAAAGACCGATTCGATTAATAATGGCAGCATTGTGATCGATACTAAAGTAGTCGGAAAACCGACCTCCCTATTCAAAATATATGGAGGTATACATCTAGTGACCAATGGTACAGTAAATGTAGTTATGGCGCCTCTTCATGCTGGTAAATTAACTTTATTAAAAGATATTACTATTTGTCGGGCAATTAGGGTACAGATAGTCCATCGAATTATTTCAGAACCTAACTTATGCGTCTCACCAATGAAACCAAATGATTCCTTCATCGACGAGGACAAGGTGAATATTGGGAATGGCGTGGATGAAGTTGACAAACAGAGACTTTTAACAATACTGCGAAGTTATAGCCACTGTTTTGCATCTGGTCTGAAAGAGTTAGGATGTACTGATATTGCTGAAATGACAATAGATGTTAACAGCAAACAGCCTATAGTTTACCGCCCCTACCGGTTGTCTCACAAAGAACGCGAAGAAGTCCGGAAGTTGGTTGATGAAATGCTTGAAGCAGGCATTATAAGAGAATCCGTATCGGAGTATTCTAGTCCAATCATATTAGTGCGTAAAAAGGACGGTAATCTACGAATGTGTGTTGACTATCGTATGCTGAATTCAATAACAGTGAAAGAACGCTATCCGATGCCAATAATTGAAGATGAAATCGCTCGATTATCTGGACAAGCTTATTTTATTACCTTAGATTTAGCATCTGGGTATTATCAGGTACCAATATCGGAACCTTCGAAAACCTTGACTTCGTTTGTAACGCCAGATGGGCAGTACGAATTTCAACGGATGCCATTTGGCCTCGCAAATGCGCCAGCGGTATTTCAACGTATGATGAACAAAGTCTTAGGTTCTGCACGGTATACTGATGCTACGGCGTACTTAGATGATGTATTGATATACGGACGTGACAAAGATGAATGCTTACAGCGGCTCGAGAAGGTTCTGCAATTACTAGAAGCAGCGAAATTGACTTTGAATCTGTCTAAATGCGATTTTTTACAAGACAAGATAGATTACTTAGGGTATGAAATTAGCGCCAAAGGCATTCGACCAGGTGATAAGAAAATATGTAGCGTATCAGATTTTCCACGTCCAACAAATCAACATACAGCCAGACAATTCTTGGGACTAGTAGGATATTTCCGAAAATTTATCAAAAATTTTGCGCAAATAGCTCACCCCATAAATAAGTTGCTTAAAAAGGAAGCTAAGTGGTGCTGAACGGTAGAACAGGAAGAAGCATTCAAAAATCTGAAAGAAAAGCTCACAGAACGACCTGTTCTAGCTATATTCGACTGCGATGCTGAAACAGAACTTCACACGGATGCGAGTCAAGTAGGAATTGGCGGTATTTTACTGCAACGATCACAAAACCAAAGCTCTTTCCAGCCAGTAGCATACTATAGTAGACAGACTTCTCCAGAAGAAAAATTTTTCCACTCTTATGAGCTAGAGACTCTGGCTGTGATTTGTTCATTAAAAAAATTTCGTGTCTACTTATTAGGAAGGACTTTTAAAATAGTGACCGATTGTAGCGCATTGCGCAGTACATTTACAAAACGAGATATAATTCCACGGATAGCTCGTTGGTGGCTGCTACTGCAAGAGTTCCAATGTGATATAGAATATAGACCAGGATCTAGGATGACACATGTAGATGCATTGTCCCGAAACCCTATCCATGATACTGAGACTATTGATACCCATAATCAATACCCATCAGTTATGACTATCAGCAATGAAGACTGGTTGCATACATTGCAATTAGGCGATCCGGAATTGTGCAGGATCCGGGACATTCTGTCGTTGGACATCAGTTCGAATGGATTGCAGTACATGATAGATAACTACTTAATGAAAGACAATAAACTATACAAAATTATTGACGGTGATAAAAATAATGTTCGTTGGGTGGTGCCAAAAGGCGCAAGGTGGCAACTATGTCGCATGAATCATGACGATATCGGACATTTTGGAGTAGGAAAAACTCTAGAACGTATCAAAAAGTCATATTGGTTTCCAAAAATGTCAAGATTTATAAAAAAATATGTTCAATCGTGTATACGATGCGCCTATGCAAAGAATAATACATGTGTAAAAGAGGGACAACTGCATGTTATTGAAAAAGTTGAAGAAATCTTCCACACTGTTCACATTGACCATCTTGGACCATTTGTCAAATCTAAACGTGGGAACACTCACCTCTTGGTCATAGTAGAAGCTTTTACAAAATTTATTTTCATAAAGCCAGTTCGAAACACGAATTCACAATGTGCTATACGCATTTTAACAGATGTTTTTTATACATTTAGATTTCCTGATCGTATTATAAGCGACCGTGGATCGTGTTTCACCTCTCATGCATTCAGAAGATTCTGTCTGGACAAAGGTGTCAAACATGTATTAAATGCAGTATCAAGCCCTCGTTCAAATGGGCAAGTTGAACGGTACAACCGAACCATTTTAGATGCACTAACTGCGAAGAACTTGAATGGCAATGAAAAAGAATGGGACGATCATGTCGGTGCTGTACAATGGGGCTTAAACAACACTTATCAAAAAACAACCGGAAGGACACCTGCAGAAGTTATGTTTGGTACCTCTATGAACGTGGAAATGAATCCTAGCCTTAACGAAGTCAGACGAGAAACACATGAACAAAATGACTTGGTCACTCTAAGGAAGGCTGTTAAGGACAAGATAAAAGAAAACCAAGCCAAGCAAAAGGAATACTACGATAGAGGTAGGCGACCAGCTCGCACTTATTGCGAGGGTGATTTAGTAAAAATAACACAAGTAGCTTTTCATAATGATGGTAAAAGTACGAAACTTATGCCTTCATTTATTGGCCCATATCGAGTGATAAGAGTCCTAGGGAATGACCGCTACAAGTTAGCCCCGGTACCCGGGCTAACAGACACAAAAAATAAACGCGAAACAACGGTTGCTTCTGATCGGATGTTACCATGGATACATACAACTGCTCTCGACGTAGAAAAAGATTCGCAAGACGATGATGTTGATTACGTTAATTCTGATATTGATAACTAAGAATTATAATTTATCGCAGTAGATGAAACAAATTTTTTAATATATTTCTAGTATTTGGAATAAAGATATATGTATTATGTCTAAGTAATACATTATAAATTACATAGGTACTCTGGTTCTTGCTGGTGGATTGGCTGGGTTAGCAAGTAACCAAAATGTAAATTCAGGGCATTTGCTATATGGATTGGCTGGGTTGGAGCAAATGTCTGGTTCTTGCTGGTGGATTGGCTGGGTTAGCAAGTAACCAAAATGTATATTAAGGGCATTTGCTATAAGGATTGGCTGGGTTGGAGCAAATGTCTGGTTCTTGCTGGTGGATTGGCTGGGTTAGCAAGTAACCAAAATGTATATTCAGGGCATTTGCTATATGGATTGGCTGGGTTGGAGCAAATGTCTGGTTCTTGCTGGTGGATTGGCTGGGTTAGCAAGTAACCAAAATGTATATTCAGGGCATTTGTTATATGGATTGGCTGGGTTGGAGCAAATGTCTGGTTCTTGCTGGTGGATTGGCTGGGTTAGCAAGTAACCAAAATGTACATTCAGGGCATTTTGCTATATGGATTGGCTGGGTTGGAGCAAATGTCTGTTTCTTGCTGGTGGATTGGCTGGGTTAGCAAGAAATCTGAAGGTACAATTTATAATCATCGAAGGTACTTTGCTATATGGATTGGATGGGTTGGAGCAAGTATCTTGCCTAACATAAATGAACTTCATATAATGTGAATTAATTGAATTTTAGATTACTTAATATTTCGTTTTATATGAATAATTTCAAATTCTAAAAAAAAAAAAAAACAAAAAGATGTTGCTGAATCGTTGTTTAAACAGTAACCAGATTACGAAGGTTTTATAATTGATTCAGCTACATAAAACAATGCTATTTCTATTCCACATAATATTTACCTAGTTATTTTGATTGTATTGTTTGTGAATTAATGTTCTTTTTATGCCAACTAATTGTAATTGTTGTCTCTTTACTCACCGAGTGTAAGGTTGAGACCTAATTTAATGTTTAGATAATTAAAATATTGTTTTAGAATAGACTAATATGTTAAAAGATTACTCATGAATTGTTATTGGCTAATTACTTATTTACTTCTTTGGATCGTGTATGTGGTCGTACATGATGTGTATGGATTCATGCATGGCGTGTATGGGGGCATACACGAAATCCAGGATGGTCGAGTGTAAGGTCAATAATATTTTGTACTAATTAGGTATATGACATAAGAACCTTGTTCGAGCTAACCTGTCCCATCGAGAAAAGTATTTGTATATTTGTATGAGGTTTATAGGCGTATTACCACCTTCTTAGTAAGACGAGAGGGACAGGTTAGATCGAGAAAAACAATTAGTACCTATAAAAGAGGTTGAATATTTTTTGGCGGGAAAATGAAAAAAAGTGGGAGAGACAGATAGCAAAAGGACGGATGGAATGAAGAGACGAAAAAGATTGTAAAACAGGAAATAATTAGATAATAAGAAGAATTGTTAATAAAATACATTGTACACTACACAGCTGGGAGTTTCCTTCTACAAGATAAAGTTTTAAAAATGATCTATAAGCTCAGAAAGTTTGAACATTCTATCTCGTATACTTTAGAAATTAAGGGCCCCCCTTGGCCCCGAGACATATTTTTTTTCAACTTTGGCGACCTATATCTCATAAATGGTACACGTCACAAAAAATGGTTCAAGAAACCTTAGATCCATTTTAGAAACCCTATTCAACGATACCCCACACGATGGGTTGCGGTTGAAATAAAAGTTTCATCCCCACTTTAGTTACATGTTTGGGAGCTGCCCCCTAAATAAATTTTGAAATTTTAAGTATTAGAAATTGAGATCTATACTAAAACTATAAATGTGGAAGTTAAGGCTTATAAGGCTTTGTAGCATGAGGACGGACGGACGGACGGACACAACGAAGTTATAAGGGTTCCTCGTTTTACTACGGAACCCTAAAAATAAAAAAAAAATGGGAGCGCCTCAGATATTGATGACGTCGTAATTCAAATAGTCGAGTTAAAACTAAAATCTCTCACTTTGTTCGCTCGGTTAGTAAGATTAAATTATTATCCAAGCAATTTATAATAAATACCTACTGACATGAGAACCGGTAGATAAACAACAAAGTTCACACTGATAACAAAAATGGATAATGTACATAAATATTGATAAGAATTTATTTCCAGAATTATTTTTACATGTATCTAATTTTTTATTTATTTGTACATATTTTCATTTCACATTACTGATTTTAGATAAACAGTTAAACCTTTTTTTGGATTCTAATCACCCGACTGCCAAGGAAGGGTATTGTTTTCACCATCATAATAAATGGTAGATATCATTATGCGACAAGGGTTACACAATATTATTTTGATTTCTTATTTTTAGGGTTCCGTACCCAAAGGGTTAAAACGGGACCCTATTACTATGACTCCGCTGTCCGTCTGTCTGTGTGTCTGTCACCAGGCTATATCTCATGAACGGTTATAGCTAGAAAGCTGAAATTTTCACAGATGATGTATTAATATTGCCGCTATAACAGCAAACACTAAAAGCAGATTAAAATTAATATTTAAGAGGGCTCTCATACAACGAACTTGTTTTCAAGGCATTTTTCGCTTGATATTAATAATGGTAACAGGTAGTATGCTAGAAACATTAACAGAATATTTAGTTGTTTTAATAAATAATTACACCATACAGTACGGAACCATTCGTGCGCGAGTCCGACTCGTACTTGGCCGATTATTTATTTATTTATTCCTTTGAGTGCATTTTTAATTTTCATAGCTCTTTATCTATAGGTATATCTTAAATATCAACTAAAGTATTTTCAAAAATGAAAGAAATGTCTTGTAGATTTGTATGTATTTAGGTATTTACCGTATGTACCGTATGATTTGGAAGTTAATGAAAAGTATATCCTATGTTCATAAAGGCCTATGTCTAGCAGTGGACGTTCTAAGGCTGATAATGATGATAATAAAAAATATCTAAGTACTCACTTTAGCCATGATTCGTGTGAACAGTTCGACACTCTCCGAGAGACTGTCTCAGATTTGTCTTCACACAGAATAATATACATAATAAGTATACGAGTATGTAACCTGTAACCTACCCACGCTTCAATTGATAACAAACTATATAGGAACAAAACAGAAGAGACACATCATTATTAAAAATATTTACCATTAGCTTCATTTCACGCAACATCTTTATAAATTATAGCCTGTGTTATTCTGATGTCTCAGGATAATTATTGCAAAGTTTGATCTCAATCCGTTCAGTAGTTTTTGGGTGAAAGAAGAACAAACATCCATACATACTCACAAACTTTCGCGTTTAGAATCAGAGGCGGCGGAAGGCGTGGGCGACATGGGCCACCGCCCACGGTCTCGCCCCTAGGGTCTCGGATCCTTGCTGGCAGGGATCCCTAGCCTGTGTTCACTAAATCCATTTTTTTGGTGAACACAGGCAAGGGGGTCAAAAAAAGGCCTCGCAAAACGTAATAGGCCCCATTCACGATACGTCCAGACGTCCATTTGGACTGGCAGACTTTACGTGAATGTCGAAACCGCCATCCATTTCCAGGGATATAAAGCATGCGACCACGAAAAGTGATCAAAAGAACTCATTTCGACGTGTGAAAAAGTGACAGTTATATACTTTACCATAACGCTGTCTCGTTCTGACACTACGAACGAAATAATTCGTGGCGCGCATACTAGCCCAGCAGGATGTCATCCTAGAAATAAAATAAATAAATAAATAAATATTGGAGGACATCTTACACACGGCCTCTGACCCCAAACTAAGCATAGCTTGTGATATGGCTGCCAGAGACTGATATACTACATATGCTTATTTTTAAATACATACTTATATAAATAGTAACTAAATAACACCCAGACACAGAGCAAACACTTATGTTCATCACATAAATATTTGCCCTGGGTGGGGATCGAACCCACGCCTCTCTGATACAGAAGTTAGGATCACTAACCACTGAGCCACCGAGGCAGTCAATGGATGACATCCACGCCCCGAAATGCGTTCAGTATTATCAGTTGTGGTTTTATTACCATGTTCATGGGCAAAACATTGCATCTAGTAGGGATTTAACGGGTAAACGAAAATATGTTAAAGTGTATTTAGAGTTCCATTCAGTGACGTTTTTTTAGTTTCACCGCTCCCTATCTGTAATAAAATCTTGCTAGTTTAAAACCCACATCCCGGTTCCTAATTGAGATCAAATGTCGCACGGATATGTGGGTACATTGCGTGACAATGTAATATTATAATAGCCAGCGTTGTCCCAAGCAGTGACATAATGTAATTTTATGACGCACTACCTTTAAATTTTTTACACGCAGTAAGCCTACTGCTATAATTAAGTTATATTCGGGACAAATATCTTTTAGAGGCTGGCAAGAGAGTGGCAACGCGGATGTCTTCCAAGAACCGGCCGTCAATGGGCTAGAAAATGGATGTCGTCCAATGGATGAAAACATAATAGTAAAAATTTAATGAAATGTTATTTGAAATTCTTAAAGTTGAATTACATCTAAGAAACGTCATTATTTTAGGCACTGAAAGTTATTTCGTGTAGCCATGTTAGCGGTCCTTATCTATGTCATAATAGATAACACTTTATTGGATGATAAACTGGACCTAAACAACTGTAGGTATCTAAATGACAGTACATGTTTCTGATCTTGTTTTTCTTAATCATTTACATTTTATTGCTCTTTGGTCCATTTTAATAACTGTATGAAAGAAAAACTGTTTATCCATTTTAATACAGTTATTAAAATATATGATATACCTCAGTGTCTTAAGACGAGAGTTTTCGATAGTTGTGTGTTGCCAGTGATGACATATGGAACTGAAACGTGGTCATTTACTGTGGGCCTTATGAATAAGCTCAGGATAGCCCAACGTGCTATGGAGAGGGCTATGCTCGGCGTCTCTCTGCGAGATCTAATCAGAAATGAGGAGATCCGCAGACGAACCAAAGTTACCGACATAGCCCAGCGGATTAGCAAATTAAAGTGGCAATGGGCAGGGCACATAGTTCGGAGAACGGATGGCCGATGGGGCAGTAAAGTTCTCTAATGGAGACCACGGACCAGCAAGCGCAGCGTAGGATGTCCACCGACTAGGTGGACTGACGATATAATAAAGATCGCAGGAACGCGCTGGATGCAGGCCGCTTCAAACCGGCCTTATTGGAAATCCATTGGGGAGGCCTATGTCCAGCAGTGGACGTCTTACGGCTGATGGATGGATGGATTAAAATCGATAAACAGTTTTTCGTTACTATCTATTTATTTCTCTCTGATTTGTTATAGACTAGCGACCCGCCCCGGCTTCGCACAGGTGTGTTATACATATAAACCTTCCTCTTGAATCACTCTATCTATAAAAAAAAAAACCGCATCAAAATCCGTTGCGTAGTTTTTAAGATATAAGCATACATGGAGACAGACAGCGGGAAGTGACTTTGTTTTATTTATACTATGTAGTGATGTGATGAAGTGATATTTATTTGATTTCGTATCTATTTCTATCTATAGCTCAGCTGCAATTCATATGATTTTATATGAATTGCATCAGAGCTACACGACCTTATCCTACCTACCTTATCATACCCTTTTTACTACAGGACAAATAGAAAGACGCCTCACCACCACCCCTACACTGTCGTTTTTTTTTTTTTTTTTAATTTAAATTAATGATCTACAGACTCCAGTGCCTGTGCCCTTTGTTAACTAAGTTAATTGAGAGAATGCGACTGTACAATAGAGATGGGTTAGTTTAAATCTTAGTCTAAGTTAGTAGTTTCAGTGCACTGCGTGAATGCCACGAGCAGACCGGCGACCCGCAAGCAGCACCCGATCACGAGTGTGACGCATGTGCTAGCCAGCCACTGCTGATTTTCCTTCGATACGTATGAATTATGAAATCATATGAAAGGGGTTTACCCAGATAAACTTAAAATTGTAATAAAACCAATATTAAAGAGAGGAAAGTCAATATTTAAAAAATGATATGAAACGATATGATTTTAAGTTTATTTGGGTAAACAATTTTTAAACTACTTATCACTTATCAAGAAATGTATTTTTTTTTGATAGGGCAAGTGCCTTTGTTTACTACCACTAAATACAAGACTTGTAAAATCTAAAACTACATAAACTACTACTACATAACAGACAATTGGATCATCCACAGACCCTTGAAGGTCTAAAGATAATCCAAACGCTCAAGCCCACCGCCAGTTGGCAGCATGCCCAGCATGCTGGCAGCAATGCCACGCTGTATGGCAATGCTTATACGTTGAGCCAAATAAACACCAGCATTTTGGTCACGCGTCGCGTCCACTAGACGCTCAGAAAGACTTTTAGAAAGGCACTTGCCTTTTAAAAAAAAACCTAAATGGAGTCATAATTATGTATGTCGTCAGAAGAGGCCGATTATTTTTTATTACTATCCTGATTAGACATCATTTTATTCAGTGGGTGGGAAATATTACCAATATCCACTCATTGTTCATAATAATGAAACTTTATTCTTTCGAATAATTTTATAACAGTTCTATCTTTGTGATAAGCATTTCAAAACTTTGAAGCGAACGCAGGATTTGGTCCTGCCTCTCTCGGATCGCTAGCCCGACGCTCTCCTAACTGAGCTAGCTCGCTTCCTTCGCAAGCGCCAAATTAGTGAAGTGCTTATCATTACCACCATCTTATAGTGTTGGCGGCGCCATCTGTGATACCGTATTAGACAGGTAATCACCAAATAATTATTGCTGACGTAATCACCTTCTAGACCTCCCATGTCGTCAAAAAATAAGCAAATGATAAACCCCTATAGTGCTTATGTAATACTTGAACTAGACTATAGTAAGAATGTACCTACAAATTGATTATGAAATGCGAAAAAAATACTGAAATCGTAATCAGTGGCGTGATTCTCGAGTTACTTCTACTTAATCTTCTTAGCGAGTGTGAAGTTAGCTACAATCGGCCTGAACCCAATCCTCGCTCAGCTCATTTAGTCAGGCTTGGGTTTTGCGCAGCTTGTAGCTAAATTCATGAATAAAGAAGTTTGATCGGGCATGTAGTACCTACCTACGACCTACATACCATTGATTAGTTAATGTGAAATTGTACGAGCGAGACTTAGTGAATAAAATCAAATCTCTTGATTCAGATTCAGATACTTTATTTGTCAGAACATGGTAAGTACACTTCATACAAAATAGCATACAAGTTGGAGTTCTTACATAATGTTGCTCATGTCCTTGCCAAGTGTGGCGTACAAATATAAAAAAATAATGAGTAAAATAAATAATAGCTACGAGTAAACAAATACAATAAGAAAATTAAGTTACCAATGTCAAAATACAAAATTATGAATGTCAAAGAAAATTAAAAATGTCCAATAGAATTAAAGATGCAAAAAAAAAAAAAAAAACTAAAGTTGTCAAGATAATTATGTCAAACAATAAATAATATTGAAGTAATAGACAAGATGAATGACTATAATTAGTCCGTTTGTAAGATTATCAAAAATTATTGGAGAATTATTTTCCTTTTCTCAATCAAACAAGAAATGTCAAAGATAAACCTTGTCAAAGTTCGGGAGTGGGGGCTCGTGATGTCACTTTTACGTGAAACGTATAGCCACGGTAATGATATCTAGATCTCATTACCGTGGTATAGCTGGTCGTGACGTTATGCGAAACTATATTTCTAAAACGGGTTATATATCATCACCAATTTTTGTTTTATGACAAAAAAATGTGTAACATTTTTTGATAATCTATATGACGGACAATTTTTTTTTAAGTATCTTAGCCTAATGGACTGTACCTACTCATTATAATTCTTAATCATAATCGTCTAAGGTTATTAAGTATCGAAAATATCTAATACAAAAGTTGATCAAATTAAAAACTTTTAACAGATAAGAAATTATATTTAATACTATATACCTATATATGTAATATAATTAATTATTATAAAATTTATGTTTAAAAAAAGTAAATGGGTTTAATTGAACGAGCCAACGAATTGAGACTCTCTCTCACTTCCTTTGATTTATTTAGTAACTATATTGACAAGTCAATAATCAAAGCTCGTTAATTTATCCCCAAGCGAGAGAAATTGTGCAACGACTTGCAACGATTCAAATCACAAGATGGTTTTCTTAAAATAATTTTATCAAACGATCCAAATTCGAGTGAGTAAAATATTGTTCGTATACCATAAATTTGCCTTCAGCCCGGCTGATCTCACCGCCCAAACCGTGGTGAACGAAACCTGCACATGCAAAGGCACGATGTTTGAAGTCATTTCCAAATTCAGTTGTAAAAATCAACTGCACGGACTCCATATTCGAGTGTATTTTCAACGACAATTTCGACACATTATTCATGTAGTAAAATCTTTTTAACCGCAGTTCAACTGATTGATCCGGTTGTTGTGGGTCTAATATATTTAACAGCTTACTCGAAATTTTTTCGAAAAGTTGTCCTGTTTTTTTGTGCTGTTCGTGTTCATTCGAGGATTGATGTACTTTTATATCTATGCTGTGCGTACCTGATACGTACATAAAATTAACGACACTGCAAAAGGCTGTAGATACACGCTAGCTCTGCACGCTCGAAAAGCTCACTTGCTCGAGTTAAATAAGGTGAACCATTTGGTAGCAACGACCATTTCTGAATTTCATTAATAGAAAATAACGAAATAAGGGCTAAAATATTTCCGATATTATAATAGCTCTTATTTTCAGAAACTATTTCGTTTATTTCGGATTTGAAAATACGTTCTATTTCGTCTTCTTTTGTTTGAATAGGATATATCCAAAATTTTCTGAAGAAATCTCTCGCTTGTCTTTTATCAATTTCGTCGTCGTAAAATGAACTTTTTGGAAAGTTGTCTAGGTTAAATTTAATTCTGTATACGCTTAAATCTTTGTTAAAGGGATTATATCTGTCATCCAATAACTCCTTTAAAAATAAAGTAGCATTTGGTGGCAGATCCTTCTTTTTCGGGTCTAACTTTAATGTTTTTGTTTCTGCATCAAAAATAAGTAGGTTTCCGATTGCACTGCCGATGCCACCGTTGACATCTATAAAGCCCTGTTGTAACATTTTGTCTGGTCCCACATCATCATCGTTGATTTCTACAATATTGGTGTCCTTATGTAATGCTAGTAGATTCATTAATTTATCTGCAACAAATTTTATCCTATCTGTTTGGTTTTCGTTACTTCTGAATATCATATCCAAGTTTCCGAATGTGGGAGGTAATTTTATATTTAATGACTGCAACTCATTTTTGCTTTGACTCTGGCATTTCGATGTCATCGTTTTGAAAAAAGATTCTTTGAGGATCATTAGATGCTCAAGGTTGCTATCGAAAAATTCAGAACGAAACTTCCACATGCGATATATATCGATCATTGGCTGCTTTTCACACGGCTGTAAGACTTCCTGAGCCATGGCAACGTGATATTTTGCAATTAATTTATTTGACATCAAATGTGTACTATATTTTCCATGTAACACAGATTTAAGAAAAATATTTCCTAGTTTGTTGAGTTGGTCTTTAGCTGTCATTTTGATTAAACGATCTATGTCAGTGTCGTTATGATCAAGCTGAAAAACTTTTGTGTTATTTCCTGTACTTATAAGGTCCATAATTTCTCTACAATCGTGTCGATTTATTTTATTTCGAGTACAGCTTTCCTCAACTGACGTGCACAGAAAAAAATTGCAATCAGCATTTTGGTACCCTCCTTTAAACATGAGGTCTTCATTGCTCTTCCGGAACCGTTCCTTGATTTCCAGATAGCTCAAAAAGTACTTAAGCAAGCTGTTATTTTCAGAATCTGTCCAAAGCACTTCTGTAGTTAATTTTCTTTTTTCTGGATTTTTTCTAAACATTAACTGCATAAAGAGCATTATTAATCTCTTTTGATCTTTCAGTTGAAATCGCAAACAGATGTCAGTCATACTGATGCCCGGTATTTTGGCTCTCAGCAACACAGTAGTATGATCTATTTGAGCATGGTTTAGTGCTCTCAAAAAGATCAAACTCGACATTTTAATTTTCAACAGTACGCCACCAACCTCAGAGGTACCATTTCTCTTAGTATATTTAAATTTGTTATATTTCTTCAAATCATTACTTAAAATCACTTCTGGACTAAGATTCAAGAAATTACGTATAACTGCAGATTTATCGCTATCTAGTAGCGTAGTTTCACGCTTCGATCTCGTATCAGTTATAGGGAATACCAAACTAAGCGTGTTGAAATTCATTTCCTTATTTTTTAACTTCAATGATTTAATGGTTCTTAATAATTCGCTTAACCATATGGGGAGATCCTCAATTGTAGTCGTGAAATGTAAAAAATTGTTGAATTGTAATTTAACATCGTTCCCTAAATAATTGACTGCGTTGCAAATGATCAGCAAAACGTCAGCTAGGAAAATAAGCTTTGCAAGCTTGAACAAATCATTCGATCTAGTTAAGTAAGGAGCATTGTTTCTCGATCTCCACCAGTCTTGTATATTCTGGTGAATAATTAAGAACATTGCATCTGAATATTGTTCTAGAATAACATTATTTTCATCTCCATTGTTGTTGCAATATTTGTTTATTTCTTTCTTTACAATGCTTTCTATTTTGGTTACATTGGCCTGATTAGAGTAAATCCATAATTTGTTAAAAAAATTTTTAGCATGTGTTACATAATATTTTTCTGACGTCAGATTCAGGCCAGAGTCGTGTACATCTACCGCTTTCATCAAACCATCTATATCCGCGTCATCGCAGCAATATTGAAAAGGTTCTGTGCTTTTACTTGTATTAAGTAGCTCGTGTATGATATCGTTAACCTTATTATTGGTTTTATTTTTTGTTCCAAGGCTGTCTTGGGCTGATGTATATAAGATAAAGTAGCAGTCGATGTCTTCAAGGTTTCCTTGGAACATAGGATCCTCGCTGTTAAGCTGGAATTTCTTTATAATTTTAAGATAGCTTTTGAAGTACTTCCTCAAGTCAAAGTCCCCGCAGTCACTCCACAAGTCTTTATTGGTTAGCTTACTCTTGGCGCTTTTCTTGTGTTTTCCTTGAATGAACAGCACGACCGGTCTCTCTTGGTCTCTCACCCGGTACCGCAGGCAGATGTCATCCAATTCACCGATATCATCGATGTTAGCTCCAAGAAGCAAGTCTTGCTCAAGGTGCTCACTAATTAACATTCGTAGGTAAAACAGAGAAATCATTTTGGTTTCATACAGCTGTCCAGAGAAGCCAAAATCATCAATTGTTTTTAAATTAATTGTACTATCTATTTTGTGCAAATAATTATGTGACAAATTATCTAGATCGTTGCTTTGAAATTCATCGCGATTCTTTTGAGCTTTCATTTCAGCAATTTGCAATAACTGCACGATTTCCTCGTTATCGTCAAAAGAGAATAGCTGAGCTAGAGCAAGCGGAGTATATCCATTGTTATTTTTAAGGGTAACAGTAGCACCGTGACGCAAAAGCTGGTCAGCGATGTCAGGAGTCAAATGTTTGGCTGCATAGTGCAAAGGCGTGTTACCATCAGAGTCTTGTGCATTTATATCTACTGTGGAATTAATTTCCATACTACTATGTAACGGTGTGTTACTGAATTCATCTTGCAAATTCTCAAGCGTGATGCCTTGTAACAATTTGACGATAGCTTCCTCATTTACCATACACGGTGTTATTTTTCTGAATTTGTTTTTCAAATTCACTTTAGCATTGTTTTCCAGGAGTAGTTTAATCATATTTTTTTGCTTTACCGCCAGGAGCAATGGCGTATCTCCGTTTCCATCTATGACGTGCACGTCGGCGTGTTTGTTAAGCAAAAGTCTCACTATATTTGTATTTCCATAAATCACTGCCACATGCAACGGCGTCCATCCGAATCGTCTTTTCGCATTTACATTGACATTTTCGTTAATCAATAATTTTACAATATCCTCATGTCCCTGATAGACTGCCTTGTGTAATGGAGTATTACCTTTTTCATCTCTCACGTTCACATCGGCGTGTTTATTAAGCAACAGTATCACTACATTTATTTCTCCATAAGCCGCCGCTATATGCAACGGCGTTCTTCCAAATTCACCTCTCGCATCTACATTGACATTTTCGTTAATCAATAGTTTTACAATATCCTCATGTCCCTCACGTGCTGCCATGTGCAATGGAGTATTTCTTTTTTCATCTATCACGTTGACGTCGGCGTGGTTACTAAGCAACAGTTTCACTACACTTGTTTTTCCATTAAGCGCCGCAATATGCAACGGTGTCCTGCCGATTTCTCCTTTCGCATCTACATTGCCATTTTTGGTAATCAATAGCTTTACAATATCCTCGTGTCCCTTATCTGCTGCCTTGTGCAATGGAGTATTTTTGTTGTCATCTATCTCGTTCACGTCAGCGTGGTTGCTTAGCAACAGTCTTACTACATTTGTTTTTCCATTAAGCGCCGCCATTTGCAACGGCGTCCTTCCAAATTCTCCTCTCGCATCTACATTGACATTTTCGTTAATCAATAGTTTTACAATATCTTCATGTCCCTTATATGCTGCCTTGTGCAATGGTGTATCTCCGTCTCCATCTATCATGTTCACGTCGGCGTGGTTGCTAAGCAACAGTCTCACTACATTTATTTTTCCACTAAGCGCTGCCTTATGCAACGGAGTCATTCCCAATGCTCCTCTCGCATTCACATTGTCATTTTCGTTGATTAATAGTTTAACAATATCCTCATGTCCCGCATATGCTGCATTGTGCAATGGACTATTTCCGCTGTCATTAATCACGTTCACGTCGGCGTATTTGCTAAGCAACAGTCTCACTACATTTGTTTTTCCATTGAGCGCCGCCATATGTAACGGCGTCCTTCCGAATTCTCCTCTTTCTTCTATATTGACATTTTCGTTAATCAATAGTTTAAAAATATCCCCATATCCGTGATACGCTGCCTTGTGCAATGGTGTATCTCCGCTTCTATCTTTCACGTTGACGTCGGCGTGGTTACTAAGGAACAGTTTCACTACACTTGTTTTTCCATTAAGCGCCGCAATATGCAACGGCGTCCTCCCAAATTCTCCTCTCGCATTTACATTACTATTTTCGTTAATCAATAGTTTTAAAATATCTTCATGTCCCTGATACGCTGCCTTATGCAATGGCGTATCTCCGTTCCCATCTATCACGTGCACGTCAGCGTGTTTCCTAAGCAACAGTCTCACTATATTTGTTTTTCCATAAAGCACCGCCACATGCAACAGCGTACTTCCACATTCTCCTCTCGCATTTATATTGCAATTCTCGTTAATCAATAATTTTACAATATCCTCATGTCCCTCGCGTGCAGCTTTGTGCAATGGAGTATCTCCGTTTCCATCTATCACATGCACGTCGGCGTGGTTGCTAAGCAACAGTCTCACTATTTTTGTTTCTCCATTAAGCGCCGCCATATGTAACGGCTTCCTTCCTAATTCT
The DNA here is from genome assembly GCA_964007245.1 of Hypomecis atomaria. Classification (NCBI taxonomy): domain Eukaryota; kingdom Metazoa; phylum Arthropoda; class Insecta; order Lepidoptera; family Geometridae; genus Hypomecis; species Hypomecis atomaria. The sequence continues at coordinate 9,151,245 of OZ023308.1, read as the reverse complement.
CCTCTCGCATATACATTGACATTCTCGTTAATCAATAATTTTACAATATCCTCATATCCCTCACGTGCAGCCTTGTGCAATGGAGTACCTCTATATTTATCTATCACATGTACGTCGGCGTGGTTGCTTAGCAACAGTCTCACTATATTTGTTGTTCCATAAATCGCTGCCGCATGCAACGGCGTCTTTCCAAATTTTTCTCTCATACTCACATTGACTTTTTTTTTAATCAGTAGTTTTACAATATCCCCATCCTCATATTGCATCCATATCGCCATGTACTATGGCGTATTACAGTCTCCGTTTGTCACGTTTACGTCGGCGTTTTTAGATAACAACAGACATATTTAAATTACAGTGGCGTCCATCCTTCATAGTTTTGCGCATTCACATCAGCAGTTCCACGATAATATCTAGTCCATGGTACACTGCCAGGTGCAACGGCGTGTTTCCATGCTCATCCGTTGTGTTCACGTCAGCTTTCTGCTCCAAGCAACGATTAACGTCATTTAGTATGTCTTCGGTTTTCTTGAAACTCTCAATACACTGCATCAAATTCTTATTTCTTAGTTTAGTCTAGTTTTCCTCATTTTCTTTTCCATTATCGCCTAAGACAGATTCCTCGTACAATCCTAAAAATATAATTAATATTTTATAAATACAACATTGTTAATAAACTAATTATTATTTGATGGAAATGGCACAAATCGCAGGGATGCTGTTGCACCTACAAGTACTTCTAGTCAGAGACAATAGAGACAGAGTACATATTTTATGTAAGTTGAAGCCATTGCTATGGAATAAAAAAACTAGTCTATGGTTGAAACCAAACAAGCCCAATTATATAAAGTCTCTTAGCAAGCTTCTAAATGGCGAGCATGATATGTCTAATCTGGAATTTATTTGAATTGAGTATTATTGGAATATACCAAGACAAGCATCCCGGGGTTTAGCGAATATTGGTATTGTAATTAGCTACGTTTGTATTGTGTTTTATGCCACAAAACGTACAAGGTTAAAAGTGACCCACCTCTTCGATAGCGATTCATGGTGCCATTCAATGGTCTGCTATGGTCTGGAGTCTACCTTTGCTGCGTGATGCCATGTCCACGAGTAGGCGAGGAGCGGCCGCGCCGGCAGCGGCAGGCGGAGTGGGCAGACTAGTTGGGAACCAGCTCGTGGATAGCAATTTCAGTCTTGAACCCTGGAATATACAATGTAAATGGAGTAAGATTTGGAATTAAATTGAATTGAGTTTTATTAATTTTTAGGGTTCCGTACCTCAAAAGGAAAAACGGAACCTCTATAGGATCACTTTATTGTCCGTCTGTCCGTCCGTCCATATGTCAAGACCTTCTATCTCTAGAATGCTTAGAGGAATCAAATTTATATTAAAACCATATACTTACTTATAATTATAAGTCTATGACCTCAAAGAGTTATCTTTGTGATAAGCATTTCAAAAATCTGAAGCGAACGCAGGATTTGGTCCTGCCTCTCTCGGATCGCTAGCCCGACGCTCTCCTAACTGAGCTAGCTCGCTTCCTTCGCAAGCGCCAAATTAGTGAAGTGCTTATCATTACCAACCAACGCTATAAGTTTGTGGTAATGATAAGCACTTCAAAAGTTTGGCGCTTGCGTAGGAGGCGAGCTGGCTCAGTTGGTTAGAGCGTCGGGCTAGTGATCCGAAGGGGCAGGTTCATATCCTGCGTTCGCTTCAGATTTTTGAAATGCTTATCACAAAGATACCTCTTTGAGATAAAATCTAGTGTGGAAAGCACTCTAAAATAAAAATCATATCATTGATTTAGCAGTGCGTCATCTCTCGTCAATCTTCAGAAGTTCTAATAACTTCTAGTTGAGTGATAACCTGTCTAATACGGGTATCACAGGTGGCGCCGCCAACGCTATAAGTATGTGGTAATGATAAGCACTTCAAAAGTTTGGCGCTTGCGTAGGAGGCGAGCTGGCTCAGTTGGTTAGAGCGTCGGGCTAGTGATCCGAAGGGGCAGGTTCAAATCCTGCGTTCGCTTCAGATTTTTGAAATGCCAGAAAGATAACTCTTTGAGATAAAATCTAGTGTGGAAAGCACTCTAAAATAAAAATCATATCAGTCTATGACCTCTTGCGTGTAAAAAATTGAACTTCCCGGTCATAAATAAGTTAGAGTCGTTTATGTTTCAAAAAACAGCATATTTTGACACGGAATCAAAACCTACAGGGAAGTTGCCGTTGGCCTAGAACTATGAAATTTGGCGAAGAATATTGTCTTAGAGTACAAATTATGATTATTAATTGTTATTATAGGAATTAATCTGAAAACTGTACATTTTTAATTAAATCATACCTAAAATAGGGCCTAAATGCAACAAATGGGGATTAAGGAATATGCATGATTTTTTTTTAAACGATAGCTTGGATCATTAGATAATGATAAAAAAATATCTGGTACTTACTTAAATTTTAATTTAATATAACGTTAAAAAATAAATTAAAATATCAATAAACTTTTGACGGCCTAAACGAATATTTAGCCGCGTTTTGTTTACAGAGTGACATCGACGATGACGTCATCTTATAAAACAATATGGCGGTGAGAGTAATCAGCTGTTGTCTGTCACTTACCGGCATAGAAACCATAGAATTTAGGGATACAAAGGGGCGTCACAACTCCAAATTACGTTTACATGCTGATGAGCTAAAAATGCCTGCTAGAAACGGTTTTCATTCCTCAGGAACAACGGTGAACAAACTATAGTTCGGCCGTTCAGAGAATGCGTTCCTGACACGTCATCTTGAAAAAATGTTTTGGCCGATATATCGGAAACTATGTACTTAAGAGCAAAAAACATAAGGATCATTATTGGACAAAATAAAATTTCGCATCTTTTGTTTCCATTGAACTTTTTTGTAAAACTTATCGTTTACGATTTATGGACCATTTAATGTTTGAAATTTCATGATTTTTGAAATTTAATGAAATTTCATTAAATGCCATAAACATTTTTTCAAGATGACGTGTCAGGAACGCATTCTCTGAACGGCCGAACTATAATAATATAAACGCGAAAGTTTGTAAGGATGGATGGATCGATGTTTGTTACTCTTTCACGCAAAAACTACTGAACGGATTGAGATGAAACTTTGCTATAATATAGCTTATACTTATATCAGAATAACACATAGGCTATAAATTATAATGATATTGCGTAAAGAAGGATGTCGGCAGCTCATACATACGAATACCTGTTGTATACGAATACACTCAGTTTCTCTCAAGTGCATTGCTAAAAATGTTATGTTCACCAGAGTAATTTATGACGCTTCTCAAACTGTTCTGATATGTACAAGTTCGTTTTTAATGAAGTTAAAATAAGAAAAACCGAAAACCATTTTCAAGCTAAATGTACAATACTTAGGTATATAAAGATTTAGGCCAAAGATTTAGGATTGACAGGTTTGTTATGTATAGAGTGCTAAAATAAGGCTAAAATAGTGTTAGATAATTATGTAAAAACTTGAAGTCATATCATTTTATTTGATATTGTCTCAACTGAGTGACTGACTGACAGACAGCCTACAGCCCAAACCGCTTAAGACATGAACATGAAATTTGGAACAAAGGTACATTGGACCACGTAATGGAGCACTAAGGACGATAATTTTGAAAAATCGACCTCTAAAGGGGTAAAACGGGCCTTTTTCGTATGTATGTAACTTTTTATTCCCTTTAACAATTGACTTAAATCTTTGTATACATGTTATTTAAACAAAATAAAAGTTACGTTTGTTCCTGTTTTTTCGAATTTTCCTTATCTAAAGGGTCAAATAGGGTCCCAAAGTTGATGAAAAAAGCATCAATAACATCCAACGAGCTGAGCGGTTATGCATGAAATCGGGTACGGAGGAGGCACACAACTGACACAATATGTTTCATTACAGGAACTATTATTATCCCGGAAAATCTAAATATTTCCTTAGGGAAAGCCAAAATTAATCAGTTCAGGCTGCCGCCCAAACCGCTAAAAATATAAACTTAAAATTTGGAAAATAGTAACATTGTATGACGTAATGGAGCACTAAAGACAAAAAATTTGAACTTTTGACCTTTGACGGGGTAAAACGGGCCCTTTTCGTTTGTTAGTATATATTTTATTCCTGTACCGATTGACTTGAAAGTTTGTATACATGCTACTAAGACAAAATAAAAAATACGTTTGTTCCTGTTTTTCCGAATTTTCTTTATCTAAGGGGTCAAATAAGGCCCCAAAGTTGGTAAAAACGCATCAATTACATCCAACAAGCTGAACGGTTATGGATGACATCTGGTATGGAGGAAGCACACAGCATGTTTCAATACAAGATTTGTTCTTATCCTGGAAAATGTATTTGGTTCTTTAGGGATAGCCTAAATAAATCTAATTATGCTACAGCCCAAACCGCTGATCATATAAACTTGAAATTTGGAATATAGGTACATTGTACGGCACAATGTAGCACAAAAGACGAAAATGTTGAACTTTTGACCTTTAACGGGGTATAACGGGCCCTTTTCATTTGTAGGAGACGTCTTATTCCCTGTACCGATTGACTTTAAACTTTGTATACGTGCTATTCAGACAACATAATAAATATGTTTGGTACTGTTTTTTTCGAATTTTCCTTATCTAAGGGGTCAGATAAGGACCCAAATTTGGTGAAAAAAGCTTCTATTACATCTAAAGAGCTGAACGGTTATGAATGAAATCTGGTATCTATGTAGGAAGCACACACCACGTTTCAATACAAAAACTATTATTATCCCGGAAAATCTAGAGAAGTTTTAGGGATATCCAAAATTCACCAGTTTAGGCTACAGACCAAACCGCTGAAGGTATAAACTTGGAATTTGGAATATATGTATGTTGTACATCGTTATAGGGCACTAAGGAAGACAATTTTGATAAATCGACCTCGAACGGGGTAAAACGGGCCCTTTTCGTTCGTACGTAACTTCTTATTCCCTGTACCAATTGACTTGAAACATTGTGTACAAGTAGACCAAATAAATAATACGTTTGTTTATGTTTTTCCAAATTTTTCTTATCTAAGGGATCAGATAAGGTTGCAAAGTTGGTGAACAAAACATCAATTACAGTTCAACGAGTTGAACAGTTATGCACAAAATCTGGAAGGGAACACACTGTACTGTACTGTACTGTACTGTACTGTATCAGCCTTTTTTAATAGTCCACTGCAGGACGTAGGCCTACCCACGAAGGGTGATTGGACCATATCCACCACGCTGGCCCAGTGCGGGTTGGTGGATTCACATACGCCATCGAATTTCTTCTACGGACATATGCAGGTTGCCTCACGATGTTTTCCTTCACCGAAAAGCCAGTGGTGTGAAAGGGAACACACATTATGTTTTAATATAGGAACTATTATTATCCCGGAAATGGTGGCGTGACGAACTTCGCTCTTTTCATTCCGACTGGACCAACTTAGCAGAAGACCGGGATGCGTGGAAAGAGGTGGGGGAGGCCTTTGCCCAACAATGGGACACAATAGGCTGACAAAAAAAAAATAGTTTATTGAATCAGGCGTTACTTTGCGGAAGTTCATCTTCAAATTCTTGTTTTGAATAAATATTTAGTGTATTTCCGCTCTGTCGTAGTCATATAAGTTAAGGGTACTATTCAAAATCCAAATTAAATCACAAACAAAATTAGTAATTAATCATCAAACTGTATCATGGTTCGACTATGGTTAGGTCAGGTTAGAAAAGCTAGGCTTAGGTATGTTTACAAAATATGAATGAACCTGAAACAAAATTTTTAATTAATCCGTTTAAAATAATAAAAAATAATTAAACCTGTAACAAAAATAGTGATTAGTAATCTATTTAAAAAATGTAGTAAACCTGAAAATAATATTTAATTAATATGTTAAAATTACAAATATAATTTATTTATAAAAAAAAAAAAATGGTATAAAATAATTGAAAAAATACTTAGTCAATAAATAGCACCCCTATTCTTACTGTACTCTATTCGACACGTGTTTCGCCTCTAAACGAGGCATCTTCAGGACGTGTTGACTATTCGAGCTCACTCGCAAGAATGACGGCTCGCCGCGCCGGCGCTTCTTATATACTCGTCGTGACGCACCGAAGTAAAGGCGATGTGACGGGAGTTTTATAGTATATTTGTATATTGCGATATACTAAAAATGTAAACAAGTTTTATCACTGCGAAACTGATTTTTATTTACCACGAAAACTATAACTAGCGACTATTATTAAGGACAAATACAGGTAGATACATAAAAGTTGCGGGACGCGATATATAGGTGTCGCTCGTCAAGCGCCTGAGTCGAGCGTCTGGCGGCCGGCCCGGCGGAACGCAGTCCGCCACAGCGTACTACCAAGTTGTACACTGCATGCAAAACCTGCTTGTTGGGAGCTGGCCCAAGCGCATAAGAATATTAGAATTTTTAGAATAGTAAAAATATTACTTTTTAGGTGCAGGTTTTGCATGGGCGTATGGTAGTACGCCACATGTTCCCCCCGGCCAGACCGTGACTACGGTCGATAGAAGTCTGGGAACCTCACTCTTCTGCCGCTTCTGGTCGTTTTCTCAGCAGGTTGATTAGTTGGCTGGTGGCTGGCAGGCGACTGTGTAGATGTTGTATTCGTCTTCTCCTGCATCAGATACGCCGGTTTAAGTCGGTCTACCGTGACGTTAGTTTTCCTGCCGTTTACGTCAATGGTGAAAAATTTAGGCTGCCTTTTAATAACCAGGTAGGGACCGGATATGGAGGTTCTAACGAAGCACGCACGTGACCCTGCCGCAGGAACACATGTGTAGAATTTCGCAGATCTTCTGGAAAGTAGAATGGCGTTGTTGCATGGGTGTGCCAACTCGCTGGTGTAGGAGTCAATTTTCTCATGTGGGATCGAAGACGAGACGCATACTGAGTGATGTCATCTGCGCTGCAGTCGGTTGTTGGTGATAGGAACTGGCCGGGCAAACGTAGCGGTTCGCCATAAACCAATTCTGCTGCTGAAGTCTTCAAATCTTCTTTGAAGGCACTGCGTATGCCTAGTAGTACCAACGGAAGGGCTTCTATCCATCGCGCAGTAGTGTGGCACATTATGGCAGCTTTCAGCTGCCTATGGAGGCGCTCGATGATGCCGTTCGCAGCGGGATGATAGGCTGTCGTGCAGAAATGATGAGCACCAACCAAAGAGGCTAGGGTCTTGAACAGCTGTCTAGTGAACTGGGAGCCACGATCTGTTGTAATTCGCGCAGGACAGCCAAATCTGGAAATCCACCCAGATACGAGTGCAGCTGCGCACGTCTCCGCTGTGATGTCTTTCAGGGGGATTGCCTCAGGCCATCGAGTGAATCGGTCAATGACGGTAAGGCAATACCTGTAACCAGAAGCGATCGTTAAAGGCCCTACGAGGTCCAGGTGTATGTGAGAGAACCTGGAGGAAGGAGAAAGGAAAGGGGATAGGGGGGACTTGGTGTGTCGAGAAATTTTTGATTTCTGGCAAGGTAAGCATTGCCTAGACCACTCTCTACAGTCCTTACGTATCCCTGGCCAAACGAATCTCTCTGAGACCAGCCGTACTGTAGCTGAACTTCCGGGGTGATGGAGCTGGTGAATCATCTCGTAGACTTGTCTGCGAAGCTGTGGAGTGATGAAAGGACGAGGCTGTCCGAGTGAGGTGTCACAGTAGACTGCAGTATTACTATCGAGTGTTTGCATCTTCTGAAGTTTCAAGCTGGAACCTCGAAGAAGCAAGTCTTGCAGTTCTGGATCTGATTCCTGAAGTCGTGCAAGTTCTTGATAGTCGATAGCTTTAGTAATTTCTTCTACGCGAGATAAGGCGTCTGCGACAATATTTTTCTTCCCAGGAAGGTATCGAAGGTCGGTAGTAAATTGTGAAATGTAATCCAAATGCCGATACTGTCTGGGAGAACATTTCTCTTTACTCATTGAAAAAGCAAACGTCAGAGGTTTGTGGTCGGTATAAACAACAAAGGTCCTAGCTTCCACCATATGTCGAAAGTATTTGATTGCTTCGTACACAGCAAGTAGTTCTCGGTCATAGGGACTATACTTGGCCTGAGCACCCGAGAGTTTGTGCGAATAGAAGGCTAGTGGTTGCCAGTCTGCACCTTTGCGTTGTTGAAGTACAGCACCAATAGCTGATTCAGATGCGTCCGTGACAATCGCCAAATTTGCTGAGGCATCAGGATGAGCGAGCAAGGCAGCTTGCCATAAAGAAGATTTGCAGTCTTCGAAGACGCGCAGGAGCTCGGGAGTCAACTCAACAGGGTGAGTGCTTTTGATATTAGGTCCGGACAAGATTGAATTTAATGGTGCTTGAACCTGAGCTGCGTTTGGGATGAAGCGACGGTAAAAATTCATCATCCCAAGGAAGCGACGGAGCTCTTTGACGTTTTTAGGCACAGCGTAATTCTGTATTGCTTGAATTTTAGTTTCCAGTGGTCTAGTACCAGCAGCTGAGACACGATATCCTAAGAAGTCTACTTCAGACTTGCCTAGAACACACTTTGAAGTGTTAATCAGTACTCCATACTGCCTAAGTCTGTCGAACAGCTGGCGCAGGTGACTCTTGTGTTCCTCTAGTGAAGAAGAGAAGATCAGGATATCATCGATGTACCCGTAGCAGAAGTCAAGACCAAGAAGAACTTCATCTATAAATCTTTGGAACGTTTGAGCAGCGTTCCTGAGTCCAAAGGTCATGAACTCAAACTCAAATAATCCAAAAGGAGTCGTAAGTGCAGTCTTAGGCACATCCTCTGGATTAACGCGGATCTGATTGTAGGCCTTGATGAGGTCGATCGTAGAGAAGACAGAACATCCGGAGAGTTGGTGGGAGAAGTCCTGGATATGACGAATCGGGTATCTATCGGGAATAGTGCGGGCGTTAAGTGAACGATAATCACCGCACGGTCTCCATCCATCGTCCTTCTTCCTTACTAAATGAAGTGCGGACGACCAGGGACTTTCTGACCTTCTAGCTATGCCACTCGCAAGCATAGACTCAAACTTCTTCTTCGCTGCTTGCAAACGGACTGGATCGAGACGTCTTGGTTTGCTGGCGACTGGAGGACCTGGAGTAGTTCTTATGTAGTGAAGTGTAGAATGTTTTGGAGCTGACGGAACTCCAGCAGGTCTGGTAATCTCAGGAAACTCACGTAAGATGTGGTGGAAGTCCGATTCTCCTGTGACAACTTTGACAGAGCTGATGTCGTCAGGTGAAATGGTGGAGATAGCGTTGACCGAAAGCGAAGTTATTCCATCTACAAGGCGATGATTTTTACAGTCCACTAGCAAGCCATAGTAACTGAGAAAGTCAATCCCTATAATAGGCTTTGAAACATCAGCGATTGTGAAACTCCATTTGAAGGCACGTCGAAGACCTAAATCCAACTGCAGCTGTGTGAAGCCGTAGGTATGGATTACCGAGTTATTTGCAGCGGTGAGGTTGTATTTTGACTTGGTGCAGGGCGTCCTTACAGCTGAACGCGGAAAAACACACAAGTCCGACCCAGTGTCGACCAGGAACTGCAGTTTTGTTACTTTGTCGGTGACGAATAGACGGCCTGAAGATAAGGGGCAGTCGTTGGCCGCTACTTGCGACCGCCCGGAAAGTTTTCCGCATTGTAACTGCAGGGCTGCTTACATTTACGTGCTTCTTCTCCATACGTAAAATGATAAAAACAGTGCGGGTGGTCTGCTGGAGGCTGACGTGGGCGTGAGCGTGAGCGTGAACGTGTGCGAGGATTATATCTTGGCCTCGATGACGAGCGCGAACGATTTCCGTTGGCTACCTGTTCCGACAGCTTTGCGACTTGGCGAGTCAGTTCGCTCACTTGCCTGGCCAAATCATCGTACGGCTGTGCTGAGGTACTGGCCACTTGCACGTGAGGGTAAGAAGGGGCAATGTCGTGCACTCGGTCAGCTAAATCGGCCAGTTTCTCTAAGGGTAGCTCCGACTGTGATGCTATGACTGTTTGGATCCCCTGTGGTAGACGGCTTGACCAAACAGTCCCTAAAAATTCCTTTGGCACAGATGGACCGGCAAGACTCTGCAAGTGCCGCAAAAATGTAGACGGTTTTCTGTCCCCTAATTCCTCATGCATGAGAAGCTGCTTTACCTTTTTTTCCTGTGACGCCGAGAGACGTTTAATCAGTTCAGACTTAAGTTTCTCGTACTTGTCTGTGGCAGGAGGGTTGGTTATGACATCCTTCACTTCGGCGGCGTATTGGTGGTCCAGCTGAGCGACCAGATAGCAGAATTTCGTTTCGTCGGTTGTAATTCTCGACAACACGAATTGGCTTTCCACTTGGGCGAACCAAAGTGCTGGTTCCTCGGGCCAAAATTGCGGAACCCGTACACCGACTCGCAAAACTTCCGGCACGTCAGCGGCGCGGCTATCCAATGGGCGGCCATCGGCGGCGCGGTTGTCAGGTCTGTTGCCATCAGTTGACATTTTTTTTTTAATCGCTCACCTCTTATGACTTGGACCACACAAGTTCGAGAATGTTCCACTTTGTCCACACTTCCAACTTCTTATGGGCTTCTTTTGTGTAAAATAGGTACCTCGCTCTGGTGGTGGTGGGTCGCAGCAGTGGTCCAACTTCACTCCAAGGGTGGTATAAAACTTCACTGACTTCAAGGTTGCGTGTATATAGTATATTTGTATATTGCGATATACTAAAAATGTAAACAAGTTTTATCACTGCGAAACTGATTTTTATTTACCACGAAAACTATAACTAGCGACTATTATTAAGGACAAATACAGGTAGATACATAAAAGTTGCGGGACGCGATATATAGGTGTCGCTCGTCAAGCGCCTGAGTCGAGCGTCTGGCGGCCGGCCCGGCGGAACGCAGTCCGCCACAGCGTACTACCAAGTTGTACACTGCATGCAAAACCTGCTTGTTGGGAGCTGGCCCAAGCGCATAAGAATATTAGAATTTTTAGAATAGTAAACATATTACTTTTTAGGTGCAGGTTTTGCATGGGCGTATGGTAGTACGCCACAGTTTGATCGTTCAGCAACTCGTTGTGTGTGTTTTGATGTTTCATTATTTCTAAATGCTCCTAAACATTTAAGCGAAAACCTTTTTCACATACATGTAGAATTTCAAAAGTGTTGTTGTTATCCAAATCGTGTCCAGTTTCTAATAAATGTTTCGCAAAATTCGACTTCTCTGGGTGATTGTTTCTAGATGCAGCTAAGTGTTCTTTGTAGCGGGTTTGAAAACTCCTTCCAGTTTGTCCCACATAAACTGCGTTACATGTGTCGCAGGTTAACTTGTATACCCCCGATTTCTTGCTATTACTGCGGAGAAATGATGTACATGTGGCATTTCGAACGAATCACAACATGAGACGAATGTGCAATGGGAAAGACTCCTTTTTACTGCTTTCCCGGAAAATGTGAGTGGGTCCTGGGTCCTTCGGGATATCATTTTTTTATCATTTTTAAATACTGAAATTCACTACAATTTTGTTTGGAAATAGCCCACCACTTCTAAGACATGGACTGCGAACGTCCTGTAAAATATTCCGGTCACGCTCAGAAGAAACATACATAAGTTCGTGACGGATTTTTGATACGACAATAAATTCGTTTCATTATATGTATAGGAGTAACAACTTAGATTAACGTATTTTTATCCACTATTCAGAAAAACGTATACGATTTCCTCATAAACGATTGAAAAAAAATTGTTTCACACACCGCTAAAACACTAATTATATTTCTGTCAAACTTTGTATGAGATTTCATTACAGAAATAACAAGAAAATTAGATATTTACGTTTTCGGAAAACTGTACGCAGTTCCTTCAGGAAAAAACTTAAAAATCTTCGTAACAGTTAGCTAAAATGATATCCCAACAGAACAACTTTTTACTGAAGAATTGTTGCTCGACTTGTTATACTTTTTACATGCCATGTTTTTGTTGGGATCTCACTTCTTTTTGTTAGTGATGGTTTATCACCATACCGTAACGTTGCTCTACCCTGTCCCTACCCTGCCCTCTACGGTCCTCCACCGCGGCTCTACTGATTCCCCACCGAGCCCCTATAAAGCCCCAGCTGCACCTCCTCTGCACTCCCACCACGCCCCCACTGAACCTCATCAAGCCCCCACCACGCCCCTACCGCGGCCCCACCAAGCCCCCACTGCGCCCCCATCACGCTCCCACTTTAGCTCCACTGAGTCCCCACCATGCCTTCACCGCACTCACACTGAGTTCCCACCAAGCCTCCATCAAGCCCCTACTGAGCTCCCACCGCAGCCCTACTTATTCTTCACCGCGCTCCCACTGCGGCCCCAATAATTCCCCAACGAGCCCCCATTAAGCCCCCATCGAGTTCCCATCAAGCCCCCACTGTACTCTCACCGTGCCCCCACTGCGCCCCCATCACGCTCCCACTGTAGCTTCACTGAGTCCCCACCATGCCTCCACCGCACTCACACTGAGTTCCCACCGCGACCCCACTGAACTGAGTCTTCACCGTATCCCTCCCGCCAACGATGCCCGAGAGTAAAAATTTGAATCTGGCAGGGACATAAACTGAAACCGAAGTCAAAACCGCAAAGTTATCTCGGTAATCACCTATTTCACGTACTACAATTAGGATTACAAACTTATTTGTGTAGATACTAAAATAGGAAAACTAGACCAAAATTAAAGTATGTTTGATTTTTTCCTTGCTATTTAGGCTAATGTTAACGGTCATCAAAATTACAAGCTTGTATGTCTGCTAGAAGTACCTTAGAATTATGATGATCGTTGAGTGAGTGTATAAATGAGTGTCAGTGACAAAATCAAAGAAATTTGTCTAGCAATAATTCTTAAATTTCTGGTTCGATTTTGATGAAATTTAGAAATACTCTTTGTTATATGACGTTCTCTTGATAGTAAAAAAATCAGGCGTCTAGCTTTATCCAGACCAATGTTACAGGGGGTTGAAAATGGCCTGAATGGCTTCGGGAAAAGTATGTTTACGGCTGTGCTCGACTTGTTTGGGTGCACTGCCGTGCATCCAGATTTTTACTACTAAAGTAATCGATTAAAGATCGTAACTGAAAATTGCAATTGACACGTCTTTAGGCTGCAACACTTCATACAGACGAAAACGTCACATCCGCTCTGACCGACAAGAGGAAACGCATAAAAGCGTTCAACTATACCTATATATAACATTCCCGGTATTTTGTGCACTTTTTAAAATTTAATTTCAATATGAAAAAGGTTTTAAATTACAAACATATTCTTACTAGTAGTCCTTAAGTGATAAACTTTGTATTAAAATAAAACGAACGCATTTCATATCTTATGCATATTCCATCGTATTATATGGGGTATCATAATAATATGAATGAACTTCATTCCCGCAAACTGAAACAGATTTTTGATTATTTTTACGATGTGTATTTATCAGTTTATGAGAAGAAATATAAAAAAACAACTCCTTGTGTCGATGACGAATCCAAAATTCTATCTTTCCTAACGTTTTAACAACTTAGTTTGCGATTCCTTACAATTTTTGGGATTTGTACGGAATCCTTGGTGCGGAACCATGAACCGGACTCGCAGTTGTCAAGTTTTATTTAAGAGCCCGGGTGATCTGTAATTTTCCATACAAACGTATTACGCTGTTTTCTTCCTGGAAAATACTTGTAGAGCTTCAATTTTTTGTCATAAAATTAAATTTAGCTGTTTAGACTACGCTGTCTTTTCTTTTTCTTAATAAATTAATTATGAGGCAAACTATGACCCTTCAAAATCACAAAAATATTCACCATTATTACCGACGTCTTTAGAGACCTACCAGAAGAGACAAAATAATATCTAACAAAATATAAAATGACAGAATCATGAGCACACATTTTTTTTAAATTTTGACATAAAAAAATACTTGATTGAAAAAGGTTTTGAAGAAGAAAACTGCGTAATACGAAACGTTGTCTCGCCAAGTTTTTTGTAGGTATAAATCGCTCTGAGCTGCAATTGTCCCTATCGCACGATGCGGGGGTAGGGTTGAGGTAAGGGAGGTTCAAACCTATACGTACACAAGCACTAGGGATGTAGTAATAGTCGATATTTATGTCGATGCTCTAGTGATGTCCATCGATATCGATGTTCATTAAAAATATTAGTTATTTTTTCCAATCTTGTGATTTGACCGTTGTATGTTTGTTACTTTTGAAGAAAAGATTTTATGTATGGAATATAGGCGTTTAGTTGCTGCGACATATTGCAGCGATTATACGGAATATCGTGTGTGGTATCCGCAGGCATCTAAATGAGTTAGGCGCAGAATAACCAATTCGCATAATGCCCAAGTAATCCGGGAATGCTCAATTCTACGAAAGCATAATTATATGAAGGTCCAATTCTCAAAATGGCAACATAATTTTGATTAGGAATTTTCAAATAAAATCACATATTTTAAATACATATAAGGGCTTACCGGTACCTAAAACAACCGGCTTTGGCGAGTTAGGTACCTACATCATAAATTTTACTATGGACCGACCAGAGCCGAATCCGCGAGAAATATCCACTATACCATAGAAAAAGTCTGTTGATAATGGAAAAAAAAAGTGTGTGGAACAGCCAATTCGGAGTTAGTTGTTCCCATAGTAAAAATTGTTCTTTTTAAACCTATTAACTTTGCCCTAAAGAGGTGGTGCTTTAATTAAAGCACAGAATGCTCAATTCTCAAAATGGCAAAATAATTTCAAATAGAAAACGCACAGTTTCATTTAAAAAAATCACCTTATTATTAATTATTTTGCCATTTTGAGAATTGAGCATTGTTAGACCTGGCCATTATGAAAATTGGGCATTCTTAAAATGGAGCTTTCTTAGAACTATGTGCCATTATAAGAATCCTGCGCCTAAAGCGAAATAATGATTCTAATCAGGAAAATCACATGCTCTCTAAAATCGTGTACTAACTGTAACGTATAAATATAATTATCCTTAGTCCACCTACCTAAGTGAAAAACGTTCTATTAAATTATTTAGGTATGTGTTTTTTAATTATAT
Source organism: Hypomecis atomaria (assembly GCA_964007245.1). Classification (NCBI taxonomy): domain Eukaryota; kingdom Metazoa; phylum Arthropoda; class Insecta; order Lepidoptera; family Geometridae; genus Hypomecis; species Hypomecis atomaria. The sequence goes on along the minus strand of OZ023308.1, from coordinate 9,136,142 downwards.
ATTTGATAATTAAAAAAACACATAATCAGTCACATTACAAACACAACAAAATAAATAAATCTAGATCTAATAAAATAAATAAGTTCTATGTTGCGCTTGCCAGTAAAGGTAGCGCCACTCAAGTCGGCGGATGAGATGTTAGCCGCAGATGAAACTTCGCCATAATTCGCTAATTATTGCGCATATGTGCACAATGCCGACGCCGCGTGGCGTAGTGGTAAGCACAGGCGTGCACGCGGGAGGCATGAGGTTGGCGGGTGTGTTCGGCGTCTTGTCTCTCAAACTCAAACTCAATTCATTTATTGCAACATATGAAATTTACATGCGGTTCTTAGTTAACATGTTTTGTATAGTTAGTTAGTTATATGACCCTATAAGGGTATGTCAATTTTATTATTTATATTGGAACGATTTATTATTACGTTTTCTAGATTATCGTTAAAAAAATCGTCTAATGTATAATAGCTTTTAGATAATAGGATAATTTTTAGTGGTTTTATGAGGCAGTTTTCTCTTTCGATATCTTTTAAATTATTTGGCAATTTATTAAATATTTTTATAGCCATAGAATTTGGGCTAGAACTGTGCATTGTTCTCTCTGGCCCCTGCGCATACCTATATTTTGCCTTTTGCACAGCATTCTGCGCCTAACTTTCCATCTGCCGATTCCATATGTGTCTTGCCCTCTGTCATTTTAACTTGCCAATCCACTGAGTTTTGCTGAAAAGTTCAATTACTTAGAAGTGTTTCAATCAGTTTGTCTCTACCTATTTTGTGGATATTCTATCCTGTATTTCTATGGTGTGTCCTACCCACTGCTGCTTTAATTTGCTAATTGTTTTAACTTTTTTTAAACGTAAGTATTGAAAGTACTCGTAGAACCAAAGTATGACAAGCAGTTCTCCAAACAGTAAGCTAGCATCTGATCTGTTTAATTGCATTCTCAATTCAATTAAACAGATGCGAGGCACACTTCACTGTGATGCGCTAATTATTGTGCATATGTGCACCATGCCGACGCCGCGTGGCCTAGTGGAGTGCACGGGCGCAGGGAGCGCGCGGGAGGCATGAGTTTGGCGGGCGGGTGTGCCCCTTTCTGGCTCCCGCGCATACCTATATTTTGCCTTTTGCGCAGCGTTCTGCGCCTAACTTTCCATCCGCCGACTTGTGTGGCGCGGATTATACGTGAGATTCATTCGAGAAAACAGCCCCATCGGCTATTCGTTCATTGAACTATGTGCCTTGCCCTGTGTCATTTTAACTTGCCAATCCACTGAGTTTGGAGAGAGCTGAAAAGTTCAATTAGAAGTGCTTTAAATGCTTTAATCAGTTCATATCTACCTACTTGGTAGATGTTCTATCCTGTATTACCTACTATGGTGTATGTCCTACCCACTGCTGCTTTAATTTGCCAATTGTTTCAATTTTTTAAACGTGTTCAAGGTATGACAAGCAGTTCTCTAAACAGTAAACCTCGCATCTGTTTTATTGAATCCTCTATAATTTTTATACTATGGGACTAATAGCGGAATGAAAATATGGTAGAGGTACCATATAAAAGGCAAGAAGTTTAAGATGTGCAGGTATACAGTAATATAACGAGACCCTATTACTAAGACTCCTCTGTCCGTCTGTCTGTTGGTCACTAGTCTGTACCTATCTCATGAACCGTAATAGCTAAACAGTTAAAATTTGCACAGATGATATATTTCTGTTTCCATTATAACAACAAATACTTACTAAAAATAGAATGAAATAAATATCGACTTCAACTGTGTACAGAATTTGCGCGGATCGATGTAGCATTTTTCACATTATTGCTGATTTATGAAAAATGGCTCAGCCGATTTCAATAAAATTTAAATGGGACCAACTTTGACATATACCCTTTCCAATAAAAAATATACGCGTCGAATTGCGTACCTCCTCCGTTTCATCGGTCAAAAAATAGAATAAAATAAATATTTATTCATACCATACAACAGATGTGAGTTTTTGCACAATAATTATTAATAATCACAACAAAAGCGTCTACCGCTTGAAATATTTTTAGAGTATTTAGTAATATAATATTTCAATTTAAAAAACAAATAATTGAATTGAAATACATAATTGGCTCCCATACGGTACGAACCCTTTCAAGCGCGAGTCCATATTTATTTTAGTCTGAAGAACTATGTAAGATATTTCCATAAAAATAATTGACTTAAACTTAGAAAGAAGTAATTTCAGTCAAAATATACAATGTAAACTGCAACCCCTACAGAAATCAAATAGCGCGCAGAGTTATCTTGTGCGCACTCTACGTAATATCATACTTTGCTACAATTCAAAATAAAATATCGGTCGACCACGCTGGTTCTTTGGGGCGCGGGTGGGGTGCGACACACACACGGACAGTTCGAGCGCAGTACGCACACAAATACAATTGCATCACCACACACATTGAAGCTCCCTGGTTTGGGCGCATCGCGACAGCAATAGTTTAGTCCAAATACCTATTTCTCAATTTCTTTGTCACTAGGCTACGCTCTTAATAGGCACCTAAGTAAGACGAGCGCAGCGCAACGTGAGGACATCCACGTTGTGGACAGCCTGCCTGATCGGAACACAACATGATCTGCAATTTGAACCTTCTGACTGGACTCAGAAGGTTGCGTTTTCAGATCACGTCGGAAGACGTATACTGTTTTTAGCGTTTATCATATTATAAAGGGCAGTACACTTGCTAGGTTTTGACTTTGGACAGTCGATCACGTCGAATGCTTCTATCTTATTCGACCGTATTAGTAATTTCTATATTTTTAGGGTTCCGTACCCAAAGGGTAAAAACAAGACCCTATTACTAAGACTCCGATGTCCGTCTGTCACCAAGCTGTATCGCATGAACCGAAATAGCTAGACCGCTGAAATTTTCACAGATGATGTATTTCTGTTGCAGTTATAACAACAAATACTAAAAATAGAATAAAATAAATATGTATGAGGGCTGCCATACAACAAATGTGATTTTTAGGAGTTTTTTTTGCTCGCTATTAATAATGCCAAGAGGAATGGGGCTAAGGGGGCTCCAACACGGTACGGAACCCTTCGTGCGCAAGTTCAACTCGCACTTGGCCGATTTTCGCTACTAATTTCTATATTTTTATACTTTACGGCACAGAAACGTGGTCTCTTTTCTCTGGCTTACCCGGAGAGCATGAGGTGAAAAAAAGTTACATTATGCATGAGGCAGGGTGGGAAAGACCCTTAAGTTACTGTACCATAAATGTGGCTTTTACTACATTTATTTTGTTTTGTTGAATGTATTTTACAAAATAATATATTGTTTATTGGAATTCAATAAAATCAGTACATAATATTAAAATTATTATTATTTTATACACGTTTTTGTAAACTATAGGTATGTCATTTTTAGGAACAAAAATTTAATAGGCTTAAAAACGGAATTTAACAGAATTGGTTGTTCTTGAAATATAAATTTAATGCAACCTTAAAAATAAAGATATTCATCTCGTAACAAAAATATAATTTACTACTTTTTACGCCGCTTAATGAGTGTTCATTTCAAAACCAATGGTGAAAACTTGAACTTATAAAGTACTTACTATCATTAATGTGGTATAATACAATATTACACACGCACACTAGCGCAAGCGCCTTGTGCCGTCTTACCAATTTTCGATCACGTGTACTGACGCGAGTTTAACATTTTTACCCATCCCAAAAAGTGCACAACGGAAAAAAAAATCTCCTTTTTGGAAATTGGTAAAAATTTGTAAATTATGCTAAGTAGGTTTATAGATATTTAGGTACTATCTATATAAGTATGTATTTGAAATATGTTTAAGTAGTATATCAGTCTCTGGCAGCCATATTACAAGCATTGCTTAGTTTGGGGTCAGAGACCGTGTGTAAGGTGACCCCTAAATAAATAAAAAAATAATGATAAATAGATACTTATAACTAATAAATGGATACTTTTCCACTACGTATAAGGATATACGTAGTGGAAAAGGAACATGGTCTCTCACGTGTCTCTCATTATGGGCCTTATTAGTAAGATCCGAGTAGCCCAACGAGCCATGGAGAGGGCTATGCTCGGAGTATCTCTGCGAGATCGAATCAGAAATGAGGAGATCCGTAGAAGAACCAAAGCTACCGACAAAGCCCAGCGGATTGGCAAGTTAAAGTGGCAGTAGACAGAGCACATAGCTCAGAGTACTGATGACAGATGGGGTCGAAAAGTTCTCGAGTGGAGACCACGTACCTGCAAGCGCAGCGTAAGACGTCCACTCACAAAGTAGACGGATGATCTCATTAAGACCGCAGGATCGCGCTGGGTGCAAGCCGCTACCAACCGGTCTTATTGGAGTCCTATGTCCAGCAGTGGACATCCAATGGCTGAAGATGATACGTGGTAGACAGATAAAATCACAAGACAAAGAAATTTCACAACACCAATACTTATGTGAGTCAGGTCTCTTAATATTTTTGTAAATGTTTTATACATACCTATACGAAACTAACGTTAACACTCACTGTATAATATTCATATTCAAATAAAGTATTATCCTTCAATCACCTCTAAAGAGACTGCATAGCTCCTTTATTTAATTTACACAGTTGCAGAGCGTGCTCCGGCGCGTATCTTTTCACAATTTTTAAAGTTTTTTTTTTTTTTTTGTATAGCAACACTGCTCCTTTAAGTCATTGTGTGCTTTGTGCGTGTAAAAAACGGGTTTTATTTTTCGATGAAAAATGTTAAAACCAAGCCGATTCCACTAGTTATTACGTAAATAGCGTGTAATATAGCCTGCAGACCACGAGAAGTGAAACACACATATCAAACTGTGTGTTTATGTGACTGTGTACATTAATATGTGTTCGACGAAAAATTTACATATTCAACGTTCTAAACGCCTTCCGGCAACACAAAACTCAATTAAATACAAGTAAAAAGGTCTTAAATAATGACAGTAAGTACCTACCCTAACTGGGGAACCCATTCAAGTACTTGATTCCTTCACAAGTACTTAGCAAAAAGATTGCATTTCCCGGCTCTAATTTATAGTAACCGTAATCTTGCCAACGTATTGTCACGATTTATAAACAACAAAATACAGTAAGAAAACTGGATTTTAGTTAATGGAACTCGATGAGTTTCCTAAATGACATCTATGTATGATGGTCAGACAGACTATAAGAAACAGGACTGAAAGATAGGTAGGTCTGTTTTCTTATGTTTTTTATGCTATCATTCTGTCAAAGATAAGAGCAGTACATATTATCTCATAATGAGATTACTACATCTGGGTACTATTAGCGAGATAATTCTACAAACAACAAAATTATTATAATTACTTCTGAAAAACTTCTCGGCGGTGAAGTGGTCAAAAGACACACAACAAACTTTTCTATCACATACAGAAAAAGTCATCCTACAAAGGATATAAGTAATATCACCGCAGCATGGTACACTGTAATATGGTACTAATGCTTAATGCACAGTATTTACTGATGATCTACCTATCTCAGTGAGTAATCACTGAACGAGGACAAATGTTTGTTCTCAAATAGGTAAGTATATGATGTCATCATGTCATATTATACCTAGGAAGAGATAAGGGGTCACAGCTACCACCTATCAAGAAATCTCTAACAGTAAGTTCACATTGAACCCTAAGCAAAAATAGTATTTACCCTTCTTCCATCTGATTAATATCTCAAATTCTGAGTATTCAACATGACATGTAAACAGTCCAATTACAAGTACCTATAGAATTCAATTATTTCTGTCACATTCACTTCTTATTTATACCAAGCTGGTTATAAACATTCTTTGAACGGACCATGGTACTCAGTCCATAAAGAACTATTACCAAGAAAACACCAATCAAAGTTACCAAGTAACATAATTATATCAGTAGAATCATCTCTAGGAGAAAAAATGGTACTTGTACTGTACAGGACTTTAATAGTCTACTACTAAACATACATACCATACCCAGGAAGAGCGATTGGGCTCTCACTCTGGCTGATGGCTGGGTGCAAGTTGAATACCATAATAATTCAACTGCAAAAATATAAACAACAAAATTAATACTTGTTATTTAAGGTACCTGCCTACATATTACACACCTACCTTAAATGAGAAAAGGAACAGGAATGTCTTATTTATACATAATAATTTTGTAGGCATACCTAGTTAGACATTTATACATAAAGTGAACCACTCACTGTTGTGGTTAGGTTAGGAGTCTAGCCTATCACATCTGAAATCAAAGATAAAAAAGCTTAATTTCATCTTCAGGCCCTAAAATTTCAGAAATAAATAAAGTGACTATTTACGCCATATTGGTAGTTACTATACTGTGGTATGTGAGGTTTACCCGCAACCTCTTATATTAATCTTCCTTTGGAGATATCTTTATCACTGACTTGGCATTATTTCATATAGATGGATTTTAAAAGTAGTATTTGCCATGTTGCCTATCTCATTGTCGGTATGTTTATCCGGCAGTCAAACATATACCTATTCAATGCTTTAGGAAGACCGGATCTAACATGGTATCCCATCAAAAATCAATTCTAAGTCATCAAACATGATAGCAACATGATAGTCAGAAATTCTTCAGTCCTTCAGAAAACTATGATGAAATCATAACTATCATTGTTATAAACATTAGGTACATACTAAGTTAATTGAATTACTAACATAATTAAGCTGATTATATTAACTTGTAAATTATTATAGGAATTGCTTATTGGTTATTTAAAGTTTACAGCTTTTAAGGATTACAGTTAATCTACTGAAACTTTAAAGTAATTTCAGTTCAAGGGATGAAATACCTTACACAGCCATGAAATACTGTGATATGCCATGAAATATGACATGGGTGATTTAAGGGCATACCTATTTATAATATCATAAATTTCTGTATTTCTCAAGGTATATCTGGAGTACCTAAAGCTGTTTTTCCTTCTTGACATACAGTTATGTCATTACAATCCACTACACGGGCTTGAATATTTTAATGCTACCTGTAAATAACAATTACGGCTCTGCTCGACTTGTTTGGGGTGCACTACCGTGCACCCAGATTATGAAGGGATAAACTTCATGATAATTATGCTTAGTGAATTCCAGTACCTACTGAAAGTTTATTCACATATGTGACAGTAGGTATCCATCTTATAATTTAAACTAAAGGGGAAATAGGGAGCTAAGTAAGGAATATCAATCCTAGGTTTGACCCTAAACAATATTTTATTTTAATTAATTTTTAGACTATGATAATTTTGTATTAAGTATTGTAATGTTATTCTTTTAAATGATGTATGTCTTTTTATATGGCGTTGTATGCCTGAAATAAATGTTTATTTATTATGAGGCAAGAACCTAGACATCAGGCTATAGACATTGATTGTTCCTCAGGCTTTATTTGCCTACTTATCCCTCTATTCATGGGGACCCAGATAATAAATATTTACATATTATATCATATTAAACAGTACATTCAGATAATTATATACTTATAGACATATAAAATAGTATTAATGAATTGAATTACGGTAATAGGCAACATAATCAAGCAAAGCTGTCAGTACGTTAATGATATATGTGTTTAAGTAAAATATTGAGAATAAAATATGTTTAACACATTCACATCAAATAAATAAATATCCAATTTTCACAGGATTCAAATCTATCTATAAAAATATGTTATCAAAAAATATCTTATGGGTCAATTAGAAATACATATTCATATTAATAGTATGACAAAATATATTCAATAAAGTTTGTCTGCCTGAAATGACAACTGATAAGTCGGTACATCATTGTATAATTTGTATATTATGTACCTAGTAGGTACTTAGAATGTAAAACAAAACAGCACCAAGATCTTAAAAAATTTGGCTGACCCTGACATACCCATTATTTCATCTTGTATGACAAAATAATAAAACATGGTATGTGGTGTAGCATGCTTGTTATGACATGCATGTTGCTGGAAACTTTTTAGAGAATAATGACAGCTGTTAAATTTTATAAATATTTAAAGGGTGCCAATACTTTAAAACTCAGACAAGACCATTATTTCTTAACATAATAATATTATGGTCTAAGCTGATTACACAGCTTACAGGTTTAGTTTTACAGCTCCTTATCACTTAATGTGGTTGGTTGGCTAGATATGACTAGATAGATAAGTCACAATAATACAAGTACATTTGTGCAATTTCAAGATATACTATCTATATTTTTATATTTTAAAAAGTTAAGATAGGAATACAACCCATAATTGTTTGTAGTCTTACATATTAGGTATGCTGGTAGGTAAGTGACAAGGGTGACAATTAATGAAATATAGGTAAAAATGAACGACAGGTAAAGGAAATACTTGACATAAAAATATCTATAATTTAAAAAAAATTATATATATATATATATAATTATATATGTATATTTATATATAATAATAAATTAAATAAAAAGCATTTCACAATGGAATATTGTTACTTTTTTTCTAACTACATGGTGAACTGATTGAAAAACTTAGATATCGTCAAAAAAGCCTTTTATATTTAAACATTTTTGTACTTAATTACTTAATTTAACTCTAGCATGCAAACTTATAACTAACTATACTATAAAAAACTAAATTAAATATAAGTGGCACATTATTAAGGACCTCTCAACTAGTAAAGGCCTCCTCCGTTTTTCTCCACATCTTTCTATTGTTTGCCTGTCCTATCCAGTCTCTTCCTGTTAGTCTTACGATTTCGTCAAGCCATCGCTCCGCTGGTCTGCCTCTGCTTTTCTTGCCTGTGGGACCGTTCCACATTGGTTATCTTTTTTGCCCATTTATCATCATTCATGCGTGCTATGTGGCCGGCCTATTTTAGTCTTTTGCAGTGTTGTAGAGCTTTGATGACTTTAGTAGTTTTTTTTTTCCCTCCATAGCCGAACGGTGATACAGTTTGACGATTAATTAATATTTTTGTTTGTGATTTAATTAGGTTTTTCGAATGGTACCCTTAACTAATATGCCTACGACAGAGCGGAAATACACGAAATATTTATTCAAAACAAGAATTTGAAGACGAACTTTCGCAAAGTAACGCCTGATGGAATAAACTATTTTCAACGCTGTTTTGCAATGATCTTGTCATAGGGTGTTTTCGCTTTTTCTCTTCTTGTATGAATGTATGTTTACAGCCAATGTCATGTCATCATCCATTAACTTTCGCATGTCTATACTTATTAGACACGGATTTTTGCCTATGCCACGGGAACCACGTTTTTTTTTGAATAATGTCACTTTCAGTCGTTCAAACTATGCCCATACCAAATATCAAGTTAATCTACTGAGCTATTACAAAAAGAGAGATAGCGCTGTTGACGCTTGAGGCCATTCTCAACCGCAGAAATGTATGGACATTGGACAATCACTATCACCAGTAGTCAACTGTCAAATATACGTTTTGGAAAATTCCAATACGTATATTTGACACTATCGGGACAAAAACACGGCAACTAACACTGAATCGAGATATTTTTCATTTCTCTTTCTAACTCTTTACTTTCGCCTGCCTATACTTATTAGACACGGATGTGGATAAGTCGGAAAGCATTTTTTTTTTTTTCTAATAAAAAAGTATTTTGCCTATGCTACGGGAATCACGTTTTTTTTTTGGAATAATGTCACTTTCTGTCGTACAAACTACGTCCATGGCAAAAATCAAGTTACTCCGTTTGCTCCGTTGCTGCGTGAAAGAGGAACAATCCAACAAACACACTTTCGGTATTATAGGTATTATTAGTAAGGATGTACCTACAAAGTGCTTATGAAAGGCGAAATAATACTGAAATCGCACATCAGATAGATAAGTAGATATACTCTTTATTGATTCACATTCACACACACATAAAACAGAAAAATAGAGAAAATGTATGAAAAAAATAGATTTAATTGTTTTATTTTATTTATTAGGCTTCACATTAACAACTGCATCAAAACAAACATCAATTACTTATAAAATAACTAGGACTAAATGCGTCATCTACATGCAATAATTTTTACAAAGTACTTAGCCAAAATATTACTTATTAAATTGCTTAAAATTACAGTTATACAAATTACTAAATACTAAGTATTAGTTAAAATATTATTGTTGCTGTGAGAAGAGTTAGAGAACAGGGTTGGCACTTTCTGCCATAATTGAGTTTAAGTTAATTTTTAACTTTCTTACTGTGTCTCCAAAAATATCGAACAAGTTTTGTTTTTCTGGTATTTAGTTATTCCTACTTAGTCTGTGGACAGGCGAATTTGCACCTAGCACGGTTCTGCAAAACACTGGGGCAAATGGCGTTATTGGCATGCGAGGCTATCTGAATGGAATTCTAAATTTAAATTTCATTAGTAGGCTTGGACAGTCTATGTACAGTCTGTCCAAAAAGAGTTGACAAAAAATGAGGGCGCCACTGTCGTTCACCTGGTCTCCCCAATACTATGTCATAACTGATTTTGATACTTGTTATTAATGTAATATTGGCATTAATTTTTGTAATGATACTAAGGTAACTCAGTGCTTCACTTGACACCCCTCTTTTGCGTCGGGGGTTAAAAATGAGCTAGTCTCTTTTATAAGATTTTAATACCTTTGCCTTCCTTCCTACGATTTTTGAGGCATTTTGCTTACTCTACAGTAAGCAAAATGCCACAAAAACCGTTTTTGTACTCTTTCAAGTCAGAACTCAGCCAGTCAAGTCAGATAATGTACTGCGTAATGTGGTCTCCAGACAGGACAACAATATTCGAGTATACTACGGACTAGGCAGTTGAAGAGTAGAATCTTGGTGCTAGCTCTATGAAACTCCTTTGTACCTATTTCGAATTAAGAATCCTAACATTTTCGAGGCTTTTTTAGTAATATGTATTATTTAAGTGGGGAATAAAAATTGTAGATGCAAAAAACATATGAAGCAACGGGCGGCTTTATCACATAAAGTGATTTCTTTCAGTAGCGTGATTCTCGATTTACTGTCAGCATAGGCTGAATCAAACTTCTTGGCGGGTGTGAAGTTAGCTACAAGCTGCCCAGAACCCAATCCTCGCACAGCTCATTCATTCAGGCTTGGGTTTCGCGCAGCTTGTAGCTCATTTCACGAATAAAGAAGTTTGATCGGGCATGTAGTACCTAGCTACCATTGATTAATTTAATGTGAAATTGCACGAGCGAGACTTGGTGAATAAAATCGAATCTCTTGAAGTAATAGACAAGATGACTGGGTAAATAATGAATCGTTATTATAATTCTTCTTCTGCTTTAGCCTTTCGCTATCCATTTTTGGACATAGGCCTCTCCCAATTTACGCCATGCTGCACGGTCCGCTGCTCTTGCTATCCAGTTCTGTCCTGCATGTTTTCGCACGTCATCTACCCATCGTTGTGGCGGGCGGCCTGGTGGTCTGGTATTCGCCTACGGTCTCCACTCTATCAAGCGTTTAGTCCAACGATGGCTATCCATCCGAGCTATATGCCCTGCCCAACTCCATTTCTTCCCAGCAATTACTTCGACCACATCTTTCAGTTTCGTTTTCCGCCTAATCCATTCATTTCTTTTACGGTCGCGCATAGATATTCCATTCCGAGCATAGCTCTCTCCATTGCTCTTTGCGCCACTCTGAATTTTTCAGCTGATCTCTGAGTGAGTGACATGGTTTCCGCACCGTATGTGAACACCGGATCAATGTTCTCCCGAAATACCTTTGCTTTCAGTTTCATGGACAGCTTGCCGCGCAATATTTGCTTATTACCTAGCTCCAAATGCTGCCCAAGCTTGAGGTATCCTTCGTTCTACCTCTGCTGTCTGATTTCCGAAACCGAGTGTAAGTTTATGCTCCAAGTATAAATAGTGCTTGACTACTTCCACTGGCAGTTGGTAATCATTGACTTCAGCGTATTATAATTAGTCCGTTATAATCCTACCGCTTAACTTAGTCCTCACCTGCGCGGTACAGGGGCGCCGGGCGGGGGAGTTTACAAAGGGGGACGGAGACAGGTGCGGGCGCCGGGGACCCGCCACTCACACCTGTCTCAGTCTCCTTTGATGTCTACCCGCGCGCCCCTGTACCCACGCAGGCGAGGACTGAGTTAAGCGGTAGGACTATACCTATAGTAAGATTATAAAAATTATTGGAGAATTATTTCTTCTTTTCTCAATCAAACAGTAAATGTCAAAGTTTGGGAGTGGGGGACTCATTATGTCACTTGTCTTATAAAGTGCATTTCACGAAAGAAGTCCCGCGGCAAAAAGTGAAACTAATTTTAACTGATCGGCCAGACGACGCATCTGAGGAACTTCTTGCGTGAAAAGGACTCTAGTATAATTATCTGTATGAGTAAAACTAGAGGTATCAAGTCGTATCACGAAAGGAGTCCCCTGAAATAATTGAAACTAGTTTTAACGGATTAGTCATGCGATTTTGGCGAAGAGTCTGAGGGACTTTTTTCGTGAAACGCACTCTACGTGAAACGTATAGCTGGTCGTGACGTTACGCGAAACTTTAACGGGCTATATTTGTTCATAATTTTTGTTTAATTGACTAAAATATTGTGTCTAATACTTTTTGATAATCTATAACAACAAAAGATGTTTTTTGTATTAGATACTTTAATAACCGTACGCGAATATGATAAATTATAATGAGTACAATCTAATAGGCTAGATGACAAAAAAATTGTCCATTTTATAGATTATCAGATTAAAAACTTTTAACAGATATGAAAATATCTTTAATACTATACTACCTATAATTAGGTTTATCGAATTATAATAAAATAAATATTTACAAATAAAAAAACTAAGTAATAATAATCGAAAGAGCGAACGAACTGAGACTATCTGACTTTCTTTGATTATGAACTGTATTGACAAAGTTAATAATTAATCAAAGTTCAGTTCGTTCGCTCTGTAACTAGTACTACTTTTCTACTTTGTACCATAACAGAATTTTAGCTAAAGCATAGACGAACTATATTCGTCAATGGCTTTAGTCAGTCTTGGTTAGCCTTAGATAGGTACTTGAATTAATTTTCCTGTTGACAGTTAGAGAAAACTTGTGCTTGTAGCTCAGTAGCGGATTTACCATTAGCATGGACCATGTAGAGGAAAATCCGACCAGGTTCCAATTTTATAAAGCTACAAGTTACAATTCTACAGGTAAATCGACACTAATGACGCAGTCTCGACCAATCACAAATGCGGATTCCGTCAATGTTGCCAGTAATTTAGCTGCAGCCTGTAACTTATAGTTTTATGTAATAGGGCCCTGGATGTATATAGAAATAAAATAAAAATAAAAAGATGCGTGCATAAAAAAAAATGTGGGTTACGTGCTTTCGTCCGCGTACGCAACCAATGTTCGCAACTGGTTGTCTATGAGAAGTGTTTCCTCTTCATACGCAACTAGTTGCAATGGAAGATTGCGTACTGTTAGAACCAACACATTGCTGACTATGCAGCCCCCACTTGCCTACCGATTTACGTCAACCAATATTGGAGACTCTGCAATATTTTCCGTATATAAACTCATATTTTCAATCTAAATCTTCCAGTTAGTTCTCCGAAGGTTACTCTACCTCTCAGGCTACGGACCTGGTTCCTGCCCGCCGGTCCTGAGAAAGAAGTCTCCCAAAGGGAATCTCGCGCGCGGAATTTTCTCCACCAAGTCCATTGGTCTAGGAAAGGTGCCTAAGTGAAAGTGTAAAGTTTCAATGTGTTTAAAGTTAGACTATTAAAATCATCATTTTGAGTAACTGAGTTGTTTTTTTTAAAGAACTCTAAAGCTCAGTCTAACAGTACGCGGCCGAAAGCGTGTTGCCTATATATGCCTACCGTTGCGCTGCGCTCGTCTTATTAAGGTGCTTATCAATAAAACTATATTCTTAAGGCTCAAATTTTACTCCATTTACATTGCACATTCCAGGGTTCAAGACTCAAATTTCTATTCACGAGCTGGTTTCCAACTAGTCCGCCCACTCCGCCTGCCGCGCTGCTCCTCGCCTACTCGTGGACATGGCATCACGCTCCTCTGCAGCAAAGGAAGACTTCAGACCATAGCAGACCATTGATTGCCACTATGCGTCGTTTTCTGAGAGGTGGGATACTTTTGACCTTGTACGGATTGTGGTATAAAACAAAATACAGATAAAAAATCTCAGGATACTTACCTCAGGGCCGTATCTAGGGGAGACAAGCCGGGGCCCATGCCCCCGGCGGCTATTTGAGAGGGCGGCAAATTCAAACTTTGCGGACGAATGCACAATTCATAATTTAATTAACTTTGATCATTGCGACGTCCAGTAAGTACTTACTCTAGGCACGAAATATTTTATTCGCGATGTGCGTAGCATAGTTCAATACCGCGCGCGCTCGCCCGCAGGAATCGCAGATCGCGGTAGCTCGCTTCTCACAAAGTCCGTTTGACTATGAATGTTGTAAAGCGTAGTAGCGGTGTTGTGGTAGGACACCATAGACGGGCGCCCTTTTGCACTGAGCGTGGATCCAAGGTGGGATCGTGGGGCATTTTATAAACTCGGTCAATTGATTGATTTGGCTACGTTTAACTTTAGAATTTGTAAGCTGATGTAGGGAAGTAAATGTACTGGAACGACGACGGACGCACAATGTGTATCTACATTGTTAAATGCAGCCCAGAAACACTGGCTCTTATTTGAAAACTGTTCATATTTCAAATTCAATCACTGAGAGCTACTATTAATCTGAAATGCTTACCTATACTTATTTTTTCATCTAGATATATTTAAATCTCGTGCTTTAAATTCAATTAAAATATGGGGTCTAATGGAAAATAAAAAATAAATTCGCGCTCGCTATATTATTTTCCTAGCTGACGTTTTGCTGATCTTTTGTAACATAATGAATTATTTAAAAAATCGGCCAAGTGCGAGTTGGACTCGTGCACGAAGGGTTCCGTACCGTATGGGATCCCCATTCCTCTTGCCGTTATTAATAGCAAGCAAAAAAACTCCTAAAAATCACTTTTGTTGTATGAGATTGTTTAATTTATTCAATTTTTAGCAAATTTTTAGTATTTGTTGCTATAGCGGCAACAGAAATACACCATCTGTGAAAATTTCAGCTGCCTAGCTATCACAGATCATGAGATACAGCCCGGTGACAGACAGACAGACGGACAGACGGACATCGAAGTCTTAGTAATAGGGTCCCGTTTTCACCCTTTGGGTACGGAACCCTAAAAAAGTACTTACACTAACAACAAAATTACTAACAATAAATTCAATGAAGAGATAACAGTTTTTTTTAGATATTTTCTGATAAATCAATAGACATATCAACGGTATCAACTTCAATTTTTGTGTCGTCAATATTATGTAGTATAATAGTGGAATAAAATTTACAAAATTTGTAATAATGTGTACTTCTTCTTCTTCTTTTTCGTTTTGTCGTCGCATTGTTGTGCATTTGCCAGTGTCAAGTAAAAAGTTTTACAATTTTTATAATATTTGGTCAAAATAGTCAGTCGTAGTCACGTCATAGTCCAATAAAGTCGCGGTCAAGTCCAAACATGTCCAAGTCATACCTCGGTAAAGCAGTGGAGACTTTACTGGAGGCGTCTATGGAGTTTTGGTAACAACACGGAACAACATGATATAAAAAATAAATAAAAAAATAAAAGCCTTTTTTTTCTCATCATTTCATTAAATAGTATCTACAATTCATAAATAATATTAATTTGTCTTTTATTTCCATTACATTTTATAAAATAGTTAAATACTCATGGTTATGTTTAATATTATTGCATTATTATATTTGTCAATTGGAGTTATTAATAGTAATCGGTACTTTAGTGATACGTCATGATATGAACAACATGATACGTCACATTATATCACTTGCCTACACTCATGCACGTAAATCAGCTCTTCAACGAAATGCCACAATTTTTC
Organism: Hypomecis atomaria; assembly: GCA_964007245.1. NCBI lineage: Eukaryota > Metazoa > Arthropoda > Insecta > Lepidoptera > Geometridae > Hypomecis > Hypomecis atomaria. The sequence goes on along the minus strand of OZ023308.1, from coordinate 9,120,141 downwards.
ACTAATTATCACTGATAAAAACACAAGTTTAACAAAATAATACAATGCGGCGACATGATTTTTCCGCGTTCCCGCCAAAAACTAATGTTTACTTAAATGTAAAAAAAAATTACATAAGTACTTTTTAGTAATCGTCCAATGAAGGTCCCACCAGAATTACCATCCTCGGTAGGACGGTTACCAACGAAGGTGGGACCAACCTTTAAATATCAGTTTTTTACGGAGGTAATGCATCTAAATAAATGTACAAAAATTATACATCAAAATAGCACTTACAGTTTTGGCTATATTAGGTTAATATCGTTTCAATCAGGTTTCAATATTTCGTAGAAATGCGCCTGCTAGATATTTTAGTGACGTGATTAAAACAATATTAACCTAATATAGACCGACACTGTAAGTATGTAATAGTATGTATGTAAAAGACTTGAAAAATAAAAACGTAAACGTAGTTACTACACTTTATTCGTTAGGTATTACACCAAGTTACACAACTCAAAATATAATATTATTACCTCATTTCATATTAATAAACAAAATGGGTATAGTATGTCGTATTATAATAATTTAATAATAGTCACAAAAAATATCATTGATACGAATTCCTAGTTAAAAATAAGTCACACAAAAATACTCTATTATATTACAACAGATCTTACAGTTAATGGTAGGTACTACAAGGTTTCATCGAAATTACAGTAGACCGAATATCATTAATTCGAAACACGATTCATCGAACAACATGATTAGCTTTGCATCTCTGATCCATCCTATAAAAAATATATTATTATTGTATAAAAATATACACGCAATAAGCATGATGACTGGGTAAAAGAAATGTCATGTATAGTCCGTTAGTTAGGTTATCAAAAAAATATTGGACAATTTTTTTTATCAAATAAAAAATTACTAAAGAGAGTGAGACGAGACGTCCCACGGAACTTCAAGGGGCAAACATTTTTGTTTAGTTTGCAAGAGAAAAAGTACATATCGAATGTTTTTTGACAGTCTAACTGACGGGCTATTTATATTTTTTAGTCATCTACCGAATTCGGCAGAGCAATGTTACAGAGGTATTGAGTGAAATTAAAAATTAATTTAAAAATAAGCTTACAAAATAAATGTAAATAAAAAAAATTGACTATGACAAAAGAAACTATTAAAGTATTTGGCAGTTATTTTACAAGTATTTAAGAAGTTAAACCATTTTGTGAACATTTTAGATTAAAAATAAATTTTTGAGAGTATTCGTTTTATAAAAATTGTAAAAAATTTCATTCTCAATGAGATCTCTCTGGTCGTAGCTTACTTATTCATCAGTCTTACAGGATAGAGGCGTACCACTTCAAAATATTGGCTACAAAGTGATGTAGAAACTCTTATACTACTACTACATCTGCGATCCTATTTCAATAATATGAGATGTCCCTGAACTGGGAGTAAATTATACTACGATCAGACGAATCTGGAGCGGTTTGAACCAAACCGTTTTAAAAATAGAATTTAACTTTGCACTAAATTTCAGATCCAAATTTTGTTTTTAAAAGGTTTAAGATCACTTACTGAGTTTAAAATCACAAAATGCTGACAGATCCAGGTGGGGCAAGCGCCATCTTGAAAAAACGTTTTTGGCCGATATCTCGGAAACTATGCACTTTAAGGCATAATTCGTGGACACCATTATTTCCAAAAAACGCGAAATTTTATTTTCTACAATAATGGTCTCCATGACTTTAACCCTAAAGTGCATAGTTTCCGAGACATCGGCCAAAAAAGTTTTTTCAAGGTGGCGCTTGAAGCTCCACCTGGATCTGTCAGCATTTTGCGATTTTATGCTCAGTATGTGATCCTAAACCTTATAAGAAAAAACATTGGATCGAAAATTTAGTGTACAGTTGACCAAAATAACTTCTATTTTTCCTGAGGTATTTGTAAGGTTTGCAAAATGTCAAAAATTCACACGCTTCTACGTTATTAGTTATCATCCCTGATTTGAACGTCTCTTGACAACTTTGGCAAAACCACCTATGAGGTGCAGGCTTGTTTCAGTTCCGTTTCGTCTCAGAATCTGAATAGAGCCTTGAAACTCTAACGAAATCCATTTTTCCAGCTTGCAAAATTTCAAAACAGCACACGTTTTTATGCCGTCAATCGTAGCTTAAACTTTGGCTGTCAGTTTTCGCAAAACGAAAAAACTGCTTTAGTTCCCATTCGTTCCAGTTTAGTTTCATCTCATATTTTAGCAAAATTCGGCCGCTAAATTATTTCCGTGAAAGATTTAAAATAAATGTGCGCCTTTACTCTATTTTACTATATTTAGGCAGTTTTGAGGATATACACCTTCGGGGTGACGTTATTACGATTAAAAAACTTCATTCTTTTGTTTAAGTTACACTAAGAATAGTTAGTAATCTGTATCAACTACCTACTATATCTTTGTTTGAAAGTGTTTGTGCGAGTAGACTATTGTCACCACAGAGATAACAAAGGCGTGGGTTCGATCTCCACCCAGGGCAAGTATTTATGTGATGAACATATGTGTTTGCTCTGTGTCTGGGTGTTATTTAGGTACTATCTTTATAATTATGTATTTAAAAAACATGTACAAGTAGTTTATCAGTCTCTGGCAGCCATATCAAAATATTTGCTTAGTTTGGAGTCAGAGGCCGTGTGTAAGATGTCCCCAAATAAAATAAATAAATAAATGAACTCTGTTTTCACTTGAGGCAATTCTCAAACACAAAAATGTATGGAAAATCTGCCAGCAATTTGTCAAAACTATCAAATACGTATTGGAATTTGACAAGATTTTGACGTTCTGTGTCATGTGTCAAAACAAAACAACATCCACTGAATCGAGATATTTTCTTGTCGCTTTCGAACACGTGCCATAAACAATGCATCTCTTTCACATTTTCTCGATCGACCACATTAATAATAAATAATAATAATAAATATTTGGGGACATCTTACACACGGCCTCTGACCCCAAACTAAGCAAAGCTTGTGATATGGCTGCCAGAGACTGATAAGCTACATATACACATTTTTAAATACATACTTAAATAGATAGTAACTAAACAACACCAAGACACAGCAAACATCTATGTTCATCACATAAATACTTGACCTGGGTGGGGATCGAACCCACGCCTCTTTGACCCAGCAGTTAGGATCACTAACCTCTGAGCCACCGAGGCAGTCATTATCCTTCTGGTATCTCTGTGATTCTCGCTGACCGGCCTAAGATGAACTACTGTTCTTATAGCCCGAGAGGTAAGCTCAAAATATGCAACTACTTTCTAAAAGCTGATTTTTTGGTATTAGGTTGTCATGGTGGTGTACACCCCGGATCCAGTCAGCTAGGATGCTTAGCCTATGGTGGGGATACCAGATTTTTTTAAATAAAAGAGTATCTTGAAATTACTTTTAAAAGCTGAAAATGGGCGTGTGGGTAGGAAAGAACTAAAAAAAGTTTAACCGCAGTAAATTACCTGAAACAAGTAACAAGGCCTGTCAGATTTTAAAGTAGCTCCGCTTTAAAGCCTGATTGAAAAGCTCTGTTACATGTTTTGGATGATTGGCTGTGGTTAAACTCATTTTTAGTTATTTTCCTACCCGCACGCCAATTTTCAGCTTTAAAAGGTAGTTGCAAGATAATCATTTTTTTTAATTTCATACTGGTATCCCCACCAAACGCTAAGCATCCTAGCTGACTGAATCCGGGGTATTGCTGTACACCACCATGGCTATCAAAAATTCAGCTTTTAGAAAGTAGTTGCATTTTTTGCGCTTACCTCCCGGGCTATTAGTGTACTGTGGTATTATCTACAAATCTACACGACGACAAGGCTTATTAAATAATTATACGAGATTCGTGATCATATAAGTGCACCTAAATTGACTAGGTTATTTCACTAGTTTTCCATAAACCAAGTGTTTTTCTATACAACTGACAAATTCTTAGAAATAATTTTGACTCATCATTATAAACAACTTTTTCTATATAGGTAGGACAGACGCACCGGTTGTGGCCACTTTAGTATCATTTGTGACCACTTTGAATTTTAAGGATTAATAAGACAATTTTATGTTAAAATAATTTTCAAATTTTTAGATTCACACAAACAATATTTATGGTATTACATTGTTTATAATTATCATTAATGCAATAATTTTGACACCCAATGGCCACAACCGGTACACCCACTATACTCATATATATACTCATATACTTTTTATTCAAAACATATAAATGTTACATGTCTAATTATAAAACCAAACCTAAAAAAACAGAAGGTAATATTATTTTGTACGTAGTGTAAAGTGAAATTTCCATAAAAATATAGCAAAAGTGAGACATAATGATGAGACAATAATATCCTAAAATAAGTCTTTCGTCTAGAAATATACCTGTATATTTTTAAACACTTATTACATACACAATACACACGTAATAAAATGACACAAAAATTATGATTAATTCCAAATACGAGTATAAATTACTTTTTTTGAAATATTTTGGTTATAAATGATATTAGAAGTGATATACTTATACATTTGGCTGATAATACTAATGTATGATTTTACAATATCGTGAAAATGTAGTTAATTACATATAATATGACCTTTATTACATATTTTTTTATTGTTCTTACACCGACCAACGAAAATACATAATAAAGAAGCGTATCTAAGAGTTTAGTGCCCACTTTAAAAAAATTCACTCACTCTAAAAACTTTTTCGCGCACACCAGAAAACTTGCAAATCAATAAATAATCATTTGATTTTACTGGGATTGGCAAAATATGGCTATCTGGCTCATACTCATTATAATCATAAAATATTTCATTTACACGGAAATACTATAATATTACATAAAATCACTATCTAGAAAAGTATTCAATTATTCACAAATGACTATTACACTTCAATGATAGGATTTCAATTAAAATAAATTAAAAATTATCATTAAACAATTAAAATGTCATGAAATAATAAAAATGTCAACGGAATAAAATAAAAATAAATAAAATTATACAGGGTTATTTTAAAACAATTAGCATCCTTTTAGGGGCTTATCCTGTACATCAAAACCAACAACTTTTGGTCTGCGACTTTTGTCAAAACTCAAAAAAATTTTTTGGTATTCCATGGAAAAGATATCGTTCACCGGCGACAAAACGTATGGAACAGCTGATTTTTTTTTTGATTTCTGGCAAAAGTCGAAGAACAAAAGTTGTTAGTTTTGATGTACAGAATAAGCCCCTAAAAGGACGATAAGATTACCAAAAAAAAGTTTTAATTGTTGACATTTATTTCAAACAAAAAAAGTTAATTAAAATATGTATGTCAAAAACATACACAAGCGAAATGCCTTAATTCCACCACAAATATTTCAAGGTAAACATTTTACTCATTGTTATCGTAAATTCAAAATCATTTCGATGAATAGACGCTAATTTTTTTTTTTTATCGATTGACCAATTGTTTATTTCTTCAAATATTTGTTTATCCGAATATTCGATGTAACCGATCCATTTCGTACACATTCGATCCATCCATCATTTTTGTTTTCATTTGACATAATTATTTTTCGCAAAAAATGGCAAAACCGCTTTCCATCGTGTACAAAATTCGAATATTTCGCTCGAATTGTTTACATTATTGTTGATTTATCAAAAACGGCTTAGCCGATTTCTATAAAATTTAAATGGGACCACCTTGAGAAAATGCCCTTTCGAACTAAAATAGAATTTTTCGATCGAAATTATCGATGAACAAACACAAAATAAAACATACACACAAATATAGAACCTTCTCCTTTTTGAAAGTCGGTTAAAAATGACTATCCAGATTTCAGTAGTGTGTCATAGTAATGGTAAATGGTGAAATTAATTTTTAATAAATATCAATCCAGATTTCAGTTAGTGTGTCATAGTAATGGTAAATGGCGAAATTAATTTTTAATAAATATCAATCCAGATTTCAGTTAGTGTGTCATAGTAATGGTAAATGGTGAAATTATTTTTTAATAAATATCAATGCTATGAATGGCGAAGTGACATTCTTTTCTTTTCTAGTTACAATGTCTCAGTACAAATCAAGAAATTCTTAATTTTGACATCTAAATAAATTATTACAAAAATATAACTTTTGAGATCCTGGATATCATGTAGCAGCAGAGTGCTAGTCAAGTCAAGTAAAACCAGCTCAAACACGACGGGTATATGTATCTTGTTTCTATAGGAGTTCCTATGGCCACCTTCCGACTCTATCATCAGATCAGCTCCATGGTACCATATTACTGATATTTCAGCTCAATCGGAAACCGGGAAGTTGGTCAAATTTAATTTGCAAGATTCCACCCGAATTTACATCCATTGCAAGTTAAAAAAACGCTTGTAAAAATTACGTACATTTAAATTTACAACTCAAATAGTGATGAATATTTGAATTTACACCTTTGAAAATAATCTGTTCACATGACAGCGCAACCCACGCTGACAGCGCCTAGTAAGGGCGCGGCCCCAATGCCGGCGTCGCCGTCGGTGACGGCGGTGGGCGCGCGGCCGCCGCGACAGTCGCCGCACGTGCACGTGGCGGTGAGCGTGCAGAGACCGCGTGCTGTGGCTATGGCTTCCCACTTGATCTGCTCATCTAGAGTACCGCTGCGGTTTAGGAGATGCTGTAATGTTTACAAGATTAAATCACTACATAGCATTTCGGAGAGTGTACATCTGAGCTGCACGACCTTATTCTACCATCCCCTTTTTACTACAGGACCAGTAGGAAGATGTCACATTACCTTACACATAACCCTACAATGTCGATTTTCCTTCGATACGTACGAACCGGTTTGATTCAACATTTCTGATTCGTACCGCCAGGGAATGGAACAGTCTTCCTGCTTTCCTCTTTCCTAAGAGATAAAATCTAAAGCTTTTCAAGGTTAGAGTGAATAGGTATCTTCTAGGTCTGCGTGCTTCATCTTCGACCACAACGTCGCTTACCGTCAGGCGAGTTGCGAGTTGGTGGTCAAACGCAGATTTATATGCGTTAAAAAAAATAGTATAAAACAAAGTCGCTTCCCGCTGTCTGTCCCAATGTATGCTTAGATCTTAAAACTACGCAACGGATTTGATGCGGTTTTTTTTTAAATAGATAGAGTGATTCAAGAGGAAGGTTTATATGTATAATACACCTGCGTGAACCCGGAGCGGGTCGATAGTTAATAAATATTTTTCGCAAAAAAATCGTAAAACCACCTTCCATCGTGTACAAAATTCGAATATTTTACTCGATTTGTTTACAATATTGTTGATTTTTCAAAAACGGCTCAGCTAATTTCTGTAAAATTTAAATGGGACCACCTCGAGAGTATACCTTTCGAAATAAAAAATAATTTTTCGATACGGTTCACAATTGGCGAAATTATCGATGAACATACACAAAAAAACTTACAGACGAACACAGAACCTCCTCCTTTTTGGAGGTCAGTTAAAATTTTTAAAACCCATTAACGCTGTGGTGATCTAGTGGGCTCGTGGGTCCAAATCAAAAATCCCGTACCAATGAGTACATTGTAAATTGATGGCGTATGTGAATTCACCAACCTGCACTGGGCCAGCAAGGTGGCCCAATCACCCTTCATGGGTAGGCCTACGTCCTGCAGTGGACTACCGCTCTTATAGGAGTTTATAGGGGAGTAAATACATACCTGCAAGACTTCATGGTTGCTAGCTTGCCACATCACACAATCATTGTGTTGTTCTTGTATCTTTTGCTCTTCTTTAGCCTGTAATAACCAAAGGGACACATGTTTTATTTACGCTTTAATATACATTTTTCTCAAACAAGCTTGAAGATGTGAACATTATATTGACAACCTTATTCGAGATAAATCAACATTGCAGTACTGGCCAAATACATGTGAGCAGCAGCCGGCAAAAATGCATGAAAATCCATATCTGTCGTGTTTTGCGGCCAAGTAAATCACTATGTAAACTCATATCTGTCGTGTATATTCGGCTCTATTCGGCAAGCGTCTTGTGCGGGAGCATTCCTTAAAATTGACCAAAATCTCAAACACATAGGTAAAAGCTATTTTATCTTATACTAGTTATCATCTTATTCTGTATTATATTAGTTTATGTATTTTATTTAAATTAAAATTGTATTATTATTTCGTTTAAATTATATTTTAGTTTTGATTTGTGTTGATTCTAGTTGATTTATCTTATCTTTGTTTATTCATGCCTACATCCCAATGTCTTCTACCTACAGGTTGACTGGCAGATAATGCTATTTAGCGTTAAGTCTTCATTTTGTACAAATGGTGAGCAATTAAGTGTTAAATAAATAAATAATTTCAAAAAGGAACGATGTTTTAATCCTAGACATGCCGCCGACCTAGGAGATAACTAGTCAAAGGTTTTTTTTGAATTTATTATTTGTTGTTCGTTTTTATTTCGAAAATTACTATACAAGCCTTGGCCACAACTAAGCATTGATGGACTTACGAAAAAAAAATTGTCAACGAAAGAATAAGACAAAACAAGAAGTAACACTGCATTTATTAAGAAGGCAGTAACAGTTTGGATTTATGAAATTTGGCATGACAGTAGTAGCTTATTTGCCATAGAATAATTTACCAATGAGGAAAACGTATGTGTGCCTCGGCTTCGCCTTGGCCCATATTCTCACGTACGTCCATTAATGCTTCTGTTGCTGGCTGCTGCAGTAATGGACTATTCATTATTCGATCGATTTATATGACGTTATCACGTCAAAATAATAACACGTGTGTCTGAATTCAAAAATGTTACATGTCAAGATTTTCTTTATTTGGTCTTTACTATTATACCTATACTTACTATTTATACGTATGCCTTCGGAAAATTGCGTGACGTCTTTTCATCTGATATACCTCAGTGCCTCAAGACGAGAGTTTTCGATAGTTGTGTGTTGCCAGTGATGACATATGGAACTGAAACGTGGTCTTTTACTGTGGGCCTTATGAATAAGCTCAGGATAGCCTAACGTATGGAGAGGGCTATGCTCGGCGTCTCTCTGCGAGATCGAATCAGAAATGAGGAGATCCGACGAACCAAAGTTACCGACATAGCCCAGCGGATTAGCAAATTAAAATGGCAATGGGCAGGGCACATAGTTCGGAGAAAGAATGGCCGATGGGGCAGTAAAGTTTTCGAATGGAGACCACGGACCAGCAAGCGCAGCGTAGGACGTCCACCGATTAGGTGGACTGACGATATAATAAAGATCGCAGGAACGCGCTGGATGCAGGCCGCTTCCAACCGGCCTTATTGGAAATCCATAGGGGAGGCCTATGTCCAGCAGTGGACGTCTAACGGCTGATGGATGGATGGATGGATTTTACTTACTAACCTTATTTCTTCTCTGTTTTTTACTGGCACCACAATATTTAACATCTTCACTTGCGATGGATGTTTCATCGAACTGCAGAGAGTTCGCATCTATCGACGTCGCGTCGTCCGGCGAAATGAGTTCGTACTTTTGAATGTCGTACTTCTGAATGTCGTACTTTTTAATGTCGTCTAACTGAAGGTGGAAGTCGTGGTCTTGATCTTGACTGTCTTGTAGAGTCGTGATGGACGTGGCGTTTGTAGAAGGCAGAGGTTTGTAGTTTATCTGTGGACAGATTTTTTTATTTAATTTACTACTAGCTAGTACTTATACAGAGTCATAGGTATTAAACGCAAATCATATAAAGGGCTGGCCTAGTACATCAAGACAAACAACTTTTGTAACTTTGAAAATTCGCAAAAAAAAATCGCTTCTTCATACATTTTGCCGCGCGTTGACAAACTTTTTGTACGAAAATGCTGATTTTTCTTTGTGATTTTCCAAAAGTCCTAGAACAAAAGTTGTTTGTCTAGATGTACTAGATCCGCTCTTAAAAAGTTTTGCGTTTAATACATATGACCCTGTATAACTCCCGACGTTTTTCATGAATAATTAGGAAAACAGTTCTACCATAAAATATAAATATTTATAATACTATTTTGTGTAATGATTATGACATTATTTGTTTGTGTGAAACGTGGCTTAATGAAACTATTCTGTCTTCTGAACTGTTTGATGATCGATATCGAGTAATAAGGAGAGATAGGGAGTCAAATTTTCTTAAATTGTATAACAAGAATCACGGTGGTGGAGTACTGATTGCAGTAGCTAAAAACTTAGACTTTGAACTGCTCTGCTCTGAACAAATGACAGATATTGAAGATCTATGGGTTCGTTTAAGAATAAATAATCGGATAATTAATATATGCGTAGTATACATACCTTCATATATCCCACTTAACACATTTACATTATTTTTAAATAACTGTTCTCGTATTATTACCTCATCACCGAATGCTAAAACATTCATTATGGGTGACTTCAATATTCCTGATACCATATGGCATAGCTATCGTTCCAATACTGTTACGAAAAGTAATGACAGACTACCTCTATTAAATGATTTTATGAATCTAACTGATTTGGCTCAATGCAATAATATTCCAAATTGTTGTAATAATGTTCTAGAATTAATACTCACTGATCTTAATCTACTGAATGTTAACAAAGCTGTACCAATAAGTAAAGAACATAAGTTCCATCCATCTCTTGATTTCATGATAGATTTAAACAGAAATTTGAGAGAAAACACCCTATTACCCAAATTAAACTTCAGAAAAACTGACTATTTAAAGTGCATTACCGAAATTCTTGACAAAGATTGGCATAAGCATGCAAATTCATTAAAATGCAATGATTTTGTGGAATTATTTTATAATAAATTATGGGATATAATTGATAATTACACTCCATCAGCTTCATATAAAACTAGTCGTCATCCACCGTGGTTTTCTAAATCACTGATCAGGGTAATTAAGGAACAAAATAAATACCACCGCAGGTTTAAAGTATACAACAAGTAACAACCCTCGAGATTACGATCACTACTCTCTTCTGAGATCTCGTACTAAAATCTTAATTAGTGAATGTTTCATATCTTACTTATCTCGAATTGAAAGCGATCTTTCAAACAATGTCAAGAGCTTTTTGCAACAAAGCTTTTTGGCGATACACCAAATCTAAACGGATCACGAATGATCTCCCTAAATCAGTTAGATATCTAGATGAGACTGACTGACTGAGACTAATGGTACAGATATATCGAATCTTTTCGCAAAAATTTCTCGACTGTATATACCTCTCTTGATGATGAATCAACGATTGATTACACTCCAGATTTTCCATCTACAAACTACTCTTTGAGCAATATAAGTTTTACGGAATCAGAAGTTTACAAAAAAATTAGCAAAATAGATTCAAAAAAAGGAAGCGGCCCTGACAGGATCCCGCCGATTTTTATACACATGTGTTCTTCAGCTTTGAAAGTTCCTTTGACTATAATTTTTAACAAGTCACTTAGCGAAGGTATCTTCCCAGATCTATGGAAAATTTCTAAAATAACTCCAATTCATAAATCGGGCAATAAGAACGACGTAACGACCTATCGACCCATTAGTATATTGAATAGCTTTGAGAAAATATTTGAAAGTATGGTGTACGACTCCCTTTATAATCACTTTAAACATAGACTTAACTGTAATCAGCACGGGTTCGTCAGTGGCAAGTCTACTATTTCTAATTTATTAACCTACACGGATCATTTGTGCCGTGCATTTGACAGACAATCACAAGTAGATTCCGTGACAGACTTCGCGAAAGCGTTCGATCGCGTTCCTCATTTTATACTTCTAATAAAGCTTTAAGCCGTTACGGTTTTCATGGAAACTTACATCGCTGGCTCCGCACTTATCTGATGTGTCGCACTCAAATAGTTGCTCTATATGGGTACGAATCCATTCCTTTTGAACCATCATCTGGAGTTCCTCAGGGTTCAAACCTGGGTCCTCTTCTGTTTTTAATATTCATTAATGACCTTTTAGAAAAATTGACGTGTCCATGTCTAGCATATGCAGATGATATTAAACTATACAAAGAAATTTCAAATATAGATGACTGTGAGTTGCTTCAACATAATATTAATATTATAAATGATTGGTGTAAAATAAATAGCATGTCTTTAAATATAAATAAGTGTCAATTTATCACTTTCACGAAAAAAAAGAATTTAATTCAATATAACTATTCCATCGAGAGTATCAGGCTTTATAAAGTTAACGTTGTACGAGATTTAGGTGTATGGTTTGACTCTTCCCTGAGTTTCAAATATCACTACAAGAGTATAGTTGCTAAGGCAAGTAGAATGCTGGGCTTCGTTATGCGTACATCGAAACCTTTTAAGTAATCAGGTTCGCTCAAGATATTGTATACTTCCTTAGTTAGATCACATTTGGAATATTGTTCCTCAATTTGGACACCAATTTACAAAATTGACCGGGATAGCATTGAATCAATTCAACGGCGTTTTTTGAGACAACTTAGTATCAAACAAGGTTTGAGAAAAACGCTTCCTGAGTACGAAGACCGTTTAGTTCATTACAACATTCAAAGTCTTGTCGATCGACGTAAAATCACTGACATGTGTTTGCTACACAAAGTTGCTAACGGTTCACTAAGCGAAGAACTACTTGCCAATATAAACTTCATGACTCCCAACTTATCCAAGCGAAGACAAACAAGTACGCTTTTCAGTATTCCACCTTCGAATAATAATGTAGGAGGCAATAATCCCCTTTATCGTATGTGTCATTTATAAAACCATCTAAGCACAGAGGTGTGCATTGAACTCGATATTTTTTATCAAAACATGTTCAATTATAAAAGTGCACTCTATAAAATAAATTTTAACTAGTTTGGCGTTTGATATATTTGATTTGAATTATTTTTTTCTGAAAATGCTGTGTACAATATTTTGATTGGCAAATTCATAATGTTTTTGTGTATTAGTTTATTTAAGTTTTTAAGTTTGCTCGTCACTTTTGTACCGAACTTGTAAAAAATAAAATAAAATAAAATGTAGAGCGTACGAGTATGTTAGGTACACTCAAACTCACTGGTCAAAAAACCTGAACAGTAACAAGACTAAACGTAGAATAGACAAAAAAACACAGATAAGTAAGTTCTTATACGAGTATTCTGGGTGTTGGAGATTTAGGCGTCTGACTAACCTAACCTCATTTGTATAAGAACAAAAACAAATAAAACGCATCTAAATCAGTTTTTCGTGTGATCCTCATAAAACTTACGATTGTGGTATGGGAGCCCCTTTAAATATGTGTTTTATTCTCTGTTTAATATTTGTTGTTAAAGTAGCAACAGAAATACTCGAACATCATCTGTGAAAATTTCAATTGTCTAGCTATCCCGGATCATGAGATATGGCTTAGTGACAGACGAACAGACAACGGAGTCTTCAGTCGTAATAGGGTCCCGGTTTTAGGGTCCCGTTTTTGCCTTTAAGGTACAGAACCCCAAAAACTGCCAAATGTTATTTATCACTACATAGTATAAAACAAAGTCGCTTTCTCTGTCCCTATATCCTTATGTATGCTTAAATCTTTAAAACTATGCAACGGATTTTGATGAACGGTTTTTTAATAGATAGAGTGATTCAAGAGGAAGGTTTATATTTATATTACAAGCCGGTGCGAAGCCGGGCGGGTCGCTAGTTATGATATAATCAACATTTTTTTGGTCGATGTAGTACCCGCAGTTTATTTTATTTTTTGACGAATTCAGAAATGATGTTAGATATTTTAAATAGGTATTTAAAAAATCATATATTACTAAAAAAATCACCTGTGCATCATCAACCTTGCAGACGCTGGCTCGTCGACCCCCCGGCACCTTCTCAGATTCGTCCTGAAAAATGAATATTTCAAATTGTACATTCTGATAAACGAAATTCGGTAAACTGTGGCAGTAGCTGTTCGTGTGAACTTTTGAATTGTTGATTTGGTACGTTTTTTCGTAGCTTGCTATGTAGTTGCAACTTTTAAATAAGCATTGCTTAAATATTATATTCTGTGTATCTTAGACTTAACCACATAAATCAAATTTAGTCGAATAAACTTTTTTTTGTTTTTTTTTTTATTATAGGAATCATTGATGAGACGGTGTATGCGTTCGCTTGATCTAGAAGTTTTTAACTGTACCAGTGAAATTCACGCATCTAGCTAGCTTAGCGCGGTAATTAATCGGTATTCTACAGTAGTGCTCCACTTAGCGTACCTAAACCATGGCGATAATTATTGCGTTACGTAGATTTGGCGAACGTTACGCTGTAAAACCTAAGACAGGTAGCGTTAAGTGTTACGTAATGGCTAATTTACGCGTAAAGAAGCAGGTGGAGCATTAGCATTACGTAACGCTTAGCGTTGATATTACTACTTTGTAACGCGTTAAAACATTTGCCTAATAGCTAATTATAGATGTAAGCTTGTTCGTTTGCTTGATCGCTTCTTGGCCACTGAATCACTGGCAAAGCGCTTGAATTAATTTTTATTTAAGTAATTAATTTTTCTTTCATTAATTACACTTCAATTCAATTAATTATTCTTTAATTAATTACACTTTATTTTAATTAATTAATTATTCTTGAATTAATTACACTTTGTTTTAATTAATTAATCATTCTTGAATTAATTACACCTTATTTTTATTAATTAATTATTCTTTAGTTAATTACACTTTATTTTAATTAATTAATTATTATTTATTTTAGTAAATTAATTATTAGCTTGGCAATATTGATGGGTGGAAAATGGAGGGGATTTTTTTGGCAAATATTTGATAAGTATTCATAAAAAAAGTAAAAACAGAAATCGGCAGTTTGAATATTACCTCGTCATCACTGTCTAGATGGAGCATGGAGAACTCTTGGAATCCCTCCTGGTCTTCGAACAAACCCTTGCTGGTGGAAGGGAGGGGAGACGCAGGATACACCACTGCAATTAATGATATAAATGAAAGTACTAATTTCCAATGTGATAGTTCATATGGCATAAAATCATGAACAGTTTTCCGCATTTTTTATGTATCGCTATATTAAAGGGTTAAAACCATTACGCACGCACACAGGTTCACTTTTTTTACAGTTGTGTTATCTCTCTGTTTTGATGAAAGTTTCTGCCATACAGATCTGATCTTTTTAAAATTATATTTTGTTTCGAATATTGTAACATGAGTAATATATTCTATAATCTGTTCTTACTTAAGAACTAAATTCAAATTTATAACTTTAATATTATTAATCTCTTGGCATTGTATTTATCACATGAATGTATTTTTTTGTTTTTCAGTTTTCATTTACTTCAAAATTATTTAGCACGTTGGAAGACGTTAGCATCCGGGAATCAGAAATTCTTGTCCGGGTGCTAACACATCTTTGTATATCTCATGTATTTTGATGTCAATAAAGATTATATTATTATTATTAATATAAGTATAGGCCGAATTCAAATTTCTTGGCGGGTGTGATGTTAGGTACAAGCTGCGAAACCGAGTCCCGGCTGCGCGAGGCTTAATTTCCATTCGAGAAGGCAACAATACAGGTTTTTCCGTTTTTAGGGTTCCGTACCTAAAGGGTAAAAACGGGACCCTATTATTAGGACTCCGCTGTCCGTCTGTCCATCTATCACCGGGCTGTATCTCAAGAACCGTGATAGCCAGAAAGCTGAAATTTTCACAGATGGTGTATTTTTTTTGCCGCTATAACAACAATAAAAACAAAATTAAATATTTAAAGGGCTAAAAGGGGCTCCCATATAACAAACCTGTTTTTTTGCCGTTATTTGCTCGATATTAATATTGGCAACAAATAGATGCTTGAAATGGGGTTAAGAGCTCCCATACGGTACGGGACCCTTCGTGTGCGAACCCAACTCGCACTTGGCCGATTTTTTCGGTTATTCCGCAGTTTGTAACTAACTTCACAGCTAGTCGTCTAGAAATTTGATCAGCCTATAGAAGTAAGTTGTAGTTTGACTAGGTGTTTGTCAGCGATCACTGAAGTTATGCAACGTTCGGCACGGTCACACAATCGGCTTTGGATGGGTGACCGCGGGTGGCATTTTCAACTGACCGCTACCATACTCTTATTCAGCCTGATTATATACAAATTAAATATAGTTTACCTACGCGACTTTTGATTTTTTTATTTTTTAATCCTCCTTCCTCTTCCTTCCTCTCAGCCATAGGACGTCCACTGCTGAACATAGGCCTCCCCTAAAGATCTCCAATAAGACCGGTTGGTAGCGGCTTGCATCCAGCGCGATCCTGCGGTCTTAATGAGGTCGTCCGTCCACCTTGTGGGTGGACGTCCTACGCTGCGCTTGCCGGTACGTGGTCTCCACTCGAGGACTTTTCGACCCCATCGGTCATCAGTCCTCCGCGCTATGTGCCCTGCCCATTGCCACTTCAACCTTCCAATCCGCTGGGCTATGTGGGTAACTTTGGTTCTTCTACGGATCTCCTCATTTCTGATTCGATCGCGCAGAGAAACTCCGAGCATAGCCCTCTCCATGGCTCGTTGGGCTACTTGAAGCTTACTAATAAGGCCCATAGTGAGAGACCGCGTTTCTGTGCCGTAAGTCATCACTGGCAACACACACTGGTCGAAAACTTTCGACTTGAGGCACTGAGGTATGTCGGACGAGACGACGTTACGCAATTTTCCGAACGCTGCCCAGTCGAGTTGGATTCGGCGATTGGCCTCTTTCTTGAATTTTTTTATAAAGGAATTTAAAAATGTGGTTCTCAATTCGCTATGTATATCTTTTTTTGTATGTTAAGCTGTTACTCCGCCAATGATGAACTGATTTTTATGATTCGTTGTTTGTTTGGTAAATCATGTTTCAGACGCGGTCCCATTTAAATTTCAAAACATTTATGGATTTATCTATAAGTGAGTGTTAACCGCGCATTCGATTCTCCGAATCGAGTGGCACAACCCCAACGTGCGCCGATTGAGGGCACAGCACTAGCGACGCTACCACATGCCACAGGAACGCGTAACGGCGCGCGACCATCGGAGCAGTTCTATCAACCGATCTCATTACTAAGGTGGCACGTTCTTGAACCTGTCTCGTTTATCTGACAGTTTTGAGCTGTCAGAACTGTCAGAAAAACGAGAGAGGTTCAAGAACGTATCATTTCCGTAAAGAGATCGGCTAACAGAATTGCCCCGCATTTCCTAAATCACTTCACTCCATAGTAAAAAACAAAGTCGCTTCCCGCTGTCTGTTCCCATGTTGATGATTCGTCGTATTATAAAGATATTTGAATTAGGAACGTTAACGTTACAAACCCAAGTCAGAGCAGCTGTTTAGGAGATTTTCTGTGGAAGGGGGCTCAGGCTGCTCGCGGCTTCGGCCTTTGAACAACCCGAATTTTGTGGGCGCCATCTGAAAATAACAAATTAGTCAAAAAAACAACACATAAGTATAGGCCGAATCACGCAAGTCGACGGTTGTGAAGTTAACTGCAAGCTGCGCAATATCCAAATTATCCAATCCTGAGTGAAGCTCACGTATAGCTGCGCTTTGATTGGATATTGCGCAGCTTGTAGCTAAGGTAAACGTACCAATGTACGGACGTTTTTGAACTTCGCTGACTTTGCAGTAATACTACGCTGATACTAACAGACTTACAAAAACAAAGTGAATATGACCATATAGGGCATTTATCTGAGTTTTATAATAATTAAATTTTATCTAATTTGTTTGAGCTGTAATGGGAATTAATACCCAAAATGTAAAAAAATACCCAAATGTACCAAACCGCGGACGATTTGTCCTAATGCGCGGAATGTCGTCCCAATTCCTAGACGCTATACGAAATTGAACTCTATTTGTTTGACATTAGAGTTTAAATAGCCTTTCTACCGTATTATTATTTGTATGAACTTTAAAATCGACCCAAATCTATTACAAATCGTCCTAATTCACGGACGCTATGCGAATTAGAACTCTATTAGCTTTACATTAGAATTTAAATTGACTTTATATTGTATTATTTCTTACTATTATTAAAGAATATTTTAGTTAAAGCCATTCAAGGTGTCTTAAATCAAAGAAACAATAGTCTACATGCAATAAATTATATTTACAACAAAACAATAGTCACATTATGAAAAAAATGCTGAAACGTTAGGTAGTTAGCACAATAGCATTGGTATAGGAACCGTATTTAGTCCGTGGCAAGATAATCGGCTTAAATGTTCCCCAAGGTCATGTGTTCAGTCTTCCCATGCAAAATAAAATGCGTTCTTTTATAATAATATATCCCACAGGTCCGGATAAGGCACCTTAGGTGACACATTTGTGTAATGATGATTTCACGGTAGTTAAATTGGATACCAGTCTCTAAGGCAACCTCAGTAGTATATTTACCTTTAGAGCACGGCGTACCTGGATATCGTAGAAATGGCGCAACATCTGGCGGTCGAAGAACTAATGCTTTCAGTACAAGAAAAAAACAAGAAACTAAAGTATGGTGTGACTCAAACGCCCATTGTATTGTCTGGGAATGTCCCAATACAAATGAGAGGAGAAATGACGTACTTGACTTCATCTTCAGGCATTATTCAAATCTACTAAACCATGGCTCTGAGTTTATTTTCGTAACGTCTTGGGAATCAATTATCGTCATCATACTTGCTACGAGCAATATCGCTAAAACAATCAATGAGTGGCGCGTGGCAACTGATGAATACTCTGATTCCGAAGCACGAACCTGAAGCATACCGAAATAGCAACTTTTAGAAATAAACTCAAAATAGCTATAAAGAGGAACCTTTACAATAGCTAGAAAACAGCTCGAGAGAGAAAAGCATGAGCTAGTCATAGAGAACGATGTATCTGACGATATATTGCTATCTTGAAACATATATGCGGATAGTGCAAAAAACAAGCTTGGACTAAAAGAGACTCCCTTGCCCTGAGTAAAACAACATAAACTTTGCAAGCGGAAGCCATGGGCCTTTTGCTAGCCGCAAAAAAACTTAAACTTTTATATGAACTGAGCTTCTAACAGCTACTGGAAACAGTGAGGCTAAAGAAGTGATCATGTTCACAGTTGACAGTGCTGCTAATATCTATGAACTCAGAAGACCTGTAACAAGGTCAAAATTAATCGCTGCGCGTCATGCAACATTTCAAACTCTCTCAAATAAACAGTGCGATGGAAAAAGAGTCACAGATCATGTTCAGGCAACAACATAGCAGACACGCTTTCCAAAGAGAGAATATTCAGTTGTAACTTAGAAAATCAAATTGTTTTATTATATTGTAATCTTAATCATATAATCTAAATCCCAATTTTTTAGTACTATAGTTGATTATTGTATCGATATCATAATCAACTTTTACAAAAAAAAATGGCTCAATCAAGAGACAGATTTTTACTCTGATACTAGGACTAGCCACGCGGCCCATACGAACGTCCTTATTTACTTTTTACTACCTATTTATGACAAATTAAATGTTTATTATTTTCTATGAAACACCAAAAGTTTAGTATTTCATCAAAAATAAAAACATAATATCAAAATCTGATAACAATAAATCTTACTTAAGATAATCTTTTAAACACAATGTAATATTATTTAAAATATATGTTGTAAATCGATCAAAAACAATTGTTTTTGTCATGCACAAAAAACAGTTAAAACAATACTAAAGCAAATTGGGCACGACTATTGTTTGAACCAGTCCAAAATAATTCTTAATTCCTTTGAATGAGACGCAACCGAATTATAATAATTGCTTTTTCACGGTTTTGAAAACGAAGTTCTTACATGCAAGGAAAATGAGACTTATTTCAAGGCAAGAAGGTTGAGATCCAACCTTTGGTACAACGGGTTTTAAAGAACTGATGTGTGTCCCACTTCTCGGACGAAAAATTTGATTATTGTCCGTGCATTGGGACAAGTACGGGTTTTGTGAGTACCATTAGGCGGATACGCAAATATTATAAATAATCAACAAGATTATGTCTAGATTAGAGGTTATAATATTAGGTAATTTATCTAAGTATCGTAATAAAATAGCACACTTACCGTATCACACTACACAACTAAGAAATTATCTGAAGTTTATGACAGGGTAGACACCAAATTCAGCTACTGAATTAACAGATTAACGAAAATTTTACGACACCGCTCTTTTGAGATCATTTGGTTTGGACACCATTACACTACGTGTACAGTTTTTCTTGTATAATACTTTGATATATAACCAAGAATTTATTGTCATTCATAAAATTAAGTTAAACTTTCGTGGAAAATTACAAAAATTAAAAAACCGAGTAACGTCCGCGTTCTGGGACTCGTCCGCAATTACGTGCGTTTACCTTAACTGCACGTCCGCCGACTTGAATGATTCAGCCTATAACGAGAATTGAAATGGTTGTAATAATTCCGAATTTAAATACATGTCATACCTATGTATATTTTTGTGATGTCCTTTTAATTTGTATTTTTATTAAAATAGGTTTGGTTGAAAAAAATGGACTTAAAATTTGATTTTCTACAACTTTGATTCCCATTAACTTTTTGTAGGATCGATATTTTTTGAAGTAGTTGGTTGTACCATTCCATTTCTTCTATAACTTGTGTTATTTCAATTTTTCAGCAGAAGTTATAGGAACAAATGTTGTTTAAAATTTGTTTTTTTACAACTTAGACTTTCTGTGGCATCAACTTTTTGTGGCATCGATATTTTTTTTTAAATAGTTGGTTGTACCATTTCATTTCTTCAATAACTTGTGTTATTTCAATTTTTCAGCAGAAGTTATAGGAATAAAAGTTGTTTAAAATTTGATTGACAACTTTGAAGCTAAAAGTTTTTTGTTAAATCAATATTTATCGATTAAAATAGGGGTGTCATTTTGATTCCTCAATAACTACCTACCGGCAATGTAACTATATTAGGACCTCGCTGGACTGATCTGATGAATAGATGCGATCATCGCAGCGTGTGTGCCCAGCTTCAGGTAGTAGTTCAAATCGAGAACAACCAATTACTACTGTTTGAATTAGATGAATGAGTGACGATAACTTCGTCGTAGGGCGCAGATGTAGCCATGGCATTAGGTAGGTAGGCACATAGTTAATATTAGCTTGTTGTGCGTTTATTGAATCAGGCGTTACTTTGCGGAAGTTCATCTTCAAATTCTTGTTTTAAATAAATATTTAGTGTATTTCCGCTCTGTCGTAGTCATAAAGTTAAGGGTATCATTCAAAATCCAAATTAAATCACAAACAAAATTAGTAATTAATCATCAAACGTATCATGGTTCGACTATGGTTAGGCTAAGGTTAGGTCAGGCCAGAGAAAAAAAAAAAAAAAAATTGTTAGGTCAGCCGTCAGGCTTAGGTATGTTTATAAAATATTAATGAACCTGAAACCAAATTAAAATTAATCCGTTAAAAATAATAAAAAATAATTAAACCTGTAACAAAAATAGTGATTAGTGATCTGTTTAAAAAATGTAGTAAGCCTGAAAATAATATTTAATGAAAATGTTAAAATTACAAATATAATTTATTTATAAAAATGGTATAAAATAGTTGAAAAAATACTTAGTCAATAAATAGCACCCCTATTCTTACTGTACTCTATTCGACACGTGTTTCGCCTCTAAACGAGGCTTGTTGTGCGTGTTGACTTTAGGCCTTTCGTACACGAGTCGTAAGCGTAGTCGTATCGTTACAAGGAACGCGTACAAGTTAACGAGACTCACAGAGTTGTACACACGAATCGTTGTGTAGACGTTTCGTTTTGTAAGATCTCAGTTGACGTCATGGCCAAATTGAAACAGTTTTACGAATTCAATAACTTTTTCAGTCATATTTAAATTAAAAGTCGTAAGAAGTTACAAAAATTCAAATTCAATTACATTTTTAAAGAAATTAATGAACATTAATTTTTTTACGCTTGCTTTTTTATGCCATTAGATACGCTACGACTGTCGTACCTAATGACAAAAACATCTCCTACGATTCGCTGCAGCACCGCTCCGTGTGCGGACTTGTTTGAACATGTACGCGCTCGAATTGCTCTCGTCCTGCGCGCGTATTACAATACGTTTATACGTGCTTTACACTCGCGCTTCGTCCCTCGCCTCGTGGCTCGCCTCGTCCCTCGTGCGAGGCTCGTGTTGATCGATGGTAAATGAGTTGCCTGTTTACACTCGCGTGCCGAGTTCAGTCGTCTTTGAGCTAGCTACAATGGAGGACGTCGAAGTCTTAGCAGCAACAAGTTTGTGCGTACTGCCATGAGAGAATTTTTCTTATTTTTTAATTCTGTTTGAGATCTTCCCATTTGTTCGGACAATCTCGCCCGTGCATCGCTTACTTTTTGGCTGTTCTTGTGGCATTTATGTTTAGGGTCCCAAATTATTCGTTCTTTTTGAAATAGTTCTATGAACTTAAATGTTTCGTCTTGCGACCAATCCATTATACGATTACTGCGTTTTTGTTTTTGCGTATTTGTTAAAACTAAGCACAACCTGCGCGGCACGATGTAGAAGCCAGAATGAAGCGGGAGGGCGAATGTAAAAACATCCACTCGCGTGCGACGCGAGGTCCTTTGACTCGTGCCCCAAAAACCGCTCCGTACGCGAGCGTTGCGAGTGACGAGGCGAGGGACGAGGCGAGCTACGAGCGTCTGTTCACACTCGCACCTCGCCCCTCGCCTCGTCCCTCGCCTCGCGACTCGTACGCGAATGTAAATGGGCTATTACGTACGATACGACGCCGTGTGCGAAGGGCGTAAGCAAGTAAGCATACCAAGCAAAAAAAAATATTGGTAGGTAGGTACAAGCTTATGTGGATTTCTATAGTCGAAAGATTGTTTTAAATTCTTAGTAGTTTAAAAACGTTCCATTACAAATATAAAAATAATGTGTTAGTTAGGTACTTACCCTAAAATGTTTTAGTAAACACTGGCACTATACAAAAGAAACAGAATGTACCTACACTTTTTTAAACTATTTACGTAGAAAATTAGAAAAGGAGTTTTATATCCAAAGAGGTTTTAAAAACAAGACGCAGTAAAATACCAATAGGGTCGAAATCGCAAAATTTTATCTATAAAATAATGTTTTCGAGTAATAAATTGAAATATTCTGGTAAACAATATAGTTTTTTGAGGAATTTCGTACAAAAATACAATATTTTAGCCTAAATACAGCCTGTCGTTTTTCTTACTGAAAATGTACTAGGTTCTTTACATAGGCGGGTGATACTCATAGAGTATTCTTGGAATGTGTTTATGATACTCAATAATGATACCTAGTATTTTGTACTATTTCAGTCTCACGTTTGAATTTATTGTTTATTCATACCAAATTAATTGATACGAAAAAGCACTGCTGCAAAAAAATAAAAGAATATTAATTTATAGCAACCCGGTTTCAGAAACATTTATTCGCTCAACAATCTAGACTTCTTCAAATAAAGCAAGTATTAAAATTTGTCAATGCCTCATCTGGTTAAATACTTGAAACGTGTATAGTAAATTCACTCAAAACACACATTTATGACAAGAATAATAATGCTCGAATCAAATAACTATGCTTTGTTATTCAAAAACGATATTCATAACAACAAAGGTCTTTATTCTTCAAACTAGTATACTTGACACTGCAGGTACTAGGTTTGAAATCAGAACTAGTATAAAGTATTTGTTACTAATCGAATCTGCCTATGAAAAAGAACCTTTCCTGTGACGTCTTGCTATCAGCGTTGCGCGCGCATTGTGTGTGCGTTTCATTTCGATTTTCTTTACTTTTTATGTGTACTTTATAACAATGTGCATAGAGTTGACTTTGTGATCAAAAAATGAAGAGGACCTTAGAGTATCCCTAGTACTGTACTGCCATAAAAATAAAGGCTAATTTACAGTGGACCGTATATGTACAGAGATAAGGGCCGATTTACATTGCAGGTCATTTGTTTGAAGTTGTTGTCAGGCCTGCCTTCAAAATATAGCTAGATCATCATCATAATATCAGCAATACCTAGTAGGTATATCTTCACTGTTAGATACAGGATGTCGTAAAGTGCAGAGTTGACGCTGGGTCAAATTGACCCGAGGTGATTTCAAATGGCCATATTTAGGATTTTACGTGCTCTGTTTTGATCCTTCCAGTAGCCGGAGATATAGCATTCTTCCACCTGTACTGCCAACCAAAAAGTTCAACTGCCTATGAAATATTAAATGGGACAGATTTCTTCTTCTCGCCGCGATTTAGACATTAGCCCCAGCAAAAGTTTCCCTTTGCCAGTTGAATATGAGTAGGTATCTAGATCATATACAGCTGGCTCACCCTGTACTAAGTCAAAAGGGGATGATTCAGACCATCATTACGAACAACTTTACTACGGGGCTAACCCAAAATTCGAGAAAAAAATCAGCTGTTTCATACAAAACTACAACTCGAAATCTACAAAATGTATGAAACAGCTGTTTTTTTAATTTATTTAATTGTTTAATTAATCATTATACATAACATCGAGATTCGAGAAAACGGGTCATTGTGAATTATTTAATGTAAATATCTAAGTCGGTATGTATGACGGCGCTCGGTCATTTTTAGGGTTCCGTACCCAAAGGAAAAAACGGGACCCTATTACTAAGACTTCGAAGTCCGTCTGTCCGTCTGTCTGTCTGTCACCGGGCTGTATCTCATGAACCATGATAGCTAGGCAGCTGAAATTTTCACAGATGATGTATTTCGGTTGCCGCTATAACAACAAATACTAAAAACAAAATAAAATAAATATTTAAGGGGGGCTCCCATACAACAAACCTGAATTTTTAGACGTTTTTCGCTCTATATTAAATGGTACCAGGTAGATGCTTGTAATTTTCACTGAATATTTAGTTTTATATTCCCTTCAATAATAAATAATAAAATTAACTTTAATACTCTACTTTAATCTAAAACTCTAATATTTAAGGGGGGCTCCCATACAGTACGGAACCCTCCGTGCGCGAGTCTGACTCGTACTTGGCCGATTATTATTTTACTACTTTCACTAAGGGGCTGTGGCTCTGTAGATGCTTGCTCAAAGGTTCAAATCCAATCCTATACCAGTGAGTTCTTTAGAGTTCATTTGCGGATGTACACACCATTGACTTTTCGGTTTAGGAACACGTCGTGAGGCAATTTGCATACGTCCGTAAATGAAATTCGATGGCTGTGAATGCACCAATTTTTTTTCATCTATTTTTTTGTATATTATTTACTAGCACGTGCGATAATTATTTAACTGTGTCAGTAATATCATCATCATGCTGCTGAACATAGGATTCCGTACAGATTTCCAATAAGATCGATTTTAAGCGGCCAATCCAATTTAGTGCAAACCAGCGGTTTTAATATGATCACTCCACTGTGTGAGTAGACGACCTACGCTGCGCTTGCTGGTATGTGGTCTCTATTCCAAAACTTTACAAGCATCGCTCCTGCCCAATGCCATCTTAACTTGCTCATCCGCGGAGCTATGTCAGCGTAAGAGTTTTGTTACGTTGATGCGTAGTTGTGATTTTAGGTGGGGAAGTATATCATATCTACTTGTTTAAATTTTATCAAAATCAATTGTGTTTGAAAAATCAACATTAGTTATAAAATTATACATTCGATTTGATTCTAGCGCAACATTCGAATTTTATACGAAGATTCCAATGATAGAAGTTGGTTGTGCCATTTTGGCGCAAAGTAATATATGACGGATGGTCGGGCGGGGTAGGTGGAGATTCGTTACTTTTAACACTCTTGTCCATGATATTTTACCGAAATAAAACTGGGTTTACACTCTTCACGTTTATTACGATTAACTCCAATAACAGTTAATGGAAAATAATCAAACGCAGCGCGGATGAAAACGGATTATGATTCTACTACGGAACGCGGTGAAGTCGGCACGAGGTTGGGTGGACAACCGCACTGGTCGACGTCTCGATCAAAAGTGAAGTCCGGGCCCGCCAACGTCAACTGTCAAAATCAACTGTCATCGAACATTTCCCGCGCGTTTCGAGCGCCTTTTTGAAGTGACAGTTGGTAGTGTTGCCAACGGCTCTCGACGGTTTCCCACTCAAACCAGTGTTGCCACAACCTCATTCCGAATACACCCAAATCTGTTCGGACTTGACGTTCCGTTGCACGCTCTACGACACGGCCATCTTGACACGTCATACGTCCCTGTGTGATGTACCTGGAAAGAAAGAGAAGGACTGCAATATCAAACAGTCTCGGCCAACCTGACTATACTTTAAATTAAGCGACTAGAATTGACTATTACTTTGCAACAATTTCACAAAACAACTTCATAAATCACACCTTTTATTTTCAAAGTAACAGACCACACATTACTACTTAGTTCACAAAAATCAAACCATTGACCAGTATTCACACTACTCATATGACAAAAATTGCTCTACACTCAGAAAGAGTATCCATCCGCCGCTAAGAACCTTACCCATAATACGCCTCCATCGAGCGCATATGGTCGCTATTATCACCTAAATCGAGTGATAAAAGCTCATGCCATCTCCCTTGAGTGACGAGTCCTTGCCAACTCCCTCGAGTGACGATATCCCAAGTTGCCTCCATCAAGCAACCTAACACAACCGATAACATCACCTAAATCGAGTGATGCATAACCGAACCAAGATATCACAAATAAAAAAAATGAAATCAATGTTGAATAGTGGTCAATTAGTATCTCTATCGACATCTATTACATCATCATCATCGTCATCATCAGTTTCTATCATAACATCATTACTGGGCATTTTTCGCAAACGATCGTGGGCGTACTTATAAGTGCGACGTGAATTTAAAGCTTTAAGCGTGTACCGATCACTCTCTAGCACTTCAATGACCCTGAACGGCCCTTTATATTTGGGGTCTAGTTTTGTCTGATTTCGTTCCTCGTTCTTTAGCAAAACGAAATCACCAACAGAAAAGGGGACGATCCTAGCTTTTGATTGGTCAAAGCGTGTTTTGTCATAGTCAGCTGTTTTCTTCATATTGGTCACAGCAGTTGACCTAGCCTGTTCAATATCAACTGTTTGCTCTACCTCGTCAGCCAACATAACATCTACAGGCCTAGTCACCTTACCTATGAGTAATTCCAACGGACTAGCTTGGGTCACGCGATTGAATGAGCTATTTAGGGCTAATTGCACATCGGGAAGAGCATCCTGCCAAGACCTATTAGACGTTTCGGCTGCAGTGAGCATATTCTTTAGGGTCGACATCACTCGCTCTACTTGGCCATTAGCCCGTGAGCTTCCAGTGGCGATCAGATGCAACTTAACTTTGATCGAGTTGCAATAGTTACGGAAATCCTGACTCGCAAAGCAGCGACCTTGATCTGCGATGAGTCGCGTTGGGGGACCGAATAACGACACACTTTTTGCCACAGCCTCAATACTGCTAGCTGCGTCAATGTGATGAGTGTGATGCAAAATAACATACTTTGTGAATGCATCTATGAGAACAAAGACGTATTCTTTTGCATCACTCTTCCCGCTGAGCTTGCCAGTAGCATCCACGTGCACAGTGTGCCAAGGGACCGCTACTTTGGGTATAGGATGTAATTCTGCCTGAATTTTGCCTGAGTGAGATTTAGCAACTTTACACGTCACACAATTATCAACAAATTTTCTCACAAATTTTGACATGTTCTCAAACCAGTAAAAATCGTACATTTTCTCGAGAGTTTTCTCCCAACCCAAATGTATTAGTCCCTCATGCACACTATGAACGATAGACCATCGTAGCGATCTAGGGATTACAGGTAAACAACGAGTTTTCCCATAACGCTGTATCTTGCGATACAACATACCGGAACGAAGTTCGTACGTTTTGGCCACGTCAGGGTTTAGCTTTTCATCGACAAAGTCACCAACAAGTTTCACGATGTCGCTATCTCGCTGTTGCTCCGCCAGGAGCCAACTTTGAGATATTTCAGTAACGTTGATCTGTTTAGGCTCTACCTTATCGAATATCTTACTGGGTTTCAGGGGGGTGGGGTTTCGTGAGAAAAAGTCTACGTGAGCCATACGCTTTCCGTCTCTATGTACGATATCGAAATCGAAACTTTGAAGAAAAGCCCACCATCTGTGGACTCTAGGGGTCAGATCGAGCTTTTTACGTGCCGACTTCAGTGAGCTACAGTCGGTGACGACAACAAACTTCCGGCCATGCAAGTAATGCCTGAAGTGTTTCACCGCATTCACGACCGCGAGAGTTTCCAACTCGTATGAGTGGTACTTTGACTCAGCGGTCGTGGTTCGGTGGCTGTAGTAGGCAACCACGTGTGGCACGCCTTCGACTTTCTGAATTAGG
This sequence comes from Hypomecis atomaria, assembly GCA_964007245.1. Lineage (NCBI taxonomy): Eukaryota > Metazoa > Arthropoda > Insecta > Lepidoptera > Geometridae > Hypomecis > Hypomecis atomaria. Next base: position 9,091,772 of record OZ023308.1, on the reverse strand, counting down.
ATGCCACCATAACCTATGGCACTAGCGTCTGTATGAAGCTCGGTTTCGCGATCAGGGTCGAAAATAGATAAAACGGGTTCCTTCGTCAAGATAGAGACTATACGACGCCTAATTTCCTCATGCTCTGATTTCCAATCAAGTTTTCCGTTTCCGGTCGTCAAAGAGTATAAAGGGGCCATGACCTGTGAGAACTTAGGCACAAACTGCCTGAAGTAGGAGGCCAAGCCAATAAATTGGCGCAACTGAGTAACGGTCTCTGGGGGAGGTAAAGCAGTTAACGCTTCGATCTTTTTAGGATTTGGTCGGATCTCGCCATCTTGGACCTCAAAACCTAGGTACTTTACTTTATTTTTCAAAAAGGAGCACTTTTTAGCATTGAGTGAGAACCCTTTACTGGTCAGTGTCTGGAGGACTACCTTCAGTCGTTCAAGCGCCTGTTGTGGGCTATCCGCGATTATCAGCACGTCGTCCATATAGACGACCACGTACGTACTGGTCAAATCGCCAAGAGCTTTAATGACGGCACGTTGAAAAACCGATGGTGCATTCCTCAAGCCAAAGGGCATGGCGAGGTACTCGTACTGGGCATCGGGTGTAATGAAAGCAGTACATTCGATAGAGTCGGGATGCATTGGTATCTGATTGAAACCAGAGGCCATATCTAAACTGGTAAAATAACGTGCACCGTATAATCTGGCGATCTGGTCCGAAATGAGGGGGAGGGGGAACCTATCGGGTATCGTGTTATCATTGAGTGCGCGATAATCAACACACATTCGGTCAGATCCGTCCTTCTTTTTTACCAGAAGAATCGGACTGGCGAACGGTGACGAGCTGGGTCGGATTATATTCGCCTTAAGGAGCTCATCTACTTTATCACGAACTACGCTACGCTCATCGGGACTCAACCTATAAGGACGTCGGTACACAGTCTGGTTCGGATCTTTCAATCGTATCTTCATAGGGTCAGTATCAGCACGTTTAGTTGGGACACCGTTCGTAAATGAACTATCAAATGATTTCAAAAGCTCTACTAACTCGTTTCTAAATTCTGAGGGTACATCGGTGTCAAGAGAGTCAAAGTCAATGTTGGGTTTGTCAGTGTCACACCTATTGACAATTTTAGATCGAGTAAATGACAATTTGTCAGCTGACATGTGTACTGCGATGCCTAAGGCTAGCATCTCGCGTCCAAGCATGACATCGCAATGCAGACAATGATCGGGTAACACGTGAAAAACTACATCCAAGGGAATATCATCAATCTCAATTTGGGATGAAATTTGAACTGTACTACAAATAGCAGTTTGCCCTATACCAGTCAATGTAACAACATTATTCCCACGTCGCCCACGAAATTTGCATGCTACAGATTCTCTTATTAAAGAACATTCAGCTCCAGAGTCATACGTAAAAAGAAACTGCTCACCGGCATGTCGCAGCATCCCAGTAGGCGTGTTGACCACGCAAACGTTGACCCGCTTCTCCTGCGATGACCCCGTTGCGCTGCTGGTGCTGCTCTCCGCTACTCCGCTTCTCCCACGTGAACAGTTCTTCGCGTAGTGGCCGACGGAGCCGCAGCTGAAGCAGGTGACAGAGGACGCCGTCGATGTCTTCTTAGGAGGGATATCACCAGTCGAAGTATTCGATCTAACATCTTGATGTGTTGCTCCGTTTCTTGAGCGACAGTGTTTCGCTATATGACCCACTTTTCCACACACGTAGCATTTGACAGGTGGTGCTCCAGTATTTTGACGGGATCTCTTCGCATCGTGGGTGTGATCGTTCTGGCTAGACGACTTCCGCTTCATAAACGATGTAGCCTTCAGTTCTTGCTGCATACGGTTCCTTGTTGTAATATCTTGCGTAAAAGATAACCGTTGGATCCGATGTTCAAATTGAGAGATGTGTGCTAAGATGGTTGATACAGCAATCTGCTCCACGGAAAGGTTTTTCCATTTAGACATTAAGGATGACATCAACGAAGCCGCGTATGAAGCCAAACACTCATTGTCTTTGGGTCTACCATTGTGCAAATTAATCAAAAAGGCAGCGGCGGTCAGCACATTCGTACCTTGCAGTGAACAGATCCTTAAAATTTGCCCAGGTCATTCCGTGAAATGAAATTTGCGACAGCCACGCGGAGGCCTGACCTTTCAGCGCGCGACTCAATGCCATCATAAGCTCCGGTCCTTGTAGATCTGGATTCGTGATGCACATGTCCGCTGTAGTAACCCATGCGCGTGCATCTACGTTGTCCTTGTCGGGTTAAATTCCGGTAATTGGATGTCCTTTTTAGCAGGCGGTACCTTCATTGCTTCAATCAGCGCGAGAAAGTTACGATTCTGCTGTTCCATGATCAACCGCCATCTTGAATCATCATTACTGTACGCGTCACGTTGATTTTCTTCATTGTTTATCGAACCCAAGGGCGCATCAAGTTGATTTTCTTCATGGTTCAATCCCACGCCTGATGACGGATGGTCGGGCGGGGTAGGTGGAGATTCGTTACTTTTAACACTCTTGTCCATGATATTTTACCGAAATAAAACTGGGTTTACACTCTTCACGTTTATTACGATTAACTCCAATAACAGTTAATGGAAAATAATCAAACGCAGCGCGGATGAAAACGGATTATGATTCTACTACGGAACGCGGTGAAGTCGGCACGAGGTTGGGTGGACAACCGCACTGGTCGACGTCTCGATCAAAAGTGAAGTCCGGGCCCGCCAACGTCAACTGTCAAAATCAACTGTCATCGAACATTTCCCGCGCGTTTCGAGCGCCTTTTTGAAGTGACAGTTGGTAGTGTTGCCAACGGCTCTCGACGGTTTCCCACTCAAACCAGTGTTGCCACAACCTCATTCCGAATACACCCAAATCTGTTCGGACTTGACGTTCCGTTGCACGCTCCACGACATATATATTACTAATTTATAATCTGGAGCACCTAATTTACCGACTTCCAGAAAGGAAGAGGTGCTAAGTTCGTCTGTACGTATTTTTTTGTGTATGCTCATCGATATTTTCACTAATTGTAAACTGAATTAAAAAAATCTTTTTTATTTCGAAAGAGAATATTCCCGAGGTGGTCCCATTTTAATTATATCGGAATCGGCTGAGCCGTATTTGATAAATATTTGGGGACATTTTACTCACGGCTAAAACTAAGCAAAGCTTGTGATATGGCTGCCAGAGACTGATATACTATATATACTTATTTTTAAATACATACTTATATAGATAGTAACTAAATAACACCCAGACACAGAGCAAACACTTACGTTCATCACAAATACTTGCCTTGGGTGGAGATCGAACCCACGCCTCTTTGACCCAAAAGTTAGGGCCACTAACCACTGAGCCACCGAGGTAGTCAAGAAACAATAATGTACATGATGTCGCATCGATTCGTGCAAACTATTCAAATTCTGTACACGGTGGAAGGTGGTTACAATTTTTGCAAAAAATAAAAGGATAAAATCTTCGCTGAGTAAGCTGGTTTTAAATAAAATACAGTAGCCGTGGAATAATAGTGTATTTTAGAATAAACACTACGTTATTTATTTTAGTACCTACTATTAATTTAACAATAATACTTAAGTAATCACAATCATTAATTTAAACAAATGTCATCTATAAGTTAAAAAAAAAAGGTCAAAAATATTAAAAATAATTCTTTCCCAGCCTCAGAATTATTTTTAGCATTTTTATTGACTAGATTTTTTGGAATTTAAAAGTTTCATTGATTTATTAGTTTTTTTTGTTCGTTTAGTTAGTAGTATATTCTCTAAATTTTGGTTTATCAACAAAATACAATGAAGTCTAAAATACGCTTGCAGAATAAAATTGAGCAGTGTCATTAGTAAAACAAAATTTAATTTAGTTAGTAATGATTTTTTACATTATTTTTTTACTTATATCCGAGCGTTTTAAAAATGGCGTCATCCTTTAGATTGTTCTCGAAGAATGGGCTCTCTCTGAAGATGACTGAGGCATCGGCTATGTGCATTTGTCTCTTGCCGTATCTGAAAAAAAAACATTCGTTTTTTAGGAGTTCGTTATCCGTTCATCGAAGTTAAGCATCGTTCAGCACGGTCAGTCTTTGGATGGGTGACCGCGGGTGGCATTCACAACTGTGCGCTACCGTGGCCCAGATGACACGTTAAATTGTAGGTTCCGATTGTTTTAACCACTTAGCCATGTCAGAGTCCAGGCTGCTTAAAAACTCTAACACCAGGGCTAGCCACCCGGCCTTTATTTTTGAACCAGGGATTTTTATAGATACCACTGCACCTCCACGGTACGCGGATGGTTATGTGCGATGAATATCCCTGCTAACTGGATGGTATATACCAACTTACTACTTTTTTGACCGACGAAAAAACGGAGGAGGTACTCAAGTCGAGCGCGCATATATAATTTTTTTATGTATCTTTTTACAGAGTAGTAAGATTTCGATAATTCTTTATTATTATTGGATAGGGTATACTTCGAAAAAGGTCCAATTTAAATTTAATCGAAATCTGCTGAGCCATTTTTGATAAATCAACAATGATGTGAAAATTGCTACATCGATCCGTGCAAACTATTCGCGAATTCTGTACACGGTAGAAGTCGGTCATGCCCATGTCGTGCCATTATTTGCGAAAAATAATTACTATTTAAAATAATAAAATTTAGTGCCATCTATCATTTATGCCCTGAAATAAACCAAGTAAATTCAAAATTATGAACTACACTACTTTCAATGTAGAGCATGGGCTAAGAGCGGAATTTTCTGGAACTAAAATGCTCTATCAGTTTTTATACGACTACAGCGCTTCCATAGCACCAAGCTTTTTAGTTGTGTGAATTCGGGTACACAGTGTTATTACCGCAACACACTAGGTGGCGCTGAAATGCATGAAATTACTTAATAACTCTTCCAGAGTCACAGAGGTACTCAGAGCCACTCAGAGGTAGAGAGTCACTCAGAGCCCTATTTTGAAGGATCTAGCTACGACATAGGTGTCGCCACTAATATCACGCTAACAACAAAATGTGTGTTGTTCGGGGGGTAACCTTATGTGGTGTATGCGCTTATTTGGCATCCAATTTTTATAGAAGTACTGGCACCACCGTCGTGCCGATATAAAACTGATCCTAGTGATGTAGAACTAGCCAGCAGATGGAAAGCACTAAAATTGATTTAAGTATGTAATTGATACAGGGATGATGACTGTAGCATCAATGTTCACTTCAGCGTCTTCATCTGCCATGCATAGAGTAGTACCTACTCCAATGGGTTGCCTGAAAGAGATCGCTTCCAGCGATAAGGCCGCCTTGAGCTACGCTAGTAAGTTTTTCATGTATTACTGTTGTCTTATTTTTACTGTGTACAATAAAGTGTTTTCTATTCTATTCTACTCCTACAGTTCCTTCGAATAGTTGGACATTTTTTAAAAGCTTTTATTTTTTTATAAGTTCACGTTTGAGTACATGCAGTTTGTAGTCAAACGCGAGCTTGGTGTGGCACGCTTAGCTAGAAGATACTATTTACTCGGGATTTTTCTCCGATACGACAAGGATGGATTATCACGAGTTACTAACTTATTATTGTTAGAGAAAATCCATAAGTATAATAATGTTCTACCCTTCTCTGCCATGTACAGAGTCATACTTCTGCGGGTTCTTCAAATAATAGGAGATTTGCTCGGTATACCTAGTGTCAACAAGATGGCCAACGCCAGAACGAACAATTCTACTGATTTACTTGACGTTCTACGTGCATTTTACTCGAACATAATATTTATCTGCCATGTACAGAGTAGTACCTACTCCTAGAGTTCCTTATGATAGTTGAAGTTCGGTGGTGTCTGTTACAAATTCTGAACGTATCCGAACAATTTAATTAATTATTTAGGTTGGCAATACTACGGCCGACACCCTTTTTTTCCCTCTTCCAATTTAATGGCGATTTGAAGTGCAGCGTTATTATGAAAAATTGTGATTTATATTGATCGTGTAATGTCTGAAGTTTTCCACGTATTGTACGAAGAAACCTGCAAATAAAATAAAGAAAATATTGGGTGTTTGTGTTCTATTTCCCAATATATGGCGACCGTTAGTGGATTACAATGGAAAACACAGCAAAACTACGCGGCGTCATCCGGGGCCAGTTTACTAAGAAAGTTAAATCGCTAGAAGCGTTATTAGACGCGGCGGCGGCGCCCGGAGACCTAATCACAATAATGAGCGCATTCAAAGGCTTGAAAGAGCTATCAACGCAGCTTACGACACTCGACAAGAAAATTGTCGAAAACCTTGTCGCCGACTCCAAAGAGGAGGACATAGTCAAAGAAGTTGAAGATGCCGACAAATAAAAAACGACACTTCAACGAGCGTACCAGCGAATTTAGACCGCCAAAGGGTTAAATTACCTAAGTTAGAAATACCTAAGTTTGGCGGCGAACTCAAACAATGGCTGCCATTTTGGGCTCAGTTTAAGAAAATCCACGAAGATGGAGGCCTCAGCCCCGAAGACAAGTTTGTGTACCTATTACAATCGGTAACCGAAGGAACAGAAGCTCGGGAACTTGTGGAGAGCTATCCCATAAATACCATTAATTACCATAAGTGCCTGGAACACTTAAAATCGCGTTATGCCCGTGAAGATCTTCAAACTCAATTATATGTGCGCGAATTACTATCCATCGTAGTAAACAAGGATGAGACCCGGAGCCTGACTAACCTTTACGACAAAATTAGCGCTCAACTACGCTCTCTCGAAACACTAGGTGTCACGAAGAAAAACGCGGCGTTCATCTTGCCCATGGTAGAATCGGCACTTCCGCAAGAAAATTTGAAGGCGTGGCAACGCTCCAGTAAACACAACAATGATATTGAAATGGAATTAAACAACTTGTTAGAGTTTCTCCGCATCGAGGTTGAAAATGAACAACGGTTGAAGATGGCCCAGGTAAATACCATAATAAAAGAGCCTCAGCTGCACAACATACCAAAGACAGCTGAGTGCCTCATTACCACTGAAAAATTGGCCAATTTGTGCATATGGTGTGACAAGAATAACCACAGTAGTGTAGAGTGTTACAAACTTTATAAAATGTCTCTGCAGGACAGAAGGAAAATATTAAATGAGAAAAAGGCTTGCACCATCTGTTTAAAACAAGGTCACTACTATAAAAAGTGCAAAAGCCCCATTCAATGTTTGAACTGCAAGAAAAAACACTCCACAGCCATATGTACAGAGAATAAATCGATGAAGACCAATAAAGAAGATTTAGTACAAAGTACATCTGCAAAAGTTACCTCAGCAGCATCATCATCTTCAAACAACATGAACACAGAGAGCACATTGCTGCAAACTGTCATCGTTCAAATTGAAAACAATGGAAAGAAGATGCCGGTACGGGCATTATTCGACAGCGGATCTCAACGGACTTATATCAAAGAAGATATAGCGAAATCACTACACCTTCCCGTTGTGAGAGAAGAAGTACTCACACATTCACTTTTTGGTGGAAATCAAACAAATTCAAAAACATATAACAGCTATAAGCTTAAAATCAACAGTATGGACAACAGCTATTCAGCGGAAGTCATGGCATTAGGCCAAAATGTAATATGCACCAATGTGCCCAAATGTACTGCAAATCCAAGTTTGTCAAAAGCTCTTAAAGCTAACAATATAAAAATCACAGATACCAGCCAGTACACAGATGAGATAGGTCTTTTGATAGGTGCTGACTTTTCAGGTTTGTTCCTAATGGAACAAATTATTCATCTACATGAGACAAGACTGGTAGCTATCCGCACTAAGCTGGGCTGGACACTTCAAGGTAGGAGACATTGTTATTATAGAAACTCCAGAAAAAAGATAAAAATGGCCACTGGGACTAATTCAAAAGCTTATCCCCGGGAGGGATGGCGTGGCAAGAACTGCGGAGGTGAAGACTGCCCTAGGCATTAAGACTAGACCTATACAGCGACTCTACTGTCTAGAGGTAAGCAAAAATAATTTACCTACATCTGAAGAAAATTCGAATTCACATGAGTCTACGGAACCCTTAGAACAACAACAGACGAGAACTGGTAGAAAGGTAAAAATTCCTAGTAAATTTAATATTTATGAAAGATATTGATGAAAAATACATCTGCGTATCTGGCTGGTTTTCTGTCTGGTAATGACTTAATATGAATATAACATAATTATGTATAATAAATAACTAAGGAAAATTCCAACAGTGTAATGTTTGTATTTAAAATAAAACTTGGCTGAAAAATGGTACATATAAATTTAATACATTTACATTGTATTGTGTAATATAAGCAATTTTGTAACTAACCTCAAGTCTAGCTGCATTATTTAGTTATGTAAGGAATGTTTTGAGATGGATTGAAAACAAGTTGTGTACCTTTTGTTTTAGAATGCTATATTTAAAGCATAAATTAAACATTAAAGCATTATGCTATAAGTAATGTATATTTAAAAATTATTTTCTTACTACTGTTTTGAATTGTAAGAGTTTTTAGGTATTTGTTTTGTAATTTTTGTAAGATTTGTAAACAATTAATGTAAAGGTTCAATAATTTGTCAATAAAGGATTGTATAATCGCGCCATCTGGAGGCGAGTAGCGAAAATAACAAATAAAATCATTAATAGCGCCCTCTGGCGATTATTTGTAAAAATAGTCCGGATACTCGTTCAAAAAATTGACATTAGATGTTTAAAAACAGATTAAATAATTTCTTTTTTTTGGCGTTGGAGGATGTTACAAATTCTGAACGTATCCGAACAATTTAATTAATTATTTAGGTTGGCAATACTACGGCCGACACCCTTTTTTTCCCTCTTCCAATTTAATGGCGATTTGAAGTGCAGCGTTATTATGAAAAATTGTGATTTATATTGATCGTGTAATGTCTGAAGTTTTCCACGTATTGTACGAAGAAACCTGCAAATAAAATAAAGAAAATATTGGGTGTTTGTGTTCTATTTCCCAATAGTGTCCCAGCGCTCAGGGTAGCGACAAGATGGCCGCCGCCAGAAGGAACAATTCTACTAATTTACTTGTGCATTTTACTCAAGAATAATGTTCTATAGGTACCTTCCTCTGCCATGTACAGAGTAGTACTCCTGTAGTTCCTTCAAATAGTTGGAAATCTAATCGGCGGTGTCGAACGCTCGGGGCGCGGGTACTGCGCTTGCGCGCGGCACTACAAGATGGCCGCCGCCAGAAGAAATAAGTAATTCTAATGATTTACTGTTGTTACGAGCCCAAGAATAATGTTATGTACCTTCCTCTGCCATGTACAGAGTAATACTCCTGGAGTTCCTTGAGATAGTTGGAGATCTGTTCGGCGGTGTCAAAGCGCTCGGGGCGACGCGGGCGCGGATACTGCGCCTGCGCGCGGCACGACAAGATGGCCGCCGCTAGCAGGAACAACACAGGTGTGACACGCATTTTCAATCTGAAACAATTAAAAGATGATTGAAATAAATAGCATAAACATGCTGTAAGTACCCAATCAATTTTGAGCGTGTTGTAGACGGCTGCGGCTTGCAGCTGCGGCCTAGTCATCAACCAATCACAGGTCTTGATTTAACCGTTATGGAAGAGAGAGAGTTTTCAAATAACCTAGCTACTCGTAAGTGCTACGCTTTAAGTCAATATTATCTGAAAAATCTCGTGATTTTTTAAATTTTCCTTTATGCCACGCGTCCGTCAACAAAATAATAACGATGAAACAATTCCTTATACTATATATATGTCGGATCCATAAAAAGGCACCGCATCAGTTATGATTCTGCTTCAATGTGGTAATGTTTTATACCACTGACCCAACAATGCTTCAGTGTGGCGTGGCGTGGGTTTAGCGGGCGAGGAGATAAAGGCGACGTCACGAACAATCAGTTTATTGCACAGAAGATTACGTATGATTACAATTATAGAGAGAACTTTAAGCGAAGGACATGGCGTTCCGCAGCGTAACGCACGCTGCCACCGTTCTATCAAGAATCACCAAGCTTGAACCGTTCTAATCTCAGTTTTCCACAACCTCTTCCGAACAAGCTCTATTTACAACTCTCACACCCACAACTGACATCTGACATGTCACCTCGCATTTTCCCGCCCATCGGCCGATCATGCGATGTCAGTGTCACTTAAAACCTCCTTAGAATCAATCAACAGCGTTTGTCACAAGCGTTACCCCAGGAATGTTGCCACTTCCATTCCTAGTCCTTCGAAATTATACTAAGTGGCACTATTTAAAATTAAACTTAAAGCTATTGTCCCGTTACGGCCATCTTGACATTCGCACGTCCTCGGGCGATTATCATCAGTATCTGTAACAAAAGAGCAATGTGAATGTTTGTTTATCCACCAACCCGCACTGGGCTAGCGTGGCGAGGCGTATGTTCAACATTGGACTATTCAAAAATGTCGGTATAGAATATTCGTTTACCGCTCGTCCATTCCTGACATAATGTTACTTTTAATCGTGTTCGAAACGATGACTTGATAAGATAGTATACAAGAGGTGACTAGGCAAGGTAAATAATAATCATTAATTGTTTCTTTACATTAGCGTAGGGTAGGAAAATCAACACTCACTAGGACAACTCTTTGCCAATACCACCAAATCGCACACCCAATGGACAACAGTGTCCCTCAAACCGCACTCACCACCCAGTAAATGCGAGAATCGGCAACTGCGTCTCTTTGACTCCAGTCCATCGGTATGAGACCGGATAACAGCGTCCCTTCGATCTTCGCAAGAACCGGACAACTGCATCCCTTCGACTCAGCCCAGATGCAACTTTCGTACATCCCACCTACGCTTATCAGATACCAGATCGAGGCATGAGACCGGATAACAGCGTCCCTTCGATCTCCGCAGAGAACCGGACAACTGCATCCCTTCGACTCATCCTAGATGCAGTTTTCGAACTACCCACCAACAAAAATTAAATGAGTTCAGCTTTTCTTACCCTCGCTTTTATTATTACAGAGAATTTAAGAATCACTTAAAATATTTCCTTGACCTACCTCCAAAAGTAAAATCTGTGGCAGCATTGTACCAAGAAGTTTGTTGAGTCAACAATAAACTTCTTGCATGGTACTGCCACCTCCTTGAGGAAACTGAAAGTTGACTGACCGAATGTTGAAAAAGCCAATCATAGATCTAGTCGCCATGACAACAGGCTATCATTAAATTTAACAACGGGTTGCATTATTCTAAAGTATGTACGAAAGGACTTTGTCTACTTCATTATTGTGTAAGGTTCTTTATGTTCTCTTAAAAGTGACCAATATTTCCGATCTGATCTAACATGCGTGATCTGGGCGGCGCGACGTTCACTCTAAGTCCAATCATTGTGCACGGTACTAGCAAACTCAACACAACTAAGTCAGATTTTGTCAAAAACATGCAGAACTACTTTCTAACTAAAATTGGACGAGCTCACCCGGGGTTTTGTCAGACAGCTTCTCGCAGATTGGTAGTTATTGCAGGTGACCCTTCCGAGCTTCCCTGGACCCTGGACCCGCTTCTCCAAACAGGCTTGAGCGATTTGTTCTGGTTAACAGTCCACGAAGCAAGTTCTGTTCTTCTTCTTCTTTCGGTGTAGATTGTATTGTAGCATAGTGGTCTTCTTTGTTATCATTCGCCATTTTCTTTTGTGATTTGCTTGATAATATTGCTCTGATTCATAGGCGACAATGATTAATGCAGTCGAAGGATTTTTCTTGTAATCCTGCATCTCCTCAGGATCTAGCCCTTCGATCCCACCTTCTGATGTCGGATCCATAAAAAGGCACCGCATCAGTTATGATTCTGCTTCAATGTGGTAATGTTTTATACCACTGACCCAACAATGCTTCAGTGTGGCGTGGCGTGGGTTTAGCGGGCGAGGAGATAAAGGCGACGTCACGGACAATCAGTTTATTGCACAGAAGATTACGTATGATTACAATTATAGAGAGAACTTTAAGCGAAGGACATGGCGTTCCGCAGCGTAACGCACGCTGCCACCGTTCTATCAAGAATCACCAAGCTTGAACCGTTCTAATCTCAGTTTTCCACAACCTCTTCCGAACAAGCTCTATTTACAACTCTCACACCCACAACTGACATCTGACATGTCACCTCGCATTTTCCCGCCCATCGGCCGATCATGCGATGTCACTGTCACTTAAAACCTCCTTAGAATCAATCAACAGCGTTTGTCACAAGCGTTACCCCAGGAATGTTGCCACTTCCATTCCTAGTCCTTCGAAATTATACTAAGTGGCACTATTTAAAATTAAACTTAAAGCTATTGTCCCGTTATATATAATAGGGACGTAAAATTTCAAACACCCAAGGCCAAATTTTGTGCCTATGGTACTATTTGCAATCAATGCAAGTTTATATGTGCATAACCGTAACCTTATCCTAACAATTTTGCGTCACTGTTTTGTGCCACTTCAGAGTAGAGACAAGAGTAGCTTAAATTTTGCGCTGCCTTTGCTCTCTTTGTGGCAAAATCTACGGCTTATATGTACATACATTTGTAGATTCATCTTCTCAGAATTTAAAGTGTTGTAACTACCTACTCTGTCGTCTTTTTTTAATCCATCCGTCCATTTCTTACATGGACGGATGCAGGTTGCCTTTTGATATTCTCTTTTTCCGACGTGCCGTGCTTCTGGCACTTCGGAAAAAGAGAATATCATAAGGCAATCTTACATACTTACATATTACAAAAGGTATCAATGGTGTGTAAATTCGTACATAATTTCTCACTCATTGGTAAATACGGGACTGAGCTTGAACCCTCGTGTCAATTATCTAATAATAACAAAAATGATATAAGCCAACACAACTTCCAAATTAAAAAAAATAAGCTTAAGGGCTTTTTATGGCTTAGTGGCTACTGGTAGCGGCAAAACAAACAACCGGAACCTACAACGAACCGTGTCGCTCCACCCACGGTGCTGCTCAGTTAAAATACTAATACAAGATTTCATCCAATTTGTTTATTTAATTATTTTTTCAACGCGAATTAGTCCGCGCTTGACCAACAACTCGCCTGTTGGTAAGCGACGTTGTGGTCAACAAGTATAAATTAAAAATTTAAAAAACCCCCGACACATTGACAACCATTTTGGGCACATTTGTAGAATTTTGGTTCTTCCATCCCCACTTTAACCCACCATAACTCTTAAACGGCTCAATCGATTTTTATAAAACATAGCTAAGAACACTCTCGATTAAGTCTCCTTTCATCCAAAAAAAACTAAACCGAAATCGGTTCAGTGGTTCGGGCGCTATGATGCCACAGACAGACAGACAGACAGACACACAGACAAACAGACACGTCAAACTTATAACACCCCTCTTTTGCGTCGGGGGTTAAAAAGGTATCAATTGTGTGTAAATTCGTACATAATTTCTCACTCATTGGTAAATACGGGACTGAGCTTGAACCCTCGTGTCAATTATCTAATAATAACAAAAATGATATAAGCCAACACAACTTCCAAATTAAAAAAAATAAGCTTAAGGGCTTTTTATGGCTTAGTGGCTACTGGTAGCGGCAAAACAAACAACCGGAACCTACAACGAACCGTGTCGCTCCACCCACGGTGCTGCTCAGTTAAAATACTAATACAAGATTTCATCCAATTTGTTTATTTAATTATTTTTTAACGCGAATTAGTCCACGCTTGACCAACAACTCGCCTGTTGGTAAGCGACGTTGTGGTCAACAAGTATAAATTAAAAATTTAAAAAACCCCCGACACATTGACAACCATTTAGGGCACATTTGTAGAATTTTGGTTCTTCCATCCCCACTTTAACCCACCATAACTCTTAAACGGCTCAATCGATTTTTATAAAACATAGCTAAGAACACTCTCGATTAAGTCTCCTTTCGTCCAAAAAAAACTAAACTGAAATCGGTTCAGTGGTTCGGGCGCTATGATGCCACAGACACAGACAGACAGACAGACAGACCCGACAGATCTTTTGCGTCGGGGGTTAAAAATGAAGTACGCAGACGTAAAAGACACCTTCACTTTGATCTTGGAAATCTTTAGATGACATATTATATATCTCTTAGGAAGCAGGAAACTGGAAGACCATTCTAATCCCTGGCTTCCATTCCATTGTTATATCATCGACTTTTTCTTGTTTATATTCCTACAAGTACAATAGATGGTCCCGGTTGACAGACGGCTGTGGCCACGTAGTGTAATATTTGGCCACTCTGAATTTTAATTGCGTAGCCTATAACATTTTTAAAGAAACTTTTAAACTTTGAAATTGACGCTATCAATATTTATAGTGTTACATCGTTTATAATCTATTTAAGGAATAATTTTGACATGAAATGGCTTAAATCTGGAAGGTGGCCAAAACCGGTGCACCTACTTATATAAGCAGTTTTTATAACATGTTTATGAAGGTATGATATCATTTGTAAGATGCTAGTTACCAGAATCATTAGCTGTAATAGAGGACGCGGGCACTACGCATAACCTTATTAAGGTTTAATAGTGTTGTTTATTGTTAAAATGTTTTACTAAGTCTGGAGGTTTATTTACATAACTTAAGAAACATTGTCATTGTTTACTACCTAAAATAATAATACTACAATAAAAACTACACAAAATAAAATACTTACCTAAAATTATATACAAAAACTCGGAAAAAGACTGTGTCCTAGGAAGGGTGCCAAGAACGCTGGCTGCATTCCCGCGCTGAACTGCTAGAGAAATTCAATCAAATGTTTTTTGTCTAGGTATATAAATCAAATTAAAAAAAGTTTTCATACAGGTACCACTCCTGATTGTACTTATTCAATAAAGATTGCCCAACAAATCTGATATTGATTTCTAAGCTACAATCTTATCTGACACTACGTTTAAATACGAATCAGAAGATTGTTTTATAATTGGGGTGCTGATACCGTGATATTGTCTGATAGCGCCTCTGGTTGCAGCTTGACATTTTGTTTCGATGGAATTTGACTTCAGCGTGGGAGCTTGAAAATTGGTTGATTGGCTACAATTTGTCAAGTGTATGGTCAAAGAGCCACGAAGTATCCAGAACTGATGTACTAAACCGATACAGTTTTTTTTTTTTTTTTTAAATTCTGAATAGGTTTGCGTTTGACCACATACTGCCTGTTGTTAAGCAGATAAGCGGTCTAGGTCGTAGCATGCTTACCTAGAAGATACCTATTTACTCGGGATTTGAAGACGCCCACATTGTACTTTAGCGGGAAGACAGACCCAGGCAAAGCGTTCCACATTCTGGCTGTTCGTATGAAGAATGAGGATTCGAAACGCTTGGTTCTAATATAGATATTCAGACCATCAATATAAACCACTTTTACTAAAAGACCAACTTGGATTCAGAGAAAAAAACAGCTGTTTCATACATTGTGTAGATTCCTAGTTGTAGTTTTGTATGAAACAACTGGTTTTTTTTTCGATTTTTGGGTTGGCCATACTTAGTAAAAATTGTTCATAACGATGGTCTTAAGGTTCGCGCACATTATGTCGGGCCGCAGCGGGGCGGAGCGGGCCGCAGCGCAATATTAGTATGGAAATGCGGAAAATGCGGCCCGCTGCGCCCCGGCACAGTGTGCGTTAGTTCATATAAAATACATAAAAGCGATTTGAGCGGATTTTCGCGCTGCGATGCGGCCCGACAAAATGTGCGCGAACCTTTAATCGCCCTTTTTTGGATTAGTACAGGGTACGCAGATAACCCTGTATAACGCTGTCAGTTCGCGATGTTTATTAACCGACTTCCAAAAAGGAGGAGGTTCTATATTCGTCTGTATGTATGGTTTTTTTTTTGTATGTTCATCGATAATTTCGTCATTTGTGAACCGAATTGAAACATTTTTTTTAGTTCGCAATCATAATTATACTCCCAAGATAGTCCCATTAAAATTTTACAGAAATCGGCTGAGCCGTTTTTTAAAAAATCGGCCAATTGCAAATCGGACTCGCACACGAAGGGTTCCGTGCCGTATGGGAGCCCCATTTATTTTTAGTATTTGTTGTTATAGCGGCAACAGAAATACATCATCTGTGAAAATTTCAGCTGCCTAGCTATCGCGGTTCATGAGATACAGCCCGGTGACAGACAGACGGACATCGAAGTCTTAGTAATAAGATCCCCTTTTTACCCTTTGGGTACGGAACCCTAAAAATCAACTATAATGTAAACAATTCGAGCGAAATATTCATTTTTTGCGAAAAATAATTATTAAATAGATGCTTTGATTTATAACAGCACTAGTTATAAAGAGACGTGGTCTGTCATCTCAGTTCATTTCTTCATTTATTCTCATACTAGATTTTTAAATCAGTTGAGAACTCGGATCTTGAACTTGTTAACTTGTATGTCTCTAGGAAAAGTGGTCCAGTTAGGTAGGTCCGACTTCAAGAAAGAGGCCAATCGCCGAATCCAACTCGGCTGGGCAAGAAAATCGCGTAACTCTCGTCCGAAATACCTCAATGTCTCAAGTCGACAGTATTCAACCAGTGTGTATTATTTTATTTTATTTATTTGAGATAACAAACAATAGCACAATATACATTACAAGAAAACAATTAACAAAATACATTAATAAATGTGCCACCAACTACATTACCTGGTGTGGTTTTCCAAGTACCTACCTACATGCAAAAATATATTTCAGTAAAAATTGTTACTAATCATGACTAGGGCACTGAAATGTGGTCCCTTACTGTGGGCCCATCGACCAAGTCTCCATAGAGTCACAATAATGCAAAAAAAGTGTCCGAGCCAAAACTCTGCCCAAGCTATGTAGTGGGCAGGCTTTTTTGTTAGTCATAAGGTGTTTGCAAGCCGACTACAACTCCGCGCGATGCCAGTCCTCGGTTACAAGCACCAATTAGGTAATATAACGTCGAGATTCGAGAAGATGAGTAATTGTGAATTATTTAATGTATTTATCTAAGTAGGTATGTATGACGGCGCTCAGACATTTTTATACTACTTTCACTTAAGGACTGTAGCTCTGTAGATATTTGCTCGAAGTATGGACTTGATAAGCTCCAAGTAGCCCAACGAGCTATGGAGAGCACTAAACTCGGAGTTTCTCTGCGACATCGAACCAGAAATGAGGAGATTCGTAGAAGAACTAAAGAATCCGCGATATAGCTCAGCGGATAAGTAAGTTTAAATTGCAGTTGCCTGTCACATAGCAAGTCGGACTAATGAATGACCGACGGGGTCAAAAAGTTCTCAAGTGGAGACCACGCACCGGCAAGCGCAACGTAGGAGTTCCACCCACGAGGTGAACAGATGACTTCATCAAGACCGCATGATCACGCCGGATGTAAGCCCTTTCTAATCAGTCTTATTGGAGATGCATAGGGAAGGCCAGTGTCCAGCAGTGGACTTCTTATGATTGGTGGATGGATGGATGTCACGGATAAAAGTCAGGGATGATTGACATTAGGACGGGATCGATATTTTTTGACACATTTTTGTAGTGGCCTGTATGAGGCCCGGACGGGGCCCGTCTGGGATTTTACACAAAATGTATAGAACGTGCGTCGTACGGGCCCCGTCCGGGCTCGTCCCGTACCCGCCCCGTCCTAGTATTAATCATCCCTAAAACTTCAAAAATATTTGTGTTTCCAACTAACTAATATGATTAGGTAATTTTAGCTACCGATATTCGTAGATTGTAGTGTTTTGTCAACATCGCATCATGAGCTGCCACTTGGCACAGTGTTGTTTTACCTCGCAAATTATACATGGTAGGCGGAAGGCAGTGCGCTGCAATACAGGGTTATCCAGAGCTACACCCCTAGCATGGCAAAGGGAATAATGACTAGTAATAAAAACCTTGCTAAATTTTACTCAAATAATCGGCCAAGTGCCAGTTGGACTCGCGCATGAAGGGTTTCGTACCGTATGGGAGCCCCTCGGCAAAAAAAAAACCACTTTCGTTGTATGGGAGCCCCTTATAATATGTATATTACTCTGTTTTAATTTGCTGTAATAGCGGCAATCGAAATACATCATCTGTGAAAATTTCAACTCTCTAGCTATTACTGTTCATGAGATACAGCCTGGTGACAGACAGACGGACAGCAGCGGGGTCTTAGTAATAGGGTCCCGTTTTTACCCTTTGGGTACGGAACCTTAAATAAAACTAAGTTAGTGTTGGGTATTGTGGGTAAACTTAAGATACTCATCTATCCTACGTTATGGTTTAGTTAATAAAACAGTCTTTGTACCGCGCTTGTGCGTTTCATTACGCCAAATCTTACTGGCGACGATTATTAATAGTTTTCGCGTAATTAAAGCCATGCCGTATGGAAAAATCGATTGTTTCGATTTGTCTTCGCGTAAATGGACGACATATGTAAACCGTCTTGAGCAATTCAATGCTAAATGAGATTAAAGATTCGTTGCACGTGGCCACGCTCATCACGGTGGTGGGCGAGGCTACCTACGATTTGATGTGCTATTTGTGTGCTCCGGATAAACCTGAAAATAAAACGCTCGACCAGCTGGTCACCATAGTCGAAGAACACCTAGATAGAACCCGGGACCCGATCACATATCGCGGAGCGACACTCGTTTGTACAGCTGTCTTATTCAAATCAGGTTATACAGTAAACGCGAGAGTGGGTGGAACAAAAAAAAACGCACTGTCTGTCGCATATGCAAAAATCCCAAGTTGGAATGTCAAATTGTTATATGTTGTTGTTGTAAAACTTGGTTTCACTTTGTCTTTTGCAATATGATCGGAAATTTAAACCCTCTAGTTCCAGCAGAAGTTTCAAATCTCTGATCATTTTACTTTTACCTTTTTGAATTTGGACACCCGAGATAGCTCAATGCTAGTTGTGAAACCCTTCAAAATTACGTAAGTTCGGGTGTATGTGCACCTTTTTCTAACACCTTTTAAATTTCATATTTAAAGTGGGACAAAATAATGTATTTCTCTTGCTATTTTAGTACGGCTTTTATTACTTTAGTCCTTATTTTGAAGGATTAAACCATAATATGGTTATATTATTTACTAAATTACCAACTTTTAATGTCAGTTGTCATTGTCAATCCATACTTTATTTCCTCTTCGAGGAAGTAGACTATTTTCCGTTTGCTATGTTATTCCGACCATCATTATGAACAATTGTTACTATGGGACCAGCCCAAAATGCTGTTTTATACATTTTGTCAATTCCGAGTTGAAATTATGTATGGAACAACAGATTATTTTTCTCGAATACGGGGTTGGCCTCATAGTAAAATTCGTTCATAATTGTGGTCTGAGTCACCCACTTATGGCTTGGGATGTACAAAGCAAGTATAGCCCTGTAATTTTTAAAATTGTATAATACTAGCTAACCGTCCTTGCTTCACCCAGCTTATAATGAATTATAAGCTTAGTAAGTACTAATTTAAACCTTCAGGAAGAAATATTTTAAAAGATATATATTGTGTAGCCCTTCAAGCGATTTAAACACTTAGTCAAAATAATTATTTTTCGCAAAAAATGGCAAAACAGCCTTCCATCGTGTACAAAATTCGTATATTTTGCTCGAATTGTTTACATTATTGTTGATTTATCAAAAACGGCTCAGTCGATTTCTGTAAAATTTTAATGGGACCAACATGAGAGTTTATCCTTTTGAACTAAAAAAGAATTTTTCTATTCGGTTCACATTTAAGAAATTATCGGTGTTCATCGTGTTCAAAATTCAGAAATTCCGCTTGAATTGCTAACATTATTGTTGGTTTGTCAAAAACGGCTCAGCCGATTTCTGTAAAATTTAAATGGGACTACCTCGAAAGTATACCCTTTTGAACTAAATAATAATTTTTTGATTCTGTTCACAACAGGCGAAATTATCGATGAACATACACAAAAAAATACATGCACACGAACATAGAACCTCCTCCTTTTTGGAAGTCGGTTAATCACGCTATAGTGTTACATTACATATAATTGTATACATATCTACTCACATACAGACATAGGTATTATACCCAAAAATAACTAGCCTTTTGAAACCAACGTCTTAGTTTTATTTAAAGCGCAAGGAGCCCTAATAAAGCTTGGTTAATGTTTTGATTCTGTTAAATTGCGCCTGAAATTACTAGGTGAAGGCACAAAGGTCAAAACTCTGTGATCAGCCCAAATTGAACAATTTCCTTTAAGGAACTATCGTGCCTTCTGTCCTGTATTCTATCTTTTTCAGTGCGATTTTAAACGCAAAACTTTTGTCAAAATGATTTGAATTAAAATTACTCAACAACATGTCACGGTGGTCCATACCAGAAAACTTTTTTTAAATCAAACCCAAAATTATTACTATTTATTACTTTCGCAAAAAAATGGTACCACCGAATTCCACTTTGTACAGAATTCGAATAGTTTGCACGAATCGATGTAACATCAGTTTACATTATTGTTGATCTTACAAAGAAACGGCTCAGCCGATGTCGATAAAATTTAATTGGGACCACTTCGGTATACACTTTCAAACTAAAAAAAAAGCTGAGCATTTGGATTATCTTTAGACCTTCAAGGGTCTGTGGATGATCCAATTGCTTGTTAGGTAGTAGTAGTTTATATTAGTTTTAGATTATGTATATCTTGTATTTAGTGGTAGTTAAAAAAGGCATTTGCCCTATAAAATAATTAATAAATATTTTCTTGGCTTGGTTCACAATTCACAAACACAAAAGAAAATGCTTTCAGATGAACATAGAACCTCCTCTTATTTAGAAGTCGGTTAAAAAGGACTAAACGACGAAATGTTACAGTGGTCAAAAACAAGTTTTTTTTTGAAAATATAACATATTGTACATTTGTTGCAAAAACGGTGTAGGTATTATCATAAATTCATAACTCTAGGCATATCTACTTATTATTATGCGGCAATTGTATTAAATAAATAAACAGATAAAACTTTAATTTAGTTTCTTATTATACTAAATTTGAAATTTCGATAAAAATATATCTATAGATACCTACATACCTAAAATTGTTTTCCACACACCGAATTATTATAATACTAGCTTTTACCCGCGGCTTCGCCCGCGTTATATTTTGATTTTGGCTTATGTTTATGTCGGCTGCGAAACCTAACCTAACCGACAAATATCAAAATACCTTAGAGGAATGCTTTTGTTTGTTAACTTACGGTTGGAGTGTATGTAATAAAACTATACCTAAATTTCAATGTTTTTTGCTGTTTGCAGTTATAATAAACATTACAATGGTACAGCAAAGTTTATACCTACTTGTTCCTAATTATTGCTTTTTTACAAAAATTTGTGCAAAAATTCGATAAAATTGTTTCCAAGGTTTTTACGTGTTAGATTAATTCCAATTTTTTGTTCTAAATCAAATCTCTGCTTTCCATAAACTGGGCATTCCAAGATTATGTGCAGTGGAGTCTCCTCTTTTGTGGGTTCACAGATGCACGATGGGCTTTCCCTCAACTAAAATCGATTTAAGTATTGGGAAAACCCACCATGCCCCGTCAGCACCTGAGTTATGATTCCCACTGGTGCTATTTCTCTTACGATCTTGTATGCCGCCCTTGCATCCGGAAAATATGTTTTGGTTACCGCCGCTGTGTGTCCAACTGTCCATCCTGATACCGCCGGTTCCATTCGTCAAGAGAGTCCTTTCGGATTTCTCGCTTGACGAATGAAACGGGGCAGTTATCGTAAATAGGTCTGCACTTCGAGTGCAGTGCTGCTTCCTTTGCTAGCTGGTCCGCTCTCTCATTTCCCTCCATCCCCGCGTGCGCTTTAATCCAATAAAGTTTCACTATTTTATTTTGTGCGTGTAGTAACTTTATGTTAGCTTTGAATTTACTGCTAAGGGATGTAGGGAAGATACGCCAACTACCGTTTCCAGTGCAGACCTGGAGTCACAAAAGATTTTTGCTTTTTTGGTAGCCTCAAAAAGTGCCAATAACTCGGCCTGGTACACGGAGCACCAATCGGCCAATTTCAGCTTGCGGGTACTGATCTCAGCGGCATCATCCCAAATGGATAATGCCGCCCCAACTTTCCCTTTAATTTTGCTGCCGTCTGTAAATATGTTAATTTCTCGGTTAAGATTTTGCTCTAGTGCTGCTCCGTCTGCCAGGCATATGAACTCCAGCTCCTCCTGCTGCGCTGGTTGTGGCTTTTTTTCTGTCTCTCTATCTCCAGTTACTTGCTGGGAATAACCTTTCTTAGTTTCATAAAGCAAGGCTGCTTCCTGGACTCTGATATGACAGCCGAGGATTAGGGGCCGCGGTGGGATATATGGAACTGGTGGTGTGGGTGCCGCCATCTACCCTACCTTCCGCTAGACCGTCAACGTGTTGGCAGACGCAGTGGGGCTGCAGGGGAAGAGAGGTGTCGGTATCGCGATAGCCGTTCTCACTGCCCTCTGCAGTTGAAGAGGCAGGCGCTGGGCTACTATGACTGACCCGCTGCACTGGGGCCAGGGCGTTGGAATGCTGTCTGACGTTCAGTACTTGTTAGTCCCGAGTGGTGGATGACGATGTGTCTTGTGCTCCAAAACACTCCGTCATTATGGCGAGAGCGCAAGCTCCGTTATGGAGCCCGAGTCTGGGCTAGCGCTGTTGAGTGCCGCGAAGGAGTGCGAAAAATGTAGGAACGTCCTAAACTTACCATGACTGGCGCTTAGACGGCTGCTACCGCGGCCCGCTCACTTAATTTTTATCCTATCCTACGGGAACTGTTAAAGTTTTGGCCTATGTCACTTTTCGTCTTTCAAACTATATTCATGCAATAAGCCAAGGCAAGTTGGTCCGTTGCTGAGAAAAAATTATTGTTAAGTCCTACGGGAACCACATTTTTTTCGGGATGAAAAGTATCCTATGTGACTTTCCGTCTTCCAAACTATGCCCACCCCAAATATCAAGTCAATCCGTTGCTCCATTGCTGAGAAACAGTTATTGTCCTATCCCATGGGAATCACGAATTTTCTCGAGATAAAAAAGTATCCTATTATCACTTTCTGTCTTTTAAACCATAGGTATCCATACCAAAAATTAGGTCTATCTTTTGCTCCGTTGCTGCGTCAAAGAGGAACAAACCAACAAACTTTTCGGACTGATAATATTAAAGTATGATGATTCTGTACCATAAAGGTAGAATAAAGAAACATGTTAAACCTCTAATGATAGAAGATTTAAAAATATTTTTAATGTCAGACAAAATGACGGCCTGGTATTAAACGTCATAGTAACATGTAGCATGCAGAGGGAAAATAACATTTTATCCAATTTTAATGTCAGTTGTCATTTTCAATCCATACTTTATTTCCTCTTCAAGGGGATATAATGGTGGAAAAACAATTAGTCCCCTTGCCATGCTACTTGTGATTTAAGTATAAAAGTCTGCAGACAATGTCACCTGTCATCTAATCACGTTTGGCTTTGACGTTTCGTTCGTCCATATTAGCGTCATAGAGGAATTAATCACTCAGCGTCTTTGTGATAGTGGCGACAGTTTCGCTTTCGATGGTTTTTGTCCTGTCCTACAGGAACTATGCAATTTTTCGGGATAAAAAGTATCTTAGAGCTCCTTCCGCCTTTTAAACTATGCCCATGCCAAAAATCAAGTCAATCCGTTGCTCCGTTGGTGCGTGAAAGAGTAACAAACCAACAAACTTTTCGGATTTATAATATTAAGTAAAGATTTTCAAGTGGAATGCCCAAGTTGTGAAAAGTCAACTTTATGACCCTTTTAGACTTTAAGTAACTACTTGACTGAAGTTAACAAAGTTTTTAAGGAATTTAGCATATCCTTGATAGCTTTTTTTTAATTCGATTTTGTTAAAATTAACAAAATAAAATAAACTGAAAAGAAATCAAAAAATTTATAACAATACATTTGTAGTACACTCGTGACGTCTCGCGGAACTTTAGCGGGCTTTATCTTCTAAAGTTTTGTTTCATTGACAAAAGAAAAATATAATACGTGTCTAATGTTTTTTTAATCTAACTGACGGACTAAATCTGAGAAGAATTATAAGTAATAGAAGTATTGCAAAATTTTACTCAAATAAAACCTATGGTACAGTTGTCTTATTCATATCTGATTATACAGCATACGCGAGAGTGATTGTAACAAAAAAAACGCAATGTCTGTCGCATACGTCAAAATCACCAGTTGGAATGTCAAAATCGTTAAAAATTTGGTTAAACTTGGTATTTAGTCTTTCGGAAATTTGAACCCTCTAGTTCCAGTAAGAAGGTTCAAATCTCTGATCACTTTACCTGCCTACTTCCTACCTTTTTGAATTTGGACACCCGAGATAGCTCAAGGCTAGTTTGTGAAACCCTTCGAAATTACGTAAGTTCGGGTGTATGTGCTTCTTTATCTAACACCTTTTAATAAATTTAATAAAATCCGACAAAGTGATGTATATCTCTTGCTATTTTACTACTGTTTCTAGTACTTTATTGTAATTCTATAAATAAATATTAGAGGACATCTTACACACGGTCTCTGACCCCAAACCAAAGAATATATAATAATACTACGTATGCCCAAACTAAGCAAAGCTTGTGATATGGCTGCCAGAGACTGATATACTACATAGACATATTTTTAAATACATACATATATAGATAGTACCTAAATAACACCCAGACACAGAGCAAACACCTATGTTCATCACATAAATGTTTGCCCTGGGTGGGGATCGAACTGGTGGGGGCCTCTTTGATCCAGAAGTCAGGGTCACTAACCACTGAGCCACCGAGGCAGTCTATGGAAAAATACAATACATATCTAATTTTTTTTTCTAACTGACGGACTCGTATCAGAATAGACTCAAGCCTCGTCATTTCTTATTCGATCTCGCAGAGAGACACTGAGCCCCCTCCATAGCTCGTTGGCAATTGGAGCTTACTTTGTTCTGTAATGGCGGGAAAACCATGATTATCCCATCGCAGAGTCAATCTGCTTCCTTTTCCGTATTTTTAGATATACGCCGTTCGTGAGCGAAAAATTACAATTCAACAGGTGCGCTAGTGATGTGCGTTTGAACATGGTTAACATTTTATCGATATCAAAGCAAAATACCCTTTTATAGAACAACGTCAATCTATGATCAGTAAAAAATGAACTCAACATTTCTCAGAAAATCAGTTTCTTTAAAAGTATGGATTGTTTCGTGCGGTCCTGGCAGAGGTCCTATACGAACTTACTTATGGCTTCATTGCCATAAGTAAGGTCGTATAGGCCTGGTGGCTAGCCCTGGTGTCAGAGTTTTAAAGCCGCCTCAAGGCCGCTGACTTTGCCGTAGTCTGTACGAAATAATAACATAATAATATTTCGTATACATTTTCGTGGGCATTTTCGGTCCAAAAATGTCTTTGCGTCGCAGCATAGAGATCTTCCGGTATTGTTTTTATGATATACTCTTATTCTGATTGTTCTAGTTGGACTAAAATCATTTTAATTTGAAAATATCAAATAAACGAAATAAAAACATTTTTTTTTGTAAGTTTGACTAAAATTTGGTATAAAGATCAGTAAAATACAAACAATTAAGATAATTTGTATCATTTGTACCTAAGTGTACTTTATTCATTTTCTCAACTAACTCACGCTCTTTAAGGTCAAGCTTGGTGAAAATATCTATCGATAAATCTTTAGCGAAACACATTTTATCGATATCGATAGAATCAGTAGTCCATCTCAAACAAGTTGATTTGAAGTTGCAAACAATAGACGCCTACAATTTCTATTGCGTAGCACTCTCGTAGCCTCGTAGCGCGCGCTACAGGTTACGCGCTACAAATCGCTACGAAATTATGTAGCATTTCTTTTTTCAATTTTTAATACGCTACAATAGTACATTGTTCATCGAGAGGAGAAAGTGACCGATTACCGTCGAGGGTGTCGTTTCACCCGAGATCGGGAATCGCACTTTCTCTCGAGTGATACGTAGTGCTTTATACTACAGCTACGAGGAAAATAAAAAACTAAATCTTTACTAATTAAAAATTTATATTGAAATTGTTGCAGTTAGTGAAGCTTAATGTAACACTTGAAAATGGCGCCAATGGCGTCTGCAATTTTCACATGTTCTTTTTTCAAATTGTTTGACACCATCCAACACACAGCTACTCGTAGTGGCCAGTGTCATTTTGCGAACTTGTAGATAAAAACTCACTGTAAAAACTTTTTGGCTTTTGATATTTAGGTTACCAGCGCATAGTCTTACCCAAAATTAAAAAAGAAAAACCACGTATGAAATGGATTTTCATACACTTTTCTCTCCCGCTCAGATGCGTTTTCTCCCCGCATATTTGTTCGATATGCAATGACGTACTTTCTACCGTAAATTTGATAAAGTGTCAAGGTACTTTCCGAGCAGGTGTAGTATAAACACTTTTCCTGGTTTTGTTATTTAATGATTTCTATTCTTTAAATAGAGTTTTAAAAAGAAGGGTTCTCAATTCGACTCTAGTATGTCTTTTGTAAGTATGTCCGCTAGTTATGAACCGATTTTGATGATTCTTTTTGGTTTGGTACATCATACTTAAGAGGAAGTTTAATTTTTTTATCGGAATAGGTGATTTTTGAAATATCTACAACTAGCAACCCGCCCCGGCTTCGCACAGGTTTATTATAGGAATAAATCTTCCTCTTGAATCACTCTATCTATTAAAAAAATCGCATCAAAATGCGTTGCGTAATTTTAAAGATATAAGCATACATAGGGACAGACAGCGGGGAGCGACTTTGTTTTATACTATGTAGTGATAACCTTAAAATAGGATACATCAATTTGAGTGAAATATTCGAATTTCGTAGTTAGATTGCAACGATTGGATTCGGTAATGCCATTTTTGTGATAAATAATAGATGAACACTAATTTGTGATATAAAATATACAATAGTAATAAAGTACCTACCTAAGCAGTAATTTAGCTGTAAAGGGGCTACATTCATAATTCCAAACAATAAATTTCCAATAGGTCTCCAATAAGGTCAGAGAAAACTTTTAAATCGACGCAAAACTCCATACAGCCCACTTCTGCATACAAAACATAACTGAAACGCCGCACGTTCCAATTTTAAATAATACACCCAAGGTAGTGCCAACTCAAAGGCGCGAATTCTGAACGCGTGGCATATTATTTTCACGGTTGGCAACACTGTAACTAGGTACGTGCAAGGTTCCAAGTTTGAGAGATAATTACTCTGCGTTAATCTTACGGAATTTAATGGTAAATATTAGAAATGTTGACGGGTTTTGCATGTTAAATGTATTCTAGGTATTTTAGGAAAATTTATAAGTCATTTTTGGAACGAGTAAAATCCTTACGTTAGATTCAAAATCGCGGGTCAAGAACGAGAGTAGCTTATGGGCAAAATTACAACTTTAGAGGAGAGCCGAAAACAACTCAAATTTACCTACCTTTATCTTATAGCTCTTCAATGGCAAAATCTGTATTAGTTAGATATCTGATCT
The DNA here is from genome assembly GCA_964007245.1 of Hypomecis atomaria. Classification (NCBI taxonomy): domain Eukaryota; kingdom Metazoa; phylum Arthropoda; class Insecta; order Lepidoptera; family Geometridae; genus Hypomecis; species Hypomecis atomaria. The sequence goes on along the minus strand of OZ023308.1, from coordinate 9,064,245 downwards.
TTATTTATAATGAATGAAGCTTTATTTATGATAAGTAAAGCTTTATTTATCAGCTTTAATAGTGTAACTTTTTGGGCAGTACATATTTAACGCTTTAATTTTTTTTTTGATATTTCTCGAAAAATGTTTTACATACTGTTACATATATTTAATAATGTTTGTAATGCAACGGAACTTCCGTTAAAATGGCTTTAAATTTTAAGTTGGCTAAGTTGTGTGCGGTTATAATTGGACCTAGGTTCAAAATGTTGTACTAAGTATATTATTGCTATCTAATGTTAACCTACTGTCTGTAACCGAACCTATTTAAATAAAATAAAATAATTGTACTTTACGCTTATTTGGCATGAAAAAAATTATAAGGTTGACGGATGACCTCATGGAGACCACAGGAAAGCGCTGGATGAGAGCAAGTTCCAATCGGTCTTAATGGACATCTATAGGGGAGGCCTATGTCCAGTATGGACGCCTTATAGCTGAAACGTCGATAAAGGTTAGTGAAATGACCTAAAAATATCGCTTTTTTCTGGTTGTACACGAAACCAGGCTCCGTAAAATAAAGAAAATTAGATTGTTTATTATATTACGAGTCTTTTATAGCTCATGCGGGGGTCGAACGGGGGATATCACAGGTGAAAGAGAAGACAATATTTAATGTTGAACTAGCGCCCCACCCCGGCTTTGCACATGTGTATTATACATATAAACCTTCCTCTTGAATCACTCTTTCCATTTAAAAACTGCATCAAAATCCATTGCGTAGTTTTAAAGATATAAGCATACATAAGGACAGACAGACAGGGAAGCGACTTTGTTTTATACTATGTAGTGATAGTGAAGACGAATTTGACTAGTAGTGAAGCAATAGTCATTATAGCACAGCCCGAATCAAACTTTATGGCGGTTGTGAAGTTAGCTACGGGGTGCGCGAAATTCAATCCTCGCGCTTTTAAGAGGATCGTGAATCGACCAGGGTTTTCGCGTTTTCTGTAGCGTCTTTCGCGTCTTTTTTTATTTCCGAAGAAGATTTTGGAAATTGATAATATGTTGTGCGTTTTTATCATTATTATTACGCGATTGAGCGAGTGAGATGGGAAACTGACGTAATAATAAAGAAAGGATCGATTTTTTTAGGAGCTGTAAGAGCAAAGGGTCTGTCGTATCATATTATATCGAGAATCACCGGAAACAGGATTTCCATGAAAATCTTTTCAATGATACCACTTCGGCCTTCACCCCTGTTTATTTTTGAAAAAGTTACTGACATTCTCATTTACATCCACAGCCATTTTCTTTTTTTTACCCTGTCAGACGCTTCCCCTATATTATTATCAAACTAGACGACCCGCCCCGGCTTCGCACAGGTGTATTATACATATAACCTTCCTCTTGAATCACTCTATCCATTAAAAAAAACCGCATCAAAATCCGTTGCGTAGTTTTAAAGATTTAAGCATACAGACAAACAAACAGACAAAAATAGCGACTTTATTTTATATTATACTAGATGACCCGCCCCGGTTTCGCACAGGTGTATTATACGTATAAACCTTCCTCTTGAATCACTCTATCCATTAAAAAAAACCGCATCAAAATCCGTTGCGTAGTTTTAAAGATTTAAGCATACAGACAAACAAACAGACAAAAATAGCGACTTTATTTTATACTATACTAGATGACCCGCCCCGGCTTCGCACAGGTGTATTATACGTATAAACCTTCCTCTTGAATCACTCTATCCATTAAAAAAAAATGCATCTAAATCTGTTGCGTAGTTTTAAAGATTTAAGCATACAGACAAACAAACAGACAAAAATAGCGACTTTATTTTATACTATGTAAGGATAAGGATATTGTTCTGCAAAATGCAGTGACTTTCACTGCCTTACCACAAAAGATTTAAACACGCTTTAAACACTGTTTAACCGTTCAGAGGCCTGATTCTGTATTGACGAAACGTAACGTAACACAGTAAGTATTTTTATATTTCCGTGAATTTCGTTTGCAGAAATGTTTGATAATTGTAAAATTACGTTCAAATGAATAATAAACCGAGTTTAAGTCATGTTATTTAATAAATAAATATTTTTCACACGAATTTCTTAAAAACGAAGAGCACGTTAGAGCGCGTTACGCGCTTGTTTTCATACAGAATCGCCCACCAGTTTGTAATGTTAAACATTGTCTAAAGCGTGCGTAAAACTTATGAGGTAAGACAGTCAGAGTTTTAATCGCGACAAATAAATATATTTTTATACTTGTGAGATTGTCGAAAGTTGATGAACATTTTAAATAGACCAGCAATTTTTTTTAGCGTTCCATATGTACCTCGTTATCGTCATTATCAGCCGTAGGACGCCCACTGCTAGACATAGGCCTCCACTATAGCCAATAAGCCCAATTAGAATCGGTTGACAACCAATGCGTTACTATGGTATCAATAATCACAATCAATTTATTGATATCATTTTGTTACAAGTTAATCATAGTAATAATAATTGTATCTTGAATAATAATAACAATATAGAAATAAATAAGTTTAGTTTAAAAAAATAACTAAAAAAACACGCTCATCAGACCTTGAAACCTAATCGTGGTCAAAGTTCATTACAAGACTTTTCTAAGAAATCCAAAACAGCTATGATACGATTTTCCATCATGAAGTTCTAGTTCATATCTTCTGACTCCATCATAAGATCAGTTCGACAGTACCATATTATTGTATTGTCATCAGAACTACATACAGCTGCCAATTTTCATTACGCTACGACCCTTGGAAGATGGTTAAATTAGTTAGTTCCCTTAGATTCCATTAGTTACATACAAGTCGACCTTATAAAAGTGTGTTAATTTATTAGTGTTCTTTTTACAACCGTTAAACAGACAACCAGTTAACATTATAATTAAAATAAATAAAAATATCTTCGGTCCACCTAGTCGGTGGACATCCTACGCCGCGCTTTCCAACGTTAAATCACAGTTGAATTCAGAACCTCTTTTCAAAATTGGCGTCATTCAAAAACCGTTAAGCGATTACGAACATTCTAAATAAAATTTAAACCCGTTTAAAAATAGCTTCGAAAACAATTAAAGCTTAAATTACATTTAAATTAAATTACCCCTTACACTCCACTAAAGATTTTACTGCGAATACGCCCGGGCGTATTTAACGTGTTCAATTCTTAACAAACCTGACTTAACTGTTAATTGGGGATTTGGCTGTTAACTTTCAATTTCGGATTGTAGGATAAGATAGGGCGTATTTTTAGAAGCCCACGGGGCATGTATTATATAACGTTATTTGCATAGAGCAGCTCATTCTCAAAGTGTGCTCTAGGGTTCCGCAAAGCTTCTGTAGAGGCTTCACGAGAATACTGAAAGAAATCAGAAAAAAAAATGCAAATGGAGTCCCTCTGCGCGGAATAAGTGAAACTTCGACGCAACAGTGTTTTCATATCCCATCCATGGTAGCGTTAAACGTTTAACGCAAACTTGTTGGAAGTCGCATTAGAAGTTTCACTTCAATAATCTTCTAACTACTCAGAAATGTTTCAAGACGATATTTTTTTCTAAAAACAGAGCACAAAAAATACATTTTTGTTTACTTTAGGGCTTCGTCAAATATTTCACTCCCAAAAGGGCTCCACCACCAAAAAGTTTGAGAACCGTTGGCATAGAGTATAGGCTGAGTCAAACTTATTGGCGGTTGTGATGTTAGTTACAAGCTGCGCGAAACCCAATCCTGACTAAAGCTCACATAAAAGCTAACTTTACAGCCACCAAGAAGATTAATTAGGGTCATACTAAGCTTAAAGCTGAAGGTTCAGGCAATTATTATGAATAACTTTTACTACGGGAACAACAAGGAATTTGAAAAATAAAATCAGCTACCCCACATCATCGCCCACGTTACCATTTACGTTCAGCTGTTTGAATGTTTCAATTATAGCTTTCCTGATAGGTACCTCTGTGTGTCACTTCGACATCTGTCATATAGGTCATACTAGCGACCGGCCCCGGCTTCGCACAGGTGTATCATACATATAAACCTTCCTCTTGAATCACTTTATCTATTAAAAAAACCGCTATAAAATCCGTTGGGTACTTTTAAAGTTATAAACATACATAGGTACAGACAGACAGGTAAGCGACTGTGTTTTATACTATGTAGTGACTTGACCTTAACTTCGACCTGAAAAAAATCTACTACTAGACCGCTTGGTAGTAGTACTACGGGAAGAAACTACTCCCTGGATTACTGGTAGTACCATATCCATCATATTTTGTTATTTTAGTGTTACTGTAGTAACACGGTTAATTATTTACTGCTGTTCTAACAACTTTCAACTGCAGTAGTAAGAACGGTAATTAATTTACCGTTCTTACTACTGGTAGTAAAATTGGTGGTAGCACTGGTAATAAATGGTCCCCTGGCTTCTCTTTTCGAGATGACAGGAGCTAACTACGTCACTTCCTAGCTAAACTGAAGAGGTTATTGGTCAAGACAAGATGGCCTTTCGATAGTTCCGATTATTTATTTTGGCCTTTCAATTATTAGCGATAACTTTCAACGAAATAATTCCTATTATTATGCTCACAAATACGTAGTAAGTTCAAAGGCAACCCTTCGTTACTTTGCCAGCAAAATATTGGCTGAAAAAAGAAAAGAGACTGACAAAAGAGGTTAGCGTTCCACATAAACTCAATACATGCGGTATAAACAGTAAGGAGGTTTCAGTTTTATTGAAGCATGTATTTCTATTCTAGATAGTCTTCAAATGTGATGATCTGATTTTGAGTGTTGTGTGATGTTTTTTGATGAATTTACTATTTGTGATTTAAATGTTATGTATTGTAAAATGTTTTAGTTTATTATTATAAATTGATAACATTACTAAATATTATGTTCTTGAAACATTTTGTTCAACGTTAAAAAGATTCTATAAAATATACAACTTTAAATACTTGATCTCTATTTAAATTTATTATATCACTCGCTGACACTTTATCTAACCATCTGTCAACTATCAATGACAACTTTAACATTTTGTATAGGAAAATTAAAATTAACGTTGTAACTATTTTACTCCCTATATTTTTAAATTTTCTCACCGTTTAATAATAAATAATAATAATAATAATTCTGGTAACTGAATTTACATAGCTGTTGTTGACTGAAGCTCACATAACTACTTAAAGCTGGGCGTTGATTGGATATTGCGCAGTTTGTAGCTAAATTCGCATCCGCCAACTTTTATGATTCGGTCTATACTCTAGATCATTTTACTGCTAAAATTCTAACACATCGACAAACAACTTTTATAAACCAAAACTTTTTCTGGTCATTGAGATAAATTATACAAACATTTTATATTTTATTTTCTATTCAGTATTAATAGTTTTGGAATTATCAACACACGCAAATTATCAACATCTCTAATCTTCATACACTTGATTGACCACACATGTGACGTCATAACCCACCTACTTTACACAAAGCGTCTATACTGCTTACGCAGCGTCTGATGTCATCACGATCAAAATGGCGGCCTCATGCATTGTGGTCCCATTTTAGATTTCTATTTTGGCGAGATCTTATCATCGAATTAATTTGTAAAGGATTGTACTTATGGCTTTGTCGTGCTTAGAAGGGTAACTCTTGTCCTTTGGCTGAAGAACGGGGTAGTTTTTAAGAGATTAATCGAATAAGTGGCCGTAGTAATGTTTTCGATGTCTACCTACCAATGAGGTTGTGTAATATTTGTTTGGAACCTTTTTATATTGCGTCGATACTCACCAAGGAGGTTGTACTTAAATAATTTTTGCAATCTCTCTATATTTAAATATTTTTTCCTCTTAGATATAGAAAACAAGACCATTCAATCGTTTATTCGTGGATCTTTTAATTCTTTACTATTGATTACAGATACATTAAATTGAAAAAATCAAACAATTGACTTGATTTTTTACATTTTAAATGTTAGTTTTAATTTACAAAAATATATAATTAAAATAAGTTCATCCGTTTGCGAGATGGAACTCGCAGTGCAAGAGTTAAACTTTTTTTTCTTTTTTGGCAACAGCACTTTTTTATAGCGCCTATATCCTTTGTCAAGACGATACCTAAATACTGTAATTCATAGCGTTCCCTACAGTTTCTAATTTCATAATAGCCTCATCTTTAAGTAACAGCGTTTATTATTTAAACTCAATTAAAGCGGTCCAAAAATACGCAAGTTATTACCATAAAAATTAAAGTTTGAAATGGCGGTCGACATTATTAAGTCAATTTAAATCTTCTAAACAAAAGTTGTTTCAAGTTGAAAGTTTGAATGAGTTAACGCGCACGTTTAACGAGCTACCTGTGGTGTCTGGGCCCAAATCATAGAATTAAGAAAAGGAGAAGAAGTGCCCTGAAATTCAAAATTAGAAGGCATGATCCCTAAACAATATACACAGGTCATAGGTATTAAATGCAAAACCTTTTAAGGGCGGGTCTAGTACATCTAGAAAAACAAATTTTGTTCTGGGACTTTAGGAAAATCATGAAAAAAATCTGATTTTTATTCAAAAAGTTCGTCAAAGCGCGGCAAAATGTATGGAGAAGCGAATTATTTTTTTGCGAATTTTCTGAGGTCGTAGTACAAAAGTTGTTTGTCTAGATGTACTAGACCCGCCCTTAAAAGGTTTTGCGTTTAAGACCTATGACCCTGTATAAATATCTTATACACAATCTCTGGACCTAAGCAAACCTTGTGATAAAGTTGCCAAAAATTTTAAAAACATAATCATAGATGACTGCATCCAGATACAGAACAAACTCCTATGCACATCACATAGGTAAATGCATGCTTTTGGTAAATGGTAAATGCAGGCAAGTCTTTTTCAAGTTTGTTCAATTTTTTTTGTGTGTTTTGATCTTGTAATCAGTCTATCACATAGTATAAAACAAAGTCGCTTCGCTGTCTGTCTGTCCCTATGTATCTTTATATCTTTAATACTACGCAACGCTATATCTTTAAAACTACGCAACGGATTTTGATGCGGTTTTTTTTAATAGATAGAGTGATTCAAGAGGAAGGTTTATATGCATAATACACCTGTGCAAAGCCGGGGCGGGTCGCTAGTAAGACTATAAGTAGATGAGTTCTGTTCTTTTTGACGTTTATAGTGCAGCTCCCAGCGGAACTAGCCCATTTAATTTATGGATTTTTATTGTTAATACTGATCAAAAATATCCCGCCGCTTTTAGAGCCGATGTATGGTTCAGGGACAGTAAGTGGACCCGCCAGGGGGTTTGGATGTTTTCCAGTCTTGTTTTGTATCTCGTTTAAAACTTAGGAATTAAATTATAAATTGGTAGAGTGCATTTCACGAATGACCTCAGAGAGAAAGTCCCTCAGACTCATCGCCTCAACCGCATGGCCGAACTATTAAAATTTGTTTCGTTTGTTTCGGGGACTCCAATCGTGATAAGTCTAGGATCCGCACTACGAAATATTTCTTTCGACGTGTCAGAACGAGACAGCGCATTGGCAAAGTCTATATCTGTCACTTTTTCACTGTTCTTTTGGCGGCTTTTTGTGGTTGAATGCTTACCAAGCTGGACTCTAGTTTTACTTATACAGATACTAGCGACCCGCCCCGGCTTCGCACAGGTGTATTAGACATATAAACCTTCCCATTGAATCACCCTATCTATTAAAAAAACCGCATCAAAATCCGTTGCGTAGTTTTAAAGATTTAAGCATACATAGGGATATAGGGACAGAGAAAGCGACTTTGTTTTATACTATGTAGTGATACTAGGGTCATTTTCACGAAGCAAGTGCCTAAGATACGTCACCTGGCTGATTTAAAAAAAATGACTTGGTTTCACTTCTTGCTGTGGGACTTTTTTGGTTTTTATTTTGGTATGATAAATTCGTCATACTAAGCTCCGCTTTAAACTTTACACCAGATCTACCTACCTTCGATAAAATCTGTGGTTCAAACTGGAGTTTGTTGAAGTATTTAGGTACAGCTTAAACAGTTATTTTTTTATAAAATGACGATAAAAACAACTTGAAACAATCGAGCAAGTTTTACGTGTAATACGTGTTTACTACAACACTTGTTACGCTTTACGGTACATAGCGTAAAAATTATATAGATTTTTTTTTATGTTCAATAGGTTTGCGATTGATTGATAACGAGATATTTGTTTACAATTTTAACGTTTTTTGATTGGTTCTATTAGGTATCTTTCTTGGTTTTCTCTCGTTTGTCATATTTGATTATGTTTATGTGATTACTTTGTAACGTACTTTAAATTGTGTAATGTGATGCGGTTCCGATTTTAGGCTTTTTTCATAATGGCTCTGTGTGGTGCCTACTCTGATTAGGTATATTATTGACAATGATGTTATTAATGCATGCTAAACAGGTAGAATATGGCGGTTAATTATTCTTATTTTACCATCTTGTATTACCCATATACGCAATAAAGATATATGACTATGACTATGAGATACCTCTAGAAGGATTCCGTTTACTCTAGATTTGACGGCGCCTAAATTGCACTCACACGCAAAAAAAAACAGACTCAGACAAAGTGCTCTACATCTTTGCTGCATTAGAGATGCAGAATCACAACTCACGCATTGTAGAATAATTTCCATGAATAAACCTTATGATAAACGCCCACCCATCCGCGCCAATGGAGTCATATCAAAAACAACAGCCAGTACCTATATCAAAACCCTGGTTCAACGACGAAGACGTGTTTTGACTGGATGATTATCTCGAATATTTAATAGACGTTTCAGCGTATCAAGTATCAAACCAGGAATGAGTCATGAAATCGCCAGACAGCTAATTAACTAGCTAAAATAAGCAATGCCCTTTTTTCCACCCATATTTTTATCGAAACCCCATATTCACCCCACGTTGGACAGATATGGGCGTTTATGTGGAAGTCCTGCCGACTGGTCAGTGTACCCACAAAAAGCCCTGGAGTGTTCACAGCGCTTGGTGTCAGGGCTACGGAGACGCTTTGCACTCACCCTGACGACCCTGACAGCACCAGCCCCAGTCGGGCTCCACCTCGGAGTATAAAGAAAGAAAGTAAGAAAGAAAAAGTTATTTACTAAAAATTTCCAATGAAATACAGTCAAGTTACAGTATTATTATTACATGTGGTATGCGTACTTGACGATGCTATTGCAGATATCTATTTTTATATTCTAATTCTGACATGTTTTTTTTAATAACTATTAGTAATTTCTGGCATATTGCATACTGTTGCCGATAACGTAACTGTTATTAGTATGTTATATAACGATAACATAACGTATTTTAAATGCTACTTGTTTCTTAGCGGTACTTGTTGACATTCAAATTGTCACTTCAAATGACACTGACATTTATTTTTTTCTTGTATAGTATTTATTTGGTATTTAATTTGTTCTATTTTTAATTTGATGTATTTTGATAATTTTAGGTGTGTTTTGAAATGAAATTTAATTTTTAAGAAATAATTCTATAATCATAATATAATTAAAAGCATTGTTATCGGACGTTTTCAAGAACATGTAATGTGTCTACGAAATAAAGAGAATTTGACTTTGACTTTGACTTTATTAAATAATATATGTAATTTTGTGTGTAAGCAGAGCGAGTGATTCCAAGGTAAAACATATAGCGTGGTGCAGTGTCTGGGTGATATTTAGGTACTATCTATATGAGTATGTATTTAAAATATGGATATGTAGTATATCAGTCGCTGTCAGGCATATCACAAGCTTTGCTTAGTTTGGGGTCAGTGACCATGTGTAAGATGTCCCCTAATATTTATTATTATTATTTAATTGGATCATCCACAGACTCTTGAAGGTCTAAAGATAATCCAAATGCTTAAGCCCACTGCCAGTTGTAATAGTGTAGTGTTGTACATTGTTGTAGTTAATAAAGGCACTTGCCGTATTTAAAATTTTATTCGCCCATGCTTCCCCTTTGCCTAAGTATATCACAGATGCCATTCCTTATTTGTTTCTCTAGCTACGACCCCGCTGGCGATGCTTAGCTAGTTTCAGTAGTATTATCTTTCAAGTTGTCAAGAAAATTTCGCCATTAAAGGAAAAACTTATTATTTATGCAAATTTTTGCCTAAAGTAAAATGTCGCTAGGCTTAAAGAATATTAAATTCATTGGACCGTTAATAATTGAGGAATAGTGGCATCCTACGGCTTTGTCCACGTTTTGTAGGGTTCCGTACCCAAAGGGTAAAAACTGCACCCTAATACTAAGACTCCGCTGTCCATCCGTCTGTCCGTCTGTCTGCCTGTCTGTCACCAGGCTGTATCTCATGAACCGTAATAGCTAGAGAGCTGAAATTTTTACAGATGGTGTATTTCAATTGCCGGTATAACAACAAATACTTAAAATAATGTAAATATTTAACGGGGGCTCTCATATAATAAACGTGATTTCTTTTGCCGAGGGACTGACATATTGTAGGTACGCAACCCTTCATGCGCGAGTCCAACTCGTACTTGGACGATTTTTTATATGTGGATAGTTTTTTGGCAAAATCATTCTACTTAATAGACTTGCAAATATTGCTATGCCAAAAGTAGTAATGTATGCAATACTGCGATTTTCATTAATTTTCTGAAACTGGGTCAAAACTACTGGACTGAAGTGAATCGAACATCGGTAACATTGGAACATACAGGCCTCATAAAGACTAAAGTAATAGAAACCGTACTAAAATAGCAAGAGAAGGTAAATCACTTGTCCCATTTTAAATATAAAATTTAAATGGTGTTAGAAAAAGATGCACTTACACAAAAACTTACGTAATTTGGAAGGGTTTCACAAACGAGCATTGAGCTATCTCGGCTGTACAAATTCAAAATGGTTGAAAGTAGAAAGGTAAAATGATCAGAGAATCGAACCTTCTGACCTTCTGAATCGGAACTAGAGGGTTCAAATATCCAAAAGACAAAGTAGACCAAATTTCAACCATTATGGCATTCCAACTTGTGATTTTGACTTTTGACGACAACAAATTAATCGTTTTTTTTGTCTTTCGCGCAATCTGTATATCCAGATATGAAGAAGACACTTCATCAGCTGCAACGTAGTTTTTGTTTGAGTAAAATTTACCAAGGTTTCTATTTTTTGTCATTATTCTGAGATACAGACATAGGTAGATAGATGTACTCGATGTACTACATCGAAATGTATAACAAGTGACGTGAATTACTTGAAATCGATAATAATCGATTAATCTAACCTTAATCATATTTTAGACGTAAAACCTCGTTATCCCTCTGGTTACTCTGAGCATACGAAGAGAGAACCTCCCTCCTATGTAGTAGTCGGTTGAAAAGTAAGTCGCATTATTTTCTTGGAGACGCTCAAAAGACCTTCTATTTTACTTTGCGGTGAGAGATGGTGTTATTACATTGTTATTTAGTTCCGGAAAGACGAAGCTGCATGTTGCAGGAGAATTTTGTAATAGCTGGGATTATTTTTTCTTGAAAAATTGGCTAAAAAATTTGTGGAGTTCATGCAGTTAAGGTGAAACAAGTTGACGGCACGAGCTCAGATTTGGCGTGGTATAGTACATATCTCAGTTGTATTGCCTGAAGAAGAGATAGATTCGTTCGATGATAAACTGTAGATATAGTGCGTGTGCACCATTGCAATGTAATTTTGTTTTTATTTGTTGTAAAATACCTATAATTATTACCTAACACGGCTGCGTACTAAATGCTCATAAGGTGTTCTCCGTCGTAAATTATGAAAAATCTGTTGAATGGATTTGTTTAAATAGTAGTTATTTGAACTAATGAATATATAAACTAGGCCGCTATTTTCATGAAAGATGACTCAGTTTAGTTCTTCTGTGTTTTTTTCTCTTGAGTCTGAGGTTTCCTAAAAATTTTAGTTAAATTTCAAATGTTCCAAGGCTTATATAATTCGAGTGGAGAATTTTTTTTCAGTTTATTAGCAAGAAGCAAAGATTTTAATAAGACAAATTGAAAATAAATCTTAGTTTTCTTTGTTAAACTGGTGTGATTACCGACATTTGTATGGAGTGATGAGCGACTTGTTTAATCTCAAATCAAAACGGTGTAGGTATGTGATTTGGCAAATAAATAGCTAGAAGTAAAGTTTGGGATACATCCGGGCTATGTAGTCAAACGCAAAGCTTTGTGTAAAAATTAAGTTTTTACCATCGATATGAACAAAACACCCACACACATGAACAATACCGGCAAGCGCAGCGTAGGACGTCCACCCACAAGGTGGACGGATGACCTCATTGAGACCGCAGGATCGCGCTGGATGCAAGCCGCTTCCAACCGGTCTTATTGGAGATCCATAGGGGAGGCCTATGTCCAGCAGTGGACTTCTTATGGCTGATGGATGGATGGATGAACAAAACAATGGAATTATAGATCATGTTCATATTTAAAGGCTCCGTAACTCATAAGGAAAACTCTACTATGTGTTAATGATATAATCTTCTCAAGATGTTCGGATGGGTACTTTAGGGTGCAACTGGGCCTTGGCATAGCTTATATGGGATTATACCCACTAAAACATCTAACCCTTTCGCAACAACCCCTGATGTGTATGAAACAATGTGTCATGATCTTTTGTTTGTTATGTAAGAAAGCTGTTTTGGCATAGTGCGAGAATGCTTGCCTATCAAGCATGAGGTCGTGAGTTTAACCCCGTATGAGATCTTAGGGATTATTGTATTGGTTTACAGTTTTACATACCACTTACAACACCAACTAACTCAATAATCTCGGGAAGCTAATTGTCATAGGGGAGAGACTACTCCTTGTAGACTTTCTCTTTTTCTTTTCTTTTTTCACTTTTCTTGAAGTAAAAGTGGAGAAAAATTGGCAAACTTCATATGATTATATTTGAGATTATCAAAAGTATGTAAATATGGATGTATTCTTAGTGGCTAATAACTTAATAAAAAAAACTAAAATAATGGTGCTCCTAGCTGAAATCTAGATAAATAAAAAGGTTTAATCCAGGTACATTTTAAGGAAGTATAGATATTGTATTCTAGAACGCATCCACTTAAATATATTCATTAATTTGTACCAAATAATTTGATATCCTTTTAGTTTAGTAATTTAGTAAATGTGCTCCTTCCTAAGGCGCACCTAAATGTTTAAAACAAACCTATTGTGATTAAATATAACATAGGTCCAAATAGGAATTGACTCCTTCTATTCAATAAACCAATTCATTTTCATAAAATTTAACCAAAATTCTTAGACTTTTTGGCACAGTTTCAATTTAACGATAAGTGTTTAGAATAAGGAAATAAAGGTCCGACTTACCAAAGCGAGTTCCAAGACTAAGTTAACCGAGGCTTAACCGGCGGTTAGCGCGGTCGGATACGAATGGGCCCGCCGCCACTGATCGACGGTTTATATTCTCGAGCTTACAGGTGGGAGGAGCTAGGGAATAGGGAATGAATAGAGACGACAGGTGAGATTTGTACTATTTATTTTTTTAATCATGTGGTTATAAAACTTGTTAGAAACAATACAGGGCTATCTGCTTCCTCTGTACTAATCTAAAAAGGGGTGATTAAAATCATTATTTATTTTCTATTATGATAATGATAATGTTTATTTTCCAAACTTAGGAACTATGTACATCTTTTTACAGTATACCATACAAAAAACAAGATTAGTGCTTATTCTAAAGAATGTACAGTGTGCAAATGTGCACTGCAACCCACACTAGGGTGACCTGTGTCGTGGGCTGCAGGCTCTTCCACTTATAATTTTTAACAAGAGTATAGTACAATATTATTGGTATCTTATGATAAGTTAGTTGTGAGTTGTGGGTGTGTATGTGAGAGTGAGTGAGTGAATATGAGCGCGTACGTGTATATGACATATAGGTAGATAAATAATAGTATGAATAGAGAAATTATGAATACGAGTTTGAGAACTGATATAATTAATTATTATAGGTATATAAGGTATATAATATATACTAGGTATCTCTAAATTAATTATATGATTATACAGGTATACTTGATTATGTAAAGGAATAAAAATAATATGAATAAATAAATAAATTAATATCCAGACTAAACTTAGTATCGCCTCACATACCTATTTACGCACGTGATAGGAATTGAATCTGAAGGGCTGTGGCTTGGCTAATCAGGTCATAGGGGCCTGATGTCTGGTTCATCTATTCATTTTTAATCCAGTTTCAAACTCACTCAGATTGAAAAGTTATTATAAACATACAGACTGGCCAGGTATCAGGCCCCTTAGTGTTATTTTTTTACGCTAATTATATTTAAAGTTTCTGCATAACTCTGAGTAGAGAGCCATGAAGTTAACTTCTTTTTGCAGATATATCGAGAGTTTTGAAGAATGTTTAGTTTTTTATCTATGATCTGGTATAGAAACGGGCCTTTGAAATCAAAAGAATTTTGTGCAAGTACTGTTCTCGTCTTAGGAAGTGCCCAAGTGTTCCGGCGGTCAGACTTACTTTTGGTACGCACCATATTATATAAGTGCATTATAAGTAACTATATTATATAAGTGCATTTTTCCACATGCTAATAAATGGCAAATAGAAGGAACTATTTAACCTAGACCACCGTATATGTACTCTATTTTAGTGGAATAAATATTTCATTTCATTTCATTATCATAAATAACATTTACCGAAATTAAGCAGCGTTCCGCACGGTCAGTATTTGGATGGGTGACCGCGGATGGCATTTTCCAACTGAGTGCTACCATGGCTTGGATGACACGTTAAATTGTAGGTCCTGGTTGTTTTACCCGTTTGGCCAAGTCAGAGGCCTTCAGGCGGCCTAAAAACTCTAACACCAGGGCTAGCCACCCGGTCTATACGAACTTACTTACTTTTTTACAATGGGATCAACTTGGAATTCAAAAAAAGAATCAGATGTTCCATCCAAAATTGCAACACGGACTCGACAATATGTATAAAACACTCAATATTATTTTTTCGAATTCTGGGTTGCCCTTTTAGTAAAAGTTGTTCGTAAAGACGGTCTGAATCATCTTCTTTCACCTTAGTGCACCAGTTCTGGATAAACCTGAATACCACTAACAATTGACATTGAACAGCTGATTTTTTTTCCTCGAATTCCAAATTAGCCATATAGTAAACGTTGGTCTTTATGATGGTCTTAACCATCTCCTTTCGTCTAACGTACGTTGTTGT
Organism: Hypomecis atomaria; assembly: GCA_964007245.1. Lineage (NCBI taxonomy): Eukaryota > Metazoa > Arthropoda > Insecta > Lepidoptera > Geometridae > Hypomecis > Hypomecis atomaria. The sequence goes on along the minus strand of OZ023308.1, from coordinate 9,049,002 downwards.
ACAGGGCAAGCAGATAACCCTGTACACAGATAATTATATTTCAACCGTAATCAAATCAAATTAAGTACCTATTACTTCTGGACTAAGAGCCCGTGAACCCCAGACCACCGTCATTTTGTAAAACCTGAAAGTTTGTCAGCTCATGCTCCCAACACAGTTAAGAACGATGGACCATTATGAAGTTTGGGTTATGGTAGCTTTGGCAGGTAGATGGTACAGTACTAATCTTCATGAAATTATAATTTTACTTACGTTATAGTACAAAAGCTGATTTTTATAGACAATGGACATAATTTTATTTGCTACAGAAACCAAACACATACACATACAAAACAACCGCATAAAATACATAAACAACTAACGTACACATGAATAGCATGTTATGCATTATGTTTCGTCTCTGTTAAAAATCGGTCCCATCTCAGCATAATGCCGACCGTGACAGCCGACGCTGGTCTTCCGATGGGACCGACAGGTGACGTCACGAACGCGTCTGTCGCACAGCATGCGTACAAATAACATGAAGCATAAACCTTATCAATATACACAGGTACAATACAATAGACACTCATAAATAAAGTGATAATTAATGGCTATAAAACTAAGAAGTGAAAAAATAAACTAACAAAAAATTTAATCTATTATATAAAAGGCTTCGCTGAGTGACTGACTGACAGACAGCCTACAGCCCAAACCGCTAAAGATACGAACATGAAATTTGGAACAAAGATACATTGGACCACGTAATGGAGCACTAAGAACGGAATTTTGAAAAATCGACCTCTAAAGGGGTAAAACGGGCCCTTTTCGTTTGTATGTAACTTTTTATTCCCTTTACCGATTGACTTGAAACTTTGTATACATGCTACTCAAACAAAATAAAAGTTACGTTTGTTCTTGTTTTTCCGAATATTCCTTATCTAAGGGGTCAAATTGGGTCCCAAAGTTGGTGAAAAAAGCGTCTATTACATCCAACGAGCTGAACGGTTATGGGTGAAATCTGGTATGGAGGAAGCACACAACATGTTTCAACACAGGAACTATTATTATCCCGGAAATTCTATGGGGATCCTTAGGGATAGCCAAAATTAATCAGTTTAGGCTACAACCCAATCCGCTAAAGATAGAGACTTGAAATTTCGAACATAGGTACAATGTACAACGTTATAAAGCACAAAGGACGAAAATTTCGCAAAATTGACCTCTAACGGGGTAAAACGAGCGCTTTTCGTTTGCATTTAATTTTTATTACCTTTACCGATTGACTTAAAACTTTGTATATATGCTTTACAAAGAAAATAAAAGTTACGTTTCTTCCTATTTTTCCGAATTTTCCTTATCTAAGGGGTCAGATAAGTTCCCAAAGTTGGTGAAAAAAGCATGAATAATTACATCAGACGAGCTGAACGGTTATGTAGGAAGCACACAACAAGTTTCAATACAGTAACTATTTTTATCCCGGAAAATCTATTGGGTTTCTTAACAATAGCTAAAATAATCAGTTATAAAGCTAAGATAAAAGGGGTAAATGAATTCTAATGAAATTTGGTACGACGCTAGACAATAACACAAATTACCACTTGGGGTACTGCTATCTCGGAAAATTTCAGTGGGTCCTTCGGGATATCAATTTTCTAAAAAAAATACTAAATAATTTGTTTAAAATAGCCCACCCTTTTAACTAATATATGACTATTGACGTCCTGGGAAAAGTCCCGGATTCCTTGTCTAACGCTAGACCAAACATCCTTTATAAGCGTGAAAAATAACTTGATCGCGTTTTTTTTTAAACGTAGCGAAATATGTAGAATTAAATTTAGATAATTTAGATCATTCAATGGGGGCAAAATGGGCCCCTAATAGTTTATGAACGATTTTATTTTGTGAGCCAATAGACTTGAACTTAGGTTACATACGGATCAATAACTACTTACTTTACTATGGGAACTACCCTGAAAAAGCGAAAATCACCTATTCTTTACATTTTGTCGCGGGTCGATGAACTTTTTGTGTTGAACAGCTGATTTTATTTATTTCTATTTCTTACTTTTTTCTCTTCTCTTTCTTTTATATTTCTTGTGTGCTACTTTTTCGTCTGTACTTGGTCAGAGAGTCCTACAAGTGTCTCTATCACTTTTGACTGGGTAAACGGTTTTGGGCGATATTGTCATTGGGTTCAGAATGATCGAAATTAAATTTCTTTAATGAAACATGATGAATACCTGTACTGGCCTTTTTTAGGGTTCCGTACCCAAAGGGTAAAAACGGGACCCTATTATAAAGACTTCGATGTACGTCTGTCCGTCTGTCTGTCTGTCACCAGGCTGTATCTCATAAGCTGTGATAGCTGGGCAGCTGAAATTTTCACAAATGATGTATTTCTGTTGCTGCTATAACAAAAAATACTAAAAATAGAATAAAATAAATATTTAAGGGGGCTCCCATACAACAAACGTGATTTTTAGGAGTTTTTTGCTCGCTATTAATAACGGCAAGAGGAATGGGTTCCCATACGGTACGGAACCCTTCGTGCGCGAGTCCGACTCGCTCTTGGCCGATTTTTAATAGTCCACTACTGAACGTAGGCCTACCCACGAAGGGTGATTAAGCCATATCCATCACGCTGGACGAGCGCGGGTTGCTGAGTTCACATTCGACATCGATTTTTCTCTAAGGACGTGCCTATGCATGTTGCTTCAATGTTTTCCATCAATGAAAAGCCAGTAGTATGAAATTCCGTACATAAGTTTCAAAGAGCTCAGTGGTCTGACCAGGATTAGGACCTTACGATTGTAATGTAGACCATGACATGCGAATGAAGTTGGATAAAATTTGGTATACGAGTGGGAAACTACATGGGTCAACTCATGATCGAGCAATATATCGAAAAATATTCTTTTCTCGATATAAAAAATCAGTAGGTATATTAAAATAAAAATAAAAAAAAGTCTCGAGCATCGACGTAAGGTAGCGTGTTTATCGGCCTTTTACCGGATCCACTTCGGAGAGTGCGCCCAGGAGTTGCACAATCTGGTCCCACCTGCCCCTTTCTTCTATCGTACGGCTAGACAGACGCGACCAAAGCGCCACCCTTTTATGGTGGACATACCGCGCATTAGAACCAAGCGTTTCGAATCCTCATTCCTCATACGAACAGCCAGAATGTGGAACGCTTTGCCTGGGTCTGTCTTCCCGCTAAAGTACAATGTGGGCGTCTTCAAATCCCGAGTAAATAGGTATCTTCTAGGTAAGCGTGCTACAACCTAGACCGCATATCTGCTTAACATCAGGCAGTATGTGGTCAAACGCAAACCTATTCAGAAAAAAAAAAAAAAAAATAACTTTATTAAGTATTTATTTCATGACAAGTTATAAAATAACGCGGTCCAAACCGTGGGCTATCAAAGTCAAAGAACATTTATTGTTGAACTGTGTTACATTGAGATCTTAATACTAATCACAAAGATATTGAATTATCAGTTAAGTACAATATGGCCATAAAATAATCATAAGAACATGAAAAAATTATACAATCATTATTATTAAATTTATTTCGAATATTTTGCAATTTATCATCTAAAAATTGTCGTACTCCATAATAAGCTTTAGACACAAGTAATTTAACCAAATACTGGGACAAAGCTGGCCAATCCGTGGGCTAATTATTATCCTTGCAAGTAATACGACAACGCGGGCTAAACCACGAGCTATTATTTTAAGCAAAAAAAGTACTAAGACAACGCGGGCCAAACTGTGGGAAATTACCATTTAAAGTAAGTACTAAGAAAATGCGGACCAAACCGCGCGCCATTATCATTTTGAGCAAATACTACAACGACGCGGGCCAGACCATGGGCTATTATCATTGCAAGTGATACGACAACGCAAGCCATACGGCAGGCTATTATAATTTTAAGCAAGTACTTAGACAACGCGAGCCAAGCTACGTACTATAAATTACCATATTAAGCAAGTACGCAGTCGCCTTATGGATGGATAGATGAAGAATGCGCAGGCCAAACCGCGACCTATTATCATTCTAGCCAAACACTGGGACAATTAAGGCCAAACCGTAGGCAATGCCTATTACTCGAAAAGATAATGCCTACTAGGCATTATCTTCTCAAGTAATACGTTATACGACAATGCAGGCGAAACCACGAACTATTATTATTTTAAGTAAGTGCCAAGACAACGCGGGCTAAACTGTGGCTTATTATCATTTTAAGCAGTTACTCAAAAACGCGGCCAGACCGTGGGCTATTATCATTGCAAGTAATACGACAACGCATGCCAAACGGTAGGTTATTATAATTTTGAGGAAGTATTTAGACAACGCAGGCTATGCTGCGTGCTATAAATTACCATCCTAAGCGAGTACTAAGAATACGCAGGCCAAACTGCGACCTGTTATCATTTTAGCCAAATACTAAGACAATTCAGGCCAAACCATAGGCATTACCCTTGCAAGTAATACGTTATACGATAATGCTTTGCTAAACCACGACCTATTATTATTTTAAGCAAGTGCCAAGACAACGCAGGCCAACCGGCAGCTTTTTATAATTTTAAACAAGTACCAAGACAAACGTGGGTCAAACCGCGGGCTATTTTCATTAGCAAGTACCTGTCTACTAAGACAACGCGGGCGAAGCCGCGGGTTTTAAGCTAGTATTATATAAAATACCTACTTGGGTAATTATATATAATACTCAGGTAATAAGGAATTAGCCAGACATTTTTGATATTCGTTGTCACTTTATCTACCGAGCAATTTAAATATTGCTAGCAATAATGTTTTGACGGATGTAAAATTTCCAAAATATTTAAAATTAAATCAAAAGATTTTTCAACAGTTTAAACATGAACTATCGCAAAGTACCACCTGATTCAATAAACTAATATAAAAATATTTGGCTGTGGAAACTATAAGTGTATTTTCTCACATTTTTATTATGATATAGTAAATAAGGCGTTATCCAAAAATTACGCGTGAGTACAACCTGTGTTATAGTCTAATTAAAATAAATATTGTTACTGCAAGAGCGACTCTACTCCACCTTTGTTCCGCGGTATTCATATCGCGCACCTAACTTTGGCCATTTTTGTAATTAACCACTTTACGAGTCAAAGGGCGCTCGGATTGTCTCAGATTGGACTTTGACTTTGGTTGTCGTTTAGGCTTGAGTGTACTACGGAACATCGAAATAAGTAGGTTGGTACCTAAATTCGCACACCTAATTTCGGTTATATTTGTAACTAGCGACCCGCCCCGGCTTCGCACAGGTGTATTATACGAGTACATATAAACATTCCTCTTGAATCACTCTATCTATTAAAAAAACACATCAAAATCCGTTGCGTAGTTTTAAAGATATAAACATACATAGGGACAGGCAGCGGGAAGCGGCTTTGTTTTACACTATGAAGTTATTAACCACCTCACGAGGCAAAATGTGAAGTTAAGATTGTCCTAGATTGGACTTTGACTTTCGATATCGTTTATTAGACTTAGCAGCTGGCTAGTTCACAGTTGGATATAATAGGCCTATCCTTGAAGTGCAAATGGGACTATGTATATCTACCACGCTAGTTCAATGCAGGTTTGTGGATTCACGGGACGGTAATATCATTACCGTGTGGTTTCAATTAGATCATCGATCCACCTTTTTGGTGGACGTCCTACGCTGCGCTTGCCGGTAAACGAGAATTTTACGGCCCCTTCGGCCATCTGATATACAAACCGAACTACGTGCCCTGCCTACTGCCATAGAAACTTGCTAATCCGCTGTACTATGACGGTAACTTTGAATATCCGCAAATCTCCTTATTCCTGATTCGATCTCGTAGAGAGACTCTGAGCATAGCCCTCTACTCTAATAGGTACCAGGTAACCTTTCAGTGGCAATTTGGGCTACTTTAAGCTTACTCATAAAACCCACAGTGAAAGACCACGTTTTTGTACCATTAAGTCATCACTGGTCATCACTGATACAAAATTATTTATGTAATATTTAACACCCCAGTTAAACCATTGTGCAAGTGGTGGCCTAGAGGTAGTAGCACCCGCTGTACAATCGTGAGGTCGTGGGTTCAAATCCCAGTCCCGTACCAATGAGTTCTTTGGAATTTATGTACGAAATTTCATACCACGTATTCAGGGTTCTCGGTGAGGGAAAATATCGTGTGGCAGCCTTCATATGTCTGTAGAAAAAATTCGGTGGCGTATGTGAATCCATCAACCCACACTGGGCCAGCGTAGTGGATATGCCCCAAGCATCCCTCTTGGGTAAGCCTACGTTCTGCAGTGGACTATATTTTAAAAAGACTGGTACAGTGCAACACTGCGTAGCAGCGATCCAAACTTAAATATCACTGGCAACACCATAAAGGCCTATTCAGACCTGCCATATTGAGGATTTACTAAAAAGTTAAGTTTTTCACAAACCTATTTATAAGTATATTTTAAATTCTGTTGAAAAGATTTAGTTAAGTTTAATATTTTTATTTCTTTTCCAAGTTTTGTAATTTTTTTTATTATTTAAAACTTCGACTGAAGGACTCTGTATCCATGGTCATGAATAAATTATTTAAAAAAAAACCATTCAGACCTGAGCATTATTCGTGGTACCTAGCAGAATTCGAATGAGTACGCGAAAATCCTACTGTCCTATAGGTATAGAGTTTCGCTCTAACCGCTGAACTTCATACCAAATATAGGCCGAATTATACAAGTCCGCAGATGTTAAGTTAGCTACAAGCTGCGCGAAACCCAATCCACGCGCTCAGCATTATGTGATCTTAAGTCATTGACTGAGTGAGGATTGGATCTTGCGCAGCTTGTAGCTAATTTCACATCCGCCAACTTGTACTCGTAGGTATGATTCGTATACCGTACGATATACATAGGTATATCATACCGTACACCGCTTTCGCCGAATACCTAGTACCGAATACCGCTTTAATCTGAATAGACCTTTATACCGTGTTTTAATTAATTAAAATCTAGTATCAATACTACCACTTGAACTAAGTTAGGATCAAGGGATACCGCCACAAAATACCTAAATACTTACTGTACATTTTATTAGGCCCACTTTACACTTGATATTTTAAAGCCAAACAAATCCCACAGATGTGTGTATTTTATGACTACAATTTAGATAGGTATTTTAATTATATTATGCTTTACTAGAGAGCGACCTAGCCTCCTTCGGTACCTTCCTTTCTTCCTTCCTTTCAGCCATAGGACGTCCACTGCTGAACATAGGCCTCCCCTAAAGATCTCCAATAAGACCGGGTGGTAGCGGCTTGCATCCAGCGCGAACCTGCGGTCTTAATGAGGTCGTCCGTCCACCTTGTGGGTGGACGTCCTACGCTGCGCTTGCCGGTACGTGGTCTCCACTCGAGGACTTTTCGACCCCATCGGTCATCAGTCCTCCGCGCGATGTGCCCTGCCCATTGCCACTTCAACCTGCCAATCCGCTGGGCTATGTCGGTAACCTTGGTTCTTCAGATTCAGATTCAGATTCAGATTCAGATCTCCTCATTTCTGATTCGATCGCGTAGAGAAACTCCGAGCATAGCCCTCTCCATGGCTCGTTGGGCTACTTGAAGCTTACTAATAAGGCCCATAGTGAGAGACCACGTTTCTGTGCCGTAAGTCATCACTGGCAACACACACTGGTCGAAAACTTTCGACTTGAGGCACTGAGGTATGTCGGACGAGAAGACGTTACGCAATTTTCCGAACGCTGCCCAGCCGAGTTGGATTCGGCGATTGGCCTCTTTCTTGAAGTCGGACCTACCTAACTGGACTACTTGTCCTAGGTAGACGTACGAGTCAACGACTTCAAGAACCGAGTTCCCAACTGAAATGGGGGTGGGTACAACATGGGAATTACACATGACCTTTGTCTTGTCCATGTTCATTTTAAGACCCACCTGTTGAGATACTCGATTGAGGCCTTCGAGCATCGTACTGAGTTCCTCCATCGACTTTGCCATGACTACGATATCGTCGGCAAACCGAAGGTGAGTGAGGTATTCGCCATTGATGTTGATGCCGAATCCTTTCCATTCCAGGAGCTTAAAGGCGTTCTCCAGAGTAGCAGTAAACAGTTTCGGAGATATAACATCTCCCTGTCTTACGCCTCTCTTCAAAGGGATCGCCTTGGAGCTCTCTTCCTGTACTCGGACCGACATAGTGGCGTTATTATACAAGCACTTCAACACTTCGATGTACCGATAGTCAATACGGTCCTTCGGTACAGAAATTAAAAATTTAAAAAATTATTGCTTTTATAAATATCGCCCATACAGATGTTAAGAAAGATCTGTATGGGCGATGTATGTATAAGAATACAGGGTTATTTCTAATCAATTAGCATCCTTTTATTCTGTACATCAAAACTAACAACTTTTGTTCTGCAACTTTTCTCAAAACTCAAAAAAATTTTTTGTTCATCTATAGAAAAATGTCGTTCACCCGCGACAAAATGATTTTTTGAATGAGCAACAGCTGATTTTTTGAGTTCTGACAAAAGTCGCGGAACAAAAGTTGTTACATTTGACGAACAGAATAAGCCCCTAAAAGGGTGCTAATTGATTAGAAATAACCTGTATCTAAAAATGGTTGTTAGCTCGAGAACGGCTCAACTGATTTGGCTAATTTTGGTCTTGAAACATCCGTAGAAGCTAAGGGAAGGATTAAACGGTGAGCAAATATAAAAATGTAGTGAGTAATATAGTAAAAACATTAATTTAATTTTCCCAGACAAAATGTTCTAGTTGACAGATAGTGAGATAAAGTTCACCGGGTCAGCTAGTAAACTTATATAGAAAAGTTCTATCTGATTACCTTTTCATAAAAACCGTTTGAGCTGTTACGGATTGAGTACAAACAAATAAATGAATCCAAGGTGTTTTGCTGTTAATGTATAAATTGGTATTTATAATACTCATTTTTTTTTATCAAGTGTATTATTTTATTAATTTGTTTAGGTTTGTACATATAGCATAGTAGTTGTAATATATAGTTAAGTTTATGAAAATGTTATATAAGTATGCAAATAAATGAATGGTCTTAGTTTCAAAAAAAAATTAATTCTACATTCAAAATTATTAAGATTTCTTTTTTTCAAAATTAGTTAAGTTTTATTAATATTTTGGTTTGCTTTTTTATGTTAATATGTAGAGGCTACTGGCTCCTGAGACACAGTCTTAGGCTAGTTCAGGAGCCTATGGATCAAGTATTACTGTAAAACGTATATTATGTCAAAACAAATGATTTGTTTATTGTTGTTTGTTGCTTTACAAAGTACAGGGCTTTTCAGAGGTAGAATAGGCTAGATGACCAAAAAAATACAATTACTCCGTCAAACAGATTATCAAAAAATATTAGAAACTAGCTTAAAACCCGCGGCTTCGCCCGCGTTGTCTTAGTAGACAGGTACTTGCTTATGAAAATAGCCCGTGGTTTCACCCGCGTTTGTCTTAGTACTTGCTTAAAATTATAAAAGACTGCCGGTTGGCTTGCGTTGTCTTGGCACTTCCTTAAAATAATAATAGGTCGTGATTTAGCAAAGCATTATCGTATAACGTATTACTTGCAAGGATAATGCCTATGGTTTGGCCTGAATTGTCTTAGTATTTGGCTAAAATGATAATAGGTCGCGGTTTGGCCTGCGTATTCTTAGTAGGTACTCGCTTAAGATGGTAATTTATAGCACGCAGCTTAGCATGCGTTGTCTTAATACTTCCTCAAAATTATAATAGCTTACCGTTTGGCACGCGTTGTCGTATTACTTGCAATGATAATAGCCCACGGTCTGGCCGCTTTGTTCGAGTAACTGCTTAAAATGATAATAAGCCACAGTTTGGCCCGCGTTGTCTTGGCACTTGCTTAAAATAATAATAGTTCGTGGTTTCGCCTGCATTGTCGTATAACGTATTACTTGAAAAGATAATGCTTAGTAGGCATTATCTTTTCAAGTAATAGGCATTGCCTACGGTTTGGCCTTAATTGTCCCAGTGTTTAGCTAGAATGATAATAGGTCGCGGTTTGGCCTGCGCATTCTTAGTACTTGCTCAATATGGTAATTTATAGTACGTAGCTTGGCTCGCGTTGTCTAAGTACTTGCTTAAAATTACAATAGCCTGATGTATGGCTTGCGTTGTCGTATTGATTGCAATGATAATAGCCCATGGTCTTGCCCGCGTCGTTATAGTATTTGCTCAAAATGATAATGGCGCGTGGTTTGGTCCGCATTTTCTTAGTACTTACTTTAAATGGTAATTTCCCACAGTTTGGCCTGCGTTGTCTTAGTACTTTTTTTGCTTAAAATAATAGCTCTTTGTTTAGCCCACGTTGTCGTATTACTTGCAAGGATAATAATTAGCCCACGGATTGGCCTGCTTTTTCTCAGTATTTGCTTAAATTGACTTGTGTCTAAAGCTTATTATGGAGTACGACAAGTTTTAGATGATAAATTGCAAAATATTCGAATTAAATTTAATAATAATGATTGTTTAATTTTTTCATGTTCTAATGATTATTTTATGGCCATATTGACTTAACTGATAATTCAATATTTTTGTGACGAGTAGTAAGCTCTCTATGTAACTCAGTTCAACAATAAATGTTCTTTGACTTAAATAGCCTACGGTTTGGACCGCGTTATTTTATAACTTGTCATAAAATAAATACTTAATAAAGTTATATTTTAATATACCTACTGAATTTTTATATCGAGAAAAGAATATTTTTCGATATATATTGCTCGATCATGAGTTGACCAATGTAGTTTCCCACTCGTATACCAAATTTTATCCAACTACATTCGCATGTCATGGTCTACATTACAATCGTAAGGTCCTAATCCTGGTCAGACCACTGAGCTCTTTGAAACTTATGTACGGAATTTCATACTACTGGCTTTTCATTGATGGAAAACATTGAAGCAACCTGCATATGCACGCACTGCATGCACGTCCTTAGAGAAAAATCGATGTCGTATGTGAACTCAGCAAACGGCGCTCGGCCAGCGTGATGGATATGGCTTAATCACCCTTCGTGGGTAGGCCTACGTTCAGTGGTGGACTATTAAAAATCGGCCAAGTGCGAGTCGGACTCGCGCACGAAGGGTTCCGTACCGTATGGGAGCCCATTCCTCTTGCCGTTATTAATAGCGAGCAAAAAACTCATAAAAATCACGTTTGTTGTATGTCCCTTAAATATTTATTTTACTCTATTTTTAGTATTTTCTGTTATAGCGACAACAGAAATACATCATTAGTGAAAATTTCAGCTGCCCAACTATTACGGTACGGTGACAGACAGACAGACGGACATCGAAGTCTTAGTAATAGGGTCCCGTTTTACCCTTTGGGTACGGAACCCTAAAAAAGGCCAGTACAGGTATTCATCATGTTTCATTAAGTCATTAGAAATTTAATTTCGATTATTCTGAACCTAATGACAATCTCGCCCATAACCGTTTACGCGGTCAAAAGTGATCGAGACACTTGTAGGACTTTCAGACATTCTCTGACCAAGTACAGACGAAAAAGTAGCACACAAGAAGGTACATTTTATTTGAAAAATACATAGCGCACCTACATCTAGACGACAGGCATGTTCTAGGATTCCATTATACTCATCATTTGACTAACTTTTACTATGGTACCAACCCAGAAATCACGTAAATAAAATTAGCTGTTCCACACAAAAAATTCATCGACCCGCGACAAAATGTAAAGAATAGGTAATTTTCGCTTTTTCAGGGTAGTTCCCATAGTAAAGTAAGTAGTTATTGATCCGTATGTACCCTAAGTTCAAGTCTATTGGCTCACAAAATAAAATCGTTCATAAACTATTAGGGGCCCATTTTGCCCCCATTGAAGGATCTAAATTTTCTCAATTTAATTCTAGATATTTCACTACGTTTAAAAAAAAACGCGATTAAGTTATTTTTCACGCTTATATAGGATGTTTGGTCTAGCGTTAGACAAGGAATCCGGGACTTTTCCCAGGACGATAATACTCATATATTAGTTAAAAGGGTGAGCTATTTTTAAACAATATTGCATCGGTTTTCAAACAGTCATTTAGTACTTTTTTTAGGAAATTGATATCCTTAAGGACCCACTGAAATTTTCCGGGATAGCAGTACCCCAAGTGGTAATTTGTGTTATTGTCTAGCGTCGTACCAAATTTCGTTAGAATTTATTAACCCCTTTTATCTTAGCTTTATAATTGATTATTTTGGCTATTGCTAAGAAACCCTATAGATTTTCCGGGATTAAATAGTTACTGTATTGAAACAGGTTGTGTGCTTTCTACATACCTACCAGATTTTATTTATAACCGTTCAGCTCGTCTGATGTAATTTTTGATGCTTTTTTCACCAACTTTGGGAACTTATCTGACACGTTAGATAAGGAAAATTCGGAAAAACAGGAAGAAACGTAACTTTTATTTTATTTGTAAAGCATATTAATACAAAGTTTTAAGTCAATCGGTAAAGGTAATAAAAAATTAAATGCAAACAAAAAGGGCCCGTTTTACCCCGTTAGAGGTCGATTTTTCGAAATTTTCGTCCTTTGTGCTTCATTACGTTGTATATTGTACCTATGTTCGAAATTTCAAGTCTCTATCTTTAGTGGATTGGGTTGTAGCCTAAACTGATTAATTTTGGCTATCCCTAAGGATCCCCATAGAATTTCCGGGATAGTAATAGTTCATGTGTTGAAACATGTTGTGTGCTTCCTCCATACCAGATTTCATCCATAACCGTTCAGCTCGTCGGATGTAATAGACGCTTTTTTCACCAACTTTGGGACCCAATTTGACCCCTTAGATAAGGAATATTCGGAAAAACAGGAACAAACGTAACTTTTATTTTGTTTGAGTAGCATGTATACAAAGTTTCAAGTCAATCGGTAAAGGGAATAAAAAGTTACATACAAACGAAAAGGGCCCGTTTTACCCCTTTAGAGGTCGATTTTTCAAAATTCCGTTCTTAGTGCTCCATTACGTGGTCCAATGTATCTTTGTTCCAAATTTCTTGTTCGTATCTTTAGCGGTTTGGGCTGTAGGCTGTCTGTCAGTCAGTCACTCAGCGAAGCCTTTTATATAATAGATGTAATTTTTTAATTGACAAAATAAATAAAAATGATGAATATAGGTATAGCCCGTTAAAGTTCCGTCTAACATCTTCTAATTATAGCATTTTTCTCGTAGAAGTGACGTCAGGAGCCCCCACTCCCGAACTTTGACAAGCTTTATCTTTTTTATTGTTATTCGATGTAGGGGCGATAAGTTTTGCACTGACGTCCCGCATGGGGTGTTTTGTGCATTTCCCCCTCCAGCGTCTACCCAAGCCAGCCCAGCTCCTTAAAATAACGGAGCGTGGCTCTGGGCCGCTGGCATTACTGCTCCAGTGGCTTGGATGGTGTACTAATTAGCAATGAGGACGATGATGTCGATGCTGATGACAAAGCCATAGTAGCGTCGAAGCTTTATCTTTGTTATTTCTTGTTTTATTCACAAAATAATTATAGAAGAAGAAGTGTCCGTTTTTTTCGGAAATAATCTAACGAACAGACTAATTATAATAATTTTACTAATTTTTTACCTCGTCATCATGCCTATTATGATGTACCTTCCTATAGGTACCTAATACATATATACATCGTTGTAAAAAACTTTTTCTATAGGACCAACTCCAAATCGTTTTTAGTGTAGTGCTTTTAACGTAGCGCTTTTAGCGTAGCGGTTTTAGCGTAGTGCTTTTAACGTAGCGCTTTTAGCGTAGCGCTTTTAGCGTAGTGCTTTTAGTGTAGCGCTTCTTTTAGCGTAGCGCTTTTACCGTATAGCGCTTTTAGCGTAGTGCTTTTAGCGTAGCGCTTTTAACGTAGTGCTTTTAGCGTAGTGCTTTTAGCGTAGCGCTTTTAACGTAGTGCTTTTAGCGTAGCGCTTTTAGCGTAGTGCTTTTAGCGTAGCGCTTTTAGCGTAGCGCTTTTAGCGTAGCTCTTTTAGCGTAGCGCTTTTAGCGTAGTGCTTTTAACGTAGCGCTTTTAGCGTAGCTCTTTTAGTGTAGCGCTTTTAGTGTAGCGCTTTTAACGTAGTTCTTTTAGCGAAGCGCTTTAGTGTAGTGCTTTTAGTGTAGTGCTTTTAGTGTAGCGCTTTTAGTGTAGCGCTTTTAGTGTAGCGCTTTTAACACAGTTCTTTTAGCGTAGCGCTTTTAGCGTAGTGCTTTTATTTAACTTTTAGCGTAGTTTGACTAAGTGTTCGTCAGCGATCATCGAAATTAACACGTTGACTGCCACGCTATATTTCGGTGTTTTTCATTTTTTGGACTTTGCTTTTTTATTGCTTTATCGGCTTTATTATGCTGTTTTAATACTATAGACATTGATATTTCATCTAATTTTCCACTAATTTCCACTAATTTTCGCGTGTGCTTTAAAGATACACATGGCCCCTGAAAAAGTTTTGTGCCAAAAACCTACTCAGGGGCCGCGTGTATCATTTTGGATACACATTTTATTTTGCTTATTTATTTATATTTTGCTTTATATTGTTACAGATTATAATACAGAATAACGAAAAAAAGAAAGAAGAATGAGAAGAAAGAAAAAAAAGTTAAAAATCCACCAAAAAATATTTTTCATGGCTTTTTTTTTCTTTCTTCTCATTCTTCTTTCTTTTTTTCGTTATTCTGTATTATAATCTGTAACAATATAAAGCAAAATATAATTAAAAAATGGCAAAGTCAAATTTGCAAAACAAACAAGCAAAATTTGCTCTGTTTGTAATACATTGCTTTGTGAGGAGTGTTTTGAGAAACTTCACTGATTATTAAGCCTGATTATTGTTATTTTTCGTGATTTTGCATGCTAAAAAAATGATTATAAATAACTTAAATAAATGACATAGGAAAAATTTTTGGTGTTTTTTTTTTCACTCATATTTTTTTAGCAAAAAGTCATACAAAAAACCCACTCGGACCGAAACAATCGTGGAGGCCAAAGGTTTCAGAAACCGTAGTATGTATGAAAACGTGTTTCTTCGCAGACACACAAGCCTCCAAAGTTAGCCATGCGTGTGTTTCCCAAAAGAAACACGTGGCCTCTGAATGTAGCGCCTTGTGTATCCGAAAGGATACACATGGCAGTCAACGTGTTAAGCAACGTTCATCACGGTCAATCTTCGGATGACTTACTGCAGACTTCGGATGACTTACTGCAGATGGCATTAAAATTACGCAGACGGTCTTCAAATACATGATTCGTCAAATTCTATACTCGTCAAATCCATATTTGCCAAATTTGCGACATATGAATTTGTCAAATACTCAATTCGTCAAATTCTCAATTTAACAATACTTCTGAGTGCTACTCGGATGACACGTTTAATTGTAGGTCTCGTTTGTCTAAAACCATGTCACAGTCACAGGCCTTCAGGCGGCTTAAAAATTCTAGCCAGGGCTAGCCACCCGGCATTGATGATCCTACAGTGCCTACAAGAATCAAATATAAAAATCGCTACTTTAGATTGCGTGAAGTCACTTTTTTTCTCAAACAATTATTTTTTCTTAGTCTGTACTGTACTGTACCAACCTTTTAATAGTCCACTGCAGAACATAGGCCTACCCAAGAACGGTGATTGTACCATTTCCACCACGCACTGGACTACATCCATATATATGGAACAGTGAGGGTTGGTGAATCCATATGCGACATTGAATGTCTTGTACTGACGTATGCAGTTTGCCTCACGATGTTTTCCTTCACCGAAAAGCCATCCATCCACCCATCAGCCAAAGGACGTCCACTGCTGGACATAGGCCTCCCTCAGCGCGATCCTGCGGTCTTAATGAGGTCATTCGTCCACCTTCGGGTGGACGTCCTACGCTGCGCTTGCCGGTACGTGGTCTCCACTCGAGAACTTTTCGACTCCACCGGTCATCAGTCCAACCGAAAAGCCAGTGGTGTCAAATTTCGTTTCATTCATTCATACATCAATCAATTTCATTCCAAAGAATTCTACGTACCTACGGAACCCAGCTTTCAACCCACGACCTCACGATTGTAACGCGGGTGTCATTATTACCAGACTACCACGGCTTTCTTAGTTTAACACATAGGGAAGTATATGGTTTAACATGATTATAATATTTCCAGTTTCAGAAAGGAACCCTAAAAGGCCAATAAACGCAAGAATTTTAGTGTAAAAATAATTTTAATAACGCAATAAAAGCGGGCAGCGAAACGGTTATATTGAAACAAACGGCCGCCAAAATTATTTTTTATTGTAAGCTTGGATGGGCTTGTGCAAATAATTCATTTTTTACCTCACTTCATAAGAAGAAAGGTAATGTAAAGGTTTAATTCAGTAAGCAAGGTGTAAAAAATCAAGGTTTTTAAGCTATTGACGTGTTAATTATTATAGAAAAGAGACGTCCGCAAGTGGTATAGGTATTATTCAGAGAATCTAACCAAGATGTTGATGATCATTTGAAAACTGGTTTTATGGGCTTCTCAAAAATATTTATTTTTTATTTTTTTATTGCTCCATTAGTTTTAATGATAAAAATAATTTGAATGGAAAATGGAACAGAGCTAACATTTTTACTGTTTTAGCCATATTTATGTGCTTGTATTGTTCTTTTACTTGCATTATTACCTGATTTTTCCAAATTTATCTAATATTTGGTTAAAATTTTGAATTCAATTCAAGTGAAGTCCCTCCGCGCGGAAGAAGTGAACTTCGACGCAACAGTGCTTACATAGGTACCCCCTCCATGGCTACGTTAAATGTTTAACGCAACCTTGTTGGAAGTCGCATTAGAAGTTTCACTTCAATAAAAAATTCTATGCCATGCAATAAATGTAGGAGTATTTATGTATGTATTATTTACATTTATATTATTATCAGTTGTGTTTAGTACCTCCCATTTATACTCTTGTTTGTGATCTTTTCTGTTCAGTGGTTGCCTGGTAGAGATCGCTGTCAGCGATAAGGCCGCCATTTGTGGCACTAATTTAAGACAAATATCTACTTTGTACCTTCTGTTGTAATAGTTGCACACAAAAAAGAGTTATCTATCTATCTATCTAAATAAATATTATTTACATAATTCTTCTTCTATGGGTTATAGGTAGAGGGATGCCTCACGATATTCTCTTTCACCAAAAATCCACGAGTGTGAAAATTCGTAGGTACCTACCTACCTACCAATAGGTCGAACCACACAATTCAGCGGATGTGAAGTTAGCTTCAAGCTGCGCGAAACCCAATCAACGCGTAGCTTCATGTGTAAAGCTGCAGTCAAAATATTACGCAGCTTGTTGCTAACTTCACATCTGCTGACTTATATGATTCGGCCTATACATAAGTTACAAAGAACTCATTGGTTCGGGACCGGATTTGAACCCACGATTCTCTCACAAATTTTTCACAATTTTCTTCTTTCTTATTTCAAAACAATATATTTTTGCCTTGGGATTTTTTAGCAATGAAAACATATTGTATGACACCATCCTCCGTTATCTGTTTTCGTAGTGTAAAAATTAACCTTTCGCTTTCAAATTGTAAAAAATGAATGGAAAAGTACCTATTATTATCAAAACATTTAACTTTTTTTTTACAATGACGTAGCAACTCATTTCATACTAGTGTACCTATGTGCAAAAAGAGAACCGTCGCGTCGTGGCGTTACGGTGAACTAACAATAAGATATTAATCAGCAGCCAAGGTACCGACTACTTGGTAGACGCGAGTACTGATGAAAACCGAATCGGTGTCTACTAAGTATCAAACACTTTTAGTTGTACTAGCAACGACAGAATGTTGTCAACGTAACAAAATTAGTAAAATGTCACACGAGCGACCTTACTTACGACCACAGAGCTATAACAACTAGCAATTCTCATCTACAAAAATGTATGAAAAACCTGGCTCAGAGCTGTCAAAACTGTCAAATAAGTACTGGAATTTGACACTACTGAAAAAAAACACGTCAACTAGCCACTCAATCGAAATATTTTCTCATTTTCTCTTTTTTTATTTATCTCTTTCTAACTCATGCCATATTCAATCATTGCACCTCTTTCGTTCTTTTCTCGATCGATCACATCATCCCTCTGGTTTCTCTGTGCTTACGACGCTTCTCTTTAAGCACAAACTCTAACAACCTAAGCTATGGGAAGCAAGCTCAGAGTGTTTGCTATGATGTTGCTATGCTATTTTAGGAGGCGCAGCAATTTTCATCGGAAATAGCTTAGGTAATATGTTTTTATGGAACCATCTCGCGATGTTCTTCTAAGGATTGTAAAAAAACTCACAAATCAGTCTATTGCGGGGGTTTGTAGTGGGCTAAGCTGGGGCCCCTGGGCACATGAACTAGGGGCCTTTTGAACAGTAAAGAATCAAAATTATACCTGTTACGAGAGGAAAGTGAAAGAGAAACAACGCTTTTCGCTTTCATTTTTATACCGTAAAAACACAGAGTAAGCTTAGGAATTGTTTTGATTATTTCGTATCTATATTTTTTTTTTTTCAAAAAAAAACATGCCTGACTGATCTATTTTGAGAATATAGGTATGTGTGTGAAAAGAGGATTTTTGGGGCCCCCTGAAGATAGGGGCCCTGGGAATGGGCCCTGTGTGCCCTTATGGTAATGACGGTAATGTTTGTAGGTACGTCGCTAATTTCATAGACGCCTTAAAGTTTGACACCGGAACAAAAAATAAATAAATTACAAAAGAACCTTATCGTTTTTGATAATCAGTTGAAAACACAAATCCTACTAATATTATAAGCGCAAAAGTTTGTATGTATGGATGTCTGTTCCTCTTTCGCGCAAAAACTACTAGACGGATTGTGATGAAACTTTGCAATAGTAATTCTTATACATCTGAGTGTCAATTGGAACTTTTGCAAATCAATTCGAAATACTTTTACGTCGCGTTGACCGAGCGCGCCGAGCACACACGCGAGCACATTGACACACGCTTGAGTTAGCCAATCACTGACGTTGCCGCGCTTGTGTTGGATCGGTTTGGCGCTCGTTACATTACCGTAAAAAATACTCACACCAGTGTTACCAGATGGGGGGGATTCCCTGCAAATTCGGGGGTTTTTTTCAACGTTGGGGGGAGATTTGGGGGGAAAGGTTTGTTGGGGGGATTTTCGGGGGTAAAAAAAACTTTGGCTAAATTCGCATCACATCAAAAAAAATCGCATCACTACTTTAGTGTACCTATAAACGTGTGTATTCTCGTCATAACAATACTATACTAAGTACCTACTTAAATTCAATTGTTCATTCATTGTAAGAGTCGGTGCAAGCAAGATAACTTTGTTTGCACGTGAGGTTGTAATCGGAACTCGTCGAATCGTTTTGTAACCAAAAGCTTTATTTTGTTTACACTAGCTCCAAACAGCCACGCACGCGCCAGTGATGTCAATTTAGCACTTTTGGTGCTAAATTTGGCATATTTTATACCAGCTTAGCACATTTATTTCTCGTTTAGCATAAAGCACAATTTTTAGCACAATTTTTAAATCAATAATCGAATACCCATTAGTAATCACTAATCTGAATGTAGGGCAAAATACACTTTTAATACGAGTAATAAAAAAGATAAAAATGATAGTGATTGCGAAAATGATTGCATGACAGTATTTGAAGCTGTAAATGAGGTTGAATAAAAATTTTAATATATTTGCTGTTTTTTTTCTCCTATAAAAAGTGTTTTGGGGGTTTTTTTTCACAAAAAGCTAATTTTCGGGGGCATTTGGAATAAAGTTGGGGGGAAACGCATATAGTGATCTGGTAACACTGACTCACACTTAGCTATTCAATTTTCTGTACGTGACACAAGATGACGCTGTGCCATTTCCATAGATCACACGCAATCGAGTTCGAGCGAGAAACTCCCACTTAGCCCTCTTAAACACTTGGGCTATGATTTATAAAGATATTGAGTGAAAAGAAGTTCACCGGGTCAGCTAGTAGGTACACATAAACTGTCTAACTAACTGTTACAATTTCTGTATCAGTCTGTCTGTCTATTCTATGGTATGAAGTCTAGTAAAAAAACGGGTAGGTACGTACATTCGTACACGATTCTGATTCATTTCACAGAAATGTTTTGAAAATACCGTCAATCAAACATTAAAATAACCCTATTCAAAGTTAAAGTTACATAACTATTTCTAATGTAAGCAATATTACGGTAGCCATTTTGTTTTCATTTCTTCGAAGCTTGCATACGGCCAGTCTCACTTCTTTGTTCAAGACGTACAAGAAAATGCGTTCGATTTTCAAAAAGATATTACTTTTATTTTACGGATTGTGCGCGGCCAGTTACCATGAGCAGTATAGAGGTTTGTGTTTTCTTAAATTGACTATAGTTTTATACAAAGAGTATACCAATACTACGTAAGAGTTTTATATTTAGTTTTAACCTTTTTAGAAGTGTTTTTTAATGAAAAAGTTTTTATTCTTTTTAAGTGCCTGCATCGTTTACGGACCGCTGGGAGTCTTATGTTCTGAACAACAAAGAGTATTTAGTGCAGAATTTCGCTGTAACTTGGGAGAATGCGAAAATTTTATGCGGGTACGTATCTATTTACAACTTTATAGGAGTCAAACTACAATTTGTTTTCTCACCGTTTAAACCTTCCATTAACTTTCACAAATATTTCAAGATCAAAATCAGCCAAATCGGTACAGCCGTCCTCGAGTTTTAGCGAGACTATAAAACAATCACGATTCATTTTTACCGACTTCCAAAAAGAGGAGGTACTATGGTCGTCTGTAAGTATTTTTTTTTGTGTATGTTCATCGATATTTTCGCCAATTATTGTGAATCGATTTAATTTTTTTTTAGTTAGTTTATACTTTATACTTCCGACGTGGTCCCATTTAAATATAATTAATTGGTTAAAGCCATTAGATAAAGAATTGTACCTAATCTAACTTAAGTAAGTACTTACAGATTGCCTATGGGGTCACAAAGTTCTTAAATACCGACTGTGCATCTGCAAGCACAGCGTAGGAGGTTCTTCCACCCACAGAATGGGCAGACATCCTGATTAGAACGGTTGATGGTTAAGATTCCGGCTATGGGACGCCCTTTTTCTGACATAGGCCTCCCTAGTAGATTTGCGATAGGGCAAATTACAAGCATAATGCATGCAGCGCTTTACACATATTCGTATCTTAAACACCTTGTTAGTTAACATCATATGCAACCCTTGCCTAAACGTGGTTTCTATTCGAGAACTTTACCGCCCATTGGCAATCAGATCATTATTAGGTATTATAATATTACTAGCTTTTACCCGCGGCTTCGTCCGCGTTGTATTTTGATTTTGGCTTTGGCTGCGAAACCTAACCTAACTGACAAATATCAAAATACCTTAGAGGAATGCTTTTGTTGGTTAAGTTACGGTTGGAGTGTATATACAACCCCCCCGTGTATTCCCGCCTTGTCGTGGGGGAGGTCTGAGGCAGCTGAAAAGGCGGCGCTCGAAGTCTCCCTCTTCTTTGGGTCTTTTCCCCCAAGGAAGCTTAGAGGCTGGCACTCGAGTTTCAGCCGCTTTTAACTAAAGCAGCTGAGAGGATGGCCGGTAGGTTGCATGCCTTATGAGGAGTGTCGCAACTTAGGTGGGCTGCAGTGCCGCTCTTGCGACGCTGCATCCGAGGATTTTTTTTTATTATATCGCGAAATATCCCTGACATGATCAGGGGTCTTAATTACAAATGAATAAAAACTAAGTATACCTATATTTCAATGTTTTTGGCTGTTTGCAGTTATAATAAACATTACAATGGTACAGCAAAGTTTATACCTACTTGTTCCTAATTAAGTATTGCTTTTTTACAAATATTTGTGCAAAAATTCGATAAAATTGTTTCTAAGGTTTTTTCGTGTTAGATTAATTTCAATTTTTTGTTCTAAATCAAATCTCTACTTTCCATAAACTGGGCATTCCAAGATTATGTGCAGTGGAGTCTCCTCTTTTGTGGGTTCACAGATGCACGGTGGGCTTTCCCTCAACTTAAATCGATGTAAGTATTGGGAAAACTCACCATGCCCCGTCAGCACTTGAGTTATGATTCCCACTGGTGCTATTTCTCTTACGATCTTGTGTGCCGCCCTTGCATCCGGAAAATATGTTTTGGTTACCGCCGCTGTGTGTCCATCCTGATACCGCCGGTTCCACTCGTCAAGAGAGTCCTTTCGGATTTCTTGTTTGACGAATGAAACGGGGCAGTTATCCTAAATAGGTCTGCACTTCGAGTGCAGTGCTGCTTCCTTTGCTAGCTGGTCCGCTCTCTCATTTCCCTCCATCCCCGCGTGCGCTTTAATCCAGTAAAGTTTCACTATTTTATTTTGTGCGTGTAGTAACTTTATGTTAGCTTTGAATTTACTGCTAAGGGATGGAGGGAAGATACGCCAACTACCGTTTCCAGTGCAGACCTGGAGTCACAAAAGATTTTTGCTTTTTCGGTAGCCTCAAGAAGTGCCAATAACTCGACCTGTTACACAGAGCACCAATCGGCCAATTTCAGCTTGCGGGTACTGATCTCAGCGGCATCATCCCAAATGGATAATGCCGCCCCAACTTTCCCTTTAATTTTACTGCCGTCTGTAAATATGTTAATTTCTCGGTTAAGATTTTGCTCTAGTGCTGCTCCGTCTGCCAGGCATATGAACTCCAGCTCCTCCTGCTGCGCTGGGTGTGGCTTCTTTTATGTCTCTCTATCTCCAGTTACTTGCTGGGAAATAACCTTTCTTGGTTTCATAAAGCAAGGTTGCTTCTTGGACTCTGATATGACAGCCGAGGATAAGGGGCCGCGGTGGGATATATGGAACTGGTGGTGTGGGTGCCGCCACCTACCCTACCTTCCGCTAGGCCGTCAACGTGTTGGCAGACGCAGTGGGGCTGCAGGGGAAGAGAGGTGTCGGTATCGCGATTGCCGTTCTCACTGCCCTCTGCAGTTGAAGAGGCAGGCGCTGGGCTACTATGACTGACCCACTGCACTGGGACCAGGGCGTTGGAATGCTGTCTGACGTTCAGTACTGGTTATAGTCTCGAGTGGTGGATGACGATGTGTCTTGTGCTCCGAAACACTCCGTCACTATGGCGAGAGCGCAAGCTCCGTTATGGAGCCCGAGTCTGGGCTAGTGCTGTTGAGTGCCGCGAAGGAGTGCGAAATATGTGGGAACGTCCTAAACTTGCCATGACAGGTTATTTCTGGCGCTTAGACGGCTGCTACCGCAGCCCACTCACTTAGTTTTTATCCTATCCTGCGGGAACTGTTAAAGCTTTTGCGATAAAAAGTGGCCTATGTCACTTTTCGTCTTTCAAACTATATTCATGCAATACGCCAAGGCAAGTTGCTCCGTTGCTGAGAAAAATTTATCGTTAAGTCCTACGGGAACCACAATTTTTTCGGGATGGAAAGTATCCCATGTCACTTTCCGTCTTCCAAACTATGCCCACCCCAAATATCAAGTCGATCCGTTGCTCCATTGCTGAGAAACAGTTATTGTCCTATCCCATGGGAATCACGAATTTTCTCGAGATATAAAAAGTATCCTATTATCACTTTCTGTCTATTAAACCATAGGTATCCATACCAAAAATCAGGTCAATCTTTTGCTCCGTTGCTGCGTCAAAGAGGAACAAACCAGCAAACTTTTCGGATTGATAATATTAAAGTATGATGATTCTGTACCATAAAGGTAGAATAAAAAAACATGTTGAACCTCTAATGATAGAATATTTAAAAATATTTTTAATGTCAGACAAAATGACGGTCTGGTATTAAACGTCATAGTAACATGTAGCATGCAGAGGGAAAATAACATTTTATCCAATTTTAATGTCAGTTGTCATTTTCAATCCATACTTTATTTCCTCTTCAAGGGGATATAATGGTAGAAAAACAATTTGTCGCCTTGCCACGCTACTTGTGATTTATAAAAGTCTGCAGACAATGTCACCTGTCATCTAATTACGTTTGGCTGTGACGTTTCGTTAGTCCATATCATAGGGGCGGTGTTTGAAATGACATGGCATTATTGCTATGAAGATAAAGTTCAAAATAAATGCCCTACCTAGGAGACGTTTGAAGTTTGTCCACCATCTTTGTGAAATCAAATTTGACATTAGATCAGCAGTTCAAGTGTCATTTGTGTCTAGATTACATAGCAGTTTCTATAGATTTTCGACGCCATGTTTGTGGAATCATGCATCACAACTTTTTTACTTTATGTCACTTCTACTGTTTTTCCTTTTCCTTATTCTGAGGTCCATATTAGCGTCATAGAGGAATTAATCACTTAGCGTCTTTGTGATAGTGGCGACAGTTTCGCTTTCGAGGGTTTTTGTCCTGTCCTACAGGAACTATGAAATTTTTCGGGATAAAAAGTATCCTAAAGCTCCTTCCGCCTTTTATACTATATCCATGCCAAAAATCAAGTCAATCCGTTGCTCCGTTGGCGCGTGATGGAGTAACAAACCAACAAACCAACAAACTTTTCGGATTCATAATATTAAAGTAAGGATAACTAGCTGACCCGGCAAACGATGTTTTGCCTTATAAAAAATTAATCAGGTATAAAAAATAGATGTTGCCCGATTCTCAGAGCTACCCTATATTCACACAAAATGTCATACAAATCTGTTCAGCCATTTCAGAGGAGTTTAGTAACAAACACCGCGACAAGAAAACTGTATACATTTGTATTAAAAAGATTTATTATTAGATGTGCCCTGCCCACTGCCATTCAACTTGCTAATCCACTGGCCACTGTCCATCTTTATTTATTATTTACGATTTGTTTGTAAACTAGAACCCGACGTAAACCGGAAGTGGTGTTAAATTAGAGCTAAATAATTAGCAAAGGTTACCTCACACCGGAAGTTACCTAGTAAAGTAGGTATTTGACCGATTTAACAACTTTTTAATAAATCTTTGGTCTTATTACATATTAGCCACGTCAGAGGCCTTCGGGCGGCTTACGACTCTGACACCAGGGCATGCCCGGCCCCAGGCCCCGGCCTATACTAATTTACTTATGTTACCTATTATGACGTTAGACACTAAAACATGATCTTTAACTCTGAACCTAAAAGAGCTATTAGAGCTGATTTTTTTCTCGAATTCCGTGTTGGTCCTTTAGTTAAAGTTTGTGTTTGTGTCTCAGAGTTTCGGTACGATTGGATTTTATATAATTAAAGCAATTTTCATTATTTTATAACCGACTTCCAAAAAGCAAGAGGTTCAATGTTCGTCTGTATATATGTTTTTTTTTTGTGTATGTTCATCGATAATTCCACCAATTGTGAACTGAATCGAAAAATTTTTTTTTAGGTCGAATGGGTGTACTCTCGAGGTATTCCCATTTAAATTTTACAAATATCAGTTCAGCGGTTTTTGAAAAAACCAACAATAATGTAAGCAATTCGAGCGAAATTTCCGAATTTTGTTCACGATGAACATCGATAGTTTCGCCAATTTTGAACCGAATCGATTTTTTTTAGTTCAAAAGGATATACTCTCGAGATGGACCCATTTAAATTTTACAGAATTCGGCTGAGCCGTTTTTGTAAAATCAACAATAATGTAAACAATTCTAGCGAAATATTCAAATTTTGTAAACATATTTTTGCGAAAAATAATTATTATAAATCTAATTTGGCATGGTCCTGGTTAAGCTCAGTTGGTAAAGCATTTTGTAGGTACTCATCATTATGACCAAGTTGTACTACGCTACCAACCCCGAAAACCAGCTGTTCCCCAGAATGGAAAAAATGTATGGAATGGCTGTTTTTATTTCGCTACGTCAAGGTTGCTTCTTAATAAAAGTTGGTCATAACGATCATTATAATCCTAAAATATATCCTATGCACGCAGTATACCTATGCCAATGTAGGATAGGCACATAGTAAAATATGTCCGTCGTCTAAAGCACTGATTCCCAAAGTGCTCCAGGTGGACCCCAAGCACGGGTAAGACAAAGGGACAAATGGTCCTTCCACCAATATATCCCCTCGAAGAGGAAATTAAGTATGGATTGACAATGAGAACTGACATTAAAAGTGGATAAAAAGGTTTTCTCCCTTTGCTGTGCTACCCGCGCAGGGGTCCATAGGAGCCTCGACGGGGGTCTACGATGGCGTGACAAAAAAAATGGGGGTCCACAAAATATCTGGTTTCCGAATGGAGAGTTTTCTAAATAAAATAAGTGAGAATTGATTAGTTTTTTTGTTGTGAGTAAGATATTAAAAAAAGTTATGTTGGATGCCTATGATTCTTTTATTGATTAGCTAACTTTACTTTTCAACTGACTTCCAAAAAGGAAGAGGTTCGTGTGTATATATTTTTTTCATCAATATTTTCGCCAATTGTGATCCGATTTAAAAAAAAAGATGTCCAGTTTGAAAGGATACACTTCCATTCAAAATTTATCAACATCGGTTGAGTCATTTTTGTTAAATTAAAAATAATGCAAAATTACGTACTAATTCTTAATAAATTCGAGCGAACTGTTCCAATTTTGTATGATTGAAGTCCGTTATGCCATTTTTGGCGAAAATAAATATTGGACATCCACTTGCAGCACAATCAATTAATTAATTAACCAATCTTCTTTCCTTCTCACTTCTTTTTCGAAAAACCGCAAGGCTTTCAATAGTTAAGTACATGTAATCGTCACTTTTTTGATGACTCCTCTTAGATAGATATCCTCTTTTCTATCTCGCTCGTTGGAATAATTAAATAATTCGGTAGAAGAGACCACTAGCAGCAAGGGGTCCACCGGGACCACCAACATTTTAAGAGCGGTCTATTAGAAAAAAAAGTTTGGGAACCTCTAGTCTAGAGAAACACCCAGTATTACTAGGTAACTTTAGTACTTAAATGTGTCGACTATATGACCAGACTGTCAACTGAGCACAGGTCAACCCGCTTTGCTTGGTGCAGGGGACATCACAACGGGACATTAGCTGTGCTGGATACGAGAGAAAAGGCGGAATTCGTAGCTGAGGCGCTGTCTGAGTCGCAGTTTGGTAAGAATTTTATACCTACTAGATAACTATACCTACTTCTTTTATCCAACAACTTGCACTGTGCCAGCGAGGTATGTATATGACCCAAAGACTCTTCATGGCTAGACTTGTGTTTATCAGGAGATTATTACAAAATCCGGAGCAATCGTGTAGGTACTTTTCAACCTACTTCCAAAAGGAGGGGATTCTCAATTAAACGAATTTTTGACATATTTTACGACGCTGTTTAGATAGACTACGGTTGATCCGTATTTCTATCTGTGGAGTAAATTTGCAATTTGAAATAGTCTCTCAAAGATTTGTTGATTAGTTTCGATGCAACCCCGAAAACTGATAGGAATATATACCTAAGTTTTAGTGGACTCCAATGAAATTACCGATCCATATGATATAGCTCAAGTATTTAACAACTATTTTTCTACTATTGGATCAAGTTTAGCAAATGAAATACCCAAAGAGTTTCATAATCACAATAACTATGATCATGTCTTACCTAAATCCTCATCACAAAATACACAACTTCAAAATTTCAATCCTTGCACTGAAAAGGAAATTTCAGACATAATCAGCGACCTTGACATTAATTGCAGCACTGGATTAGACGGCATAAGCACAAAAGTAATTAAATGCATAAAAGACCTAATAGTAAACAAATTAACAATATGCATCAATAAGCTTTTACTTGATGGCATATTCCCAGATTCTTTGAAGATAGCAAAAATCAGCCCAATTCACAAATCCGGATCAAAAACCGACCCTGGAAATTACCGGCCTATTTCTGTGTTGCCAGTGTTGTCTAAAATCATAGAAAAGGTTCTTTATACACGATTAGATGATTATTTGGGCTCCGTTAATTTCATTTTTGAACAGCAGTATGGTTTTAGATCTAAAAGTAACACTCTCACTGCAACAATAGACCTTATCACTAAAATAAAGCATAACATAGACAAAAGAAACGTAGCCTTAGGTATTTTCATCGACTTGAAAAAAGCCTTCGACACCGTGAGTCATAAACTGCTTCTGAAAAAACTAAAGTCAATTGGAATTACTGGTCAGGCGTTGAAAATGTTTGAGTCCTACCTATCATCAAGATCGCAAATTGTAAAAATTGATAATAAATTCCAAAGTGACCCACAACCAATAACGTGTGGAGTCCCACAAGGTTCAATCTTAGGTCCTTTGCTCTTTCTAATCTACATAAACAACATGCACGAATTAGGACTTAATGGACATATTACTCTGTACGCAGACGACACTTGCTTGTTCTATTTCGGTCCCTCACTTACTAGCATACTTTCCCTAGCCCAACACGATCTTGACACTATCTATAACTGGCTAAAATATAATCTCTTGACTATCAATATCAGCAAAACATGTTATGTTATATTTAAAGCAAGGAATAAACAATTACCTACACATATCCCTCTCAAAATTAATGACACTCCCTTGAAAGAAAAACCCAATGAAAAGTATCTTGGCCTACACTTAGACTCAAATTTAACTTGGAAGATCCACATCGATCACATAAAATCTAAACTCGTTTCATTGCGCGGTTCACTTCGAAACATAGTGCGATGTTTCCCCCTTAAGCTGCGTTTTTTGATCTACAACACACTTGTGAAACCACACCTGTTATATCTTGTCGAAGTTTGGGGAACTGCGGTCAAAACAAGATTAGCCGAACTACAAGTATTGCAAAACAAAATCATTAAACTACTCTTTAATTACCATTACCTAACAGAAACTAAAAAAATATACAGAGAAACAAAATTAATGACCGTAAAACAACTACACAATTATAACATTTGCATTTTTATAAGAAAAACTATGAACAACAAAGTTCACACAAATTTGCTATTCACCAAACGCAAACAAAATGTTGCGTACCCCAGCACTCGCCGAGGTAGCTTCATCGTCTTGCCAAAGATCCGTACTAACTATGGTAAAACTATGATAACATTTGACGGTGCGCGCCTTTACAATAATATACCCTCGGATATTAAAAGTATAAGCTCGTTCAACGTATTTAAAAAGAAACTTGCAGAATACATTATTTCCGACAATTAATAGTAGGTAACAGTTATTACGCAGGTAAATCTAACATCGTCATTATTAAGCATTGAGCGAGTTTTTGTTTTTGTTTTTGTATGTACTTATGTATTTTGTAAATGTATTTTATAGTGGGTATGCGTGTGACGTAGATACCTATTTTAAATGTTGTCATGCACATATTTTAAATACTGTTTCTCAGTGACGACGAACTGTTATTATAAGTTTATTATTAGTAGTGTTCTCATAGAAGCGATGTAAATCTTATAATGAGAATAAAGATCTTTAAACCTAAACCTACCTATGTCATCAAATATCGAATAGCAGCATTAGCAGTTTCGTTCGGAGTCATGCAGAAGCACCTTCTTGAGCTCTATTGCTTAAAGTTGGTTGTTTTTTTTTTTAAATTACGTGGTTAGGTATCAAAAAACATCATTGTAACTTTATTTTTATTTTATTTATTCATACACAATACAATTCACAATGGTTACAAAACTTTAACTTAAATATATATTATGATCTGGATTCTAATTCAAATACATGTGTACACAGAAATAGTACATTGTACATCGAGGGGAGAAAACGATCTATTTCTGTTCGAGAGTATGTTTAAGCCCGACGCGCAGCGAAGGGCTTAAAGGAAACTCGAGAATGTACACCTACGAGGAAAATAAAATACAATATTGCTTTAATTAAAGTTTATATAGTATAAAAAATGGTTACAATGGCTTAAACTTATAGAAAACTGACGTCCGCCATCTTTAATTTCAAAATGGACGCCATTTTTTAAATCTACACCTCCGAAAAATTCGAAAACGATACCCATGAACTTTTTCAAAAAAGTGACATCCGCCATCTTTAATTTCAAAATGGACGCTATTTTTAGGGTTCCGTACCTCAAAAGGAAAAAACGGAACCCTTATAGGATCACTTTGTTGTCCGTCTGTCCGTCCGTCCGTCTGTCAAGACCCTTTTTCTCAGGAACGCGTGGAGGTATGAAGCTGAAATTTATATCAATTACTCAGGCCTACTGTCCCTTGAAGCTGTGAAAAAATCAAACTTCTAAGCCAACGCAATCAAAAGATACAGCCGTTTATGCCGCAAATTTTCGACACTTGCAAGTACTCGCAAGGGAATCAAAACCTAAAGGGTACTTCCAGTCGACCTAGAATCTTGAAATTTGGCATGAAGCTACGTTTTATAGCACACATAAAGGAAAAATTCCGAAAACCTTAAATTTTTAGTTACATTACAAAATATATATTTTTTAATAAATATAAACTTATTACTTTTTTTGTCGTAATGAACGAACTTTGTAAACCTTGCAGGTTTGTACGGAACCCTCGGTGCGCGAGTCCGACTCGCACTTGGCCGGTTTTATTGAAATCTATACCCCCAAAAACCCCGAAAACGATACCCATGGCAACTTTTTAAAAAAAGTGACGTCCGCCATCTTTAATTTCAAAATAGACGCCATTTTTGAAATCTATACCCCCAAAAACCTCGAAAACGATACCCGTGATGACTTTTTCAAAAAAGTGACATCTGCCATCTTTAATTTCAAAATGAATGCCATTTTCGAAATCTACACCCCCAAAAACCTCGAAAACGATACCCATGACGACAATTTAACGCAACGAAATAAATTGCCGCGCTTTTTTTTCGCATTGCAGAATAAGGTTGCCATCCTCATTTCATTAAAAATAGAAAACAAAACAAAATCCGCCTCTTTTCTTTAATTATTTTATAAAAACTTTTTGAGATTTGAGGTTTATATGTTTCCCGCCTTTTTTTCTAATTATTTCATACAAAAACTTTTTGAGGTTTTGAAGTTTGTATTTTTTTTGTGTTCGCTGCTAAAAAACAAAAGAAAGCTAGCCGGGCAGAAATGGATTTTCATACAATATTCCTGCCCTGCTACGGAGGGCAGAAATGAAATTCCATACAGCTTTTCCCGCCGCACATTTTTAAGGGAGAAATCACGAACTTTGTAACCCGTTTATGAACGAGTAATAAGACACTTTCCGTGTGGATGTAGTATAAAAGTAATTGAATGAGTAGACAGAGGGTTTTGGTTTCGTTAGAAATTATTAACTGCAAATAAGTAAATGGGAAAAGAAAGTAAGATTAAAGAAATGAAGTAAGTATTAGTTATGCTACCACTTAAATAACACTCTCTAATAAGCTCTTCTCAAGTTCAGCGTTTATAAACGCTGAACAATGAAATGAAATGAATCACAATGATTTTGACAGTAAAAGACCATTTACTGTGGTGGTGTACCTAATATATGGCGGATTTGGTTTGAATACCATGATTTTGAAATGATACTATAACTATAGCATCATCGCTGTTGCAGATATCGACTCCATCTGGGTGGGGGCCAGGAGGAATTCTGCTGAAGACCCTGCAGGGTACCGGTGGAACCAAGGAGTGGAGCTCAGGCGGACGGCACTGGATGTGCTAGCGAGCGAGGATGGTGACCCTGGCAGGCAGTATCCTGTTGTAAGTAGTTATAGTCTTTTTCCTTAATTGATAAATACCTGATTCTGCCTTTTCACTGAAGAACAACATAGGTGTGAAGAACTCCATCTGGGTGGGGGCCAGGAGGAATTCTGCTGAAGACCCAGCAGGGTACAGGTGGAACCAAGGAGTGGAGCTCAGGAGGACGGCACTGGACGTACTAGCGAGCGAGGACGGTGACTCTGGCAGGCAGTATCCTGTTGTATGTACCTAGTTACAAAAAGGATAGGGAAATAATCGGCCAAGTACGAGTCGGTCTCGCGCACGAAGGGTTCCGTACCGTATGGAAGTACCGTACTAAGGGAGGCCTTAGTATATTTATTTTAATTTAATTATTTACTTTTGAAG
This sequence comes from Hypomecis atomaria, assembly GCA_964007245.1. Classification (NCBI taxonomy): domain Eukaryota; kingdom Metazoa; phylum Arthropoda; class Insecta; order Lepidoptera; family Geometridae; genus Hypomecis; species Hypomecis atomaria. The sequence continues at coordinate 9,016,984 of OZ023308.1, read as the reverse complement.
GGAATATTTAACTTAATATTCTGTGAATATTCACAAAAGAAAGATGCTTGAAATATGTATATATTTCAAGCATCTTTTTTTTGTCGTTATTAATTTCGAGCGAATTAACACGTTTCTTGTATGGGAGCCCCCTTTAATTTATTCTCACCAGTCAGCGATATATTTATACAAATACATTTTATTTTAATTTAATTGTTTATTTTTATAGTAAGTATTTAACTAAATATTATGTGAATGAATCCCGAGTAAACAGGTATCTTCTAGGTAAGCGTGCTACAACCTAGACCGCATATCTGCTTAACAACAGGCAGTATGTGGTCAAACGCAAACCTATTCAGAATAAAAAAAAAAAAAAAAAAAAAATAAAAAAAAAAAAAATTAAAAAAAAAAAAAATAATGAATATTTTAAACACCGATCTGGAATCTACCGAGCGAAAAACGTCTAAAAAATTAGGTTGTTGTGTATGGGAGCCCGGTTTTTTTCTGTTTTTAGTATTTTTTTATAGTGGCAATATAAATACGTCAACTGTGACAGTTTCAACGTTCTAGCTATCACCGTTCACAGCCTGGTGATAGACAGACAGACGGACGGACAGCGGAGTCTTAGTAATAGGGTCCCCTTTTTACCCTTTGGGTACGGAACCCTAAGAAGGAGCTATATCATCATCCACAGCCTTCTTTGTACCACTGCAGCGTATAGGCCTATCTCTTTACTGGACATATATGTAAATACAAATTAAATTACCTACTTATTATTTATTGTCATTTGTTGCCCTTAAAAGCTGCAGCTCTAAGTTGAAGTCTTTTTAGCTTATTGGTAAATCCTACACTTGCATGGGTAACATTGTTTTATACGTCGTAATAATATATATTGTAACTATGCTTGTTATCAATAAATGATTTGTATTTGTATTTTTTGACCGAGGTATGCCGAGCTAGGTATCTGCGAGAACTCCCACATAACCACCCGCCTGCCCTCGAGGTGTGGTGGTACCTATCCATAAAGTATTTTCCCTGGATGTAAAATAATCTGCCAAGTGCGAGTAGAACTCGCCCACGAAGGGTTCCGAAGTGTATGGGAAAAAAAATTAATTTATTTTAATTTAATTATTTATTATTAAAATGAGTGTGCAGCTAAATATTCTGTAAATATTTCAAGCATCTACCTGTTACCATTATTGATATTAAACGAAAAACAGCTAAAAATTTTGATTTGTTGTATGGGAGCCCCCCCTTAAATATTATTTTTAGTATTTGTTGTTATAGCGGCAACAGAAATACATCATCTGTAAAAATTTCAGCTTTCTAGCTATATCGGTTTATGAGATACAGCCTGGAGACAGACAGACAGACGGACAGCGGAGTCTTAGTAATAGGGTCCCGTTTTTACCCTTTTGGTACGGAACCCTAAAAAGAGCTAAATTATGGTGTTTGTCCAGTGGGTAAACCGCACTCTGGTGCCAGTACCTGAAGGAGGCGCGGACTGCGTGGCGCTAGAGCGGGTACATCATGACAAGCCGGTGTTCCTGGATCTACCCTGCGCGCTTCAACGAGCCTTCGTCTGCGAGAGAGGTACATATACAGGGTTATTTCTAGTCTATTATAGTATCCTTTTAGGGGCTTATTCTGTACATCAAATCTAACAACTTTCGTTCTGCGACATGTCAGAACTCAAAAAAAATCAGCTGTTCCATACATTTTGTCGCGGGTGAACGATATTTTTCTATGGAAAAGCAAAATTTTTGTTTTTGTTTTGACAAAAGTCGCAGAACAAAAGTTGTAACAATGATACAATACAATGATTTTATTAGTCTGTGAAACTAGGTAATAAGTGTACATACACGGTGTTAAAAGAAAATTATTGAAGTTGTTAAAAAAAAAAAATTGAAAATTAATAGAAAATTAGTGTTGTTGTTAGTTTTGATGTAAAGAATAAGCCCCTAAAAGGGTGCTAATTGATTAGAAATAACCCGGTATCCTTATGCATAGCATTTACGATTGAGTGCTACCATGTTATTTTTGTGATAAACATTTCATAAATTGCCGCGCTCGCAGGATTGAACCTGCATCCCTCTGGGATTCCAGCCCAGATGCTTTGTCCAATTAAGCTAGAACGCTGTACTACGAACTCGCCAAATTAGTAAAGTGTTTATCATTTTACTACCAACGTAAGCCTCCTCCTTAATACGATCTCGCAGTGACTCTGAGTCTAGTCCTCTCCATAGCTCTTTGGGCTACTTTGAGCTAAGTGAGAGACCAGGATTCAGTGCCGTAAATCGTTACTGGTAAAACCTGTACCAGCATCATTAATAGTCCACTGCGGGACGTAGGCCTGCCCACAAAGGGTGAATGAGCCATATCCACCACACTGGCCCAGTACGGGTTGGTGGATTCGCATACGCCATCGAATTTCTTCTACGCACGTTCGCAGACTTCCTCACGATGTTTTTCTTCACCGAAAGCCAGTTTTTTTTTATCGTGAATAAGTCCGCGCTTGACCACCAACTCGCCTGATGGTAAGCGACGTTGTGGTCGAAGATGAAGCACACCGACCTAGAAGTTACCTATTCACTCTGATCTTGAAAAGCTTTAGATTATTTATCTCTATATCTTAGGAAACAGGGAAGCAGGAAGACTGTTCCATTCCCTGGCGGTACGAATCAGAAAAGTTGAGTCGAACCGCTTCGTACGGTTCGAAGGAAAATCGACAGTGTAGGGGTGGTAATGTGGCGTCCTCTTACTTGTCCTGTTGTGCCAGTGATGTGTTTTAAAGATATTATTGGTACTGGACCGGGATTTGAACCCACAATCTCACTAATGTGAGGCTGGTATTACTACCACTAGACCAGCACGTCACCACAGCTTACTGGTCAACATCAAGAACTTACTGATTTAAAAAGTCTTTCGTTGTCAGATGCAAGACAAACCGTCAAAGTAGTGGAGCTGAAGACCGTGCGGTGCCGCACTGGACTGTACCGCATCTTCGACGGCCGCAAGGAGTGGAAGCAGGCCGCTTCCTACTGCCTGCTCCGGGATATGGCGTAAGATATCTGTACTTGGATTGTATTGTATTTCGATCATATCGTCTTCGCTTTTTCTCCTTCTCGCGCTAGTTACTCAGACAACGAGAGCGAGCGGGAGAAAAAGCGTAGCCGAACTTCAAAACGCGTACCTACACACTTCGGCCGCTGTACTATACCAGCCTTTTTAGGGTTCCGTAACCAAAGGGTAAAAACGGGATCCTATTACTATGACTCCGCTGTCCGTCCGCTTGTCTGTCTGTCTGTCATCAGGCTGTATCTCATGAACCGTGATAGAAAGCTGACATTTTTACAAAATATGATGTATTTATGTTGGCGCTGCAACAACAAATACTTAAAACAGAATAAAACAAGTATTTAAGGGGGGCTCCCATACAACGAACATGAATTTTTAGGCGTTTTTCGCTCAATATCAATAACGATACGACAGGTAAATGCTTGAAATATTCTCAGAATATTTTCAATATTCACTTCAGAAATAAATTTTTAAATTAAAATAAAATTTATTAAGGGGGGCTCCCATACAGTACGGAACCCTTCGTACGTGAGTCCGACTCCCACTAGTCCACAGTATAACATGACGATTGGGCGATATCCGCCACGCTGGCGTAGTCATCGAATTTCTCCTACGGACGTACCTATGCAGGTGCAGTTCTCTTCAGAATTAGGATTCACAGGCGTCATGGAATTTCTTTTACGGAATTATGCACGATTCCTCACGATGTTTTCCTTCACCGAAAAGCCAGTGGAGTGAAAAACCGTTCATAATTGCAAAGAACTCATTGGTAGGTTCTAGACCGAGATTTGAACTCTCGACCTCACGTTGCTGGGCGAGTCTTCTACCCCTTCGCCACCACGACTTCAAGGCTTGGTTTTACGAGTAGGTGAACCGGTTTTTCTGGGTACCTTTAGGAAAGGCTATAGGATCAGTGTGACCAGTTTTTCTTGTATTTTATTGCCTTATTCGAATATTTTTGATTCTAGATTAGCGAATATAGCCTCAATGAAGTGCTTGAAGAAAATAGGGATGGCCATGCTGAAAACAAGGCCAAGTAAGTACATACTTTGAAATTAATAATATAAATATTCTATACACCCCTAGGATAAATGCAGAAATAAAAAAAAGAGACAAAACAATAAAAAAAATTAGGTACAAGAAGCACAAGGAAACACAAAATGAATCGGGTTTTATTTATGACTTTCGCACGGTTCGGATGTATACGGAACTTGCATGGAGATGGCTAAGACGTATACGGAACTATCGGATTCTATACAATCTGGCAAATTCTGTAGGTATACGTCCTAGTCGTTCGAAAGTAAAAAATAATCCATCCATCCATCCATCAGCGTTAAGAAGTCCACTGCTGGACATGGGCCTCCCCTATGGATCTCCAATAAGACCGGTTGGAAGTGGCTTGCATCCAGCGCGATCCCGCGGTCTTAATGAGGTCATCCGTCAACCTTGTGGGTGGACGTCCTACGCTGCGCTTGCCGGTACGTGGTCTCCACTCGAGAACTTTCCGACCCCATCGATCATCAGTCCTCCGCGCTATGTGCCCTGCCCATTGCCACTTCTACTTGCCAATCCGTTGGGCTATGTCGGTAACTTTGGTTCTTCTTTCTGAAAAATAATGCACAATGACTACTACTGAAGCTCACACAAAGCCGCGCGTTGATTGGATATTGCGCAGCTTGTAGCTAACTTCATTTCCGCCAACTTGTGTGGCGCGGCCTATACAATACGTTTATTTCTTCAGGCATCGAGAACGCGTGGGTGGGTGCCAAAGGAACTTTGGGCCGATGGAGCTGGGTCGACACTGGACTTAGCATCTTCGAGTCTCCTCTGTATTCCGACACATCGCCCGCGCTCTGGCCACCCATGAGGTACCTAGTTACTAATACCACGGTAATTAGATAAAATTACCGTGCTAATACTCATGGTGATTCATTTATTTTTAACCGACTTCCAAAAAGGAGAAGTTTCCATGTTCGTCTGTATGTTTTTTTTGTATGTTCATCGATAATTCCGTCAATTGTGAACCGAATCGAAAAATTATTTTTTAGTTCTAAAGGGTATACTCCCGAGGTGGTCCCATTTAAATTATACAATAATCGGCTGAGCCGTTTTTTGAATAATCAACAATAATGTAAACAATTCGAGCGAAATTTTCGAATGCTGTACACGATGGAAGGCGGTTTTGTCATTTTTTGCGAAATTAAATTATTTTTCTTAGATAGTTTCGTGTTCGACCACAGCCTGCCTGATTTAACCGTAATCTAACAGAATGGGCAGTGGTCCAAGAGTCCGTACCTAGATGATCTATCCAGAGTGTTTGGTGAACGCGCAGCTGTGTATAGTGTAGCTAGGGCGGCACGAGCATGCACTAGACACTGCTTAACCCACCCCAGAAAGCTTGAAAGTCAATAATTTTTTTTAAAAAATCTGATGTCGCTACTACAGTTTAACCAAGAGAGCTTATACACCAATCTAGCGGAAAGAGAGGAAGCGGCCCCTCGCGATTTTTTTTTTTGCATTTCCACCGCGATCTACTAAAATCGCGATTTTTAGAAATAATGTAGGTATAACGTCTAAATGGACTAGCCCTACTATTTCTATATTTGTCTTTCTAGCTACCTATATGTATATGTTAAAGCGGGATGGCACGATCCCGTCAACTCTTATTAGATTATAAACAAAAGACGACGCGCGTGCCCCAGATTCTGGGCGCCAGAAATGCAGTGCCACTTTCTAACAAAATTTTCCCGCCCAGCAGCCATATTCTCGTTTCCGAACTCACTTCCGAATCGAGATCTATATTTTCCGTCGGATACGGATTCGCTTCCGAAGGAGCCGTGAAACTGCATTCTAGAATCCGTTCGGAATGAACTTCGGCATTCTTCGGGTTTTTCCGATTGAAATACCATAGTCAAGGTAGATATTAAATCGAGGAAACATTTACAGAGAATGATTCGTATTGGTAGAAAAAAGAGACTATGGTAGAAATTTAAATGTATGGAATTGTAGTCAATTACGACCATCAATTATCAAAGTACATGATCTTTTAAATAAAGCAGACGTCTATGAATATATAAACTTATGAATATTCCACATAAGCGACGTTTAAGATTACTTGCGTCGACTGCATTTTGCAGGAACATACTTCGTAAACAAAAACATGGTGGTTTATAACTGTCATTGTCACTCTTGACTTTCTTTTTCTTTTAAGTTTTGGCGTCGCATAATTGTACATTTGCAAGTGTCAAGTATTTAGTTTTAATATTTTTTGATATTTTATCAAAATAGTCACTGTCGTAGTCACGTCATAGTCCAATAAAGTCGCGGTTAATTCCAAACATAGTTCAAGTCATACCTCGGTAAAGCAGTGGGAACTTTACTAGAATGGAGTATTGGTAACAACACGGAACATGATACGTCACATTATATCACTTGCCTACACTCATGCACGTAAATGAGCTCATAATCAACGATATACCACAATTTTTCACTAATAATCGCTGATAAAAACACAAGTTTAACAAAACAAAACAATGAGGCGACATGATTTTTCCGCGTTCCCGCCAAAACTCCACAGTTGCAGTCTTAGAATATCTATAAAAGGTTGCAGTTGACTTTTGTTTACGTTTCTTTAACTTTCTTTTGTTTACCTACTTGCGTGCGTTAAAGATATTGGCGAAATTGTGAAAACTTATATTGAAATTGTGTAACAACCTCGCAAAAGCCAAAAAACAAGAATTGAATTGAGTTAAAATAATAAAAATGAACACAGTACCTAAGTATAATTACTTAAAGTAGTTTTAGGTACCTGTTTAATTTATTTGGATTCATATTATTTTATTATCGTGACTGTAGCATCTAATAATATCATAGTTCCCTATGATTCCTTGAGGACAAGGGTGTCATTAGGTAGAACAGCGGGAGAGAATGCTGGAATAGGTAGGTACATGATGGGGCACGACGACTTGGCCCGTGGTCGAGTCGCCGGTGCCGACGCTTCAAGAAGGAAAGCATTATTGATAAAAAACCTGCAAAAAAACCGCTGAAAAGGCCTCAAAAAGTACTTTTTATGTTGCACTCACAGTTATCGGAATGCTTTCCGAGAGCAATTAGCTGTCGGGAACTTTTCCGACAAAAATCAGCTGATGCAGTCTGAGTTCTCGAATTGAAATGTCAAACGATCTCGAATTCGGAAACGAGAATCGCTGAAATGAAATTCGTGTCGGGAACGTTCCCGTATTCGATTCCACTGCCTTGAGAATAACCCTGCAGATTCGAGTCGCGCGTCAAAGGGGATAAGGACATTGAACTATGATGATAAGGATGTCAAAAGGTCAAACGGAATGACACCAGTCCCCAGCACCCAGTACCTACCCCTAGCATGGCAAAAGGACTAAACCATTTTATTCATTTTAAACCAGGTTGTCAACGTCAATCTATACTTTGTTTCATTTTCGAGGGGATAAAGATTATTGTCTATCCAGCTTCGAGCAAATATCTATGGAATCACAATCGTGCAAAAAAAGTGTCCGAAACAAAACTCTGCAAAAGCTAAGTAGTTGGCAGGCTTTTTAGTTGGTCGTAAGGCGATTGCAAACCGACTACAACGCCGCGCAATGCCAAAGTGCTCAGTTACAAGCACTAATTTCGAAATTCGAGAAAACGGGTCATTGTGAATTATTTAATGTAGGAAAATATCTAAGTCGGTATTATGATAGCGCTCGGACATTTTTTTACTACTTTCACTTAGGGACTGTGGCTCTGTAGATATTTACTCGAAGCTATCCAGAAAATTTGTCTAAATGCCATGATAGGTGTAGGTACTATAGGCCGAACAAATTCACGGCATCGTGAATATGAGGCGAAACATTGCGCAGGCAAATTCGCTATGTCCACTGCGCGCGGAGATAATATCAGGGTCCAATTTTATAAAGCTACAAGTTACAATTCTACAGGCAAATTGACATTAATGACGCAGGCTCGACCAATCACGAATGCGGATTCCGTCAATGTTGCCAGTAATTTACCTGTAGCCTGTAACTTGTAGTTTTATAAAATAGGGCCCTGGTCTGCTTGTAGCGAGCCAGTCGCCATTAAGATTGATTCTGCCTAATTATACTAGAAATTGATTGAACCCCGTAACAGTAGTAGTACTTATTTCGTTAATTTCTTCATTGCAGAGACAGGAAATCAATCAAACAAAGCGGTTGCCTCCAGCTGGACCGGCACGCGTCACACCCTCCGGTCTTCATGGAAGCGAGATGTGATAGGAAAATGCAGTTCATCTGCTACCAAGGTGAGTTGACTGGCACTAGCTAGTAGTTCTCCGAACAGTAGACCTCGCGACACATCTCTTTAACTTAATTTTCATTTAGCCTATACCTCGACTCGCTCTTGACCAAACTCTTGATCTTGTTGGTTCATACTCAAAAATCATGTCAAGATTTAAATACTAAACTATCTTGCCAAACATTATCTAAATCGACTGATAAGGCAGTGTATAGATACGTTATTTCTCTAAGGTATAGATATCCAGAGAGAGAGAGACTTTATTTTTCTTAAATCCTGGGTGTTACCACCTCACAAAGCTTCATAGACTAAAATAATCATACATCTTCCCTTTTTACAAAAAGTTATTATACATCACTAAAGTCACAACACTAGTTGACGTTAACTTTGCGGATGACATTTATTAAGTATAGATATCCAGAGAGAGAGACTTTATTTTTCTTAAATCCTGGGCGTTACCACCTCACAAAGCTTCATAGACTAAAATAATCAAACAGGCAGCAGCATTTCCCCCCATTTTTGATCGAAATCAAAAACAAAAAAACATTAAAAATAATAAACAATCTGTGTACCAAGTTTCGTTGAGAGTCGTTGAAGAATGCGACCTGTAGACGAAAAATCAACATCCAGACAGACGAAAGCAAAACTGTCGACCTAAAACGGATACCTCTCTCACTTCGTTTCGCTCGGTCAACTAGGTATGTGTTCGTATGGGCCAAGTGGTTACACCTGGTGTCAGTTTTGTCATACCGGCAGCGTAGGATGTCCACCAGAATCAGTCTTATTTTATATCCATATGGACCATACGGGGCGCGGGGTAGGTCTGTGCTTCTAAACATTCTTATTTGATATCCTGGAAGGCCAGAGGGCTAAGTTGGAGTTTCTTGCTCGAACTCGATCGCGTTAACGTTTGGTGTGATTTCTATGGAAATGGCAGAGCACCATCTTGTGTCACGCACAGAAAACTGACTAGCTACGTGTGAGTATTTTTTACGGTAATGTAACGAGCGCCAACCCGATCCAACACAAGCGCGGCAACGTCAGTGATTGGCTAAGTCAAGCGTGTGTGTCAATGTGCTCGCGTGTGTGCTCGGCGCGTTTGGTTAACGCTACGTAAAAGTAATTCGAATTGATTTGCCTCCAACTTAGCCCTCTGTGCTTCAAATTAGTCCTGTTTGATATCCATACTAGAGAAGCTGTGGGCGTATAGCGTCCTACGGCAGATAAGATAATAATGACTAAAACTAATAAAACAACAGCTAAAATTCCAGGCTCCCCGATACTCCGAACGTCGTCAGCGCCTCCTAGCGACGAACTCTACTACTACGTGCTGGTCCGGCAGCTGCTGTACTGGCAGCATGCGTACGAAAACTGCCTCAAAATGAACGGCACACTGGCAACACTTGACAGCAAAGAGGTGTTGATACAGCTGCTGCTGGTTATGGGAGAAAATAAGGAAGAACGTAAGTTATTGGCTGGCGCTATCTGTCGGCCTATAGTCTCAAACAAATAAATAAAACAAATATTAAATACTAGCTGAGCCCTTAGTCCAGGTTTTGCGTTGTTTACTGAAACTTTCGCGTTTGCGTGTGGCTCCATACATTTTGGTTAGTTCTTCTTCGTATCCGCCAGGGGCGCTGTACAGAAACGTATAAAGCCATACGGAAACAGCTGCTGTTTCAATTTACGTGTAAACCTGGACTAACCCCTCTGATCAGGTGGACTTCATCTCACCTGTCAATGATAACTTTATAATGCAGGAACATTTTGTATTGGTAAATTAAATTCACGTTTTTATTATTTTACTAATTACATTTTTGTAATTTCTTACCGTTTAAACCTTCCCTTAACTTTCACAGATATTCCAAAACCAAAATTAGCCAAATCGGTTCAGCCGTTCTCGAGTTTTAGCGAGACTAACAACTACCTACGATTCATTTTTATTGTCGGTACTTATGTAATGGTAATGTGCATGTGCCACAATGAAGTTATGAACACTTAGCGATCCCAATATTATCCATGTACCTACCTTCACACACCTTTAACATAAGCTCTAAGTACTTCGAGGTAAATAGTAATAAATATTTTTTGCATAGGTAAATATAATTTTCAGCTGTCAGGCATGTTTGGATCTCCGGTCGTCTGAACATGACTAAAGATGTCGCCACCGACGCAGTTTCCTACGTTTGGTATAACCCGACCAGTGGGAAGAGGATACACGACGCTAAAACCTACGGCGACGCGGGTGGTCTTTACGTGAGTACCTATGATGTATACCGTCCACAACTTTTTGGTGGAAGAAATATACTACATATAATTTACATATGATACATACGCAGTCGTCGGCTGATGGTAATTCGTTGGTGTGTCATAGGTATAATATATAGGGTCATAGGTATTAAACGCAAAACCATTTCAAACTCACATTCCATGATCACATGCAGAAACTGACTACTGAGTGCTTGAGCTTTGTAACGCGAAACTGTAAAGATTTCACCAACTACACCGCCATAGTACTTCTATATAACTCCCTGATTAGATCAAAACTAGAAGCTAGCTCAGTTGTATGGAGTCCTCACGAGAAATCTTACGCATGAATGCTAGAAAAGGTCCAAAACCGTTTTCTACGGTTCCTTTATAAAAATAAATATTACTATTATCCTTTTATGTACCCTACAGCTTATCTGCAAGGTACACTAGGCTTCAATTCCCTTGAAACTCGAAGGCTCCATGATAATTTATTAACAACCCACAAAATACTCAACGGAAAACTGGACTCTCCCGAGCTAGTGAGCGAAGCGAGTCGTCATAATGTTCCAGAGCAACGTACTAGGTTCCGCAACGGCTCTCACGGGATCTTAGGATCGCGCCTCCCTCTGTTTGCGCCAACACCAGCGCGCACTGTCGCACGCCAGCAGTCCGCCATCTACCGCGCACAACACCACTTGAACGCCCTTAGCGCCTCTCACCCACATACTGACATCTTTTCCGACAATTTGGCAACATTCTTTAAAAATACTCAGGCATATTGTGAGCAGACAAAGCTGTAAAATCGTTTTTTATCCTTAATGAAATAGTTCCAATAGTTGCTTCTTTCTATACCAATACAGTGTGTCATTATAAAGATTTTATTTAATGTTAATGTTGTATAAATGTTTATTCTTGTTCTAAATGTACTTATATAATATTGATCTCATACATTTTAAGTAAAATTGTTCCTAGTACCTGTATAAAAAATGTAACGTTTAGTATTGACTGTAAGTTGCATTTTTGTTAAATAAATTGAATTGAACATCAGGCAGTGAGTATTCAAACGAAATCCTAATTTAAATTTTTAAAAAATATGTAGGTCGACTCACAAAGGGTGATTGGGCCATACACAGCGAGCACGCCGGCCCATTGCGGGTTGGTGAATTCACACACGCCATCAAATTCCTTCTACGGACGTATGCAGGTTGTCTCACGATGTTTCCCTTCACCGAAAAGCCAGTGGTGAGAAAATACCCGTAGGTACCTATTACCTACATAACATCAAAAGAATTTATTAGTACGGGACTGGGATTTGAACCCACGACCACACGATTTTAAGGCGGTTGTTAGATACTACCACCAAAAACGATACAAAAACCACTGCGTTCTACCAAGGTTCTACCACCACGGTAATGGTATACATAATTGCCATTGTCACGGTTGTTTTACGGCAATCGGTACTCGCTAACAACAAAATACGGTAGGTAACCTACACGGCAGAACTTTCCGGAACTGCCGTATCATAAACACGGCAAACAGAGAAATGATAAAGCGTGAAAATGTATGGGACGCGGCAATTTCTCTTTTGCCTCATCCATCTTATAACACTAATCTCATAACCGAAACACGTTACTGCATTGAAATATTTTTTTATGGTAACCCTGTACTTAGCAGTGGGTTGGGTTTTGCCACGAAGTTTTATGCTATGGCTACATCTGCGCCCTACGGCGAAGTTATCGTCACTGGAGGCTCATTCACTAATTCAAACTGTAGTAATTGGTTGTTCACGATTTGAACTACTACCTGAAGCTGGGCACACACGCTGCGATGATCGCATCTATTCATCAGATCAGTCCAGCGAGGTCCTAATATAGTTGCATTGCCAGTAGGTAGTTATTGAGGAATCAAAATGAAACCCTTATTTTAATCGAAAAATATTGATTTAACAACAAAAATATTGGCATCAATGTTGTAGAAAATCAAATTTTAAACAACTTTTGTTCCTAAAACTTCTGCTGTAAAATTGAAATAACAAGTTATGGAAGAAATGAAATGGTACAACCAACTATTTAAAAAAAATATCGATCCTACAAAAAGTTGATGGGAATCAAAGTTATAGAAAATCAAATTTTAAACAACTTTGATTCCCATCAACTTTTTGTAGGATCGATCGATTTCTGCTGAAAAATTGAAATAACACAAGTTATTGAAGAAACAAAACGGTACAACCAACTTTTAAAAAAAAATATCGATCCAACAAAAAGTTGATAGGAATCAAAGTTGTAGAAAATCAAATTTTAAACAACTTTTGTTCCTATAACTTCTGCTGAAAAACTGAAATAACACAAGTTATTGAAGAAACAAAATGGTACAACCAACTATTTTAAATAAAATATCGATCCTACAAAAAGTTGATGGGAATCAAAGTTGTAGAAAATCAAATTTTAAACAACTTTTGTTCCCATAATTTCTGCTGAAAAATTGAAATAAGACAAGTTATTGAAGAAATGGAATGGTACAACCAACTTTTTTAAAAAAATATCGATCCTACAAAAAGTTGATGGAAATCAAAGTTGTAGAAAATCAAATTTCAAACAACTTTTGTTCCCATAACTTCTGTTAAAAAACTAAAATAACACAAGTTATTGAAGAAACAAAATGGCACAACCAACTATTTAAAAAAAACATCGATGCTACAAAAAGTTGATGGGAATCAAAGTTGTTTAAAATTTGATTTTCTATAACTTTGATTCCCATCAACTTTTTGTAGGATCGATATTTTTTTTAAATAGTTGGTTGTACCATTTCATTTCTTCAATAACTTGTGTTATTTCAATTTTACAGCAGAAGTTTTAGGAACAAAAGTTGTTTAAAATTTGATTTTCTACAACATTGATGCCAATATTTTTGTTGTTAAATCAATATTTTTCGATTAAAATAAGGGTTTCATTTTGATTCCTCAATAACTACCTACTGGCAATGCAACTATATCAGGACCTCGCTGGACTGATCTGATGAATAGATGCGATCATCGCAGCGTGTGTGCCCAGCTTCAGGTAGTAGTTCAAATCGTGAACAACCAATTACTACCGTTTGAATTAGTGAATGAGCCCCCAGTGACGAAGATTCGCCGTAGGGCGATAATGTGGCCACGCCATTAGGTAAAACTTCGTGGGTATTGCACAGAGATACAGAGGAATAATGTGGTCGATCGAGAAAAGAAAGAGATGCAATGATTTAATATGGAATGAGTTAGAAAAAGACATCTCGATTCGGTGGCACCGTGTTTTTCTCTCAGTAGTGTCAAATTCCGATACATATTTGACAGTTTTGACAGCGCTGAGCCAGATTTTCCATACAATTTTGTGGTTGAGAATTGTCTCAAGCGACAACAGCGCTATCTCTCTATAGTTCGGCCGTTCAGAGAATGAGTTCCTGACACGTCATCTTGAAAAAATGTTTTTGGCCGATATCTCGGAAACTATGTACTTAAGGGCAAAAAACATTATGATCATTATTGTAAAAAATAAAATTTCGCATCTTTTGTTTCCAGTAAACTTTTTTGTAAAACTTACCGTTTACGATTTATGGACCATTTAATGTTTTAAGGTCAATTTAATAAAATTTCATTAAATGGGCCAAGTGATACAAACCCACACGTCCGTTCGTCACTGCGGCGCGCCCCTGCGACCGTTGTGTAGGGAGTGTATACGGTATACCGAGCTCTGAGGCGCGTAATTAGCGTTCCGACCGTTTGTATGAAGACGGAATACTGGATACCATTACCGTGCAACCACACAGACTGCAAGTTCAGCTTATTTTTGAAAAGTCGTGTATAAATATTTGTACACCTAATTTGATATATTATTGTCATACATAGTAATAATTTTGTATACCTACTAGTTGAATTTAAAAAAGTAACTTTTATGTTTGTCAAAATTTGCTAAATGTAAATTAAGTTTTTTCTTTATTATTCATTAATTTTTAGTTACGTTGCGCTCATTTAATGTTAAATTTATTATTTTTCTACATTATTTTGGGAGAATCCTTTGGCACCCGAAACACAGTTTTATACTAGTTCGGTATCAATGAATTTACGATAAATTTGTAATAATGTTTTCAGTTGAATAAATAAATTTAATTGCACAGATTCCACCGTGGCTGGACGAAGATTTCAGCATGGACTCGCCCTGTCTGAACCTAGACCGGCAGGACCATCTCAACGGACTCGTGTATGGGCTCCCGTGCGACACTCCGCAGTACTCAGTCTGTCTTATAGGTCAGTAATGGCAGTATAGGTCTAATCAAACATAAACACAGGGGAACTAACTATTTTTGAACTTCGAACGGCTGGGAACGCGGAACTTTGGTTTGACAGTTCGATAATCGAACTTCGATTAAGTTCCCCCCATTCACCATGCGGTTAATGTTGCCAATTTAGTATATTTAAAAGACTTAATTTTTTACAGAAACATCGTTTGAAGATATAGCCAGAAATACTATGTACATAAAGATAAATCCACAGATGATTTAGTTCGAAGGTAATCAGACAAGTTGCTAAACCATTTTTGACGCTGAAGCGCTCGCTAAACCAATGAAAAGTCGCCATTTCTAACGACGAAGTCGCAAACTCGTAACATCGAATGGATGTCATCCATTTGGACTGATGGTGAATGGGGCCTATTGCGTTCGAAGTTCAAAAATATCACAATCAGAGTTTCCACAATATGGCAGGAAAATGTCAAATGACTTCATAGCGGCGCTTATATTTTTTGTCTGACGTATTATACACCGGATCTACCTATTTTCTTCTCTTCACTCTTCTATGATCAGTCTTTTTTATTTTAGAGTCAAATAATCAAAGATCAGTCTGTTATGTATAGGCCGAATCGTACAAATCGGCGGATGTGAAGTTAGCTACAACCTGCGCGAAACACTATCAATGCTCAGCTTTATGCGAGCTTCAGTCAGGATTGGATAATGCGCAGGTTGTAGCTAACTTCACATCCATCGACTTGTATGATTCGGCCTATACCAATGTTAAAAAAATTTACCTATTGAGATAGGTACTTGGGTTTATTAAAATAAGGCATGTATATCTGGCATATTATAATAAATATTGGGGGACATCTTACACACGGTCTCTGACCCCAAACTAAGCAAAGCTTGTGATATGGCTGCCAGATACTGATATACTACATATGCATATTTTAAATACATACTTATATAGATAGTACCTAAATAACACCCAGACACAGAGCAAACACCTATGTTCATCACATAAATGCTTGCCCTGGGTGAGGATCGAACCCACGCCTCTTTGATCCAGAAGTCAGGTTCACTAACCACTGAGCCACCGAGGCAGTCGATGTGATTATGTGGCCCTTATTAGGTACTATTATAGTACGGGCGCCAGCCAGTTCTTCATGCTTTATAATTAAGCTAAAAAAATAATATTACGTTAAAATTCTAACTATTATCCTTATATTATTATTTAAAAAGAAAACTTATTTTACAGAAAAAACTACGACAAAAGCGACATCTATACCAGATCTTGCAGCTCCAGAAGTTGGGGAGCAGCCCCCTACTACATAGACTATTTTCTAAAAAAATGGCTCATAAATAATACCTATTTAAAAAAAATTGTAATTTATTATAATCCGCGCCACACAAGTCGGCGGATGAGAAGTTAGCCTCAGACGACACTTCGCCGTGATTCGCTAATTATTGCGCATGTGCGCACTGCACAATGCCGACACAAGTGGCCAAGTAGTGAGCACGGGCGTAGAGAGCGCGCAGGAGGCATGAGGTTGGCGGGCGGGTGTGCCCTGGCGTCTCGTCTCTCTGACTCCTGCGCATACATATCTTTTGCCTTTTGTTCCTATCCGCCGACTTGTGTGGCGTGGACTATATTATTATCTATTATTTTATGTATAGATATATGATAGTAAAATAATTTAGATTAATTGGTAGGTTGGTCATTGTTGCGAGTAAATGATAAAAATGTGATTCGTTAAATGATCCAGTTTTTAGACACAGATTTATAAATGAATAAGTTTATTTTTTTTATTTTTCTAATAATACATACTAAAATTCATTTGGAATTACTTATTCTATACTTAATATAAAAAATAGAATAAAATAGCAGATTGTAATAAAATGGTAAAGTTTATAAAAAGTTAGTTTTATTACTTTACAGTAATAATATTCTACAATATTACCTAGTTAAAATTACAACACAGAAATGAGATTTCAGAATTTTTGTATTTGTAGTTTCAAATAAAATGTGTAGTGAACTATACACTACATTATTTAATTAATATCTCTTGACATTCATGCCTATGGCTCTTCATTATTTATATTTTCTTTCGCACAGTAAAATATGAAATTATTTACTATCACTACATAGTTTAAAACAAAGTCGCTTCCGCTGTCCCCATGTCCCCATGTATGCTTATATCTTTAAAACTACACAAGGGATTTTGATGCGGTTTTTTTTAATAGGTAGATAGAGTGATTCAAGAGGAAGGTTTATATGTTTAATAAACCTGTGCGAAGCCGGGGCGGGTCGCTAGTAAAATATAATTGGTTCTTCAGTCTGCATCCTTTGATTTTGATTATTCTAAATTTTCAATTTTTTTTTTATTAATGTGTTTCTGCTTGTGTATTTTCATAGTTTTTGCATTTGCTGTTTCATATTCACACTTATCACATTTATACGGCAATTTTCTATTATGTGTCTGCATGTGTTTCTTTAGACCAAGTAGTGTTTGTAATCTATGACCACACTTATCACACTGATACGGTCTTTCACCTGAGTGAATTCTCATGTGTTTTATCAAAGCACTGCTTGTTCTTGCCTTAAAGTCACACATAAAACACTCGTATGGTCGTTCACCTGAGTGTATTCGTATGTGTTGTCTTATGGCGCTCACGTCTCCCGTTTTATAATCACAGCAATCACATTTGTATGGCTTTTCTTCTGTATGTATTTTCATGTGTTTTTTTATCATACCGGCTTCCACTGACCTATAAGGGCATAGATGACACCCAAAAATCTTTTCGCCATTATGTGCTCTGATATGTCGCCTCAAATCAAATGCATATGCTGACTTATAATCACATCTATCACATTTGTATGGCTTCAAGCCTACATGTGTTTTCATGTGTCTTGTTACACACTGTAAACGTGTTGATTTGTATTCACACAAATCACATTCAAATGTTTTATCTGTCATGTGAACCGCTTCATGTATTTTTAAGCAGGACGATTGTGATGTTTTATATTGACATTTATCACATGCATATGGTTTGGTATCACTGTGTATTCTATTTATGTGACGTTGTAGGTTAATTAATTTAGATGCTTTAAAATGACAGGAACTGCATTTATAAGACTTATCTTTGTGTTTTGGCTGGACTAATTGCGATGAAATGTCGTCTTGTGGGAGCACGGATATGTCGGACATTATAAATTATATTATTTAGTTGTTTTTCTCGAGTTTGTTGCTCTTAGGTGAAAGAAAATAATTCCTGTTTGTATGACCACTTCTTTTAGGTTATTTTTGATGTAGTTTAATGATACACTTTTAACGACATCGTAACGTCGTAAACTTTATCACTTTATAATGTAAATTGATACAATAGGTACGTACGTAATGCGCGAAAGTCAATTCGTTTGTTATTTTTTGTAAAAACAAAGAAAAACCATTTGACGAAACAAGCGACAAATACAAAACAACTGTGTGACCAGATTTAAATTAACGAACTTCCCTAAAGAAGGATGCAGAGACTCGACCTGTCAAAACAGTTTTATTTAATTTTTTTGCAATCATGGACATGGAACAAAACATCTTTTCTAAAAATGATATGTGCGTCAAAAATATGGTGTTTTTGTACATGAAACGTCCCTGTTAGTGAATGACTAGGTCGAAGCCGTGCCCTCATTTGTCTGGACCAAGTCTCATTTTAATTTGAATGAATTATTGCCGAAAGGACGTGATTAAAGGTATGATTCCGAACTCCGCTGCAGGCAGCAGCACCACCGCAGCAGTGCTGCCGCAGCACTACTGGTCCCCGCGATAATGTAATCTCTACGAGTTTATATGAGATTACATTCCGAGCTAAGCAGCAACATTGTCGTGGCAGCAAAATGAGGACAAGTAGTGCTGCGGCAGCACTGCTGCTGCTGCCTGCAGCAGAGTTCGAAATCATACCTTAAGACCATAATTACGAACAACTTTTACTATGGCGCAGTGCAGTTATAACTAGGTATACAGGGTTATCCACATTTGCTGAAAGGAGGTGATTCAGAGCATCATTCCAAACTTTTACTATGGGGTCAACCCAGAATTTGTGTAGCTTCCTTCTAGCTAATTAGCACAGCGCAGCTGACAACGAATTAAGACTGCGCAATGACTTGGCTCGTGTGCACAGTGCCGGTTTTAGCTCTACCAGCGCCCTGGGCGAGATTTATACGACGCCCCTAATTGAAATTCAAACCGAAATAACAAGTAGTAAAACTATTGTGTTGTGGTTCGACTGTCTTTTGCTCAAACTACGATTAAATTGCCACTAAACGCGAGTGCAGCGAACACGAAATTTTTAGATTTTGTCTTTCAATAGAGCTGAAATTTTTATACATTAGGAGTACCTACAGTGGTGTGAGCAAATGATGGCGCACGCACTATAGTGCCTCAAAGCTTAAGCGCAGCGAGCGAGGAATTTTTATGTTTTATCCTTCAGTAGAGCTTATATTTTATTTAATTCAACATAAAGAGTGAGCAAACAAAACAGTGAAAAAATACTTGATAAATATGACTAAGCGCAAGAGCAGAGAGCGCGGCATCTTGCTCAAAGAATAAACTGCAATGATAGAGCGCGAGCGAAGCGAGCGCGAAAATTTTCCTGTTTTTAGGGTTCCGTACCTCAAAAGGAAAAAACGGAACCCTTATAGGATCACTTTGTTGTCCGTCTGTCCGTCTGTCAAGACCCTTTTTCTCAGGAACGCGTGGAGGTATGAAGCTGAAATTTATATCAATTACTCAGGTCTACTGTCCCTTGAAGCTGTGAAAAAATCAAACTTCTAAGCCAACGCAATCAAAAGATACAGCCGTTTATGCCGCAAATTTTCGACACTTGCAAGGGAATCAAAACCTACAGGGTGCTTCCCGTGAACTCAGAATCTTGAAATTTGGTACGAAGCAACGTCTTATAGCATAGATAAAGAAAAAATTACGAAAACCATAAATTTTTAGTTACATCACATAATATATTTTTTTTTAATAATTTTAACCTTACTACCCATTTCCTCATAAACGCGTAGAGGTATTAAATTGAAATTCATACCAAATACTCAGGTCTATAATACCTTTAAGCTGTAACAAAATCAAACTTCTATGTCAACGCAATCAAAAGAAACAGCAATTTAAGCTGCATATTTTGAAACTCGCAAGTACTCGCAAGGGAATCAAAACCTAAAGGGTACTTCCAGTCGACCTAGAATCTTGAAATTTGGCATGAAGCAACGTTTTATAGCACACATAAAGGAAAAATTCCGAAAACGTTAAATTTTTAGTTACATTACAAAATATATATTTTTTAATAAATATAAACTTATTACTTTTTTTGTCGTAATGAACGAACTTTGTAAACCTTGCAGGTTTGTACGGAACCCTCGGTGCGCGAGTCCGACTCGCACTTGGCCGGTTTTTTTTTTATATATCCTTGGTTAAACGCGAAAGGGTGCCTGCGGCGCCCCTTTATGTCTCGCGCCCCTGGGCGGTCGCCCAACCGCGCCCTACCCTAACGCCGTTACTGCGTGTGCACAGACTTAATTAAAGTTTCATTCGCCTTGTATGGGCCGAATCAAACCTGTTGGCGGCTGTGACGTTAGCTACAAGCTGCGCACATCCCCTCTCTTGCACAGCTAATAGGCCCGATTATGAAGGCGCCTTCGTAAATTTAATTGCGACGTAAAAAGTGTTCTCTCTATCGAATGCCTTAAGTGAAAAAAATAATCGGCCAAGTACAAGTCGGACTCGCACACGGAGGGTTCCGTACTGTATGGGAGCCTTAAATATTTATTTTATTATTGAAGTGAATATAAATATTCTATTCTAATTATTATCTAAATATTCTGTGAAAATTTCAAGCATCTATCTGTTACCATCCTTACATAGTCCTTCCTTACATAGTATAAAATAAAGTCGCTATTTTCGTTTGTTTGTCTGTATGCTTAAATCTTTAAAACTATGCAACGGATTTTGATGCGGTTTTTTTTAATGGATAGAGTGATTCAAGAGGAAGGTATATATGTATAAAAATTCCCGAAATTCCCACGGGAACGGGCACAACGCGGGTAAAACCGCGGGGCGCTGCTAGTCATTAATATAGAGCGAAAAACGGCATAAAAATCAAGTTTGTTGTATGGGAGCTACCCATAACTATTAATTTTATTTTGTTTTTAGTTATTTGTTGTAATAGCGGCAACAGAAATACATCATCTGTGAAAATTTCAGCTTTCTAGCTATAACGGTTCATGAGATACAGCCTGGAGACAGACAGACGGACAGCGAAGTCTTAGTAATAGGGTCCCGTTTTTACCCTTTGGGTCCGGAACACTAAAAAACAAAGCGTTTTACCACAAAAAAATTACGCACGCTTTAGACGATGTTTAATAAAAATTGGCACCGTTAAACAGTATTTAATGCGTGTTTAAGTCTTTTGTGGTAAGACGGAAATGTCTGTCAGGGTAGTTGACTGGTACTAAATGAATTAAAAATATTAGGATTAGTGAATTCTGCAATTAATTGTGATTCATAAACTGAAAAAATAATTCAAATTGGCTAATCGAGTTCAGAGATATAAGCTTGTAAAGATTTTGGTAGGAATAAGGAGGGGATGCCTTGTCCCTTTCGCACAAATCATAACATAGTATGGCGAATGTATGACACTTACGGGCCGTGACGTCATAGCCTGCCATAGTGCGCGCTTTGTCTAGCAAGAAAATAAATATGCTTGTAAATTCTTTATTTCTAAGTTGATTTTATTTTTGTTTTCGTTAATTTAGCTGTTACAAGAGGACATCAAAAAAATATTGTCAACTAGCCTAAAACAATGGTGCCTTCATAGTTAAATAAATAAATATTTGAGGACATCTTACACACGGCCTCTGACCCCAAACTAAGCAAAGCTTATGATATGGCTGCCAGGGACTGATATACTACTTATACATATTTTTAAATACATACTGTACAGTTCTATTTTAATATTAACTAATTATAACATAATTCAATAATAATGTATTATTCTATTTTTAATTTATCATCAAAAAAAATACATCAGTAACAAAGAATTACATGTCATATAGTCATATTATAAATTAATAATTATGCAAGTAGTTACACATGTAACGTCACACAAACGTCGTCCACAATATAACAGCTGTTAAACAAATTACACAAACTTACACATAAAACTTATACACTTTTTAAAAACTAAACATACAGTCCACCGACACTTGCCCCTCTCCCAAACGTCCCCATCAAACCAGCCGCGTTGCCCCGCTGAATGGCCAATGAAATTTGTTGGGTTATATAACTGCCCGCTCTGGGATCTCGGCCTCTTTCTCGCATTCGACGACCCAGCTCGCCGACGAATTTTACCGCGTCCGAGCCCCAGGAACCCGCCGTCTCGACGGCAAACGGGACAAACTCGTACACTGACTCCAGACTGCCGTACTTGAGACGCTTGCCCTTGGCGGCTGCCTCCGCTCCCGCACCAGCCATCTGCTGGGTGGCAGGAAGGTGGCTGGACGCGAAAGTGCTCACACAAGTTGCGTCCCAAATAAGGCAGCGCCCTCTGCTCCATGGAATCAATGTAAGGCCGTCCGGTCGCTTGCCATCCGATCGCGACAAGCCAGGGGGCTCCAGTACGCACGGTATTTCCGCTGCAACTAGAGCTCGCCGAATAATTTCATTAATTGCGTGGTGTCGAGGTCGCCGCCCCACGCATTTTATACAACTCAGGCCGTGGTGGCCGTTCCCTTCAACCCATGCTCCGCATACGCAATAATGGGGACAACATACGTCGCATCCCAGCCTTAGACCTACCGCCACCCGCAGAGAGTCGTTATCTAGGAGCGTGCCCATATGAGGAGATGGTAAGGCACGCAACCATGCACCCGACTCCGGCGAAGCAGCGGCGTTTAGTCTCGCCAAATCGGCACCCGAGTTCGCATTGCGAAGTCGAGTGACGATTATTTTAGACGTAATGTCGTCCCAACACCTTTGATTTGCTAATTTTTCTGGGGGGTCAGTGTCCGGGCAAAGAGTCAGCCATGCGCGATAAGCCTCTGCAGCAAATGGAATGGCGATCCTATCACCGTTGGCCGACATAATGTGGCTGACAAGATTTCCAGCACCATGCGAGGAGGATAAGAACGCGATGGGGCCTGATTCTCTTAACCTCCGCACGCCCAAACCTCCGTGACGTACCGGCAAGCCAGCTTGCAGCCACTGAGACTCGTTTAGCTGTATATTGAGAGTTACCTCCAAGATACGTTTCAGCGTCTCATCAAAGCATTGTGCCTCATCCGGATACATCCAAGTTGGAGCCGTTCTGATTACGTAGATCAGTTTTGGCATCGCGAAGCAGCTCCTGAGAAGCGACAATGCCACATGCGCCGGTAGATGCTTGAAGTGCTCGGAAAGTGATGACAAGATTTGCGTCTTGGACTGCATGCAGCTCGGCACACCCTCAGCAAATATGGGAGCACCCAGAAGGCTTAACGACTCTCTATCCATGATTCTTAAACCAGGTATTATAGTTTTAAAAGTCGCTATCGATTCTGCGGCCACCGAACTGCAGGCAAACAATTCGCATTTTGACGTGCTCACCTCCAGACCGAGCTCCCTGAGTGCCGGAAAAAGAAGCCTCACATCCCTCTCGACGACAGCTGGACACCCACCTATAGTACCATCGTCCAGGTACCAAATGTTAAGTGGTGCCTCCAGGGACTTTATGACCTTGTGGATCGCTACGCTGAAAATAAGTGGACCCAAAGGATCTCCCTGCTGAGCCCCAACCTGTGACAGAATGCATTCTCCGTTGTAGAACAAGTTACTCGGAGACGAATAACATTGGTTGAGAAATGGGTATATAGATGGGGTCAAAACTTGGACTTCCGCCAACATTGCGCCTCTGTCTATACTGTTGAATGCGTTCTTAATATCGAGTTTCAGAAGAACGTCGTCGCTACCCTCGCGCATGAGGAATGCTCTTGTGGCATGGATTGCCGCCTCACAACCCAGAGGGGTGCCAAAGCCAACTTGATGGGGCTGCAGGTAGGCTGCCATACCGGGTCTGACTGCCTGACAGCAGAGCTTCGCCACGAGACGCCGTATAGTTCCACCTACAGCAATCGGCCTTATTCCGCCATCTTTTTTTTGGAGGGCACATAAGGAACCTCCATACAGAAAGGGACACACCTCTGAATTTAATTGACCTTCCAGCAAGAAGTTACACATACTTATATAGATAGTAATTAAATAACACCCAGACACAGAGCAAACACCTATGTTCATCACATAAATACTTGCCCTGGGTGGGGATCGAACCCACGCCCCTTTGACCTAGAAGTTAGGGTCACTAACCACTGAGCCACCGAGGCAGTCAATTAGGCCTATTATGTGAATAAATTTATTTTAGTTATTTATTTTTGAATGCAATATAAATATAACTATTCCGTGAATACAAGCATCTTCCTGTTGCTGTTAATATCAAGCAGAAAAATCACGTTTCTTGTATGGGAGCCCCCTTAAGATTTATTATATTTTAATTTAACTATTTACATACTTCTAAAGTAAATATTAAAAAGAAACAGAAATAGGGAGTCTAATTAGCTATTATAGTGGCACCTCTAAAATTGGGCTTTAGTGTGAATATTTCAACCATTATAAATATCGAGCGAAAAACGCCTAAAAAATCAGGTTTACTGTATGGGAGCCCCTTAAATATTTATATTTTTTCTATTTTTAGTACTTGTTGTTATAGCGGCAACAGAAATAAGTCATCAGTGAAAATTTCAACATTCTAGCTATCACGGTTCATGAGATATAGCAGGGTGACAGACAGACGGACGGCAGTCTTAGGGTTACTAATAGGTTATTAGGGTCCCATTTTTACCCTTTGGGTATGAAACCCTAAAAAAATATTGCTAGATTTTTTTTAATAACAATTATCTATTAAGAGTTTCAATCCACTGGGAGTTCACTTTGCTCAGCATCTTGCATTTATTGTTCATGTCCTTGAGGTTTCTTTTGTAGTTCCTGATATTATCTAAATACACTTGGAGAGACATATTCATTGCTCGAAGGGCCTCCAGCTCTTGTTGTAGCTCTTGCGTTGCTTGCTGTAAAATAATGTTATTTGTTTTATTAAAAAGTAAGTTCATATAGACCAGATGGCTAGCCCTGGTGTCAGAGTTTTTAAGGCGCTTGAAGGCCTCTGACATGGCTAAACAGTTAAAGCAACTAGGACCTACCATTTTTTTTTATTAATTATCCGACACTACTTTTTTATAGGCACGTCAGCATAATATGCTGCTCACCTAAATTAAGCGACAGAGGGAAGTTGAGAATGCATGTGCAAATTCAGCAAAATCAGTGTATGTACTTATGTGTGTGGTACATCCCTATACAACCATCTACTCTAGAGCAAACAGGATACAGCTTCTAACATAACTTTTCAGCAAAATCTAAAGCTCCTACCCATTAGTAAGGCATATTACACTATCAAAGAATAAATGAATGATAAATTTTATTGTAAGTAATACATAACATAGTACCTATCACAGGCCAAGACACAATTTGGGTTGCTGCACCAACATAGTAAGCCCGATTACAGAGGCGCCAGCGTAAATTAAATAGCAACCTAAAAAGCGTTCTCTCTATCGAATGCCTAAAGTGAAAAAGAAACAGAACTATGCTATTTAGCTAATATAATTACGCTGGCGCCTCTGTAATCGGGCTTATTAAGTAAGTAAGTAACTAATACATAACATTTTATAGTGGGTACCCAGTAGTATAGTTTATTAACAATTTTAAAGCACATTTTACTGTAGGTGCCCAGTAGTATAATTTATTTCAAATTTAGAACACATGGCTGAATTACTAGGGCAATTTAATGCATCACCTGGGACAAATTCAATACTGAAAGTGGACAAGAAATTGGTACAAAAAGACTAAGTAAGTTTGTATAGGCTGGGGGGCTAGCCCTGGAGTCAGTTTTTAAGCCGCATGAAGGCCTCTGATATAGCTAAACGGTTAAAACAACCGGGACCTACAACTTAACAAGGAATTTTAAAACTACGTCGTGTCTAGATATTGTTGCATGAGAGAATATTTGGGACTCCCACGGCTGTACACTGACAATATTCCATCCCCTAATTCTGAACAGAACGTCTTTTATTTCAACCTGGTTGGTGAACGTCCTACGCAGCGCTTGCCGGTACGAGGTCTTTGTAAGAGTTAGCTAAGGATATATCCTTACAATCATCAACGATATTCGATACAAACTGCAGAAAAACTTTTTAATAGGATGTTGGATGATATACCTACCTCTCGTCTGCTGGAGGTAATCGACACTGCAGACATAATTATTCACTTATCCGCGATTCGAGTCTATTGTAATTGTTAATTTTTAGGCTTTATCTCTTTTTTACTAAGATACAACGAATGAATATCACAGGCTACGTATATATTTTTAGTTGGTTTTTCTTTTTCGCTTCTGTTATTATTGTTTCAGTTTGGCGGTTTCATTTTGAATTTTTGTTTTTTTTTGCAATGTCAAGCCGTCTGACATTGATTGTTACTTAGATGTTGAAAAAAAAACCACCTAGAAAAAAAGAAAAACCGGTAAAATCGACTAATTTTTTAGGCGACTCGCAGTCGGCACGTGAATATTTCGCTTTTTTTATGTTATCTACGAAGACTATGAAATTATTTATCTGTGACCAAACAAACATTCATTCATTCATTAATTTCGTTCATTCAATAAATCAACAAAACAAGCGGTCGAAAAGAAATTATAAATACGAGAAACTGTAAATAATTCCTTAAAACCACGAGTGTTTTCACAACATGAGCGCTCCAAACGGGATGCTGTACGGTGGAGACGAGATAGGCGCGCTTGTGTTCGATCCGGGGCATCATTCGATTCGAGTCGGCTACGCACAGGAAGACACTCCTAAAGCTGATATTCCAGCAGTTATTGGTGTTGGGCCTGCTACTCACATCCCAGAAGCAGAAGAAAAGGTCCCCGATGGCAATGTTACACAAAACGGTGAGTCCAGCACGCATGTCGCTAAAATATTAATTCGTTTATTAAGGTTAGGTCTTTCACTTGGTTCTTTGAAATAAACAAAGCTTTGGTTACTGAGCACTAGTTACCATAAAAATGCAACAATGACTTGGCAGCTAGTTGAGTCGACTAAGAACTGAAGTATTCATCACCAAAAAAGTGTTTCGACGCGGTTCAACATTTGTCAATTTCCAATCAATGGTAATTTTATTCAGTTGTTGCTGCTTACTGTCCAGTATAGACCGAATCAATATTATTTTCGGCTGTGAAGTTAGCTACAACCTGCGTGAAATCCTATCCTTATATTATAGAGCTTCAGTCAGGTTTAGATTTTGCACAGCTTCGATGGTGAATATGTTGATGGTGATGTGGATTACAAAGCTGATGATAATGCTAATGCAGAAGCATCTTGCAATCCGTTAGCTATTCTACTGTCTTCTATGGATTTGCAATGCCACAGAACATGCTCTACAGTTTCGTTCTCCTGCAAACAGCCACGACAAAGTGGGCTGTCAGTGGCTCCCAGTTTGTACATGTGACTATTTAAGTTGCAGTGACTGAATGATGCCTACCATAAGTTAGAGACCTTGTCGCTGCAACTTCAATAGGTTATTTGTGATCTATCTATTCAGGGTTGGTAAAGCAGCCTTAGAATGCTTGCAATCCTCTCTCTTGCAATGGGGTTTTGAGCATAACACCTTATTAAGAATACCTTAATGTAGTTTATTAATATTAAGATAAATTGTTACTTAGTCTATAAACGCTGAGTCTTCAAATTATGTAATTCTTTTATGACAATAAAGATATTTAAAAATCAAATCAATGTAGTTCTGATTTATCTCATTTTAGCAACAAAAGCTGGTAGCGAGATGCGACATTACATAGATGTGACGGAACTCCACGTGCCTCGTGCCAACATGGAGGCACAGACTTATATGAAGGATGGACAGGTCGACAACTGGGACCTGTTTGAGAAGATGCTTGATTATTGCTATGCTAAGGTAAGAGATTGTCTAATAATCACTGTTATCTTAAAAGGGTTTACAGAGAAAATCATTATTTTGATAAAAAAAATTATAAACA
The DNA here is from genome assembly GCA_964007245.1 of Hypomecis atomaria. NCBI lineage: Eukaryota > Metazoa > Arthropoda > Insecta > Lepidoptera > Geometridae > Hypomecis > Hypomecis atomaria. The sequence continues at coordinate 8,988,943 of OZ023308.1, read as the reverse complement.
TACTCACCAAATGTTGCTATTAAAGAAGGATGTCGGCAGCTCATACATATGAAAACCGGTTGTATACGAAAGCACTCATTTTCTCCCAAGTTTATTTCTAAAAATGGTATGTTCGTCAGAGTAATTTATGACGCTTCTAAAACTGTTCTGACATGTACAAGTTCTTTTTTAATGAAGTTTTAAAATATTTGGCCACACAAGCTTTGGTAGTGGATTTAGATGGTAAAAAGAAAAAGATTGCAAACAGCATAATTATGCAGTTGTGCCTATAACAAGCAGTGTTGAATAATTTGTATTTATCTGTTTACACATTTTTTTCCTTCTTTATTCAAAAGTCTGGTCTGTTTTAATAGTCTTTGCTGAGATAGCTGTTCAAATTGTTTATTTATTTATTTACAAGCAAGCACTGTATACTGATGTGCCTATATCAAGCAGAGTCGAATAAAATTAGTATTTATATGCCAAGGAATTTTTTTCCTTCTTAATCCAAAGGTCTAGTCTGTTCTTAAATGTGTTTATATTCCTTGCTGAGATTACATCCTCAGGCAACTTATTCCAATTGTAGACACTATTGCAGTGTTGGTTTGTGATGGTGAATGGTGTGTATCTCACAATTCCTATATTTCTGCAGGTAATCCGGTCCCCATCAGAGCACCACCCAGCTCTCTTCACCGAGGCAGTGTGGACGTCTCGGCCAGCGAGGGAAAAGCTGGCGGAACTACTGTTCGAAAAGTACAATGCACCAGCTTTCTTCCTCGTTAAGAATGCTGTGCTAGCAGCATTTGCTAACGGCAAGTCTACAGCCCTGGTGGTGGACGCTGGAGCCAGTCAGACGTCAGCTGTACCTGTTATTGACGGGTGAGTGGTCTAAATCCTGGGATGTTTGTATAGGTTCGGGACTTTTGTCAGTTTAAGCTATAGTTTTAGAAGCTAAACTTATTAGACACAAACAGCCTCTAAGATTTTATTTTTTGGTATATGTACCTATATACATATTGTACTAGCAGTCTACTCTTGTCTCGCTCTGAGTACCATTATGAAATTCTATGGCTTTCTCTTTTATAATAAGAGGCATGATGACTGGGTAAAAAAAACAATATTATAATTAGTCCGTGAGTTTAATTATCAAAAAATATTGGACTAATATTTTTTTTTTGGTAATCAAACAACAAATGATAAAGATAAACCTTGTTATAGTTTGGGAGTGGGGGACACGACGTCACCCCTTTTACAGAAGTCTCTACGTTTGTATGGCACTTGTGACATCACGTGGAACTTTGACGGACTATTTCTTCATCAATCCTTACATACTCGTAGTATAAAATAAAGTCGCTATTTTCGTTTGTTTGTTTGTTTGTTTGTCTGTATGCTTAAATCTTTAAAACTACGCAACGGATTTTGATGCGGTTTTTTTTAATGGATAGAGTGATTCAAGAGGAAGGTTTAAATGTATAAAAATTCCCGAAATTCCCACGAGAACGGGCACAACGCGGGTAAAACCGCGTGGCGCTGCTAGTTTTAGTTAAATTGACAAAAGAAAAAAATATGTGTCTAATATTTTTTGATAGTCTATCTGACGTACTAGTTAAACGTATTTGGTTTTTTTTAACGCAAATAAATCCGCGTTTGACCACCAACTCGCCTGATGGTAAGCGACGTTGTGGTCGAAGATGAAGCACGCAGACCTAGAAGATATATCTTTAATCAACATGCCTATTATGCATAATTAATACATACACATCTTATCTATACACATACCTTCCTTTTAAAATTCACTAATTAAAATCTAAAAACTGAATGTGTGGAACATTGCTTAATTTAGGTAATTGCTGACAAACACCTAATCAAACTACGCTACAAATGCTACGGTCAGTATTTGGATGGGTGACCGCGGGTGGCATTTCCAACTGAGCGCTACCGTGGCTCGAATGACACGTTAAATTGTAGGTCCCGGTTGTTTTAACCGTTTAGCCAAGTCAGAGGCCTTCAGGAGGCCTAAAATCTTTGACACCAGGACTAGCCACCCAGCCTATATGAACTTACTTCACTAGTTAAAATATGATTATCGTGTTAGGTACGCTCTGGTGAGTGCGGCGGCGCGCTCGCCCGTCGGTGGGGACCATCTGGCTGCGCAAGCCAAGTTGCTGCTTCACCAGCAACATATACAGATGCTGCCCATTTATAGCATACAGGTAACTATATTGATAACTTAAATTTTCATGTTAAGGCTGATCATCTCATTGGGGCGCAACAACAGTTTTACATTCAAAAAATTAAATATTTTCAAAGAAGAAACAACAAAGTCATGTCATCCATTCATTTGCTCATTCATCACACCTTTCACAGGAGCACAAACATTCCGCCATGATTGTCTTCCAGTCATCAGAGAACAGATCGCACTGCTGTCTGGCGTCAAGGATATCATTGAGCGAAGCAAGTGATCGTGGTATTGGGGATTTCTGGTGGGCAACTGTTTTGCATAGCGGGACCGCAAATAGCCTATGTTTCCTACACCGGATATAGCTATCAGTGACAAACAAGCGATTTAATTGATCATGAAGATCCGGTGCATTTAATTTTCCTCGAAGGATCTTACACATAATGGCTAGCTTCAAGCGAGTTGTATCACAGACATCCGAGTAGAAACTTCGTAGGGTACAAATATGGATAGTACCCATATTTACGCTTATATAGGTATCGGAGAAAAGCTTTTTGGACTTTCTCCAACAAAAGGGTATACTTATTCTCATGTGGATGCCAAACACACGCGCTGGCTTCAAGTTTGCTCCGAACCAAAGCACTAAATATGAGTTTAATGACTTCCGTGCTTTGAAATTCCCGAGAGTTCCTTAACAAAAAACCTAGCCGTTGGTAGGATTCCTTTGCCACTGTGCCTGACTCGCACTTGACCGATTATTTTATACTATGTACCTAGTGGAAGCGGATTGTTCTAAAACATTTTTATTTAAATTTTCAGAGTAAAGAAGTAATTCGAGAAAGAGAAAGGGCTCGGTACACACTGAAGACTCTCCCGGCCGGGCTGACGGCGTCCTGGCAACAATACATGCTCAAACGGCAGCTGGAAGACTTCTGTCACTGCGTCGCACAGGTATACTAAACTATGCTTAAAACTGAGTTATTTGATACTATAGTAAGACTAGCGACCCGCCCCGGCTTCGCACAGGTGTATTATACATATAAATCTTCCTCTTGAATCAATATATCTACAAAAAAAAACCCGCATCAAAATCCGTTGCGTAGTTTTAAAAACAAGCATACGTATGGGGACAGACAGTGAGAAACAACTTTGTTTTATACTATGTAGTGGTTATATTATGTATGGCGCTTAGGGTCTTAAATTCTTAATACGCTTACAGTATAAGTAAACACTTAAATGTTTATACACTAGTAGACTTAGTACTTGAAGATACCTAATTGCCCGGGAGGTAAGCGCAAAAAATTGCAACTACTTTCTAAAAGCTTAATTTTTGGTATAAGGTTGTCATGGTGGTGTACAACAATACCCCGGATTCAGTCAGCTGGGATGCTTAGCGTTTGTTGGGGATACCCGTTTGAATTTAAAAAAAAAATAATGAGCATCTTGCAACTACTTTTAGGAGCTGAAAATTGGTGTACGGGTAGCAAAATAACTAAAAAAGAGTTTAACCACAACCAATCACCCAAAACATGTAACAGAGCCAGGCTTTAAATGTCAGGCTTTAAAGTGGCACTACTTTAAAGCCTGACTGACAGGCCTTGTTACTTGTTTCAGGTAATTTTCTGTGGTTAAACTTTTTTTTAGTTATTTTTTACCCGTACACCAATTTTCAGCTTTTAAAAGTAGTTGCAAAAGATATTGAAATAATTTTTTTTTAAATTTCAAACGGATATCCCCACCAAACGCTAAGCATCCCAGCTGACTGAACCTGGGGCAAAGAATATATTATAATAATACTACGTATAGAACGGCCACTCGTTACCCCCCACCCGTTTGAGTCTTCCTCACTTCCATCCCGCGCCCGCGGACAGAGCTTGTACACCGCGCGCGGGCTGCACTGGCCGGTGGATTTTCTAATAAAAACTACCTAGACTGTGACAATAGGGAAGACTTGTACTGTGTATGGTTAAATATCAATGATACGTAACAAAACAAGAAATTTTAATGTATAATAAGGATAATAGGAACTTAATTTACATTATTTGGTAACCTCCTCTTGATATTTTCTTTAAAATGTAGTAGATCGGTTACTTTTCGTTAAAATGCTTCCAAATTAAGTAATTGTTATACTTTTTTAAACACTATATTTGTATCCATTTTTGCAAATTGAGTACGCAACTGTCTCACTCACGCGGCATGATTTCACGTTGTGGTGATCGCTGACAGCCATAGACGTGCCGCACACAAATGCGCGTGTAGCGACCGTGCGTATGTGTGTTGTCTGTGAGTAAGTACTGTGTAGGTGTGCGTAAGACAGCAGATTTTGTATGAAAAATCGCGGAGTGTCCGGGCTGTGCCTGGGGTATAGTTGTACACCACCATGACAACGTAATACCAAAAATTCAGCTTTTAGAAAGTAGTTGAAATTTATTGCGCTTACCTCCCGGGTTAAAAGAGATTACATGTATGATTGTGGAATCCAAAACTATAAAAATAGACCGGGTGTACGAAGTGAGAGAGTCTCAGATATGACTTAACAATTTTGCTTTCGTTTATCAATAAAGGGGAAAATCTTCTGTAGCGCTTTTTATCAACCGATTTTGTATTGTCATAATAAGATTGTTTTTATACTTTCGCGATTTGAACACATTATTACTATGTACTACGGGATTAATCGTGCACTAAAATTACGAGCTAAATAAATACCTCATCGATCGTAGTCACGGATAGAATACGACAGTCTACCCGTGACCACGACCGATGCAACTCGGTCGGAACGTCGGGATGATGAGGTATTTATTTATCTCGTAATTTTAGTGCGCGATTAGTCCCGTAAAACATAATAATAAAGATTGTTTACTAAATCCTAACAAGATTTGCGAGTATGAACGAAATCGGCCAAGAGTGAGTCAAGATATAAGCTTACGAACATTTGGTTAAACAGATGTGAGGTCCGCTGTTTGGAGAGTTACTTTTTTTTTAACTTGAATAAGTCCGCGTTTGACCACCAACTCGCCTGATGGTAAGCGACGTTGTGCTCGAAGATGAAGCACACAGACCTAAAAGATACCTATTTACTCTGACCTTGAAAAGCTTTAGATTATATCTCTTAGGAAACAGGAAAGCAGGAAGACTGTTCCATTCCCTGGCGGTACGAATCAGAAATGTTGAGTCAAACTGCTTCGAACGTATCGAAGGAAAATCGAGTGTAGGGGTGGTAATGTGGCGTCTTCCTACTTGTCCTGCAGTAAAAAGGGGATGGTAGAATAAGGTCGTGCAGCTCACTCCGAAATGAATCCTGTAAAAAATGGATAGACTCGCAACCCTACAGCGATGCTCCAGGTTATGAAGTTTTTTTGAAACTATTTTTTCTGCTGTTATGCTACTATTTTATTTTATTTTTTTGCTCCCAGGTGTCGGAGAGTCAGTACGAGGAGCGCGCGGCGGCCGCCGTTCCCGGAGTGCACTTCGAGTTCCCGGGGGGGTACCACCAGGACTTCGGTCCTGAGCGGTTCAAACTCACCGAGTGCCTGTTCGAGCACTCGCTCGGCGCGCCGCAACTAGGTAATATTAGGCTATAATAACTAACAAACTTAACGTAGCATCCATCCTCCTGACAGCCAATCTCGCGCCGAAATCTGTATTGCGCACTTCTCATATTACATGGCTTTACCAATTACAATTATTGTCGATTAGCTATCCACAGGTAATCCACCACCGGCTCCACCGAGCCTAGAAAAGAAGCTATTGAGTTGAGTAGATTGAAACATAAAACGATGTGTTCGAGGACGATACGCATGGCAGGATGGCCGTGACGGTGCAATGGCCTTATGTTAACTTGTGTAAGGGATAGAGTGAGTGAGTAGATACATATCTACTGTGAGTGATAGTGAGAGTAAGTATGAGGGAGGGGGTACCGTCAAGACTTTGGTCCTGAGCGGTTCAAACTCACCTAGAGTCTGTTCGAGCACTCGCTGGGCGCGCCGCAACTAGGTAACATGAGATATAATAACTAACAAACTTAACAACGTATCATCTATCTTCCTGACACCCAATCTCGCGCCGAAATCTGTATTGCGCACTTCTCATATTACATGGCTTTACCAATTACAATTATTGTCGATTAGCTATCCACAGGTAATCCACCACCAGCTCCACCGAGCCTAGAAAAGAAGCTATAGAGTTGAGTAGATTGAAACATAAAACGATGTGTTCGAGGACGATACGCATGGCAGGATGGCCGTGACGGTGCAATGGCCTTATGTTAACTTGTGTAAGGGATAGAGTGAGTGAGTAGATACATATCTACTGTGAGTGATAGTGAGAGTAAGTATGAGGGAGGGGGTACCGTCAAGACTTTGGTCCTGAGCGGTTCAAACTCACCGAGTGTCTGTTCGAGCACTCGCTCGGCGCGCCGCAACTAGGTAACATGAGACATAACTAACAAACTTAACAACGTATCATCCATCCTCCTGACACCCAATCTCGCGCCGAAATCTATATTGCGCATTTGTCATATTACATGGGTATACTAATTAGAATATGCACCATGACAGGGTAAAAAAATCATCATCATAATGAGTCTGTTAGTTAGATTATTAAAAAATATTGGACACGTATTTTTTCTTTTGTCAATCAAACAATAAATGACGGAGATAAACCTTGTCAATAGTTGTTTGGTAGTGGAAGCTCGTGACGTCACTAGTGCGACGTAGTCTGCACGTTTGTATAGCACTCGTGACGTCACGCGGAACTTTAACGGGCTATATCTTCGTCAACCTTTGTTTCATTGACAAAAGAAAAAATACCTGTCTAATATTTTTTTAAATCTATCTGACGGACTAATTACATTTTTTTAGTCATCATGAATCAGGCCTTTCAGTCAGGCTTTACAGTAGCGCCGCCTTAAAGACCTGACTGAAAGGCCTTATTACTTGTTTTAGGTAATTGGCTTCCATCAAACTCTTTTTTAATTAATTATCTATCCGTACACCAATTTTACACACATAACGCGGAGAACTGATGACCGATGGGGTCGAAAAGTTCTCGAGTGGAGACCACGTACCGGCAAGCGCAGCGTAGGACGTCCACCCACAAGGTGGACGGATGACCTCATCAAGACCGCAGGATCACGCTGGATGCAAGCCGCTTCCAACCGGTCTTATTAGAGATCCATGGGGAGGCCTATGTCCAGCAGTGGACGTCCTATGGCTGATGGATGGATGGATGGACACCAATTTTCAGCTTTTAATGTAGTTGGAAGATACTTATTTATTAAAAAAAAAAATCAAACGGGTATCCCCACCAAACGCTAAGCATCCCAGCTGACTGAATCCGGGTATTGTTGTACACCACCATGAAAACGTAATACTAAAAATTCAGCTATTAGAAAGTAGTTGCATTTTTTGAGCTTACCTCCCGGGCTATCTCTATCGAATCTATCTCTTGTTCAGACAATACAGCGGAGATATTATTTATTTAAGCTACGCCAAATCTTAGTTTGTGCCGTCAACTAGTTTCACCTTAAGTAAGATAAACGTTACTTAAGGTGAAACTAGTAAATCAAATAATGTGTTACAGTGTGCGCGGCGGCGTCGGCGTGCGACGCGGACGCTCGGCCCGCGCTGTGGGGCTCGGTAGTAGTGTGCGGCGGAGTCAGCTGTACCGCCGGCTGGCCCGAACGGCTCAACAAGGTGGGTAGGCCTAGCGTCGACCGTCACTGAGGGCTGCTCGGCCCGCGCTGTGGGGCTCGGTAGTAGTGTGCGGCGGAGTCAGCTGTACCGCCGGCTGGCCCGAACGGCTCAACAAGGTGGGTAGGCCTAGCGTCGACCGTCACTGAGGGCTGCTCGGCCCGCGCTGTGGGGCTCGGTAGTAGTGTGCGGCGGAGTCAGCTGTACCGCCGGCTGGCCCGAACGGCTCAACAAGGTGGGTAGGCCTAGCGTCGACCGTCACTGAGGGCTGCTCGGCCCGCGCTGTGGGGCTCGGTAGTAGTGTGCGGCGGAGTCAGCTGTACCGCCGGCTGGCCCGAACGGCTCAACAAGGTGGGTAGGCCTAGCGTCGACCGTCACTGAGGGCTGCTCGGCCCGCGCTGTGGGGCTCGGTAGTAGTGTGCGGCGGAGTCAGCTGTACCGCCGGCTGGCCCGAACGGCTCAACAAGGTGGGTAGGCCTAGCGTCGACCGTCACTGAGGGCTGCTCGGCCCGCGCTGTGGGGCTCGGTAGTAGTGTGCGGCGGAGTCAGCTGTACCGCCGGCTGGCCCGAACGGCTCAACAAGGTGGGTAGGCCTAGCGTCGACCGTCACTGAGGGCTGCTCGGCCCGCGCTGTGGGGCTCGGTAGTAGTGTGCGGCGGAGTCAGCTGTACCGCCGGCTGGCCCGAACGGCTCAACAAGGTGGGTAGGCCTAGCGTCGACCGTCACTGAGGGCTGCTCGGCCCGCGCTGTGGGGCTCGGTAGTAGTGTGCGGCGGAGTCAGCTGTACCGCCGGCTGGCCCGAACGGCTCAACAAGGTGGGTAGGCCTAGCGTCGACCGTCACTGAGGGCTGCTCGGCCCGCGCTGTGGGGCTCGGTAGTAGTGTGCGGCGGAGTCAGCTGTACCGCCGGCTGGCCCGAACGGCTCAACAAGGTGGGTAGGCCTAGCGTCGACCGTCACTGAGGGCTGCTCGGCCCGCGCTGTGGGGCTCGGTAGTAGTGTGCGGCGGAGTCAGCTGTACCGCCGGCTGGCCCGAACGGCTCAACAAGGTGGGTAGGCCTAGCGTCGACCGTCACTGAGGGCTGCTCGGCCCGCGCTGTGGGGCTCGGTAGTAGTGTGCGGCGGAGTCAGCTGTACCGCCGGCTGGCCCGAACGGCTCAACAAGGTGGGTAGGCCTAGCGTCGACCGTCACTGAGGGCTGCTCGGCCCGCGCTGTGGGGCTCGGTAGTAGTGTGCGGCGGAGTCAGCTGTACCGCCGGCTGGCCCGAACGGCTCAACAAGGTGGGTAGGCCTAGCGTCGACCGTCACTGAGGGCTGCTCGGCCCGCGCTGTGGGGCTCGGTAGTAGTGTGCGGCGGAGTCAGCTGTACCGCCGGCTGGCCCGAACGGCTCAACAAGGTGGGTAGGCCTAGCGTCGACCGTCACTGAGGGCTGCTCGGCCCGCGCTGTGGGGCTCGGTAGTAGTGTGCGGCGGAGTCAGCTGTACCGCCGGCTGGCCCGAACGGCTCAACAAGGTGGGTAGGCCTAGCGTCGACCGTCACTGAGGGCTGCTCGGCCCGCGCTGTGGGGCTCGGTAGTAGTGTGCGGCGGAGTCAGCTGTACCGCCGGCTGGCCCGAACGGCTCAACAAGGTGGGTAGGCCTAGCGTCGACCGTCACTGAGGGCTGCTCGGCCCGCGCTGTGGGGCTCGGTAGTAGTGTGCGGCGGAGTCAGCTGTACCGCCGGCTGGCCCGAACGGCTCAACAAGGTGGGTAGGCCTAGCGTCGACCGTCACTGAGGGCTGCTCGGCCCGCGCTGTGGGGCTCGGTAGTAGTGTGCGGCGGAGTCAGCTGTACCGCCGGCTGGCCCGAACGGCTCAACAAGGTGGGTAGGCCTAGCGTCGACCGTCACTGAGGGCTGCCGTCATTCCGACAAAATTGGCCAAGTGCGAGTTCGACTTGAGCACGAAGGGTTCCGTACCCTATAGGAACCCCCTTAGCCCCATTTCAAGCGTCTACCTGTTGCCGTTAATAATATGGAGCAAAAAACGACAAAAAATATGTTTGTTGTATGGGAGCCCCCCTTAAATATTTATTTTATTCTGTTTTTAGTGTTTGTTGTTATAGCGGCTACAGAAATATATCATTTGTAAAATTTTGTGCTGCCTAGCTATCATGGTTTTTAAGATTTAGCCTGGTGACAGACAGACAGACGGACGGACAGCGGAGTCTTAGTAATGTGCCAAAAATAGCAAAACAGACTTTATTCCAATGAATGAAGTTTTTGGCACATTACTAAGACTCCGAATCAGGCTGAATCTCATAAACCGTGATAGCTAGGATATATCGGTCTATTCGAATTAGGTAAGTAAAATACAATTATTTTACTTACAAAATAAATCCGATTTTTAGATGATTGTTGATTTATCAAAAACCACTCGACCAATTTCGATAAACAAAACGAGCTTTCAAAGGATACATAATAAACAGGGTTATTCCTAATCAATTAGCATCCTTTTAAGGGCTTATTCTGTACATCAAAACTAACAACTTTTGTTCTGCGATTATTGTCAAAATTGGCCCTATAGTAAAAGTTGTCCGTAAAGATGGTCTGAATCACCCCCTTTCGGCTTGGTACAGGGTAAGCAAATAACCCTGTATATTGTAATCATACTAATATTATAAACTTGAAAGTTTGTAAGGATGGATGTACGAGTATGGATGGATGTTTGTTACTCTTTCACGCAAATACAACTGAACGGATTGAGATGAAACTTTGCAATTACTTAAACTCTAAACTCTTAAAATTTAAACTTCTATATCAGAATAACACATAGGCTATAAATTATAATGAAATTGCGTAAATTTTCCATATTATAATATTAAGTGTTAAGTAAGTAGGAAAAATTCTGCCATCTGCGAGCTATTCTAGCGTGCGCTCCAAGAAATGTCAAAAAAGAACTGTCGAATCGAACAAATGTCAAATCGTTTTTATTTTCCACCTCCTTTATTAAGGGTGGTAAACCACCCCCAGGCCTCGAAATATCATGCGGGCGAAGCCGCGGGCAAAATCTAATAATGTTTATTTTAATTTGTAGGAGCTCGCGGCGCGCGCTCCTTCCTCGCACCGTCTGAAAAGTCACGCGGCGCCGAATATGCAGGAGCGACGGTTCGCGGCGTGGATAGGTCTGTATAATAAATAATTATCTTCTTGTACTGTACTGTACCAGCCTTTTTAATAGTCCACTGCAGGACGTAGGCCTACCCACGAAGGGTGATTAGCCATATCCACCACGCTGGCCCAGTGAGGGTTGGTGGATTTACACACGCCATCGAATTTCTGCCACGGACGTATGCAGGTTGCCTCACGATGTTTTCCTTCACCGAAAAGCCAGTGGTGTGAAATTCCGTAAATAAATTCTAAGGAATTCATTGCAGTTCGATATATAATAATAAGTAAGATAATAGATTGTAGGTTCGTGATATAGATTAGGCATGACTAAGATATGGAACGTTCTTGATAGTCATCTAGTATATAAGTTGTTACTGTTAAATTATAAATCAGACTAATTCCATCCTGTGTCTCATTATGGTCCCTATTGCCATACCGGCAAAGGTACGGGTCCGGGATTTGAACCCACGACATAACGATTGTAAGGCGGGTGTCATTACCACTAGACCACCACGGCTTATCTTATCTTCTTATTCTTATTGAATTTGAATAAAATAAATAATTAGCCTCTTATTCTTATTGGCGTTGTATTCGGCTTGCAACCGCCTTACGACTAACTAAAAAGCCTGCCCACTACGTAGCTTGGGCAGGGTTTTGGCTCGGACACTTTCTTTGCACGATTGTGAGTCTATAGATATTTGCTCGAAGCCTGCAATGCACCAATCGTAGTTGGCTTACCCATGTAGACTTTGGACATTAAGTCCGATTACAGAGGCGCCATCGTAACTATATTACCTAAATAGCATAGTTCTGTTTCTTTTTCACTTTAGGCATTCGATAGAGAGAAGAAGCTTTTTTTAACCCCCGACGCAAAAGAGGGGTGTTATAAGTTTGTCGTGTCTGTGTGTCTGTCTGTCTGTCTGTGGCATCATAGCGCCCGAACTACTGAACCGATTTCAGTTTAGTTTTTTTTGGATGAAAGGAGATTTAATCGAGAGAGTTCTTAGCTATGTTTTATAAAAATCGATTGAGCCGTTTAAGAGTTATGGTCAGTTAAAGTGGGGATGGAAGAACCAAAATTCTACAAATGTGCCCAAAATGGTTGTCAATGTGTCAGGGGTTTTTTAAATTTTTAATTTATAGTTATATGCTAATAAATTTACGCTGGCGCCTCTGTAATCGGGCTTAACATATAGCTCCAAAGGAACAATTCAAGAAAGAAGAAGTCGCCGAATTGATCTCCATCTGCAATAGACATGGATGACTAATGAAATAATCAGTAGGTAGTTCCATCATGGAACTGTGAATGGTACTAGTGTAAACTCAAAATTAACACTAGTTCACCTCTCACCTTTGGGATGGCTCTGCCAAATATCAACTGGAGGCTCTGGAGTTGATTGAGAGGCGAGCCAAGAGGCTGATCGACAACGACACCTTGACTATGTCGCAGCTGCAAAGTCTCGAGCATCGACGTAAGGTGGCGTGTTTGTCGGCCTTTTATCGGATCCACTTCGGAGAGTGCGCTCAGGAGTTGCACAATCTGGTCCCACCTGCCCCTTTCTTCTATCGTACGGCTAGACAGACGCGACCAAAGCGCCACCCTCTTATGGTGGACACTCTGCGCGTTAGAACCAAGTGTTTCGAGTCCTCATTCCTCATACGAGCTGCCAGAATGTGGAACGCTTTGCCTGGGTCTGTTATACCGCTAAAGTACGACGTGGGTGTCTTCAAATCCCGAGTAAATAGGTATCTTCTAGGTAAGCGTGCTACAACCTAGACCGCATATCTGCTCAACATCAGGCAGTATGTAGTCAAACGCAAACGGAATTAAAAAAAAGTTCCATTATTTCGAGATCGATTTTAAATGGAACTAGTGTTGTAAATTTTTAACAGTAGTTCCGTCATGGAACTGTTAATGGTACTAGTGGCGTCGAACCGTCGACCATCAAAAAATATTAGACACGTATTTTTTCCTTGTTTCAATTAAACAAAAATTGATGAAGATAATAATAATATAGCCCGTCAAAGTTCCTCGTGACGTCACAAGTGCCATACAAATGTATAGACTTCTGTAAGAGAGGTGACGTCACGACCCCCACTCCCAAACTTTGACAAGGTTTATCTTAGTCATTTGTTTGATTGACAAAAGAAAAAATACGTGTCCAACATGTTTTGATAATCTAACTCGCGGACTAATTATATTATTGATTTTTTTTACCCGGTCATGCATTCAATTCTCACCACAAAAAGTACTTATAAATGAATCACCCTTTGTGTTGTTTAAATACTTAAAAATCAATGTTTAATGTAGTAAGCGCCACAAAAATCGACGGACGAGAAGTTAGCTGCAGACGACACTTCGCCGTGATTCGCTAATTATTGCGCATGTGTTCATAGTTCATTTATTAGACAAATGGGTGTCAGAGACACACTTTTGAATAGTCAACAATCTACATAATGGCAAAAACTTAGCAAGAAACTAAATACTTACGATAAATATTAATTGCAGCTATACAATCAATCATTACTTTAAACTTAATTCTCATCAATTAAATCACATTAGATAATTAATAATAATTACAAGTAGACACAACAAGGTGCCAGTTGTATGAATGACGAAAACCTACCAGATCCATCTTATTTGGTAGATTTTCGTCAGTTTGTACTAAATTAAATATAATGTCAAATTGTAAAAATACAATGTTAAAAATTGATAACAATAATTACAATGTCAATAAAAAAAATTACAAAAATGTCATACTTAATTAAAATAAAAATAATGTTAAAGAAAGAAAAAGTGTTACAAAGCGCGGGAGGCATGAGGTTGGCGGGCGGGTGTGCCCCGGCGCGAGTCTCTCTGGCTCCCGCGCATACCTATATTTCGGCTTTTGCGCAGCGTTCTGCGCATAACTTCCCATCCGTCGATTTTTGTGGCGCTTAGCATACTTAGCAATACATTTAATGTTACATCGAATATTTTTATTGATTACAGGTGGATCAATCCTAGCATCCATCGGGTCGTTCCAACAGATGTGGATATCTTCGCAAGAATACGACGAAGGAGGCAAAGGACAACTAGAGAGAAAATGCCCTTAAATACTGTTATTTAACCTTCTTACCGCCAATCCAACCAACTCGCACTGGGCCAGCGTGGTGGATATGGCCCAATCACCCTTCTTGGGTAGGCCCACGTCCTGCAGTGGACTATTAAAAAGGCTGGCACAGTACTGTTATTTAACCTTCTTACCGTCTCTGTTACACGGAACAATGCCACTGGCCAACGATACACTCTACAAGATGAGGCGCTACAATAGGTTATTTGACAACATTGAAAATATACTATTGATAGTACAGGAAAAAAAGTATTAAACTTTGCACTAAATTTCCGATCTAATTATGTTTTTAATAAGGTTTAGGATCACTTACTGAGCATAAAATCACAAAATGCTGACAGATCTAGGTGGAGCTTCAAGCGCCATCTTGAAAAAACGTTTTTGGCCGATATCTCGGAAACTATGCACGTAAAGGCAATACATAGTCATAAGATCAATGGGACATAAATCGTAAACGGTAAGTTTACAAAAAAGTTTACTGTGAACGAAAGATGCGATTTTTTTCTACAATAATGGTTTTAATGACTTTTGCCCTTGAGTGCATAGTGTCCGAGATATCGGCCAAAAACGTTTTTTCAAGATGGCGCTTGAAGCTCCGCCTGGTTCTGTCAGCATTTTGTGATTTTATGCTCAGTAAGTGAGGGGAAGAAGGGACAATTGCACTTTTTTTATTTCGTTTTTAGTCCGGTTTTTTGTAGGTTTTTTTGCGCAAGCGCTGGTCAAGTATTTGTGACGTTGGCGTTCAAAGGGTTAAATACTGAATCTATCTCTAAACGAAAAAATATATTAGGACATTGTACTCATTATTATGACCAATCCGAAATCGTGAATAAAATCAACTGCACCATATATTTCGTCAAAACTCAATGAATTAACTTTTTACCTCTGTGTAGGCCGCGTCACACAAGTTGGCGGAAATGAAGTTCGCCACAAGCTGCGCAATATCCAATCAACGCGCGGCTTTGTGTGAGCTTCAGTCAGGATTGGATATATCGCAAATTGTAGCTAACTTCACATCCGCCGTAAAATAAAGTAAGTAAGTTCGTATAGGCCGGGTGACTAGCCCTGGTGTCAGAGTTTTAAGCCGCCTGAAGGCCTCTGACTTGGCTTAACGGTTAAAACAAAAGAAATGACGAAATTTTACAAGGCCAAATTTATTAAATTAATTTACTAGAAACCACCTAAAAACAATGAACACAATTTAAAATGATAATAATAATAATTTTTCGCATAAAAATGGCAAAACCGCCTTCCATCGTGTACAAAATTCGAATATTTCGCTCGAATTGTTTACATTGTTGTTGATTTATCAAAAAAGCCTTAGCCGATTTCTGTTAAAATTAAATGGGACCGACCACCTCGGGAGTATACCCTTTCGAACTAAAAATTATTCGATTCGTTTCACAATTGGCGAAATTATCGATGAACATACACAAAAAAAAAAATTCATACAGACGAATGTAGAACCTCCTCCTTTTTGGAAGTCGGTTAATAAATTTATTGTTATTTGTATACCTACTTAATGTCAGTCAGTTCAGTTATATTGTCAGTGTGAGTTTCAGTTAGGATTGGATATTGCGCAGCTTGTAGCTAACTTCATTTCCGCCAACTTGTGTGGCGCGGCCTAAAACAACTCAGTTTAGTCATAATAGCCCGGGAGGTAAGCGCAAAAAATGCAACTACTTTCTAAATCTGATTTTTTGGTATTAGGTAGTCATGGTTGTGTACAACAATGCCCCGAAGTCAGTCAGCTGGGATGCTTAGTGTTTGGTGGGGATACCAGTTTGAATTTTTTTTTTGAATAAATTAGTATCTTGCAACGACTTTTCTAAGCTGAAAATTGACGTGCTGGTAGGAAAATAACTAAAAAAAAATGTAACCGCAGCAAATTAACTGAAACACGTAACAAGGCCTGTCAGTCAGGTTTTAAAGTAGCTCCGCTTTAAAGCCTGACTGAAAAGTTCTGTTACTTGTTTTGGGTGATTAGCTGTGGTTAAACTCTCTTTAAATTACTTAGATAAGTAATTTAATTCAAAAATCTGAAAATTGGTGTACGGGTTCAAACATATAAATGAGTATCTTGCAAGTACTTCAAAAACCTGAAAATTGTACACCAATACCAATTTTCAGCAGTTTTAAAGTACTTGCAAGATACTCATTTATATTTTTGAAAATTCCAACGGGTATCCCCACGCTAAGCATCCCAGCTGACTGAATCCGCGGTATTGTTGTACACCACCATGACAACCTAATACCAAAAAATCAGCTTTTAGACAGTAGTTGCATATTTTGCTCTTACCTCCCGGGATATAATGACAAGTACATTGTTATACTAGAATATGTCCATTGTCTAGAAATTCCTGTATAAATAGGCGAGTAAATTCGTTAAACAGTAAAATCATCGCATACATTTTAGTATAGGTTGTAACTTTGTTAGTAAATAATTCAAATTGTGTACAATTATTGAATGAATGGATTTTTATGCCTGAAATAAAATAGATTTTAAGGATGCGTGTGTTTTATTCTAATTTTTGTCTTTTATAGGTACACCAAAAGATACCTACTAACTAATTTTGTTCTGCGACTGTTGTCAAAACTCAAAAAAACCGTCTATCCCCCGTGGCTCTACTGCTTGGCTCAACTAGTAGAGCCAAGGGAAATTTTTCTTTCCCGTGACACGATTAATTTTCTATGGCTGCTTAGTCTATACAATCGAATTACCCGTGATCTTGGTCACACCCGTGGCACTACTGAATTTAGAAATATGATATAACTATTTGTATCTTGAAATGTTATTAAAAAAATAAATAATAATATGAAATACCTATATTATTAAAATATAAAGATTATATTTTAACAAAACTTAAAAAAACATTTTATAAACTATAACTATTAAAATTAACCTACTTAAAATAACATGGCCAGAATGTTGGCAGCGTTGCCTCGCTGAATATTGTATTTTGCAATTTAAAAAATGACAGCTGTCATATCCAAGAATTCATACGAAATTTGCATGCAGGTGTAAAAGTGACAGCTGTCATATTCTGGAATTCATACGACTTGCATGACAGGTGTCAAAGTGACAGCTGTCAAACTAAAAAATAGATTATCTCCGTTACTTTCGATTTTAGGCTACTTTTGTCTTCAGAAAAGTGATAGAGCTCAACTAGATCTACATTTCGGATGACAGCTGTCAAACTAAAAAGTGGATTATCTCCGTAACTTTCAATTTTAGGATACTTCTGTCTTCAGAAAAGTGATAGAACTCAACTAGATCTACATTTCGGATGACAGCTGTCAAACTAAAAAGTGGATTATCTCCGTTACTTTCGATTTTAGGCTACTTTTGTCTTCAGAAAAGTGATAGAGCTCAACTAGATCTACATTTTGGATGACAGCTGTTAAACTAAAAAGTGGATTATTTCTATAACTGTCGGTTTTTATTTAATCAATTAGATCTATCTAGCTTTTAGATTAAATTCACATAAGTGAAAATCCTCGTAACTTACTCTTTGCTCTGCACAGCTCTAGCCAAAATTCTATGGGCATAATAAAGTAATTTGCCAAATAATCTAAGAATCTAATAGATATCGAAAAATAAAACTATAATTTTAAAAACTAAACAGTATTTTATTAACTAAGATAATCATAAAGTACGAGTAAGACTACTACTTACCTAATCTCGCTGGTAGACGAAAATAAATGTTAACAAAATCAATGCTTCTTGTAAATAAAACTGTGAACAAATTAGGTACTTATGCACTCGAATGAAATAAAAACAAAGTTATATTGTAGGTGCATGCCACACATTATCCCTACTGGAGTATGTGCAAAACGAGAACCGTCGTGGCTTTACGGTGAACTAACAATAAGACAAGGTACCAACTATACTTGGTAGACGCGAGTACTGATGAAAACCGAATTGGTGTCTACCAAGTATCAAACACTTTTAGCTGTACTAACAATGACAGAGCAATTGTCAACGTAACAAAATTAGTAAAATGGCACACGGGCGACCTTACCTACGACGCTTTCCTTGTTGCACAAACTCTAAATCTATTATATCTCCACAGCAAATTATGACTAGGTGTTCGTTTGGGCTCTACCTTGGTTCGGATGAAACATTAAATTGTAGGTCTCAGGTTTTTGAACCGTTTAGTCAGGTCAGTCATATAATTAATATATCACCGAATGTATCTCAGACAAGACAGGTGAGAGAGGAGTTCAGAAACTCTTGAACATTCTCCTACAATTTATCAATCGACAACTAATTTACTACATAATATATCTATATTTACTACGGAACCCGAAATAAGTTGCGATAATATGTCATAACAAACCGGTGGCATATTTATGGCCTAAGAGCCGCCGAAAATCGACTTTCACCTACGTGATAACCAGATGAGAAGTATTATTTATTTATAAACATGCCTATGATAGCTTGCCTGCCCGAAAATGTTCATGGCTATTTTTTATTATACTTAAAACATTTCGTGAATGATTTTTTAAAGACAAACTCGTATGAATAATTTTGTAATTAAATTATCCTAATTTATTAAATTAATATGATACCAATTTGGACTGGTTGTAAGATCGGTTTCGTAGTTAAATTAACATATTTGTACATAGTTGCTTGCCAGGCAGTATGAACAAAATCAAGTAGACAAACTTACCAAGGTATTTTCTCTACATTAAAAACTATTACTTAGTTGGAATAACAATATATCGGCTATCAGGCTTTTCGATAGGCAAGCTACCTTAGGCCTATTTGTATGTAAATAAAATTTCATAAAAAGTGTGTCTTATCTGGTTATCAGATGGGTGAAGGTCGTTCTTTCACGTCTCTCCCCCTATTATCGCAACTTGTCTAACGTATGACCAACAGTTAATTCTCCACTGATGAGTTGAAGGAGAACATTTCGTATATAGTCATCGTTATCGATATCAATTTGGTTTCGTTTTATACCTTTGTTGTTTTTTGTTCTTTTTTTCAACATATTGGTATTCTGAAACTCCATCAATAGTTTTAGCAGTCTTGGTAACGTTATTGTACCTTTCGTCACCCTCTTGTTGACTTTAGAGTGCCAGCCTTCCAAAACGTTGTTGGTTCTATGACGCAGACCATAAACACTCAACATTTTTGGAAAAGATGACTTAAACCAGAAACGTTGAATGTAATGTATGAACTTTTGCATGCCCAAATCATTACTTTCCTCTTTAATATACTCCCAACCCCGTACTATTTCTTCAGCCGGCAACAAAGGCAGGACTGCTGTAAGTCCTATAATGCGTTTGTGACCTTTTCTTTTAGTATAGCCGAGAGCTTTAGCTTTCTTCCATACTGCTCTTGACCAATGGTAAAAGCAACCTTTTAGTTGAACGTCAGGGAAAACCTCTATCAATGCATTAATGGCTGCTAACTCAAAGTCACAGTGGAATGTATTAGGGGACCAATTTGGTAGCGTTGCTTTTATTAACCTGAATAAGGTCTCATAAGTTTTCTGTTGCTTGTTTGGTAGCAAAGCAAAAATTAAGGGAATGACATTTGTAGTGTCTATCGAGCTGCCAATGTCACCATGTATGCTGTATAGTTCAGCAAACGGCAGAGGACAACTTTTAAATGTCGCATCCCCAAAAAATTCCCTGATTTCACCAGTTGTTTGTCTACAATCTGGCGAACAGAACAATATAATACGAGTCCCTTCATTATAGTAGTCGGCCAAAATGCAATCAGCAAAATTGGCAGGTATTTGAACTTCTTCAAAACAGCAATATACTGTTTTTAACACACCCATTGCTTTGTTTCTTGTGTCATACAAGCAATGTTGCACACTTGAAAGTGTGGGTAGAGATGCCACAAAATTTAGACCTTTATTTTGAAATGAATTATAGGTCTCATCGTATAACTGAGTGATAGGTTTGTCAGATTGTATTACTTGAGTCTTTAAATTTTCAATTTCTCTAGTAACCACGTTTCTTCCTAGAAAAGGTTCACATGTGTGAAGTCTCTGCGATGTTTTGACCAATTTATCATCCTTAAATCAAACATGAAGATAATTATTAAACAGGTAAAATACACTCGTATTACTAGAGTAGGACAACAGAAACAAAGGCATTACATTGCTTGAAAGTTAGTTACGTTACAGTGAAACTTCTATTATCCGGTCCTTAGTTATACGGATTTGCGATTGTCGAGACTACAACCCGCGATCAAGAAAATTATTTTTTCTAATTGATTGACTCTAGGTGTACATAGACGGACATGTCAAAAGTAACGTAACCCGCTCGCGCCCAGCTCTTTTTCTATTCTTGGCGAATTGTTATCGTTTCAATTGCAATGTATTCCGCAGCGCAGTATCGCCACGCAATCTTCGAAGTTAAAAATTTCAAAGCATAAAAGTGTGGTGTTTTCGCGTAGAGATAAAATATTATTTAATTTTATTCATTTAAAAAGGGAGCAACTGGTCGTAAGTTAGCTAAAATAATAAGAAAAGAGCTTTTTTCATTCGTTCGGTTGACGAAATGCGTAACGACACGAATTAGTTCAATGTTAATCGAGGCTCTACCTACTGTGTAAAGAAAGAGCTTCATACAAAACTAGTACTAGGTATGCGTATTTTTTTATGCATAGTCGCACGTCACCAGATCCATAAAGATCTCATTACATGCTATCGTCCTTGTGATTTCGTCAATGTCTTTACTTTGAACCTCCTATATTTTTAATATTATCGCTCCAAATATGAGACTTTATTTTAGAGGCTAAGTACTTCGAAATATTCTGCCGGCGAATACCTATTATGGTTCTTGTAGGCGAGGATGGAATTAACAGAATAATGGAATTTATTCATAAGGCGCATCAAACTTAATGGAGTCTGTGAAGTTGCAATCTGCGCAAAACCCCACTCTTCATAGGGATGAACTGACATACGAGTTTGCTACTACGCATCAACTCACAGTCTCAGAGCAAATAAAAAAATCAAGAGAGAATGTTGTGAACAAACAAGTGAAGCCAACCAAAACTACGCCTCGCCGTGTACAGACAATTACGCACACATCCAGGTAACTATGAAACTACGCCTT
Source organism: Hypomecis atomaria (assembly GCA_964007245.1). Classification (NCBI taxonomy): domain Eukaryota; kingdom Metazoa; phylum Arthropoda; class Insecta; order Lepidoptera; family Geometridae; genus Hypomecis; species Hypomecis atomaria. Next base: position 8,967,756 of record OZ023308.1, on the reverse strand, counting down.
GGCTTGCAAGTCAAACTATGGCGGCGCAACAGCGACGCACTCACACATGTATAAAAAACCGGCTTCACTTGACTGTTCAACGACGTTCCCTCTGGATGTTTTTATTTGCTCTGAGCTCACAGTCACATTTTTTTGTTCACAGATGTGAGATGCCACTAAGTTTGAATCGCACTATATACTCGTATCCACTTACTTTAATTGTAATTGTCCCTGGACATTTACATTTTTTATAGGCAGAACATCGCCATATGGACGAACCATTTTTGAAAACTCTTATCTTGTGGTACTGGTAGTCTCCATTCAAAACTACCGTTCCACCTTTATACTGTCGGAAAAACAACCCTCCTTCTTTTCCTTCCATTAAAAATGGGTCTTGTTTTTGATTTTTTTCTCAAAATATTTTAATATTTCTGTAGGTATGGAACTATGGATGAGCAATGGATGATATTTATGTTACGATTATGATTTACAGAAGGATTGATTGGAGTCAAACAAAATACAATCACATTACATGACATCATGACTTTATTTTCTAGCCATCAATTTTTTATGCCAGTACCTTCCTTATTCCAAGTAGTTTTGATTCAAGAAGATTGATATGTATGACAGACGTGTTAACAAATGAAATTTCATAATGGCTATCCCAGTTGTGTCACAGGAAATAATATTGCCCGTGACACTACTGGAAACAGAGTAGTGTTATGGGAAATGTACTTTTACCCGTAGCACTACTAGTAGTGTCACGGGAAAGTAAAATTTCCCTTGGCTCTACTAGTTGAGCCAAGCAGTAGAGCCACGGGGGATAGACGAAAAAAACTTTGTCTCCGTCCGTCCTAATATTACAAAGCCTTATATGAGTAACTACTACATTTATGAACCAAATTGCATGAAATTTGAGATTGTGATAGTTTTAGTATAGGTTTCAATTTAGAACAAGTAAAATTTTTAAAATGTTGTATTTAAGGGGTATCTCCCATACATGTAAATTGTGGATGAACAATTTCTTCAACACCACCTTCCCGTGTCATTGAATAGGGTTTTTAAAATAAATGTTAGCTAGGGCTGATCGAGCATTTTTTTTGTCACGTGTACCATTTAGGAGATATAGGTCGCCAAAGTTGAAATAATAGTGTCCCTCCTTAATTTCTGAAGTATACAGATAGGATCTTCAAACTTTCTGAGTTTATCACTATCACTACATAGTGTAAAACAAAGTTGCTTCCCGCCGTCTGTCCCCATATATGCTTATATCTTTAAAATTACGCAACGTATTTTGACGCGGTTTTTTTTAAATAGATAGAGTGACTCAAGAGGAAGGTTTTTATGTACAATACAACTGTGCAAAGCCGGGGCGGGTCGCTAGTACTTACAACTTACACCATAAAAACTTTAGGTATTTTAAAATTATTTTGAGCATTGTGGAATGATAGCTTTTTGAGTTATGAAGAAAAAACGAAAAACTTGCACATAGCTCAGAGGTCATTGACCTCACAATCATATTTCTTAGCCAATTATCAATTACTAGCGACCCGCCCCGGCTTCGCGCAGGTGTATTATACATAAAATATAAACCTCTTGAATCACTCTATCTATTAAAAAAACCGCATCAAAATCCATTGCGTAGTTTTAAAGATATAAGCATACATTGGGACAGACAGCGGGAAGCGACTTTGTTTAATACTATGTAGGTATATTACGATTATATTGCCACTAAACGTGAGTGCTGCGGACGAGAATTTGTCTTTCAATAGAGCTGAAATTTTAATACAATAGGTGTACCTACAGTGGTGTGAGCAAATAATTGCTCACGCACTATAGTGCCTAAAAGCTCAAGCGCAGCGAGCGAGGAATTTTTAGATTTTATCCTTCAGTAGAGCTTATATTTTATTTAATTCAACATAAAGAGTGAGCGAACAAAACTGTGAAAAAATACATGATAAAATATGACTAAGCGCAAGAGCAGCGAGCGCGGCATTTTGCTTAAAGAATAAACAGTAACGATAGAGCGCGAGCGAAGCGAGCGCTAAAATATTCCTGTTTTTTTTTTCACGGGCAAAATTTTATTTTAACCTTGGTTAAACGCGAAAGGGCGCCTGCGGCGCCCCTTTATGTCTCGCGCCCCTGTCGCCTGTCGTCGCCCAACCGCGCCCTACCCTAACGCCGCTACTGGCCCATCATACGCATGTTTCGACACGTAGGTACATAACAACTTATTTTTCTATCGAGCGAAGTTTAATGAATTGTGAAGGTACCTTATTGTTTTTTGAATATTGTGTATTTTTATCTATCCCACAACTTAAAGGTTGTTAGAGTAAAGTCAGTTTAACTAGGGCTCTAAACAGGTATTTTGAGATTGGATAGCGGCTTAATAACACTCTTCCGGCTTAGTTGCTTAGTATACTAAGCGTCACACAAGTCGGCGGATGGGAACCAATGGGAAGTTATGCGCAGAACGCTACGCAAAAGCCGAAATATTGAGGTATGCGCGAGAGCCAGAGAGACTCGCGCCGGGGCACACCCTCCCGCCAACCTCATGCCTCCCGCGCGCTCCCTACGCCCGTGCCCAACACTACGACACGCGGAGTCGGCATTGTGAACATATGCGCAATAGTTAGCGAATCACGGCGAAGTTTCATCTGCGGCTAACTTCTCATCCGCCGACTTGTGTGGCGCTAAGTTTACCAGGGCCATAGATTAATTATACCAGGGCAAAGAATATATGACCAGGGTAAGCAGATAACCCTGTATACTCTCCGACCGTATATGATTTAAACAGTCAAACATCTTGGCCGCTGCAAGCTACACAATTATACCAGGGTAAGCAGATAACCCTGTATACTCTCCGACCGTATATGATTTAAACAGTCAAACATCTTGGCCGCTGCAAGCTACACAATTATACCAGGGTAAGCAGATAACCCTGTATACTCTCCGACCGTATATGATTTAAACAGTCAAACATCTTGGCCGCTGCAAGCTACACAATTATACCAGGGTAAGCAGATAACCCTGTATACTCTCCGACCGTATATGATTTAAACAGTCAAACATCTTGGCCGCTGCAAGCTACACAATTATACCAGGGTAAGCAGATAACCCTGTATACTCTCCGACCGTATATGATTTAAACAGTCAAACATCTTGGCCGCTGCAAGCTACACAATTATACCAGGGTAAGCAGATAACCCTGTATACTCTCCGACCGTATATGATTTAAACAGTCAAACATCTTGGCCGCTGCAAGCTACACAATTATACCAGGGTAAGCAGATAACCCTGTATACTCTCCGACCGTATATGATTTAAACAGTCAAACATCTTGGCCGCTGCAAGCTACACAATTATACCAGGGTAAGCAGATAACCCTGTATACTCTCCGACCGTAGGTATATGATTTAAACAGTCAAACATCTTGGCCGCTGCAAGCTACACAATTATACCAGGGTAAGCAGATAACCCTGTATACTCTCCGACCGTATATGATTTAAACAGTCAAACATCTTGGCCGCTGCAAGCTACACAATTATACCAGGGTAAGCAGATAACCCTGTATACTCTCCGACCGTATATGATTTAAACAGTCAAACATCTTGGCCGCTGCAAGCTACACAATTATACCAGGGTAAGCAGATAACCCTGTATACTCTCCGACCGTATATGATTTAAACAGTCAAACATCTTGGCCGCTGCAAGCTACACAATTATACCAGGGTAAGCAGATAACCCTGTATACTCTCCGACCGTATATGATTTAAACAGTCAAACATCTTGGCCGCTGCAAGCTACACAATTATACCAGGGTAAGCAGATAACCCTGTATACTCTCCGACCGTATATGATTTAAACAGTCAAACATCTTGGCCGCTGCAAGCTACACAATTATACCAGGGTAAGCAGATAACCCTGTATACTCTCCGACCGTATATGATTTAAACAGTCAAACATCTTGGCCGCTGCAAGCTACACAATTATACCAGGGTAAGCAGATAACCCTGTATACTCTCCGACCGTATATGATTTAAACAGTCAAACATCTTGGCCGCTGCAAGCTACACAATTATACCAGGGTAAGCAGATAACCCTGTATACTCTCCGACCGTATATGATTTAAACAGTCAAACATCTTGGCCGCTGCAAGCTACACAATTATACCAGGGTAAGCAGATAACCCTGTATACTCTCCGACCGTATATGATTTAAACAGTCAAACATCTTGGCCGCTGCAAGCTACACAATTATACCAGGGTAAGCAGATAACCCTGTATACTCTCCGACCGTATATGATTTAAACAGTCAAACATCTTGGCCGCTGCAAGCTACACAATTATACCAGGGTAAGCAGATAACCCTGTATACTCTCCGACCGTATATGATTTAAACAGTCAAACATCTTGGCCGCTGCAAGCTACACAATTATACCAGGGTAAGCAGATAACCCTGTATACTCTCCGACCGTATATGATTTAAACAGTCAAACATCTTGGCCGCTGCAAGCTACACAATTATACCAGGGTAAGCAGATAACCCTGTATACTCTCCGACCGTATATGATTTAAACAGTCAAACATCTTGGCCGCTGCAAGCTACACAATTATACCAGGGTAAGCAGATAACCCTGTATACTCTCCGACCGTATATGATTTAAACAGTCAAACATCTTGGCCGCTGCAAGCTACACAAAACACATATGAATTGCTATACCCTATGAAACAGGGTGACATGTACCTGTAATTATGTAAGTTTGTTAGTCTTATATTAAGATCTAATTATAATTACAAGTATGTGATCTCGCAAAATAAATAAAACACAATCCTGACTAATTATGAAAGTCACTTTACAGCAGCGCGAGGATCGGGTTTCGCGCGGCTTCTAGCTAACTTTACAGCCGCCAACAAGTTTGATTCGTCCTCATCGACTTGGCATTTTCTCGTATAGGCCGGGTGGCTAGCCCTGGTGTCAGAGTTTTGAGCCGTCTGATGGCCTCTGACTCTCATGTGCAACCGGGGCCTATAATTCAACGTGTCATCCGAGCCATGGTAGCGCTCAGTTGTAAATGCCACCCGCGGTCACCTATCCAAAGACTGACCTTTATTGTACCACCTCTATGTACACAGTTCGAACTTTCGAAGCAATAAACGTATTTTATCTTTATCTGACCGTGCGCTTTGACCATCAAAAGTTTACCGAAGAAGATAATAGATGGCGTTAGTAGTAAAGTTAGCTCACACAAATGGTTCGTTCAACAGTTTCGTAGGGGGTCATAGGAGTGTGTGTCTTTGAGTACGGAGGAAAGGATGTTTCTTGCGACGTAATCTAAATAAATCAAGTTATGAAAATGTGTCAGTTGCTAATTTCAGCGACTACACGTTATAGTCTTATGTACGGTGGCGAAATAAGAATAGGTACGACCTTTATATTAATTAAAAACGCTGCCAGTCACTATTCCACGCGTACGAAGTCGCGGGCACTGCTAGTATCAAGGAGCATAAGTGGAGAAAGCGCGCGGGGCGGCCACCCTCACCAACGATAGGCGCTTTAGATAATCACCGACGGTATTTTCGTCAGTCGAAGTAATTTTGTGTCAATGTCAACACCTCACGCGCTAGCGTTTTAAATACGTAAATACGTTAAAATAATGCCGAATTGTGCCGTAAAATGGTGTGGAAAGAGTTCCAAATCTTCAAGTTACACTAAAGATGCGATATCATTTCACAGACAAGTGATTTTCTACTCAAATTTATCAATTTAACAATTTTGGCAAAAAATGTTTCGAATATTCAATTAGTCAACCGCACCCGTTGATGTCTTTCATGTTGTCTCTTTCTGATACACTGTAACATTCGTTAGCATTCCGTCTCTTTTGTTCTGATAGTGCTGTGCTGCTGCATCGCATCGATTTATATCGACAACGTTAAAGTCATAATATAATCATTTAAGTAAATATTTGATAACATGAATGTATTCTATATTTTCAAGAATAGGTAAGTTAGAATATCATCCTTACTAATATACTAATATACTATACTAATACTAATACTAATATACTAATACTAATATACTAATTACTAATTTAATATTATAAATGCGAAAGTAACTCTGTCTGTCTGTCTGTCTGTCGCGCTTTCACGCTAAAACTACAGAACCGATTTGAATGAAATTTGGTACACAGATAGTCTAGAGCCTGAGAAAGGACATAGGCTACTTTTTGATTCGAAAAAATAGTTTTAAAGGGTTGAAAAGGGGGGATGAAAACGCATTGGCTAGAATCTTAGAAGAAAAAACTTATATTCTACCATGACAAATGGTAATTTACATCTTGACTTTCCAAATTACATTCTCTATGCCCATTCAAGGCTGCTCAAGTTGCAAATGTCAAAGTCATTCAACATTTTCCTGTAAACTTTAGAGAAGGTTACATGTATTTTTTTCAGTTTAATTACGTAGTTTTTATTCTAATCGGTATGCCTACAAAACGCAAATCGAATCTAGCGCGTAGTTCTAGCGGAGCTCGCGTAAAGAAAATTGCTAGAAGCCAAGAGTCTGAAGAGCACACTTTAACGCGTTTGACATTAGATGCCGAGCGCCACGCATCTCAAAGAGCTGCTGAGACTCAAGAGCAAAACCAAGAGCGTCGAATTTTAGATGCCGAGCGTCACGCAGCTCAGAGAGCTGCTGAGACTGAAGTTGAAAGTCAAGCGCGGCGACTTTTAGATGCTGAGCATCACGCAGCGCAAAGAACTGCTGATACTCAAGAGCAAAAAACCAAGCGCGTCGAATTTTAGATGCTGAGCGTCACGCAGCTCAGAGAGATGCTGAGACTTAAGGAGAAAGTCAAGCGAGGCGACTTTTAGATGCCGAGCATCACGCAGCGCAAAGAACTGCTGAGACTCAAGAGCAAAACCTAGCGCGTCGAATTTTAGATACTAAGCGTTAGACGTTAAGCAAAAAATTGCATGGTTCCTGTAGGACAGGACAAAAACTCTCGAAAGCAAAACTGTCGCCACTATCACAAAGACGAAGTGATTAATTCCTCTATGACGCTAATATGGATTAATGAAACGTCACAGCGAAACGTAATTAGATGACAGGTGACATTGTCTGCAGACTTTTATAAATCACAGGTAGCATGGCAAGGGGACAAATTGTTTTTCCACCATTATATCCCCTTGAAGAGGAAATAAAGTATGGATTGAAAATGACATTTGACATTAAAATTAGATAAAATGTTTTTTTCCCTCTGCATGCCACATGTTACTATGACGTTTAATACCAGGCCGTCATTTTGTCTGACATTAAAAATATTTTTAAATCTACTATCATTAGAGGTTTAACATGTTTCTTTATTCTACCTTTATGGTACAGAATCATCATACCTACTTTAATATTATCAATCCGAAAAGTTTGTTGGTTTGTTCCTCTTTGACGCGGCAACGGAGCAAAAGATTGACTTGATTTTTGGTATGGATACCTATGGTTTAAAAGACAGAAAGTGATAATAGGATACTTTTTTATCCCGAGAAAATTCGTGATTCCCATGGGAAAGGACAATAACTGTTTCTCAGCAATGGAGCAACGGATTGACTTGATTTTTGGGGTGGCCATAGTTTGGAAGACGGAAAGTGACATAGGATACTTTTCATTCCGAAAAAATTGCGGTTCCCGTAGGATAAGACAATAACTTTTTCTCAGCAACGGATTGCCTTGGCTTATTGCATGAATATAGTTTGAAAGACGAAAAGTGACATAGGCCACTTTTTATCCCAAAAACTTTAAGAGTCCCCGTAGGATAGGATAAAAACTAAGCGAGTGGGCCGCGGTAGCAGCCGTCTAAGCGCCAGAAATAACCTGTCATTTCAAGTTTAGGACGTTCCTACATTTTTCGCACTCCTTCGCGGCACTCAACAGCGCTAGCCCAGACTCGGGCTTCATAACGGAGCTTGCGCTCCCGCAATAATGACGGAGTGTTTCGGAGCACAAAACACATCGTCATCCACCACTCGGGACTAACCAGCACTGAGCGTCGGACAGCATTCCAACGCCCTGGTCCCAGTGCAACGAGTCAGTCATAGTAGCCCAGCGCCTGCCTTTTCAACTGCAGAGGGCAGTGAGAACGGCCATCGCGATACCGACTCTTCTCTTCCCCTGCAGCCCCACTGCGTCTGCCAACAGGTTGACGGCCTCGCGGAAGGTAGGGTAGGTATGGCGGCACCCACACAACCAGTTCCATCCCACCGCAGCCCCTAATCCTCGGCTGCAGCGTCGCAAGAGCGGCACTGCAGCCCGCCTCAGAAGCAACACTCTTCATAAGGCAGGCAACCTACCGGCCATCCTCTCAGCTGCTTTAGTTAAAAGCCGCTGAACAACGAGTGCCGGCCTCTAAGCTGCCTTGGGGGAAAGACCCAAAGAAGAGGGAGACTTCGAGCGCCGCCTTTTCAGCTGCCTTAGACCTCCCCCGCCACGACAAGGCGGGAATATACAGGGGGGTTGTATATACACTCCAACCGTAACTTAACCAACAAAAGCATACTTCTAAGGTATTCTGATGTTTGTCGCTTAGGTTAGGTTTCGCAGCCGACATAAACATTAGCCAAAAGCAAAATATAACGCGGGCGAAGCCGCGGGTAAAAGCTAGTAATAATATAAGCATTATTATTTACGACATTTTATTTAAGAGTACTTGTTGTTTGAAATAATTTTCTCGGTTGATTGGTGTATGTTTTGTAGGCAAACAGACACGTTTTATTTCCATAGACATCTAGGAACCCTTATAATTTCATCATGTCTGTCTGGCTGTCCGTCTGTATGTCACGCCCCAATAACAATGTCAGTTTTTCACCTATTCATATGAAATTTAGTACAAAGATATAATAACGTGAATTTGGAAATGTTAAAAAAATCAATAGTTTTGTTTTTAGACCCCCTTCCCATATACGTTAAAAGGGGGCACATAACAATTTTTTGTATTTTTGTTCCATATTGAGTGGGGTATCGTTAGAAAGGTCTAAAGATGTTTCTTTGAAATAGCAGTGAGACATATTTATCGGAACAGATAAAAAGAACAGATATTCACATGTAACAGAAAATACCTGTTACTCGTATACTATACCTGTTCTTTCAAAGATCTCAAATAACAGGAACAGGCATTTATATGTTTCTCCTATATAATATTAATTAGAAATATTTATTAAAAACCGTTATACTGTATTTGTCAAGGTGAAATGTTCCTTAAAGCTTTCGTAAAGGTTCAAAACGAATTTCTAAACAAAATGAAGTTGCTTAAGGCAAATACATAACTATGGAACCCCACATTTGAGCGTGTCCGACACACTCTTGGCCGTGTTTTTTTAATGTAGTTACTTTGAAATTAATGATGTAATGAATAATCTTTTTTAGGGTTCCGTACCTCAAAAGGAAAAAACGGAACCCTTCCAAACAGACGGACAACAAAGTGATCCTATCACTTTGTTGTCCGTCTGTCCGTCTGTCAAGACCCTTTTTCTCAGGAACGCGTGGAGGTATGAAGCTGAAATTTATATCAATTACTCAGGTCTACTGTCCCTTGAAGCTGTGAAAAAATCAAACTTCTAAGCCAACGCAATCAAAAGATACAGCCGTTTATGCCGCAAATTTTCGACACTTGCAAGGGAATCAAAACCTACAGGGTGCTTCCCGTGAACTCAGAATCTTGAAATTTGGTACGAAGCAACGTCTTATAGCATAGATAAAGGAAAAATTACGAAAACCATAAATTTTTAGTTACATCACATAATATATTTTTTTTTAATAATTTTAACCTTACTACCCATTTCCTCATAAACGCGTAGAGGTATTAAATTGAAATTCATACATTCATATGAATCAAAACCTAAAGGGTACTTCCAGTCGACCTAGAATCTTGAAATTTGGCATGAAGCAACGTTTTATAGCACACATAAAGGAAAAATTCCGAAAACCTTAAATTTTTAGTTACATTACAAAATATATATTTTTTAATAAATATAAACTTATTACTTTTTTTGTCGTAATGAACGAACTTTGTAAACCTTGCAGGTTTGTACGGAACCCTCGGTGCGCGAGTCCGACTCGCACTTGGCCGGTTTTTTTTCTTTTTTTTTTACACTTTATTTGTTTATTTTAAAATTGCACCCGTTACGTTCGCAGTGCTTACCAATCCTTAGAAAACTGATAAGTCAAAAATATCGATATCGATATTTTACTAGTAACATTTTTGGCACCACTACAAGAACTGTTGTCATTGCGTCATTTTGGCGTCAGCCAATTACAGCCAGCGGAGCTTACCTCTCGCCCCGCTTAAAATCGGTGACCATTTGTTTCAAGAAAAAAGGGGCCCACGCGCTCTCCAATGGTTATCATGCTCCTTGGCTAGTATAATAGTAAAGTTACATAACATAACATTTGATATTATGATATTTTTAGTATAGATCTAAATTTTAAATACTTAAAATTTTCAATATTGTGTATTTTTTAAAATGAATGTAAGGTTTCTTATACCATTTTTTGTCATATGTGAGTGTGTGAGCTAAAGGCCGCCAAAGTTGAACAAAATCGGCCAATTACCGTATGGGAGCCCCTCGGCTAAACAAAATTACGTTTGTTATGTTATTATGGGAGCCCCCCTTAAATATTTATATTATTCTGTTTTTAGTATTTGTTGTTATAGCGGCAATCGAAACACATTATCTGTGAAAATTTCAACTCTCTAGCTATTACGGTTCATAAGATACAGCCAGGTGACAGACAGACAGACAGACGGACAGCGAGGTCTTAATAATAGAGTCCCGCTTTTACCCTTTGGTACGGAACCCTAAAAAAAGAGTGCCACTCCCATTTAATTTCTAAAACATCTTAGATAGACTCCACAAACTTTCTGAGTTTATAGACCATATTAAAAGCTTTTTCTCAAAATCGTTTTCAGCACTGCGCGCTGCGGGATGATAAATTGTTTGAGTTAGTAAATAATAATCGGCTAAGTACGAGTCGGACTCGCGCACGGAGGGTTCCGTACTGTATGGGAGCCACCCTTAAATATTTATTTTAATTTTATTATTTTTTATTGAAGTGAATATAAAACTTAATATTCCGTGAAAATTTCAAGCATCTACCTGTTACCATTATTAAAATAGAGCGAAAAACGTCTAAAAAATTGTTGTATGAGAGCCCCCCTCAAATATTTATTTTATTCTCTTTTTAGTATTTGTTGTTATAGCGGCAACAGAAATACATCATCTGTGGAAATTTCAGCTGCCTAGCTATCATGGTTCATGAGATACAACCCGGTGACAGACAGACGGACATCGAAGTCTTAGTACTAGAGTCCTGTTTTTCCCTTTGGGTACGGAACCCTAAAAATTGAAATTTTTAAACTAGCAGTCTGTTTATGGGTTGTTATAGTTGGCAACACAAAACCTGGCAACCCTGGCTCTCCGATATAATTTAGCAAGATGTTAATGGGATAAAAACTAGTTAAAGCTGTAGTATTAGGGGGGATAGCTTGGTAGGGATAAGTGTACCAGCCGCATATTAGGCAAGCTTTTGAAAATGAGATAATAATGTGTCTATTTTCCTTGTGTTACGTTTTGTATTGGATTTTGGACTGAAAGCTAGTTTTTAACATAACTGACGATGACATTCATACATAAATTTATTTTTTACAAAAAAAAAATGATAATTTTGAATACTCAATTAAGAAACCCCCTTCTGTTTAGAAGTCGTTTGAAAAGCTGCAAAGTAAGACTAACTAGTCATGTGGAGCGACTAACTCAAAAATAAAACTTCCGAAATTTGTTTTCACTTTATAATTCCACATAATTCATATTTTACAACAAACTTAAAAGCAACGATTCTTTTCTAAAAAAGTACACGCAAAATAAAAACTCTTGCTAATAAACATTTTTATTTACAAGTAGGTATACTAAGCGCCACACAAGTCGGCGGATGAGAAGTTAGTCGCAGATGACACTTCGCCGTGATTCGCTAATTATTGCGCATGTGTGCACAATGCGTAGGGAGCGCGCGGGAGGCATGAGGTTGGCGGGCGGGTGTGCCCCGGCGCGTCTCTCTGGCTCCCGCGCATACCTATATTTTGTCTTTTGCGCAGCTTTCTGCACCTAATTTCCCATCCGCCGACTTGTCTGGCGCGGATTTTTCACATTAAATTTGATTCTCTAAATGCCAAAATATAATAAATTATAATGATTAGTCTCGCCTAAATCAGTTTATATTCGCAAATTCATTCTAACCTCTAGATTAACTTGTTTTCAGCATATTCCGTTTTTAACCTTTCGACCACCACACCTTAATTTTCTAAATTCATATTATAGGACCCGGTCAAAAATTGTCGTCAAAACGTCATAAATCATTTGCGCCCAAAAGTGTTGGGCAGTTATAGTTGACTTTAACGGTGAAAATAAGTCTTAATTTGACGGAGTATCTAAAAAAACGTAAATATTTTTTTCGAATAAAATCAATTTTCTAAATTATTCCTAAATTCATATTATAGGACCCGATCAAAAAATGTCGTCAAAACGTCATAAATCATTTGCGCCCAAAAGTGTTGGACAATTATAGCTGACTTTAACGGTGAAAATAAGTCTTAATTTGACGGAGTATCTAAAAAAACGTAAATATTTTTTTCGAATAAAATCAATTTTCTAAATTATTCCTAAATTCATATTATAGGACCCGATCAAAAAATGTCGTCAAAACGTCATAAATCATTTGCGCCCAAAAGTGTTGGACAATTATAGTTGACTTTAACGGTGAAAATAAGTCTTAATTTGACGGAGTATCTAAAAAAACGTAAATATTTTTTTCGAATAAAATCAATTTTCTAAATTCTTCCTAAATTCATATTATAGGACCCGGTAAAAAATTGTCGTTAAAACGTCATAAATCATTTGCGCCCAAAAGTGTTGGACATAGGTGACTTTAACGGTGAAAATAAGTCTTAATTTGACGGAGTATCTAAAAAAACGTAAATATTTTTTTCGATAAAATCAAAATTAACTTCTTTCATTATAAATGGCGGCCTAAAAACTAACACTATGGCTAGCCACCCGGCCTATACGAACTTACTTTATCACTACATAGTATAAAACAAAGTCGCTTCCCGCTGTCTGTCCCCATGTATGCTTATATCTTTAAAACTACGCAACGGATTTTGATGCGGTTTTTTTTTAATAGATGAGTGATCCAAGAAGAAGGTTTATATGTATAATACACCTGTGCGAAGTCAGGGCGGGTCGCTAGTTATAAATATACGGATTTATGGTTTAGAAATAGAACATAATTATGATTTTCGAAAATTAAACATGTGTAAATGTGATAGCTATTATGTGGCTAAAATACTGGACATCTGGAGACTCTGGAGTAGATTTTTAAGCTAAAATGATAATAACTTTAACTTATTATTTGGGATAATATTATACAAAACATAGTCTTTCTATAATAATTCAGTAACTTTGTCGTTTGAGAGTATGGGGTAGTAGGCGTCAAATCCGGTAGTTCCGATTGTTTGCAGACTTGTTTGTGATGCTGGCCTAATGAATAATCCAAGTTTGTGACTACGAGCGCCGAATGCAACTTTGTCGAAAATAAAAAAACTGCAAAAAATAGATGTTTAGGGTTGTAATCACCAAAAATTGAAAAAATTAAGTTTTTTTCGCGGTTTTTTCAATTTTTGACAAAGTTGCGTTCGGCGCTCGAGGTCATAAACTTGGATTATTCATTAGGCTAACATCATAAGCAAGTCTGCAAACAATCAAACCATAGTTCGGCCGTTCAGAGAATGCGTTCCTGACACGTCATCTTGAAAAAATGTTTTTGGCCGATATCTCGGAAACTATGTACTTAAGGGCAAAAAACATTAAGATCATTATTGTAGAAAATAAAATTTCGCATCTTTTGTTTCCAGTAAACTTTTTTGTAAAACTTACCGTTTACGATTTATGGACTATTTAATGTTTTAAGGTCCATTTAATGAAATTTCATTAAATGGGCCATAAATCGTAAACGGTAAGTTTTACAAAAAAGTTTGTTTGAATGCGAAATTTTATTTTCTACAATAATGATCTTAATGTTTTTTGCCCTAAGTACATAGTTTCCGAGATATCGGCCAAAAACATTTTTTCAAGATGACGTGTCAGGAACGCATTCTCTGAACGGCCGAACTATACCGGATTTGACGCATGCTGTGTATGTTTTAAAGTTACAGGACTATAAGTTAGTTATAATTATTTCGTCGAGTTCCGCCGGCATTCGTCATTCCGACGACGCGTGCTGCGACGTGTCTTCCTCTAAACTTCTGAAATGGTACAAAATATTGGCATTAGTATTGTAAGGCTTGCTATTATTATAAAGTAAGTTCGTATAGGCCGGGTGGCTAGCCCTGGTGTCAGAGTTTTTAGGCCGCCTGAAGGCCTCAGACTTGGCTTAACGGTTAAAACAACCGAGACCTACAATTTAACGTGTCATCCGAGCCACGGTAGCGCTCAGTTGGAAAATAATATAACTGCCTCGGTGGATCAGTGTTTAGCTTTAGTGACCCTGACTTCTGGATCAAAGAGGCGTGGGTTAGATCCCCACTCAGGGCCAGCATTTATGTGATAAACTTAGGTGTTTGCTCTGTGTCTGGGTGTTATTTAGGTATTATCTATATAAGTGTGTATTTAAAAATATGTATATGTTGTATATCAGTCTCTGGCAGCCATATCACAAGCTTTGCTTAGTTTGGGGTCAGAGGCCGTGTGTAAGACCTTCCCATAATATTATTTATTAAAGTCAAACTTCTCATGCGACTTCCAACGTGGTTGCGTTAAACGTTTAACGCTACCATGGAGGGGGTATGAAAGCACTGTTGCGTGGAAATTTCACTTCTTCCGCGCGGAGGGACTCCACTTGCATTTTATTATAAGTCGAATCATCAAGTCGGCGGATGTGAAGTTAGCTACAAGCTGCGCAATGTCCAATCGTGACTGAACCTCACATAAAGCTGCGTGATGATTGGATATTGCGCAGCTTGTAGCTAACTTCACATCCGCCGACTTGATGATTCGGCCTATACACATATAACCGGACCGGCATCGATCGGCACTGCCTGGCGGTAAAATCGAATATGCTTAGATGATCGGGAGAAACTGGCTTTCGCAAAATTGGGCGGTAAAACTGAACGTAGATTAATACTGCCACCAACGGGGAGACTACAACAAAACTACACTACTACTACATAAAAAGCATTGGATCATCCACAGACCCTTGAAGGTCCAAAGATAATCCAAATGCTCGCACCCACTGCCAGTTGGCAGCGTGCCCAGCATGCTGGCTGCACCACGTTGAATGGCAATGCTTATACATTGAGCCAAATAAACACCAGCATTTTGGTCACGCGTCGAGTCCATCCACCAGACGCTCAGATATTGAGATGAAATTTTACACGCATATGTATATCACGTGACAATGCAATAATATGGTACTATGGAGCTGATCTGCTGATGGAGTCAGAAGGTGGCCATAGGAACTCCTGTACTGAACAAGTTAGACCCGTCGTGTTTGGGCTCGTTTTACTTGTCTTGGCTAGCACTTTACTACACGTTATCCAGGTTCTCAAAAGTTTGTATTATTAAAAAGTTATATTTTTATAATAATTTATTACTTTCCAGGTAGGTAACTAAGTGGGCATTCGTGTTATTTTTTTTAACCTTTAGACCGCCAGGAATAAAAAATATCAATTTCATATTATGGAGCCCGGTTTTTTGAACACAATAATACATCATTGGCGCCCGAAACTGCTGGGGCCTGATTCTCTATCGACAAAACGTAACGTAACGCGGCACGTATTTCTTTTATTTCCGTGAATTTCGTTTGGAGATCTGTTTATTTACGTTAAAATAAATTATAAACCGAGTTTAAGTTACGTTACTTGAAAAATAAAATATTTTTTTACACGAATTTCTTGAAAACAAAGAGCACGTTAGATCGCGTTATGTGATTGTTTTCATACATAATCACCCACCGAGTGTACAGAGAGTATGGGTGACTTTAGCGACTAATTTTGACTTTTTTTGGCAAAAATTGAGGCGTGGCGGTGAAAAGGTTAACAAATGAGATACTCACATGACAGCGGGAGTGAGAGTGGCGTTAACCCCGTGCGCGCTTTCTATATGTTTCTTAAATGTATCTCTTTAATATTTTCACAGAAACACCCACCGAGTCTATAGAGAGTATAGGTGACTAATTTTTTGGTGACTTTTTTGGCAAAAATTGAGGAGTGGCGGTGAAAAGGTTAACAAATAAGATACTCACATGACAGCGGGAGTGAGAGTGACGTTAACCCCGTGCGCGCTTTCTATATGTTTCTTAAATATATCTCTCTCGCTGGACTCGAACCCACACGCGCCACAAACTAAGACGTCCGCTTCTGACACCTCGTCCGAATCTAGGATAAGTTCCGCTGAAAAAAAAAAGCATAAATAATGAGACATACAAATACTAACTTGATTAACTGAGAAAATGGGAAAATTCGATGATTTTTATTCATAATAAAATCAAATTCATAATGCTATGATAACTTTCATCTTCAAATAAGTGTAAAAAAAAAACGTTTTTAGGGTTCCGTACATAATTCCCCATAATTCATACATCGTTCCCTATTAATAAGACTCCGCCGTACGTCTGTCTGTTTGTCTGTCACCAGTCACCAATGCATCTCATGAACGGTGATAGCTAGAACGTTAAAATTTTCACAGATGACGGATGAAGTATTTCTGTTGCCGCTATAACAACAAAATATACTAAAAACAGAATAAAATTAATATTTAAGGGGGGCTCCCATTCAACAAACCTGTTTTTTTATCCGTTTTTCGCTCAATATTAATAACGGCGACAGATAGATGCTTGAAATATTCACAGAATATTTAAGGGGGCTCCCATACAAGAAACATGTTTTTTTGCTCGATATCATTAACGGCAACAGGAGGATGGTTGAAATATTCACATAAAATTAAGTTGTATATTCCCTTCAAAAATAAATAGTTAAAATATGTTAAGGGTAAAAAATTGGTCTCTAATGCAATCGATTTAAGCGCCGCATGATGATAATACATATATATTATACGTTTACTAAGCGCCTCACAAATCGGCGGATGGGAAGTTATGCGCAGAACGCTGCGCAAAAGCCGAAATATAGGTATGCGCGGGAGCCAGGGAGACTCGCGCCGGGGCACACCCGCCCGCCAACCTCATGCCTCCCGCGCGCTCCCTACGCATTGTGCACACATGCACAATAATTAGCGAATCACGGCGAAGTGTCATCTGCGGCTAACTTCTCATCCGCCGACTTGTGTAGCGCTTAGTATAGTAACTTTTACACCGTCAGCTATAAGCTGTGACGTCTTTGATGGTTCTTTTTGATGTCACTAAACGCTATACTTGATCAGACAGAACACTCACACACCTCTTCTTTATCGGGCTTTTTGATAACTATTTTCGACGTCAAAAAGAAATAAATATAATTATTCTCATAGATTCAATGATTTATAATAATACGATAGTAACACTGAAAGTTTGTAGAATGGGCTAGATCAAAGCAATTATTAAAAAAACTAAATAATAAGTTTTTTCAAATAGCTTTTTAACAATTTAATGAGGTACAGAACACCCTTATATAATACGAGTTAAAAATTTGGCGGCAATATTAAAATGACGTGTCATCGTTTCTTTGAACATGGCGCACGAAAATTTCCAGCACGTATTTTCTTGTGGCTTTCGATGTACTCGTAGTCTTAAGTTATTTTTTTCTATACCTAGTCATAGACTTTGTTTAATATTTAAAGTTGAAGTCCTGTCTCTAATCAGTGTTACAGGCTAGTTTAATGGATCGAGGTATGATTATTGTAATCTCAGTGATGGTTCTCATCCAATGTGTCTATTAACATTGACCATCCAATATAAAATTAATAATATGCGCTCCATATAAAATTCGGATAAGAAATTGATACCTATACTATAAGATTTGAAAAAGGTGTGGCGTTGCTGAGTTAAATACGAAAAATTGTTTAGCTGGCAGGAAGCTCTGCGTTGGATAAGTACCCTATAATTTGTCTAAACGACAAAAATGCCTTGTGGAGACCCTTAAAGCAGAGTAGGCTAGCTGGCTCTCCCAGAGGCGCCATCGAATACAACGATGTACAGATTGATAAGTAATATATTATACAAGACTAGCGACCGGCCCCGGCTTCGCACAGGTGTATTATACATATAAACCTTCCTCTTAAAAATTCTATTAAAAACACCGTATCAAAATCCGTTGCGTAGTTTTAAGAAATACGAGTAAGCATACATGGGGAGAGACAGCGGGAAGCGACTTTGTTTTATATTATATTCCTATTCATTATCACTCTATGTAGTGATAATGAATAGGAATATAATAGATAGATATATATATAATATAATATAATAAGATAGTTTCTACTTCGTTCCATTAATGAGATTCTAAAAACTTTCAGTGTTGCCCACGTATGATTATGTACTTCAGATTCAGATTATTTATTTATTTGTCAGAACATGGTAAGTACACTTCATACATAATAGCATACAAGTTGGAGTTCTTACATATCTAATGTCGCTCATGTCCTTGCCGAGTGTGGCGTACAAATATAAAAAATAACGAATGAAATAAATAAAAGATAAGTAGTGATCGAAAGTTTTACAAAAAAAATACCAACTAAATTAGATTTTCAAAGTCAAAGTTGTTTATTTGCTAGAACATATGTATGCACAGAGTACTTAGATATCAATAGTTAAAATGATTATAAGGAAATTGTAATCGGAGGTAGCTTGCCGCATGCCTTGGTTCACGCTGTTAGTGCGGCAGCCGGCAAGCGATGAACTTTTAATAGAATAAATAAAAAAATAAACGGCCAAGTGCGAGTTGGTCCACACGAAGGGTTCCGTACCGTATGGCTTCCATACGGTACGGAACCCCTTAATACACTTTATTTTAATTATTTATTTTTGAATATTCTGTAAATATTTCAAGAATATTCCTGTTGCCGTTATTAATGTCGTTAATAATATCGTTATTTTAATTATTTATTTTTGAATATTCTGTAAATATTTCAAGAATATTCCTGTTGCCGTTATTAATATCGGGCAAAAAATCACGTTTCTTATATGGGAGCCCCCCTCAAATATTGTTTTTTTTTACTGCTTCAGTATTTGTTGTTATAGCGGCATCAGAAACACGTCGACTGTGAAAATTTCAACGTTCTAGCTATCACCGTTCATGAGATACAGCCTGGTGAGGTGACAGACAGAGGCGGGTCCCGTTTTTACCCTTTGGGTACGGAACCATAAAAAAATATTCTATTATCGATATTAATACACTTACGCGCTTCATCGTCTTCTTCCAAAAAATGCGTTTCGTTGACATGCTTCACCAACTGAAAGTAAATAACACAAGTTAATTTTATTTTGTTGTAGCATGATTCGACAAACTTTATTTTCGCAAAAAATAGCAACACCGACTCCCACCGTGTACGGAATTCCAATAATTTGCACAAATCGATGTGTTCCATGTACCTACATTTTTGTTGATTTATCAAAAACGGTTTAGCCGATTTCGATAAAATTTAAATGGGACCACCTCGGGAGTATGCTCATGCGAACTAAAGAAAGATTTTATTGATTCGGTTCACAATTGGCGAAAATATCGATGAACACAAACTGTCGATTTTCCTTCGATACGTACGAAGCGGTTTGACTCAACATTTCTGATTCGTACCGCCAGGGAATGGAACATTCTTCAGCTTTCTTGTTTCCTAAGAGATATAATCTAAAGCTTTTCAAGGTCAGAGTGAATAGGTATCTTCTAGGTCTGCGTGCTTCATCTTCGACCATAGCGTCGCTTACCATCAGGCGAGTTGGTGGTCAAGCGCGGACTTATCCGCGATAAAAAAAGGTACATACAGACGAACATAGAACCTCCTCCTTTTTAGAAGTCGGTTAATAAAAATAAAATAAAAAGTACATACAGATGAACATACAACCTCCTCCGTTTTAAGTAGGTTAAAAAATACATACAGACGAACATAGAACCTCCTCCTTTTTGGAAGTCAATTAATTGATGTATTAATTTAATCGCATTATTTTGTTAGTTAGACTGACACTAACCCCGATTACAGAGGCGCCAGCGTAATTATAATAGCTAAATAGCATAGTCCTGTTTCTTTTTCACTTTAGGCATTCGATAGAGAGAACGCTTTTTACGTTGCTATTAAATTTACGCTGGCGCCTCTGTAATCGGGCTTATTATATCATGATTAATTTTTAATTTAAATGTAATGGTACAATTTTATTTCGTTTTGACTATAGTATTATGAGATTGAATATGAGAAGTAATTTTTTGGGCTGTTTCTTGAATATTTGGGAATCTAATAAGATCATGTGAATGGTTTAATGGGCTGATATTTAATTACTAGGTATTGGTAAATTAATGCAACAGGTAAACACGGACAGATATATATAAGAACTCAAAATTCAAAATCAAATCAAATCAAAATCAAAAATTATTTATTGTCATAGGATACAAATTATGCAATGGTTACAGAGTCACTATTCCCCAAACTGGGTACAATAAAGCATCTTGGGGCCCGTATCTTGGGGCCTAGGCATTCTCGCTATTGAATAGGTAAAATAATTTGTAAATTCACAAAATTTCAAGTTGAATGTCAATCATGAAAAATTTGATTAATTTAATTTAATTGGTCCGGTATGTCACTCTAAAATGTCAATATAATAATTATAGGGGTAGGAAAACCGTAATAATGGGCAGAAAAAGTCGGGCGGGTAAAGGGATCGGAAACACCCGGTCATCAATTCGATTGAAAAGAGAGGTAAACCCGTGGTTGGTATGGTGACCCGGGTCCGGGTCCGGGTTCGGGTTGTCGACCATTGTTGAAATATTAGTGATTTAAAATCCTTATCCTTACATAGTATAAAATAAAGTCGCTATTTTCGTTTGTTTGTTTGTCTGTATGCTTAAATCTTTAAAACTACGCAACGGATTTTGATGCGGTTTTTTTTAATGGATAGAGTGATTCAAGAGGAAGGTTTATATGTATAATACACCTGTGCGAAGCCGGGGCGGGTCGTCTAGTATTAAATAAATAATAAATATTTGGGGACATCTTACACACGGTCTTTGACCTCAAACTAAGCAAAGCTTGTGATATGGCTGCCAGAGACTGATATACTACATATACATATTTTTAAATACTTAATTATATAGATAGTAACTAAATATCACCCAGACACAGAGCAAACACCTATGTTCATCACAAAAATACTTGCCCTGAGTGGGGGTCGAACCCACGCCTCTTTGACCCAGAAGTTAGGGTCACTAACCACTGAGCCACCGCACCGAGGCAGTCAATGATTGTTCTATATTAGTATATTTGCCTGAAATAAATAAATTTTGAATTTGAATTTGAATAAGGGTAAATACCTGTGTATGAGCCGAGGCGCGGTAGGGACAGCGAGCGCACTGCAAGCTGCCCACCGCGCTGCGCCCCGCGCCGCCCCGCCCGCGCCCCGCGCGATGCTCTTCCGCCTAACAATACGGAAATCACCATTTTATTTAGAGTGCTTTAATAAGGCCTGATTTCACCATACCATGTTTGTTAACTGTGACTTATACTAAGCACCACACAAATCAGCGGATGAGAAGTTAGCTGTAGATGACACTTCGCCGTGATTAGCTAATTATTGCGCATGTGTGCACAATGCGTAGGGAGCGCGCGGGAGGCATGAGGTTGGCGGGCGGGTGTGCCCCGGCGCGAGTCTCTCTGGCTCCCGCTAACTATTACACATGTGTGCACAATGCGTAGGGAGCGCGCGGGAGGCATGAGGTTGGCGGGCGGGTGTGCCCCGGCGCGAGTCTCTCTGGCTCCCGCTAACTATTACACATGTGTGCACAATGCGTAGGGAGCGCGCGGGAGGCATGAGGTTGGCGGGCGGGTGTGCCCCGGCGCGAGTCTCTCTGGCTCCCGCTAACTATTACACATGTGTGCACAATGCGTAGGGAGCGCGCGGGAGGCATGAGGTTGGCGGGCGGGTGTGCCCCGGCGCGAGTCTCTCTGGCTCCCGCTAACTATTACACATGTGTGCACAATGCGTAGGGAGCGCGCGGGAGGCATGAGGTTGGCGGGCGGGTGTGCCCCGGCGCGAGTCTCTCTGGCTCCCGCTAACTATTACACATGTGTGCACAATGCGTAGGGAGCGCGCGGGAGGCATGAGGTTGGCGGGCGGGTGTGCCCCGGCGCGAGTCTCTCTGGCTCCCGCTAACTATTACACATGTGTGCACAATGCGTAGGGAGCGCGCGGGAGGCATGAGGTTGGCGGGCGGGTGTGCCCCGGCGCGAGTCTCTCTGGCTCCCGCTAACTATTACACATGTGTGCACAATGCGTAGGGAGCGCGCGGGAGGCATGAGGTTGGCGGGCGGGTGTGCCCCGGCGCGAGTCTTTCTGGCTTCCGCTAACTATTACACATGTGTGCACAATGCGTAGGGAGCGCGCGGGAGGCATGAGGTTGGCGGGCGGGTGTGCCCCGGCGCGAGTCTCTCTGGCTCCCGCTAACTATTACACATGTGTGCACAATGCGTAGGGAGCGCGCGGGAGGCATGAGGTTGGCGGGCGGGTGCGCCCCGGCGCGAGTCTCTCTGGCTCCCGCTAACTATTACACATGTGTGCACAATGCGTAGGGAGCGCGCGGGAGGCATGAGGTTGGCGGGCGGGTGTGCCCCGGCGCGAGTCTCTCTGGCTCCCGCTAACTATTACACATGTGTGCACAATGCGTAGGGAGCGCGCGGGAGGCATGAGGTTGGCGGGCGGGTGTGCCCCGGCGTCTCGTATCTCCGGCTCCCGCGTATACCTATATTTCGGCTTTTGCGCAGCGTTCTGCGCATAATTTCCCATCCGTCGATTTGTGTGGCGCTTAGTATACTCAGCAAAACATTTAATGTTACATCGAATATTTTTATTGATTACAGGTGGATCAATCCTAGCATCCATCGGGTCGTTCCAACAGATGTGGATATCTTCGCAAGAATACGACGAAGGAGGCAAAGGACAACTAGAGAGAAAATGCCCTTAAATACTGTTATTTAACCTTCTTACCGCCAATCCAACCAACTCGCACTGGGCCAGCGTGCTGGATATGGCCCAACCACCCTTCTTGGGTAGGCCTACGTCCTGCAGTGGACTATTAAAAAGGCTGGCACAGTACTGTTATTTAACCTTCTTACCGTCTGTGTTACACGGAACAATGCCACTGGCCAACGATAGACTCTACAAGATGAGGCGCTTCAATACGCTATTTAACAACATTGAAAATATACTATTGATAGTACAGGAAAAAAAGTATTAAACTTTGACATTATTAAATAAAGTATGAAACTAAATTTCCGATCCAATTATGTTTTTAATAAGGTTTAGGATCACTTACTGAGCATAAAATCACAAAATGCTGACAGATCTAGGTGGAGCTTCAAGCGCCATCTTGAAAAAACGTTTTTGGCCGATATCTCGGAAACTATGCACGTAAAGGCAATACATAGTCATAAGATCAATGGGACATAAATCGTAAACGGTAAGTTTACAAAAAAGTTTACTGTGAACGAAAGATGCGATTTTTTTCTACAATAATGGTTTTAATGACTTTTGCCCTTGAGTGCATAGTGTCCGAGATATCGGCCAAAAACGTTTTTTCAAGATGGCGCTTGAAGCTCCGCCTGGTTCTGTCAGCATTTTGTGATTTTATGCTCAGTAAGTGAGGGGAAGAAGGGACAATTGCACTTTTTTTATTTCGTTTTTAGTCCGGTTTTTTGTAGGTTTTTTTGCGCAAGCGCTGGTCAAGTATTTGTGACGTTGGCGTTCAAAGGGTTAAATACTGAATCTATCTCTAAACGAAAAAATATATTAGGACATTGTACTCATTATTATGACCAATCCGAAATCGTGAATAAAATCAACTGCACCATATATTTCGTCAAAACTCAATGAATTAACTTTTTACCTCTGTGTAGGCCGCGTCACACAAGTTGGCGGAAATGAAGTTCGCCACAAGCTGCGCAATATCCAATCAACGCGCGGCTTTGTGTGAGCTTCAGTCAGGATTGGATATATCGCAAATTGTAGCTAACTTCACATCCGCCGTAAAATAAAGTAAGTAAGTTCGTATAGGCCGGGTGACTAGCCCTGGTGTCAGAGTTTTAAGCCGCCTGAAGGCCTCTGACTTGGCTTAACGGTTAAAACAAAAGAAATGACGAAATTTTACAAGGCCAAATTTATTAAATTAATTTACTAGAAACCACCTAAAAACAATGAACACAATTTAAAATGATAATAATAATAATTTTTCGCATAAAAATGGCAAAACCGCCTTCCATCGTGTACAAAATTCGAATATTTCGCTCGAATTGTTTACATTGTTGTTGATTTATCAAAAAAGCCTTAGCCGATTTCTGTTAAAATTAAATGGGACCACCTCGGGAGTATACCCTTTCGAACTAAAAATTATTCGATTCGTTTCACAATTGGCGAAATTATCGATGAACATACACAAAAAAAAATTCATACTGTAGAATCATTGACCTCAAATCCAATATCTCCGCATGTGTGGCGTAGTTGGCTTTGTAACTATTAAAACAAGGTGATGTAACTTCAATAATTGTTGTATAATTCTTCGTTAACAATCCAGATAATATCCTACTGCTCTAAATGTAAAATCCTTTCCTTCTTTTTCAACAAACTCTTTATTCCGAGTCCTCTGTCATGTCTGGTGTTGCCCGGTCTACCAGATCCAATTTCAACCAAAATCGACATAGTAAAAAAATATGATAAAATACTGAAAACCTTACAATACAGACGAATATAGAACCTCCTCCTTTTTGGAAGTTGGTAAATACATTTATTGTTATTTGTATACCTACTTAATGTCAGTCAGTTCAGTATATTGTCGGTCAGTGTCAGTTTGTGTGAGCTTCAGTTAGGATTGGATGTTGCGCAGCTTGTAGCTAACTTTATTTCCGCCAACTTGTGTGGCGCGGCCTAAAACAACATATTTTTTTATCAGTTTAGTCATAATAGCCCGGGAGGTAAGCGCAAAAAATGCAACTACTTTCTAAATCTGATTTTTTGGTATTAGGTAGTCATGGTGGTGTACAACAATACCCCGGAGTCAGTCAGCTGGGATGCTTAGTGTTTGGTGGGGATACCAGTTTGAATTTTTTTTTAAATAAATTAGTATCTTGCAACGACTTTTCTAAGCTGAAAATTGACGTGCTGGTAGTAAAATAACTAAAAAAAATTTTAACCACAGCAAAATTAACTGAAACACGTAACCAGGCCTGTCAGTCACGTTTTAAAGTAGCTCCGCTTTAAAGCCTGACTGAAAAGTTCTGTTACTTGTTTTGGGTGATTAGCTGTGGTTAAACTCTCTTTAAATTACTTAGATAAGTAATTTAATTCAAAAATCAGAAAATTGGTGTACAGGTTCAAAAATATAAATGAGTATCATGCAAGTACTTCAAAAACCTGAAAATTGTACACCAATACCAATTTTCAGACTTTTGAAGTACTTGCAAGATACTCATTTATATTTTTGAAAATTCCAACGGTTATCCCCACCAAATGCTAAGCATCCCAGCTGACTGAATCCGAGGTATTGTTGTACACCACCATGACAACCTAATACCAAAAAATCAGCTTTTAGACAGTAGTTGCATATTTTGCTCTTACCTCCCGGGATATAATGACAAGTACATTGTTATACTAGAATATGTCCATTGTCTAGAAATTCCTGTATAAATAGGCGAGTAAATTCGTTAAACAGTAAAATCATCGCATACATTTTAGTATAGGTTGTAACTTTGTAAGTAAATAATTCAAATTGTGTACAATTATTGAATGAATGGATTTTTATGCCTGAAATAAAATAGATTTTAAGGATGCGTGTGTTTTATTCACGTTTTTGTCTTTTATAGGTACACCAAAAGATACCTACTAACAAATTTTGTTCAGCGACTTTTGTCAAAACTCAAAAAAACTTTGTGTCCTAATATTACAAAGCCTTATAAACTACTACATTTATGAACCAAATTGCATGCAATTTGAGATTGCGATAGTTTTAGTATAGGTTTCAATTTAGAACAACTATACTTACTACTATACTTGTACTATTTTACTTCTGCACTTTGTTTTTGCATTGTTTTTTAAGCACTTTTTACTTCTATATATTATTATATATTTTTATGTCATACTGTACCCTCTAACAAAAGGGTTCACCTGAAAACCAGCGCTGAGTGCTCGGTGTCAACCAGCACTCAGCATTAATGCTGAGGTGAGCCCTTTTCGACATTTCTATGTTTACTATTCTTAGTTATATTTAATTTTCATCTGTAATGTCGAATAAACTTTTTTCATTTCATTTCATTTCAACAAGTAAAATTTTTAAAATGGTGTATTTTAGGGGTATCTCCCATAAGTGTAAATTGGGGATGAACAATTTTTTCAACGCCACCCTCCCGTGTGGGTTGTCATTGAATAGGGTTTTTAAAATAAATGTTAGCTAGGGATGATCGAGCATTTTTTTTTGTCACGTGTACCATTTAGGAGATATAGGTCGCCAAAGTTGAAAAAATAGTGTCCCTCCTTAATTTCTAAAGTATACAGATAGGATCTTGAAACTTTCTGAGTTTATCACTATCACTAGTGTAAAACAAAGTTGCTTCCCGCCGTCTGTCCCCATATATTATGCTTATATCTTTTAAATTACGCAACGTATTTTGACGCGGTTTTTTTAAATAGATAGAGTGATTCAAGAGGAAGGTTTTTATGTACAATACAACTGTGCAAAGCCCGGGCGGGTCGCTAGTACTTACAACTTACACCATAGAAACTAGGTATTTTAAAATTATTTTGAGCATTGTGGAATGATAACTTTTTGAGTTATGAAGGAAAATCGAAAAACTTGCACATAGCTCAGAGGTCATTGACCTCACAATCATATTTCTTAGCCAATTATCAATTACTAGCGACCCGCCCCGGGTTCGCGCAGGTGTATTATACATAAAATATAAACCTCTTGAATCACTCTATCTATTAAAAAAACCGCATCAAAATCCATTGCGTAGTTTTAAAGATATAAGCATACATTGGGACAGACAGCGTCAGTTTTTGAATATTGTGTATTTTTATCTATCCCACAACTTCAAGGTTTGATGGAGTAAAGTCAGTATAACTAGGGCTCTGTACAGGTATTTTGAGATTGGATAGCGGCTTATGATCACCCTCTTCCGGCTTTAGTTAAGCGCCACACAAGTCGGCGGATGGAATGTTATGCACAGAACGCTGCGCAAAAGCCGAAATATTGAGGTATGCGCGAGAGCCAGAGAGACTCGCGCCGGGGCACACCCGCCCGCCAACCTCATGCCTCCCGCGGCTCCCTACGCCCGTGCTCAACACTACGACACGCGGCATCGGCATTGTGAACACATGCGCAATAGTTAGCGAATCACGGTGAAGTTTCATCTGCGGCTAACTTCTCATCCGCCGACTTGTGTGGCGCTAAGTATACCAAGGCCATAGATTAATTATACCAGGGTAAGAGATAACCCTGTATACTCTCCGACCGTACTTATATGATTTAAAGTTAAACAGCCAAACATCTTGGCGGCTGTGACGTAAGCTGCAAGCTATACAAAACATATATGAATTGCTATACCCTATGAAACAGGGTGACATGTACCTGTAAGTTTGTTAGTGTAAACAAGTCGCTCATCACTCCATACAAACGTCGGTGGGTAATCACACCAGTGTTGGCTGTTGAATATCTAAAACTAACATTTATATCAATTCGCCTCTACAAAATCTATGCTTATTGCTAATAAAACTGTGAAAAAAAATCTCCGCTCAAATGATACAGGCCTTGAACATTTGAATTTTGACTCATATTTTTAGGAAACTTTGGGTGCAATAAAAACACTGAATAACTAAACTGAGTATTTTTTTAAGAAAATAGCGGCCTAGTTTATGTATTCGTTAGTTCAAATAACTATTATTTAAATAAATTTACTAAACAGTTTTTTTATAATTTACTACGGAGAAAACCTTATGCGTATTTAGAACGCAGCTGTAATTATAGCTATTTTAAAACAAATAAAAAACAAAATTATATTGCAAAAGGTGCACTTTCACTATATCTACTGTTTATCATCAAATATATCTCTTCTTCAGACAATACAGCTGAGATATCATTAATTTAAGCTACGCCAAATCTGAGTTCGTGCCGTCAAATTGTTGCACCTTAAGATCTAATTACGTACAATTACAAGTATGTGATTTCGCAAAATAAATAAAACACAATCCTGACTAATTATGAAAGTCACTTAAGGCCCTACTAGCAGCCCGATTTAACGTATTTAAAACCAATTTTTTTCCTCAGCAATGTATAATTTTAGTGTTGGAAAAAATATATGTTATTCTTGAACATATTTCTAAAAAACGTACGTTCTCCGATACATGATAGTTAAAACTTCGCTCGATCGAAAAAAATTCCAAAGTCATCTCTATGTTGGATTTCGAATGAGTTTTTGAATAATTCCATCTTAGACACGATATTTATTTTTTATTTTTAACATATTACATATCAGTAACATAAGGACTGTACGTTACGAAAATTTTGACTTGCTAGTATGGTGATTTTACACTAATTTTAATCATGAAATCATGGTATCAAAACGCTCCCTGACACGGTTCAGTCCGCTCTCAGAGCTTGTCGGCGTCGGACGCACGCCAAATTTTCTCGCGAGCAGCTCCGGCTATAGGTACTCAAACAGATCCCACCCACTGACTACTTTTAGAAGAGCGAGTTTAGCATGTAGAATATATTTTTTACGGAGTGATAGGGAGAATGATTAGCATACATAGATAATTATTATGTCGTGGATACACGTTTATTTGAAGCCGTGGTGGCCTAAGTGGTTGTAACTGGCCTGTCATTCTTGAGGTCGTAGGTTCAATCCCGATCCCGTACCAATGAGTTTCTTTGGAACTTATGTACGGAATTTCACTCCAATGGCTTTTCGGTGAAAGAAAACATCGTGGCAAGGCAACTTGCATACGTCCGTAGAAGAAATTCGATGGCGTGTGTGAATCCACCAACCTGCACTGGGCCATCGTGGTGGATATGGCCAAATCACCTTTCGTGGGTAGGCCTGCGTCCTGCGGTGGACTATTAAAAAAGGCTGGTACAGTACAGTACACGTTTATTTCCTTTTAGGGAAACATACACAAAGTGAAAAAAAATATTTAAAATTAAGTAAAAATAAATACATTACATACATAAATCGGAACAGAAGTATTATTATTATTAATAAATATTTGTACTCACCATTATGAACAACTTTTACGGGACCAACCCCAAAATCGCAAAAAAATGCTACTTCATACAAAAAGTTCATTACTCTGGACGGCCCAACGAACCCGTATACAGGATTTTCGGATCGTCCTGAAAAAAGCAGGTAATAAAAAAAATTGAGAACAAAAATCAGCCATTTCATACAAAACTGCAACTGAATATTTTTTCCTCGAATTTTGGTTTGGCCCCATAGTACAAGTTGTTCATAATGATGGTCTGAACCACCTTTCAGCTAAGTGCACCAGTTCTGTATAACCCTGTATAGGTAAACTTTGTACTTTCTAAAATACTGTACATTTACTAGGCACCATACTGACCAAATCTACTCCCCAAAACGCCTCCGTGACGGTTCGGACACAATAATATTATCGGACATTTTTGTCCGAACTGACTGTTCCAATTCTTATATATTTTCAGTGACGTTTAGGACACGAATTCTTGAACCTGTTTTGTAAAATCAGAAAAGAAAGTGAATTCCTAGGACACGGAATTATTTAATTTAAATATTTAATTATTACATAGTTATTCAGAAAGAGTGTATTAAGCCGAAGAGGCAAGAAATATAGGAACTTTCAAATCCAGTTGAGCACTGTTGTAACAGTGCTCAACTGGATTTGAAAACAAAATTAGGTGTCCTATACTGAATTACAGTTTAGAATCGACAAAATGTATTTAAAATATCTTATTTTAGGATTCTGTATTAGAACCAAGAGCCCTTCTAAAGTCATTATGCCCCTCCGTGTCAGTCCATTAGTCTTTATATACCTTTTGTCTTCATCCATGTGAAAAAACCTTATAATCTAATTTCACATTTATTAACGGGCTGCATGAATTTTAGTTTACGTTAGTTCTAGTAGGTATAGATCTCAATTTTAATATCTTTTTCAAAATTGTGTAAACACATTATTAATTAATTACACAGGGGTTATAGCTTCCAAACAGATACACGTATAGTAGTTTTTTTCTACTAGATCCCTTTGTGTGGGATTTCGTTGAATAGAGTTTTAACCCGCGTAATTATTCACCCAGTTCAATTTGTTTACTTCAGGTTTTTATCATGTGGTTATCATATTATTTTGTTGGCCGAAGCTTTCATAGAAAATTATTTTGAGCACTGTGAGTTAATATTTTACGTGGTGTGAGTTACGGAAGAAAATGGGCAGAAAATGCCAAAAAGGGGTTATTTGAACCATAATTATGAATATACACCTTTGACTATTAAGTCAATGCAGAATTGAGCAAAAAATAGTCATCAAACGCGTATAGAGCCACGGGTATGACATGGTTGTATGAGATTATGAATATGACTACAACATCTGATTTTAATGGTGCTATAATATAGCTAATTACTAGAAAACCATTAATTGATGAAGAAACATGTTTGTAAAGTCAAGGACCTCTGAACTGTGTGCAAGCATAAATTGTTTAGGGCGAGCTGTATACTGATCTCAACCGGCGATACAGTTGCGTCGCCCATTAAAAAGGTTCAGTAACTCAGTAGTACAATCGCTTATGTAACACAACAAAAGTCGTGATGTTGATTGCAACCTTGAATAATATTAAATTTGTGCTACTCGAATTTTAAGTACAATGTTCTGATATAAATGTTCCTACAAATTTCAAAGTAGTTACTATTTAGAATCTTACAGAATCAGAATACACGTGAGGATTTATTTGTAAATAGAGACCGAAGGATATATCACTGTCAAAAAATATCTAAGTTGGAAATTTGGTAAGGTTTATCTGGTGCTGGGCAGTTATAGACCGTGGATTGCAGAATGCAGGTTTGGGCTGCAGAGTGATTTGAGAGACAAGTAAAAAAGGAAAGTTGAAAAACCCCTAGTGTCAGTTTTCTTGTACAAATTTAGACTTATTTGGAGATTTGAACGTGAGCACACTGTGTGACATATATGAACATTTAGACATGAACGTCTAGTGTGACTTATCTAGCAGAATAAACCTAGTTTTTAGACCTTGTGAGTTTTTTTCCTTATAATGCCTATACGCACGTGTTATAATGATGATAATAGATTTTAATACAATATTTATAAGAAATGTATTCATATCTCAGGTGGAATTATTTTTGTGTTTTTTGACATGTGACAGACAGCCTAGTTTTGTTACAATGTGCCACAATATGGCAAAACTAGGCTGTCTGCCATATGTCTAAAAACACAAAAATAATTCAACGTGAGAAATGAATATCTTATAAATATTGTATTTAAATCTATTATAATCTTTATAACACGTGCGTATAGGGATTATAAGGAACGATTATAAGGAGGAGGAACTGTTATGATGGTGAGAAATAGAGCTATGACTTGACATTATTCTATTATAGGTACGATATTTTTATCGAATAAAAAATGGACAAGTGCGAATCAAGCTCACCAAACGAGGGTTCCGTACAAATACCGGAAATTGCGCAAAACCAGAAACTAAGTAATCAAACCTAAGAGAGACTAGAAAAACTAAAATGACTGTTATATGTAGTTTGAGTTTATTTGGTTTAGTTTCAGCTCGATACCTCCTTTTGTTCCCAAGATAGGTCTTGACCTCTTAACACACGGGCGGATGGGCAGACGGACTTTAAAGTAATCCTATAAGGGTTGATAGTTTTTTCTTTTGATATACGGAACCTTTAAAATTAATAAAAAAATAAAATGATACTTCGGACAACGTGCCTAAAAATCTTGTATCCGAAAAGTCACTAAACCCCGAAAATGTAACTAATATCAGCTACCATCCATGTCAGAGCTAACTTCATTCTAACTTCCATACAAACGTGTATTAGTCGTGAAAGAGTAACAAACCTAACTTGCAATTTATAGGTACTTCAATGTAGTTAGGTTTCTGAGGATACAGTACTCAATGACGTCTTATATTCCTAAATATATGTACAATGACTGTATATGATAAGGCATTTTCTCATTTTCCTAAAAATAGGTGTATGTCAACTGGTTGATATTTGTTACTGCGGTAAGGTACTTATATAGCGCGGCTGACGACGCGCGGAAGACGAGCGCGCGGCGCTTCGCTCACAATTTCTGAGTCGCGTAAATGAATACGTCGCGCTCCAAAAATTGGCGCCTGTGCTAGCCTAAAATACCTAAAGTTCTCAGATAGCCTCGCCTTAACAGCAGCGCGAGGATCGGGTTTCGCGCGGCTTCTAGCTAACTTTACAGCCGCCAACAAGTTTGATTCGGCCTCATCGACTTGGCATTTTCTCGTATAGGCCGGGTGGCTAGCCCTGGTGTCAGAGTTTAGAGCCGTCTGATGGCCTCTGACTCTCATGTGCAACCAGGGCAATTCAACGTGTCATCCGAGCCATGGTAGCGCTCAGTTGTAAATGCCACCCGCGGTCACCTATCCAAAGACTGACCTTTATTGTACCACCTCTATGTACACAGTTCGAACTTTCGAAGCAATAAACGTATTTTATCTTTATCTGACCGTGCGCTTTGAATTCGGCCTATACGGCACTCTTACCATCAAAAGTTTACCGAAGAAGATAATAGATGGCGTTAGTAGTAAAGTTAGCTCACACAAATGGTTCGTTCAACAGTTTCGTAGGGGGTCATAGGAGTGTGTGTCTTTGAGTACGGAGGAAAGGATGTTTCTTGCGACGTAATCTAATTAAATCAAGTTTTGAAAATGTGTCAGTTGCTAATTTCAGCGACTACACGTTATAGTCTTATGTACGGTGGCGAAATAAGAATAGGTACGACCTTTGTATTAATTAAAAACGCTGCCAGTCACTATTCCACGCGTACGAAGTCGCGGGCACTGCTAAAGTGGAGTCATTTTAATAGGCCACATTTGACAGTTCATGTATGCAAAGAAAAATATACCTTACACTAAAGGAATAAAACTCCAAGCCGTCTTCGAGAACAATTATCGGTCGTCGTCAATATTGTTTTCATGAGTTTTATTCCTTTAGTGTAAGGTATATTTTTCTTTGCATACATGAAATGTCAAAAGTGACCTATTATCTTGTCCCTACTTTAGTATAATAGTAAAGTTACATAACATTTGATATTATGATATTTTTAGTATAGATCTAAATTTTAAATACTTAAAATTTTCAATATTGTGTATTTTTTTAAATGAATGTAAGGTTTCTTATACCATTTTTTGTCATATGTGAGTGTGTGAGCTAAAGGCCGCCAAAGTTGAACAAAATCGGCCAATTACCGTATGGGAGCCCCTCGGCTAAACAAAATTACGTTTGTTATATTATTATGGGAGCCCCCCTTAAATATTTATATTATTCTGTTTTTAGTATTTGTTGTTATAGCGGCAATCGAAACACATTATCTGTGAAAATTTCAACTCTCTAGCTATTACGGTTCATAAGATACAGCCAGGTGACAGACAGACAGACAGACAGACGGACAGCGAGGTCTTAATAATAGGGTCCCGCTTATACCCTTTGGTACGGAACCCTAAAAAAAGAGTGCCACTCCCATTTAATTTCTAAAACATCTTAGATAGACTCCACAAACTTTCTGTTTATAGACCATATTAAAAGCTTTTTCTCAAAATCGTTTTCAGCACTGCGCGCTGCGGGATGATAAATTGTTTGAGTTAGTAAATAATAATCGGCTAAGTACGAGTCCGACTCGCGCACGGAGGGTTCCGTACTGTATGGGAGCCCCCCTTAAATATTTATTTTATTTTAATTTTATTATTTTTATTGAAGTGAATATAAAACTTAATATTCCGTGAAAATTTCAAGCATCTACCTGTTACCATTATTAAAATAGAGCGAAAAACGTCTAAAAAATCAGGTTTGTTGTATGGGAGCCCCCCTCAAATATTTATTTTATTCTCTTTTTAGTATTTGTTGTTATAGCGGCAACAGAAATACATCATCTGTGAAAATATTAGCTGCCTAGCTATCATGGTTCTTGAGATACAACCCGGTGACAGACAGACGGACATCGAAGTCTTAGTAATAGAGTCCCGTTTTTCCCTTTGGGTACGGAATCCTAAAAATTGAAATTTTTAAACTAGCAGTCTGTTAATGGGTTGTTATAGTTGGCAACACAAAACCTGGCAACCCTGGCTCTCCGATACAATTTAGCAAGATGTTAATGGATAAAAACTAGTTAAAGCTGTAGTATTAGGGGGGATAGCTTGGTAGGGATAAGTGTACCA
This sequence comes from Hypomecis atomaria, assembly GCA_964007245.1. Classification (NCBI taxonomy): domain Eukaryota; kingdom Metazoa; phylum Arthropoda; class Insecta; order Lepidoptera; family Geometridae; genus Hypomecis; species Hypomecis atomaria. Next base: position 8,933,105 of record OZ023308.1, on the reverse strand, counting down.
GCCGTATATTACGCAAGCTTTTGAAAATGAGATAATAATGTGTCTATTTTCCTTGTGTTACGTTTTGTATTGGGTTTTGGACTAAAAACTAGTTTTTAACATGACTGACGATGACATTCATACATACATTTATTTTTTATAAAAAAAATTGATAATTTTGAAAACATATCGCACCTTCGGTAGAACAAGGGCCTAATTGCCAAGTTTGTGATTTTACAGGAGAGACATTTTAAGATTTTTTTGTGATTAGAGTCAATTTATCTTCTTCTTATATTGACCTTGAGGTAATTTCCTTAGTGTGAAATATACCTTATAGTTTTGTGAATAATGGCGTGCTCTCTACAATGCTTAAATATTTATAGTTTTAATTATTTTCATATAAATATAAAAATTTACCCACACTTAGGCCTTTGTTCCACCAACATTCTTAAAACGACTTTGTACCTCCAAATTTTCTTCTAAGAAATGGGCATAAGTAAAGAAAGTGAGACTTTGTTCCTCCAAAACTCTGAAATTAAAAGGGCATATTTACTTTAACGACTTGTACGCTCCAGCTGACAACCACTCTGCGCGCCGGCAGCGCTGCAACTGACCAATAGGATTTTGTCGCGCCAATACGTTTGAAAAAACGCTTCAATGTGACAAAGGCACTGTCGCCCTGTGACGAAATTAGATGGAATTGAACGAGTGTCTTTGTTCCTCCGGGTAAAAATACGTTTTAAAAGCACTTTGGCATACTTAAGTCATTTTTCGAAAATTTGTTAGTTCGGCCCTTGTTCTACCCAAGGTGCGATATACTCAATTAAGAAACCCCCTTCTGTTTAGAAGTCGTTTGAAAAGCTGCAAAGTAAGACTAACTAGTCATGTGGAGCGACTAACTCAAAAATAAAACTTCCGAAATTTGTTTTCACTTTATAATTCCACATAATTCATATTTTACAACAAACTTAAAAGTAACGATTCTTATCTAAAAAAGTACACGCAAAATAAAAACTCTTGCTAATAAACATTTTTATTTACAAGTAGGTATACTAAGCGCCACACAAGTCGGCGGATGAGAAGTTAGTCGCAGATGACACTTCGCCGTGATTCGCTAATTATTGCGCATGTGTGCACAATGCGTAGGGAGCGCGCGGGAGGCATGAGGTTGGCGGGCGGGTGTGCCCCGGCGCGAGTCTCTCTGGCTCCCGCTAACTATTACACATGTGTGCACAATGCGTAGGGAGCGCGCGGGAGGCATGAGGTTGGTGGGCGGGTGTGCCCCGGCGCGAGTCTCTCTGGCTCCCGCTAACTATTACACATGTGTGCACAATGCGTAGGGAGCGCGCGGGAGGCATGAGGTTGGCGGGCGGGTGTGCCCCGGCGCGAGTCTCTCTGGCTCCCGCTAACTATTACACATGTGTGCACAATGCGTAGGGAGCGCGCGGGAGGCATGAGGTTGGCGGGCGGGTGTGCCCCGGCGCGAGTCTCTCTGGCTCCCGCTAACTATTACACATGTGTGCACAATGCGTAGGGAGCGCGCGGGAGGCATGAGGTCGGCGGGCGGGTGTGCCCCGGCGCGTCTCTCTGGCTCCCGCGCATACCTATATTTTGTCTTTTGCGCAGCTTTCTGCACCTAACTTCCCATCCGCCGACTTGTCTGGCGCGGATTTTTCACTTAAAATTTGATTCTCTAAATGCCAAAATATAATAAATTATAATGATTAGTCTCGCCTAAATCAGTTCATATTCGCAGGTTCATTCTAACCTATAGAATTACTTGTTTGCAGCATATTTCGTATTTAACCATTCGACACCACACCTTATTTTTTTAAATTCATATTGTAGGACCCAGTCTAAAATTGTCGTCAAACATAAATCATTTGCGCCCGAAAGTGTTGTCATATGTTGGTGACTTTAAAATAAATATAAAATCTCTTTGAAAATAAGTATTTTAATTTGATGTAGTACCTATCTAAAAAATCGTAAATATTATTTTTTCCAATAAAATCAAAATGAACTTCTTTCATTATAAATGGCGGCCTAAAAATTAACACTATGGCTAGCCACTCGGCCTATACGAACTTACTTTATTATAAATATACGGATTTAGAGTTTAGAAATTGAGCATTTGATTTTAGAAAATTAAACATGTGTAAATGAGATAGCTGTTTAGCCCAGACGGGTAAGTCAAAATATGAGGCTGAAATTGCAAAAATTCTCGGCAGCAATTTTTTTGCTGCAACCTTTAAGGAGGGTCACAGGTAGTCTAAATCCAAAATGGCGACCAAATTCCGAAACTTTACCACCTTTTCGCGTATAACTGGAATAATATCAAAAACTTGCAAGAAATAAACTGTAGATCGAGATTCACATTTACAACAACTTTAGTGCTCACCATTTTTGTTGAAAAGTTGAAAATGACAGAGATATTAAGCAAAAAACATTCCACCTTAAATTCGAGATGGCGGCTAACGCATCGGCGGAATTTGGTCGCCATTTTGGATTTAGACTACCTGTGACCCCCCTTAAAGGTTGCAGCAATGCGCAAGACCGATTCGCCGCTTTATTGCGACTGCTTGAGAATGGAAGATATCTACCATATTTTGATGGAATGTGTCCGGAACGAGGCGCCCAGACGCCTGTTATTCCAGGACAGTTCCATTGGTTTATGTAATTCGTATTTGGCTCAACCTACAGCCGATGAGACAAAGAAGATACTAGCCATGGTGAAAGCAGGTCTAGCTAATAGGACCAATGTATTGTAAATATTTAAGATATAATTGTTTTTCCTACTAGTGCGCCATTTTCGGTGTGCGAAAAAGCACTTTTATAAAGATTTAAAAAAAAGGTTGCAGCAAAAAATTGCTGCCGGGAATTTTTGTAATTTAAAATTCTAGCCCTGTGCTAGTTATGATGCTAAAATACTGATACTGGACTTCTGGAGTAGATTTTTAAGCTAAAATGATAATAACTTTAACTTTTTTTTTGGGATAATATTGTACAAAACATAGTCTTTCTATAAGTTAGTTATAATTATTTCGTCGTGTTCCGCCGGCTTTCGTCATTCCGACGACGCGTGCTGCGACGTGTCTTCCTCTAAACTTCTGAAATGGTACAAAATATTTACATTAGTATTGTAAGCCTTGCTATAAAGTAAGTTCGTATAGGCCGGGTGGCTAGCCCTGGTGTCAGAGTTTTTAGGCCGCCTGAAGGCCTCAGACTTGGCTTAACGGTTAAAACAACCGAGACCTACAATTTAACGTGTCATCCGAGCCACGGTAGCGCTCAGTTGGAAAATAATATAACTGCCTCGGTGGCTCAGTGTTTAGCTTTAGTGACCCTGACTTCTGGATCAAAGAGGCGTGGGTTAGATCCCCACCCAGGGCAAGTATTTATGTGATGAACTTAGGTGTTTGCTCTGTGTCTGGATGTTATTTAGGTATTTTTATCTATTTAAGTGTGTATTTAAAAATATGTATATGTAGTGTATCAGTCTCTGGCAGCCATATCACAAGCTTTGCTTAGTTTGGGGTCAGATACAGTGTGTAAGATGTCTCCTAATATTATTTTTTGAAGTGAAACTTATAATGCGACTTCCAACAAGGTTGCGTTAAGCGTTTAACGCTACCATGGAGGGGGTATGAAAGCACTGTTGCGTCGAAGTTCCACTTTTTCGGAAGGGACTGCACTTGCATTTTTTTCATAAGTCGAATCATCAAGTCGGCGGATGTGAAGTTAGCTAAAAACTGCGCACACTGAAACTCACTTAAAGTTGCGTGATGATTGGATATTGCGCAACTTGTAGCTAACTTCACATCCACCAACTTATATGATTCGCCCTATACACATATAACCGGACCGGCATCGATCGGCACTTACGGGCGGTAAAATCGAATATGCTTAGATGATCGGGAGAAACTGGCTTTCGTTCGGCAAAATTGGGCGGTAAAACTGAACGTAGATTAATACTGCCACCAACGGAGAGACTACAACAAAACTACACTACTACTACATAAAAAGCATTGGATCATCCTCAGACCCTTGAAGGTGTAAAGATAATCCAAATGCTGGCGCCCACTGCCAGTTGGCAGCGTGCCCAGCATGCTGGCTGCACCACGTTGAATGGCAATGCTTATACGTTGAGCCAAATAAACACCAGCATTTTGGTCACGCGTCGCGTCCACCAGACGCCCAGAAAGACTTTCGATATTCTTGACATATAGTAACTGATCTATGTACTTATTTTTTACAAACTTTATTTATACTGAGCGCCACACAAGTCGACGGATGAGAAGTTACCCGCAGATGACACTTCGCCGTAATTCGCTAATTATTGCGCATGTGTGCACAATGCCGACGCCGCGTTTCGTAGTGTTGAGCACGGGCGTAGGGAGCGCGCGGGAGCATGAGGTTGGCGGGCGGGTGTGCCCCGGCGCGAGTCTCTCCGGCTCCCGCGCATACCTATATTTCGGCTTTTGCGCAGCGTTCTGAGCATAACTTCCCATCCGCCGATTTGTGTGGCGCTTAGTATAACTTACAATGGATGTACCTATGCATGTATTGTAACTTCGGGTGGAATCTTGCAAGTTAAATTCGACCAACATCCCGGTTTCCGATTGAGCTTTTTGGTGATTTTTTTTGGAAAAAATTGAGGCGTGGCGGTGAAAAGGTTAACAAATAAGATACTCACATGACAGCGGGAGTGAGAGTGACGTTAACCCCGTGCGCGCTTTCTATATGTTTCTTAAATATATCCCTCTCGCTGGACTCGAACCCGCACGCCCCACAAACTAAGACGTCCGCTTCTGACACCTCGTCCGAATCTAGGATAAGTTCCGCTGAAAAAAATAAGCAAAAATAATGAGAAATAATAATAGACTAAAATGAATTGAGAAAATGGGAATATTCGATAACTTTTTTAAAATTTTTCTGACATTATTTAATGTGTTCAATTGCCTCTCTACAGCATTTACTATTTATTTTAATTGTGAAATGACGAAATGTATTTTGCGGTACTTTATATTATTATACAAACTGTTGTATATATAATTTTAGTATTAGGCTCCATACATCAATAAACGATTCTAATTCTATATAAATAATCACTACATAGTATAAAACAAAGTCGCATCCCTGTATGTCTGTCCTTATGTAGGCTTATATCTTTAAAATTACGCAACGGATTTTGTTGTTATAGCGGCAACCGAAACACATCATCTGTAAAAATTTCAGCCGCCTAGCTATCATGGTTCATGAGATACAGCCCGGTGACAGACAGACAGACGGACATCGAAGTCTTAGTAATAGGGTCCTGTTTTTCCCTTTGGGTACGGAACCCTAAAAATAAATAATCGACCAAGTGCGAGTCACTCGCACACGAAGGGTTCCGTACCGTATAGAAGCCCCCTTAATATATTTTATTTAATTATTTATTTTTTAATATTCTGAATATTTTGCCGTTATTAATATTGAGCAAAAAAATCACGTTTCTTATATGGGAGCCCCCTTAAATATTGTTTTTTTTCTGTTTCAGTATTTGTTGTTATAGCTGCAACAGAAACACGTCGACTGAAAATTTCAACGTTCTATCGTATCACCGTTCATGAGATACAGCCTGGTGACCGACAGACAAGACGGACAGAGGCGGGTCCCGTTTTTACCCTTTGGGTACGGAACCCTTAAAAAATATTCTATTATCGATATCGATATTAATACACTTACGCGCTTCATCGTCTTCTTCCAAAAAATGCGTTTCGTTGACATGCTTCACCAACTGAAAGTAAATAACACAAGTTAATTTTATTTTGTTGTAGCATGATTCGACAAACTATATTTTCGCAAAAAATAGCAACACCGACTCCCACCGTGTACGGAATTCCAATAATTTTGCACAAATCGATGTGACATCCATGTATCTACATTTTTGTTGATTTATCAAAAACGGTTTAGCCGATTTCGATAAAATTTAAATGGGACCACCTCGGGAGTATGCTCTTGCGAACTAAAGAAAGATTTTATTGATTCGGTTCACAATTGGCGAAAATATCGATGAACACAAACTGTCGATTTTCCTTCGATACGTACGAAGCGGTTTGACTCAACATTTCTGATTCGTACCGCCAGGGAATGGAACAGTCTTCCTGCTTTCCTGTTTCCGAGATATAATCTAAAGCTTTTCAAGGTCAGAGTGAATAGGTATCTTCTAGGTCTGCGTGCTTCATCTTCGACCATAGAGTCGCGAGAGGCGAGTTGGTGGTCAAGCGCGGACTTATCCGCGATAAAAAAAAGGTACATACAGACGAACATAGAACCTCCTCCTTTTTGGAAGTCGGTTAATAAAAATAAAATAAAAAGTACATACAGACGAACATACAACCTCCTCCGTTTTAAGTAGGTTAAAAAATACATACAGACGAACATAGAACCTCCTCCTTTTTGGAAGTCAATTAATTGATGTATTAATTTAATCGCATTATTTTATTAGTTAGACTGACACTAAGCCCGATTACAGAGGCGCCAGCGTAATTATATTAGCTAAATAGCATAGTCCTGTTTCTTTTTCACTTTAGGCATTCGATAGAGAGAACGCTTTTTTCGTTGCTATTAAATTTACGCCGGCGCTTCTGTAATCGGGCTTATTATATCATGCTTAATTATTTTTGTTCCAATTTTACCTTTTTATAATTTAAATGTAATGTACAATTTTATTTCGTTTTGACTATAGTATTATAAGATTACATAAATGAGAAGTAATTTTTTGGGCTGTTTCTTGAATATTTGGGAAGCTAATAAGATCATGTGAATGGTTTAGGGCCGATTTCACCAGTGAATTTAAACGCGATCAGAGCAACCTGAACTCTATGTACGAGCCTAAACCGCTGTTTCGGATTTCACCATGGCATGGCAATCTGAACGCATTTTTAGCTAAATCGAGTTTAAATTCTGAACGCCCGATTTTTCGTAGTTCAAGCTGTTAAACTTGGTTTAGACCACGGATTGATATTGATGGTTAGGTTATATTTGTAAACAAATGTTAAAAACGCAGATACAAGCTGGTGATATTTTATTGTAAATTACACTAAAATAAAATAAAAATACTGTAAAATGGATAGAGCCTGAACACTCGCATTTGAAGATAATGAAGAAACTTGACGAGAGATACACAATTCCTCTCGCCCATAACGGGACGCCCGAGATGGATACATGAGAGGGATGAACACTTCGATAGTCGTGATGATAAAAATAATAATCATCATCATCAATCATCATCAGTCGTGATGATAAAAATAATCAGACATATCATTTTGTTTGTGCGGTAATCTGGTATCAGCTTATCACACATAACATGACTACCGAAAATATAAACTGCTAAAGTTCATACATAAAACATTTGATAACAGTCCCTAACGGTTCTTTAGCCAGGATCTGCCGCTCTCTCTTTTATTACTCTACCTGCCCCCCGACCGCCTAAGCAATAGCAATCGTAATAGCAATCGTTTATGACTTCATTTTAGACATTTGGCACCGCCTATGTGACGTTAGCCATCAAAATTGTTCATTCAACGATTGCTTTCGCAATCCGCGCAAAGCAATTGATGGCTAACGTCACATAGGCGGTGCCAAATGTCTAAAATGAAGTCATAAACGATTGCTATTACGATTGCTATTGCTTAGGCGGTCGGGGGGCTGGTGTTCTATCCCAAACCTAAAGGACTTACAACTACAACTATCAGAGCTTTTTATTTGTACAATAACTTGCCAACGGGATCGTGAGCTTCGTGAGAACTTAACTTAAAAATAAACAAATTCCCGCCGAAAACTACACGAAGAATATTGTCATATTTTTCGTGTAGCTTCGTTACTGTCAAATTCAGTTTTGACAATGAAAATACGATTGTGGTTGGCTTTGCGTTTAGTTTTTGCCACGTCTGAACTCGTAAACTTGGTTTTCGTGAACGCAATCCAATTTACGCTGGTGAAATCTGTTCGATGTAAACGGAGATCTATGATGACAATTGAACTCGCTTTAATAGAACTGAGGTTAGTTAAACTAGTCTAGTTGCTTCAACGGTGAAATCGGCCTTTAATGGGCTGATATTTAATTACTAGGTAATTGGTAAATTAATGCAACAGGTAAACACGGACAGATTTATATAAGAACTCAAAATTCAAAATCAAATCAAATCAAAATCAAAAATTATTTATTGTCATAGGATACAAATTATGCAATGGTTACAGAGTCACTATTCCCCAAACTGGGTACAATAAAGCACCCGTATCTTGGGGCCTAGGCATTCTCGCTATTGAATAGGTATAAGAAATAATTTGTAAATTCACAAAATTTCAAGTTGAATGTCAATCATGAAAAATTTGATTAATTTAATTTAATTGGTCCGGTATGTCACTCTAAAATGTCAATATAATAATTATAGGGGTAGGAAAACCGTAATAATGGGCAGAAAAAGTCGGGCGGGTAAAGGGATCGGAAACACCCGATCATCAATTCGATTGAAAAGAGAGGTAAACCCGTGGTTGGTATGGTGACCCGGGTCCGGGTCCGAGTTCGGGTTGTCGACCATTGTTGAAATATTCGTGATTTAAAATCCTTACATAGTATAAAATAAAGTCGCTATTTTCGTTTGTTTGTTTGTTTGTTTGTCTGTATGCTTAAATCTTTAAAACTACGCAACGGATTTTGATGCGGTTTTTTTTAATGGATAGAGTGATTCAAGAGGAAGGTTTATATGTATAATACACCTGTGCGAAGCCGGGGCGGGTCGTCTAGTATTAAATAAATAATAAATATTTGGGGACATCTTACACACGGTCTTTGACCTCAAACTAAGCAAAGCTTGTGATATGGCTGCCAGAGACTGATATACTACATATACATATTTTTAAATACTTAATTATATAGATAGTAACTAAATATCACCCAGACACAGAGCAAACACCTATGTTCATCACAAAAATACTTGCCCTGAGTGGGGGTCGAACCCACGCCTCTTTGACCCAGAAGTTAGGGTCACTAACCACTGAGCCACCGCACCGAGGCAGTCAATGATTGTTCTATATTAGTATATTTGCCTGAAATAAATAAATTTTGAATTTGAATTTGAATAAGGGTAAATACCTGTGTATGAGCCGAGGCGCGGTAGGGACAGCGAGCGCACTGCAAGCTGCCCACCGCGCTGCGCCCCGCGCCGCCCCGCCCGCGCCCCGCGCGATGCTCTTCCGCCTAACAATACGGAAATCACCATTTTATTTAGAGTGCTTTAATAAGGCCTGATTTCACCATACCATGTTTGTTAACTGTGACTTATACTAAGCACCACACAAATCAGCGGATGAGAAGTTAGCTGTAGATGACACTTCGCCGTGATTAGCTAATTATTGCGCATGTGTGCACAATGCGTAGGGAGCGCGCGGGAGGCATGAGGTTGGCGGGCGGGTGTGCCCCGGCGCGAGTCTCTCTGGCTCCCGCTAACTATTACACATGTGTGCACAATGCGTAGGGAGCGCGCGGGAGGCATGAGGTTGGCGGGCGGGTGTGCCCCGGCGCGAGTCTCTCTGGCTCCCGCTAACTATTACACATGTGTGCACAATGCGTAGGGAGCGCGCGGGAGGCATGAGGTTGGCGGGCGGGTGTGCCCCGGCGCGTGTCTCTCTGGCTCCCGCTAACTATTACACATGTGTGCACAATGCGTAGGGAGCGCGCGGGAGGCATGAGGTTGGCGGGCGGGTGTGCCCCGGCGCGAGTCTCTCTGGCTCCCGCTAACTATTACACATGTGTGCACAATGCGTAGGGAGCGCGCGGGAGGCACGAGGTTGGCGGGCGGGTGTGCCCCGGCGCGAGTCTCTCTGGCTCCCGCTAACTATTACACATGTGTGCACAATGCGTAGGGAGCGCGCGGGAGGCATGAGGTTGGCGGGCGGGTGTGCCCCGGCGCGAGTCTCTCTGGCTCCCGCTAACTATTACACATGTGTGCACAATGCGTAGGGAGCGCGCGGGAGGCACGAGGTTGGCGGGCGGGTGTGCCCCGGCGCGAGTCTCTCTGGCTCCCGCTAACTATTACACATGTGTGCACAATGCGTAGGGAGCGCGCGGGAGGCATGAGGTTGGCGGGCGGGTGTGTCCCGGCGCGAGTCTCTCTGGCTCCCGCTAACTATTACACATGTGTGCACAATGCGTAGGGAGCGCGCGGGAGGCATGAGGTTGGCGGGCGGGTGTGCCCCGGCGCGAGTCTCTCTGGCTCCCGCTAACTATTACACATGTGTGCACAATGCGTAGGGAGCGCGCGGGAGGCATGAGGTTGGCGGGCGGGTGTGCCCCGGCGCGAGTCTCTCTGGCTCTCGCTAACTATTACACATGTGTGCACAATGCGTAGGGAGCGCGCGGGAGGCATGAGGTTGGCGGGCGGGTGTGCCCCGGCGCGAGTCTCTCTGGCTCCCGCTAACTATTACACATGTGTGCACAATGCGTAGGGAGCGCGCGGGAGGCATGAGGTTGGCGGGCGGGTGTGCCCCGGCGCGAGTCTCTCTGGCTCCCGCGTATACCTATATTTCGGCTTTTGCGCAGCGTTCTGCGCATAACTTCCCATCCGCCGATTTGTGTGGCGCTTAGTATACCTTTATTAACTACAACAAAATACAACACTACTTACATGGGCTAAAACTACATAAACTACTACCACGTAAAAAGCAATTGGACCATCCACAGACCCTTGAAGGTGTAAAGACAATCCAAAAGCTCAAGCCCATTAACCGACTTATAACTCTGTAGCATTGTTATGCTACCGGGATAATTTGTATTTTAATAGTTGAAATGTCAAACTTAGTTGAAATGATTTGATTGATCTTTTGACAATGAGTCTTCTAACAGCCTGTTATCTTTTAAAACCTGCCCACCACGCTGATCTATTGCATGCGTATCAGCTTATGAAATGAACTGATTCCTGTTTACCAACTCAAAAGCTTATTAGTGTAATACTAGGAGAATTAACCGATTAAACTTGATACTTTTGCCCGCAAAGTTTCAAGTCCGCTGTTCACAGCGCTCGAGCCGTGTAGGTACTCGAAAACTAACTTGATACTTGGGAGCTTCAAGTGTGAAAAGGTTTCTTGTATTATAAGCTGAGTATAATCAAGCTATTTATAATATACAGGGTTATTTCTAATCAATTGCCATCCTTTCAGGGGCTTATTCTGTACATCAAAACTAACTAACTTTTGTTCTACTACTTTTATTAATTATCAAAAAAAAAGTTGTTGTTTCATAAAAAAATATCGTTCACCCTCGACAAAATGTATGGAACAGCTGTTTTTAGGGTTCCGTACCCAAAGGGAAAAACGGGACCCTATTACTAAGACTTCGATGCCCGTCTGTCCGTCTGTTATATTTTTTCTAAAGCAGTGATTAGATTTCACATCTTGTCAAGAGAATAAACAAACCATTAGTGCAAGGTAGGACACTCGATAACTTTAACAGTCTGTTAATAAATATTAATAGGTTTAACAAGGTATTCAATATTTAACACGAATAGTGAAATCAGGCCTAAGAGTAAGAGGGCTATCACAATAGTCTACACGATTCACCTCGCACAGATTTTAAGGACGAATGCAGAGGATGCCATTGTTTCAGTTTATTAAATAGACCATAATAGGCTATTTGAATACTTTTTGGAAATCGTTTTAAATTATTCGTTAGTACATAATAAGCACACTACATTTATATTTCCGAGAGACCAACTGTATTTACAACGAAAATCAGTGTTAAAGAATAGATTTTCAAGATTTCGTCCAATAATATCACTCCGGAAACACAAAACACAAATTTCACAAACAACAGTCAATCGGAAAATTCTTGCTTACTATAGCAAGTGACGTCACCAGAGTTGACACCCATCTTAGAGCGTTTTCGTCACAGATAAAATATCAAAAAAATATCGTATTTTTATTTCGTACAATTTGCAAAAACTATACATATTTTAGTTTAAACAAAGTAAAATGTCTTTTTCAGGCTATTATCTGTAAGGATTGCCACAGTCAATAGTAGATTTTCAATGTTGTCAAATAGCCAATTGAAGTTATAAGAACTTCTGAATATTGACGAGAGATGGCGCACTGCTAAATCAATGAAATGATTTTAATTTTATAGTGCATCCCACACTAGGTTTATCTCAAGAATTATTTTTGTGATAAACATTTCAAGAATTCGTCGCGAACGCAGGACTCGAATCTTGCGTCTTCACTATCACTATCACTACATAGTATATAACTAATATAAATTAAAAATTTAAAAAACCCCCGACACATTGACAACCATTTTGGGCACATTTGTAGAATTTTGGTTCTTCCATCCCCACTTTAACCCACCATAACTCTTAAACGGCTCAATCGATTTTTATAAAACATAGCTAAGAACACTCTCGATTAAGTCTCCATTCATCCTAAAAAAACTAAACTGAAATCGGTTCAGTGGTTCGGGCGCTATGATGCCACTGACAGACACACAGACAAACAGACACGTCAAACTTATAACACCCCTCTTTTGCGTCGGGGGTTAAAAACAAAGTCGCTTCCCGCTGTCTGTACCCATGTATGCTTATATCTTTAAAACTACGCAACGGATTTTGATGCGGTTTTTTGTATTAGATAGAGTGATTCAAAAGGAAGGTTTATATTATGTATAACTAGACGACCCGCCCCGGCTTCGCACAGGTGTATTATACATATAAACCTTCCTCTTGAATCACTCTATCCATTAAAAAAAACCGCATCAAAATCCGTTGCGTAGTTTTAAAGATTTAAGCATACAGACAAACAAACAGACAAAAATAGCGACTTTATTTTATACTATGCCGGGGAAGCCGGGGCGGGTCGCTAGTCGGATATAATTTTTATTTAGATAAATTAAGAATTAGATAAAAATAACAGATAATTATAATTGTTACCTTATGTTGTGACATTTCCTTGATGGCATTACATTTGAAGCTGCACTGCTTGCAGCTGTACAGGTACAGCTTGAACCCCGGAGAGCCGAGCAAATTCAGTAGTTCCGTCGGTAAGTCGCTTTTTCGCTTGCGATTTGATTTTTCTAATTGTATTCTGAGGACAATAAGATGTTTAATACATTGTGACCTTCGAGCAAGTATCTACAGAGCCACAGTCCCTAAGTGAAAGCACAGTAATGAAAACTACAGTAGAGTGACTCCATACAAACGGTCGGAACGCGAAGTGTGGGTTTGCAACTAGTAAGCGTGCGATTTACGTACCTACCTACTTATTTAAATATGAGAAAATATAGATCATATTGTGCTGTTTATGGTTGTGTATACCTATGTATTTTTATTGAATGCTTTCTTTTTCATTCACAACGAGTTTCTTTTCTGTAATAAGTACTTAAATATAAAAAATTTGCATCATTATATGTAGGTACCATAGGAATAAGGAATAATAAGTTTAATACACAAAACTAGAAAGAAACTCTAGTAGGTAATGAGTGAGTAGTATGAAATTAAAATACTGAAGGCGGGCAGCCCTAGCTCGTGGTTCGCTCTTTGAGGCCACGTGACGTCGTAGATATATATCTCAAGGACAGCGCCGAGTCACTCTACTGTAGTTTTCATTACCGTGGTGAAAGTAGTAAAAAGTGTCCGAGCGCCGTCATAGATACCTTGCTTGAATTATTTAATGTAAATATCTAAGTTAGTATACAGGGTTATTTCTATTCAATTAGCATCCTTTTAGGGGTTTATTCTGTACATCAAAACTAACAACTTTTGTTCGGCAACTTTGTCAAAACTAAAAAAAAACAGCTGTTCCATACAGTCTTGTCGCGGGTGAACGATATTTTTCTATGGAAAAACAAAAATTTTTTGAAATTTTACAAAGCTGCTGAACAAAAGTTGTTAGTTTTGGTTGTACAGAATAAACCCCTAAAAGGATGCTAATTGATTAGAAATAACCCTGTATATATTTATATAGCAAACCTAATAACGGTAACCTTCTTGCGGCGGCATCATGTGTCGGGTCGTTCTCCTCCCTCAAATATGGTCGAGGAGAATGATGGCTGGCACATGCGTCACACTCGTGATCGGGTGCTGCTTGCGGGTCGCCGGTCTGCTCGTGGCATTCACGCAGTGCATTGACTAACTTAGGCTATTTCAAGTACCTACTAACACTCTTTGTATAGTATAACCAAATAATTGTAAATGTTAGTTAACAAAGGGCACAGACCCTGGAGTTGTGGTTAATAAATTTTAATTTAAAAAAAAACCTAATAACTTAGATAACTACAGCAAACCCAATCCTGACTGAAGCTCACTCAGCTGCGCGAGCATTGGGTGTTCCGCAACTTGTAGCTTACTTCACAGCCGTCAAAAACTTTGATTCGATCTATACAACATTTTTTTAAAAGGAGTCTTTCAATTTACATAGGTTAGGATTTCTGCACTAAAGCTAGTGTCTCAGAAATCCGTGCTCCACTTATAAAGTAGATAAGAGTTGGCCTCATACTTACTTTGCGTTTTGCAATGCTTTCGCTTTTTCCAATATTTGCTCAGGCGTCATCGGCTTTTTCTGTAACCAAAAAAAAAAATATGCTATATACTTCGAACAAATATCTACAGAGCCACAGTCTCTAAGTGAAAGTAGTAAAATATGTCCGTGCGCCGTCATACGTACCGACTTATATAATTACATCAAATAATTCACAATGATCCGTTTTCTCGAATCTCGACGTTATGTCACCTAATTAGTGCTTGTACCCGAGCACTTTGTCATCGCGCGTTGTAGTCGGCTTGCATTCGCCTTACGACTAAAACTAAAAGCCTGCCCACTACGTAGCTTGGGCAGGGTTTTGGCTCGGACAATTTTTTTGCCTCTATAGATATAAAGCCCGATTACAGGGGCGCCAGAGTAATTATATTAGCTAAATAGCATAGTTCTGTTTCTTTTACACTTTAGGCATTCGATAGAGAGAACGCTTTTTAGGTTGCTATTTAATTTACGCTGGCGCCTCTGTAATCGGGCTTATTAGCTCGAAGGCTATACCTAAACAAGTTTGCTATTGAAAACATCACAAACATACATTACAAAGTACTAGCATTTCTATTAGTTCACAGCTGGACGTTGGGCAATGGGTTCGTACGAATATGTACGAACCACGCTGACCCAGTGCGGGTTGGTGGATTCATATACGCCATCGAATTCCTTCTACGGGCATATTTTGTTTTTTATTTCATATAGGTTTTCGTTTGACTACACACTGCCTGATGTTAAGCAGATATGCGGTCTAGGATGTAACACGCTTACCTAGAAGATAAATATTTACTCGGGATTTAAAGACACTTACACGATGTTTTCCTTCACCGAAAAGCACGTGATGTGAAATTCCGTACATAAGTTCCAAAGAACTCATTAGGGGCCATTCATGTTTACGTAAGCACTATAGGGGGGTGGAGGGGTCTATCCTTTGCTTATTTTTGATGACATGGGGGGTGGGGGTTCTATATGGTGATTACGTCAGCAATTAATCAATAAAAAAACGCAAAATGCATAGAAGTAATATAAGTAGCGGTACCAATGTTTACGTAAGAATGGGAGGGGGGGGGGAAAGAGCTTTCCTTACTTTTGTTGACCGGGAAAGGGGGGTAAATAATTGTAAAAAAATCTACTTAAGTAATAATTGAACGACCTTTTGGACTGGAACAGAGATTTGAACCCACGACTTTTGTAGGGCGTGTTACTATAGGCCGCGCCACACAAGATGTGAAGTTAGCTACAAGCTGATAAGTATGTAATATATCTTTTTACTATCATTCCTAAAGCTCTGCTGTGTGTTTTGATGCGAGTAAATGACTGTGTGTGTGTTTGTATGTATGTGTTTCGCCATAGAATAGAGTAGCAGTTAGTAAGGATGTAAGGTAATGAGATGTTTGTATGTATGTACAGGGTGGCGCAATAGAACGTGCATTTTTAAAATAATTATTAAAAAATAAATACAAAAGGTATAGTTAAAATAAAACTAAGCAATTATTAAGTGATAACTGAAGTTTATTTTTTAAAAATAACATCATCTAAATGATGACCCTCTCTACGTTGGCACTCCTCTAACCGCAAACGGAAATTACCGAAAACTTTCTTAAGTAGTGCTGGTGTGATTGCTGCCATTTCACCACGAATATTCTCCTTGAGCTGACTGATGTTTCTCGGATTATTGGTGTAGACTTTGTGTTTGAGGTATCCCCACAAAAAAAAG
Source organism: Hypomecis atomaria (assembly GCA_964007245.1). Taxonomy (NCBI): domain Eukaryota; kingdom Metazoa; phylum Arthropoda; class Insecta; order Lepidoptera; family Geometridae; genus Hypomecis; species Hypomecis atomaria. The sequence continues at coordinate 8,916,862 of OZ023308.1, read as the reverse complement.
TCAGGAGGCGTCAAGTCTGGACTGCGCGGAGGCCATGGGATATCACCTCTTTTCGAAATCAGTTTGCCAGGGAACATCTGCTTCACAACCGCCATGGAGTCATTTGATGTGTGACTGGTAGCTCCGTCTTGTTGGAACCAAGTCCTAGAGTTCTTTATTCTTGAATTTTCAAGTTCTGGGGCCAAAAAACCTTCCAACATCGCAACATAGCGTTCGGTATTAACAGTGATGTTTTGCCCCCGTGCGTTTTCAAAAAAATAAGGACCAATTATTCCTTTGGCAGATATTGCGGCCCAAACTGTCACTTTAGGGCTATGTAACGGTTTTTGATGTTTGAGTCTGGGATTTTCACTATTCCAATAACGACAATTTTGGCGGTTTACGAACCCATTCATATGAAAATGTGCCTCATCAGAGAAAAGGATGTTTTCAAAATTTGAAAACCGATTGAGCATTTCATTAGCAAATGTGAGCCGTGCTATGAAGTCAGAGTCTTTCAATTCTTGAGTTAATTGCAGCTTGTATGGATGCAATTTAAGATCCAAGTTTAAAATTCGTTGCAAACTTCGTCGCGATATGTTTAGGACAGACGATCTCTTGCGAGTAGACATTTGTGGATCTTCTCGTACCGACTGCTTAACACTCTCAATATTGTCTTCGGTCCTAGATGTGCGTGGACGACCTTTCGCGTGTGGTTTAAACGTCGATCCAGTCTCTTCAAAACGCTTTATCCAGATTTTAATTAAATTAGCACTCGGAGCCTCCCTAATTTGCCGTACACCATACTCAGAACAAAATAGTCGCCTGACAACTACGTACGAACGAGAGTTTTCGTAAAATGCGCGCACGCAAAATGCGCGACGCTTCCCGTCGAAGTGACTCATAGTGACTAAAACTTTATGAACCGCGCTACCCAACGATATCGGTCTCCCCCCGCCCACGCCCCTTCTACCCCGCAAAAAAAGATGATGCAATATGCACGTTCTATTGCGCCACCCTGTATTTCGCCATAGAATAGAGTAGTAGTTAGTAAGTATGTTAGCTAATGAGATATTTTGAATGGCGCATCGCTTACATTATGTGTATGTGTGTTTGTTTGTATGAAAGTTACCTTTTTACTATCATTCCTAAAGCTCTGCTGTGTGTTTTGATTGATGCGAGTACATGACTGTGTGTGTGTGTGTGTTTGTATGTATGTATTTCGATATAGAATAGAGTAGCAGTTAGTAGGGGTGTTAGCTAATGAGATTTTTGAATGTCGCGTCGCTTACATTGTATATGTGTGTGTTTGTTTGTATGAAAGTTACCTTTTTACTATCATTCCTAAAGCTCTGCTGCGTGTTTATCTGTTGTAACGTAGACTGCAGATACACGAGAGGGTCGCGACCCTCCTCCTCTGCATCTACTATCACATACGAGTCTTGGGTTTCGTTCTCTGGAATTATACAGAAATAAAATTATTTTCTTAATAGCTTTAATAGCGGCTGTATAATAAAATGCAATTTAGAATTTTGATTTGAAAATTTTCCGGAATAAAAATAATTTTTTTTTTAATTTATACTAAATTACTGTAATCTAAAAGCCGTGGTGGTCTAGTGGTAGTGACACCCGCCTTACAATCGTGAAGTCGTGGGTTCAAATCCAGGTCCCGTACCAATGAGTTCTTTGGAATTTATGTACGGTAATTTCACACCACGTGCTTTTCGGCGAAGGAAAACATTGTGAGGCAACCTGCATACGTCCATAGAAGAAATTCGATGGCGTATGTGAATCCACCAAACCGCACTGGGCCAGCGTGGTGGATATGGCCTAACCACCCTTCGTGGGTAGGCCTACGCTTGCAGTGGACTATTAAAAAAAGGCTGATACAGTACAGTATCTAGACACGCGGAAGCGTGTCCAGCTAAGTCTAAGAAAAAGGAACTGGCGACGAAAACGGCCAAGTCACATAATATGTGTTATATATATATTACTCTACAAGTCCTAAATAATAATATAATAATAGTAATATAAATATAAATATATAATATATATATATAAATTATATATTTATATTATATTGACTAAGCTGTAGAGTTTGTGAAGTAAGGACTTGTAGAGTAAGGCGTGTAGAGATAGAAGCTTGGCTTTACGTGAGATCTGACAACTTTTTGATAGTGGGAACTATGATTTAGACTTGGCTTCATTTCACATGGAAATGTTTTTGTTGGATATCACTTCCTATTATAGTTTACTACAAGGAGTAATTTTATCGATTTTCACATCTCTGGCTTCAAAACTTGCGGAAGTCTCATACCAACTTATAACCCCTAGTTTTAAAAGCCCTAAAAGCCGTATAATCCGCGCCACACAAGTCGGCGGATGGGAGGTTAGGCGTAACGCTGCGCAAACAGCAAAATATAGGTATGCGCGGGAGCCAGAGAGACGAGACGCCGGGGCACACCCGCCCGCCAACTTCACGCTTCCCGCGCGCTCCCTACGCCCGTGCTCACTACTTCGCCACTTGCGTAGGCATCGTGCACACATGCGCAATAATTAGCCAATCACGGCGAAGTGTCATCTGCGGCTAACTTCTCATCCGCCGATATAGCAGCGATACCTATAGCTAACTTCACAGCCGGTTTGATTCAGTCTAAAGACGCTTACGTTCAGCATGAGTCGAGTTGGCGAGTACACAAGTAACGGTTTTAGCGCCGTTTTCGTCAGTTCCGGCGTCCACTAGCTGGAACGTAGAGCTGCCATCGGATCTAAAAACAACACAAATGTTTCATAATTGGCCAACTAGGTAGTTTGACTAGGGATAATATAAATTGCATATCAAATAAATAATCGCCTATCAATACATACTCATCATTTATATTCTTTTTACATCAAATAACTTACTTCACTACAAATAAACTAAATGTTTAACAAAACTCAAACTGCAGATAATTCGAAATTTTACATCAATATGTAAATTAGTGAAGAAATTAGATTAGGTGTGATACAAAAAATAGGTTAGGTTACGTTAGAACATGACAAAACAACGCACGAGCCGAGCGAGCGTGCCGCGGCAGCGGCCGGCGAAGTGCCAGAAGCGAATCGCCTTTAACAGGTATAATGTGCATTAAGATTATTAGCTGTGCATTGATGAAAAAGCTTTTGCTTTAGAAAAATCGCTGTACGCTGCGAAAATAAATTGTAGTGTGTTTAGTGATATTTTAAGTTGAATATTATGCTGTGCAATCAGTAATTTTGATGGGAATTTGGAATCTTATTGCATAGAAAAAGGATATTTTTTGATTTGCGTTTAAATACTACCCGTTTGACTATTGTCCTGATGCCGGTGCACTAGAATACGGCATCGGTATCCCCTGCCTGTAGTAAGAGCCTACTTAAAGGGGACCCCTGGGCTCGTGGGTGGTCAGAGTTGGGGCTCTGGCCATACACTCAAGCGGGCCCGGGGAGGACGACAGCATATGTGGCTACGCTGTCGTAAAGGGCGGTACATCACCAGGCGAGTAGTCGTATAAAGTGCTGGGAGCACCGGTGCGTTCCTTTGGAGATCCCGGAGCTCCCAAGAAGGCACAAAGGCTGGTCACCGAGGGGGTTTTAGTGGGTACAATCCTACATAACCCGACTCCCTAACTGTGCAGTTAGGGAATCTTTAGATTTCCCCTCGTAAAAAAAAAAACAGCCCTCTCCTATGATCTTAAAGTGATTAAGAACAGAATTATTAAAATAAAATAAAAAACTTTTATACTACACCTGCTCAGAAAGTACCTTGATACTTTATCAAATTTACGGTAGAAAGTACGTCATTGCATATCGAACAAATATGCGGGGAGAAAACGCATCTGAGCGGGAGAGAAAAGTGTATGAAAATCCATTTCTTACGTGGTTTTTCTTTTTTAATTTTGGGTAAGACTATGCGCTGGTAACCTAAATATCAAAAGCCAAAAAGTTTTTACAGTGAGTTTTTATCTCCAAGTTCGCAAAATGACACTGGCCACTAGCTGTGTGTTGGATGGTGTCAAACAATTTGAAAAAAGAACATGTGAAAATTGCAGACGCCATTGGCGCCATTTTCAAGTGTTACATTAAGCTTCACTAACTGCAACAATTTCAATATAAATTTCAATAAGTAAATATTTAGTTTTTTATTTTCCTCGTAGGTGTAGTATAAAGCACTATGTATCACTCGAGAGAAAGTGCGATTCCCGATCTCGGGTGTTTTAAAGCACTCGCCTACGGCTCGGGCTTCAAACGACACCCTCGACGGTAATCGGTCACTTTCTCCTCTCGGTGAACAATGTACTATTTTTTTTGTACCTTACTGTGATTGTAACAATATCGACACCCCACCAAATCGACATGTTTAATACCTGCGCAGTACTTTAGCTACCTCGATCGAGATGTTTTTATAAGACTAATCTGGGCGTCTCGTCTAACTTAACCTGCTCACGAAGATACAGCTTGTTATTAATCACTTTAAGATCACAGGAGAGGGCGGCTGGACTATAGGTGTTTGTCAGCGATCACCGAAATTTAGCAACGTTCCATAGCATTTGGATAGGTGACCGCAGGCGGCATTTTCCAACTGAGCGCTACCGGATGACACGTAAATAGTCCCGGTTGTTTAACCGTTTAGCCATGTCAGAGACCTTCAGGAGGCCTAAAAATTTCGACACCAGTGCTAGCCACCCGGCCTATACGAACTTACTTTAAAAAAATATAAGTCTCAAGGAAAAAAGAACTTACTTGATCAGCGAAAGGAGATCTAAATTCATAACACCTTTCTCACTGTCCAACACTTGGACGTAGCTCTGTAACAAGTGCGATACATTATTGCCACTGATTTTAATGTGATAACGTCTTACAAATCGACGAACGCCGGCAGCACGCATGAAAAAGTGTCACGTTCCGCCTGAGCCGAACGTGCAAGCGAGAGCGCGGAACAAGCGATAGTGAGGCACGATAGGCCTAAGCGTTCGGCTTGTGACCCATATAACGTTATCACGTAAAATTATCATTCGTAAACCGACTTAGCAGACCATTTTTTTATATTGAATATATCAGTATAATGTGAATCAAATATACATCTAAGAATCATCGTAATAACATAAAAATGTCCAGGGTTATTCCTAATCAATTAGCATCATTTTAGGGTCTTATTCTGTACATCAAAACTAACAACTTTTGTTCTGCGACTTTTGTCTAAATTCAAAAAAAAAAAAACAGCTGTTTCGTACATTTTGTCGCAGGTGAACAATATTTTTCTATGGAACAACAATTTTTTTTTAGTATTGACAACAGTTGCAGAAGAAAAGTTGTTAGTTTTGATGTACAGAATAAGCCCCTAAAAGGAAGCAAATTGACTAGGAATAACCCTGTATCTATGAATCATCAATTCATCATACTTGAAAGAGTGAAAGTTATGTATTGAAAATAGTAACACTATGCTCAAGTTAAAAAAATAAAGAACTTTTGAAATTGAAGTTAAAAAAATAATGTATGGCAGTTAAAAGGTTAAAAATTACTTACTCCTTTATCGAAAGCAGCAACTTCCACAATTTGAAGCTGTCCTGTAAGAAAGCAAAAGTAATAAATTAATCTGTGAGATCACTATACAGTATAAAACAAAGTCGCTTCATGCTGTCAGTCCCCATGTATGCTTATATCTTAAAAACTACGCAATGGATTTCGATGCGGTTTTTTAAAAAAGATAGTGATTCAAGAGTAAGGATTATATGTATAATACAGGTACACCTGTGCGAAGCCGGGGCGGGTCGCTAGTTAATAATAAATATAACTATAAAATTTCGCCACAATTTAGATATTTTAAGTCTCTATAAATGCCATAGTTTGTCTACAACACTATTCTTTTATACCTGTTTTTATATTTCAACATTGTAAAAGGGGCCTTTCAATGTTTACTTCGTCTCCATTGATGCCTATTAAAGGGCTTTATTGTGTAAGCGCTCTGAAGTTCGGCTTCGCTGTTTCTCTTGCTCGCGTCAGTTACTCAAGCCACGAGAGCGAGCGAGAGGAAAAGCGAAGCTGAACGCAGCCCAGGCCTAGCCTGTGAATTCATTTAAAATTTTAGATAATATAAGTGTCAGAATGCAATTTATTTTTTACTTGTTTCTGGAAAATATTTGGGGTTTGTGTTCTCCAAATTAGTATGAGCAAGAGATGAACTTTTGAATGTTTTCTTTTTAGAAACTAGATCTAGTTGTTGATATGATTTTTGGAAACAAAGGTACTCCGTGCCGGATTATCCCTAAGGCAGATTAGGCAATTGACTAGGGGCCCCGCATCGACAAAGAGCCCCTAGGCACGGGCATGGGGCACCGTGAATGCAAAAGTGCGAGTCAGGGTCGCCTGCCTCGCAACCAAGGGTTCCATACAAATCACAAGAAATCACTAAGATGGATTGGAACCCCAACTCCATGGCTGTAAAGGTTTGTAATAGGGCCCTGAGTATTGCACTGCCTAGGGCCCGTTAGGGTTAATCCGGCACGAAAGTTATAGGCCGCGCCACACAAGTTGGCGGATGTAAAGTTAGCTGCAAGCTGTGCATCCAATCAACGTGCGGCTTTATGTGAGCTTCAGTCAGGATTGGATATTGCACAGCTTGTAGCTAACTTCACATCCGCCAACTTGTGTGGCGCGGCCTATACTCAAATACCAAGTGAAGAATAGCTCACCGGTACTCCATATTTCTCTACTAGTTAACTTCTGCACCACTTATACAATTCTCACTTACCATTTTTGTATTCAGCAGTTAGCATTTGCCCGTCATTGGTTTGAATAATTTGCGTTTCCTCATCAGACATGATTTATGTCTGTAATAAAAGAACAATTAACATTAATATATACATTAGGCCCAATTATAAAGACACCATCTTAAATTTAATAGCAACATAAAAAGTGTTCTCTCTATTGAATGCATACAGTCAAAAAGAAACAGGAATATTCTAAAATTTTTTTTATTTTTATTCTGAATAAGTTTGCGTTGCGTTTAGCAGATAAGCGGTCTAGGTTGTGGCACGCTTACCTAGAAGATACCTATTTACTCGGGATGAAGACATTGTACTTGCCCACATTGTACATAAATTGCTATTATAATTACGACAGCGCCTGCATCATTGGGCCTATAAATGTTAATGATTATTTATTTTAAATTATTTCAGTGACAAGACCGTGGTGGTGGTCTAGTAGTAGTAACACCCGGCTTACAATCGTGATATTGTGGGTTCAATCCTGGTCCCACACCAATGAGTTGCAACTTATGTACGGAATTGTCACATTACTAGCTTTTCGGTGAAGGAAAACATTGTGAGGCAACCTGCATACTTCCATGAGAAGAAATTAGATGGTGTATGAGAATTCATCTTACTTCACCTCAACCACACTTCACCACAATATGCATGACTGGGTAAACAAATCATTATTATAATTAGTCTGTGAGTTAGATTATCAAAAAATTTTGGACACATATTTTTTCTTTTGTCAATAAAATAACAAATGGCTGAGATAAACCTTGTCAAAGTTTGGGAGTGGGGGTCGTGACGTCACGTCTCTCACTAAAGTCTATACATCTGTATGACACTAGTGACGTCACGCGGAACTTTAACGCCGCTATATCTTCATCAATTGTTGCTTAATTGGCAAAAGAAGAAATTGGTGTCTTTTTTAGGGTTCCATACCCAAAGGGTAAAAACGGGACCCTATTACTAAGACTTCGATGTCCGTCTGTCTGTCACCAGGCTGTATCTCATGAACCGTGATAGCTAAGCAGCTGAAATTTTCACAGATGATGTATTTCTGTTGCCGCTATAACAACAAATACTAAAAATAGAAAAAAAATCGCTATTTATAACGTCAAGAGGAATGGGGCTTTCATACGGTACGGAACCCTTCGTGCGTGAGTCCGACTCGCACTTGGCCGATTTTTTTATTCTGTATAGGTTTGCGTTTGACATTACATACTGCCTGATGTTAAGCAGATATGCAGTGTAGGGTGTAGCACGCTTACCTAAAAGATACCTATTTAATCGGGATTTGTAGATACCTACGTTGTACTTTAGCGGGAAGACAGACCCAGGCAAAGTGTTACACATTCTGGGTGTATACTATTTTTTTGTAATTTCCCTGACGGACTAATTATATTCTTTTGGTCATCATGCTTATTGCCCACTATCGCACTGGGCAAGCGTGCTGGATATGGGTAATTCATGGGTAGGTCTATGTTCAGCAGTGTACTATGCTAGCTATGTGGACTATTAAAAAGGCTAGTAGGTAAAATACAAATATTTATTTATTTGTTTGTAGGCGAGCAGTATAAAACTGATGTGTCTATATCAGGAAGTCAGGAAGAGTCATATAAAATTAGTATTTATCTGTCAAGGATTTTTTTTCCTTCCTTATCCAAAGATCCAGTCTATTCTTAAATGTGTTTATAGTTCTTGCTGAGATAAGATTCTCAGGCAACCTGTTCCAGTTGTAAACCACTCTGTTGCAGAGGATGTGGTGTGCAGTGTTGGTTTGTGATGGTAAAAAATTGGCCAAGTACGAGTCGGACTCGCGCACGGAGGGTTCCGTACTGAATGGGAGCCCCCCTTAAATATTTATTTTATTTTAATTTTACTATTTATTATTGAAGTGAATATAAAATTAAATATTCTGTGAAAATTTCAAGCATCTACCTGTTACCATTATATAGAGTGAAAACGTCTAAAAAATCAGGTTTGTTGTATGGGAGCCCCCCTTAAATATTTATTTTATTTTATTTTTAGTATTTGTTGTTATAGCGGCAACAGAAATACATAATCTGTGAAAATTTCAGCTGCCTAGCTATCATGGTTCATGAGATACAGCCTGGTGACAGACAGACAGACGGACATCGAAGTCTTAGTAATAGGGTCCCGTTTTTCCCTGATATTGAATTTTATGCATGCTGCCTGCAACAGCTATCGATATTTTGATGCAAATTATTGAAATAATTGATGCTAAAAAAAAAAATTGATGCTATGTTGGTGCAACTTTTACCTTCTTAGTACCATTATGAAACAATTTTAGGCAGAAACATACAAATTTTCAGATCTGAAGTTAGTTCTGAAGCTGCGCAATATCTAATCCTGGCTGAAGCTCACACAATGCTGCGCTTTGATTGGATATTGGGCAGCTTGTAGCTAACTTTACATCCGCCGGCTTGTATGGTTCAGCCTAGATTTGGGTATTCTTGACCTTATAACTATCATGCCTCACTTTTTAAATTGATTTTTTTAGTTTCATGCCTTCACGTTATTGGGCCAGGTTATTGTTGGCTTTTTTACAAAACAGGATCCTCAAGTGAACAATATTTTAAGATACTTAAATAAAACTCTGAATCTGGTCTTTCATTATTGAGGAATCTGGGCGCCAACTATAAACATTGTTGTTGCTCAGAAGTGATGGTCAAGTTTAGTTTTTTGGACTTTGCCATCCAAAAGATTAATTATTAGTCATTGACAGTTTCTAAAAGGGGAAGACAAGTGACTCAGTCACAACATCTGGCTCTTCAACTGGGTCCAGCAGACTCACTCTGCACCTATTTCGCTTGCACTGCATGTGTTGACGCCTATCCCTATCCTTGTCATTCACCGAACATCATAAACCGGTCTGATTTGAACCATACCAGACCCATAATTAATAGGTATTATGTTTGAATGTCACTTGTCCTTCCTTTTTGAAACTGTCTTTGTTATTAGTCCTCAATGATATCAATTCAGTAAGGATAGGCTCAAAACCACTTGTATGGCGTGTGAACTTGTACTTGTAACCTTTATAGGGTCCACCTTGGAAGACCCATCCATAACTAAGCCTGCTGATTCATGATTTTCATCACGAAAATACCATGCATTATTTTACACCATTATAAGCTGATATTTAGAACTTTCGCAGCGAAGATAGTGATAGGTATACATAATAGGTAGGTACTTATTGATGGAACTTCTCAGCAATGACTGAAATGTTTAGTTTGATCAATCAGGAAGGTCTAGACTAAGGCTCAAAGTGAAGACATAATGGTAAAAACCCATTTCATTGGGTTTTGCGAGAGTACTATTTTCTTGTTCGTAGAACATCTTCAGCAATCTTGAGCGAGAAATGGATCCACAACAAAAACAGCTGACAAAATCAAAATGTCGATTTCATTGCAACACCGAAAGATTTTGGTGTTTCTATTTTTCGATTGATTTTAATTATATTGCAACAATCTACTTACTTTAACTAAGTGGCAACAATAGAGGCACAGGAAACGTGTCGATAATACGCTTCAAAACGAAGAACTAACACCAAAATTAACACGATTCACTCAACAAGCACTAAATAACCTCCGCCATCTTCTATCAAAATAACTTTTTATTTTTCTCGCGAATGGATAGCGTTATTTCTACCATATTCTACCAAACCAAACCACCCATGTTTGGGCATTTCTACCATAATAAAGATATTGCCAACGTGGAATTTATTGATACCCACCTAGATATGAATTATGTTTTCGAAAATTGAAGAATATTTTATTCAATTGGTTACTATTTTTTACTGTACTGTTTCTGTCAATAAAAATTAAATAATGGTCCTTGGTAGAGCAAGGGTATAGCGCTCCTTTTCGCACATACGCTTAATGGCCATTATTCTGTCCCACTCAGATCACCGTACTAGATAGAAGTCAATCGGGGTCACCGCGTACGTGGGTTTAGAAACTATTGATAGAATTTGTACAGCACAGCAGAGAACTGCACATGCGCTATGTAAAGGCGGGAAAATAATTCAACCATCTCTTTCACACTGGTAGAGTTCACGTATGAAACGCTATAAAAATTGAATTTGGAATATTTCAATAGATATAAGTTTTTATAGACGGAAAATAAATTGAGTGATATTTTGTAAAATTCTGACTTCAACTTTCTAAAAATAATCTGCAGAGATAATGCTGTTTTTAGTTTCAATGTGATTGAAATTTGAATCCTAAATCGCGCAAGTGATATTTTTCTTGAAATTAAACACGAATGCCATGTTCTATAATGTTGTTTCGGGAGGTCCGTAGCTACTGCGTAAGCCAGTCGTGGCGAGGAGCTGGTCAAAGTCCCCGCCATCAGATATGTTGAAGCCTTTAAGCAATCATATTATGGTAAAAATAAATAATGTCAAATATGTCAAGAAAATGCTAAGAGAGGCCACGGTCTCATCATCACGTCAGTAGCTGATTAGACCTTCTTTTTTGTTATCTTGTAGTTTTTTGAGAAAGGTTAGCTGTTAGGTATCACTATGAGTTCCCTTGTAAGAGCTTGATTTATCTCTCTGATAACCGATAACCAATAAACCTAGCTCTATAAATCTGTTATTGTAAAATTATTAAATTATAGAGCTTGTATTTAGAGTAACTTTCAAATGATATACTCGTGAGTAAATGTTTGTTTTGTTAAAGACAAATATACTTAATTTTAATTAAAATTACCTAATTAGGTATTTCAAATATATCATGACCTACTTTACCCTCACACCAAAAACACGTTCTAGAGATCGAGCAATGACATTATAAAATCTTATTCTTTATTTTATAATTAATTAGGTATTTCAAATAATGATTTTTACCTTTAACCGCCATAACTGGTACACAGAATGCTACACATGTAACTAAACGCTTGGTTTGTAGAATGCAATAGATGTCGTTAAAAAATAATGAAAGTAATTTTATAACAAAATTGTGCTCTCTCATAATACTTACTCGTACTTCACCCTTACATCAAAAACACGTTCAAGAGATTGAGCAACATTTAAAATTTGCATAAAAATGATAAATATTACTGTAAACAGAATTTGGTAGGCAACGACGCAATTCGTTATGTTTTATTGTTGTTACGGAAATTATGGAATTATCTATAACTGTAGAATGATTCAAAATATTTATAATATTTATAGATCATGAGCATTCAATTCGATTTAATACAATGGCTATTGACAATAGCGTCAATAGCTATTTAAGTAATAAGGTGTGTTTAGCTAAGCGTGCAAAGAGATTATTAGTATAATTAGTATTATACTTAATGAAATAAATTGAGGGAGAGCATAATATTACCTGCTGCAATCTGTATGTAAAATCTCGAAAATCTGGACAAATTGTTTGAATGAAAATATGTTAGGTATTTACCTAATTCATTTTGGAGTGCTAGGTATAACGATTAATCACGGGTGCTTTAGGTATATTTATTATTTTACCTTTCTTGAGTCTTAAGTATAGAAATGAATCTTCTGACAGAAATAATATATTTAAAGATAAATTTCTTCGGAAAATTCAAGAATGTTTCTAAAAAACAGCAACTTGCTGTAACCAAAATATGTAACCTCAATTACTCGTTAAAGAGTTTAAAAATATATTTAAAAAAATTTACTTACTCAAAATATTGTTAGGTAGTTAAAAAATCTGACACTAATTTTGTACCTACCATCAACATTAACTTGGTATTTAATGTGTAAAATTTCTTTAGATAAACAACTTCAACTCAAAAATAGTTTTGTAGAGTCAAGTCATTTGAAGAATACTCTATTCCTTGACTATTTTTGACTTCAAAATCTTATCTTTTATTTGTCTTAATAATAAATTCTCAAGTCATAAGCAACTATAATTTCTGATCACGCAGTTGCTTACAAAAATATTGTGCGTGGACCGGGGATCGAACCCGGGACACAACCTACATCATATTGACTATTAAATATTCTGTGTTCTTGGTTCCCCTTTAGTGACGTAACTGACCAAGTGGCCAATCATATCACGAGGGCTGAATCGCACAAACGAAATTTTCTCGTTGTTCTGAACGTGTATCTGTAACAAAAACATAACGCCGGGGAGTCCTAAGCTACACAGTAAACCGGTCGTGGCGGGGGGCCGGCCTAAGCCCCCGCCATCTGCTGTGTCGTCTTACTAAGCGTCATGAATGGTTAATAATTAAAAAGGTTCATACAAAATGAAAATGATACACTTGAAATCGAGGAACTTTCCTCAACCCCACTGTACTAGCTACTTCGACTCTCTTTTTAAATATTTCGTCATGGAACTTTAAACTTTTGGTTTTACTTTATGCCACGCAGATAATCCTTACATAGTATAAAATAAAGGCGCTATTTTCGTTTGTTTGTCTGTATGCTTAAAATCTTTAAAACTACGCAACGGATTTTGATGCAGTTTTTTTTAATGGATAGAGTGATTCAAGAGGAAGGTTTATATGTATAAAAATTCCCGAAATTCCCACGGGAACGGGCACAATGCGGGTAAAACCGCGGGGCGCTGCTAGTATTCGATATAATATTTGAGCTTTTTACAGCGTCTTAAAAATTATTGGTAATTATTATATTGCAGTCTACATACATACAATTGATTTATCCCATATTACTAAATACTAATGGTCAGTTTTAGTAATATGGGATAAATCAGGTGTAATTACTTTAAAAGTTTACAAGGTTACCTGTTTATGTTACAAATTGTAGCAAGAACAAAGCGATTTTTTTTTTAATCCGGAGAACCTGGGTTCGAATCTCAATGCATTCACATAATTTTGCTTTCTTCTTTCTTTTTCATTCTTTTGCAAGTGTCATGCGTATTGTATGTTGAGATTTTTACCGGTAGTTTTAAAATTTCATGTTTTGAAATAGAATTATTTTTGAAACACCTAATTTACGATTTCAAAGTTAGGTAGTGCCCACGAACCGTGAATTGTATAGAAACTGGATTTCACTCCACCCCTCTCCATTTTACAGTAGAGTCATATCATACAGAGACATCGCAGCATTCGCAGCACTGTTTGCGATATCATTTTGGTATTTTTAAATGTTTGATGTAAATTTTACAAATAAAAGTAAGTTTCCAAATCTACAGTTAAGATAGAGTACTTTTATATTACGTTAAACGAGGTACTAATACTACTAGAAAAACTTCCAACAAGACTAAATTATTCTTATAGGCACTATTAACTAATTTATCTTGTTATTTTTATTCGAATAACATTTATTATTGCTATAATTTTTTAATTTTATAATAGCTCTCCTTCTCTGTCTGTTAGTAAGTCTAGTTCACAAAGAGTATTGAAATATGCAAATCTTGGTTACTTACATACACCGCAGAACGTAGTGGATGTTCTCTGGTTGCGCTGCACATACCTAATTAAAAAACCTTCCGAATATTACATTTTCCAATAAGATCTATTGGAAGCGGTTGGAATTCAGATTGTCTTTTTTCTACATCAGATCGTCTCATCGATCAGTTTAAAATTAAACATAATATTGCGAGAAAATATTATGAACTCTCTCTTTTGTACTTACTCTACAAGGCCTGCATCGCACAAACGAAATTTTATCAGCCAATTTGTCCGTATACGGCCAGACTTTCTCGCTTCACAGGGAGTCCTACGCCACTCAGTAAAGCGGTCAGTGCAGCCACTACACTGAAATGCACATTCCATTCCAAATTCAACTCTAATGTCGCGTAGTACTTCAAGATTTGCCATTCTGTTGACTAGAAGCAATTGCTAGACTGTACTGGGATGGTGTAGAATGACGAATGCTTGAACTGGACATGTCTGCTTACAGAACTGCAGTGGCGACTTTGATTCCCCTTTTTTGTAATTTATTTCGTTTAGTTATTAGATTATTTTCAAATTCATAATGTGGTATACATACATGATTATTTCTAATCACAGTTATAGCTCTGTGTTTCTAATCAATTAGCATCCTTTTAGGGGCTTATTCTGTACATCAAAACTAACTTTTGTTCTGCGAGTTTCGTCAAAACTCAAAAAAATGTTTGTTATTCAATAGAAAAATATCGTTCACCCGCGACAGAATTTAGTAAGTATGTAGTTATGGAATAGTTGATTTTTTTTTTGGTTCTGACAAAAATCGCAGAGTTTTGTTAGTTTTGATGTACAGAATATAAGCCCTTAAAAGGATGCTAATTGATTAGAAATAACCCTGTATAAGTTATATCTTTAAATTGACCTAACTAGGGTATAAATTATGAGAAGCAAAAATATGTTTCCTGTTTGTAGCTTAGTAAGTATGTACATATATCATACAAGTGCAAGCTTTGAATGCAATAAAAACTTTAAGCTGGGTTAAATTCTCTAACGAAGCCATATTATTATTTATTATTATACATGTGTTAATAACACTTTTCTAATTTTAATATTAAAATATCACAAAACGATTAACAAGGAAAGTATTATGAGAGAGCACAATTTTGTTATAAAATTACTTTCATTATTTTTTAACGACATCTATTGCATTCTACAAACCAAGCGTTTAGTTAAGTACCTGTGTAGCATTCTGTGTACCAGTCACAAACTAAGGGGTACTACGTACCAGTTATGGCGGTGAAAGGTCAAACAGACACTGACTCTACGTCTCTACAAACACCATGGATGTAAATTATCTCCAAGAAACAAGCTAGATGGCGGTTTTGTCGCAGATGATTTAAAATAATTATCGCAACATTATTTTTATCAAATAGTCGTGAACGATAACATGCAGGGTATAAAAATATTTAGTGAAATATTAATACTAAAAATCCACTAATAAAATATTTGAGGTTTAATATACAAAGGTTATATTATTATGTACAAACACGACATTACTTACCAATGCAAGCAAGCAAGGGGTAGTTTTTTCAACACATGACAACCCCACACTTTGCACGAATCTGCGCAAGTCAAAACAGCGTCAAATAAAATAAAAGCTTTGTCAAAAATCATGGAATACACGAGTTACAAAATAAATAACTATTTTTAAGTGTACTAATCGACAATTTCACTTTATTTATTAATCACAAAAGCATTCAATAATTTTAAGCAATTTATGTTAAAAAAATTGCACCCCCTTCACTGTCAGGTGAGTACTAATTTGATATTTTACAAAAATAAATTTAGTTGTCCACCAAAATGTGCAAAAATACTCAATAATCACAGTTCTACATTATTTCTTAAAAAAATTTTTAGATTTAATTTATCCATTTTCTTATAATCGATACGTTTACGCATGGAATTATTTAGTAAAATATTACGTCAAAATATAAAGGCCTGTTTACACTAACATTTCCCAGTGTGCCATTTTTAAATGCACTACTATTTTTAAAGATGTACGTTAGTCATGTAAGATTTCTTACCTATAATTGTCGTTGTAATATTGTAAGTGTTTAATATTTGTGTTTAATAGTAAGTGTTTAGTTTTATTCTAAATTCTTTTTTTAATTCCTTTGCAGATCGAAAATGGCCACAACAGGTTCTGGAGCAGTATTTTTCCTAGGCACACGAGCCCATTACCAGGTTTATTTTAAATTCAGTATACTATACTAATAAAGTTATGCCGAATCAAACTTGGCGTCTGTGACTCTATGAAGTTGCGCAAATCCCCTTCTACAACTTTGGTCCAAGCACTTTTTTTATATCTTAAACCATTTCAGCAGCAAACGTTTATATAAATACGCTATCAAGTAAATTATGGGACGAATAAAGAATTCCGGATTACTATTGTATGCTCGAAATGTGCAGGCTGTTGAAAAAAAATTTATGTGACATCTTTTTACACGGCTTAACAATAAACATTTTCTTTTTCTTATTCTATCCTTATTCGGATTTAGCTATTTAAAAAAAAATGTTCGTAATTATTTTCGTAAAATGATAAATTGTGATGAAATGATGATGAATGGAACGACCGTCTTCCACCGTTAGAATAGTTTGCACAAATTGATTTGAAATCCATGTACATTATTGTGATTTACCAAAAGCGGCTCAGCCGATTTAGATAAAATTTAAATGGAAGTAAAATTGACCTTCCGAAATAAATTTTTTTTAAAATCGGCTCACAATTAGCGAAAATATTGATGGACATACACAAAAAATAGAACCTCCTACTTTTTGGAATCGGTTAAAAAGTAAGCTCGTACAGGCGGGCAGGCTATAATACAGCCATGGTTTCAAAGTTTTTAAGCCTCCTGGAGGCCTCTAGAGGCCTGACATGGGGTCTAGAGGCCTAGGATGACATTTGAGGGCTGACATGGCTAAACAGTTAAACAAAACTCCTATGAATTAACCTAATAAGTTCTTTAGGTAGTAACTCCGAAAAGCAAGATGTGTCTAGATTTGAACCTAGGACTATCGACGTGACATGACAAACATTGTTAACAGGTGCTTCAGCAGCCGGAGCCGCTATACGACGCTGAGAACGGCAACGCATCTACCGAGACGATTTATCAAAACCCTTCGACTCTGTGGGACAAGGAGAGAGAGGTGGACAACTACATCAATGGAGGCAACTACTGTAACGGCACAGGTAGAATACAGGGTTATCCAGAACAGGTGTACTAAGCAGAAAGTAGGTGATTCAGAATATTATTATGAACCACTTTTACTAATGGCTCAACATGGAATCCTCGAAAAAAATTGCTGTTTCATACGTTTGGTCGACTCCGAGTTGCGATTTTGTATGAATCAGCAGATTTTGACGTGACAACGTCTTCGTCTTATAATTAGATAATAGAGTCGGCTGCCACGCACGAAAAAACATGACTCATGCGGCGTTACCTCGCTCTTAGGCGTTCCATGTAAGGCTTGAAGTGCAAGCGAGAGCGCGGAACGAGCGAGACAAAGAAGCACAATCGGAAGACGTTGTCACGTTCAACTATCGTCAGTAAACCGACTTTACAGACAACCATTTTTTTCTCGAATTCTGGGTTCGCCCTATAGTACCTAAAAGTTGTTTATAATGATTGTCTTAGTTCAGGGCAAGTAGATAACCCTGTATTAGGTCTTTCTATTAGATTTTCAATAAGAGGGATTGTATACCGGAAAGTTCTTGTAGTGAGACGAATCACCGGCAAGTGTACATATGAGACTGACTGCAACCACAAGTTAAACATTCTAACATAAATAGAATACTACACCTTAGACTGAGCAGTGTGTAGTCAAACTCAATTCTATACGAAATAAAAAAAAAACATGCAATCAGCACACAATCGCTTCTATTAAAAACCTACTAGAGAATCATATTTTATCCAATCAATAGTAGACCCACATCATCTGCATGTCAGCAGTAGGACGTCCACTGCTATATACGAGTATGTTGTAAGTGGGTTGCATCCAGCGCATCTCTGTAAGCGTGGTTTTGATAAGACTACCGTAGCAATCAATCGAAAATTTTCGACCCGATCGGAATTAGTTCTCAGTGTCAGGTGCCCTATCCGCTGCCATTTCAGCTTGCTGATCTGTTGGGCAAATGTCGTTTACTTTGCTTATTCAAAACTAGCTGCCCACCCGGCTTTGCCTGAACACGAATGAATAATTTTCTTCCGGAATAAATGTTCTAAACAGTGAAAACCGCATTGAAATCTGTTGTGTAGTTTGGAAGATATACAACAGAAATAACGGTTTTGCTTTATACTATGTAGATACCCCTATAGACACACAAAAATCCATAGTTTAGGTACTTAAGCCTCCTTTATCTTAGAATGGCAGTGTAAAGAGATAATTAGGTCGAGTGCAGACCACGTACCGGCAAGCGCAGCGTAGTACGTCCACCTACAAGATGGACAGATGACCTCATTAAGACCTTAGGATCGCGCTGGATGCAAGCCGCTTCCAACCGGTCTAATTGGAGATCCATAGGGGAGGCCTATGTCCAGCAGTTTGATAGGTTACGATAGATAGAAACCGGTTAACTAGTTAATGATCAAGTTATTTTACGTTATAAGCGAGAGATAGATAGCATGCGTTGTATAGCCATGACTTAGTAGATATATAAGCTGTTATTAATAATTAATTTTGATCCATAAAGAGACTCATACCATCCAGTGTCTGGAGCATTGCTGTAGGGTTGCGAGTCTGTCCATTTTCTACAGGATTCATTTCGGAGAGTGTGCATCTGAGCTGCACGACCTTATGCTACCATCCCTTTTTTACTACAGGACAAGTAGAAAGACGCCACATTACCACCCCTACACTGTCCATTTTCCTTCGAAACGTACGAAGCAGGAGTTTGACTCAACATTTCTGATTCGTACCGCCAGGGAATGGAACAGTCTTCCAGCTACCCTGTTTCCTAAGAAATATAATCTAAAGCTTTTCAAGGTCAGAGTGAACAAGTAGGTCTAGGTCTGCGTGCTTCATCTTCGACCACAACGTCGCTTACCATCATGCGAGTTGGTGGTCAAGCGCGGACTTATTAGCGAAAAAAAAGTGTCTTATTGCGGTCCCTACTGCCACACTAGCAAATGGCTGATGGATATTATAATCATAATCATAATCATTTATTTCATAAATACTATTTACACGTCATGTCAGGATAATCAATTAATAAATAAGATCAAAATAGTACAAAATAATAGAAACAATGTCAAATAAAAATAATAATAGATTAGGTTACAAATTAATACGAGTAATAATACGAATAATACACAGTTCACAAATAATTAAAAAATATGGGTGGCAATGTAATGTGTATTCCGTTTCAGTGCCTGATGAAAAAGATAACAACTTGAAGAAACGCAGCAAGCGGCGGCCGAGCGAGACTGCGCTCTGCGAAGACATGGCCCCGGCCGCTCTCAACAATATCGATAAGTAAGATCATTATGATAACACTATTGTTCCCTGCCAAGGCTAGGACTAGGACTAAACACAGAGACTAGAGTTTCTTATCAAACGATTCTAACCTATTCACCGTTGCAATTTTACTGGTGACAGGTAGGGAGTGCAATCTTGCAGCAAATCTTTAGTCTCGGTATTTGCAAGATTTAAGAGATATAATCTCGCAAGATCTCGGTATTTTGCGAGATCTCGCAAATCTACGAATTATTTTTAATTATTAGAAGTATTCTATTGAAACTTGGTAAAGTTATTATTTTAGAGGCGAAATACTTAAATAATTTACATTTAAAAATACTGAATCATTTATTTTTTAAAATTACGGATTATTCTGAAACAAAAAAAACTCCTAAGAAAACACAGCATATCTTAGGTGTCGTCTGCCAACTGGCTTCGGATGTTAAGTGCCAAATACCCAGCAGCAGAAAAGGCCCGTTCTTGCCTCTACGCTTGTTGGCACCACTGATGATAGGCATTGATACGCTGACTGCAGGTGCTGCCCTTTTCCCCGCCTGATTCTAACAGTACTGTACAATCTTGCAAATCTTGCGAGATCACGCGCGATTTTTGGTGCACGATTAATCTTGCGAAATTGGTGCAAGATCTCGGTATTTCGAGATCTCGGAATACCGAGATTGCACTCCCTAGTGACAGGCTCTTCAGCTCCACGCCACGCTCAAATTTATTTTCATGTTACTGTAGTAATTTTTAAGTTGGATTAATCCATTGTTAGCGGTCAATCTTAAGTATAGGCCGAATCATACAAATCGGCGGATGTAAAGTTAGCTACATGCTTAGCAACATTTGGTTTTTCGGGATGAAAAGAAAGTTAAGTCACTTTCCGTCTTTCAAACTATGTTTATGCCAAAAATCAAGTCATTCCGTTGCTCTGTTGCTGCGTGAAACAGGAATAAATCAATAAACCAACAAATGACACTTTCGGATTTATAATAATTTTAGTAAGGGTGTATCAAATATTTAAAATGATTGTTTTGTCTCCAGCGCAACCCCAAAGCGTCAGAGCCGCATACCGCTCCTAGCGTTTCTCTCGTCCCTCTCCCGTCGTAAGAAGAAGCTGGCCAACTGCCAGCTGCACCAGTTACGGCAGTTGGAGAATACTCTACTCACTACTTGCTCCTACCGCGAGTCTTGTCGCTGTCTGGACTGTCAGGTTAGTAGTTCCCAAAACTTAATAGTAGTTTATGCGGGACGGGACTGGACGGGACGGGACGGAACGGAACGGGACGGAACGGGACGGGACAGGACGGGACGGGACGGGGCGGGACGAGACGGGACGGGACGGAACGGGACGGGACGGGACGGGGCGGGACGGGACGGGACGGTTTTTGGGTTCTTATTCTTAGGATTCACGCGTACGTGTATTGTCACAGTGAACTTGGCGCCATTAAAATCTAACCAATGAGAGCGCAGCTGCGCGCGCAGGGCCAATCAGGAGCGAGCGCGCGATGTTATAATGAGATTTTACGATATCGATGTGGATATTA
Organism: Hypomecis atomaria; assembly: GCA_964007245.1. Lineage (NCBI taxonomy): Eukaryota > Metazoa > Arthropoda > Insecta > Lepidoptera > Geometridae > Hypomecis > Hypomecis atomaria. Next base: position 8,895,705 of record OZ023308.1, on the reverse strand, counting down.
TAACATCATGTGAAATTGCTTAAATTGAGTGTTTTGTTGTCTGCGCTATAACAGTAGTCATTATAAGTCAAGTATTGGAAACATAAGTAGAATGTTACAACATTAGTGTAGATAAAATGTTTTATGCAACTTAGATACATGCGGAATAGGTACATTCAATCAATTTGGAGATACAAAAGAAGATTGCACAATATAGTGATAGCACTATCATAGTTATTGGCTTCGTAGGGATCCCAATCGATGGGATCTGTTAACATAGTTTCATTAAAAAAAACTCTTCAAACAATACAATCTATTATATAAAAGGCTTCGCTGAGTGACTGACTGACGGACAGCCTACAGCCCAAACCGCTAAAGATAGGAACATGAAATTTGGAATAAAGATGCATTGGACCACGTAATGGAGCACTAAGAACGGAATTTTGAAAAATCGACCTCTAAAGGGGTAAAACGGGCCCTTTTCGTTTGTATGTAACTTTTTATTCCCTTTACCGATTGACTTAAAACTTTGTATACATGCTACTTAAGCAAAATAAAAGTTACGTTTGTTCCTGCTTTTCCGAATATTCCTCATCTAAGGGGTCAAATTGGGTCCCAAAGTTGGTGAAAAAAGCGTCTATTACATCCAACGAGCTGAACGGTTATGGATGAAATCTGGTATGGAGGAAGCACACAATATGTTTCAACACAGGAACTATTATTATCCCGGAAATTCTATGGGGATCCTTAGGGATAGCCAAAATTAATCAGTTTCGGCTGCCGCCCAAACCGCTAAAGATATAAACTTGAAATTTGGAATATAGGTACATTTTATGACGTAATGGAGCACTAAAGACGAAAACTTTGAACTTTTGACCTTTGACGGGGTAAAACGGTCTCTTTTCGTTTGTAAGTATATTTTGTTTTCCTGTACCGATTGACTTAAAACTTTGTATACATGCTTCTCAGACAAAATGAAAAATACGTTTGTTCCTGTTTTTCTGAATTTTCTTTATCTAAGGTGTCTAATAGGGTCCCAAAGTTGGTGAAAAAAACATAAATTACATCCAACGAGCGGGACGGTTATGAATGAAATCTGGTATGTAGGAAGCACACAACATGTTTCAATACAGTAACTATTTTTATCCCGGAAAATCTATAGGGTCTCTTAGGGATATCCAAAATTATCAGTTATAAAGCTAATGGGTAAATGAATTCTAACGAAATTTGGTATGATGCTAGACAATAACACAAATTACCACTTGGGGTACCTACTGCTATCCCGGAAAAATTCAGTGGGTCACGATAACAATTTCTTAAAAAAACGCTAAAAATCTATTCAATATAATGCAATATTGTTTAAAAATAGCCCACCCTTTTAACTAATAAATAACTATATTGACGTTTTGGGAAAAGTCCCGGATTCCTTGGCGAAATCTAGACCCAACGTCCTATAAAAGCATGAAAAATAACTTGAACGCGCTTTTTTGGTAATGTAGTGAAGTATCTAGAATAAAATTTAGATAATGAAATATCCACAATGGGGCAAAATGGGTCCCTATTAGTTTACGAAAGATTTTATTTTGTGAGCCAATAGACTTGAACTTAGGGTACATACGGATCAATAAACTTACTTTACTATGGGTTCTACCTGAAAAAGCGAAAATTACGATGACGGTCGATGAACTTTTTATGTTGAACAGCAGATTTTATTTACGTGATTTCGGGGTTCGTACCATAGTAAAAGTAAGTCAAATGATGAGTAAAATAGAATCCTAGAACATGCCTGTCCTCTAGATATAGCTACAATATGTATTTCACAAATAAAATATACTTACTTGTATGCTACCTTTTCATCTGTACAGGGTTAGAGAATGCCTGAAAGTCCTACAAGTGTCTCGGTCACTTTTGACTGGGTGAACGGTTTTGGGCAAGATTATCATTGAGTTCAGGATAATCGAAATTATATTTCTAACAACTTAATGAAACATGTTGAATACCTGTACTGGGCTTTTTTAATAGTCCACTACTGAACGTAGGCCTACCCACGAAGGGTGATTGAGCCATATCCATCACGCTGGCCGAGCGCGGGTTGCTGAATTCATATACATCGATTTTTCTCTACGGACGTGCCTTTGCAGGTTGCTTCAATGTTTTCCATCAATAAAAAGCCAGTAGTGTATTTTCCGTACATAAGTTTCAAAGCTCAGTGGTCTGACCAGGATTAGCACCTTACGATTGTAATGTAGACCATGACATGCGAATGGAGTTGGATATAATTTGGTATGCGAGTGGGAAACTACATGGGTCATGAGTGAGCAATATACCGAAAAATATTCTTTTTACCACATAAAGAATGAGTAGGTATTTTAAAATATAACTTTATTAAGTATTTATCCTCTGACAAGTTATAAGGCAACGCGGGCCAAACCGTAGGCTATTAAAGTCAAAGAACATTTTACTGGTGAACAGTGTTACATTGAGATCATAATACTAAGAACAAAAATACTGAATTAACCGTTAAGTCCAATGCGGCCATAAAATAATTATTTGAACATGAAAAAATCATACGATTACCTATTATTACTTAATTCATTTCAAATATTTTGCAAATCAATTTCATCTAAAAATTGTCGTACTCCGTAATAAGCTTTAGACACAAGCGAATTTAAGCAAATGCTGAGACAAAGCAAGCTAATCCGTGGGATAATTATTATCCTTGCCAGTAATACGAAAACCCGGGCTAAGCCATGAGTTATTATTTTAAGCAAGAAAGTACTAAGACAGCGCGGTTCAAACTGTGGGGAATTACCATTTAAAGTAAGTACTAAGAAAACGCAGACCAAACCGCGCACCATTATCATTTTGAGAAAATACTAAAACAACGCGGGCCAGACCATGGGCTATTATCATTGCAAGTAATACGACAACGCAAGCCAAACAGCAGGCTATTATAATTTTAAGCAAGTACTAAGACAACGCGGGTCAAGCTACGTGCTATAATTTAAGCAAGTACTAAGAATGTGCAGGCCAAACCGCGACCTATTGTCATTCTAGCCAAATACTGGGATAATTCAGGCCAAACCGTAGGCATTATCCTTTCAAGTAATACGTTATACGATAATGCGGGCGAAACCACAAACTATTATTAATTCAAGCAAGTGCCAAGACGACGTGGGCCAAACTGTGGTTTATTATCATTTTAAGCAATTACTAAATCAACGCGGGTCAGCCCGTGGGCTATTATCATTGCAAATAATACGACAACACAGGCCAAACGGTAAGCTATTATAATTTTAAGCAAATATTAAGACAACGCGGGCTAAGCTGCGTGCTATAAATTACCATCTTAAGCAAGTACTGAGAATACGCAAGCCAAACCGCAACCTACGAGTATTATCATCGTCATCCTGCCCTTAGATTTACTTGATGACAATAAATATTATTTTATCTTATCCCACTAGGTGGGGTCGGCACAGCACGTTTCTTTTCGCCACTTCACTCTATCATACGCCATCTCATCATCAACTCATTTCTCTCGCATATCATCTTGCACACAATTTATCCACACTTTTTTTGGTCGTCACCTCTTATTTCTGCCGCTTACCATCATGTTTAGGGTTCTTTTCGTGACATGACTCTCTTCCCGTCTCATGATATGCCCTTACCAAGATAGCCTGCCACTCTTTAATTTCTCAGTCACTGGCGCTACTCTCAGACTTCTTCTAACATACTCTGCATGCAATTTCCTTTCATTCTCCTTATGGTGGCCGAACACTTTGATCCATACAATACGATTTATTATCCAGCCAAATACTAAGACGATTGACAGGCCAAACCGTAGGCATTATCCTTGCAAGTAATACCTTATACGACAATTCTGGGCTACACGAGCTATTATTATTTTAAGCAAGTGCCAAGACAACGCGGGCCAAACTGTGGGTTATTATCATTTTAAGCAATTACTAAAACAACGCGAGCCTGACCGTGGGCTATTATCATTGCAAGTAATATGACAACGCAGGCCATCAGACAGCCTTTTATAATTTTAAGCAAGTAGCAATACAACGCGGGTCTAGCCGCGGGCTATTTTCATTTTAAGCAAGTACATATGTACTAAGACAACGCGGGCGAAGCCGCGGGTTTTAAGCTAGTTATGTATAAGGAGATTGTAAAATATTGAAGAATGCCTCATAATTACACGCACATCAAACGCAAACCTATAGGAAAAAAAAACGTCGTGTATTGAAAACAGTTTGATCTTCTAGTCCAACAGTTGTGGTAGCTGGAGAACTGGACTGTCAGGTTGGTGGAATACCAATAGGTAAGTAAAGTGACGTACATGTACAAAGTGATCACTCTCCCTCTACCGATACAAGTTTCACCCATTCACCCACCCTAAACACTACTACTAGCGTTCCTCTCGTCCCTCTCTCGTCGTAAGAAGAAGCTGGCCAACTACCAGCTGCAGCAGCTACGGCATCTGGAGAATGTTCTTTATACCTACTACACCTGCTCGGAAAGTACCTTGATACTTTATCAAATTTACGGTAGAAAGTACGTCATTGCATATCGAACAAATGTGCGGGGAGAAAACGCATCTGAGCGGGAGAGAAAAGTGTATGAAAATCCATTTCTTACGTGGTTTTTCTTTTTTAATTTTGGGTAAGACTATGCGCTGCTGGTAACCTAAATATCAAAAGCCAAAAAGTTTTTACAGTGAGTTTTTATCTCCAAGTTCGCAAAATGACACTGGCCACTAGCTGTGTGTTGGATGGTGTCAAACAATTTGAAAAAAGAACATGTGAAAATTGCAGACGCCATTGGCGCCATTTTCAAGTGTTACATTAAGCTTCACTAACTGCAACAATTTCAATATAAAGGACATGTTCTTTTTTGTATGGGACTTTGGCTCAATGACGGGCTCTAAACTATAATAGGGAGAAAAATCAACTTAATTCGATGAGGCATAGTGTTTTTTAATCGAACAGTCAATTAAAAAGCAAACAATTTTTTTTGCTTTGCGTTATTGCCATATTAACCGCTATTAAAGTCATCCACCTTGTTGTGGATCATGGATGTAAGAAAGGAGTCAATCAGCAACAAGATTCAAAATCTGCAGATTTAAATGTCACGGTTGTCCAAAAAAGTCATCGCCAGATCTGTCAGGTTTGTAATACATCGAAGTCCATTATCGTAACCATGTCGTCAATAATAAGAATAGAATTGTCGCAGAGGCAAAGATATCACAATGCATTCGTACATATAAAGCCGAATGAAATAAAACAATAGCAAACCGTAAACAGTATTACCAGTTTCTATTTTCTTAGTTCCCAGAAAAATGAGGCGAAATTCTCCAATAACAAACATAATGCATGTAGTAGGATGATTTGATACCTACATTGTATTTTCGCACACACTAAGATTGAAAAATATCGTAGCTCATCTCAAATCAATTAAGCGTGTTTTCGCGAAATTCCTTAGATATTCGCGACAAAACTATTTATAAAATCATACTACGACACTCATATTTAGCATTAAGATACTTTATCATTTTAAAATAATAATGCCTCATGATCGATAAAATAATATAAAAAAATCCCTGCGTTTAAATTCAGTTACAAATCGAGTTAAAATTCCCCGTGATTCGGGTGATTTCCCACAAAGCGGCAACGCTGAAATTAACTTTTTCATTCTCTAGGTACACTAGATGGCGGAAAATTCAAACCGTGGGTTGCTAGGCCTGCGATAATGATAAATGTTTTGCTTTTTTTCTAAAGCGTTTGGATTTTTTTTAGTATTTTTTCGTGATTCGTCATATTTTTGTCTATAAGATAAAAGAGAGCCAGGTATGGGCCAGGTTTGAGAACATCACCTTTCAATTAGTAAAGATTTAGTTTTTTATTTTCCTCGTAGGTGTAGTATAAAGCACTATGTATCACTCGAGAGAAAGTGCGATTCCCAATCTCGGGTGTTTCAAACGACACCCTCGACGGTAATCGGTCACTTTCTCCTCTCGGTGAACAATGTACTATTTCAATGCTTGTTCGTACTGCGAGTCTTGTCGCTGTCTGGATTGTCAGGTTAGTGGTTCACAGGAATGCAAATGCATTATAGACCGAATCACACAAGTCGGCGGGTGTGGAGCGCAAAATCCAATCAACGCGCAACTTTATGTGAGCTTCAGTCAGGATTGCATATTGCGTAGTTTGTAGCTAATTTTACATGCGCCGACTTGTATGATTCGGCCTACTTATACAATTTTTTTATACGTTGCTGTGCAGTACACATTTTATACCTATATGCGGTATAACTATAAATACAGATATGCAAAAAAAAAAAACATATTTGCATAAAATGCACTAGCACGAGTAATTGGCTTCGCAGGGATCCTAATCAATGGGATTTGTGATCTTGTTTCGTTAAAGTAGAGGATATCTCCAAACAATTAAAAAACATTGTTGAATTAACAACTGAAACAAGACGAACGCTTCAGCCGATCATGCCTCTCTATCGCTTGTTCCGTGCTCTGGACGCTGGACTCAGGCGGAACGTGACACGTTTTCGTGCGTGCAGCCAGTGTTCATCGATTTATAAAAGGTAATCACGTCAAAAAAATTGCCAAGTCAATGCATTTTTCGGTACTAGGTACACGACGTTTTCCCCCTGTTCGCTAATAAAATTTTCGCCTTTATTTTCTTAGACTAAATCTGCACTTTGTATTTGAATTGAATAATGAAGGTAGGTATGGTATGGTGAATAGTTTTAATATAAGTAAATTGTTCATTTTTTTTATTTATTTGGTATAGGTTTGCGTTTGACTACACACTGCCTGATGTTGCAGATATGCGGTCTAGGATGTCCTCGTAACACGCTTATCTAGAAGATACTCGGGTTATCTAGAAGTTACTCGGGATTTGAAGACACCTACATTGTACTTTAGCGGGAAGACAGACTCAGGCAAAGAGTTCCACATTCTGGCAGTTCGTATGAAGAATGTGGACTCGAAACGCTTGGTTCTAATGCGCGGGTTGTCCACCATAAAACGGTGGCGCTTTGTTCGCGTCTGTCTAGCCGTACGATAGAAGAAAGGGGCAGGTGGGACCAGATTGTGCAACTCCTGGGCGCACTCACCGAAGTGTATCCGCTAGAAGGCTGATAGACACGCCACATATACGATATTGGTTTGCTCGTTAATTATGTAACTAGGCCAAGCTTTGATAAATAAAGATATTTATTTATCCTTACATAGTATAAAATAAAGTCGCTATTTTTGTCTGTTTGTTTGTCTGTATGCTTAAATCTTTAAAACTACGCAACGGATTTTGATGCGGTTTTTTTAATGGATAGAGTGATTCAAGAGGAGGGTTTATATGTCTAATACACCTGTGCGAAGCCGGGGCGGGTCGTCTAGTTTATTTATATATATTATAGATGCCAAAAGACGGAAAACTGACAAAGAAAGGGAAAACGCTTTTATACTGAGAATAGCTTCTATGCCTGTCCAATAGTTGTGGCAGGTGGACAGTTGTCAGGTTAGTGAAATACAGGCTTGTAAAGAGCGTTGCAACAATATTTACACCGCGTGGACCGTGCATCGTGTGCGGTGGCCCTTAGGGTTGAATGCTCTCGGCCAGCGCGCGAATTTCAATTTTTCTTGGACTTTTTGCCATTTACAAAAAAAAAAAAAACTACTCATAGAGTAACTTATGGTTTATATACGAGTAAAAAAAAAAAAATTATATGAGTAATTATTTTCTGACCATGAATATTGTATAGTATGAATTTTGAATTTTGAAGGTCAATAGGTTCTTTAAAGTCTGCGTGCTTCAACTTCGACCATCTCTGATATAATAATATTTATAAATTTTCTACATTTTACACTGTCAAGGTTCAGAAATAAAACTAGAAATTGATTGGTACATTTCTTTTTTATTCTTAGGCATTATTTACATGATCTTGTTCAGCTTTTTACATATTAATATTGATTAAAGCTTGTTTACTTAAATTAACATATTATTAAAAGTTATAGCACCAATTTATAATTTAGGTAGGTACATAATTATTTACTTAAAATTTCACAAACCAAGAGATACCTAATTTTTAGTTCCTAATCTAAACTGGCATTTTAGGTGTCTGTTTAATGTTGAATCAAACATCTTGACGGTTGTGATATTAGCTCCAAGCTGCAGATAACCCAATACTGACTGAAACTTACGTAACAGCTGCGTGAGGGTTGCGGTACTTGCGGTTATCCGCAGCTTGTAGCTAACATCACAGCCGCCGATAAGCTTGATTCGGCGTATACCACAAACATACTTCAACAACAGTCGTCGAAAATATAATGGCAAAGAACATTTTTTGCCCGACATGTTCAGCATGGTCATGGTATAATAATGGGCAAACACCTTAAAACTAAAATGATAACAATTATTAAACGCTGCCTCATCTGTATATTGTAGATAAAATAAAAACTATAAAATAAATAATAAATATGCCCTTATGTACATTCTCTACATGTTTTAGTTAGTAAAGTTATTTAGTAAATGTTTTGAGATAGTAATATTAGCTATGGTTGGGTTATGTACAGCAATAAATGTGTTATTCTAGGTTAGTATGTATAGAAGAGTATAAGGTTATACATATAAAACAATCTTAAATAAAAAATGTTTTTTCTCATAGATAAACAAACTATAAAAGGCATGAAACTATTCAATATTTAATGTGGGTTTTTATTGTCTTATTTTATGATCTATGCTCTAGTGGAGTAACTAATAACTATTTGTATTTACTAGGTTTATTATTGCATTCACATTGCATTTCAAGCCAAAAATTGTTGCATATATTTTTGAAGTTCAAGAAAAAATTGCTTTACCATCACTACTCATGTGAACAAGGCTTTATTAAGCACTAAAAACAGTTTATAATTAATAATAGTAATGTTTAGTAGAAAACTCCCTTTACAATAAAATTTAAATTGAGTAGGACAATACACACAACAACATAAATTCCAAAATAATTCTCCCAAAATAAATGTTAAGAATGAATGTTTTATTACCACTAATTTTGAATAAAGTACAAAAATACTTAGTCAACGAATTTGTCTATGTCATATTGTAACTGCGAGTCGGTATCGTCGGGCACCGTTGACTTTTTACGCTCTTGTAAACGGATACATTTAAGGCACTTTTCGCCTTTACGAAGCCAACACCCTCGGTGGTACATGGAGTTGCATTTCTCACACAGCAATGCTCCACTATCAAATGGGTATAGGACCTCATCGTTAAGGCAGATCTCGCATAAGTAACCTTTTCCGGAGCAAAGCGAGCAGTTAGTAATATGAGCACGGCAAGTTTCCGTTAACTCTGTTAGTTGTGTTTCTAATGAGCCATCGTTGATCGCTTGTAGATGAGACATGCTGTACTTTTTGTTCACATCTCCTAATTGCATGAATAGCGGTGATAGGAGGTTGCTGCCTTCAGCGCACAAGCAAAGGTAGCGTCGCATCCACTGCAAATCTCTTCTCATTTTGTGAACCCAGTCCAACTCGGCTATAAAGTTGAATAGACGCGAGTTTATGCTTTCGACGTCTATGTATGGACGTGACCATGACAACTGTAGCATTTGATATGCTAATCGTGAAACGTAGCGTCTTTCCCAGTCCCAGTTATGTACAACTCTTGCTGGTATTGCTGATAAGTCGTTCCAGTGGCATGTGGCGCAGAAATAGAGGCCAGTGTAGTCGCACAGTCTTGGTTCGTTCCATGTATCTTTGAATGTTAGCGCAGTCTGACATTCAGCGCATCTGTAGTCTTGACTAGCTAGACCTTTCTCCGGGCATATTGCCATCTCAAATTGACCCTTTTCAGTCATCACAACATGAGCGCACACTCTACATATATGATCTACACATTTATAGTGACATATATAATCACAATCTGTACAAATGTAAGAACTCTGTACTATACTCCATATTACTCCACTACAGTGATCACAGTACTGTTTACGGTTTGACGGGCTCGTCTGCTGCTCGAAGTGATGCCCTTTTATGCACACCTTAACTCTATTCTCGCCTTCATTGTCATTTAAATCTTGCAATCTTAACCTCAGTTCGACTAAATAACGTACTAACCATTTTCGCTCTTCCGAACACTGCGCGCTGTTAAGCACTAGCTCCTTGCACTGATTTATTGCTTTTTCGATGTCCTCTTTTGTTGCGGAGTTGTGTATTTTTAACTTCTTGTTTGCTATTGACTTGGGAATGAAATTGGCGTCGTAACTATCGTCAGCTGAAACGCAGCCTGATGTGGAAGAAGACTCTGTGAGAGACGCAGCTTCTGCGCTCCTAGGGCTGCAGCAGATCAAGCTGTTCTTGTATTTTGGGGAGTCGTTCGCCAAAGCTGCAGCCATTGTTCAGAAATAACAAAATAACGTAATAAAAACAAAGGATTTTTGAAGCGCGACGTACATCAGTTGGCACTTAGTTTGTTTTGACTCGACGGGGTTTTCGCACGATGATTCATAGGTAATCGTTATCGCGGAAGGTTTTTCATAGCAGCTGGGTTTATTCGTTTGATTAATTAATTGCGATTTCAGTTCATCGTAATCACAAAAATATTTTGTCGACCTTTATTTTGACAGATAAAATGTAATGTCATCTTGACATGACAGTCAATGAATTAGGGAGTTTACTTGCCAAGTTTAATTTTATCCCAAAATTGTGCTCACGAAAATGTTTTGTTTTAAAATAAGTTTTTTAATGATAATCTTTCGACAGATTCATTGGAGCCTGAGATATTATAAAAATACATGTTTACTTGAATTTTGATAGTAAATCATGGACATTAAATTAATGTATTAAACTTAGTAAGCAATATTTTACCTCAGAGAATCTATGAGGCTAAAAAAATCTGTGCAATATGGACAATAATTATGTTCATAAGAAGTTTAAACTTCGATCCCAGAGAGATTACGCTGATGTCACGTCAATTCTCTACCACATAAATCTATGGATAATATCTCGAGTGGTTGTCACTGTCAAGATATGTATAGGGAATGGACAAGAATTTGACGTTTCGTGGAAAAAAATCTGACAATAGCCACCGAATCGTGATATTTTTTATGTCTCTTTCTAAGTAGTGCCATGATAAATCAATGCATCTCTTTCGGATTTTCTCGAGCGACCACATTAATCCTCTGGTACCCCTGTGACTGCGATATATGCAAATATTCAAGTAAAAGCGTTTATGAAACTTAAAATATTAAGTTTTAGATTCCTCCTAACATTATACTTTTGCATGTTCTCTGGAATTTAATTTTCCTTGAAATTGGGAAAAATATTAAACCTGTCAGCTTGCAAAAATGCTTTAGTGCTACCAGTAAATATTTCCAATATTCTACTGTAAAGCTAAAAAAATCAACACAGAGATTCGAAATCTGTGAAAATAAACGATTTTGCTAACCAACGGTACGGTTTCCAAAAAAACTTAAATCATAGGATAAAATATATAATCAGGATTTCAAAGCGTCATCTTTATTGTTAATGCTTTCATTTCTCAGCAAGTCAGAGCCGTAACCGCTTGCTCGTTTATCTCGTTTTATTTACACACATTGGACAATGATATTACCCATCAACAACATTTAGACATTAATAATTAATTTTTGCAAAAAATAGCATGACCGACTTCACCCGTGTACAGAATTCGCGAATATTTCGCACGGATCGATTTAGCATTTTTCACGTTATTGTTGATTTATCAAAAATGGCTCGGCCGATTTCAGTAAAATTTTAATGGGACTAATTTCGAAGTAGGTGTACTCTTTCCAATAAAAAAGAATTATTGAAATCGAACCATATGAAAAATGTTATGCGTGGTTATAATATTACCTATATAAAAAAAATATACGCGTCGAATTGAGTACCTCCTCCGGTTCGGGTCGTCGGTCAATAAAAAGGAATGTCGGTAAAAAAAATGTTGCATTGGAAATCTGATCTAATCATCTGTTATTTGATTTGTAGAGTCGTTATTTCGAATGCGACGAAGAAGAAGAGGATTACAGCTCGGAGGATGACAGCGAGTACCTCTACTACGTGGCGCAGGCCATGCAGCCCCCGGCGCGCGACCACAGCGACGAAGAAGATGATGATGATGATGAGGTGAGAATTTTTCAAAAATGCTTGGTTTTTTAGTAGGTAGGTAACTTTAAAACAGACATGAGCAAAAGAGATCACTTTACTGCTAATATGCACGAGCGTAGCGAGTGCTAAAGATTTTCAGTTCTTTATCAGTAATTTGAAAAACAACTTGGTCTCTTACTATGGGCCTTATTAATAAGCTCCAAGTAGCCCAACGAGCTATGGAGAGGGCCATGCTCGGAGTCTATCTGCGAGATCGAGTCAGGAATGAGGAGATTCGCAGAAGAACCAAAGTTACCGACATAGCCCAGCGGACTCAGGGAACTCCGATATGCAACTAATCTAGACACAGCTTTATCAGCGTACTACGCGTACGCATATTCGTGGCTAAACTATGGCATCATTCTTTGGGGAAACAGTGTAGATGCTAAGAATCTGTTCATAGTCCAAAAAAAGTGCGTTCGGATACTGGCTAACATCAAGCTTCCAAATGCAACTATACCACATTTTCATAAACCGTATTTCATTAAATTAAAAATACTAACAGTGATTTCAATATATATCCTAGAAGCGTGCAAATTTGTAAAAAAATACCCCCAGTTTTTTACAAAACTATCTAGTACACGTGTTCATCCTGCCAGATCCCAATATAAACATAATTTGACTTTACCCCACTCAAAATTTTCAATACACAGCTCTGGGCCAAGCTCGATGGCCGTCAAAATATTTAATAAACTTCCGGTTAATATTAAGGAAATTGAAGACCAGGTCGTTTTCGCAAAAGTATTGAAGGAACTACTTGTCAAGAAATGCTATTATTCATTAAACGATTATCTCTTGGACGAACAAATAACAGCAAAATGAAATAAATCGCTCCGCACAATATTGCCATACCCTAATAGGGTCATATGTGTAACTCAGACTGAACATGTTATTAAGACCTGCATGTAAACATAACATATGTTGCAATAAACGATTGACTATTGACTATTGACTATTGATTGGCAAGTTGAAATGGCAGTGGGCAGGGCACATAGCGCGGAGGACTGATGACCGATGGGGTCGAAAAGTTCTCGAGTGGAGACCACGTACCGGCAAGCGCAGCGTAGGACGTCCACCCACAAGGTGGATGGATGACCTCATTAAGACCGCAGGATCACGCTGGATGCAAGCCGCTACCAACCGGTCTTATTGGAGATTCATAGGGGAGGCCTATGTCCAGCAGTGGACGTCCTATGGCTGATAGATGGATGAAATTTGAAAAACAACATGAACAATGGTTAGGTACCACTTTTATATCGCGATTTTTTTTCAGTCAGTACCTACCTAAAGGGGTATGCGTATGAGCCATACAGATGTGCAGACACTATACACTTTTATAATGCGCAAAAAATTTTCGGTTGTTTTCAGTAATTACGAAACAGACATGACCAAAGCAGTCCATTAAATTATGCACGAGCATGGCGAGTGCCAAAATTTTTCAGTTCCTTTTCTGTAATTTAAAAAGGTGCATGACCAATCATGACCCTCATGACTTCCTGTCCCTGAATCCGCGATACGAAAGTATTGAGATAGGTAGGTCTAGGTACATATTACGTAGTATTATTTGAGAATCTGGAAAAGTTTCTTATGGCGTGGCCACATTATCGCCCTACGGCGAAGTTTTCGTCACTGGGGGCTCATTCATCTAATTCAAACGGTAGTAATTGGTTGTTCACGATTTGAACTACTACCTGAAGCTGGGCACACACGCTGCGATGATCGCATCTATTCATCAGATCAGTCCAGCGAGGTCCTAATATAGTTACATTGCCGGTAGGTAGATATTGAGGAATCAAAATGACACCCCTTTTTTAATCGAAAAAATTGATTTAACAAAAAAATTATTGGCATCAAAGTTGTAGAAAATCAAATTTTAAACAACTTTTGTTCCTATAACTTCTGCTGAAAAATTGAAATAACACAAGTTATTGAAGAAATGAAATGGCACAACCGGCTATTTGAAATAAATATCGATCCTACAAAAAGTTAATGGGAACTAAAGTTGTAGAAAATCAAATTTCAAACAACTTTTGTTCCCATAACTTCTGCTGGAAAATTTAAATAACACAAGTTATTGAAGAAATGAAATGGCACAACCGGCTATTTGAAATAAATATCGATCCTACAAAAAGTTAATGGGAACTAAAGTTGTAGAAAATCAAATTTCAAACAACTTTTGTTCCCATAACTTCTGCTGGAAAATTGAAATAACACAAGTTATTGAAGAAATGAAATGGCACAACCGGCTATTTGAAAAAAATATCGATCCTACAAAAAGTTAATGGGAACTAAAGTTGTAGAAAATCAAATTTCAAACAACTTTTGTTCCCATAACTTCTGCTGAAAAATTGAAATAACACAAGTTATTGAAGAAACAAAATGGTACAACCAACTATTTAAAAAAAATATCGATCCTTCAAAAAGTTGATGGGAATCAAAGTTGTAGAAAATCAAATTTTAAACAACTTTTGTTTCCATAACTTCTGCTGTAAAATTGAAATAATACAAGTTATTGAAGAAATGAAATGGTACAACCAACTATTTAAAAAATTATCGATCCTGCAAAAAGTTTATGGGAATCAAAGTTGTAGAAAATCAAATTTTAAACATCTTTTATTCCGATAATTTCTGCTGAAAAATTGAAATAACACAAGTTATTGAAGAAACAAAATGGTACAACTAACTATTTAAAAAAAGATCGACCCTACAAAAAGTTGATGGGAACAAAAGTTGTTTGAAATTTGATTTTCTACAACTTTGATTCCCATCAACTTTTTGTAGGATCGATATTTTTTTAAATAGTTGGTTGTACCATTTCATTTTTTCAATAACTTGTGTTATTTCAATTTTTCAGCAGAAGTTATAGGAACAAAAGTTGTTTAAAATTTGATTTTCTACAACTTTGATGCCAATTTTTTTTTGTTAAATCAATATTTTTCGATTAAAATAGGGGTGTCATTTTGATTCCTCAATAACTACCTACTGGCAATGCAACTATATTAGGACCTCGCTGGACTGATCTGATGAATAGATGCGATCATCGCAGCGTGTGTGCCCAGCTTCAGGTAGTGAGTTCAAATCGTGAACAACCAATTACTACCGTTTGAATTAGATGAATGAGCCCCCAGTGACGAAAACTTCGCCGTAGGGCGATAATGTGGCCACGCCATTAGCATGTTTCGTGGCTGGCCACGTCCATGGGAACTAGCTTACTGTTATTGTGTTTCTTCTTTACTCATAGTTTCGTATATTTTCAGGTGTTTGTGGACAAGGTGCCCGAAGACAACACGTCGACCGACTTGTTGCTCGACACGAAGAAAATGTCGGTCTCTTCTTCCACGGGAGTTCCCGAACCCGACGTGAGTATCAACATGAACGTATAGGCCGAATCAAGCTGCTAGGCGGCTGTTAAGTTTGATCAAAGAATATATAATAATACTACGTATAGAACGGCCACTCGTTACCCCACACCCGTTTGAGTCTTCCTCACTTCCACCCCGCGTCTACGTACCGCATCGTGCACTCTGCGCGCGAGCTGCACTGGTCGGTGGTCACTGCACTACACTTTTCTAATAAAAACTACCTAGACTGTGACAATAGGGAAGACTTGTACTGTGTATGGTTGAATATCAATGATACGTAACAAAACAAGAAATTTTAATGTTTCCCTAAGGATAAATAATAGGAACTTATTTTACATTATTTGGTAACTTCCTCTTGATATTATCTTACAAAAGAAGTAGATCGGTTACTTTTTGTTAATATATGCTTCCAAATTAAGTAATTGTTATACATACTATTTTAAGCACCAGATTAATATTCATTTTTGCAAATTATGTACGCAACTGTCTCACTCACGCGGCATGACGTCACGTTGTGATCGCTGACAGCCATAGACGTTCCGCACACAAATGCGCGTGTAGCGACCGTGCGTATGTGTGTTGTCTGTGAGTAAGTACTGTGTGGGTGTGCGTAAGACAGCAGATTTTGTATGAAAAATCGCGGAGTGTCCGGGCTGTGGTTTGATACTAGCTGCGCGAAACCAAATCCCGACTGACTGAGTCAGTCAGTTATGAGCTGATGTGCGCTTGGGCGAGCGCATCGCTGCTGCTGCTGCCCAGGATTGTGTTTCGTGCAGCTTGTAGTTAACTTCACATCCGCCAACCAGTTTGATTCGGCCAATATATACCTACATATAGGAGGTAGGTATATATACTCCAAGTGAATGTTTTTTTTTTGCTTACCTACTACATAGAGATTTTTATGTCACAGCGTTCGATTTCTCTATAGGCCGCGCCACACAAGTTGGCGGATGTGAAGTTAGCTACAAGCTGCGCAACATCTCACAGAAAGATGCACGTTGATTGGCTATTGCGCAGCTTGTAGCTAACTTCACATCCGCCAACTTGTGTGGCGCGGCCTATACTAATAATTATAAATATTTCCATGATTTCAGGATACAATGAATCTGGAAGTGGCAGCCGGCACGCCCGTCCTTCTCAACTATTTACTGACACATCCAGTCACCTGCGTCATTCAGTAAAACGTTACAATCTTGGTGTAACTGCGACATAAAAGAGGGCGCCAGTAGCACTGTAATGGCTTTTATGAACTCGAGACGAGTCGTTGCACAGTATTCATATATCAGCGGGGGTGCGGAGTGGGGTGCTGCGCAGCTTGTAAGTTATAGCTAACTCCACAAACGCCATTAAATTTGATTCAGCCTGACCATGTTGTGTATACAACAAGTTCTAGATAACCCTGTATAGCCAAGCGCTGCCCTGTATAGCCAAGCCCTAGGCTGTGTAACCCTGAATAGTCTGTAAGCGTCACACAAATCGGCGGATGGAAAGTTATGCGCAGAACGCTGAGCAAAAGCCGAAATATAGGTATACGTGGGAGTCAGAGAGATTCGCACCGGGCACACCCGCCCGCCATCCTCATGCCTCCCGCGCGCTCCCTACGCCCGTGCTCACCACTACGCCACGCGGCGTCGGCATTGCGCACACATGCGCAATAATTAGCGAATCACGGCGAAGTGTCATCTGCGGCTAACTTCTCATCCGCCGACTTGTGTGGCGCTTAGTATACTAAACCGAAAGAAAACGATTCAGGCCATCATTATGAACAACATTTACTGTAAGACCAACACAGAAGTGGAGAAAAAAAAGGTTTCATATACCTATTTTGTCAATTCCGAGTTGCAATTATGGAACAGCTGATTTTATTTTCTCGAATTTTGAGTTAGCCCCATAGTAAAAGTTGTTTGTTCATAATGATGGTGATCACCACCGTTCGGCTTCACAGGGCAAGCAGATAACCCTGTATACAGCCTAGCTAAGTGAAAATGCACCCTTCAGTGGAATTGTTTATGAATCTATACGCCGAATCAAACTATATTGCGTTTTAAGAAAGAAGAAGTAACGAAGAAGTTACACGGCCAAGAAGTGAAACTAATTTTAACAGATTGCCCAGGCAGCACGTCTGAGGGACTTCTTTCGTAAAAATAACTCTAGTACTTACCTATATCTGTCTGAGTAAAATAGAGACCGTAAGTACCACGAAAAGAGTTCCCCGAAATAAGTGATACTAATTTTAACGGATCGGCCATGCGATTGTGGCGACGTGTCTGTGGGACTTCTTTCGTGAAACGCACTCTATAGCAAATTCTTTATGTCAACTGCGTGAGAAGTGGGTATGTGCACAACTTGTAGCTAACTTTACAGACAACCAAGACAATTCTTGGCGTCAACTGTGATTCGGCCACAGAGATACATAGCTAGTCAGCTGCCACACGAAAATTTTTAGAGATCAACTTCACATCGTATAGCGCTATCTCTTGAACATCATGTCATGGCTCCGACCGTGTACAATAACTTACCGCTGGAAATAAGGTCCGCGATAAGCCTACTGTCTTTTAAAAATAAATTAAAAAATTGGCTTGTCGAGCAATCTTTCTATAGGTACGATGAATTTTATAAACGCTTGACATAACTAATTTGTATTAATTCGCAGCTCTTTATTTATGACATTTGTATTCTTTTTATTAACTTGTTTTTGGTTCGACTGACATTGTATTATTTAATTTAGCAATTATTATTGAAATTCAATTATTTGTAATTATTTTGTTTTTTGCGATTGTTAATCTATTACATCATTGTAATGAATGTATATTATTTGACGTGTAAATTGACATTTTACCAATAAATGACTTATGACTTTTGGCCATTTGTTCTCAAAATTATTGCATTAATATACATAATAAGCCCGATTACAGAGGCGCCAACGTAAATTTAATAGCAACGTAAAAAGCGTTCTCTCTATCGAATGCCTAAAGTGAAAAAGAAACAGCACTATGCTATTTAGCTAATATAATTACGCTGGTGCCTCTGTCATCAGGCCTAATAGGTATAAACAATGTAGGTACCTAACATCATAAATAAAGTTTGTCCTAAATTAATTTAATACAACACAATCATTAAAATTCAATGTGGCCAAAAATGACAGTAAGATGGCCATAACCGGTGCATCTACTGTAGTAGTTATTAGTAAGCTATTGCTTGGATTATTATTTATTAAATTTATTTTATTAGATTTATATTATAAATGTTGTAGAGTAGTGCCGCGTAAATTGCTCTGTAAATGGAAAACTATATGGGGACTAATGGGGAGGTATTTCCAAATGCCGGAACAGACATGTTATAGTACCTACCTACTTGTACGTTAGAATTTATATCTTCGTTACAAAATAATCGGTCATTTGTCATTTTGCCTTGCCATTAAACATTTAAACACGCTTTAAACACAGTTTAACCGTGCCATTTGTACTGTTAAACATTGTCTAAAGCGTGCGTAAAACATTTGTGGTAAGACGGTAAGTGCTTATTATGTATTAACCGCCTTAACACAAAAGATTTAAACACGTTTTAAACACAGTTTAACCGTGCCATTTGTACTGTTAAACATTGTCTAAAGCGTGCGTAAAACATTTGTGGTAAGACGGTAAGTGCTTATTATGTATTAACCGCCTTAACACAAAAGATTTAAACACGTTTTAAACACTGTTTAATCGTGCAATTTACGTACTGTTAAACATTGTCTAAAGCGTGCGTAAAACTTTTGTGGTAATAGTTTAAATAGGTACTTGATATTCGTGTGGTTTGTAAGATATTCGTCTTCGCTCTATGTCCATAGTACTTTGCCAGTAGTATTATAGATATAAAGTATTATAATAATATTAGCTATAATGAAAAGCGCACTAATTAGATGTAATTATTTAAAATTATATTATCTAACATTTAATTTAAGTATCTGCCATTTGTAACATAATAATATTTATGCTTAATTTATACCAAGGCAACATACCTATTGCGGCTTTGAATACACTTTATGAATTTCCAGGGCCGGATTTAGGGGAGGGCAACCGGGGCCTCCACAATACAGCGGGCCCCACAATAGATTTCGAAACAAAATCTTTCAAAACGAGTTAATAACTTTTATCTTGATTTTGTTTCACTATTCTCTAATCAGACAACCAGTAAACCTTCTTGGAATTTACTACCCATCTTGAAAGAGTACTTATCTCTCTATTTGTGACCAAAAGGCATCCACTCCTTTGTTGCCCCGAGACATCCACTCCTTTGTTGCCCTGAGGCCCCCACTCCATTATTGCCCCGAGGCCTACACTCCTTTGTTGCCCCGAGGCCTCCACTCCTTTGTTGCCCCGAGGCCTACACTCCTTTGTTGCCCCGAGGCCTCCACTCCTTTGTTGCCCCGAGGCCTCCACTCCTTTTTTGCCTTGAGGCATCCACTGATTTGTTGCCCCGAGGCCTCTACACCACTAAATCCGGCCCTATGTTTCAAATTTCCGCACGATGCAGCCTTGGTGTAACTGAACTTTTGCATTTACATACAAGAGTACTTCGATGTTCCTCTAATAAAAAGTGAGATGTATAGGGATAATTAATTTTAAATCATTGTAAAATCGCTGGTAAATGAAATAAAGTGAGACAGTAATATAAAGGTGTTTCATTCGGTAAGTACTAGCGGGGGCTTTAACCAGAGTGATATCAGTATAGGACACTCTCTGAACTTTAACCTTTTAACCGACACGCTTTATTTTTTTTATTTCTTTTTTTTTCGACTATAATATAAACTCAAATCATTTACTGCAACATATGAAATTAACATGCGGTTCTTAATCAACATGTTTAGTATGGTTATACCTATATAATATGACCCTGATAAGGGTATAGCAATAGCAATCATGGCAACATGATTTGCACGCGGAAGTTCTGGTCAAGTAAGAATAGAATAGCTCAATCGACAATATAATAAAAGAGTACAACATAATTAAAAAATAGTGCGACAACTGGCGGCCTTATGGCTCTGAGCGATTTCTTCCAGGCAACCTGATACAACCTGAGGCAAGTATAGGTGACTTTGGCGGTCAAAAGGTTAAAAAACACAAAAGCAATGACTTTCTTGTATGGAATACTATACTTCTTTGCCGCAGTGAAATGAAACAACACAATGAAATCAAATTCCATTTTTATTATAGTTTAAACATAATTTTAAAATTAAAACCGCGTCGACCGACGCCATTTTGAAAACTCATTATTTTCACAGAAAAATAATGCACCGAATGGTTGACAACCATTCTTTTCCTAATTTCGAGACTGAATCATTGAGAATAATTTTATTTTAATAAGAATATGACAAACCTGTACACCACACCCTAAACATTATATGAATTATTTTTATTTAACTTTATTGCGCATCTTTTGTACAACGACAGAACTTAAACGCTAAAAGCATTATGATATAATGACTGGCATATTATGCCATTAGAGATTTATGCCAGTCATTCTTAAGGTTGATGACAATGGGATGTCAGCGTGGATGTATGCAATTTTACTTTATTATTTTTTCTCACCCATTTCTAAATAAGAGAAGACGTTGTCATTATATTCTATAGTCGCGAAGATCCTCAAGATTCAGCCTCTCACATTTACAAGAAAAACAATGAAGAACGAAACATTTCCTAAGGGCTGGGAAGTCTTAAAAAATCTACATATTTCATCTAGCTATACGCATTGCCTAATTTAGTTTAGAAATCCATAATTCATAGAGGCGAGTAATATACATTACATTTTATATTGCTATCGATTAACCCATTCAGTGCCGTGCCCGCCCAATGGCGGGTGAAACTTTTTAACTAACACGCCAATCCCGCCCTTGGGCGGTTGGATTTCATACTCCGATAACTAAGTCAAAAACCTCAGCAAGGACGGGCAAGGATACTTAATCGAGATGCCGGGACCGCCGATGGGCGGGCTGTGTATCACGTATGGCGGCATCTGGGTAATGTCGATACTTTTCAGGAAGGCATTGAATGGGTTAAAAACATATAGTGCCATTCTCTTCTTTCATGGTACATTGAACAGAGATGTGATTATAAAAATGTGGATTTCGCAAATTTTAACCTTTTGAGCGCTACAAAACAGGTTTTTTACTTATTTCATGTGACCCGGTTTTTTCTTGACTATGGACGTAATTGCCGCCCGGAAGAGATGGTCAAGTATAAGTGACGTTGACGTTCAAAAGGTTAATTAAAATACAGGGTTATTAAAAAAGGGTGTACACTGTACAGAGCAAAAAAGGGGTAATTCAGACCATCATTGTGAAACGGCCAAACCGAAATTCAAGATAAACAGCTATCCCATACAAAATTGCAACTCGAAATCGACAAAATGTATGAAACAGCTGAATTTTTACTATTTATATTTATACGTGAGAGAATGACACTCCACATCGACGCCATTTTATAGTAATATTATAGTACTTGTGCATTACTTTCTATGCAGGTACGAATATATCCTCCATTGAAGACTACCTACCTACATTACATTAAGGTCATCGCTCATTGTATCAATTCGACACTTGATAAACTCAAATGGCTAACTAACCCAAACACCTTTCGTGGGTAGGTTTACGAAGGGTGATTGGGCCATATCCACCACGCTGGCCCTATGCGGGTTGGTGGATTTACATACGCCATCGAACGGACGGACGTATGCAGGTTTCTTCACGATGTTTTCATTCACCGAAAAGCCAGTGACTTGGAACATAAATTCCAAATAATTAATTGGCACGGGAACCGGTATTTGAACCCACGACCTCGCGGATGTAAAGCAGGTGTCATTACCACTAAACCACCGCAGCTTATATAGGTAAACTAGGTATAAAATGATTTAATCCTTTAGCCTGATCATACGTCCTACAGCTGATGTAATGATATGATGAGACAAAATACGGCCAAATCTTTTTAAGCCAAAGTTTATGACTAATACATATTTGATGCCATCTGAGCTTTATCGGTGTTAAATTGATACAGTGTGCTAATGATTTTATTCTGTTTATAAAAATGTTTGAATGCATTTTGATACGATGTGCGTAATCTTCGTCCACAAAATCGCTTACCATCCGGTTACTTGATACTTTACCAAAATTCGATTAAAACAATTCTTTCGCACTTTATCGAAATACATTTTTTTTTTAACTAACACAAATAACAAAAATATATATAAGGTAGATGCATCGGTTGTGCCTACTGTCCGGTTTTGGCCATTTCAAGACATTTTTTTCGCATAAATAGATTACAAACAATAACACCATAAATATTGTTAGTGAATGATTGATGTTTTTTTTTAAATATTTTTGTAAGATTAAAAGCGGCCAAAAGTGGCACTAAGATGACCACAACCGGTGCATCTGCTATAACTATATTCACTTCCAAATATTATGCATCCGACTTAAATATACATATATACGTTAGAATTATGGAAAACCTTATGTTAGTTACTAATTATAATATAATGAAATACCTATGTATTTTATAAAATGTATTTCATGTTTAGACTACAGTATTCAAAATAATAGGTACAGATAGGTAAGTACAAGTTTTTTTTTAATCTCAGGTCGCGCCCAATCAGTCAATTCCGTGCAAGAACGTTTCCTACCTTTTTTTAAGGTACAATAGGCATAAATAAAAAAAAAACATTATTATACAGGGTTGTCTGCTTGCCCTATACTAAACGGAAAGGAGGTGACCAAGGCCACCATTGCGATCAACTTTTACTATGGGCCAATCTTGAGAGAGAAAAAACATTTTGTATTGAATTCCGGGTTGGTCCCATAGAAAAATGTGTTCATAATGATGTTCTGAATCACCTCCTTTCAGCGGATACCAGTTCAGGATAACCTTGTAATTTAGTTGGTCAGTTATAGTTCGGCCGTTCAGAGAATGCGTTCCTGACACGTCATCTTGAAAAAATGTTATTGGCCGATATCTCGGAAACTATGTACTTAAGGGCAAAAAACATTAAGATCATTATTGTAGAAAATAAAATTTTGCATCTTTTGTTTCTGCTAAACTTTTTTGTAAAACTTACCGTTTACGATTTATGGATCATTTAATGTTTTAAGGTCCATTTAATGAAATTTTATTAAATGGGCCATACATCGTAAACGGTAAGTTTTACAAAAAAAAGTTTACTGGAAACAAAAGATGCGAAATTTTATTTTCTACAATAATGATCTTAATGTTTCTTGCCCTTAAGTACATAGTTTCCGAGATATCGGCCAAAAACATTTTTTCAAGATGACGTGTCAGGAACGCATTCTCTGAAGCCGAACTATAGTTTGATTATCAAAAATATTGAACAAGTATTTTTTCTTTTGTCAATCAAACAAAAATACAAAGATTAAACACGAACTTTGGGAGTGGCAAGCTTCACGTCACTTCTATGTAAAAAGTGTAGCAAAGCGTGACGTCACGCGGAACTTAAATGCGCTATATCTTTATCATTTTTCATATAATTGACAAAATAAAAAATACGAGTCAAACATATTTTGATAATCTGACTGACTGAACAATTATAGTTTTTTCGTCATTTAGCATATTCCGTAGCAACTGCAGACTACAGTGTCGTGGGCACACTACTAGTTCCAATTAATTTCTATGAGATGCATTCAATAGCTAGCGACAGTCTGCAGCGTATGTGTCACAAAACGACTCTGTAGTCTGCTGCTGCGTGCAATTTGCTACGGAAGGATACCTTAATGAGACATGTTATGTAGTCATACGAAGTTTATTACCTTACCAAATACATAAAAAAAAAAAACTATTTTTTAACCGACAACACAAATGTGATTCTGATTTTTGGGCGCGTAATATCGTAACATGGCTGTCATGTATTTTGGTGGTTATTGAAAGTTAATTGAGCAAAAAATATGTGTCCATTTAATCATATCTATTAATCAGAATTATATGAGACTTTTGAACACGTCGATTCGGTAATACATAAATATGTATTTTATTTAAAAATATTCGAATTATGCATAAATACTTGATAAACTGTTCTGAACTGAGAGGTGTTATAAATCTGACTTAAGAGTCTGCATGCTTCATCAAAAAATTAAATTACTTTATTACTAAGAATATTGTACACTAAAAATGGATTTGCAGTAAATTATAATCAAAATATAATATCGTATATTTGCAGCATTGTACTGTACTGTCTCATCCATTTTAATAGTCCACTGCAGGACGTAGGCCTACCCAAGAAGGGTGATTGGGCCATATCCACCACGCTGGCCCAGTGTGGTAGTGCAGTAACATTGTACTATCCATAAAGTAGATTTTTATTTTTCTTTTAGCCTAACAAGTATTTATGCATAAAAAGAATAATGAAAACACAATTTTAAATTAAACTATACTATAATAGGAATTATAAATTATTTGCACAGGGCAAAATTTCTTACTTTTTAAATTACATTGTTCTAAGTTTCCGCCATTTTGTGCGAATAATGCAAAGAAAAAGTACTTGAATTTAGGTCAATAAATTGCTCTAGTATCGACGTTATGTCACTTTACCCTTCTGTCAATGTCACTTTTAAAAGAGTGAGTATACTCAGGTCATAATATTGCTTAGAAAAATGTGCATTACATCACAACAATACGCATTGTAACCCTAAAACGCGCACTGCATTTCTAAAATACGTATTGTATCGCTGAAATGCGTATCGCATCGCAAAAATGCTTATTACAATACAAGAATGCACATTTCATTGCAACCATACTCATTGCAACGCAATCATGTGCATTGCATTGCAAACATAATCATTGCAACGTCAAAATGCGCATTGCAACCATACTCATTGCAACGCAAACATGCGCATTGCATTGCAAACATACTCATTGCAACGTCAAAATACGCATTGCATTGCAAACATACTCATTGCAACGCAAACATGCGCATTGCATTGCAAACATACTCATTGCAACGTCAAAATGCGCATTGCATTGCAACCATACTCATTGCAACGCAAACATGCGCATTGCAACGCAAACATGCGCATTGCTTTGCAACCATACTCATTGCAACGCAAACATGCGCATTGCATTGCAACCATAATCATTGCAACGCAAACATGCGCATTGCATTGCAACAATACTCATTGCAACGCAAATATGCGCATTGCATTGCAACCATACTCATTGCAACGCAAACTTGCGCATTGCAACGCAAAAATGCGCATTGCATATATTAGTACTGCAACGTCGAAATGCGCATTAGATCGATATTTTTTTTTCATATTTTTACGATATATGTCGTAACGCAAAAAGGATCATTGCGTTGCAAAAATACTCATTGCACGTAAAATGTTCATTACGTAGCAAAAATGAGTACTGTAACGTCAAAATGCACATTGCTGCGCAAAAATTAGCATTGCACAGCACAATTTGTACGGCAAAATACGCATATGCATATATCGTAAAACGACCACCCCCGAGTATTTTGTTTAAACTCCAGGAAGGCGTTTTTTAAAGATCTTTCTTTTAGACACTACATTTTTTTTAAAATAGTGTGTGTAGTACTTTATGTGCATTTGCTTTATACGCACAAAATCGTACGATCATTATTTGTTTTATACACACAAAATTGTTTTTATTTTATTTTGTGTGACGCAATCAAATTAGACAAATGAAAGTTAAGTCTAATTTTAACCTATTTCTTAGAGTTACACTAAGCCCGATTACAGAGGCGCCAGCGTAAATTTATTAGCAACGTAAAGAGCGTTCTCTCTATCGAACGCCTAAAGTGAAAAAGAAACAGAACTATGCTATTTAGCTAATATAATTACGATGGCGCCTCTGTAATTGGGCTTATTGTGTACTGAACCGAAAATATGTAGTAGCGATCATTATGACCAGTTTTTACAAGAGAATCGAATATCCAAAGGATATCATAGAAAAATTTAAGCAATTTTCCTTTCAGGTAACTGTATAGACCGGGTGGCTAGCCCTGGTGTCAGAGTTCTGAAGCTGCGTAATAGCTTCTGACATGTAGTCTTGCAATCCACGAAGACGCGCCCCACCACTCCTCCCAACCGTCAATAGCACACGTGTGCAAGCCTCCGGCAACGTCCGAGTGCTATCGGCACACACTAATTACCTATGAATGTGTAGTAGTGTCACAGCCCGGACACTTCGCGATTTTTCATACAAAATCTGCTGTCTTACGCACACCTACACAGTACTTACTCACAGACAACACACATACGCACGGTCGCTACACGCGCATTTGTGTGCGGAACGTCTATGGCTGTCAGCGATCACCACGACGTGACGTCATGCCGCGTGAGTGAGACAGTTGCGTACATAATTTGCAAAAATGAATATTAATCTAGTGCTTAAAATAGTATAACAATTACTTAATTTGGAAACATATTAACAAAAAGTAACCGATCTACTTCTTTTGTAAGATAATAACAAGAGGAAGTTACCAAATAATGTAAAATAAGTTCCTATTATTTATCCTTAGGGAAACATTAAA
Source organism: Hypomecis atomaria (assembly GCA_964007245.1). Lineage (NCBI taxonomy): Eukaryota > Metazoa > Arthropoda > Insecta > Lepidoptera > Geometridae > Hypomecis > Hypomecis atomaria. The sequence continues at coordinate 8,868,648 of OZ023308.1, read as the reverse complement.
ATTTCTTGTTTTGTTACGTATCATTCATATTCAACCATACACAGTACAAGTCTTTCCTATTGTCACAGTCTAGGTAGTTTTTATTAGAAAATCAACCGACCAGTGCAGCCCGCACACAGAGTGCACGATGCGGTACGTAGACGCGGGGTGCAAGTGAGGAAGACTCAAACGTGTGGGGGGTAACGAGTGGCCGTTCTATAAGTAGTATTATTATATATTCTTTGGTAGTGTGTACCGATAACACCCAAACACCGACGGAAGCCTGCACACATACACACACACACACTATAAACGGTTAGGAGGAGTGGTGGGGCGCGTCTTCATGGATTGCAAAGACTGTAAACGGTTTAAAGAACTGGGACCTACAACAGACATGATGACCAAAAAAATATAATTAGCCCGTTAGACTATCAAAAAATATTAGACACGTAATTTTTCTTTTATCAATCCAACAAAAAATTATGAAGATATAGCCTGTTATAGTTCCGCGTGACGTCACACGTGCCATACAAATGTATAGACTTCTGTGAGAGAGATGACGTCACGACCTCCACTCCCAAACTTTGACAAAGTTTATCTTTGTCATTTGTTGTTTGATTGACGAAAGCAAACATACGTGTCCAATATTTTTTGATAATCTAACTTACGGACTAATTATAATAATGATTTTCATACCCAGTCATCATGGCTATTAAACGTGTCATCTGAGCCAGGGTAGCGCTCAGTTAGATATTTGCAGTCCATTAATAGCACTAGAGAAAATCTCTAGCTACGTCAAATCATACGTAAACAAAAACATAATATTTGTCTCGCTCATTTATGGTGTTCAGTCTATCCATTTCGTTCCCGCAAATTTCTTGCATTGTAACGACTCCTTCCGGCTCAGCACAACAATTCTGTATAACCCTATATTATCATAGTTAAATATACGTTAATCTATACTTTAAACTAAATTACAAGTATTTTAAATTTTAATTCTGCCATTATTTTTCATTTTAATTTATGCAATAATGTACTCTAGGACGTCTAAAATGCACTATTTTAGCACTTTACAATTTAACTATAGCTCTAAATATTATCACTCAAAATTTCGAGCATCAAATTTAGTCCTTAGTTTTGTGCAATAGGTGGCGCCCTTTTAAATTTACAGTTAGTCTTTTCAAACATTCATTAAATAAATAACTTAAAATTTGCAACTTCATTAACACATAGTGTAGTTTCGCATGGTGGGGGATTTCAAGGGGTTATTTCTATTCAATAAGCATCCTTTTAGGGGCTTATTATGTATATCAAAACTAACAACTTTCGTTCTACGACTTCTAATAATTGTCAAAAAAAGTTGTTGTTTAATAGAAAAATATCGTTCACCCTCGACAAAATGTATGGAACAGCTGATAACGTCATAATAAAACATTGTTGAATCAACAACTGAAACAAGCCGGACGCTCAGGCCGATCATGCCTCTCTATCGCTTAGTCCGCGCTCTCGCTTGCACGGTCGGCTCAGGCGGAACGTGACACCTTTTCGTGCGTGCAGCCGGCGTTCATCGATTTATAAGACGTTATCACGTCAAAAAAACCATTACGTCCAGTTAATGAAGTTTTTGTATGGAACAGTTGATTTTTTGCGATTACGATAGGTCCAACAGTAAAAGTTGTTTATTATGAGATTATACACCCTCAAATTCCTGTACTTTGTAAAACAACACCTATATTAAAAACGTTACCCTCTTTAAGCAGATGGGTAAAATAAATAAAATCATTTTAGAAAGCTAATTACAAATTTCAACCCAAAAATTCATTTTAAATTTTACAAGATTCAAGATTATTGGAGTAATAGGTAATCTTGAATTTTACCAACAAACTCCATCAAAAACGGTCAAGCCATTACTTCTTCGAAACCAGTCAAGCCATTTCAGCAGCATGAGATCTTTAATTAAAATAAATACATGCCAAAACGACCCTTATTCCCCGTCAACAATTAAAAGAGATGATGCAAAAATGTATCGAGCTTGGGCCATTACCTAGTACAGTATTTGATTATTTGCTTTGTTTTGGAAAATGAGGTTCCTATTATTTTCCTTAATAACAGTCTCCATTTAAAGTAATTTCACATTTTGGGATCCTATCATCTTTTGACATTGCTTGTAAAATATCGCGGCGTGATGGCGGCCTTCATAAATCAAATTAGAAATTATGAAATTCCATAATAATTAAGCGTTAAATACCGTTGTTTTTTCTGTGAATTTGTTTACCACATTTTAGCGCTTTTTTGAGCTACTGTACAAAGCCTGGGCCGACTTTACAAGATCTCCTTTTCAATCAAAAATTAAACCCCTATACGTCTAACATACCAATTTGGTTGAAACCAAAAATGAAAAAACCCTATACGTCACAATAACGACAAAATTTATAAACGCCACCTATAGCCCAAACTCTAAAACTAACTATTATAATCTTTATCACAACGGTCATCGTGGTCCCAGTACTTATGATTCCTCGGGACGTCTGAAACGTGCCTCCGTGGGGGATTTTTTTCTGGCAACCCAGAGAGGCTTTCAGACCCAGTGTTACCAGTATCAGAATTCTCCCCACTATTACGTCTGACAATTCTATTAACAGGTCTTGAGTCTCTGGAATTTTTTGACAGCGAACGTTTATCTCGTTCATCCTCGCTCAAATTGTCTCTAGAATGCTGACGAGTCCAGTTTTTTTTGTTGGTATCCTCTTTTAGATCACTTTTTTCCTTTCTCCAGTTCTCTATTGGTTTCCGGCTGGCTTTTTGGACCTCATTGTTGACCCGTTCAGGTTTTTCTGACCGGTCCGGGATGAAAGTTTGTTCTACGTTTCGGTCCGATTCTGAGGTTGACCGTTCAGGTCGATCGTAGTACTCTTGGTAGTTGTATTGGCTTTGGATGTATGTGCCGTCGCCTTGTTGCAGGTAGTTGTTGAAGTTTTCCTGTTGAACAAAGTAAAATAAAAAAATGCAAGTGGAGTCCCTCCGCGCGGAAGAAGTGAAACTTCGACACAACAGTGCTTTCATACCCCCTCCATGGTTGCGTTAAACGTTTAACGCAACCTTGTTGGAAGTCGCATTACAAGTTTCACTTCAATAAATAAATAAATATTAGGGGACATTTATCCTTTCGACTTTATAAATCCAACCCGCAACTGTGGAAGCTTGGTGGTTATAACCCAATCACCCAACATGAATAGGCCTATGTTCAATTCTTCTAATAAATCTCACCTGATAATTTTGATTGAATCTTGGCGGAGGGTAGTCGGTAAAGTTGGGCGGTACATTGGTGGGGGGCAGCACGGTAGGGTCAAACACAGGCTCCTCCTTCTTCTCTTCGTCCTGGCGCCACGAGTTTAGGTCATATCTTTTCGTCAGGTTTGTTTTAGACTGGCTGTTCCATGTTTCGAAGCTATCCTGTAATGTTACACCATTAAAATATATTACTAGTGTATTCTCCGAACAGTAAGTAGACCTCGTGACACATCTCTATAACTGCCTTGTTGGTGATCTGACCTAGTAGCCTAAGAGCCCACGAAGGCCAGACCTTCGTTATTTTATAAAAGCTGAATGTTTATCTTACTACTTACGGCACAGAAACGTGGTCTCTCACTATGGGCCTTATTAGTAAGCTTCAAGTAGCCCAACGAGCCATGGAGAGGGCTATGCTGGGAGTTTCTCTGCGAGATCGAATCAGGAATGAGGAGATCCGTAGAAGAACCAAGGTTACCGACATAGCCCAGCGGATTGGCAGGTTGAAGTGGCAATGGGCAGGGCACATAGCACGGAGGACTGGTGACCGATGGGGTCGAAAAGTCCTCGAGTGGAGACCACGTACCACGTCCACCTACAAGGTGGACGGACTCATTAAGACCGCAGGATTGCGCTGGATGCAAGCCGCTACCAACCGGTCTTATTGGAGATCTTTAGGGGAGGCCTATGTCCAGCAGTGGACGTCCTATGGCTGAAAGGAAGGAAGGAAGGAAGGAATGTTTATCTGTGCATGTCTCCAACACAGGTAATAACGACCCACGAATATAGAGTTTCGATTGTGGTTACTTTGGATAATAACAGGTAGTAAAGATGTATAAAATAGTACCTTAACCCATATATGACTAAGGGGTCGAAAACGACCCAAGGGTAAAAATTTGTTACTCAAAATCCATAAATGAAAGAGATACGAGTATTACTAAGATTTTATTTTGATATGGCTCTGTTAAGTACTTACTCTTGGGCATATATGGGTATTCGTTAAAGTATGAAATTAATTTTTTTATGATTTTATCTTCAGAATATCTTTAGAAATCACGTTATCCATTGCCGGACACTTTTTACAGTTGCTACCCCCTGCCAGACACCCCTAAACTTTAACAAATTATAATTATACTTTCGTTATAGCATAAAAGCTGAATTTTAGATATGTTACTTGGAGACCTACAAAAGTATGTTGCCTCAATAGCCAGACAGTTTTAATGGTTTTTAGGGTTCCGTACCCAAAGGGAAAAAGTCTTAGTAATAGGGTCCCGACCCTATTACTAAGACTTCGATGTCCGTTTAATGTTTTAAGGTTCATTTAATGAAATTTCATTAAATGAACTTCAGTAACTAAATCGGGTTCGAGTCAGTTTAATAGATTGTGACTTATTTTCTCTTCAGCTTCGGATTTTCAACCTTATGGTGTGTTTATAAATGTTTTGTGTGTGTATATTTTTGTGAATAATGTTAAGTTGAAGAAAAAACTTCCGTAAAATAAATTAAAATCTCCTTACCTGTGAAGCCGTGGTGGTCTAGTAATGACAACCGCCTTACAATCGTGAGGTCGTGGGTTCGAATCCCGGTCCCGTACCAATGAATTCCTTGGAATTTATGTACGGCATTTCACACCACCGGCTTTTCGGTGAAGGAAAACATCGTGAGGCAACCTGCATACGACCGTGGAAGAAATTCGATGGCGTGTGTGAATCCAACCAACCCGCACTGGGCCAGCGTGGTGGATACGGCCCAATCACTCTTCGTGGGTAGGCCTACGTCCTCCAGTGGACTATTAAAAAGGCTGGTACAGTACCTGTCCAGCGGAAGTATGATCCTGCCTCATCAGCGCCGCGCCAGCGCCGAGGATGGGCCTCAGTTTGGGTTTGGCGTCGTCCTCGTGGTTCAGACTAACGTTGGATAGGTTGTGGCTCATCTTCTCCGTACTGTCGGTCGTCTCGTCCTTCTCGGGGCTTTTCTTCCAGGAACCGTAGCTATGGACAAAGGAAAACAATATATTCCACTTGAATGGAACAGTCTTCCTGCTTTCCTGTTTCCTAAGAGATATCTAAGGCTTTTCAAGGTCAGAGTGAATAGGTATCTTCTAGGTCTGCGTTCATCTTCGACCACAACGTCGCTTACCATCAAGCGAGTTGGTGGTCAAGCGCGGATTTATTCGCGATAAAAAAAGCCTGGTACTTTATATTACTAGTAGTTCTCCGAGCTGTAGACTTCGCGGCGTATCTCTTTAACTGAATCTTTATAAGCCTATATCTCGACTCGCTCTTGACCGATTTGGTTTCATACTCGCAAATATTGTTAGAATTTAGATACTAAACGATCTTGCTAAATATTATCGAAATTAACTGATAAATAACGCGACAGAAAATTTCCCTACTTTTTGATGGAAACAAAACGAAAACGAAAACTGCGTGACGTCTTTTCATCCGATATACCTCAGTGCCTCAAGACATTTTCGATAGTTGTGTGTTGCCAGTGATGACATATGGAACTGAAACGTGGTCTTTTATTGTGGGCCTTATGGATAAGCTCAAGATAGCCCAACGTGCTATGGAGACGGCTATGCTCGGTGTCTCTCTGCGAGATCGAATCAGAAATGAGGAGATCCGTAGACGAACCAAAGTTACCGACATAGCTCAGCAGATTAGCAAATTAAAGTGGTCAGGGTTCGAAGAACGGATGGCTGATGGGGCCGTAAAGTTCTCGAATGGAGACCACGGACCAGCAAGCGCAGCGTAGGACGTCCACCGACTAGGTGGACAGACGATATAATAAAGATCGCAGGAACGCGCTGGATGCAGGCCGCTTTCAACCGCCCTTATTGCAAATCCATGGGGGAGGCCTATGTTCAGCTGTGGACGTCCTACAGCTGATGGATGGATGGATTGACGAAATACCCCCTAATCAAAAATCGGGTGCACTCAATACGGTCTTCGATCACTCAATACGGTTTTAGGACACTCAATGCGATCTTAGAACACTCAATACGGTCTGAGGACACTCAACACACTCTAAACATAATTCTCACCTAACTTCACTGTAAGAGTCATCCGCGGTCAACTTCAAGTGCGCGGCGTAGAACTGTTGCAGCGAGTTGGGCAGCGGCAGGAACTTGTTGAGGCACATGTCGGAGCTGAGCAGCAGCCAGATGATGCCGCACGGTGGCGGCGACAGGATCCGCAGACGGATGGCGATGGACAGCTCTTCCAGCTCTTGGGACAGGACGGAGAGCAGTTCTCGGCCGTTTTGCATCAACTGGAAATGTTTTGATATTTTTTTGGTAGGTCCGTAGAACTTATTTTCATTAATTTCCATTAAAGTTCAAAATTACTGACCTCGATTTTTTTTGAATAATTTTATGAATTAAAATTACTCTGGTCATGCTAGAGTTGAGATCACTGTGATTTCGCTGCTTTATAATAAAGAGAATGATATACGACAGGAAAAATAGACGTATTTTTATGGTAACTTTGCACTAAATTTCCGATCCAAATTTATTTTTTAATAAGGTTTAGGATCACTTACTGAGCATAAAATCACAAAATGCTGACAGATCTAGGTGGAGCTTCAAGCGCCATCATGAAAAAACGTTTTTGGTCGATATCTCGGAAACTATGCACTTAAGGGCAAAAATCATTAAGATCATTATTGTAGAGAGTAAAATTTCGCATCTTTTGTTTCTTGTAAAATTTTATGTTAAACTTATCGTTTAGGATTTATAGCCCATTTAATGAAATTCCATGCTCAGTTTTCCTTAGTAAGTAGTGCGTATGAAAGCTGCACTTTCACACATTTTTCTATTGCAGCAGCCGGACCGCAATCGCATTTGTATAGTATGCACGTAACCTTAAATGCCTCTGCATTTTCTTAGTTTCAAGCCAACTTACTAAGGTTAATGTCTACAAATCCTACTCTATGCTGTGATACTTTAAAAAACGGATTGAAGTTCGTAGATTTTTGAAAAATATATGGCAAATATAATTTCCAAATTAAACGCTTTCCTTTTTTTTATTTTTTTATCTATTCAAAAACTTTTAAACAATAGTGATTATATTAAATATTGTCTAAAAACCAAGATTTGGTTTGTTTACAATAGGTTTCTCATCATTAGATAATTTAACACAACGTCTTAACTACAAAACATAAATTACCTGAGTGGCCAAACTCCTGTGTGCCCGGATGTCGTCGCTGGCGAGTAGAGTTTCCATGTAGTGTACGAGAGGCGCGGCTAGAATGTGAACCTTATTGCCGTTGCATAAGATATAATATCGATCCTCAAAAGATATAACATTACCTGAGTGGCCAAACTCCTGTGAGCTCGAATATCGTCGCTGGCAAGTTGGGCTTTTATGTAGTGTACGAGAGGCGCGGCCAAAATGTGAACCTTATAACCGTTGCATAAGATATATAATATTACCTGAGTGGCCAAACTCTTGTGTGCCCGAATATCGTCGCTGGCAAGTAGAGCTTTCATGTAGTGTACGAGAGGCGCGGCTAGAATGTGAACCTTATTGCCGTTGCATAAGATATAATATCGATCCTCAAAAGATATAACATTACCTGAGTGGCCAAACTCCTGTGAGCTCGAATATCGTCGCTGGCAAGTAGGGCTTTCATGTAGTGTACGAGAGGCGCGGCCAAAATGTGAACCTTATAACCGTTGCATAAGATATAATATTGAACCTCATAGGACATAACATTACCTGAGTGGCCAAACTCCTGTGAGCTCGAATATCGTCGCTGGCAAGTAGAGCTTTCATGTAGTGTACGAGAGGCGCGGCCAGAATGTGAACCTTATTGCCGTTGCATAAGCGCGCCTCTGGAATAACACAAATTATCCAAAATTATTCAGAAAAATCGAAAATATAATCTCAGAGTAAAAATTAAAATATCTACTTTCAATTCTTTAAATAGATTTTACGTGTAAACAAACTAAAAATACATTTAAGGTGCCGCATCAATAGGGACGTTTACTAGGTATAAAAATCATTATTATGTCCGTCATTATTTAGTCCGTCGGTTAGTTAAAAAAATATTGAACACATATTTTTTCTTTTGTCAATAAAACAATCAGCGACAAAGATAAATCTTATCGAAGTTTGAGAGTGGGGGCTGGTGACGTCACTAACCGGTATCAAATGTAGCGGTACATTTGATACCGGTTAGTGACGTCACGCGGAACTTTGACGGGCTATATCTTCATCATTTTTTGTTAAATTGACAAAAGAAAAAATACGTGTCTAATATTTTTCAACTGAGCGCTAACGTGGCTCGGATGACGCGTTAAATTGTAGGCATATCAGTGGCCTTCAAGCGGCCTAAAAACTCTGACACCAGGGCTAGCTACCCGGCCTATACGAACTTACTTTTTTGCTCATAAAAGTAGACATACTCACCAGCAAAATAGTCTCCCATGAGATTAGCAGCGTTTATAAGGAACAGAGGATTTGCACGTTCCAAGATGTCCAATTCTGAAACAATGATTTTCCAGTACAAAATCTTTTATCACTACATAGTATACAACAAAGTCCCTTCCCGCTGTCTGTCTCAATGTATGCTTATATCTTGAAAACTACGCAACGGATTTTGATGCGGTTTTTTTAATAGATAGAGTGATTAAAGAGTAAGGTTTATATGTAAGTACCTGTGCGAAGCCGGGGCGGGTCGCTAGTAAATTAATATTTGTTTATCAGGGCATTCATTTACATTAATCCAAATAATTTTCCCAAAGGTACCTGAGCTGAGGTTAGCGTGGGAATGACGCCCCCACTCCGACTAATTTTACTATAAAACTAGCTGACCCGGTGAACTTCATCTCACCATCTGTCAACCGTCAATGATTTTACATGCAAAAACATTTGTATGAAAAAATTAAATTCACGTTTTTACGCCCCCGACGGATATTCCTCGGTTATATAATATTATGGTAATAGTAGTTTATGCAACTGTCATATAATGAAGGGTATTAAAACACGAGTGTGAGTTTATGAAACGAGCGCAGCGAGTTTCATAATAGTAACGAGTGTTTTAATACCTTTGTTATATGCATTTGCATACACTACTTTATCTTCACTAATAAAAATAAAAAAAAATAAAAAAACATATTGCGAAACATTAAATTCACGCGTACGTGTATTGTCACAGTGAACTTGGCGCCATTAAAATCTAACCAATGAGAGCGCAGCTGCGCGCGCAGGGCCAATCAGGAGCGAGCGCGCGATGTTATAATGAGATTTTACGATATCGATGTGGATATTATAACATCATGTGAAATTGCTTAAATTGAGTGTTTTGTTGTCTGCGCTATAACAGTAGGCATTATAAGTCAAGTATTGGAAACATAAGTAGAATGTTACAACATTAGTGTAGATAAAATTATTATCGCTACATCTAAGTATATCTTCGAGAAACAGACACGTTAGGAAGAAACTGTAAACATCGATATTCATTGTTTAGGTACCTACTTAAGTATATCTATTACCGATTTCTCGAAATATCAACTCTTTTTTAGAAAGTATTTTTACGTTTAAAAGTAGAAAGTAAGAAAGTATTATTTCGTTACATAATAATTGGGTTAAGTCGGGGGTTTTGAGTTAGCTAGTATAAAATATACAGGGTTATTTCTAATCAATTCGCATCTTTTCAGGGGCTTATTCTGTACATCAAAACTAACAACTTTTGTTCTGCTACTTTTATCAAAACTCAAAAAAAAAATGTTGCTCCATAGAAAAATATCGTTCACCCGCGACAAAATGTATGGAACATCTGTTTTTTGTTTGAGTTCTGACAAATGTCGTATCGATTAATCGATCTCGTCCATTTCTAATCGATGCTAATCGATTAGAAATAACCCTGTATAATAGTAATAATAAAACTTATTAGAGTATGTCCCCTGCATGATGACGTTGAGTAGAGCTGTCCGCAGTAGTTGCTGCCTCTGTTGCCGTGTGAACGACGCCCCCACTCCAGCTAATTTTATTAATACCAATAATGTACCTTACTACAGTTTGTTCCCTGCATTGTCCTGAGTAATTGCTGCCTTTGTTGCCGTGTGAACGACGCCCCCAAGTTAGCTATTTTTTAACAGATACATTCAATGTAAGAAAGTTAGTAATAAAATTTACTAGAGTATGTCCCCTGCATGATGACGTTAAGCTATTTTCTTACCGATAAATGTATCGGTATTTTGTACGGTTTATACATTCAATATACGAACATTCAGTGTAAGATGATAGTAAAAATTACTAGAGTATGTCCCCTGCATGATGACGTTGAGTAGAGCCGTCCGCAGTAGTTGCTGCCTCTGTTGCCGTGTGAACGACGCCCCCACTCAAGCTAATTTTATTAATAACAATAATAAAACTTACTAGAGTATGTCCCCTGCATGATGACGTTGAGTAGAGCCGTCCGCAGTAGTTGCTGCCTCTGTTGCCGTGTGAACGACGCCCCCACTCAAGCTAATTTTATTAATAACAATAATAAAACTTACTAGAGTATGTCCCCTGCATGATGACGTTGAGTAGAGCTGTCCGCAGTAGTTGCTGCCTCTGTTGCCGTGTGAACGACGCCCCAACTCCGGCTAATTTTATTAATAACAATAATAAAACTTACTAGAGTATGTCCCCTGCATGATGACGTTGAGTAGAGCTGTCCGCAGTAGTTGCTGCCTCTGTTGCCGTGTGAACGACGCCCCCACTCCGGCTAATTTTCTAGCCGATACGGAGGACAATAGAGCTGCCGCGCGAAACGTTGCGAACGCTTGCCTGTGGAAAAGATTTTAAGTCATATACGGTTGAATCTAGACACGCGGAAGCGTGTAAGCAAGTCGCTATAAAAATAATACAGTATACAACAAGTTTACTAACCACCAAAATTCATGGAATACTAAAACTTAATAAATGATATACTTCTGAATGTTTATCGCAGTTTTACTTCAAACAATAGTTTGAAACAGTTTTAAGTTTCAGATTTAGATTGTACAGTCTGCTTAGTTAAACCAAGGCTATACTGGATACTCAATTATTTATTGCAACATTTGTAATAGTCCGAGATCCCACCCACCGCAAGAACATCCCGCTCATAGTGTACACGGTTTAAACCAATTTTTTACGTAATTATATGAATAGGAGAATATGTTTAAATAGGGTTGTCTTGCGAAATGTGGCCGCAAGTATTTGAAATTGAATAATGTTTAATTAATTTACAGGAAAAACATATCCTTCATTTGTTTTAATATAAATGTATTGAATAGGAGAATACATATAAACCAGGTTGCCTTGCGAAATGTGGCTGCCAGTATTTTTGGTTAAAAAAAGTATGATTATTTTTTGACAAAACATTTCGTTAAATTGTTTTTTTAGATACATTACGAAGCTAAATTAAATTTCAAACATGAGAATCTATAAGAATTGTAAAAATTATTTAAAATTATTTTAAATGTTTACAATTTGAATGTTATTTTATATTACTTTTTCGCGTAGATTGTGGTTACAGTAGGTCAGTTGCTATGTCCTTACGTAGTATAAAATAAAGTCGCTATTTTTGTCTGTTTGTCTGTATGCTTAAATCTTTAAAACTACGCAACGGATTTTGATGCGGTTTTTTTAATGGATAGAGTGATTCAAGAGGAAGGTTTATATGTATAATACACCTGTGCGAAGCCGGGGCGGGTCGTCTAGTTTAATTATATAGCACAAACTATTCATTCAAGTAATTTGATAAATTTATGATAAATACTTAAGAAAAAATATGACAATGACTTTTTCTATGTATAATTTATACCAGATTATTTTGTAAACATGTACATAATGCCGGCCTACATGTGCAGGCTGCCTCGGTGGCACAGTGGTTAGTGACCCTAACTTCTGGGTCAAAGAGGCGTGGGTTCGACCCCCACCCAGGGCAAGTATTTATGTGATGAACGTGGGTGTTTGCTCTGTGACTGGGTGTTATTTAGGTATTATCTATATAAGTATGTATTTACAATATGTACATGTAGTATATCAGTCTCTGGCAGCCATATCACAAGCTTTGCTTAGTTTAGGGTCAGATGCCGTGTGTAAGATGTCCCCCAATATTTATTATTTATAATATAGTACCATAAGAATGAAAACTTACTGTAGTCTGTTTTCATCGGGGCACATATTAGTGATAGTAGTTTCGAAATGTCTCAGTTTCCTGTTGAACTGTATACCGTCTTCCGAAGGCGAGAACTGCTCCAACTGGAATCGCATCAAAAATGGTCAATTAGTATCATCGCTGATATATACAGGGTTATTTCTAATTAATTAGTATCCTTTTAGGGGCTTATTCTGTACAGCAAAACTAACAACTTTTGTTCTACGACTTTTGTCAAAACTCAAAACAAAAATCAGCTGTTCCATACATTTTGCCGAGGGTCATCGATATTTTTCAATGGAACAACTTTTTTTTTTTGAATTAATAAAAGTCGTAAAACAAAAGTTGTTAGTTTTGATGTACAGAACCAGCCCCTAAAAGGATGCTAATTGATTAGAAATTACCCTGTATAGAATGGTAAAATAAGGTACGGGATCAAACTCGGTCCCGTAACAACGAGTTCTTTGGAGATTTTGTACCGATTTGAGACACTACTGGCTTTTCAGCGAAGGAAAACATCGTTAGCAGGACAACCCCGAAATCACTTAAAAACCACCCCTGCAAAGTCAATCTACCGCCTGCTCGTACTAAGCGATTCGCTTTCTGCTTCATAATACAAACCGCCAGGAACTGGAACACCCTACCTCCATCGTTGTTTCCTGACAATTAAAATAAATAACGTAAAAATAGTCTTTGTTCACTAATACATAACTATATACGGCCTCGGTGGCTCAGTGGTTAGTGACCTTAACTACTGGGTCAAAGAGGTGTGGGTTCGATCCCCACCCAGGTCAAGTGTTTATGTGATGAACATTTCATTTCATTTATTTCCACAATACACATATCTGTTTAGGTGTTTGCTGTGTGTTTGGGTGTTGTTTAGTTACTATCTATAAACTTCCGCCAAATTCGATGTGAAATGTTTACCAACAAATCGTTGCCTATCAACCACTGACAGCAGGTAGGGTTATCACTTCAAGACAGTGTTACGGATGTCACAATTTCTACAGTTTGTCATATAAATCGTCCAGACTTTTCGTAATTTCAATCAAAAAGTCTTATTTACTATATTTATAGATCAATAGCAATAACAAATTGCCAAGAAGTGAGTTTTAAAAGAAATCAGAATATTCAGTAATTACTTACATTGAAATTTGCATCAACCCTAGCCATTTTTTCGTTTGAGTGCAGAAATCTCAAACAATTGGGAACTTTTTTATTTCTACACACTATTTTTCATATTTTTCTTATTACATCACGAAAAAAGTACTTTTTTCGATTACAAACTTATCATTGCAGCTGAGTCACGTACATCACGTCTATCTATAAGGTTAATCAACTGCAAAGTTCAGTTTGTCGTGACATTCATCCAATGTTGAAGTCGGTTAATAGTTTGAGTTATAGTACCTAGTAATGTTTTAATAGTTTATGTGTATATTTAAGTACCTACCTACTTACATGCCAGTACGGAAGCCTTGGAGTGCGAGCTTAACTAGTTTTTTATAATACAAAATCGCGTTAAATACAATCGAGATACATTTAGTCGATACGATTCGGCGCTCTTGTGTACGAGCCTTTAGATCCCTCTCTCATCTTTAGATCCCTCTCTCATTATAAACTTACAATAAAGCGAGTGAAGCCACGGGCAGAAGCGTGAGCAATTGAGCATTAGGAAAAAAAGTTCTCTACCCATGCTGTCAGTGGTTGCTAGGCAACGCCTTGTTGGTAAACATTTCACATCGAATTTGGCGGAAGTATATATAAGTATGTATTTAAAATATGTATATGTAGTATATCAGTCACTGGCAGTCATATAAGCACAAGCTTTGCTTAGTTCGGGGTCAGAAGCCGTGTGTAAGATGTCCCCAAATATTTATTTATTTAAAAATTGTTCTTATTTCTATTTCTTAAATACTAGGTTGTCCACCCTGGACATACGCTTCCTCTAGAAGTTGCCAGAGCTCCCTATCTCTCCTTAGGCTTTCCTGCGCCACCCTGGCGCCATCGCCAGGTGTCTTTCCATCTTTTCTGTGGTCGTCTCCTTATCCGCTTCCCGTCTCTTGGGTACTAGAGCATGACTAAAGAGTCCATTTGTTATTCTGACTTCTCCGTACAATAAGAACAGTAATAGAAACCGTACTAAAATAGCAAGAGATATACATCACATAGTCCCATTTTAATATGAAATTTAAAAGGTGTTAGAAAAAGATGAGCGTTAGAGCCGTGGTGGTCTAGGGGTAGTGACGCCTGCCTTACAATCGTGAGGTCGTGGGTTCAATCCCAGTCCCGTACCAATGAGTTCTTTGGAATTTATGTACGGAATTTCACACCACTGGCTTTTCGGTGAAGGAAAACATCGTGAGGCAACCTGCATATGTCCGTAGAAGAAATTCGATGGCGTATGTGAATCCACCAACCCGCACTGGGCCAGCGTGGTGGATATGGCCCAATCACCCTTCGTGGGTAGGCCTACGTCCTGCAGTGGACTATTAAAAAGGCTGATACAGTACATACAGTACAGTACAGAAAAAGATGCACAAACCCGAACTTACGTAATTTCGAAGGGTTTCACAAACTAGTATTGAGCTGTCTCGACTGTCCAAATTCAAAAAGGTAAAAAGTAGGAAGGTAAAATGATTAGAGATTTGAACCTTCTTACTGGAACTCGTACCGGCAAGCGCAGCGTAGGACGTCCACCTACAAGGTGGACGGATGACCTCATTAAGACCGCAGGATCGCGCTGGATGCAAGCCGCTTTCAACCGGTCTTATTGGAGATCCATAGGGGAGGCCTATGTCCAGCAGTGGACGTCCTTTGGCTGATGGATGGATGGATGGACTGGAACTCGAGGTTTCAAATTTCCGAAAAAGACAAAAGACCAAGTTTAACCAAATTTTTAACCATTTTGACATTCCAACTGGTGATGTTTCCGTATGCGACAGAAATTGCGATTTTTTTTGTTCCACTCACTCTAGCGTATGCTGTATAACCAGATATGAATAATACAGCTGTACCGTAGTTTTTATTTGAGTAAAATTTAGCAATACTTCTATTACTTGTAATTATTCTGAGGACTTCTCAGTACATGCCCAACCCAACGCCATTTTAATTTTTTTAGGATTCCGTAAAAACGGGAACCGCTGTCCGTCTGTCTGTCACCAGGCTGTATCTCATGAACCGTTATAGCTAGAAAGCTGAAATTTTCACAGATGATGTATTTCTGTTGCCGCTATAACAACAAATACAGATATAAAACCAGAATAAAATTAATATTTAAAGGGGGCTCCCATACAACAAACCTGAATTTTTAGCCGTTTTTCGCTCGATATTTATGCTTGAAATTTTCACAGTATATTAAGTTGTATAATAATATTCAATTTAATAATAAAATTATAATAAAATAAATAACATAGGGGGCTCCCATACAGTACGGAACCCTCCACGCGAGAGTCCGACTCGTACTTGGCCGATTATTATTGGGTTACGTCTGCCACACCTGTGGTCTTTCTGATTTTGGTAAGTGTTTCCTGACAATTACAATCTGGATATTTTCAAGGAAAGATTGAATAGATTGTCTGGGAGAAATCGCTTTAAGCAATAAGGCCGCCAGTTATAAACCTATCAATGGTATTGTTTTGTCCTTGTAATCTGTTTTTAATTAATTTTGTTGTCTAATAAAGTGTCAATGTTTGTTTGTTTTTATTGTCTACATTCTCCATCCTCGGCTATACATATCAGCACGGGAAGCATGGCAAAGGAACTAATAGTCTTTCCACCATTATATCCCCTCGAAGAGGAAATAAAGTATGGATTGACAATGACATCTGACATTAAGAGTGGATAAAATTGTTTTCTCCCCTTGCCGTGCTGTCCGGGCTGGTGGTCAAATTTAGTCCTATCACTGCATAGTATAAAACAAAGTCGCTTCCCGCTGTCTGTCCCCATGTATGCTTATATCTTTAAAACTACAGTACGGATTTTAATGCGGTTTTTTTAATAGATAGAGTGATTCAAGAGGAAGGTTTGTATGTATAATAAACCTTTGCGAAGCCGGGGCGGGTCGCTAGTTAAAATTATAGTCTACTTTAGAAGAAAAACTTACCAAAACCAACAGCGGCTGAAACTGTTCATCCACATGCAGCAGCTCCTTCAATGCTGCATCGTCCTCAGCGGAGATGGACTCCAGGTTCTCCATGATGCCCAGCTCGTCTTCCTCCTCCCTCTTCTTCTCCTCTTCTCTCCCCTTTTCCGTTTCTAGATCTCTTTTCTCGCGCTCACGTGTGTCTGTGAAAGAGTTTACTAGTTTTTATATACATATTCTTATTCAGTGTGCGGAGATAAGTCCTACATTGTTATTTATTTATTTATGCTCTTCTGATTCCCTCGCTAACGCTCGGGATTCAATTTTAGACATTTCTAGACTTAGCACAAATTAGTAATAAGTAATTAAGAGTAGGATGCAAGTCGCTACCAACCGGTCTTATTGGAGATTCATGGGGGAGGCCTATGTCCAGCAGTGGACGTCCTATGGCTGATGGATGGATGATGGATGAATTAAGAGTAGGTATTGTTCTCTTCCAGCGCCCTAACAGGGTCTATGTTTCGTACTTAAATCAGTTTAACTGTTGGAATGTACACTTATGCAAATATAGAAAGAATAAAGAATCCTTCGCTTGCTCTGTTATGAAAATTGAGCAACTTTGCACTCTTGTATAACAGACTAGCTTAACGCCCGCGGCTTCGCACGCGTTCTTAGTACTTGCTTAAAGTGATAACAGCCCGCTGTTTGTTTAAGAACTTGCAAATGATATTAGCCCGCGGTTTGGGCCGCGCTATTTTGCATTTCCTTAAAATTTATTTATTAAATTCCATTGCTTGCCGCACTAACAGCGTGAGCCAAGGCATGCGACAAGATACATAACAATTAAAATTACAATTTCAAACACATTCAATGAAACAAACGAAAAAACATTCAAAACAAAAACAAATAATTAGAATAAGTCAATAATAATAAAAAATGTCAAAGTATAATAAAAATCTCGAAATAAAATGTCAGAAATAAATAGTTTAAATAAATGTCAGTTAATAATGAAATGAAAATAAAATTAATGTCAATAGCTCAACAATAATAAGTTAACTAAACTTTAAAAATTGATACACACATTCATAAACACATAAAACTCCCAAAACTAGGGATATTGATGTCTTGCTTGGGATGTTTTAAAGATATGTTAATATTTGTGACGTAACAGTCTAGTGGACAGTCTTATACAGGGTTATTTCAAGTCAATTAGCATCCTTTCAGGGGCTTATTCTGTACATCAAAACTGACAACTCTTGTCAAAACTCAAAAGAAAATCAGCTGTTCCATACATTTTGTCGAGGGTGAATTTTTGAATTTGAATTTTTCTATGGAATAACAACTTTTTTTTTGAGAATTAATAAAAGTCGTAGAACAATAGTTGTTAGTTTTGATGTACAGAAGCCCCTGAAAGGATGCTTATTGATTAGAAATAACCCTGTATGGGCCAAATGTTTCTTGGCTGCGATGTTAGCTACAAGCTGAGCACAACTCAATCCTTACTGTAGCTCACTTAACAGCTGTGCAAGGATTGGGTTTCGCACAGTCTGTCAGCTATACTTATCAATACAATGAGCATTTTTTGCCTGACAGACATGTTTGTGAGCAAATGATACCAACAGCACATGTGTTTCTACAAAAAACATAACATTTAGACCTTTCTTTCTTGGTCTATACTGAAGGGAGATTGAACGGTAAATGTGGCTTGCACACTTGCTTGGAAAGCATCAGAATCTTCGATGCTGGTATCTACTCTGTTAACATGAGGAGTTAAATAAATAAATATTAGGGGACATCTTACACACGGCCTCTGACCCCAAACTAAGCATAGCTTGTGATATGGCTGCCAGAGATTGATATACTACATATACATATTTTAAATACATACTTTTATAGATAATACCTAAATAACACCCAGACACAGAGCAAACACCTATGTTCATCACACAAATATTTGCCCTGGGTGGGGATCGAACCCACGCCTCTTTGACCCAGAAGTCAGGGTCACTAACCACTGAGCCAGTCAAAGTTATATGAAGCTTATACCGATTAAACCTTGAATCCTCCTTGGTCTGTATGGTTATAGACTGAATCATACAACTTGGCGGCTGTGATTTTAGCTACAAGCTGCGGATAACCAAATCCTAGCGCAGCTATTAAGTGAACTTCAGTATGGATTGGGCTATCCGCAGCTTGTAAATAACATCACAGCTGAGAAAGTTTGATTTGGCCCATAGTGACGACAGAACAAGCCGGAAATAGCTTTAATACCATCCTCCAAGTCAACATACCACCTGCTCGTATTAAGTGATTTGCTTCTTCCATCATAATACTGAATTATTTCCTGACACATACAATCTGGATATCTTTAATATGCTCCATTCACCATCAGGCCAAATGGATGACATCCACACGGTTTTAATCCACTGGACGACATCCATTTTCTAGCCCATTGACGGGCGGTTCGTGGAAGACATCCGCATTGCCACTCTCTTGTCAGCCTCGAAACAATATTTGTCCCGAATATATCATAATTAGCCTACTGTGTGTAAAAGATTGGTGCTTCAAAAAATTACATTTTATTACTGCTTGGGACAACGCTGGCTATTATTATAATATTACATTGTCAAGCAATGTACCTACATTTCTGTGCGAAATTTCATCTCAATTAAGAACCGGGATGTGGATCTTTAAACTAGCAAGATTTTATTACAGATAGGGAGTGGTGAAACTAAAAAAAAAACGTCATCGAATGGAACTCTACATGCACTTTAACCTATTTTTATTTACCGTTTAAATCCTTACTAGATACAATTTTTTGCCCATGAACAAGGTAATAAAACCACAACAGGCAATACTGAACGCATTTCGGGGCGTGGATGTCATCCATTTCTAGGATGACATCCTGGAAATGGATGGCGTTTTCGACATTCACGTCACGTGAATGGGGCCTATTAGACCAGAGTGAATAGGTCTCTAGGTCTACATACTCTATCTTCGACTACAACTTCGCTTTCCATCGGCGAGTTGGTGACCAAAGCCCTACAATGAATGAAAAAAAAATAGAGAGTGGTGAATGATGAGTGTGGTACCTGCAGCGCGCGGGCTGAGCTCGTGGCGCGGCCGGAGCGCGTCGTCGGCGGGCCGCTGGTGGCGCCCCGTGTAGCCGCGCCCGCGACCCACTCCCGACATGTTATACTGCTGCTGGAATACAAATTGTCTAATTAAACATAACTATTGAAAGTCTTATTTGAGTAGGTCGACCACCCATAAGGACGGACAACCTCATTAAGACCGGAGGATCATGCTGCCACTCGAGAACTTTTCGACCCCATCAATCAGCAGTCCTTCATGCTATGTGCCCTGCCCATTGCCACTTCAACTTGTTCTTCTATGTATCTCCTTATTCCTGATTTGATCTCGCAGAGAGACTCCGAGCATAGCCCTCTCCATAGCTCCTTGTGCTACTTGGAGCTTATTTAATAGGGCCCATAGTTAGAGACCACGTTTCAGTGCCATAAGTCATCACTGGCAACACTACTGGTTGAACATGATGATAAAATGAATATCAATGCTCATGATAATACAGATATTTTTAAAGAAGCATAGCCTGGGGACAGCTAAGGTTTGGTTATTTGACTGAGCTTTTATGTTGTTTGGAATAGTTTTACTGATGATATAATTGTATATTGATTGGAAATATATTTACACATACCCAAAAAAATTGCATGTCTTATTAATCTGCCAAATAAAAAGGTTAAAACTAAATACTCGCACAAAGACAATGTAACTTCTCTAGTGTACTGCCTATTCAAAGAAAATGCTTAGATCACATAACTGCTTTACGTAGGCATTTGTGGTCAAACACTAACTGACTTTGAACACAAAGAGTATTTTTCAAAAGTAGGCAAACTAATATTGCTCAAGCAGATGATGTTGTTTATCTGATGTGGGCAAGTACTTGAACATGAAACAAAGACAAGATAGCGGCAAACGGGCTGAAAACATCTCGTAATAAATAATCACGGCACACATAGTATTATCACGGCAAGCACATAACAAGAAGCGCAAATATAGCGATACCAAATCAAAACAATCGCTAAATACAGTTACACAAATTCGACGTACTGAATCCAAGTTCGGATTTCACGACCTAAAAAACAACATTTACGACTAAATCAGAAGAAAATGTAAATGAGATATTGCTTTATACATTCAATGTGTTTTATTCAACAGTCTTCTGAATGACATCTCGTTTGGTAAAGTCTTGAAATATGGAAAAAAAACTTCAGGCCACCGGTAAAACACGGTGATGACTAATTTTTTTGAGGTTTGAACGCAATAAACATGGATGATATTTAACGATGTCGCTAGGAAACTGTAGTTAAAATGTTTAGAATGTAAATATAAGTGCATTTACTTACCAAAAATAGATTTCAACAAACTTGTAGCTTTATTTATTTTTTAATTGTTTTGTCGCGAAGCGGTTGTCATACGTTTCACTTCCATATTGGCGATTATAGTGATGGGAAAACCGCTATTAGTTCAATAGTGGCGCACCGGTAATTTACCGGATTATCGGATTTTGAGAACATCATGTTCCTTTGTTTAATTTGTATTTATTGGATTTGTCTTATGAAGCTGATTATATCATTATTAGTAGTTTAACAGTCAGCCTCTCTGTCAGCCAAATTGCACTATATGTGCTCTAGCTCAATTACGATTAATAAATAGGTCTTGAATTTTATCACCGTGAGTGTCACACAAAATAAATAATATTGATCGTTATGAGCATAGATAAATTATGGGTCTCGCTCCGTCTAGCAGAGCGAGACCCATAATTCATCTATGGTTATTTGGAGATTATTCGTGAAACAAAACCTAATAGTTTATGGGAGGCTCCATACATATTTTTGTTTACAATTAGGTCTCATGCGTTTAAATAACAAACAACCTGTGGGTTGTTTGTTATCTTACCCACTTATATCACAAAAATCACGAAGAATTCGGGGAGCTTCATGCGCTTTTGTTAATGTTAATTCTCATGCGTTTCCGTTGGGCACTTAACAAAAATGAATCGAGCCAAATGAATAAAATAACATTTTTGTATTGTAAATTGCATGAGCTATTATTTTACAGCTGAATTTAAATATTGAAATGAATTTATGTATTTAAATCCCAGATAGGTAAAAATAAGCGGATATTTGAAAAAATTACCGCCTCACTACAATAGATTTAAACACGCTTTAATTAAACAGTTTAACCGTTCAATTTGTACTGTTAAACATTGAATAAAGCGTGCGTAAAACTTTTGTGGTAAGACGGTAGGAGTTTTTCAAAGACCCTGAGACTATGTAAATAATTGCACACCCCCGAAATGTTTATAAATTATGTACCTACGGAGTGAGACTTGAAAATAAGTACCGGTATTTATCGATGTTTAGGAAGAAAAGCCATTATCGGTTTTCACATCCCTGGTGGAAATGTTGGAAAAGCCGATCGAAAAAATGACATTTCAGTCTCGGGGGTGAAGCGATGGGTGAGGGGTGCTCGAATTAGTGCGGGTGGAAATTCTGAAATATTTCTATTTTTCAGTTCTATTTTCCCATTTAATTTGCTACTAATGCCTTTATCACTAAAAACAATATCATAAATAACATACCAAATTACTATAATCCGTGAAAGTACCTCCAATACCGCGCATAAAATTAGAATCGTCTCTGCGGTTGTTTGGTCTGTTTTTATTTACTGACATTTACATTTTTTTATTATTGTGACGTAATTTTATCGATTTTCCAACTAACATTTTTTTATTGATAATCGATTTGCCCTACCGGACGCGGCACTATTGAAGAAAATATAAAAAAATCGTAAAATATATTTTTTAAAATGTCGGAAGGCCATGGTGTTGGGGAACCTAATCATTCTCATTCGTCGTCGAGAAAAGAGAGTATTGCCGCAGCGAATGTTCCCAGTGATAGCCCAGTGACCGATCCAGGGCAGGTTCGAGGGGGTAACACCGAGGGCCCCATAGCCTCGGCGGGAAAGTTTGAGGGCCAACGCGGGAAATCGGGGGCCCTAAAGAAATCGGCCAGATATCGCAGCAGGTCGCTTTCGGCATCTTCAGCAGATTCGTACAGCTCCACTTCATACACTGGTGAGTTTTTTTTTAAAATACCTACTTAATTGTATGTTTGTAACGAAATTTGTACCGATTCGTATCTACTTAAATATTGTTAATTTTATTCTTAGGCAAAACATACTATATTTTAGTAAACACCGAGAGTAGACGATAGTGGTTTAAAAATATTTATAACCATAAAATAACTAGCTTTATATCCTATTTTGCGTAAAAGATTTAGCCTGGGACTTCCAGGGACAGTGAAAATATTTACTGAGATCTCATATAAAACGTTATTATTGTTCTTTAACTAAATTTTTTGGCACTACACGCTTCACACCTGAAAAAACTAAGTTTTTTTATACCTAAAAAAACTTAGTTTTTCTTACCCTAACAAAATTAACTTAGCAATCTTAGATTAATGATCGACCAATCATAAAAGTTCACAGATTTAGCCCGGACTTCCAGGGACAAAAAAATATTTACTAAGATCTCATGATAAACGTTATTATTGTTCTTAAAATGTCGTTTTGGCACTATACTCGTCACGCCTAAAATATAATATTAGGATATTTTTTTAGCCTGATAAAATTGACATAGCAAGTAATTAACGATTAAAAGAAGCGCCTGTTTAAAAGTCATCATGATAAATCGTAGCTATTCGTAGCTTAGCTACGCTGTTTTCGCTAATACGTACACGAAAGCGTATGATCGTTTGTTTATTATTTCTATTTTAATGTGGGGATAACGTTATCTCTACGTCATGCGTGTAATAGCAAAATGCGTTTAGAGGGTTTACACGTAAATTGAAACTCTATTACTAAATTGTAAATAATTTTATATAAACACCTAGATATTTACATTTTTAGACTTAGCACATATTAGTAATAAGTAGTTAAGAGTATTGTTCTCTTGCAGCGCCCTAACGGGCTCTATGTTTTGTACTACAATTAGTTCTATAGTTGTTATGTACACTACATTGTGCAAATAAAGAAATAAATAAATAAACTACAGCTGTTTCCGTATGACTCTATACATTTTTGTACAACGCCCCTGGCGGAAACGAGGAAGAACTAACCAAAATGTATGAAGTCACACGCGAACGCGAAAGTTTAAGTACCCCACGCAAAACCTGGCCTAAGGGCTCAGAGCAAAATAGCACCCATCACCGAAGTGAATCAGCGGTTTTCACGGTCTGCGTTCAGATGGGTGACCGTGACAGTTTTTTATTGAGCGCTGCCAAGGCGAATGATTGTAGGCCCAGTTGTTTCAATCGTTTAATAATTTCCGACAACAGGATTAGAGACCCGCGGGGCAATTCTGTCAACCGATCTCGTTACTAAGGTGACACGTTCTTGAACCTGTCTCGTTTTTCTGACAGTTTTAAGCTGTCGGAACTGTCATAAAAACGAGAGGGGTTCAAAAACGTATCACTTCAGTAAAGAGATCGGCTAACAGAATTGCCCCGCTAGTATATCATCATCGTTATCGTCAACCACAGCCTTCGTTAGCCCATTCCTAAAATAGAGAGAGGTCTTCAAACTTATTCAAAAAAAAAAACAATAAAAGTCAAAATTATTATTTTTCAGGCTTTTGTACCCCATATTCACAAAACTACTTATTACTGTGCCATCCGCCGCGCTCTTGGGCCAATTTTGTCCAGCACGGCCGACATACGCACCACGACGTACACGTGCACACATCACGACACTGTACAGTACATACCTTAAGCCAGGGTTTCTCAAATTTTCGGCACCACGTACCCTAGTTTCCAGGCGACAGCGAACCCCTTAACTAACTAATTAAATCCCCCCATCATCCTCCCCTCTCCCTCCCCCCCCATCTAATATAGTTTGACTTGCCGGTCGTCGCGATTTTATATGCCACAAGGAACGTAAATATTCAGAGTCAGTAGCTAGTTCTAGCTTTCGAAGAAGCAAACTCTTTCTTTTTTTGAACAAAAAATCTATAGGTTTGTCTACGTACTGTGGATGTTTTGTTTGCAAATGTCTTCGCAGCAATGATGGCTTCATCGAGCTATTTGCGAGAACTTCTAAACATCACGCCATCATTACGTAAACCTTGCGCGAACCCCCTGTCATCGAATGGCGAACCCCTAGGGGTTCGCGTACCCCACTTTGCGAAACCCTGCCTTAAGCCAACACGGCGCTACTTACCTCACTGAGCTTATTTATTTAGACTAGCTAGAAGCATTATGTTAAACAGTAGGTACCTACTGGTAATAAAAGTTACTTTGCATACGCAAGTCCTTCGGCGAAAATACGACATGTAAGCGAATAAACAGCCAAGTGCGAGTCAGACTCGCGCACGAAGGGTTCCGTACCGTATGGAAGCCCCATTCCTCTTGCCGTTATTAATGGCGAGCAAAAAACTCCTAAAAATCACGTTTGTTGTATGGGAGCCCCCCTCAAATATTTATTTTATTCTGTTTTTAGTATTTGTTGTTATAGCGGCAACATAAATACATCATCTGTGAAAATTTCAGCTGCCTATCATGGTTCATGAGATACAGCCCGGCGACAGACAGACAGACGGACATCGAAGTCTTAGTAATAGGGTCCCGTTATTTACCCTTTGGGTACGGAACCCTAAAAAGCAAATCTATTTTGTCCTTGACTCGAGTCTTTGTTG
Source organism: Hypomecis atomaria (assembly GCA_964007245.1). Taxonomy (NCBI): domain Eukaryota; kingdom Metazoa; phylum Arthropoda; class Insecta; order Lepidoptera; family Geometridae; genus Hypomecis; species Hypomecis atomaria. The sequence continues at coordinate 8,843,392 of OZ023308.1, read as the reverse complement.
CTTGATATCTCGATTAAATGGGATATCTTACAGCTGTGAGACAGGGGTGGATTAAGGTGGGGGAAAGTGGGGCAAGGGAGGATCAGAGGGGAAAAAGTGGGCATGGGGCAAATAGCGGAGGGTTGGAAATGATATTTTTCTAGTGGGTAAACAGGATGTTAAAAAGCGTCGATAATTTAAATAGATGAAACATTTACTTATTCTAGGTAAGCGTGCTACACCCTAGACCGCATATCTACTCAACATCAGGCTGCATGTAGTCAAACGCAAACCTATACGGAAAAAAAAATATAGCTTAAATCGAATTATTGTAATTTGTAGTGTCAGGAACGACTTGTCAAACGAGTGGATTATGGAGCCTTTTATCGTTTATATAGCTTTATTCAGGGTTATGCTGCTTACCCTGGCATAAAGCTATAAATATATATAAAGTCAAAAAGAGGTGATTCAGGCTAAAAAAATCAGGCTAAAAAAATCGATACAATGGGATTCGATCCGGTAGCGGATCGATACAAACTAATAATGATGCAATTTAAAATAAAATTACATAAATTATAAACAAACAACCATACTGCACTAACAAGTTAAAATTAACTTGTTACGAAATTTGTACCGACATTAAAAACTACTGAACGGATTGAGATGAAACTTTGCAATAATATAGCTTATATATCAGAATAACACATAGGCTATAAATTATAATGATATTGCGTCAATTTTCCATAATATAACGATAAGTGTTAAGTAAGTAGGAAAAATTCTGCCATCTGCGAGCTATTCTAGAGTGCGCTTCAAGAAATGTCAAAAATAAACTGTCGAATCGAACAACCGTCAGATCGTTTTTTTTCCATCTGCTTTATCATGGGTGGTAAGGTAGGGCTTAAAAGACGGAAAGTGACATAGTCTACATTTTATCCGGGATAAATAAAGGGCTCTCATGGGATAGCACAAAAATCAAAATATGATGCGAGCGAAGCCGCGGGTAAAAACTAGTTTAAAATAATTCTTTGTGGGTAGATTTTGTTAAATAAGTTTTTAATGTGTTTTACATTTCAATTTACCTTTAATTTCAGCATGATTTATACTGTGATGACCGATCATTTTCAAAATATCGCATCGTAACAAAACAATGTATTTTTTTCATTATTTATACGATACCGGATCGATCCAAAATATCGTATCAAAACAACGCAAGTGTTTTTTAATAATGGTACGATACCGGATCGACCAAAAATATCGTATTGACACAACACAATTTATATAATTTTTAAATAACGATACGATATCGGATCGTTCCAAAAATCGTATCAAAACAACACAATCGTATCGTCTCAACACAGAGCGGCTTTCAAAATTATTATTTCTGCGAACATTGCCACTTAAACATTGGCCGATGTATAAAAGTATTGTTGACATACCTAGGAAAATAATTTTTGATGTTACAAAAGGCAATATGTTATATTTTTTAATTAATGATACGATCCAGGATCGATCCAAAATATCGTATCGAAAAAAGCGGTGCGATGCGATCCATTGCGATCCAAAGCACCGGATCGAGCATCCCTACAAATAACCTAAAATTATGTAAGTACGATTCTCCCTATTTTTTAGACGAGTGGGCGTATAAAATAGAACGTACGGGCCATTATTTACCGGCTCGGGTAACAAATCCCATAAGACGGGATTACTAACCGGCACTACGCGCTTCTTTACTAGAACGACAAAATAGGTATATCGTCTGAATATAAACTAACCTACGTAGTATGAAAGAGCGAAATTCTTAATGAAAATCAATTCTGTTTCATCACAGGCATTAAAAACAGATTTTAGGGTTCCGTACCCTAAGGGTAAAAGCGGGACCCTTATACTGAGACTCCGCTGTCCGTCCGTCTGTCAGTCACCAGACTGCATCTCATGAACCGTGATAGCTAGAAAGTTTCACAGATGATGTATTTCTGTTGCCGCTATAACAACAAATACCTACTAAAAATAAAATAAATATTTAAGGGGGGTTCCCATACAATAAACGTGATTTTTTAGCCGTATTTCGCTTCTATGCAGTACGGAACCCTTCGTGCGTGAGTAGGACTCGCATTTGGCCGAGTATCATTATTTATTTTCATATGTAATTACAAAAAAATAGTCAAAAAAAAACAAAATATGTTTTTTGTACTTGTTGGACTATTTTTAGATCTATCCATAGCTTTTGATTGTGTGTCACATTAAAAGTTTAGGTAGGTACTACGAATTGTAGAGGCCATTGACGCCATATCTGGTTATTTCTTTAAAAATCCTGTACAATACATTACAATCTACCCTAATCAACGTTTATATTTCGGATACAATAGACTATCAACAAATTGAGTCTGATTTCCGAAATATTACTCTAGGCGTACCAAAAGGCACTATCCTCGGCACCCATTGTTTCTTAGTTTACATCAATAGTACGTTTGAGAGAAGGCTCTTAAAATCCTTCGCAACGTGCTTCTCAGAACGTACAAGGCGTTATTTACCGTCTAGGGTAACAAATCCCATAAGACGGGATTACTAACAGGCACTACGCCCTTCTTTTGCCAGAACGACAAAATAAAATAGTAACCACTATCACGTATTCAGACGAATACAAAATAACAGACATATCTACAACCCACAACTACGAGTATAACGTTTACTACTTTGATTTTGTAGAGCTCATAGCGTAGTTTGACTAGGTGTTTGTCAGCGATCACCGAAGTTATAGCAACGTTCCGCACGGTCAGATCTCCAGATGGGTGACCGGGAGTGACATAATATGCAAATGAGCGCTACCGTGTCTCGTAACGACACGTTAAGTTGTAGGTCCCGGTAGTTACATTTGTATAAGTAAATAAATAAACATATTTAAAAATAAAAAAAAATATGGTTTTAGATCGACTGTTTCACTGCTAGTGGCTAATACTGTACAGTTTACTGCCTGGAAGAAATTACTTTTAGTGATAAGGGCGCCCGGTTTCTTCACGCCTAAGCATCTGTTTTCTGTATTAGGTATGTGATGTGTGTGAACTGTGAACTAAAGAGTTTATCTATATCTATCTACTTTACTGTAGAAACTGTAATAGTTGGTTGAACTGTTGAACACAGGTCTATCCATTTCACGAAGGGAGAATCCATCAAGCTGATTCAGTGCTGAAAAAAAAATCACGTAGGATTTGAATTACCAAATTCCACTAGGTAATGACACCCGCCTTACAATCGTGAGGTAGGATAAGATGATGATGGTGAATCGTAAGGTGAATCCACCAACCCGCAACCAGTTTACAGCTTTTAGAAGTACTTGCAAGATACTCATTTAGATTTTTGAAAATTCAAACGGGTATCCCCACCAAACGCTAAGCATCCCAGCTGACTGAATCCGGGTATTGTTGTACACCACCATGACTACATAATACCAAAAATTCAGCTTTTAGACAGAGTTGCATTTTTTGCGCTTACCTCCCGGGCTAATATGTCCCAAGACTTTCGTAGGTAGGCCTATGTCCTGCAGTGGTGGTACAGTACAGTATGGGAAATGTAAGAAACACCTTATGATATGACATGAGCAAAGCGCTCTTGTGATTTTAGTGACGTTTGTCCATTTACAATAATCTGCCAAATACGAGTTGGACTCGCGCATGAAGGGTTCCGTACCGTATGGGAGCTCCACGACAAAAAAATCCCGTTTGTTGTATGGGAGCCCCCCTTAAATATTTATATTATTCTGTTTTTAGTATTTGTTGTTATAGCGGCAACAGAAATACATCATCTGTGAAAATTTCAACTCTCTAGCAATAACGGTTCATGAGATACAGCCTGGAGACAGACAGATGGACAGAGGGGTCTTAGTAATAGGGTCCCGTTTTTACCCTTTGGGTACGGAACCCTAAAAACACACAGCCGTATTGAGACATCTCTCTCTGAAAATTGTCTGATTTATTTGATACAATCCTACAGGTATACCGCCAGGTATACCTATAGGATTGTAATTATATTGATCTGCCTTGTTTACTAGGTCAAAGTTTAATCGAAGCTGGCCCTGTGTTGGGTTATTTTTACGATTTTTAGGTAATGTACTGTTTGTAAAGGCCTTTTTGATAGTCCACTACTGAACAGGCCTACCTTTTTGATTTGATAGTCCACTACTGAACAGGCCTACCTTTTTGATTGTCCACTAAGGCCTGACACGCAGGGAGATTGGTGGATCTCTCTTCATTGGGGCAACCGTATACGAGTACGTCCATAAAAAAAATCGATAGCGTATTTGAATCCACCAAACCCGCACTGGGCCAGCGTGGTGAATATGGCCTAACCACCCTTAGTACTGAACAGGCCTACCCAGGCCCACAGGCTACACAGTTTTATGGACGTATACGGTTGCCCCAATGAAGAGAGATCCACCAATCTCCCTGAAACGAAAACTCATAGATAGGTGTGTGTATTTTGCCCATCCTAACTTATGGTGCATAAACGAGGTCGCTCACCAATGTTCAGAAGTCTTGCTTTCGTTCGCCATTGACAAAAACTTATTGTTTTTGTACGTAAATAAGAGTTATCTATCTCTAAATATTATCCGTTTTGAGTGTTTCTTTTTCATGTAATCAGTAGGTACTTCAGTAATTTTAGTTCTTGCAGCTTTTCATATGATCTTAAACTTATAAAAGACTCTAAAAGTCATATTTTGACATAAAAACTAGGCTGAAATGTATAAGCACGTAAACAAAAACTTTTCTGAAGAATACAAGACTTATGAGCGTGCAATATTTCTTACTTACACCAAAACATAACGTAAGCTTATCAAAAATGTACTGCAAATTCTCCCGATGTTCTACAGAAACCGCGAACTGGTCGATACACGATCCTCTTATAGTGCCACCACACTCTCTACGGGGCGACACGAGCACCGCAGCTGCAGCCAACTTCACATCGTATACGCCTCGGTGGCTCAGTGGTTAGTGACCCTAACTTCTGGGTCAAAGAGGCGTGGGTTCGATCCCCACCCAGGGCAAGTATTTATGTGATGAACATAGGTGTTTGCTCTTAAGCGCACTGTAGCTTGCTCTGTGTCTGGGTGTTATTTAGTTACTATCTATATAAGTATGTATTTAAAATATGTATATGTAGTATAACAGTCTCTGGCAGCCATATCACAAGCTTTGCTTAGTTTGGGGTCAGAGACCGTGTGTAAGATGTCCCCAAATATTTATTTATTTATACAAGTTGGCGATTTGAAGTTAGCTACAGAAGCGGTGCTCGTGTCGCCTCGTGGAGAGTGAGGACGCACCATTAAAAGAATAGACCACACTGCGTGACATGAAAGGCGCTAACGACGTGAGATTTAAAGCTGCAAAGTTCAAATGTGAGTGGGCGGGACACGTAAGCCGTATGCACCCAGACAGGTGGGCAGAGGTCTCGACAGAGTGGGTGCCTCTGTCTAGTCGACCCCGAGGTCGACCTCCAACAAGATGGCGAGATGAAATCGAGAGGTTTAACAAGAATCAAATTTAAAAAAACCTTTTTTTTTAAAACAAGCTTTTACTGAACAAGTACTCGCCAAGACGAATCAAACGAGCCGACACTCGATAGGATTGCGTCGTTTCATTACAGAGTTCCTATGACCACCTTCCAGCTCCATCATCAGACTCTGGTTACCATTTAAAGACAAACTACTCGCCAAGACCATTCAAATAAACTCAAACTCGATGAGCTTGTGTCGTTTCATTGCTAAGTTCTTTTGGCCACCTTCCAGCTCCATCATCAGATCAGCACCATGTCATCATAATATTGCATTGTCACGCGATTTACACATATGTATGCAAAATTTCAGCTCAATCAGTAACCGGGAAGTGATTACGGACTGACAGGTAGACGACGGGACAGGTGAAACTACCTATAAATAAAAGCTTGTAAAAAGGATTGGACGGAGGTAGCATAGAACAGAAAGGAGTGGAAGGATTTGAGGGAGACCTTTGTCCAGCAGTGGGACAGTATAGGTTAAATAAAAAAATGCAGGTTGCCTCACGACCCCAAGAATGATAGGCGAGTGTTACCACCACACTACCACTAGACTACTACAGATGCCACAATTTTTAGGGTTCCGTGCTAAAATGGCTAACTGGGCCCTGATTCCCTATCGATGTACCTTATATAAACTTGCTAGTATAGATAATTTAATATTATCTCCTTTTGCTTATTGTGATTGAAATAATGTTTATAAGGCAATAAAAGACGTTAAAATTGAATAAAAGCCACGTTTGAATAATTTTGTGATAAATTTCATGTAGGAATTCGAGAAACAGAGTTCTACTTATGTCTAGCTAAGACATATTTTAATATTGCACGCCTGTTAGGGTCCACTATTGGAACAATTTTATTTATTAATAAGAAAATTGTACATAGTGTTGCAATAAACGATTTCTGATTTAAAGTACGATATTGGAGATACCGCAATATCTTTGAAAACTAAATTTTATTTAACTAGGGACACGTAATACGTGTTTTCATTAAAAAAATCACCCTGCAGGATCATCCAGGCTATATCCATCTACTACTATTATAAACGAGAATCACAGATGTATCACAGATCAGGGAACAAGATTGTTGTTTCCTGATTATATGTTTGTATGTATGGATGTTTGTCCCTCTTTCACACAAAAAGTGCTGAACGGATTGAGATGAAACTTTGCAATAATTACGTTTATACATCAGAATAACACATAGGCTATAATTTATAAAGTTATTGCGTGAAACGAAGTTCGCCGGGTCAGCTAGTAAATTTTAAATTAACGTGCCTACTACGTGGGCTGAAATAAATTAATTTGCCGTTATATTTTACCTAATTCACTACTAATAAGACGTAAGTAATTCACGAAAAAAAGTTTCTTTTTTTAGCGAAGGATTATTTACAATAAAGGTTAGATCCCTGAGGTAATAAGTTGCTCGGATCGAAATTCGGGAGATCCATGCCATGTAAATATTGTCTAAAGCCTTTAATTTTGTCGAAGGTAAGGTCCGTGTGTTGTGAACTTGTGATAGAGTCTACCTTTAGTATCTTTGTTTTCGTAGGACAGATTTTTTTGGTTCCATATGAAATACTTTTCTCTTACATCTGAAAATTCTCGTGTCACAATGTTAGTTACCTTACTCCTCCGAAACGTCTTTACTGATTTTTACCAAATTTTAAATGCATATTCAGTAGGTCTGAGAATCGGCTACTATCTATTTTTCATACCCCTAAGTGATAAGGGTTGTTCACCCCCGGGCAAAGCCGGGACGGGCAGTTAGTTTACTTATGAATCTAGGGCTGCACGCGACTCCGCGCGATATGGAATTTTGGGACCTATTTGTTTATTCTCCTTTTAAAAAAAGGTCGTAGTCTGAGTTTAAACGAAAACTATTATTGTTTTCGTGTTGCTTCATACCTACTTTTATTTTAGTTGGTTCTCGTTACCGCCAGGGGCATTATACCTACAAAAACGTATGGAAAGTCACATGGAAATTAGTATTATATATTATCCATTTACCCATAATGTCATACTAACTAACTTCTCAGAGCATCTCCGAAATGACCTCTTTCTACATAGTCCCCGGCGTTCCGCACCACGGTGCGAATCAGGACCTTCAAAAAGAGTCTTGGGCGACTTGCAGGGCGGAACGCTCCAGGACTCCTCAATATTCGCGAGGAAAAGTGTTGTTTGTTTTAGATTAAAGATCGAACGGGATCATCAAGTCATAGCCAGTCGCCGTCGTCGGGAAGATTATACTATAACAACCTAATTCTGGAACAACAATAAGCATAGCAATCGCCGAATCGAACTGGGCTGCGCAGCGTTCGGAAAATTGCGTAACGTCTTCTCGTCCGACATACCTCAGTGCCTCAAGTCGAAAGTTTTCGACCAGTGTGTGTTGCCAGTGATGACTTATATCACAGGAACGTGGTCTCTCACTATGGGCCTTATTAGTAAGCTGCAAGTAGCCTAACGAGCTATGGAGAGGGCTATGCTCAGAGTCTCTCTGCGGGATCCAATCAGGAATAAGGAGATTTGTAGAAATGTGTTAACACCGCAGGATCGCGCTGGATGCAAGCCGCTACGAACCGGTCTTATTGGAGATCTTTAGATGAGAGGCCTATGTCCAGCAGTGGACGTCCTATGGCTGAAACGACGACGACGAATAAGCATTGCGCGAGCGCAGCGAGTGCGAAAATTTTTAGAAGTTTCTCAACAAGCTAATTTTAGTATGAGATGGGATGTGAGGGCGAAAGAGCTATACCTATCTTACTTTTATTAGGTAAGCGTGATGTCTTTTTTCATGAAACAGCGGAAAAGTTGAGAGTTTTGACAAACTATGTATTTGTTATTTGATGTGTTTTAAAAGCCAATAGTAATGGCATGTTAGAATCAGCACTAACGATCGCGATTCGTATTACCGTGAGGCCGGCTGCTTGACCAATCAATTGCATGCAGTCGAATCGCTGCAGCGGCTCGGCTAGCGCGGAGACGGCTTCTTATACCATCATCATCATCTCCACAGGACCTAGAAGAATTGGAATCATTTCGTAACATACAGGATTATCTGCTTACCCTGTACTAAGCCAAAAGGGGGTGACCAAGACCATAATTATGACAACTTTTACAATGGGGCCAACCCAAAATTCTTGAAAAAAATCAGCTGTGTTCTATACAAAACTTCAACTCGAAATCGACAAAATGTATGAAACAGCAGATATTTTTTCGTCGTAGTGACGAACGAATGTGTGGTTTTGTAATCAACTAGCTGCGCCCCGCCGTGTTACCCGCGTTAGCCCGAAATAAAAAGTAGTCTATGTGTTAATCCAAATCTAAACTATCTTCGTACCGAATTTCATCCAAATCAGTCCATCCGTTTGTGCGTGAAAGAGTAACAAATATCCATACATACTTACACGTTTGTAATATTATATTAGTAGGATTAAGAGGAATTAGAGCGAGACTGTGTAAAAACTCTACACGGTGGCGATTAGCATTGTCTCCAGCACCTGATCAACACATTATCTTTAAACATATATATTATAATGCTGTACGTGTGTATATCACTGAACTCCTCATAAACGGCTGGAACGATTTGAATGAATTGTTTTGTATGCATTTGGGTGCGCCCTGGATGGTTTAGATTCACTAATAAGCCCGGCAGATGGTGCTGCAGTGGGTCCGCTAGTATATTATAATGATCAGATGATTGGACGTTCGTTCAAATTCCTCACTCTCCACGCGGCGACATAAGCACTGCAGCTTGTAGCTAACATCCGCCAACTTACATAGCAATGATATGTATAAGTCGGCGAATGTGAAGTTAGCTACAGGCTGTAGTGCTCGCGTTGCCTTGTGAAGAGTGTGGATGGGCCATTATTACCATTAACCGTGTCAAAAGTTACAAATCCCGGTATTCGTGGACTGTAAAAGTAAAAAAAAAACCCTTTCAACAGTTGGCTATAATTGTGAAACGAGGGTTGATAACTTCATAAGTAGATAAATATCTGGTAAAAGAGGGAGAATATTGGAAAATATCTCCGCTGAAAGAATATTTTTGTAATCAGGTTGCTATGTTTTTCCTTATCGGATCTGTTTTCACGAGCGCCGGTACTTGAGCTATGTGGGACGTAAACAAGCCGGGTACAGTGTGACACGGGCTTGAATGGACTCATCTACTTGAATTAATTTTTTATATCGAATTCTGATATTTGTAACGTTGAAATATTAAATGAATACGAAAATATGTTTAGTAATCATACACTATTTTTCTCCAAAAATGGCATAACCGACTTCAAACGTGTACAGAATTCGAATACTTAGTTCGCTCAAATCGATGTATCATCGAGGTAGTAATTTTTATTGGACCGAGCGAAGTGAGGTCTCAGAGTCTACTGGGACAAACCGGCACTTGTATGTAAGTTTGTATGTATGTTTGTTCGATGATAACTCGAGTACCGCTGCACCGATCTTCATGAAATTTTGCATATCTACATGTAGGTTATGTATATAGAATTTTTAAGTTCGAATATGAGCATCTTCTGTTCAGTAGTTACAAAGATATCAGGGAAAGCAGTAGCAGAACGGCGCCATGCACTTTCTATGCGAAATACGGAACGATGCCCAACTAACGATATTTTCAGCATAGATGCGTCATGTGAACGTTAGAGCGTCCTAAATATGTTTCATTCATAGGCATAATATGTTCATTGTTCAACAATGACTGGTACAGTATAGGATGGCTAAGGAACCATTTTGATTACATCAGCTGTCAAACGTAAATCCGTACATCACTTTACTACCCTGGTAAATATGGTTCAATTGTTACGCAAAATTATCATCGATCTAAATCCATATACAAATGGTCAATGACATGACGCAACTGATAAACACAACAAAGACGCATACATCAATTTAACTTTTTATTAATTTTAATTTAATTGTTTTTATGACGTGTACTAAAATGTATCAATAAATGAGTAACGATTATATTTTTTCGCTGGCGCGGTGCAGGCGTGTTAAAAATGGTTTTCGTAGCGTAGTTCCAACAAAGTCGACAATCGTTTTAAGCGTTGTCGCACCGTCCACTCGTAGCCTAGAGTTTCGTTCAGAGAGAGATTGGTTCAAGGGAACGTAATGTTTTATGTATCATCAAAGATAAATATTCACTATGATATTATGTATCAGCGGGGCAATTCTGTCAACCTATCTCGTTACTAAGGTGACACATTCTTGAACCTGTCTCGTTTTTCTGACAGTTCTAAGCTGTCGGAACTGTCAGAAAAAAGAGAGGGGTTCAAAAACGTATCACTCCAGTAAAGAGATCGGCTAACAAAATTGCCCCTCTGTTATGTTTTCGGGACAACACACCTACAGGCTTATACAGATAGGCTGTACGAAGCCGAAAGGGGATGATTCAAACCGTCACTACTTTTATTACGGGGGTACCTAACTCGAAAATCGGGGAAAACATTAGCTGTTTCTGAAAAAGTTAATTGACTCTACAAAATGTAAGTAACACCTGTTTTTTTTGCTATTTCGGAGTTGGTCCCATAGTAAAAGCGATGAGTATAGTAAGGTACATTGTATAAAAATCTCCATGAATATCTGCACTTTGCAAATAGTAGGAGCACTTCCTTTTTTAAATCGGTGGATGTCTTTATTTCAAAACCGTGAAAAAGGACAAGCATCCAGATAATAAAAATTTCTGGGAACTTTATGTCCTCGCGGTTAAAATTCAAATTGTCTTAATTTTATTGCAGTCGTAAAACACCACACCACGAGAAAAATATCTTGTCTGGACTTTTCAGTACCCAATTTTATTTTCTTATTCTTATTCGATGTGGAGGCGATAGGTCCTGCTGTAGTGTCGTCCGTGTTTTATGAACAACATAGCGTATAGCCGTAATTATTATATATTCTTTGGTAGCGCTCATAGCGTATTTTAAGTGGTTAGTGACCCTGACTCCTGAGCCAAAGAGGCGTGGCTGGCTTCGATCATCGACGCGACCAAAGCGCCACCCTTTTATGGTGGACATTCCGCGCGTTAGAACCAAGCGTTTCGAATCCTCATTCCTCATACGAACAGCCAGAATGTGGAACGCTTTGCCTGGGTCTGTCTTCCCGCTAAAGTACAACGTGGGCGTCTGCAAATCCCGAGTAAATAGGTATCTTCTAGGTAAGCGTGCTACAACCTAGACCGCTTATCTGCTCAACATCAGGCAGTATGTGGTCAAACGAAAACCTATTCGGAATAAAGAAAGAAAAAAAGATCCCCACCCAGAGCAAGTATTTATGTGATGAACATAGGTGTTTGCTCTGTGTCATCCTACTTACTAATATTAAAAACGTGAAAGTTTGTAAGGATGGATGGATGGATGGATGTAAGTATGTTTGTTACTCTTTCACGCAAAAACTACTGAACGGATTGAGACGAAACTTTGCAATTATATACCTAGCTTATACATCAGAATAACACATAGGCTATAAATTATAATGATATTGCGTAAATTTTCCATATTATAACAACAAGTGTTAAGTAAGTAGGAAAAATTCTGCCATCTGCGAGCTATTCTTAGCGTGCGCTCCAAGAAATGTCATAAAATAACTGTCAAATCAAACAAATGTCAAATCGATATTTTTTATTTTCCACCTCCTTTATTAATAAGGGTGGTAGGGTATAGGGCCTCGAAATATCGGAGACCGTGGCCGGGAGAGGGTCAGAGACCGTGTGTAAGATGTCCCTTCATATATTAAAAATATATCGTCCTTTGTGTTGCCCTTGCTAACCTTTTGTTCTTATTCTTACGTCATTCATTCGAAGTCTATGGCGATCGCCGTTAGCTCGCCGTAGCGTGGATGCGTAACTTATTTGAAGTGCGATCGATATTCACGTTGAGAAGTTGTCACGTGCTGAACAGAAGCTTTATAAATAGATCTTCTTGTTACTATTATTGTTATTACTATGGAGAGGGCTATGCTCGGAATATATCTAGTCATAGTGTAGTCATAAACATTTATTTCCATAGGATAATATGTGAACACTTGGACACGTCGATTAAAACAGTAGAATAGATCTGCCGGGCTAGTATGCGCGCCACGAATTATTTCGTTCATAGTGTCAGAACGAGACAGGTTTATGGCAAAGTTTATAACTAACTTAGGCTATTTCAAGTACCTACTAACACTCTTTGTATAGTATAATCAAATAATTGTAAATGTTAGTTAACAAATGGCACAGACCCTGGAGTCTGTGGTTAATAAATTTTAATTTAAAAAAAAAAAAGTTTATACCTAACTGTCACTTTTTCACACGTCGAAATGAGTTCTTCGTCGCTTTTCGTGGTTATAGCCTGGGAGATCGAATCAGAAATGAGTAGTTCTGTCGAACAATCAATGTTACCGACATTTCCCAGCCAAATTGGTAACTCCGTTGAAATGACATTGGACTCGACACATAGCACGAAGGATTAATGACCGATGGGGTCCAAAAGTTCTGGAATGGACACCAAATACACGCAAGCACTTTATCAGCCTTTTACCGGATTCACTTCAGAGAGTGCGCCCAGGAGTTGCACAATCTGGTCCCATCTGTCCCTTTCTTCAATCGTACGGCTAGACAGACGCGACCAAAGCGCCATCCTTTTATGGTGGACATTCCGCGCGTTAGAACCAAGCGTTTCGAATCCTCATACGAGCCAGAATGTGGAACGCTTTGCCTGGGTCTGTCTTCCCGCTAAAGTACAACGTGGGCGTCTTCAAATCTCGAGTTAATGGGTATCATCTAGGTAAGCGTGTTACATCCTATAACCTCTTATCTGCTCAACATCAGGCAGCATGTGGTCAAGCGCAAACCTATTCAGAATTTAAAAAAATCGGCCAAGTACGAGTTGGACTCGCGCACGGAGGGTTCCGTTCTGTATGAGAGCCCCCCTTAAATATTTATTTTATTTTAATTTTTATTATTTATTATTGAAGGGAATATAAAACTAAATATTCTGTGAAAATTTCAAGCATCTACCTGGTACCATTATTAATATAGAGCGAAAAACGTCCAAAAATTCAGGTTTGTTGTATGGGAGCCCCTCTTAAATATTTATTTTATTTTGTTTTTAGTATTTGTTGTCATAGCGGGAACCAAAATACATCATCTGTGAAAATTCCAGCTGCCTAGCTATCATGGTTCATGAGATACAGCCCGGTAACAGACAGACAGACAGACGGACAGACGGACATCGAAGTCTTAGTAATAGGGTCCCGTTTTTCCATTTGGGTACGGAACCCTAAAAAAAAGCACAGCGTAGGATGTCCACGAGGTGGAAAGATGACCTTATTAAAACAGTAGGATTGTGTTGGATTCAAGCCGCTTCCGATCTCATTGGACACCCATCATAGGAGAGACCTATGTCTACTTGTTCAGCGTTGTACGTCTTATGGATGAAACGATAACAAACGACAATGCTAAAACTGGACATCTATTACGGTACTAGCCTTTTTAATAGTCCACTGCAGGACGTAGGCTTACCCACGAAGGGTGGGCCCAATCACCCTTCGTGGGTAGGCCTACGTCCTGCAGTGGACTATTAAAAAGGCTGGTACAGTACAGTACTAGATTAGTAAAAACTTAGTTTGCTTAGTCGTTAGACTAGTTAGAGTTTGTTCATAGTGTTGTCCTTCATTCACGTCATTCATTCACTAAGTCTATATAGCACAGAGCTATTACAACTAGATATCGCTGTTGTCGCTTGAGACAATTCTCAACCGCAAAAATGTATGGAAAATCTTGCCCAGAGCTGTCAAAACTGTCAAATATGAATTGGAATTTGACACTACTGAGAGAAAAACACGACATTTAGCCACTAAATCAAGATAATTTTCACTTTCTGATTCAAGGCATATTAAATCATCGCATCTCTGTCTTTCTTCTCTCGACCACATTATCCCTTGAAATCTCTGTGACTACTTAAGTCTATTGTAGATTCATTTGAATTAGACTGTTGATATGTAACCTACCTACTTACTTATTTGAAGAACGATCGATATTCACGTTGAGAAATCGCCACGTGCTGCACAGAAGCTTTATAAATAGAATTTGTTTCATATTACATCATAAATCTGCGCGCTTGCATATTTTACGACGTCTAACTACCATTTAAATTTCTAGCCTATAATAGTCTAGCTAGATAAAGATTCTTGACAGATGTCATAGTGACATACCTAGGTCAATAAGAGGCAAAATCTCCTGGTTATCCTCAGTGATTATCCCACTGAGCAACCAATTTTCCCAAGGTTTAATAAATAAATGTTAGGGGACATCTTACACACGGTCTCTGACACCAAACTATACTCGTATAAGCAAAGCTTGTGAAATGACTTCCAGAGACTGATATACAACATATACATATTTTAAATACATACTTATACTGTAACAGATAGTACCTAAATAACACCCAGGACACAGAGCAAACAACTATGTTCATCACACAAATACTTGCCCTGGGTGGGAATCGAACCCACGCCTCGTTGATCCCGTAGTCAGGGTCACTAACCACTGATCCACCGAGGCAGTCAAAGGTTACAAGGTAGGTATCATTTTATTTTGTCTATTCCAGTACGGGAAGCATAGCAAAGGGATAAATTGTCTTTCCACAATTATATTCCCTCAAAGAGGAAATAAAGTATGGACTGACAGTGACAACTGACATTAAAAGTGGATTACATACTTAAATGGTTTTCTCTCTTGGCCTTGCTACCCGTGCAGTAAGTAGTCGAAATGTGAAACTCCAACTCCTACAGCATTTAAGCTAAATCGCATTAAGACACACCTATTATTAAATTAAATCATTATAATCGTCATATTTACCAAATAACCTTAATGGCTGGACGTAATAGGCATGACGACTGAAAAAATATAATTAGTCCGTCAGATAGACTATCAAAAAATATAAGACACATGTTTTTTCTTTTGTCAATTAAATATAAAATGAAGATATGAAGATATAGCTCGTCAAAGTTCCGCTTGACGTCACAAGTGCCTAGATTTCTGTAAGAGAGGTGATGTCACGACCCCCACTCCCAAACTTTGACAAGGTTTATCTTTGTCATTTGTAGTTTGATTGACAATAGAAAAAGTACGTGTCCAATATTTTTTGAAAATCTAACTCATGGACTAATTTTGTTAAAATAATGAATTTTTTTACCCAGTCACCATGCTAGGTCATGTAGGTAAGTGACAATTTAACACATTATTAGTTGTGGCAAAAACATGATAATTAAGAGTGAATTGATGTCAGTGTCATGACACAACGTTGTTAAACTAATGACAATTGCCACAAAAACGGTTTTACCTCGTTCTGTCGACGACCTCTCACGGTGTGCTAATATTGGTCTTGTCAAATGTGACGCTTGATTATAGTATGTAGGGTTCAGTAACATTGAAAATAAGAGCATTTTTACCGACTTCCAAAATGGAGGAGATAATAATGCTCGTCCGTATGTATATCATGTGTATGTTCTTCAATATTTTCGCCAATTGTAAACTGAATTAAAAAAAATCTTTTTTTGTTTCGAAAAGGTATATTCCCGAGCCGATTTCGATACAATCATATTTGACAATTTAAATGGGACTACCCATTAAATTTTATCGAAATCGTTTGAGCCGTTTTTGATAAATCAATAATTATTTACAATTGTACATGAATTTCACATCGATTTGTGCAAACTATTCGAATTCTGAACCTAATCTATTTTATTGAATAAATCTATTTTATATTATACGACGCTAATCTCTGCGAAAAATAATATTTAAATAAATAAATAATATAAACATTTTTGAAAGGCCCATAAATAAAAAAAGCTTTCGAATATTGCGGCGGACTCATTTTCTCGAAGGAAAAAAACACATTTGAGCTTTATTTATTTTATTGCTTTATAAGTAAATTCTTCTCAGTGTAGGTAAGTTAGGTAGTAAACACAGGGTGGGTTGTTTTCGCTCTTCACCGAGGTTGTTGTGACTAAGTTATTTTAAGATCAGTCCGAAGTAAAAGCTTTTCTAAGAAAGAATCCCATTATCTAGCAGACATAACATTGGACAATTTTCCGGAGGGCATATTTTGTAGATAAATAATAAATAAATCTAATCAAAATCTAAATCCTTATTTATATTTACGAGTAGATTATTTAATTATGAAACAAAAGTTATCAAGATTTAATCTCGTATTTCGTAAATGCTGATTTTAAATAAGAAACGCTAACTCAATTAAAATTCTTCAAAAAAAAAAAACCCTTCCCGCTTTCGCCCCCCACTCTTAAAAAGAAACAAAAAATACTTTTACCGGGAATTCCTGAGAACTTTGATTGTAGGCTGTCCCATGTGCCGAGACTGAAATTATCGGGAATTCCCAAACCCTAGTCCGAACAAATGAAATATTTTTTTTGAAAAATAGACGCTTCGCTCGCTCGGTCAATTATAGAAATCCGAAAATGTGATTCTTACTCTTTCATGCACCAACAGATGGGATCGACTTGCATGGTAATAATTTAAACGTTGTAGTGTCATATACTTTTTATTCCGGAAAATGAAAGGTTCATATTGGAGAAATTTTGCTGGTAAGACACACAAAACATGGGCCTATAACACCTGAAATAAAGTAATTTAATTAAAAAATAATCATGCATGTACGAGTGTAGGTATGAATTCAATAACCTTTCCCAGAGGTGTACGGGAAACCCATCAATATTTATGATTACGGTCCGCCAGACCCCCAGTTTATTATAACGGGTCTGCGGGACCCCGCGTGAATGGGAATGCTCGGGTATGAGACTGTTCGAGCAATTTTTACAGGTAAAGGTCGAGGACGAATCGATTTGGGAATCCTAGTACCCCGGAAACTTTTTGGCAGTTCATTTTTACGTACTTTTTTCTATAGTTAGCGCTTTTACTCTCTCCCTTATTCCTCATGCCATGTGCCCATTGTACCAGCGACTTTAGTACCTCTATATTAGATGTAGTATCCTGTATCAGCCATTTTAATAGTCCACTGGAGGACGTAGGCCTACCACAACGGAGGGTGATTGGTCCACCACGTTGTTCCAGAGCGGATTGGTGGATTCGACGGTGGACAGACGTCATCAAATTCCTTCTACGGACTTACGCAGGTTGCTCCCCGGTGTTTTCCTTCACCAAAAGCCAGTAGTGTGAAATTCCGTACATAAGTTCCAAAAAAACTCATTGGTACGGAATCGGGATTTGAACTCACGACTTCAAGATTGTAGAGCAAGTGTTACTTACCACTAGACCACCACGGCTCTGATTAGATAAAGTATAGTAAACGAAAATAATTACTGTTATGAAATTGCCACAAAAGTATTCAGGGCAATATTTGGCGGCAGCGGCAGGCGCAGTGGCAGTAGCTGATTCTAAACCCCGGATGTACTTATTGCCTCGCCCTGTATACTCGGTGGTCAAGCCATGGTGGTCTAGAGGTAGTGACACCCGCCTTACAATCGTGAGGTCGTGGGTTCAATCCCAGTCCCGTACCAATGAGTTCTTTGGAATTTATGTACGGAATTTCACACCACTGGCTTTTCGGTGAAGGAAAACATCGTGAGGCAACCTGCATACGTCCGTAGAAGAAATTCGATGGCGTATGTGAATCCACCAACCCGCACTGGGCCAGCGTGGTGGATATGGCCCAATCACCCTTCGTGGGTAGGCCTACGTCCTGCAGTGGACTATTAAAAAGGCTGGTACAGTACAGTACAGTACAGTATACTCGGAACTGTAGGCAAATTACAATGTAATGAAATAAAGGATGCTCCCGTAGCCCTTATACCATTAGCCTTCCGAATGAGGTTAGACGCTCATGAGATTTCCTATTTACATCTCTAGGGACAGAGACGAATGGTTTTCGGCTTTCGTTTGTGTAGTCTGCGGTACAAAATCATAGATTTTACTCAGACTAAATAAATAATCGGCCCAGTACGAGTCCGACTCGCGCACGGAGGGTCCCGTACTGTATAGGAGCCCCCTTTAAATATTTATTTAATTTTAATTTTTATTATTAAAGTGTAAAGTTTTAATGTGTTTTAAAGTTAGACTATTAAAGTCATCACTTCGAGTAACTGAGTTGTTTTTTTTAAAGAACTCTAAAGCTCAGTCTAACATTTGCATTTTTTTACAACTAAATATTATTCTGTGAATGTTTCAAGCATCTACCTGTTACCATTGTTAATATAGAGCTAAAAACGGCTAAAAAATCAGGTTTGTTGTATGAGAGCCCCCCTTAATTATTATTTTATTCTATTTTTAGTATTTGTTATACATCATCTGTGAAAATTTCAGCTTTCTAGCTATAACGGTTCACGAGATACAGCCTGGAGACAGACAGACAGACGGACAGACGGACATCGGAGTCTTAGTAATAGGGTCCCGTTTTTACCCTTTGGGTACGGAACCCTAAAAACAGACAACAAAAAAAGTAACACCAAAAAACACTGAAAAAAAATCTGCGGAACACTGAAACAATTAAAATATTATCGCAAAAGTATGTGTTATATAAATAGTTTTTAGATGCTATCAAATATTTACCCAAGAGATAGTGATGTATAATTTAGACGGTATTTTCTATACGTGTTAATGCACTGAGTAATAGATACTTTTAATTGATAAAAAACCTACCTTAATTTATAGGTAATTTTAATTTTATTAGTAACTGTATGAGTAATGGTTAAGGTGAAAACTCTACCTTTCTTTATGTATTGTAGCATATTATAATAAACTAGCGACCCGCCCGGCTTTGCACAGGTGTATTGTGCATGTAAACCGACCTCTAGAATCACTTTATCTTTTTAAAAAAACTAAAAAACTGCATCAAAATCCGTTGCGTAGTTTTAAAGATTATAAGCATACATATATAGGGACAGACAAACAGCGGGAAGCGACTTTGTTTTATACTATGTAGTAAAGATAGTTAGGTTCGTTCTTTTAAATTAATTCATATATAAATTAAATGATAAGATATGAAATCGAGATATATTATTTAAAAAAACTGCATCAAAATCCGTTGCTTAGTTTTAAAGATATAAGCATACATAGGGACAGACAGACAGCGGGAAAGCGACTTTGTTTTATACTATGTAGTGAAGATAGGTGCGTTCTTTTTCATAAAATTAATTCATTTATAAATCAAATGTGAAGATATATTATTGCTAAATCAAATATTAAATCTTAACCCATGCAATTTTGCTAAGATAGCTAGGAAGACAGGTAAACTTATAAGTAGAGAAAAAATGTATAAAGAAGATTTTGCAAAGTGGGTGCAGACTGTGTAGCCCAGAAAAAGCTTTAAAATATGGTAAACCAATTCACATAAAGAAACAAGGGTATTTTATGCTTAATTACAATGGAATTTCGTATTTTCTAATTGGATTTTTGTTCAAGGCCGCCATCACTACGCCATATTTTACAACCAATGTCAAAAGATAGTAAGATCCGAAAATATGAAATTCCTTTAAATTGTGATGCTTACTGAAGAAAATAGTAGGAAAATCATTTTCCAATTAAGTAAATAATCAAATAATATACCAGGTGATCGCCTAAACTGGATATATTTTTGCTTTTTGTCTTTTGCCTAATTAGTATAAATCCAACCACATAACGTCACTCAACAGCCAAAGTACAACGTTTCCAACAACAAAACTGCATTAAAAAAGTTTACTTTCGTAATCCTTCTCCATACTTGCCGAGCTCGAACCTACAAACACCTCTTGGCATCACATTGGTCACAGTTTACGCGCGCTCTATACCGGCATAACGTATTTTAACTTTAAAACGGCAGTAAACAATCGAGGTGCATATAAAATAGAAAATACTGGTGAAATAAAAACTAGTTTATAGTTTTTTTTAAGTGCCGTCGTAGTGCTGCAAAACAGTCGTTTATTTACCGTTGAATTAAAAGAGTCTTTGAAACGAGAACTGATGTGGTGTTTTGCAAAAGGTTGCATGTCATTATGACATGTTTGTATTAGGAAGTTTTTTTTTCTGAGCTGGCCAGTGCAGTGTTGACCAAGGAGGTTTTAAGTAGCGCAGTGAGGAATATTATCGAGCTTATTACTTTAAAGATAAATAATATAAAGAAAGTGCCCGTGCAGTGATCGAAAAAGATTTCATCGTAAATAGTGTTCTATGGTTCAGTCCTTTTTTTAAAACTAGCCATTGCAGTGTTAAGCAAAGAGGTTGCAGTATTGTGCGAGTCAAAATAACGTCCAGTGCAGTGTTGACCAAGGAGTTTGCAGTATGTATCGAGTTGAATAATCGTAACTTTTTTTTGCCTTGACCTTAACAACCAGTGTTGTTAGGTAAAGAAGGTACGTTGTGATAGTGATGTGTTAATCGATTATGTATATTATCGATTTCTGCGAACTGTTTACGGATCGAGTTTTATTTTCCGAGAAGTTTCGCCGTAATTCGAGATAATATCTAATCCGTAATTTGATTAATTGGTGATACAGTGTTAACATGTCCATTTTTATGCTAACGTATTTCCGGTCGCGGAAGCTTCTGAAGTTATTAATAGGGTTCTTTTATTAAATTTATTTTGAAGTCATCATCATCATTATTATCTGACTCCTCTAATCGTTGTATTAATATATTCT
This sequence comes from Hypomecis atomaria, assembly GCA_964007245.1. Taxonomy (NCBI): domain Eukaryota; kingdom Metazoa; phylum Arthropoda; class Insecta; order Lepidoptera; family Geometridae; genus Hypomecis; species Hypomecis atomaria. The sequence continues at coordinate 8,822,219 of OZ023308.1, read as the reverse complement.
TTACTGGATATATAATTCTGTTCGAGATTTAACAACTACAAAAATTAAAGATCATTAATTTGTAGAAAACATGGTAATCGTGTACAATTTACGAAGTATATCTGTAGATCTTAAAATACAAAAGAGCGCATGTACTACTTACTATACTATATATTATACCTTCCTACGTGAGTGCAGTCTTGTTAATAATGTATTCTTTATTAGTGGAAATAGGATTCTCTTAGAGATTTAACAACTATATAAATTCAAGATCATTAATTTGTAGAAAACATGGTAATCGTGTACTATACACAAAGTTATATACTTACAGATCTTAAAATAGAATAGAGCGCATGTGTGTACTACTTACTATACTATAAACCTACTTACTATTTTACATAGGTATAAGGTAAACTTACGTGAGTGCGTGAGGGCAGAATGCAAACGTTGCTCGGTTTTAAATTTTTGCCATTTTCTACCAAAGTTAAACTTATTTTTTTAATGGCAATAAACAATTGGTTGTATTTCCAATTATGATACAAGCTCTCTACTTACACATATAGTCATTTATTCATAACACCATTTGTTACAAGTCAAAACTTACACTTACTTATTCTGCACACTCTTACCTCTTTTTTTTTTGTCAGCCTATGGTGTCCCATTGTTGGGCAAAGGCCTCCCCCACCTCTTTCCACGCATCCCGGTCTTCTGCTAAGTTGGTCCAGTCGGAATGAAAAGAGCGAAGTTCGTCACGCCACCTCATTCGGGGTCGACCCGGAGGTCGCCGGCCATCTGTAGGCTCCCATTGAGTGACGATCTTCGCCCATCTCTCCGGGTGCATCCGAATCACGTGGCCCGCCCAGTTCCTTTTCAGTTTCGCTGTTTTGATCCCAACATCGGCAATTCCAGTTTTTGAGCGAATTGTATTATTAGGGATTCGGTCCATTCTTTGGATACCTAGAATGCTGCGCTCCATCGCCCTTTGGCAAACCTTCAGTTTAAGCTTCTGTCGTTTGGTCAAAGACCATGACTGAGCCCCGTATGTTAGTATAGGCAGGATATATATGTCTACTCTTACCTCTACTTATTTAAGACTTCCTTTTTATACAGAGTTTTAATTTGCATTTATTTGTTGTGCATTTATTTTAACAAGCAATCCGCCATCTCAAGTCTCGACATAGTCCGGGCTGAACAATAAAACTTTGAATTTCTCAGCCTTTTTGTTCTCAAATATGCATATTTTCTACATATTGACATGCCTTTTGAATCATTCTGTCTATTTATGACCGCAGAAACCGCAGTAAAATTCGTCGCGTGGTTTAAAATATCTAAGCGTATTGACATCGGGAAGTAACTTTATGTAGAGTTTTCGTGAATGATGTAGAGAAACGAGTTATAAATAATAAAATAAAATAAAATGAAAATAGGTACTTTATTTTTGAGCTAAGATATACAAGGTGTTAGTAACAAGGTGTTATTTAAATACATTTACAGTATTTAAGGAACCCTGAAACTCACACTAGGTCAACGCCTGTGCTGTGAGATTTTAGTGATTTATATACTGTATGACTATATCTATACATAGCTGTATTTTTTTATTTATCGCAGATGTCAGTTTTGCCACTTGGAAACGGAATAATAATAATAAATTCAAAGTCAAAGTCAAAGAACATTTAGTTCATATACCGTAGGAAAAATAGAATTTAACTTTGCACTAAATTCCCGATCCAATATTTTGTAAAGGGTTAGGATCACTTACTGAGTTTAAAATCACTTCTGCTGGAGCTGGAGCTTCAAGCGCCATTTTGAAAAAAACGTTTTTGGCTGATATCTCGGAAACTATGCACTTTAGGGCAAAATTCATGGAGACCATTATTATAGAAAATAAAATTTAACATCTTTTGTTTCACGTAAACTTTTTTGTAAAACTTACCGTTTACGATTTATGGCTCATTTAGTGAACTTGCTTTTCTTTCGCGGCCGAAATACAACAAAAAAAAAATTGAAAAAACTGTTATGAACTGATCTTTAAAATGGATTGGTGTGTTATATTGGTTAATCTAATATTTCAAGAGTTATCGACGGCGATAGAAAATCCGGTTCATTAAATTGGTCGTATATTGTAAACGTTAAGTACCTATTACAAAAATGTTCACTGAAAAAAAAAGTTTGATTGCCTCGATGGCTCAGTGGTTAGTGACCCCGACTGCTGGGTCAACGAGGCGTGGGTTCGATCCCCACCCAGGGCAAGCATTTATGTGATGAACTTAGGTGTTTGTTTTTTGTCTGGGTTTTATTTAGGTACTATCTTTATAAGTATGCATTTAAAAGATAAGTTTAAGTATAAGCCATATCACAAGCTTCGCTTACTTTAGGGTCAGAGACTTTGTGTAAGATGTCCCCTAATATTTATTTTTATTTATTATTTTTAGGTACCACGCATTAGGTCTATATGGTTAACATTGTTTATGTCTAAGGGCGCCGAGCACAGTGCATTGCCTCGCAGGGTTTTGAACTGTCCAAGTTCGCGCACCTGATTGAACTGTAAATAATGTATTTTTGTCTCGTTTTATTGCTCTGAAATGGAATGAATTAGTATAAATTTTGGGATAATGCTCAGACGTAATAAGTAAAATGAATCTTATTTATAGGTACCTGCAGGGTGTCCTTTGTTTAAGAAGGTACCTACAGAGTGTCCTTTGTCAAAGAAGGTACTCGTACCTACATACAGGAGTAGGAGGAGTACATGTACGAGTATAAGTAAGTTCGCATAGGCCGGATGTCAGAGTTTTTAGGCCGCCTGATGACCTCTGACATGGTTAAACGGTTAAACAACCGGGACCTACAATATAACGTGTCATCCGAGCCACGGTACCGCTCATTTGTAAATGCCCTATCCGAAGGCTGACTGTGCCCAACGTTTCTAAATTTTGGTGATCGTTGACAAACACCTAGTCAAAATACGCCATGAGCCATGATAAATGGTGTTCATAATCATAGTTTAAATCACATCTTTTCGCCTTGGTACACCTTTTAAAAATAATGAATCCTGTCTGAGTTCTGCTAGGACGTAGGACGTACTGCGTAGGACATCCACCGTAGGTACTTAAGAAGAAAAGGAAGTATCCATGAATCCGCTGATGGATTTAAGAGGAAAAATAAGTATCCATAAATCCACCGGTGGATTTAAGAGGAAAAATAAGTATCAATGAATCCACCAACCGGTGGATTTAAGAGGAAAAAGAAGTATCCATGGATCTACCGGTGGATTTAAGAGGAAAAAGAAGTATCCATGGATCTACGGGTGGATTTAAGAGGAAAAAGAAGTATCCATTAATCCACCGGTGGATTCAAGAGGAAAAAGAAGTATCCATGAATCCACCGGTGGATTCACGAGGAAAAACAAGTATCCATGAATCCACCGGTGGATTCACGTGGAAAAAAAAGTTTCCATGAATCCACCGGTGGATTCACGTGGAAAAAAAAGTTTCAATGAATCCACCGGTGGATTTAAGAGGAGATAAAGGTATCCGTGGATCCACATGTGGAGCCGAGCTGTGGATCCAAGTGGAGGGAGGGCTAGTAGGTACCGTCTATATGTATAATTCAGATCGCAGGAACGCGCTAGATGCAGGCCGCTTCCAACCGGTTATATTGAAAGTCGATAGAGGAGGCCTATGTCTAGCAGTGGACGTCTGTACAGCTGATGGAAGGATAAATGGATGAGTTCTGCTAAATATAAATAAATAAAGTGAATATTTGGGGATATCTTACACACGGCCTCTGACCACAAACTAAGCAAAGCGTGTGATATAGCTGCCAGAGACTGATATACTACTTATACATATTTTTAAATAAGGTAAACGCACGTAATTGCGGACGAGTCCCAGAACGCGGACGTTACTCGGTTTTTTAATTTTTGCAATTTTCCACGAAAGTTTAACTTAATCTTATGAATGACAATAAATTCTTGATTATATTTTAAAGTATTATACAAGAAAAACTGTACACGTAGTGTAATGGTGTCCAAACCAAATGATCTCAAAAGTGCGGTGTCGTAAAATTTTCGTTAATCTGTTAATTCAGTAGCTGAATTTGGTGTCTACCCTGTCTTAAACTTCAGATCATTTCTTAGTTGTGTAATGTGATACGGTAAGTGTGCTATTTTATTACGATACTTAGATAAATTACCTAATATTATAACCTCTAATCTAGACATAATCTTGTTGATTATTTATAATATTTGCGTATCCGCCTAATGGTACTCACAAAACCCGTACTTGTCCCAATGCACGGACAATAATCACATTTTTCGTCCGAGAAGTGGGACACACATCAGTTCTTTAAAACCCGTTGTACCAAAGGTTGGATCTCGACCTTATTGCCTTGAAATAAGTCTCATTTTTCCTTGCATGTAAGATTGTCGTTTTCAAAACCGTGAAAAAGCAATTATTATAATTCGGTTGCGTCTCATTCAAAGGAATTAAGAATTATTTTGGACTGGTTCAAACAATAGTCGTGTCCAATTTGCTTTAGTATTGTTAAAACTGTTTTTTGTCAAAAACAATTGTTTTTGATCGATTTACAACATATATTTTATACAACATTGTGTTTGAAAGATTATCTTAAGTAAGATTTATTGTTCTCAGATTTTGATATTATGTTTTTATTTTTTATGAAATATTAAACTTTTGGTGTTTCATAGAAAATAAACATTTAATTTGTCATAAATAGGTAGTAAAAAGTAAATAAAGACGTTCGTATGGGCCGCGCGGCTAGTCTTAGTATCAGAGTGAAAATCTGTCTCTTGATTAAGCCATTTTTTTTGTAAAAGTTGATTATTATATCGATACAATAATCAACTATAGTACTAAAAAATTGGGATAAAGATTATTATGATTAAGATTATAAAATAATAAAACAATTTGATTTTCTAAGTTACAACTGAATCTTCTCTCTTTGGAAAGCGTGTCTGCTATGTTGTAGCCTGAACATGATCTGTGACTCTTTTTCCATCGCACTGTTTATTTGATAGAGTTTGAAATGTTGCATGACGCGCAGCGATTAATTTTGACCTTGTTATAGGTCTTCTGAGTTAATAGATAGTAGCAGCACTGTCAACTGTGAACATGATCACTTCTTTGGCCTCACTGTTTCCAATAGCTGTTAGAAGCTCAGTTCATATACAAAATACAAAAAATACAAAATTAATTTAATGATTTGGCACCTAATATCAAATTGGTAGACAAGTGTTCTCTTCGCCTTCTGGGTTCGCCGATACTAGATGAGTCTTTTCCGCCTTTCGCTCAAGAAAAAATTCAAAATTTTTTGAGTGCCTCTGATAGGCTACTCAAAATTAACGCCCACATGGCGTTTACCATTATAAGATGTTGTCTGTTTATTCCAAAATTCATGTACGCTTTACGTTGTAGTCCATTGTGGAAACACAATGAGCTCCTTTTGAGCTTAGACGATGTTGTAAAGCAGACCCTAGTATCGGTTTTGAATATTGAGATGAGTGAAAGGGCGTGGTTACAAGCCTCCTTGCCTGTTAGGCTTGGAGGGCTAGGGGTCCGCCAAATTTCAAGTGTTGCTTTACCAGCTTTCTTGTCCTCCATTCATAGTACACATAAATTAGTTGAAAAAATCCTCGCACCTTCTTTAGGCCATTCCGGCGTAGATGTAGCTCATTTGAATGAGGCAACGAATGCTTGGAGGGTCTCTAGCCCAAATTCCGAGCTTCCAAAGACTTTGTCGTCGCAGAGACTGTGGGATCGGCCGATCTGCGAACTAGCACGGAAATCTCTTCTAGATACGTGTTCTAGCGTCGCGGATCGCGCTCGTATCCTTGCGGTCTCTTTATGGGAGTCCGGTCTTTGGTTGCAAGCTTTGCCCTCTTTCAATACTGGTAACCTTTTAGACCCAACTGCATTTCGTCTAGCTGTCAGCTTACGCTTGGGTGCAAGGTGTTGTGAGGCCCATCGCTGTCAGTGTGGTACTGCAGTTGACCAGCTCGGTCACCACGGTCTCTCTTGCTCAAGAAGCGCTGGTCGGATTGGTCGCCACGCCAGCCTTAACGATGTCATTCGCAGGGCTTTTGCCACCGCCAATATCGCAGCCGTACTCGAACCGAGTGGGCTCGCGCGTGGTGATGGCAAAAGGCCTGACGGCATGACGCTGGTCCCATGGAAGTGTGGACGGCCCTTAGTATGGGACGCAACTTGTGTCGATACTTTGGCACCGTCACATCTTTCTGAGACTCAGAGTAGGGCTGGAGCTGCGGCCAATTCGGCGGAGCAGCACAAGCGGCGCAAATATGCTAACCTCGGTAGTGGTTACATATTTGAGCCATTTGGAGTTGAGACATTGGGTCCGTGGGGGCCGGGAGCTCATATCATTTTCAAAAGTCTTTCTGGGCGTCTGGTGGACGCGACGCGTGACCAAAATGCTGGTGTTTATTTGGCTCAACGCATAAGCATTGTCATTCAGCGTGGCAATGCAGCCAGCATGCTGGGCACGCTGCCAACTGGCAGTGGGCTTGAGCATTTGGATTATCTTTAGACCTTCAAAGGTCTGAGGGTGATCCAATGCTTTTTGTGTAATAGTTGTGTAGTTTTGTTGTAGTTAATAAAGGTAAAAAAAAATACAAAATACAAAATACAAAAATATTTATATATTTAAAAGTTTAAGTTTTTTTGCGGCTAGCAAAAGGCCCATGGCTTCCGCTTGCAAAGTTTATGTTGTTTTACTCAGGGCAAGGGAGTCTCTTATTCCAAGCTTGTTTTTTGCACTATCTGCGTATATGTTCCAAGATAGCAATATATCGTCAGATAGCTATTGTAAAGGTTCCTCTTCATAGCTATTTTGAGTTTATTTATAAAAGTTGCTATATCGGTATGCTTCAGGTTCGTGCTTCGGAATCAGAGTATTCATCAGTTGCCACGCGCCACTCATTGATTGTTTTAGATATATTACTCGCAGCAAGTATGATGTCGATAATTGATTCCCAAGACGTTACGAAAATAAACTCAGAGCCATAGTTTAGTAGATTTGAATAATGCCTGAAGATGGAGTCAAGTACGTCATTTCTACTCTCATTTGAATTGGGACATTCCCAGACAACACAGTGGACGTTTGAGTCACACCCTACTTTAGCTTCTTGTTTTTTTCTTGTACTGAAAGCATTAATTCTTCGACCGCCAGATGTTGCGCCACTTCTACGATATCCAGGTACGCCGTGCTCTAAAGGTAAATATACTACTGAGGTTGCCTTAGAGACTGGTATCCAATTTAACTACCGTGAAATCATCATTACACAAATGTGTCACCTAAGGTGCCTTATATTTTGTTAATTATCTAATTTGACCATACTTTGACTTGATTTAAATTAGTTTTAGGAATATTTCTATTATAACTATATTACTCGTATATAAGTGCATTTTTCCACATGTTAATAAATGGCAAATAGAAGGAACTATTTAACCTAGACCACCGTATATGTACTCTATTTTAGTGGAATAAATATTTCATTTCATTTCATTTATACGGACCTGTGGGATATAATTATAAAAAAGAACGCATTTTATTTTGCATGGGAAGACTGAACACATTACCTTGGGGATCATTTAAGCCGATTATCTTGCCACGGACTAAATACGGTTCCTATACCAATGCTATTGTGCTAACTACCTAACGTTTCAGCATTTTTTTTTTCATAATGTGATTCTTGTTTTGTTTGAAATATAATTTATTGCATGTAAACCATTGTTTCTTTGATTTAAGACACCTTGAATGGCTTTAACTAAAATATTCTTTAATAATAGTAAGAAATAATACAACATAAAGGCAATTTAAATTCTAATGTAAAGCAAATAGAGTTCTAATTCGCAGAGCGTCCGTGAATTAGGACGATTTGTAATAGATTTGGGTCGATTTTAAAGTTCATACAAATAATAATACGGTAGAAAGGCTATTTAAACTCTAATGTAAAACAAATAGAGTTCAATTTCGTATAGCGTCCAGGAATTGGGACGACATTCCGCGCATTAGGATAAATCGTCCGCGGTTTGGTACATTTGGGTATTTTTTTACATTTTGGGTATTAATTCCCATTACAGCTCAAACAAATTAGATAAAATTTAATTATTATAAAACTCAGATAAATGCCCTATATGGTGATATTCATTTTGTTGTTGTAGGTCTGTTAGTATCAGCGTAGTATTACTTCAAAGTCAGCGAAGTTCAAAAACGTCCGTACATTGGTACGTTTACCTTACATGTCATACTTATGTAGATAGTACCTAAATAACATCCAGACACAGAGCAAACACCTACGTTCATCACATAAATACTTGCCCTGGGTGGGGATCGAAGCCACGCCTCTTTGACCCAGTAGTCAGGGTCACTAACCACTAAGCCACCGAGGCAGTCAATATATACTAGTATCAGTGTCTCGCACGCCGGGTACTGGGAAGGTGTATTTCAGGGTTTTTTTCATCAGGACTTCCAAAAAAGAGGAGGTACTATGTTCGTCTGTATGTTTTTTTTGCGTATGTCATACAGATGTCACATCGAATTTGAATTCTGGGTTTTCTGTCAGTAGAAGGTACCATCAAACTACTCACGTATGTATACTTCGCTAGTATCACTAGAATATTACACGGTGGAAGTCAGTGTTGCGATTTTTTGCGAAAAATAATTACCTATTTTTTTCTACAGCAGTACCTATAGGTTATTGTTTTTGAAGGTCTAAGGCCAAGCGTGACGTTGGCAGGAGGTTTGATTGTTCCCCCTCCCATAAAAATAACTTTGTTCCGAGCATAAAAAGTTACGATTAAAAGTTTTAATTTGCTGTGAAACCTTTCGGTATGAAATTGCGTTTTTAAGTGGCTTCTCATTGTGATTCGGAAATACAAGCTGTTGCGTACCACCCTTGCCGCTATAGATGTAGATTTACTGTACCAGCCTTTTTAATAGTCCACTGCAAATAATTAATTGGTACAGGACTGGGATTTGAACCCACGACCTCAGGATTGTGAGGCGAGTGTCATTATCACTAGACCAGCACGGCTTATTACGGTGTTTGGACCTACTATCGTCAAATGAAACCTGAATTTTCTACCTGAAAGTCTAATAGCAAAACCTCGCTTCACCCTAGAAATGATCTTATACCATTTTATTATGGAAATTAACGGGGTTTTCACACATTTTATACGATATAAACGGGACTCACTCACGTATACGTATAGTCATAACACGACTATAGTTTCGGTCGCGTTCGGCGACCTTTCTAAAGTTGGCGAGTGCTAGCACGCGGAGCCGTCTCGCAATGCACTGTGCAACACAAGTGCGTGCTAGCACTCGCCAACTTGAGAAAGGTCGCCGAACGCGACCGAAACTATAGTCGTGGTTATGACTATACGTAACACGTGAGTGAGTCCCGTTACATATCGTATAAGATCTTGTATACCAAGCTGAAAGGAGGTGATTTGGATCATTATTATGAACAAATTTTACTACGGGGTTAACCTGAAATTCGAGAAGATAAAATCAACGGTATACAAAATGTATGAAACAGCTTATGTTATGATGATATATATGGCATTATACTATAAATATATCATCTTAACATAAAAGCTATTTCGTACATTTTGTCCATTTTGAATACCGTTTTTGTATGCGACAGCTGATATTTTTGCTCGAATTTCAGTAGAAGACTAGCTGTCCATCCCGGCTTCGCCCGGATACGAATTAATTATAGCTATAAACCTTCCGGAAGAAATGTTCTAAACGATACTGAACACCGCATTGGAATCTGTTATAGTCTTTCCACCATTATATCCCCTCAAAGAGGAAATAAAGTATGGATTGACAATGACAACTGACATTTAAAGTAGATAAAATGGTTTTCTCCCTTTGCCGTGATACCCGTGCAGTACCAGCCTTTCCAGCCTTAATAGTCCACTGCAGGACGTAGGCCTACCCACGAACGGTGATTGGGCTATTTCCACCTGCCAGGTTGCCTCACGATGTTTTCCTTCACCGAAAAGCCAGTTGTGTGAAATTCCGTACATAAATTCCAAATAACTCATATGGGTCAGGAATTGAAACCACGACCTCACGATTTTAAGGCGGGTGTCACTACCAATAGACCACCACGGCTTTTGTGTGTTATACTATGTAGTGAAGGTGATATTTTCTTCTTCAAAGAACCTATCGGCATGGGACTGAGAGTTGAACTTATGACTTTACGATTTTAAGCAATTGATGGAAATTTAAGGCAACAATGGGGGCCAGCCAAGGACACAGATCAAATAAGCAATGAGACCTTTAACGTCCTCCTTTGAGATGTTGGAAGTGGCTTATTTCATATTCATAAGCTCTTTAGTGCCCCATAAAGACGAGACACCATTTTGTAAGGATCAATACAATTGACGTCAATTCTAGAGAAATACAGAAAAAAATGTATTGTTATTATCACGACGACGTATTGCGGGGGTTCTGCCCGTGGGAGTGACGAGGTTATAGGGATATTAATAACTGTAACAGACAGATGCTTGAAATGTTCATAGAATATTGAATTGTATATTTACAGAATATTTAATTGTAAATTCATTTGATAAATAAAAATGAAATTAAAATATATTAAGGGGGCTACCATACAGTAAGGAACCCTTCATGCACGAGCTCGACTTGCACATGACCGATTTTTTACATTGTGGTGCGTTAGGTTTCGTAATGACATTTTAAGGAGGGAGTTGAACCTGGTTGAACCCTATAACTTATAGCTTATAACCATATAACTTATAGAGTTCATAGGGTTCAGGTATCTGCTTGTTACCGTTATTAACGAGCGAAAAACGCCTAAAATAGTGCGGTGGTAGCCCTTAAATAAATAATTTATTCTGTTTTTACAATTATTTGTATATTTATTAAAAGACTTAAATATGTATTTATTCTGTTTTTAGTATTTATGGTTATAGCGGCAACATAAATACATAATCTGTGAAAACTTCAACGGTCTAGCTATCACGCTTTATGAGATAAGTACAGCCTTGTAACAGACAGACAGACGGACAGACAGACAAACAGACAGACGGATGGATATCAGAGTCTTAGTAATAGGGTCCTGTTTTCACTCTTTGGGTACGGAATCCTAAAAATGTCTCAAAAATTTCGTACTCGCTACGATCGCTAAATTTTATTGATGTCAGTCTTTCAGGTTCTGTGTTTCATAATGCCTGAAATAATCCACCCATCTATCAGCAATAGGATGTCCACTGCTCTACACAGGCTTCCCCTATGAATTTCCAATGAGACTCGTTAGAAGCGGCTTGCATACAGCGCAGCGTGTTCCTGCAGCCTTGATTGGATCATACTCAACCATTTATTGTAATATTTTTTATTGTACATATGTTGCAATAAATGGTTGAGTATACTCGTATATTTACATGTGGTTCTTAAGTAACTTAAGTGTCTGGGTGTAATTTAGGTATACATATCTATATAAGTATGTACATATTTAAAAATATGTATATGTAGTATATCAGTCTCTGGCAGCCTTTGCTTAGTTTGAGGTCAGAGGCCGTATGTAAGATGTCCCAAAATAAAACATGTTCTATACCTACATATATAGTTATACACAGTCAGGTCATAAATTCTGTCACATGTTTAATATAAAATAATTGAAACAAGTTTATTCATTATGTAACCATTTATATACCAAAATGAACTTAACAAAACATAGATTCTTATGACAATAAAGTTTATTCAAAATGACCTCCGTGATTTTGAATACAGGCCTTCAATCTGCGCGGCCAGTCGTCTATCGCAGCACGAACGAGGTCCATGTCAATATCGGCGGCTGCCTTAAAAACAAGGATGTCTTAAGTGACTCCAAATTGGGATGAGCCTTTGAGCACGCCTTTTCCTCCAAGTGTTGCCATATCTTGTAATCTAACGGACTCAAATCTGGACTGGAGGAGGGCCAGTCTTCGTGCCGGATGAAGTCGATTTCACGCGCCGCCAGCCAGTCTTGTGTGCTCTACGCTCTATGAGCTGGCGCCGAATATTGTTGGAATACCCAGTGCCTGTTATTGAACATGGTATGAGAAACAGGTTCCACAAGGTTCGTCAGGACTGTATTTTGATACACAACTGCATTCGTTTTTACACCTTTCTCACAAAAATGTACCTCTGTTAAGCCCCAATAAGAAACTCCCAACCATACCATGAGCGAGGATGGAAAATGACCTCATATTCCGCGTGTCCAACACGCGGAATACGGTTGCTCGCTTCTTCACTACTGTGTGCGTACACCTTATCATTTTGTTTGTTGTAGCTCTCTTCTACGGTAAATTTTTTTTTATCCGAAAAAAGAATTTCCCGATATTTTTTTCCCGCGTACCGCTTCAACAAAGCGCGGCATCTCTTCAGTCTCAGGTCCATTAGACGAGCATTTAAACGATGTCCGCAACGATGCAACGCAATTACTGCAACACGGTCTTCTTTAAGCGTCCACTCCATATTTAAAAATGAGTAAAATTCTAAAAAGTATACATTTTTATTTTCATGAACAATTCGAAATTCGAATTCAATAAACTTTTTTGTGGCCAGCATTCTAAAAGAAAAGTATTTACTGTGTGACAATACTTATGATCTGACTAGGTACATACACTACAGGGCAGCATCAATTTGGTTTTAACTGTAACTTTGCTGTAACCTATGATGAACCTTAAATAAATAAATAAAATACCTATGACCATATGAGGGTAAGGCAATTTTATCGCTTGTATTGGAACTGTTTATTATTATGTTTTCTAAATTATCTTTGAAAATTTCGTCTTATTTGTCGCGTTGTTTCATGGGATTTGCTCGCATTTGGTTAGTAAGATACTTTTTAGTTTCATGAAATAGTTTCCCGTTTCGATCATCAGCCCATATTGACGGTGGATGTCCTAAACTGCGCTTGCTGGTGCGTTAACTTCCTAATTCCAAATGACTTACTCTCATAGTAGGTATCTATCCAATAGCATTATTTTATTCTATTTCTATGGCATTGAATGAAAAAGACGTAACAAGTCAAGATTGTCAAAGTTTTTGTTGGAACAGAAGCACGTGCCCGGCGTAGAGTTCAGTCATGTGATTCGATAGTGAAAGGTGGTAGAGGCGTGGCGTAGTGCAGGTTCAGTACCGTTAACGGAAATATTTTTTTAATCGACTTCAAACAGGACGTTCTCAATTCAACTGTATTCAATGTCTTATAAATCGATTAATGCTGGCTGCACGCACGCAAAAGTGTCATGTTCCGCCTGAGCCGAGCGTGCAAGCGAGAGCGCAGAACAAGCGATAGAGAGGCACGATTGGCCTAAGCGTTCGGCTTGTTTCAGTTGTTGATTCAACAATGATGTTATCACGTAAAATTATCATCCGTAAACCGGTTTTACAGACAACCTATTTTTTAGGGTTCCGTACTCAAAGGGTAAAAACGGGACCCTAAATACTACTAAGATAATAATACTAAGACTCCGATATCCGTCTGTCTGTCTGTCACCAGGCTGTATTTCATGAACCGTGATAGCTAGACAGCTGAAATATTCACAGATGATGTATTTCTGTTGCCGCCATAACAACAAATACTAAAAACAAAACAAAATAAATATTTAAGGGGGGCTCCCATACAACAAACCTGAATTTGAGACATTTTTCGCTCTATATTAATAATGGTAATAGGTAGATGCTTGAAATTCACAGAATATTTAGTTTTATATTCACTTCAATAATAAATAATAAAAATAAAATAAATATTTGAGGGGGGCTCCCATACAGTACGGAACCATTCGTGCGCGAGTCCTACTCGTACTTGGTCGATTATTGTTTTGATGACATTTGAGTCTAGAAAATCATCATCCACTGGATATCCACCAGGTACTTATAGGCCGAATCATACAACTTGGCGCCTGTGATGTTAGTTATAAGTGAGCTTCACACAGGATTGGGTTAACCTCAGCTTGTAGCTAACATCACAGCCGCCGAGAATTTTGATTTGGGCTATACTTTGCATAGTCCACTTTCACTCCAAATTTATTTGAAACCCAGTAGAGTTGAAAGCGGCATCAACAAATACGCTGGATGCGGGGGCGATAAGTCCTGCACTGACGTCCCTCATGGGGTGATTTGTGCATTTCCCTCTCCAGCGTCTACCCGAGCCAGCCCAGATCCTTATAATAGCGGAGCGTGGCTCTAGGTTGCTGGTCCGCTGGGTGACGGCCCAAGCCGAGGTCCGTACCTTCTCAGGTGCCCTTGCGCTAGTCACTCTGTAACCTTAGGCTCAGCTGCTTTCTGCGCTCGCCCAAGTCCGGTAAGCTGTAGAGACCTCAGAGACCAACAGGTTTAAGTCATTAAAAAAAGGCTGCTGGCATAACTGCTTCAGTGGCTTGGGTCGTAATACTAGATAGCGATGAGGATGACAAAGCAAAGTAGCGTCATGCAACCCGCTAGCGATTCTAGTTTCTACCGTGGATTTGCAATGCCACAGAACATGTTCTACCGTTTAATTACCTACAGGCAACCGCGACAGAGTGGATAATGGTATTATGGATGATAATGCTCACAATATAACTTAAGTTCAAATGGGTAAATAAAATAAATTGACTTGAAAGACATTGGTGGATGAGACTGAATTTTTTTTTTTAAGTTGTACCTAGATTTGTTATTTCTTGTACTAAATATATTTTGTGAAATCTTGAAACGTATGTAAGTACTTATTTGTGATTAGATTTAAATTATTTAAACTGTATTTTAAACATTGTTATCTGACGATTCCAAGTGCAATTGTAATGTCTACGGAATAAAGGAACTTTGACTTTGACTTGAGTGATTCTGTGTGAAAACAAACGCGTAACACGCATTAACGTGCTCTTGGTTTTGAAGAAGTTCGTGTAAATAATATTTATGTTTTAATTAAACTTGGTACCTAAATAATTATTTTAACGTAATTTTACATTTATCAAACAAAATTCGAAATAAAAAATACTTAACGCGTTATGTTAAGTTTTGTGCGATGTAACCCAAATGTTTGAAAAATAAATATTGTTTCACACGAATTTCTTAAAAAAATAGATTAGGTACGTTAGAGCGCGTTTATGTGCATGTTTTCATTGTTTTAAAATTCGAAAAACATCACCTTGCAGGTGTAGAAATTCGATCCCACTTCTTGCGAACATGCAAAACAATACCTAACCCAGTTGCTACTCGTACTCGTATGTAATGGAATGATATGGAAAACATATCAGGCAGGGACAGGTAGTTGCTATGTTGCTGTTGTGGAATTTGATCATTTAATGATATTAATGAGTGATCATCCATTAATTACGCGAGTGTTAATCAAATCAAAATCAAATCAAAAATGCGTTAATGCACATGCACAATCCTTTATGGATTCCTCACGAAAAAGGATTTTAAAAAAAAGTTTAACAATGTTTAAAATAGGTACGCGTGACATTGGATCGGAAACGGGGTAAATATTACAGAAGTGACCTGCAAAAAGATTTTTAAGTAGCTACCGGGTATCGGAGAGTCTACCAAATTATAACAATAATTCTAATATGTGTTAGAGGGATGTTTTGTTTTTTTTTGGTTTATTCGAATAGTATTTCAATCAATCCCAATGGAACGCAAGAGATTGTTTTCTGTGTTGATTGAATGGATGATCGAATGAAGTTGTCTTTTATCGGTCAGTAGTGCGTTCATTCGATTCGAGATTTGACTTGAATTCACTTCAATCTTCCTTGCGCCTGCGCCACTTGTGCGCACTGACAAGTGATAATATCGACGATGGCGGACGACGACGAAAACCACGTGGATTCTATCCATCTGAATCCGCGACATATGTATTTATCTTATTGAAAGAGGATTGTGTAACATTGTGAATGTGTTGTGACATTACCAAATATTATGGCGGTAATTGACGTGTATTTATCACTTGAAAAAATGCTAAGTCGATGATTTATAAAAAAAGAGTTCCTAAAAATCATCACATGGGTAATGGACGATCCCTATGTAAATTTTGTAGGCAGGAATATTCGTAGTTGCTACGTTGTGCAATTTGATCATTTAGTTAGTGTTTCCCATTACTCGTGTATGTTTAGTTAGTGCTTCCTGTGACCTGATTCTCGGTTGGCACAGATGTTTAATTACTATAGACACCGCTAGAGCGCCAACTGGTGGTTCTTCTATTTTATTTGATTTCGTTTTCAGCTACGGCTGGACATAGGCTTATAGATCAGGCCAGTTGGCAGCGGCTTGCAATCAGCGTGGTCTTGATGTGATCATCTGTCCTCCTTGTATGTGGACGTCCTACGCTGCGCTTGTCGGTACCTATGTGGCCTCCACTCGAGACCTTCTCGACCCCATCGGTAATCAGTCCTCAGTGTGTGCCCTGCCCACTGCCTTCCAAACTAAACATAATAATTATTTTTCGCCGGCACCGACTTCCATCGTGTACAAAATCGAATATTTCACTCGAATAGTTTAAATTACTGTTCATTTTTTAAATACGGCTTAGCCGATTTCTTTAAAATCTAAATGGGTGGTCCCATTTAATTTTTTAGGAAATATCTCGGGAGTATGCCCTTTCGAACTGAAAGATAATTTTTCGATTCGGTTCACAATTGGCGAAATTAACGATGAACAAATACAAAAAAAAATACATAGGTACAGACGAACATAGAACCTTCTCCTTTTTGGAAGTCGATTAATTAAACATGATCATTATTATGCATCATCTGTCAGTTGGAGGACGAAGGATTTGTAGAACCTATTTGAAATGGGCAGAGTGCAAGGCCGCTATAGTCGCGGCATCTATTAAGAAAAGTGTCTGTGTTTGGTAAATATGCGTTCAGTCATTCCGCGGTGACCTACTGGGAACTTGGCTAAACTTTGCACGTTATTCTTATTGCACGACGTTATCCGTCTTACCACAAAAGTTTTACGCACGCTTTAGACAATGTTAATTTATCAGTACAAATTGCAATGCTTAACAGTGTTTAAAGCGTGTTTATCTTTTGTGGTAAGGATGTATCAGTTTAGTAAGTAATTAAAATTCTTTTATTTAGAGATTCTTATGGTTTTTAAATAATCTCAATACGAGTAAAACAATGAGGTTATGAATTCGACTGTATGTTTTTTTTTAAATTTTTAATGTAGAGGTTAAGCGATTACTTCATAAATTATGAACCGATTTTGACGATTCTTTTTTTTTACAAGCTTTTTTTTAACTTGCAATGGATGTACCTATGTATGTATGTAAGTTCGGGTGGAATCTTGCAAGTAAAATTTGACCAACTTTCCGGTTCCCGAATGAGCTGACATTTTGCACGCATATTATTGTATATCGCGTGACAAAGCAATAATATGGTACCATGGAGCTGATCTGATGATGGAGTCGGAAGGGGGCCATAGAAACTGCTGTACTAAACAAGAGGTTCCCGCCGTGTTTGGGCTCGTTTTACTCGTACTTGTCTTGGCTAGCACTCTGCTGCTGCATGATATCCAGGATCTAAAAACTTGTATTTTTAAAATGTTATATCTTTATAATAATTTATTAGTGTAGGAGTTACGCGATTACTTCGTCAATTATGAACCGATTTTGACGATTATTTTTTGTATTAAAGATCATATTTTAGAAGTACTTAGTCATTCCCATTCAAGTTTTGTCGAAACCGGCTTTTGGATGGCGGGTTTTTTTGAAAAACCAACTACAACCTAAAAATGGCACACATCGATTCTAGCGAACTATTCGAATATTGTACGATTGAAGTCGGTCGTGCCATGTTAAAAAAAAGCGAAAATAAATAATTTTCCGTCTTAGAAAATGTCAAATACGAGTATCACGATTGTATGATGGTAGAGTTTGAAAAGTCGGCTCAGACGATGTACAGTAGCCCAAAAAAGCGTTAAAACATATTAAACAAAGTTGCAGAAAAAACAAAGTTTTATAATGCTTAATTATTCTGTTATTTCATTTTTTCCAATTTGATTTTTGTTCAAGGTCGCCATCATGCCGCCATATTTTACAAGCTGTGTCATAATGACCCTCAGAAGAATTGCAAGTAATAGAAGTATTACTAAATTTTACTCAAATAAGAAACTACGTTACAGCTGTCTTATTCATATCTGGTTATACAGCATACGCGAGAGCGAATGGAACAAAAAAAAACGCAATGTCTGTTGCATACGTCAAAATCACCAGTTGGAATGTCAAAATGGTTAAATTTTGGTTACACTTGGTAATTTGTCTGTTTGGAAACTTTGAACCCTCTAGTTCCAGTAAGAAGGTTCAAATTTCTGATCATTTTACGTTCCTACTTTTTACCTTTTTGAATTTGGACACCCGAGATAGCTCAATGCTACTTTGTGAAACCCTTCGAAATTACGTAAGTTCGGGTGTATGTGCATCTTTTCTAACATCTTTTAAATTTCATATTTAAAATGGGACAAAGTGATGTATATCTCTTGCTATTTTAGTGCTGTTTCTATTACTTTAGTTCTTATTCTATGTAATGACCAACTACATAAGTATAGGACATCATATAATCAGTTCTGCTGTTCTGTGTATAACCACGTTCCGATTCACGTAATCTCTACGGTATACGGTCACGTAACGTTAATATACAGAAGGTCACAGCTATGAGAGTTCTCATTATGAAGTACTTTCTTATGACGTCATCGCACTCACAATAAGTAAGGAATTTTAATGTTGGCAAAGATTGTATTTTTATGCGGACGAGTGACAAATTGCTTACCCATAGCCATACCTACTTATTTTCTATGCTAAACGGGGTTGTTCAGAATTTTTCATAGAATTAGAACTAAAATCTATAATATAAAAATGAATCGCAAAATGTGTTGGTAAGCGCATAACTCAACAACGCCTGGACCAATTTGGCCAAATCTTTTTTTAAAATGTTCGTTGAAGTTCAAGGATGGTTTTTACGGCGAGAAAAATTAGAATTATTGCTGGAAAAACCCTAAAAATAGCCCTTTTCTTTTTCCCATACAAATGATTTCTAACTAAAACGTAGTCAATTTGAGCTTTATTGCTATGGTATAAAGTTCATATTAAATTACAAGCACTCACTGTTGTCTAAGCAATGTAGGTGTGTTCCTAACGTCAAAGATCATATCTATTTGTCTGCAGACTTTTATAAATCACAGGTAGCATGGCAAGGGGACAAATTGTTTTTCCACCATTATATCCCCTTGAAGAGGAAATAAAGTATGGATTGAAAATGACAACTGACATGAAAATTGGATTAAATGCTTTATTCCCTCTGCATGCTACATGTTACTATGACGTTTAATAACAGGCCGTCATTTTGTCTGACATTAAATATATTTTTAAATCTTCTATCATTAGAGGTTTAACATGTTTCTTTATTATACCTTTATGGTACAGAATCATCATACTTTAATATTATCAATCCGAAAAGTTTGTTGGTTTGTTCCTCTTTGACGCAGCAACGGAGCAAAAGATTGAATTGATTTTTGGTATGGATACCTATGGTTTAAAAGACAGAAAGTGATAACAGGATACTTTTGTATCCCGAGAAAATTCGTGATTCCCATGGGATAGGACAATAACTGTTTCTCAGCAATGGAGCATCGGATTGACTTGATTTTTGGGGTGGGCATAGTTTGGAAGACGGAAAGTGACATAGGATACTTTCCTTTCCGAAAAAATTGCGGTTCCCGTAGGATAAGACAATAACTTTTTCTCAGCAACGGAGCAACAGATTGCCTTGACTTATTGCATGAATATAGTTTGAAAGACGAAAAGTGACAAAGGCCACTTTTTATCCCAAAAACTTTAACAGTTCCCGTAGGATAGGATGAAAAGTAAGCGAGCGGGCCGCGGTAGCAGCCGTCTAAGCGCCAGAAATAACCTGTCATTTCAAGTTTAGGACGTTCCTACATTTTTCGCACTCCTTCGCGGCACTCAACAGCGCTAGCCCAGACTAGGGCTCCATAACGGAGCTTGCGCTCCCGCCATAATGACGGTGTGTTTCGGAGCACAAGACACATCGTCATCCACCACTCGGGAGTAGCCAGCACTGAGCGTCGGACAGCATTCCAACGTCCCGATCCCAGTGCAACGGGTCAGTCATAGTAGCCCAGCGCCTGCCTCTTCAACTGCAGAGGGCAGTGAGAACGGCCATCGCGATACCGACACTTCTCTTCCCCTGCAGCCCCACTGCGTCTTCCAACAGGTTGACGGCCTAGCGGAAGGTAGGGTAGGTGGCGGCACCCACACAACCAGTTCCATCCCACCGCAGCCCCTAATCCTCGGTTGGAGCGTCGCAAGAGCGGCACTGCAGCCCGCCTCAGAAGCAACACTCCTCATAAGGCAGGCAACCTACCGGCCATCCTCTCAGCTGCTTTAGTTAAAAGCGGCTGCACTACGAGTGCCGGTCTCTAAGCTGCCTTGGGGAAAGACCCAAAAAAGAGGGAGACTTCGAGCGCCGCCTTTTCAGCTGCCTTAGACCTCCCCTGCCACGACAAGGCGGGAATACACAGGGGGGTTGTATATACACTCTAACCGTAACTTAACCAACAAAAGCATTCCTCTAAGGTATTTTGATGTTTGTCGCTTAGGTTAGGTTTCGCAGCCGACATAAACATTAGCCAAAATCAAAATATAACGCGGGCGAAGCCGCGGGTAAAAGCTAGTACCTAATATAAACTGTGCTAAAATAGCAACAGATATACATCACTTCGTCCCACTTCAAATATGAAATATAAAAGGTGTTAGAAAAACATGCACATACCTACACCCGAATTAACGTAATTTCGAAGGGTTTCAAAAACTAGCATTGAGCTATCTCGGCTGTCCTAATTCAAAAAGGTAAAAAGTAGGAAGGTAAAATCATCAGAGATTTGAACTTTCCTACTGGAACTAGAAGGTTCAAATTTCCGATCATATCGCAAAAGACAAAGTGGAACCACTTTTAACCATTTTGACATTCCAACTTGTGATTTTGACGTATGCTGACAGACAATGCGTTTATTAACCCCCGACGCAAAAGAGGGGTGTTATAAGTTTGACGTGTCTGTTTGTCTGTCTGTCTGTCTGTGGCATCATAGCGCCCGAACCACTGAACCGATTTCAGTTTAGTTTTTTTTTGATGAAAGGAGACTTAATCGAGAGTGTTCTTAGCTATGTTTTATAAAAATCGATTGAGCCGTTTAAGAGTTATGGTGGGTTAAAGTGGGGATGGAAGAACCAAAATTCTACAAATGTGCCCAAAATGATTGTCAATGTGTCGGGGGTTTTTCAAATTTTTAATTTATATTATTTATGTTCCACTCACTCTCGCGTATGCTGTATAACCAGATATGAATATGACAGCTGTCTTATTATAATGTTGTTGTAGTGTCTTTTTATAAATATCTTATGTAACATAGTTTTTATTTGAGCAAAATTAAATATTTATTCTATTACTTTAGTTCTAATTCTATGGGTTGTACTAAGTCGAAAGGATTGATAATTCAGATCATGGTCATCAACTAGGTACTTTTGTTATGAGGCCAGCCCGAATTTATTTGTTTAATTCCGAGTTGCCGCTGTAGTAAAAGTTGTTCATAATTATTTATATAGTATTTCAAAATAACGCAATAAGTTTTCATGGGTCTTTATATTATAAAATATTTTTCGGAAGGTTTATCTATTTTACTATGGAAATTTACGTGGTTTTCACACATTTTAAACGATATATAACGGGACTCACTCACGTGTTCGTATAGCCATAACACGACTATAGTTTCGGTCGCGTTCGGCGACCTTTCTCAAGTTGGCGAGTGCTAGCACGCGGAGCCGTCTCGCAATGCATTGAGTGCATTGCGAGACATTGCATTGTTATGACTATACGAACACGTGAGTGAGTCCCGTTTTATATCGTTTAAAAAGGTGTATCTATGTTACGTGTTTAACCACTTATGAAACCGGGGGCGGGTAGTATACAGGGTCATGGGTCACGCAAAACCTTTTAAGGGCGGGTCTAGTACATCTAGACAAACAACTTATGTTCTAGGACTTTTGGCAAATCACGAAGAAAAAATCAACAAGAACAAAAAGATCAGCCACGCGCGGCAAAATGTATGGAGCAGCGAGATTTTTCAAAAGTCGTATACTTACTCGTAGTACTAAAAACCCGCCCTTAAAAGCTTTTGCGTTTAATACCTATGACCCTGTATAATATACTTACTACAATATTAGTCATGACGTCAAATCCGCTAACAGGCGTACACTGCCACATATTCTGCGGTCGTGCTATAAATAACCCACGATCCATGACCTAATCCATTTCGAAAGTTGGTTATCCTTCTGGCCCCAAGTTGAAAGTTTTTGACCCAGGCCCTGATACTCGTTCTCATACCCTATCGATGTCCCTAATGTGATGTAACGTTCCACGTTTGTTTTTACTTTAGCGAATTTCGTTTGGAATAATGTTTTCTACGTCAATTCATCATCATCATCATTTCGTGGCAATGGCAAATTTTTTTTTTGATAGATTTAGAATATGTACTATATTTACATATGATATTATGTTAACCAGAACCAAAGTTACCGACATAGCCCAACGGATTGGCAAGTTGAAATGGCAATGGGCAGGGCACATAGCGCGGAGGACTGATGACCGATGGGGTCGGAAAGTTCTCGAGTGGAGACCACGTATCGGCAAGCGCAGCGTAGGACGTCCACCCACAAGGTGGACGGATGACCTCATTAAGACCGCAGGATCACGCTGGATGCAAGCCGCTTCCAACCGGTCTTATTGGAGATCCATAGGGGAGGCCTATGTCCAGCAGTGGACTTCTTATGGCTGATGGATGGATGGATGGATGGATATTATGTTATTAAATCTTTTGAAACCAAAATCTGGCAACCTCTACCGCGTCCTCGGTAGCCAAGTTAAGGTCTCTTTGGGTGCAGTTTTTTGGGGAAAGGGGGCAAACTAAGAGGTGTGCCATAGTTTGGGTTACAGCACCGCATTCGCACTGTTCTTCACCCGATATGCCGCACGTCAATTATAAAATTTAACTAAATAAATAATCGGCCACGTACAAGTCGGACTCGCGCACTAAGGGTTCCGTACTGTATAGGAGCCCCATTAAATATTTTCTTTTCTATTTAATTATTTATTAGTAAAGTAAATATACAACTTAATATTCTGTGAATATTTCAAGCATCTACCTGTCACCGTTATTAATATTGAGCGAAAATCGGCTAAAAATTGTGGTTTGTTGTATGGGAGCCCCCTTTATTTGTTTCTATTTTTAGTATTTGTTGTTATAGCGGCAACAGAAATACGTCATCTGTGAACATTTCAGCTTTCAGACGGACAGACAGACGGACGGACAGTGGTGTTTTAGTAATAGGGTTCCGTTTTTACGCTTTGGGTACGGAACTCTAAAAACCGGGTTTTATTTATACCTAGCTTTTGCCTGCGGCTCCGCCCGCGTGGTATTTTTACTTTTATGCTGTCCCACAGTAACCTTTTATTTTTTCGGGATAAAAAGTAGCCTGTATCACTCTCCAGCCTTTGAATTATATCTACGCCAAAAATCAAGTCAATCCGTTGCTCCGTTGCTGCGTGAAAGAGGAACAAACCAACAAACTTTTCGGATTTTTAATATCAGTATGATATTGGATTTAGAAGTATAATTCACGCGAAATTCTTGAAAATAGAAGTTGGGACACGTAACGCCTGTATTTTCATAGAAAATCACCTATCGGGATGATATGATGAACATTGAACATTTGTGTGATGAACATAGGTGTTTGCTCTGTGTCTGGGTGTTATTTAGGTACCATCTATATAAGTATGTATTCAAAATATGTACATATATGTAGTATCAGTCTCCGGCAGCCATATCACAAGCTTTGCTTAGTTTGGGGTCAGAGACCGTGTGTAAGATGTCCCCTAATATTTATTTATTTTTATTTATATTTTCAACCAGCAGGGTGTTGAAAAAGCAGTATGAAATAATCTGTCAAGTACGAGTCGGATTCGCGCACGAAGGGTTCCGTACTGTATAGGAGCCCCCTTAAATATTTATTTTAATTTAATTATTTATTATTAAAGTAAGCATGCCGATAAATATTATGTGAATATTTCAAGCATCTACCTACCTGTTACCGTTATTGGTATCGAGCGAAAAACGGCTAAAAATTTAGATTTGTTGTATGGGAGCCCCCCTTAAATATAATTTTAATTCTATTTTTAGTATTTGTTGTTATAGCGGCAATAGAATTACATCATCTGTGAAAATTTTAGCTTTCTAACTTTAAAGGTTCATGAGATACAGCCTGGAGACAGTAGGTCAGCGGAGTCTTAGTAATAGGGTCCCGTTTTTACCCTTTAGGTACGGAACCCTAAAAAAAGCGTTACATGGGGCACGTAGTTGAGTATTTAAGATTTTTTTGGGTGAAATATCTAAATATTTCTGTGTCAGATATTATGTATAAGTTAGAATTAGATGATGAAATTCTAGATACATGTATTTGTACTTAGTATTAATAATTTATTAATAATGACGTCAAATCCGCCTACAGGTATGCACTGTCACATATTCTGTGGCCATACTATAAATAAGCTATAAATAACCAACGCTCCATGACCTAATCCATTTGGAAAGTTGTTTATCCTTCAGGAATATTCTTTATTATTATATTCTTTATTTTCTTTATTTTTTTTATTATTATTATTAATTTAGTTTCGGAATTCTTAGTATAATTTTAGTGACGTCAGAGATATATTTGTCTTGTCTATGTCTAGAGCCTGATATTCGTAAGATGATGTTTGTTTCCAATTTCGAAGTAACAATAACTACAAAGGATAAAGAGGCTTGAATATCATTTAAAGAACTTGTGACTAGGGTTTTCAATATGAAAGCACCAGATTAGGAATTTAATGTAGCTAGAGTTCATGCAAAAAGAGAAGCGTCGTAGGTGAGGTCGCCCGTGTGTCATTTTACTAATTTTTTTACGTTGACAACACTGCTCTGTCATTGCTAGTACAACTAAAAGTGTTTTATACTTGGTAGACACCATCGACTTGGCATTTTTTCTGTTCACCAATTCGGTTTTCATCAGTACTCGCGTCTACCAAGTATAGTGGTAGTAAGTATCTACCTATACCTTGGCTGCTGATCAAAATCTTATTGTTAGTTCACCGTGACGCCACGACGGTTCTCTTTTTGCACATACTCTAATATGATTGACAAGTTCGAAACTCTTGGTTGTCTGAAGAACCTTAAAATATGCTTCTTGCATAATCATCTCGACTTTTTCCTGAAAACTAAGGCGATGTGAGTGAAGATCAAGGGGAGCGATTTTACCAGGATATCAAAGAGATGAAATAAATAATCGGCTAAGTACGAGTAGGACTCGCGCACGAAGGGTTCCGTACTGTATGGGAGCCCCCTTAAATACTTATTTTATTATAATTTAATTATTTATTTTTGAATTAAATATACAACTAAATATTCTGTAAATATTTCAAGCATCTACTTGTCACCATTTTTAATATCGAGAAAAAAACGGTTAAAAATCAGGTTTGTTATATGGGAGCCCCCTTTTAATACAAATTTTATTCTGTTTTTAGTATTTGCTGTTATAGCGGCAACAGAAATAAATCATCTGTAAAAATTCTGCTTTTTTGGCTATGACGGTTCATGAGATACATCCTGGTGACAGACAGACGGACAGCGGAGTTTTAGTAATAGGGTCCCGTTTTTACCCTTTGGGTAGGCACCGAAACCTAAAAACGACACCAAGAACGGTGGAATATTAATTTCATGGGTGATTACTGTTGCTCTTCACAAAGGACAACAAAATTCATCATACTGGAGAAAAATAAGATATTTTACAGAGAAAAGGAAAAGAAAATACAAAATAAAACCAGACAAGTGCGATTCACGAGAAAACGGCTTGTATCCAGTGCGGTCTTGTGGTTATAATTATTATCAAAACAGTGTACCATGTCAGAGGACCACAGACTACTATGGATACTACCAAAGGACTTTCAGAGGGGTGTACAACACGTAGAGTACAAGTTTGCATGTAAATTGAAACAACAATAGTTTCTGTGTGGTTCCTAAAATTTTTGTACAGCGCTCCTGGCGGAATCGAGGAAGAACTAACTTAAATGTATGTAGCCACATGCAAACGCGCAAGTTTCAGTAAACTATGCAAAACCTGTACTAAAGGCTCTGGTGACTTAATAATAATCGGCCAAGTGCGAGTCGGACTCGCGCACGAATGTTTTCGTACCGTATGGATGCCTTTAGGTATATATGTATTATCTCCTCCTCCCTTTATATTTTCTTTATTATTAACCTCCCTTTATTAGCCTCCCTTTATATATTTATTTAAATTTAAGTATTTATTTTTGAAGTGAATATTTCAACGTTCTACAGCCTGGTGACAGACAGACAGACCGACGGACAGACAGCGGAATCTTAGTAATAGCAAAGAATATATAATAATACTACGTAATAGGGCCCCGTTTGTAAGTACTCTTTGGGTACGGTTCCCTAAAAACTGAGACACATCAATTTTTTTTGATACTCTACACCAGAGTTTGCTCCCCGGCCTATACGAACTTACTTTTTTATCTGTGTAAGTACCTTGTGGATGGATATCCTACGCTGCAGTTGCTGGTCCGTGGTCTCTATTCGACCTTCCATGAGCGTAGAATAATGTCTAATTCAATTTCTACACTTCTACAGTATGCTCATGACAACATACGAGTAATTACGTATACCAATTGACATACCACACTCGTTAATAGATTCTAACCAAGACCTAGTTATACGAGTAAGACCTAGTTAAATCTAGTATTCAATTTGTTATGGAATCTTAGAAATAAAATAACTTAGGCGGCTTAATACAGCCCATATGTATAACAGTATGTATAATTATAGTTTCGTGTCGCCACATTTCGTCTGACGTAAAGCTGAGTTGTGATCTAGGATGTAGCACGTTGTAAAAATTTGCTAGCTTTAGGCATAAAAACACATTTGTTGAGCGACCTTGGGGGTTTAATGGGAGAACACTCGCCTAAGCTGGGATAACACCGCGAAATGTTGTTTTTCTACACTTGCTATTTCATCTAGTACTAACCGAACATGTATTTTCTCTCATAAATGAATATTAACCCCTTGACGGCTAATGATTCCAATCCGAACCAACAAAAATACTAGAATGTTTGCATCCGTCTATGGCTAATGGTGCGGATTTGAACCATCGTACTACAGGTCATTTAAAACCTTTTCACAAGGGTATAGAGTCGATTATAGCATGGGAATTTTATATCCATCTGTTGTTTAGAGAATGAACTGTAAAATAAGCCCGCCATTCATTAGTCAAGACGTGCTATTTAGTTGTGACAAAAGAGCAATGTTGCGACAAAAAATTAACGCTTTTATTTTGATTTTTTAGTTGATTTTTATTATAAACTAGCATGAAAAGGAGGTTTGGTGGAAAATATGGTTCCTTTTTAGTGCCGGGGTAGATATTCTAGCCTCAAAATCGAGCCGAAAATGAGAGAAAATTACCTTGACAAAAAACTCATCTATTTTTACTTAGTGTTTGAAAATCAATATTTATAACTTTAAAAAATTGTATATTTGTCACATATCGGATAGGTAATATATTTCTCATCAGAACTACATTTACAGAATACAAATCGGTTCAGTACTTAAGATTTTATGATAAGTTTATCAAGTGGTCTCGCCGGGCTGGCGCCGTGAGGCAAAAAAGAGGTGTTCGAGTGGCGGTAACATATCGCGCGCGCTTGCTCGCACTGACAACTTCAAAGGGTTAAGTAATTTTTTGAGAAAATAAAATATCTTGAACCAGAAAAAGTCTGATATCAGGGCTAGCCATCGGACATAAACGAACTTACTTCCTTTTATCATTTTTGACATGACAACGTCTTATAAATCGATGACCGCCGGCTGCACGCACGAAAAAGCATGACTCATTGTCACGTTCCGTCTGAGCCGAGCGTGCAAGCGAGAGAGTAGTACAAGCGATAGAGATGCACGATCGGCCTAGCGTTCGGCTTGTGACGCTTATGACGTTATCAGGTTAAATTTTATCATCCGTAAACTTCGAGCAAATATCTATAAAGTCACAATCATGCAGAAAAAGTGTCCGAGGCAAAACTCTGCCCAAGCTATGTAATGGACAGGATTTTTAGTTATAGTCAAACCGCTAAACTCAGACTTCGCCTGAGCGGGTACGGGGGCGCGGGGGTAGACGACAAAGAGGACTGAGACAGGTGCGGGCGCCGGGGACCCGCTGCCCGCGCCTGTCTCAGTCCCCTGTGTCGTCTCCCCCGGCGCCCCTGTACCGCGCAGGCGAAGTCTGAGTTTAGCGGTTTGACTATAGTCGTAAGGCGATTGCAAACCGACTACAACGCCGCGCGATACTAAAGTGCTCGGTTACAAGCACTAATTAGGTGACAACGTCAAGATTCGAAAAAACGGGTCATTTTGAATTATTTAATGTAAATATCTAAGTCGGTATGTATGACGGTGCTCGGGCAATTTTTACTACTATCACTTAGTGACTGTGGCTCTGTAGATATTTGCCCGGAGTGCCTCGGAGTCCGTAAACCAAAGAAAATATTTACTCCTGCCCGTAAACCCACTTTTCAGACAACCATTTTTTGTTTATAAACGGAAAAGTGAAATAAATAATTCTTTTCAATCCAAGTGGTGTCTCAAAAATTACCTACAGTTCTAGAAATAGTACACGTTAGATTAGTCCCATAAAATCGGTTCAGCAGCGTTGTAAACGTCGAACAATGTCCTCGTTAAATGGGTTACATAATCGATTATGTTATTCGATAACGTTTAATGGCAAATCGTCTATTTATATTGTAGTTTCTAAAGTTACACAAATACACAATAATTATTTATTTTCTTCGTCAGGAGATTAACTAGCAGTGGTCTTCTTTAGGTACTGTTGCAACAGTAAACACAAAACCCATGGGTTTTTATGAACTTACTTGCGGTCTTCTTTGACATTGAATGGCGTTCCCTACATTTTATATAGCTGATCTTGCGTGGAATAGATAGATAGATTCATTTATTTTCAGTAAGGATAATTACATACATTGGTACAACAATATACTATGCGCAACACCTTACGAATTGTCAAAATAACAATTATTATTCATTATATACTCAACAAAATTATTAGGCATAATTTTACAATAAATCAATTATTTGGTACAATATACATATAAAATTCAAAATAAAATATTAAAAAATTAAGATGTCAGAAATACCTACTGTAATTGAAATGTCATAATATTACTGATTATGATGATCTAGGAGATCCGTGATAGTTTGCGAAATGTTATGTGAATGGTATGGTACTTTGTAGTAGACAGATAACTTAAAGCTTGTTTTGTTCTCAACGCCCGCCGCAAGGGACTTGGGTGTAACAGGAGCAAACTGACTGCCTTCCTTCTCGCCCATAATTGCAGTTGGAACTTTGGTAGCACTCAGCTTGAGAGCAACTCCCGCCTCTGCCGGTAGTGCAGCCGGTGTTGCAGTTCCGGCTGCATTCTCCATAGCCTCCGAAGTCGTAGCCGTTGCAAGAGGCTTGTAGTGATGATGAGACGAATAAGAGGAGGATGAATGTGAGAAGCAGTGCTTGATTTGCCATCTTGAGGTTTCTTAGGAGCTGGTGCCAAATGTTGTACCTATTGGTAATAATATACCTAATTAAAAAACCCCCGACACAAAAATATTTGACAACAAACTTTTAATTGACAACCATTTTGGGCACATTTGTAGAATTTTGGTTTTTCCATCCCCACTTTAACCCACCATAACTCTTAAACGGCTTAATCGATTTTTATAAAACATAGCCAAGAACACTCTCGATTAAGTCTCCTTTCATCCAAAAAAACTAAACTGAAATCGGTTCAGTGGTTCGGGCGCTATGATGCCACAGACAGTCAGACAGACAGACAGACACACAGACAGACAAACAGACAAGTCAAACTTATAACACCCCTCTTTGTCGTCGGGGGTTAAAAAGAACAACTTTTTTCAAATTGTGGGACGAGCGCAGATTCTAAAGAGGGATTTACACGGGTGACTACAGCCTAGCTATTTTTGCCGCGCGGCGACAATCGATCGTCGAAATGGTAATTTGACTAGACCACTAGACAGTCGATTTTAGCAGTGGCTTTAGTAACCCGTGTAAATCCCCCACAAGACACAAGCTATGCTTAGTTTAGGAATCCGAAGCTCATAATAAACAGAACAGCAGGTCTTCTTTATTAATTTTTACCGCCTTCCAAAAGAAGGAGGTTCTATCGTCTGTATGTTTTTTTTTGTGTAAGGTCATCGATATTTTAGTCAATTGTGAGCCGATTTTTCAAATTCAAATTCAAATTCAAAAACATTTATTTCAGATATAAGCAATCCATAACATTACTAAGATTAAAATAACAAATTGAAATTAAAATAACAGTAAATTAAATTGAAATTACACATGTCACTAAATTAAATATTTTATTTTTCGCAGTGACGCCACGGCAGCACATGTGTCCTTACAAAATGCCTAATAAATTAGCCTAGATTTTGATGATTAATTTCTAATTTATTTAGTAGATCATACTTGTGAGATCATAGAGGTTGTCCCATTTAAATTTGATAGAAATCGGTTGAGCCATTTTTGATAAATCAATAATAATGTGAAAATTACAATGTCGGTCCGTGCGAATTATTCCAATTCTGTAGACGGTTGAAGTCAGTTAATGCCATTTTTGGCGACAAATAATTAAAGTCAATCAATTTGTTTTTGGTAATAAATAAATTTGAATTCAATAGGCATGACTGGGTAAAAAAATCATCACCTATAATAAATAATTAGTCCGTGAGTTACATTGTCTTTTGTCAATTTTTTTTGTCAATCAAACAATAAATGACAAAAATAAAACTTGTCGAGTGGGAGCTTGTGACGTCACTTCTCTGGCAAAAGTCTATACTATACATTTGCAGTCTACTCGTGACGTCACGCTGAACTTCAACGGACTATATCTCCAGCTTTTTTTGTTCAATTGACAAAAGAAAAAATACGTGTCTAATATTTTCTGATAATCTAACTCACAGAGTAATTATAAGAATAATGATGATGATGAATATAATAATATATGTACCTATAGTCTGACCGTTTAACTGAGTCCTCGCCTGCGGGTCCCCACCGCCCGCACCTGTCTCAGTCCCCCTTTGTCGTCTACCCCCGCGCCCCTGTACCCGCGCAGGCGAGGACTCAGTTAAACGGTCAGACTATAGCTTGCAATTTTTTTTTGTCGTAATGCCTATTGAGTAGCAGTAAGTCTGTTTCTATGGAGCAAGCAAGATATTCTTACGTGAGCTCTGCTTCTTCGAAGATAATTTTACACTCACAACTGTCTTCTTTAGTTGGTGTTCAGTGTAGTTTTTACACTCTTCTTTGTGGTGGTTTGAAACTGTATGCCGCTGGTTGCCTCTTAAATAGATGATCTTTGCGCGGAATGTTACTGACTATCATGGCCTTAGAGATCAGTTATATAGGTATACAATTACTTCAAAATTGGTCCCATTTAAATTTCATTGAAATTGGTTGAGCCATTTTTGATAAATCAACAATAATATGAAAAATGCTACATCGATCCGTGCGAACTATTCGAGAATTCTGTACACGGTTGAAGTCGGTCATGCCGTCTTTGCAAAAAAAATAACAGTTTATTGAATCAGGCGTTACTTTGCGAATATGGCAATTAATTAATATTTTGTTTAAAATAAGGATTAAAATAGATTGCGAAGTTATAATGTCAATAATTTTCTAGTGTCTTTTCAATTTGTTGAAATTATAGCTTGTTAGAAATCTTTTTTCTTAATTCATAAATAACGTCTTTATTCATAAATCATTACTAAAAATAATTGGCCAAGTACGAGTAGGACTCGCGCACGAAAGCCCCGCACTGTATGGGTGCTTCCCCTAAATATTAATATTATTCTGTATTTTGGATTTTTTGTTATAGCGGCGACAGAAACACATCATCTATGAAAATTTCAGCTTTCTAGCTATAACGGTTCATGAGACACAGACAGACAGACAGACGGACAGCGGAGTCTTAGTAATAGGGTCCCGTTTTTACTCTTTGGGTTTTGAACCCTAACAAAATACACATTTCGCAGAAATACTTTTCCAAAATATCTAAAGATTGTTGCAATAAAGACTATGTGTCATTCTGTACCTGCACAACTATAATTACCTATTAATTTATTAACGATAAATTAAGGTGCTAGGTTATACACAAAAAGATATTATCCTACGGAACCCTTTCGCATGACACTCGACACACGTTCGGGATCATATTTACTTGCATAAAGGTGACCCATCCAAGTAAATACACATCGAGGTGACACGTGGGTGTTACCACAAGGAAATGTACAGCGACAGCGCAAAGGGTTATCTATTATCGATAATAAATTTTATATATACAGTGAAACCTGGATAAGAGAGAGTTGAAGGGACCGCCATCTAATTCTCTCTTATAGAGGTTTTTCACTTATCCAGGTTTCTCACTTATCCAGTTTCAAAAGTGGCTGCTCTCTCTTATAGAGGTTAAAAAATACGTCTTATTTGTATGTAGGTATCTACAGGCGTGAAGAATGATAAATATGTTTATAAATACAGTCAAACCTGGCTAACTGAGAACTGGATAAGTGAGAAACCTCTATAAGTGAGAGTAATTGCCAGGTCCCGTCATTTTACCCCTCAATTACCTCTATAAGTGAGAGACCAAAACCTCTATAAGAGAGAGTCGTTTTTACCTCATGGACCTCTATAACTGAGAGTACTACTTGTCTAAACCTCTATAAGCGACAGTTGAGGGTAATTAAACATCTGCACTTTATGACCCATTCTTAAATTTCGTGGAACTACATAACTACCGTTGATTTCGGAACGTGTTCAATTCTTATTTTTGTATTTTGTGGGAATAAGTAACATTGTTTTTGTATCACATTTTTTTTTGGAATGGCCACACGTGCGTCTATACTATCTTGTTTATTGAAATAGTGCTCTATTCAAAATTATTTTGTGTTTTTCTTTCATCTACCTAACATTATTTTTGTATCACATTCTTTTGGAATAGCCACATGTGCGTTTACACTATCTTATTGGTCAAACTTACTACAGTTGAGTATCAATTGAGGAGAAAGGTTCGGTGTTAAATGTCGAAATAAAATACGCAATGAATTTGATTTATCAGAATCCAACTTTTATAAAATAATAAATTCAAAAGACCCTTTATGGTCTCTGTGGTCTTAGGACATGGAAATATTACAAAGATTCGACTTTTTTAATTTTCATAATTTTAATAAGTGCCTTTTAGAATGAATAAATAATCATCTATGTTCAATTCTAATCAACACAACCTGAACAATTACTACCTAAATACTATTTATAAACATATTTATCATTCTTCACGCCTGTAGATACCTACATACAAATAAGACGTATTTTTTAACCTCTATAAGAGAGAGCAGCCACTTTTGAAACTGGATAAGTGAGAAACCTGGATAAGTGAAAAACCTCTATAAGAGAGAATTAGATGGCGGTCCCTTCAACTCTCTCTTATCCAGGTTTCACTGTAGTATTTAGGTAGTAATTGTTCAGGTTGTGTTGATTAGAATTGAACATAGATGATTATTTATTCATTCTAAAAGGCACTTATTAAAATTATGAAAATTAAAAAAAGTCGAATCTTTGTAATATTTCCATGTCCTAAGACCACAGAGACCATAAAGGGTCTTTTGAATTTATTATTTTATAAAAGTTGGATTCTGATAAATCAAATTCATTGCGTATTTTATTTCGACATTTAACACCGAACCTTTCTCCTCAATTGATACTCAACTGTAGTAAGTTTGACCAATAAGATAGTGTAAACGCACATGTGGCTATTCCAAAAGAATGTGATACAAAAATAATGTTAGGTAGATGAAAGAAAAACACAAAATAATTTTGAATAGAGCACTATTTCAATAAACAAGATAGTATAGACGCACGTGTGGCCATTCCAAAAAAAAATGTGATACAAAAACAATGTTACTTATTCCCACAAAATACAAAAATAAGAATTGAACACGTTCCGAAATCAACGGTAGTTATGTAGTTCCACGAAATTTAAGAATGGGTCATAAAGTGCAGATGTTTAATTACCCTCAACTGTCGCTTATAGAGGTTTAGACAAGTAGTACTCTCAGTTATAGAGGTCCATGAGGTAAAAACGACTCTCTCTTATAGAGGTTTTGGTCTCTCACTTATAGAGGTAATTGAGGGGTAAAATGACGGGACCTGGCAATTACTCTCACTTATAGAGGTTTCTCACTTATCCAGTTCTCAGTTAGCCAGGTTTGACTGTATAAACATAACATAAATTTAGATGTATAAACTAAGTTATAACTACTAAGTAGGTACTTATCTGCAACTTAATATAACAAAGTTGCTACCAGTAGTGCCTGGTTTTCCCTTTTTCTTTTCTAAATTCTATATACTTATCCTTCTTCGGATCACAACATAGTTTGTACACTTACTACCGTTAGTTAGTTACTAAGTACCTTTTTGCAACTGTACTATACTGTATCAGCCTTTTTAATAGTCCACTACAGGACGTAGGCTTATCGAGCAATCTTTTTACAGATACGATGAATTTTATAAATGTTTGACATGATTATTAATTGAATTTATTTTGACATTCGTATTTTGATTATTAATTTTATTTAATTGAATTTTTTATGACATTGTGTGCATTATTATTGTTTAATTTTTCCATTAATATTGAAGTTATAACTATAGTCTGACCGTTTAACTGAGTCCTCGCCTGCGCGGTACAGAGGCGCGGGGGTAGACGACAAAGGGGACTGAGACAGGTGCGAGCGGCGGGGAGTCCCCGCTGTCACTATAACGATTATTGTAATTCCAAATTCATTACATCATTGTATTCAATGTTTGTGTATACATAAGAATATAATTTGACGTGTAAATTGGCATTTTATCAATAAACTAGACGACCCGCCCCGGCTTCGCACAGGTGTATTATACATATAAACCTTCCTCTTGAATCACTCTATCCATTAAAAAAAACCGCATTAAAATCCGTTGCGTAGTTTTAAAGATTTAAGCATACAGACAAACAGACAAAAATAGCGACTTTATTTTATACTATGTAAGGATAACTTATGACTTATAACCTTATGACTTAGGCCTACCCACGAAGGGTGATTGGGCCATATCCACCACGCTGGCTCAGTGCGGATTGGTGGATAAAACCTTTTTGCAACTAAATTTAACAAAAAGTTTTCCCGTACCTAATACATACTTTTCTCATGTTTTCTAAATTCTACATACTCCATCTTTTGATATTAGCTGCAAGCTGTAGACAACCCAATCCTGAGTGAAGCTCACTTAACAGCTACGTGAGGATTGGGTTTTCCGCAGCCTGTAGCTAACATTACACCCGCCAAGATCTTTGATTCGGCCTATACCAACAAGAAATTAAAAATATTAGAATAGGATTAGAAATATTCAATCGATTATTGCACCACAAATACATACATCTCTTAGTCTAATTTATAAACGTATATATTGTTACGGGATGGGTTCTTGGATAATCAGTTAAAACGCCGATTGTTCACTTTGCACTTTATTGCACAAAATCACAGTACACACGACACAACTGGTTCGCACAAACACGTCACACTGGCACTGAAACAACGCAACTAGTCACTTCACAATCACTGGTACCGCACTTGAACACGAGATGTTTTCGCTCCGGTATAAAACGCGATAACTGCCACGAACCAAAACCATCGCCCTATTTATATCGGAATAAAGGTTTTCTAGAAATCTGTAGAATATTCGGTGCCATTGTGACTGACAAAGTAAACAAGTGTAAAGTTCGAGAATCCCTATTGTTACAAAGTTATCAAAACAAAGACAAAAAAATCACACAAAAGGGCGGACACAAAGACCGATACCGCATGAGTCATAAAACCATAAATCTCGCGATTAGGTAAACAACTCGCCGCCCGTAATTACCGCGCGCGGCCTACTGCATAACAATATCATTGTAAACTTAGAGTTACATATTTATGGACCCTGTTTTAGGTTATTGCAATTAACTTAAACACTAAGGTAATAATAGGAACAGTTAGGTATCGATATCAGTTAGGATACTAAACGGCTTCTAAGTTTGGTTACTGTAACCACGGCAAACGCACTAGTGTCACCAATAAATCAAATCCAAAATACAGTTCACAGTCAAAACAAATCAAATAAATGTCTACCGGAATCCTAAAAAAGAACGGAACTTCCGTTCAAACAGAAGTTAAGAAGAAGAGCGGAATCTTCCCGGACTCTTACAAGAAGACCGACACTGTAATCCAGTTGTCACAGAAGAATTCTTCTATAGAAGGAACAGTGAAAGACAAGAAGAACGATATTGAGTTGACGCAGAAAAATGCCGCTCCAGAAGAAGTAGTTCAAGATAGAAAGAACGAGACGGTAATACAGTTGGCGAAGAATTCTTCTACAGAAGGAGTGGTGAAGAAGAAGACGGGAGATTGCCCCGTTCTGCCGATTATGGCGGAAGAAGAGGCTCCTAATTTGAAGAAGCGGCATTCTATAGTGTCGGGGAAGAGTGACTTTTGTGAGTTGTTTGTCTGTTTCAAGGAAATACTGATTTTCTTGATTCTTATTTTATTACATGTAAATGTTTAAGTTTTATCGGCAGCTTCGCTCGCGTGATATTAGGAAAATGAAACCGGCTAAGTGCGAGTCGGACTCGCGCACGAAGGGTTCCGTACAGTATGGGAGCCCCATTCCTCATGCCGTTATTAATAGCGAGCAAAAAACTCTTAAAAATCACGTTTGTTGTATGGGAGCCCCTCTTAAATATTTATTTTATTCTGTTTTTAGTATTTGTTGTTATAGCGGCAACAAAAATACATCATCTGTGAAAATTTCAGCTGCCTAGCTATCATGATTCATGAGATACAGCCCGGTGACAGACAGACGGACAGACGGACAGCGAAGTCTTAGTAATAGGGTCCCGTTTTTACCATTTGGGTACGGAACCCTAAAAACGTAGCTTATACACCCTACCTTTGAACTATACAGGGTTATTTCTAATCAATCAGCATCCTTCTAGGGGCTTATTCTGTACATCAAAACTAACAACTTTTGTTCTGCGACTTTTGTCAAAACTAAAAAAAAAATCTGCTGTTCCATACATTTTGTCGCGGGTCATCGATATTTTTCTATGGAACAACAATTTTTTTTTTGAGTTTTGACAAAAGTTGTTAGTTTTGATGCACAGAATAAGCCCCTAAAAGGATGTTAATTGATTAGAAATAACCCTGTATAAAGTATCGGTGTAAAAATCAAGTCCATTCGTCGCTCTGTTGCTGCCTGAAAGAACAAACTAACCAAAAAAACACACTTTCAGATACGAGTAATGACGAGTATATAATAATGACCGAGCGAAAGCAAAGGTCTTAGGATTAGCAGGGCGATCTTGCTTTCATTTGTCCAGATGTTGGTGTTCGCATACAACGAATCTCGACGAAAATTGGCCCACAGTTTCTATCAATAATTAATATTTATTTATATAAATAAATAATTTTATGTCGTCGGCGACTTTTGATAGTATTTCCCTCAAAATGCGGGGAAATTTGCTGTCGCCCTAATTATTTATCAGCCAATTTCGAGCAAGCAATTGAATTGAACCACTATCGACTCTCGTATTGGTTACGTACTTTACATTTGTATTTTCTTCTTCTCAGCTATATAGCCCGAGAGGTAAGCGCAAAAAATACAACTACTTTCCAAAAGCTGATTTTTTGGTATTAGGTAGACATGGTGGTAGTGCATAACAATACCCCGGAGTCAGTCAGCTGGGTTGCTTAACGTTTGGTGGGGAATCCCGTTTGAATTTAAAAATTAATAAATGAGTATCTTGCAACTACTTTAAAGCTGAAAATTGGTGTAAGGCTAGAAAAATAACAAAAAAAAGTTTAACCACAGCAAATTACCTGAAACAAGAACAAGCCCTGTCAGTCAAGCTTTTTAGAGCGGCGCTACTTAAAAGCCTGACTGACAGGCCTACCAAACGCTAAGCATCCCAGCTGACTGACTCCGGGGTATTGTAGTTCACCAACATGACAACATAATTCAAAAAATTGAGCTTTTAGAAATTAGTTGCATTTTTTGCGCTTACCTCCCGGGCTAATAGGAGATTCACTGCAGAACATAGGCGTCTTCTATATCGCCTATAAAACGTGCCCGCATTAGGCCTACATGCGTATTGTTTTATATTCAACTTCAACTAAATATTTTTTCATGCCTATTTTCCACTCGCACTTTTTTTTCTCGCCAATAAGAACTCATTTCCTCACCTTCCAGGGTCATCATCAGACGAGGACGAGGGGGTCCAGCCACACGAGAAGACCATAGCAGCGGGGCAGTTGAACCCTCCATACTGCGTGCGTAACATCGAGCAACATGCGTTTGGACGACGGGAGATCGAAATCGCCGAGCAAGAAATGCCAGGGATTATCGCTTTAAGGGCCCGGGCTAAAGAAGATAAGCCACTCAAAGATGCCAAAGTAAGTTACCATAAAAGGATATAATTTCTTAGGAACAAGATGAAGATTATAGCAGTTGAATCCACCATACCGCGTGAGAAACATTGAGCAACATGCGTTTGGTCGACGGGAGATAGAAATCGGCGGACAAGAAATGCCTAAAATTATCGCTCTACGAGCACGGGCTAAAGAAGACGTACCACTCAAAGATGTCAAAGTTAGTTCCCTTAAAAACAGTCTTATATTTTAGCAATAAGATGAAAATTATAGCAGCAGGGCAGTTGAATCCTCCATACTACGTGTGAAACATCGAGCAGCATGCGTTTGGTCGACGGGACATCGAAATCGCTGAGCAAGAAATGCCAGGGATATTGCTATAAGGGCCCGGGCTAACGAAGACAAGCCACTCAAAGATGCTAAAGTGAGTTGTTTTATGATGATTATTAAAATGTATCTTAGCAATAAGATGAGCACGGGCGCGTCCGACCATAGTGACAGGGCAGCTAAGCCCGCCATACTACGTACAGAATCTCGAGCTCCATACGGACGGTGCGAGGTCAAGATTGCTGAATTGAAGGCTTGGTTTAGTATTTATAGGGCAAACCAAATTATAGAACGAATTTCCAACTGGAATTAGTATAAAAACTGAAATTGTCGTTATTGTGCTCGAGACAGGAGCAGACTATGTGATCTACATGAATATGGGAATGTCGCCAAAGAACTTTAATCACTGGGATCTGGAGATCCAACACTGCTAGGCGAAGCCCTCCCTCATTAAAATAAGAGGTCTTTGTTCAGCAAGCAGTACGACAAAACTTCCTGAGATAACTAAAATCAAAAATATGGTTTTACGCCATAACATGAAAGCTAACAAAAACACGAGTCAGTAAACTGAGTCAGAGTGTGCTCCATCCATCATTGTATTTTTAGCTATAATTCAAAAAATCCTGAAATCGAAGAAATTCACGAATATAATTTTTCATTTGTTTACAGATAGTTGGCTGCACTCATATCAACGCTCAAACGGCAGTTCTAATAGAAACTCTGGCAGCATTGGGTGCAACAGTACGCTGGGCCGCCTGCAACATCTACAGCACACAGAATGAAGTAGCCGCCGCGTTGGCGCACGCTGGTAAGCTTATTTAATATCCTCCAAGAAGTTTTTGTTTTATTTTATATGAACTGCGGCCTTATTGTGTAAGCGCTCTGACGTTCGGCTTCGCTTTTTCTCCTGCTGGCGTCAGTTACTCACGCTACGAGAGCTAGCGGGAGGAAAAGCGAAGCCGAACGTCAGTACACTATAAAGCCCCTGGGCATGGACGACACACGTTCCATATATTTTGCGTAGTCTCCTATCCGGACCCGGACGACGCACGGACATACTACACAAAATGTATGAAACATTTGTCGTTCGTGCGTCGTCGCTGTCCCGTCCTGTGCACGTCCCGTTCTAATACAAATCACCCTTACCCTTATTTATTCCACGGCTAGATAAGGCTACCACTTCTCTCTTACTCTTACTATCATCTGCTTCAATTCTTGTCAACCGTGTCTAGATATTTCGATAATGTCGTCGACCTATTTCCACCAGACGTTGTGCTGGCTAGAGTAGGTAACTTAACAGACGGCATTACTTTCACATTATTTACATATACGTCTTCTTGTAACAGCTAACAATAAACAGAGCCTATTATCAAAAACAAAAATAAAATGAACTTAAAAATAAAGAAGTTACAAGCATATTTATTTTCTTGCTAGACAGGGAGCGTACTATAGCAGGCTATGACGTCACTGCCCGCAAGTGTT
The DNA here is from genome assembly GCA_964007245.1 of Hypomecis atomaria. Classification (NCBI taxonomy): domain Eukaryota; kingdom Metazoa; phylum Arthropoda; class Insecta; order Lepidoptera; family Geometridae; genus Hypomecis; species Hypomecis atomaria. Next base: position 8,781,707 of record OZ023308.1, on the reverse strand, counting down.
ATACAATGTTATGCTGTGTGGGAAAGGGACAAGACATCCTCTCATTATCCCTACCAAAATCTTTACAAGCTTATATCTCTGAACTCGATGAGCCGATTTCAATTATTTTACCAGTTTACGAATCATATTTAATTGCATAGTTAACTAATACTTTTAACTAGTTTAATACCAGTCAACTACCCTATTGTTATCCTCATCACCAGGTTACGCGATATTCGCATGGCGCGGCGAAAGCGAAGAGGCGTTTTGGTGGTGCATCGACCAGTGCTGCGCGCCGACGGCCGGCTGGGCGCCCAACATGATCCTGGACGACGGAGGGGACGCCACGCATCTCATGCTCAAGAAACATCCACACGCGTTCAAACACATTAAAGGTACTGGAAGTATTAAGATTAACGCCATCTGTGTATGATTTGGAGTATCTCTTGAATAAACTCTTAACTGACTGCCTCGGTGGCTCAGTGGTTAGTGACCTTGACTTTTGGACTTCAGGGAAAGAAGCGTGGGTTCGATCCCCACCCAGGGCAAATATTTGTGTGATGAACATAGGTGTTTGCTCTGTGTCTGGGTGTTATTTAGGTACTATCTATATAAGTATGTATTTAAAAAATATGTATATGTAGTTTATCAGTCTCTGGCAGCCATATCACAAGCTTTGCTTAGTTTGAGGTCAGAGATCGTGTGTAAAATGTCCCCTAATATGTAAAACTAATATATAAAAATCTAACGCAAACTATAAGCGTTTTGGTGTGCACCGACTAATTCTGCGCGCCATGAGATGATCCTGAACGACGACGGTAGTGATGATAATATATACATCTTATGCTCAAGAAACATCCACGCGCGTTTAAACATACTAAAGATATTTTACATTGTTTTAGAGGTATTTAGAATAACGCCATCTGTGTGTGATTTGGAGCAACTCTTGAATCTAACGCCATTTAGGGGGTTATTTGGAACTAGGGTACCTACTGAGCTAAGAGAACGTAATTCAGATCTTCATTATAAACTACTACTATGGGGTCAACCTATAATTTGAAAAAATAAAACAGCTATTTCGTACATCTGAGTTGAGTTTCGAATTCCGTGTTGGCGCAAGGGGGTGATAAAGACATGAACGAAAGATTATGAACAACTTTTACTTGTTCATAATTATGGTCTTGATCAGCCTCTTTCGGCTTAGTACAGGGCAAGCAGATAATCTTGTATAGCAACCAATTTCATCATTTATGGCGCCATCTACCAAACTAATTTTGAAACAAACCGAATCCTGCATCGTGCAAACAAGAATTTCGTATTGCAAATATTGAAATAGACATTCATTTATTTGTTCACAGGTATAGTAGAAGAGAGCGTAACGGGAGTCCATCGACTCTATCAGCTAAGCAAAGCGGGAAAACTGTGTGTACCCGCCATGAATGTGAATGATTCCGTCACCAAAACCAAGTTCGACAATCTCTATTCTTGTCGGTAAGTCAATTAGTAATATTATGTTAGATGGACTTTGCTGTGTTCATTTGACTAATTTTACATCGCTGTACTTTGATGATTTTATTTGACTAATTTTACATTGCTGTACTTTGATGCATTCACAATGCTTTTTTTTTCTAAAACTAATCATATCATATCTCGCTAATAGACTACAATACACTGAAATTACAAGGCTCAATGCCAGAACAAAAATTGAAGAACAATATCGATCTGACAGTCGAATCGTAAAATACGGTGTCCCGCAGGAAGCATTTTAGGACCCCTATTATTCATAATTTTCAGTGACCCGCCTGAAGCGATTCATGAGCCGGTGATTATGTATTGTTTGCTGACGAAGGCACGACTATTTTCACAGACACTAACACTGGCAATCATGAAAATGAAATTAATAATTCACTTCAGTCAATAATTATTTGGCTACATAATAATAACCTCAAAATTAATTTTGGTGAAACTCAATATAACTTAAAAGGGTAAAAATTTCAACGAAATTAAGGAAACAAAGTGTTTAGATATCAATATAGACGAAACATTATCATGGACATCGCATATTGCGCGTGTATCTGTATGTACAAAACTGAATCAGTTTTCGAATGCGTTTTACATGTTGCGTAAAGTGGCCAATGAAAAGGCACTTTTAGGCGCCTATCACGCTTACGTCGGCTCCACTAACTTAAATAATAAATTACGTTTTCCAAAGTGTCGATTAGCTCTTTCAAGCAAAAGCATATTTGTAAAAAGGACATATTTATACATATTTGTAGTGTACCTATTGAAATTTTGCATGCCATAATGGTTAAAATATTGCGATCTATGTATTTATTGACTACATCACATGAAAATTGTACCACCTGTGTTTTACGAAATAAATATGTATTGAATTGAATTGAATTACTTCATAGGCCACTTTGGTATCATTAGCAAATTTTTGACCAACGTGTGGTCTGAATCCTTTGCTTAAAACTACAACCAAGTATTAATGTTTGTTATTTTGTCATCAGGGAAAGTATAATAGATGCTCTCAAGCGCAGTACCGATCTGATGTTTGGCGGAAAGCAGTCAGTAGTGTGCGGCTACGGAGAAGTCGGCAAAGGATGCTGTCAAGCACTGAAAGCACTCGGCTGCGTGGTAAGTCATATTTTTAATCAACAGTTCTGTCTTTAATATCATCATCATTTCTGTTTTCATCTACATAATATCTATCTTTATCATCTATATCTTCATCACCACTATCGTATCATTCGTGGAATGTATACTGTCTACTCTAAGATTTTTCAATTACATCGCTTGTAAACGGCTTACCTACTTAGAGCATGACCCTAGTCTTGGTCAGGTAGTCTGTCTACCTTATCAGAAGAAGTCCTCCGCTGTGCTTACCAGTACGTGGATTCCATTCGAAAACTTTACGATCCCATCGGTCGTTCGTCATCAGTTTTTTGTCAGGGAGAGTATAATAATAGATCTAATGTTCGGCGGGAAACAGTTAAGGTAACACTCATACCATAACATAGGCTATAAAAGTTATATTTTCATGCCCCATCTCGGTAAGACTATTTTTGTTCTTCGATACCTGAGTGCAAAATCCGTTTTAATCCACTGTTTTAAATTGAATTTAGAACATCGTGCGCACAAAGTTAGTGAATTCAAAACATCATTAAACCTATTTACTTCTACCTCCATGGTGCCAAATTTATACAACCTTTTTGTTAAAAATTCAGACTCGGAACTTTTTTGTGACCTTACCTTTTTTTTGCATTTAGTCATTTCCCCGCTGAGGTGGGATGAAAAGTTACGTGTTGCACTCGAGTGCAAAGATTTTTCATCTTGTGCTCTTTTGATCCCTCACTAACGCTCAGGATTCTAATTTTTGATCTAATCTTCGCTTGCTCAGTCATCAAAATTGATCACACGTATAAAAAGCAACTTTGCACTGTTGTATAACAAATAACTATTCTTGTTTTAGGTGTACGTGACAGAAATAGACCCAATATGCGCCTTACAAGCCGCCATGGACGGGTTCAGAGTAGTCAAATTAAATGAGGTAAGAATCTATCTCGATTTGTATTTTTACTTTTTGTCCTTTTATTCTTTATAGAAGAATTATTTCTAGATGATGGACAGCCGAGTCAGTAGAGCCGTGGTGGTCTAGTGGTTGTATCGGTGGCCTGTCATTCTTGAGGTCGTGGGTTCAATCCCGGTCCAGTACCAATGAGTTTCTTTGAAATTTATGTACGGAATTTCACACCACTGGCTTTTCGGTGAAGGAAAACATCGTGAGGCAACCTGCATACGTCCGTAGAAGAAATTCGATGGCGTTTGTGAATCCACCAACCCGCACTGGGCCAGCGTGGTGGATATAGCCCAACTACCCTTCGTGGGTAGGGCTACGTCCTGCAGTGGACTATTAAAAAGGCTGGTACATTACAGTACATATGGACACTGTTTCGTACTTTTTTGACAGTCATAGAATATTTTGAATAAAGAGTTGTTTTTTTTTCAAGGTTTGAGTATAATGTGTGTGTCTGTAGTATTATAAGTCCTAAACCAATTAACCCATTTTATTCAATTTTCTTAATATAGATGTTTCCAAATTTTATTGTTCTTTCGATATAATATTTATCTAAAATGGGTCGATTTTCTTTGATGCAATTGTATTGGTTCTATTTCAGGTAATAAGACAAGTGGACATAGTAATCACGGCCACAGGAAATAAGGGCGTCGTCACACGTGACCACATGGAGCGCATGAAGAACGGCTGCTGCGTGTGCAACATGGGACACAGCAACACCGAGATCGACGTGCACTCGCTGCGAACACCCGATCTGCTGTGGGAGCGCGTGAGGAGCCAGGTGAGACCATAAGTATGCCTAAATAAAACTTTTTCTTTCAGTGTTAGACGGTGTTGTAACATGTTAAACGGTCTTGTGTCACGTTAGACGATGTTTTGTTATGTTTCTGTCATGTTAGACGATGTTTTGTTACGTTTGTGTCATGTATCATGGTTTTGTGTTATGTTTGATTACTACGTTGTGTTTTGTTAAATAATGTTCGTGACATTAGAATCGCGTTAGATGGTTTCATTGTCACAAGATTACAATGAGCGCATGAAGAACAGCTGCTGAGTGTGTAACATGGGACACAGTAATACTGAGATCGACGTGTACTCGCTGCGAACGCCGGATCTGCTGTGGGAGCATGTGCGGAGCCAGGCAAGACCACAAGCATGCGTAATTAAAACCCTTTCTTTCATTGTTAAACGGTGTTGTGTCCTTTAGATGATCTTGTTTCATGTTCGACGTTTCGTTTTGTTACGTTTATGTCATGTTAAACGACGTCTTGATACCTTTGTGTCATGTTAAACTATGTATGTTTCATGTTAGATGATGTTGTATTACGTTAGGGTCATTTTAAATGACTTTTTCTCACTATCGTTAAAAAAACGTCATCTAAAATGAGTTTTTCTGTCATGTTAAACTATGCTGTGTTACGTTGGTGTTATGTTAAATTTATGTTAAACAATGTTGCATTACGTTAGTATCGTGTTAGATGGTTTAATTGACACGAGATCACATTGAGCGCATGAAGGACGGCTGCTGCAGGTGTAACATGGTACACAGCAATACTGAGATCGAAGTGCACTCGCTGCGAACGCGGTCTGCTGCGGGAGCGCGTGAGAAGCCATTTGAGACTACAAGTATGCGTAAATAAAACCGTTTCTTTCAGTGTTAAGCGGTGTTGTGTCTTTAGATGATCTGATTTCATGTGAGACGACGTTTTGTTACGTTTGTGTCATGTTAAACGATGTTTGTGTCATGTTAAACTTTGTTGTGTTACGTTACTGTAATGTTAAATCACTTTGTGTTATATTAATGTTATGTTACGAATGTTACGATGCATAAGTGTCGTATTAGATGAGTTTGTTGTCTCACGACAACAATGAACGCATAAAGGACGGTTGCTGCGTGTGTAGCATGGGACATAGCAACACTGAGATCGACGTGCACTCCCTTACTTTCAGTGTTAGTCAGTTTACACTGTGTTAAACAACGTTGTGTTATGTATGTGTCATGTTAAACTATAATATATAATTATTAAGTTACGTTAGTGTAATGCTAAATTACGTTGTGTTATCTTGGTGTCATATTACGATACATAAGTGTCATAATAGATAAGTTTGCTGTCACATGGAACGCATAAAAAACGGTTGCTGCGTGTGTAACATGAGACACAGTAATACTGAGATTGACATGCACTCGCTGCGAACGCCGGTTCTACTGTGGGAACGTGTGAGGAGCCAGGTGAGACCACAATTATGCGTAAACAAAACCCTTTCTTTCAGTGTTAGTCGGTCAATAATGTGTTATACAACGTTGTGTTATGTCTATGTCATGTTAAATGATGTTGTGTTACGTTTTTGTCTAGTTAGATGACGTTTTGTTACTTTTGTGTCATGTTAAACTATGTTTTGTTTTGTTTCTTTCGTGTTAAACGATTTGTTACATGTTAAATGGTTTATTGTTAAATTCAAGAATGTTGTCAACTTAGGGGCATGAAACAAAAAATAAAGTAAAAAGTTAGGACACTTTTTTTTCAAGTTTATGCAAGTTACTGTACCTACTACTCACAGGTGGACGGGTGTCTATATTGATTCCTTTACTGATTCTCTTCATCCTAAGGTTGCCTGGAAGCAATCACTTTTAGTGATAAAGCCGCCATTAGTTCCACTAATTTGTTATTGTTATGTATAGTATAATATAAGCCTTTTGTTATTGTTAAGTATGGTATAATACCTGCTCTGCTAGCATACGCACCACGTCATAATTTTGGCAAAGTTGTGGGGAGGCATACGAGTATATATACCTATATCTGTCACAATTTCAAACAGATCGCGTCGATAAAATTTTGTCGAGGCGCGTATGCTAGTCGTGCTAGTGTCAATCAATGAATGTCAGTCCATCCTTTTTTACTTTTTCTCTCAGTAGTTAGTACAATATCTCCCAACAGAAGTTAGAAGTGAGTATATGGTTAAAAAAGTTTCGTCCGTCCCCGCAGGTGGACCACATTATCTGGCCGAACGGCAAGCGCATAGTGCTGCTAGCTGAGGGCAGGCTGGCGAACCTGTGCTGCTCGTCGCTCCCCTCTTTTGTGGTGTCGGTTACGGCGGCCACGCAGGCACTGGCGCTTATTGAACTTTATAACGCTCCTCAACATCGATATAAGGTAATATCATTATATTCGCTATAATATGACGATTGCGATGACGGGCAAAGTACCATATAGCCCCGTACGGCATTTAATAGTTCCTTTACATCACCCTACAGTAACTTTACAACACCCTACAGTACCTTTACATCACCCTATAGCACCATTATAATACTACAGCTTTTACATCACCCTACAACACCTTAACATTACCCTAAAGGTACTTTACACTACCTTTATAACATATTTGCTCGTAAAGTGGCTGTAATTACACCAATTTCAATATCGTAATGTATTTTATCTACACTAATGTTGTAACATTCTACTTATGTTTCCAATACTTGACTTATAATGACTACTGTTATAGCGCAGACAACAAAACACTCAATTTAAGCAATTTCAAATGATGTTATAATATCCACATCGATATCGTAAAATCTCATTATAACATCGCTCGCTCGCTCCTGATTGGTCGCCCTGCGCGCGCAGCGGCGCCAAGTGCGCGCTCGCTCCTGATTGGTCGCCCTGCGCGCGCAGCGGCGCCAAGTGCGCGCTCGCTCCTGATTGGTCGCCCTGCGCGCGCAGCGGCGCCAAGTGCGCGCTCGCTCCTGATTGGTCGCCCTGCGCGCGCAGCGGCGCCAAGTGCGCGCTCGCTCCTGATTGGTCGCCCTGCGCGCGCAGCGGCGCCAAGTGCGCGCTCGCTCCTGATTGGTCGCCCTGCGCGCGCAGCGGCGCCAAGTGCGCGCTCGCTCCTGATTGGTCGCCCTGCGCGCGCAGCGGCGCCAAGTGCGCGCTCGCTCCTGATTGGTCGCCCTGCGCGCGCAGCGGCGCCAAGTGCGCGCTCGCTCCTGATTGGTCGCCCTGCGCGCGCAGCGGCGCCAAGTGCGCGCTCGCTCCTGATTGGTCGCCCTGCGCGCGCAGCGGCGCCAAGTGCGCGCTCGCTCCTGATTGGTCGCCCTGCGCGCGCAGCGGCGCCAAGTGCGCGCTCGCTCCTGATTGGTCGCCCTGCGCGCGCAGCGGCGCCAAGTGCGCGCTCGCTCCTGATTGGTCGCCCTGCGCGCGCAGCGGCGCCAAGTGCGCGCTCGCTCCTGATTGGTCGCCCTGCGCGCGCAGCGGCGCCAAGTGCGCGCTCGCTCCTGATTGGCTGCCCTGCGCACGCAGCGGCGCCAAGTTTATATTAGTGAAGATAAAGTAGTGTATGCAACTGCATATAACCCGGGTATTAAAACATGAGTTACTATTATGAAACTCGCTGCGCTCGTTTCATAAACCACACTCGTGTTTTAATACCCTTCATTATATGACAGTTGCATAAACTACTATAATTACGCACTTGTACGTTATTGTAATGTAAAACGCAGAACGATACTTTTTAAAATCTTAGCAAAGAGATTTAATGTCCGAAAAGTGATCAATATTTTATGAATAAAATTAACTTTGGGAGATAAAATATAATAAATAAACATTTAATTCTTTAATTTAAAATTTTGACAATAAATTACAACCATTTATCTGTAACAAAAACACAAAAGTATTACACTATGGAAACTTACGTGGTTTTCGTGCATTTTAATTAAGTAAAACACAGGTGTCACTCACGTTTGATTTTAGTAGGATACTACTATAGTTTCAATCGCATTTGGCGATCTTTCTCAAGAATTTACCGTACATAAAAGGAGTGACGGGGGGAGTATTGGAAACTTATTACGCCGGAGATACAGCATTAAGACAATCTTCCGTCCTCCTGGACAACTAAGACAGTTGCTACGCTCTCCTAAGGATAGAGACCCGTTGGGTGTCCCCGGTGTATATACGAGTATGATCCCGTGCGTTTGCGGTAAATGTTACGTCGGTGAAACTAGAAGAAACGTATCCACCAGGCTCACGGAGCATATACGGTCTATGAAAACCTTGGACAGTCACGGATCTGCAGTGGCGGAACATGCGTTGAACTCTGAAATGCAACACTATATTAGGTTCGATAGAGCGAAAGTGTTAGCAAGGGAAAAGTTTTTCGTTCCCTAAAAGTAAAGAGAGGCTATTGAAATTAGTAGACGCTCTAACTTCAATAGAGACGGGGGATGGAATCTACCACTGACTTGGAAGCCGTGTTTGCCAGTAACCAAGGAGCTTGACCGCTGGGCTGGTGGAGACGTAGTGAGTTTGGCGTGCTGGAATATTCCCGAGGGATGCCGGGATACCGACGAGGAAGATCTTCAGTGCGCGCCGACGCTACAACATACTCTACCCGCTGCCGCCCCTGCCCCCGCACCGCAAGCGCTGTCATCGCGATCGCGGCTCGCAGTGCTATGCGAAACGAGCCCGCGTGCTCGAAACTATAGTAGTATCCTACTAAAATCAAACGTGAGCGACACCTGTGTTTTACTTTATTAAAATGTACAAAAATATTAATTTACTTTATTAGTAATAAAGTAAATTAATATTTTAGAAAGATTACTGGCTGCCTCAAGCCCACCCCTCTAAGCTTACTATATCCGCTCGCCGGAATAGCCCCTCCAAACGTCCGACGAAATATTGCCTGCTCTATTGAAAAACAAAAACAAGAAAATGACCACAGACACCCTCTCTACAAGTCAGTTCCGCCTGCCAACCGCCTCAAAAGCCGCAAGAATTTCCTAAATTGCACAAATCCCTTAATCGGTCACCCCAGCGAGGCCCGCTGCAAACTCTGGCAAGAAACCTATCCCCCACCACAAGACTTCTTAGAGCCAGCGGAAGAACTCCCCCCAGGGAATGACTTAGCGTGGCCAACGTGGAAGTCGTTGAATCGACTCCGGACCCAAGTTGGCCGCTGCAAGTTTAACATGGCCAAATGGGGTTTCTCTGATGTAACCTCGGTGGAGTGCGACTGTGGAGCTGTGCAGACAATGCAACACCTATTGTCCTGTCCTCAGTGTCCAAATACTTGCACACTGAGCGACCTAGTGGAAGCCAACCCTCCTGGAGTAGCAGTCGCTAACCACTGGGCGAAGTTTATCTAGATAGATCCTCACCATCTAGATCTATCACCTTAGAACCATCGACACGAAGAAGAAGAAGAAGAAGATTAGTAATACTGGCTGTTTTTGTACCTTTGCCTAAAAAAAACGTTGATGCGCGCGCATCGCTAATTTGTGGACAAGTAAAGATTTATTCGTTTAAGAAAGTCAGAGTTTTATTAATTTCCTCGCAAATATGTTATAAAAAGTCGTATGACATACGAGCGCTTTGTAAATTACAGCATTCAAAATTCAACTTACCGCACCTATAATGTACTATTACAGCAGTCTATAGCACAAATGTACTATTACAGCAGTCTATAGCACACCGTACAGCAGCAAAGTACCGTAAGGCACTATACCAGATTCAGATACCACATTCCTACTACCGTATTGTATTGGCATTAAACACTACAACGTCTACTGGTTTATATAAGCTAAGTGGATCACGTAATCTGGCCGAACGGTAAGCCCATAGTGCTGCTAGCTGAGGGTAGACTGGCAAACCTGTGCTGCTCGTCGCTCTCCTCTTTTGTGGTGTCAGTTACGGCGGCCACACAGGCACTGGCACTTATTGAACTTTATAACGCTCCTCAACATCGATATAAGTTAATGTCTGTACGCTGTGATTACAGCACCTTTACTTCACCCTAATACACCGTACAGAACCCAACAGCACCTTTACATCACCCTAATACACCGTACAGAACCTAACAGCACCTTTACGTCACCCTAATACACCGTACAATACCTAACATCACCTTTACATCACCCTAATACACCGTACTGGACCTAACAGCACCTTTACATTACCCTAATACACCGTAAAGCACCTAACAGAAACATTACATCGCCCTAATACACCGTACAGCACTTAATAGCACCTTGACATCACCCTAATACACCGAAGCACCTAACAATTGGGACCGAGCTGCCTTCGTCCGTGGGTGGGAACCCTTTTAATTTTTTGTCCCCCACACGTGGTCCTGGGTGGTGCTAACCAGGCAGCAACCATACTGGTGGTAGGCTATAGCCGCGGCGAGAGACCACCCACCAGACTAAGCCGCGCCGCCAAACGACTCTCTTGAGCTCGTGTTCCGGCGCGAAGTCTGGTGACGCCAATCTGAAAGTCGGGTCAGAACAGTAGCGTCCTCTGGTGGATCGAATACGGTACACGCATCGATTGCCGCATCGGCCGACTAGTCGTGGAGGGCAGCGGGATCCGAGGCACGGTTTGTCGCTGGCCGACCGCAGATAGTAGGGGGCCCAAGTAGTGAGCTAGCCACTCATGAAAGGCTGCCCCGCCATCTGTCGAAAAATCCCAGGGATGCGCCATCGTGCCGGTTGGCGACCGGACGAGAGGGCCCGATGGACATCCTTGGGGGGGCTCGGGCGTCCCCGCGGTCTCCAGGCTAGTCTACCATGGATGTGTGTGGTTTGTGCGTTGTACCACTGGATCTGCAGAGTGACGTCTCGTTCCACTACCGACTTTCTACCTACTTTACTCCGCAAATAACCATGAGAAACAGTAGAAGCAAAAGAACGTGTACACAGCGGCAGCACTCCCTCTCACTTAAAGTGCACCTGTGCAATATTCGGGGCCTGCACTCCAATCTCACACCTGTCCATCATCATCTTGAGACAGATCGACCCCACCTATTGTTTCTCACGGAGACGCAGATTGCTGGTCCATCCGACGTGTCGTATCTTTCCTACCCTGGGTATTCCCTGGAGCACCGTTTCAAACCACGTGCGGGTGTATGCGTGTACGCCCGGGATGACATTTGCTTTTTGCGCCTTCGTAGGTTTGAAGACCCCTCTTTCTCAGTACTCTGGGCTTTGGCGGACACTGGCCTAGAGAAAATTATCTACGCTTGTGTATACCGATCACATAGCGGGGACCAGGAGACAACCAGACTCACTGAATACCTCAGTGAGGCGGCGGATGCTGCTCAACTCAGCTACCCTTCGGCCCAATTAGTGATCCTGGGGGACTTTAATGGCCACCACAAGGAGTGGCTACACCCATACCTAGACACTAACCATGCTGGGCTTGAGACGCGCAAGCTTGCCTTGACACTAGATCTTACCCAGCTGGTTCAAGGCGCCACACGGGTACCTGACGTTGACTCGCACACAGCCTACTGCTTGGACCTTCTGCTAACCACCGATCCAGACCGTTATTCAGTGGCGATTTCCTCACCGTTAGGTTCATCTGACCACTGTCTGGTGAAATCTGTATCCGTCTACTCCCCATCAGACCCCAGCCCCAAAGGGTCACGGCGAGTGTGGCGGTACAAGTTAGCGGATTGGGATGAGATGCGGTGTTTCTTTGCATCTTACCCTTGGCAGTCTGTTTGCTTCTCTTCCGATGATCCTTCTACGTGCGCGGATGCCGTGACAGATGTGCTTCGTACCGCCATGGAATACTTCATCCCATTTTCGGACGTGCCTCTGTCTAGCAAAGCTCGGCCCTGGTTTGGACCTGAATGTGGACGCGCCGAAGCGCAAAAGCATCAGGCATACCTGGCTTGGGCCGATGCTCGAAACCGTAAAACGAGGGACATTCGTCTGAGGAAGAAGGCATACAATAGGGCTGCTAAGTCCTGTAAAAAGGTTATGCGGAGGGCTCGCTTTGATCACATTAGTCGAATAGGCAATAAGCTTGCTTCTTACCCTGCGGGTAGTAAGGCATTCTGGTCCCTAGCTAAATCGGTTGAAGCGAACTTCTGCCGCCCCTCACTGCCTCCGTTGCTGAAACCCAATGGTTCGCTGGCCCATACCGCGGTTGAGAAAGCAAATTTATTTGCATCTCAATTTGCTGAGTCTTCGCGTCTGGACCCCGGTAGTGCGAGACCTCCAACTTTGCCAAATTGTGGCTCTGTAATGAGTGATATACATATCCGGCAAAAGGAGGTTCTCAAGGTTCTCCGCAGTCTTGACGTGAACAAGGCCAGTGGCCCTGACGGTATTCCGGCCATTGTATTGAGGACTTGTGCGCCTGAGTTGTCGCCTGTGCTGACTCGCCTCTTTCGCCTATCTCTGAAGACAGGTCAAGTGCCCAAATCTTGGAAGCTTGCTAACGTGCAGCCTGTACCCAAAAAAGGTAGCCGTGCCGACCCTGCCAATTACAGACCGATTTCGATCACGTCCATACTTTGCAAGAGTATGGAACGTGTCCTTAACAACAGGCTCCTGGCGTACCTGGAAGCGAATGACCTACTCAGTGACCATCAGTACGGCTTTCGCCGAAACCGGTCTACTGGGGACCTTCTGGCGTACGCCACACACATCTGGAGTGAGGTCATCGAAAAGCACGGGGAGGCGCTGGCTGTCTCCTTGGACATCTCCAAAGCTTTTGACAGGGTCTGGCATGAGAGCCTAATTGGCAAGCTTCCATCTTACGGCCTGCCTGCTGATTTCTGCGCATGGATATCAGATTTCTTGAGGAATCGGTCGATACGAGTGGTCGTAGATGGCTGCTCGTCAGATCATATGGCTATCAATGCCGGGGTTCCTCAGGGGTCAGTGCTCTCTGCGACCCTCTTCCTACTGCATATCAACGATCTGCTAAAGCCCGGAATCTTTGGGTACGCAGATGACAGTACAGTCGTGGAGAGCTACACATCCGATGCAAGAACCAGCGGGCCACAGATCGAGTCTCACAGAGAGGCTATGGTCGAGCGGCTCAACTTGAGTCTGGAGGCGGTTTCTGACTGGGGTGATGCTAACCTGGTCAAGTTTAATGCCACGAAGACTCAAGCCTGTCTGTTTTCGGCCAAAAAGAGGCCCTTCCAATTGTCTCCCACTTTCCGTGGTGTCTCCGTTCCGGTAACTGACAGCTTGGAACTATTAGGCGTTTCACTCTCATCGACTCTTAACTTTGGCTCTTACATAGAGTCAAAGGCCCAATTAGCTTCCAAAAAACTTGGTGTTCTCTCTAAGGTGAGACGGTATTTCACACCTGAGCAACTGCTTAGTCAGTATAAAGCTCAAGTCAGGTCGTGCATGGAATACTGCTCTCACCTTTGGGATGGCTCCGCCAAATATCAACTGGAGGCTCTGGAGTCGATTGAGAGGCGAGCCAAGAGGCTGATCGACAACGACACTCTGACTATGTCGCAGCTGCAAAGTCTCGAGCATCGACGTAAGGTAGCGTGTTTATCGGCCTTTTACCGGATCCACTTCGGAGAGTGCGCCCAGGAGTTGCACAATCTGGTCCCACCTGCCCCTTTCTTCTATCGTACGGCTAGACAGACGCGACCAAAGCGCCACCCTTTTATGGTGGACATTCCGCGCATTAGAACCAAGCGTTTCGAATCCTCATTCCTCATACGAACAGCCAGAATGTGGAACGCTTTGCCTGGGTCTGTCTTCCCGCTAAAGTACAATGTGGGCGTCTTCAAATCCCGAGTAAATAGGTATCTTCTAGGTAAGCGTGCTACAACCTAGACCGCATATCTGCTTAACAACAGACAGTATGTGGTCAAACGCAAACCTATTCAGAATAAAAAAAAAAAAAAAAAAAAACAGAACCCTTACATCGCCCTAATACACCGTACAGCATTTTACCTTTATTTTCCCCATACAACATCTGTAATGTCATCATAACGCAATAAAAACTCCAGTGACTATGCTGTTTCTTCGCCAGGCGGATGTATACCTCCTGCCAAAGAAAATGGACGAATACGTAGCCTCACTCCACCTGCCGACGTTCGACGCGCACCTCACCGAGCTCACAGACGAGCAGGCCAAGTATCTCGGCCTCAACAAAGTAGGGCCTTTCAAACCTAACTACTACAGATACTAGCACCCCGAGCGCACCCCTAACGATTGCAACACCTAAAATAATAAGGTTTGGGAGGGGTTTGTAGACTCTTATATAATTGCAGGTTTGCGAACCCTAATTTGTGTAAATTGCAGGTTTCAGTTGTGTAAATGGAAGGTTTTATGGTTATATAATTGGATGGCTTCAATGTTTAAAATATGTAAATTTATGGTTTCTGATGCGTAAATAGAACAGGTTTTTATGTCTAAATTGTAAATTAAACTTTTTTTTTATTTGTAAATGGAAGATTTCAAATATTCAAATCTCAACAAAGTAAAGCTTTTCAAATCAAAATACTACAGATGTTAGCACCCCCAGCGTACCCTAACGATTGTAAAACCTAAGGTACGGTTTGCAAACCCTAATTTGTAGGTTTGGTTCGTGTGAATGGAAGGTTTTAATGGCTAAATTAATTGTAAATTGCAGGTTTGGTTGTGTAAATGGAATGATTTGATGTTAAATTGAATAAATTCAGGTTTATGTTTTTCAGGTTATTTTAGAGTTTGGAATGATTTTGTAGACTTGTACGTGTAATTTGCAGGTTTGAGTTGTGTAAATGGAAATTTTTAATGTCTAAATTATGTAAATGATTTTTTCGCTCTGTAAATGGAAGATGACACGGTACACGTGGCAACACAACACACAGCGATTTGTATTTCTGACGGTTTCTTGAATAAGTTGGTTGCCACTGCATACCATTTGAACTGTTGCAGCCACAGCTTCCAGGCTGCCGTGCCATTATTCGTAAATTCTTTTGGTGGTCTCAATCCAACCGGGCCACCTTTCATTTCGTGTGGCTTTGGCGGCCCCGATTCTTCATGTCTGCTCATCTTGGCAGCTGTTCGGCACCATGTAAGGTTTGTACTCAAACTACAGAAACTGGATATTGTACAGGTTCGGTTTATTCAGATTATTTATAATAGTTTCCTTACAATTAATGAAATTACATCTTGTTGTTTTTTCCATAACTGGGGTGTGTCCACAGACGGGGTTCCTAGTGCTGGCTGGCGAATCTCCGCTGTGTGTTGTGTTGCCACGTGTACCGTGTCAGAAGACTTGAACCTGAAGCTCGTGCATATCTCATTTTTGGTAGAGGCGCGGTCTTATTTTTGTAAAAAGGGTGTCGTAAATCTTCTCAGTAGATGCTAGGGGTCCACAAGGCCGTGTAGAAATGAATGATTGTACAAAAACGTTTTAAATTGCAACACACACGCAGCAAAAAGAAGCTGTACATGCAAAGTTCTTGTTTGTCCTGGGCATTTCGAATACTTTCACTCTTTATTTTTGGAAAATGAAAGTACGTTATAGTTTCGATAATAAACATGACCTATTTCTAGAGAAAAAAAATTCTAATAGGATATCATTTAAATCATCATTATTTATGGCTAACTTTAACTATGAAAGCAGCCCTGAAATGAAAAATGCTTTTCTGTATAAAAGTTCGTCGAACCGCTACAATATGTATGGAACGGTATTTTTTTCGCAATTTCGGGTTTGGTCCTACAAGTACATCCTAAGGTATTGCTATTGTCCAGTCGTTATGTATCTATGCCCAATCAATTGGTACAGCACTGCTTTCATTATACGGATATGAAATCTTTTTTATCTTGAGAAATTGGAAACTCTTCAAATGTAATATAGCAATTTGATCTCAAAACATTTAGATTAGAAAAGTGCCTGTTCACAAAAAATATTTTTTGGTGCGTGTTTTTTGCTTCAGTTTAAAATTTAGGCGACAACGGAAACGCATCTGTCGCAATTGCCAATAATTTAAAATAAATTAAACAACGATAGCCGTTAGTGTTTGTAAGAGTGCTGACACACGTATTGCACCATCTCGCGAAAAGAGACTTGTGGTCTTCGAGCAAATATCTACAGAGCCACAGTCCCTAAGTGAAAGTAGTAAAGAAATGTCCGAGCGCCGTCATACATACCGACTTAGATATTTACATTAAATAATTCACAATGACCCGTTTTTTCGAATCTCGACGGTATGTAACATAATTAGTGCTTGTAAACGAGCACTTTGGAATCGCGCGGCGTTGTAGTCGGCTTGCAATCGCCTGCCCACTACCATAGCATGGGCAGAGTTTTTCTTTGCACGATTGTGACTCTATAGATATTTGCTCGAAGCTTGTGGTCTCGATCTAAGGGGCACTTAATTTCGCACGAAACTCTCCCCTTAATGATAAAATTCGTAAAACATTATTTTTAGGTTAAACGGTTTTACGTACAAATGGCTAATAAATAATAACTCAAAAATGAAATTGTGGGGACCCATCATTGCCTGGGAGAAATGATCTCCTGATCTTGGGCTCTCGCGCGCCCAAAAAAACTTTAAAAGTACTTAAAAATTACTTACACCCAAAAGTCCTTACAATATTTTATCTGAGTTTTTGTCATTTCGCAAAAATTCTTGGTAAAAATTAAGTTTTTTTTGCGATTTCGGGGTCGGTTGGTTCCGTAGTAAACGTTGTTTGTCATAATGATGAATAGGTACCTACAATTACATCCTAAAATATACCTGTCCTCTTAAAATACACACTAGGCCTAGCTACGAAAGCGACATCGTAATTATAATATCTAATTAGAATATTTCTGTTTCTTTTTCACTTTCGGCATTCGATAGAGAGAACACTTGTTACGTTGCTATTAAATTTACGATGGCGCCTTCAAAATGGTCCACACGTGTACTTAAAATGTATCTTATACTTTGCAATTTACTGAACTCTTTTCTTTATTTTAATAATGTGACAATAATAAAATTAATAATTCTTTTTAGCTTAGTATAGTTAAGTTTCCTCAGCGATGCGTGTGTTGGCAGGAGCTTTGCGTTACTGTGCGATCGAATGTGTGAAGGTGTGACTGTATCAAAATTATGAATAAGATTGTAGAAAATTTGCAATTTCAAGCTGGAATTTTAATTGGCCCTGATTTTTATCTTACTGTTTAAAAATGTCTGCTGAGTATAACGTGCTATACTATGACCGTGTTAGGAACGTATCGGGCAAGGATAACAACACGTGCTATGTGTATGTTATATTCAGGACAAAGATATAAAATAAAAAAGGCAATACAGGCATGGTACAGTCGCGTCGCGACGCGCTTTGCTTGGTGACGGAACGGTCTAGTTCATATTCTCATACTTTTCATTACAATGTTTTTTTTGTTTGACACATTCCTATTACGGTTTCGAGCAAATATCTATCTATAGAGTCACAATCGTGCAAAAAAAGTGTCGAGTCGAAACTGCCCAAGCTATACGTAGTAGGCAGGCTTTTTAGTTAGTCGTAAGGCGATTGCAAGCCTACTACAACGCCGAGCGATGCCAAATTGCTCGGTTACAAGCACTAATTAGGTGACATAACGTCAAGATTCGAGAATACGGATCATTGTAAATTATTTAATGTAAATATCTAAGTCGGTATGTATGACGGCGCGCGGACATTTTTTTACTACTCTCAAATAGGGACCGTGGCTCTGTAGATATCTGCTCGAAGTATTACGGTCATGGTATGGTACATTACAGTGGAATTTTTTTGGAGACATTATATGTATAGGACAAAATAAATCCATGGTATAGGAAGTATTCAGCTCTCTCTTTTGCATTTTGGTATCAGTTAATTAACTTAATAGATTTTTTTTACATCGTCATAATTATTTTTCGCAAAAAATGGCAAAACCGCCTTCCATAGTGTACATTTGTACAATATTCGATTATTTCGCTAGGATTGCTTACATTATTGTTGATTTTTCAAAAACGGCTCAGCCGGTTTCTGTAAAATTTAAATGGGATTACCTCGGGAATACACCCTTTCGAACTAAAAATATTTTTTCGATTAGGTTCACAATTGGCGAAATTATCGATGAATATACACAAAAAAAATCATACAGACGAACATAGAACCTCCTCCTTTTTGGAAGTCAGTGAAAATAATCAATTGAATGTCTATATTGTCTCAGTAATGTGCAAAAGAGATCGCTGATACTCTTTTATAGTTATATGCATTTTTTAAATTTAACTCTATTTTATTATTTATAAGCAAATCAAAATCTGTCTAGCTTTTGTAACTGAATAATTTTGAACATATACCTACTTATGCCATGCGTTTGGTACTACGTACTAAAGGAGAGCCAAAAATACAGGTCCTGCATTCTTGCCTCAATCACTTTATCAAAAACTAAAGAGTCAGAATATCGTTTATTCCTTTATAACTGGTACATACTACATAGGTTTTAAAAATTGTAAGAGTAGGTATCACAGTCTTACCCTGTTCGAATACACGACACAATAATTAAGATTAATAAAATTAATTTATTAGTTGAATTATTGAAATAAATGAATAGAATTAATTTTTCGAATACACGACACAATAAATAAGATTAGTAAAATTAATTAATTAATTGAATAAATTAATTGAATTAATTATTGAATGAATTAATTAATTCAATAATTCTTTGAAAATAGTTTTTGTACTTATTAGTTTTATGGTTTTAATACTTAAAATCATCTATGTTATGTTCAAAATACGTGTTTTGTTAATTTATTTAGCTCGATAAAATTTGGTGATCGTTTGCTACCAAACAGTACTCGAAGCATTTTTTGTGTTGATCAAAATATATGTTGCTAAATAATTTTATAAGTACAAATAAAACATCAAAACACGGCATCATTTGGTAAGTGGGCGAGTGTAAATAAAGCAGAGCAGTATCTCCTTTAGTACTTATTACTTAAACCAAAGGATAAAAATCCAAAGTGCTAAAAACAAAATAAACATATCCCACGAAACAAATTAGATAGAAAAAGAAATTTGTATCTAAGAATTAAAATATGTAATCGATCAGATATTAAAACTAGACTAATTTTGAAAACTAACAGATATTATTTGTCTAGAATCTAGAGTGATTGTTTTTACTTTATCGATTGCCTACAGATTACCACTGAGCAAATCACTGCAAATATTTAGTAATTCTATGTTGCATGAAAATTTGAATAACTGTATTCTGTCGTGGTCGTTGTTTCAGCCACAGGACGTCCACTGCCGAACACAGGCCTCCCTTAAAGATTACCAATAAGACCGGTCGGAAGCAGTTCGTATCCAGGGCTATCCTGCGGTCTTAAGGTGCAACAAGTCGACGGCACGAACTCAGATTTGGCGTAGCTTAAATAAATCATATCTCAGCTGTATTGTCTGAAGAAGAGATAGATTCGATGATAATCAGTAGATATAGTGCGTGTGCACTATTGTATTATAGTAATAAAAACACAATTATATTGTCATATAATTTTGTTTTTATTTGTTTTAAAATACCTATAATTACAGCTGCGTTCTAAATACGCATAAGGTTTTCTCCGTAGTAAATTTTAAAAAACTGTTTAGTTATTTTTTTAAATAATAGTTATTTGAACTAACGAATACATAAACTAGGCCGCTATTTTCTTAAAAAATTACTCAGTTTAGTTCTTGTGTTTTTATTGCATCCAAAGTTTCCTAAAAATTTGATTTTTAGCCATCAGTCCTCCGCGCTATATGCCATGCTCACTGCCATTTCAACTAGCCAATTCGTTTATCTTCTAAGGATCCCCTGATTTGATCTCGCAGTGAGACTCCGAGCATAGCCCTCTCCATAGCTCGTTGGGTTACTTGTAGCTTACTTATAGAGCTCGTAGACTCTCCCTAGGTGTTGAAGATATTCCAATATCATTGTAATTACAAATTTTTTTTTCAATTTTTACTTACAATAAGAAATTCTGAAATTTCGAAAATAAATCAGCAGATTCTTACAAAATATTTATCGACTTTCGCCAAAATTTATCACCAGCGATTTCGGGATTGGTCCATTCGTAAAAGTTGTTTTTAATAATGTTTATATGTAGGAACCTCAAAAAGTCCCTTAACATTGCAATGTAACAGCATGTAGACAGTTATTAAGGTTTTCATGTAATACAATTATTTTTGTGTAAATGTACAAAATGAATATGAAATATGAAACTAGTACAATTATAATTATCAATAGTCACAATAAAATACACAGAGTAGCTTAAATAATAGAATCGTAATCAAACAACAAGTCAAGCTTATCTGTATATGTCTGTATTTCGAATTGAAACAATAATTATTTTGCTTTGAAAATTGCTTTGAACTCATCAAATACAATACTTTGCCTTGAAGATTATTTTGTATGGAATATTTGGAGCATTGTAAATGAAACGCCTAATAATGAAATAGCCACTGTATGTGATTACTAGTAGTCGAAAGGATAAGAGCATTGTTGCAGTGTTTTAATAAACGAACATTAGAAAATGACAACTTCGTTTTATTTTAAGATGTAAAAAAAACTGCCCATTATTATATACCTATACTAGCGATCTGCCCCGGCTTCGCACAGGTGTTTTATACATATAAACCTTCCTCTTGAATCACCTTATCTTTAAAAAAAAACCGCATCAAAATCCGTTGCGTAGTTTTAGAGATATAAGCATACATGGGGACAGACAGCGGGAAGCGACTTTGTTTTATACTTTGTGTAGCGCGGACTATACGCATCATCACTGATGCGTATAGTCCGCGCTACACAAGTCGGCGGATGAGAAGTTAGCCGCAGATGATACTTCGCCGTGATTCGCTAATTATTGCGCATGTGTGCACAATGCCGACGCAAGTGCCGAAGTGGTGAGCACGGGAGCGCGCGGGAGGCATGAGGTTGGCGGGCAGCCGTCTTGTCTCTCTGGCTCCCACACATACCTATCTATATTTTGCCTTTTGCGCAGCGTTTTGAGCATAGCTCCTCATCCGCCGACTTGTGCAGCGCGGACTATGCCATACCATCAATGTCGTCAATAAAATAGTCGTCGAGAATATTGTTTCGTGTCGGTGCCTGCTCGCTCCGTGTATGGCGTGTGAAGGTGCTGGTGATGGAACTGTCGAATAGGTTGTAGTCTCATATTTTTAACCGACTTCAAAAAGGAGGTTCTCAATTCGACTGTGTTTTTTATAAGTTTCTCGATTATTCCGCCAATTATGAACCGATATTGATGATTATTATTTTTTGGTACCTACCTATTAGATCATACATCATCATCATATTACTGTACGCGCGCGAGTTGAATGCAGAGCTTAGGAATGCGAATGTCTCCCCCCGCTATCCGCACGCCCAACCCGCCCAGGCGCGTGAGGTGGGGCGTGCGGATAGCGGGGGGAGATGCTCCCGCTCTTTACCTCCGACCCCGACTGCATTCAACTCGCGCGCTATCTGTAGATTAATAGGTACTTCAGCGGTGGTCCCATTTGAATATCGAATCCACCGATCGTTTTTGAAAAGTCAATAATAATGTCTCGGTTACAAGCACTAATTAAGTGACATAACGTCGAAATTCAAGAAAACGGATCATTGAGAATTATCTACGAGTAAGTCGGTATGTATGACGGCGCTCGGACATTTGTTTACTACTTTCACTTAGGGACTGTGGCTCTGTAGATATATTCTCGAAGAATGCATCTTCTCTTTTACCTTGAAGGAAAAACAATTCGTCTATTTACCGTGATAGAGGTGCCACATAGACTTGATCTCTTCTTTGGGGAGCACCATGTACACACTCGCTCTTGGGCTGTCTGGGGTGACTCGGCGAGAGTGTACTTGCAGCTTTATTCCGTATCTTATTTAAATTTATTTGTTCACATGTGCAATGTCTGTATCTCATTCTTGTAAGTATTTTATTTCCTCAGACCAAATAAAAAAATCAAGACAGGATGTTGACAAACAAACAAGTGAGGCCGGCAAAACTACGCCTCGCCGTGTATTGACACAATTACACACACATACAAGGAAACTACGCCTTGGTTCGTCAGTCGAACTATGGCGGCGCAACACCAACGCACTCACCACATGTAAATATTCTCGTCTTTATTTATTTATTTGATCTGGGTTTATTTCTTACACTTTACTAAACTTGTTCCTTTTTAAAACATTATGCATTTATTATTAGTATCATGTTACTTACTTGCTATTTCGCCATACCTTCTGCATAGATTTACGCAATTAGTTATTGTAGTAAGATCTATTAGAGACAGAATGTTGGGAACAAAACAAGTGAGGCCGCCGTAACTAAGCCTCGCCGTGTACAGACACAATTACACACACAAACACATACGACAAACTGCGCCTTGGCTCGTCAGTCGAACTATGGCGGCGCAACACCGATGCACTCACCACATGTATAAAAAACTGGCCTCACTTGTCTGTTCACGAAGTTCTATCTTGATTTTTTCTTTGGTCTGAGGTCCATACATTCCAAGGAGATAGTCTATACGGAACCGAATTTGCACCGACGTTTCACGCTTGTAAGGCGAACGTTATACTACTACTAAGCCACCACGGCTTAGTGCTACTGATTCTAAATAATCGGCCAAGTACGAGTCGGACTCGCACACGGAGGGTTCCGTACTGTATGGGAGCCCCACTTAAATATTTATTTTAATTTTATTATTCATTAATGAAAGGAATTGGGGGAAACCTTTGCCTTTTACCTTAGTTAAATAAAAAAAATTATTGAAGTGAATGTATAACTAAATATTTTGTGAAAATTTCAAGCATCTACCTGTTACCATTATTAATATAGAGCGAAAAACGTCTAAAAATTAAAGTTTGTTGTATGGGAGCCCTCTTAATTATTAATTTTATTCTGTTTTTAGTATTTGTTGTTATAGCGGCAACAGAAATACATCCCTGTGAAGATTTCAGCTTTCTAGCTATAACGGTTTGTGAGATACAGCCTGGAGACAGACGGACAGCGGAGTCTTATTAATAGGGTCCCGTTCTTACTCTTTGGGTACGGAACCCTAAAAATACTAAACTTGATATAGTTTGTGCAAAAAGAGAAGCGTCGTAGGTGAGGTCGTCCGTGCGCAATTTTACTAATTTTGTTACGGTGACAACACTACTCTGTCATTGCTAGTTCAACTAATAGTAGATTATGTATTGATAGCGCGCGAGTTGAATGCAGTCGGGGTCTGAGGTAAAGAGCGGGAGCATCTCCCCCCGCTATCCGCACGCCCCACCTCACGCGCCTGGGCGGGTTGGGCGTGCGGATAGCGGGGGGAGACATTCGCATTCCTAAGCTCTGCATTCAACTCGCGCGCGTACAGTACCAATAGAACCAATAAGTGTTGTCTTATGTCACGGGCGACAATTGGACCCTGAGCGTAGCGAGTCGAGGGGTTCGAGTCGCTCAAGACGAAGACAAACTTGGTTCTAAAGGCCCATAATCTACTTTTCATACATCCTGCGAGAAAATATAACCCCAAGAATATGAGTAATACTAACGTCATGAATTCACTATGTGTAAGTAGGTACTCATTAGGAATCTCGGTCAGTACTTGGATGGGTGACCGCGGGTGGCATTTTCCAACTGAGCGCTACCGTGGCTCGGATGACACGTTAAATTGTAGGCTCCGGTTGTTATAACCGTTTAGCCATGTCAGAGGCCTTCAGGCGGCCTAAAAACTCTGACACCAGGGCTAGCCACCCGGCCTATACGAACTTACTTATCTCGGTATTGTTTACAATACATTAAAAGAAATGAGAATGTACCTACCAATTTTCATAGAATCGCACACAATTTATAATAAAAAGAGACTAAGAAATACTACATGAAAAAAAATAAGACCATGGCCAGCTCGATTATCATAACCTAACACGGGCACCAAAGAGGTTTTATTATGTGGAGTCAAGTAGAACCTCCTTGCAATGCCAGTTGCCGTACAATATAAAGAGGTTATATTTGATTTTGCAAAATGAAATCTTTATGATTTCCTTAAATGTTCTAAGTTGAGAGATTTTCAATTTTCATACGAATTAGACGTTCCAAGTTTAAATTATTTTAGCCCCTAGGGATATCATACAATATTATTGACCTGCCATAGCCCTCGAGAAAATGACTCTTTTTACGATGAAATTCTATGACATAATTATAATTAGTCATTTTCGAGCAGGTGGTATGAAAAAGTATTTATTAGATACTTGGTTGACACCTATTCGGTTTTCATCAGTACTAGCGTTTGCCAAGTAGGTATACCTACCTAGTTGTCGGTACCTTAGCTGGTGATTAAAATCTTATTATTAGTTCACCGTAACGCCACAACGGTTCTCTTTTTGCACATACTTTAACAGATAAATATGGTTATAAGTGCTTCAGAAAATGTGCTCTGGAAACCACAAAAATGCACAATTGTCTTTAGTTATAAAAAAAATATTAAGCATGAGCTAAAACACAAGTGTGTCCGAAACAAGTCGACGCGCTATTACTCATCCACAAAAAAGGCGCCCTCGAAATTTTAGGACACGGAAATTCGTTTCAAAAATATACTATGAGTAAATAAATATAAAATTTATTATTTATGATGATGTACCAAATCACCATCATATTCGCCGACCAGTAGCCGTGTGAGATTTCGCAGAAGACCAAATGACTTCATATTATTATCAAGATAATATAATACATTAATTACTACACATATATGTATGTCGTTATCGTGTTATCAAAAACGACAAAATCACTTGATATTTGCGAGGGAGCTAGTAAGCATTTCCGTGTGTTTCTTTTTGCTGTGCCAAAATTAGTGAAGATTTTGTGTTTGAATAGGGATTGCCACGAAAACACACGTTTAAATTAACGGTAAGTCTTATTTTTTAAACATATCAGTTATTTTTCAGTCATATAGTATCAGTTACACGAAAGAAACGAAATAATTTGTGCGATACTGGCACGCCTTGTGATACGATGATCGATTATTTGTTTTTAAGGTCATAAAAGTAGTTTATTAGATGTAATTTATTACAAATAAGTGAATGTTTTTATGAAATAATATCTAAGTCAGTATGTGATAAGTGTGTAGGTTTCTTAAAATACATATTAAGGCTACATTTTGCCACCAAACCGCCTGATGGAAGGCAATGTTGTAGCCGAGTATAGAATACTATGTAGACCTAGAGGCTAGAAGATACCTAAACCATTCTTGGCTTGAAGAAATTCAAATAGTTATCATAATTGTCAGAAAACAATGACAGAGGTAGCGCATTTTATTCACTGGCTTTTTCTTTTCATGTTTTGTCGTAGTAATGTTTCTCTATAGCCTCTCTATGCCTGGAAGAGATTGCTATTCTGATTCAAAAGGCCGCCCTTTGTTGCACTAGTTTTAAGTTGTTTTTTTCCTTTCTGTGTATTTTTCTGTTTTTAGTGTTAACAGTAAAGTGTTCATTCATTCAATATGGCAGCCAGTGTAGTTTAGTCATAATTTAGACAATTTAGTTGAGGCAAAGTAACTATAGTTTTAACTATTTTTTAAACTCTATGAAACTTTATGATTTTTTACTGAAACTGAAAACCTTTATTTTCAAATAGGTACTAGTCAAATACCGTCTGTAAATGGTAGAATTATTTATAGCAAATATTTACTAATGAGTAGAAATCAGCCCAGGACAGGAAAAACTGGCACTGAGAGAGGAGGCCTATACCCAGCAGTGGTTCGATACAGGCTCATGATAATAGTGATGATGGAGATAATGAGTAAAAATCATTATGTTACACGTGCCAATGCGCCAAAAGGTTTTGGTTCTCTCCCTAAGGCCCCCGAGAGGTATAAGTAAGTCGTCTACATCTACCAAAGAACTAATATTTCCAACGAATTTCTTTGCTTAAAATCAGACCTAAGTACGCATAACGCCTACAAACAAATATACAGTTATTAGGTATCCATCCCAGAACAATATGGCTTTAGTTATTGTCCTGCGGAAGGTATCCATAAAGCACGACAAATCACTTGGCGCCCATGTTTCTTGAACGTTAAAATCATTTTCAACGTTCTTAGAAATAATTCCAACGTTTCAAATATGATTATGGAATCTAACGTGGTTTTCGCACATTCTTATTAAAATAGTAATTATTATCTATTATACCCAGTACAGGTATTGCTCACGTATTCCTGAGTAATATCTATTCGAGTTTCGAACGCATTTGGCGATCTTTTTCAAGATTTGAGTGAGTACCAGCACGCGGGCTTGTCTGTAAGTGTTCAATCTGCTAGACGAGCCTGCGTGCTAGTACTTACTCAAATTGAATTTACCTATACTATACTTATACTATATTTTAGTAAAAATGCTTCAAAAATGGTACATATTATAGCACAATGTGCTATAATGATCCTCTACGAACGTTAGAATCACTCTCCCGTTCGTACAAGCATAGATTCTCAATGCTCGCTTCTGCTCTTACACGGTCATGTGACCATCATTTGTGATGTATGAGTACCTCGTTCATACAGGGTGGATAGCTGACGCCGACATTAATTTGACCCACAAAAAATACTAGTAACTAGTAATCATAAAAGCAATAAAAAATGAACCCATTGAAATAATACAATTTTCAGACAAATAAATAAACAATTATTTTTCACACAAAATGGCATGACCTACTTCAACGGTGTAGAATTCGCGAATAAATGACACAAGTGTGTAGAATTTTCACATTATTGTTGATTTATCTATAATGGCTCAGCCGATTTCGATAAATTTTTAATGGGACCAATAGAAAAATATAGAAATCGTACCACTATGTAAAAAGTTATACGTCGACTTGAGTACCTCCTCCGTTTTTTTATCTGTCTTCCGTCTATTAATAAAGGAAGGAATCAGGTATTATACTTCATAAAGAATTCATTCATGCCATTTTGACATTAAATCAAAATAGCTAGTGTCAAAACAGCTCCAATTGCTATATAAAAGTTGCTTCCGAAATGTTGTTTTAGAAAATGCTACATAACTGAGTAAATATCTTTATTCATTAAATTTTAAACAGGAAGGCTTTAAAACAAAAGGCCAAATATGTGATTTTATTTAATGTCAGCTTTCCACCATGTATCTGGTATAAGTATAGGTATACTATATGTCTCGCGTATCGGGTAGGAGAAAGACTCTTCAAAGATTTCAATGGTCTGTATTCTCATAGTGATAAAATTGCAGGTAAGTACTTGTATGTAAGTAAATATTTGTCTATATTGTATTTCCAAAATGTAATTGCACTTGAGTAAACAGGCGTAAGTCGGTACCTATGCAAGCAGTCTGACTCATAATAGTTTATTATGTCATGGTCTGACGTATAATTTTGATGAGACAATTACTTGATAACTATGGTCAAATATTTTAAATTAAAATTACTGTACCACCGTTCTAGCTAATTTTCTCTAGGGTGGCAGCTGTCTACTTTTGTCCACCACAGAAACAATTATTTTTCGCAAAAAAATAGAACCACCGTCTTCTACCGTGTACAGAATTCGAATAGTTTGCACGAATCGATGCGATATCTATCTACATTATTGTTGATATATCAAAAATGGCCAAACCGATTTCGATAAAATTATAATGGGACCACCTCGGGAGTATACCCTTTCGAAATAAATAATATTTTCTGAAATCGGTGCACATTTGGCGAAAATTTCGATGAACATATTAAAAAAAAAAATACACACAGACGAACATAGTACTCCTCCTGTTTAGAAGTCGGTAAAAAGAGCCGTGGTGGTTTAATTATGGAAACATCCGCCCTACAATCGTGAAATCGTGGATTCGAATCCCGATCCCGATCGTAGTGGATATGACCCAAACCCTTTGTGGGTAGGTCTACTTACTGCAGTGATAAATAGATAGATCAATTCTTCATTGCCACACCAATACTTAAATGAACTAGGAAAACAAGTTTAGTTAAACTTAAGCCAGAGTTAAGTACCGGCGGCCTTATCGCTAAAAAGCAATTTCTCCCCAGTGGACTATAAAAAAAGATTGGTGTAGGTAGAGGTACAGAAAAATAGAACTTTCAAGATTTTTGGAGTGTGCAAAGAAGTTTTCAGGCTGACTATTACCTCTACGCCTTTCTAAATTAAAATACTATAAAATTAAATTAAAAATCTAAAAAACCCCCGACACACAACCATTTTGGGCACATTTGTAGAATTTTGGTTCTTCCATCTCCACTTTAACCCACCATAACTCTTAAACGGCTCAATCGATTTTTATAAAACATAGCTAAGAACACTCTCGATTAAGTCTCCTTTCATCAAAAAAAAAACTAAACTGAAATCGGTTCAGTAGTTCGGGCGCTATAATGCCACAGACAGACAGACAGACAGACACACAGACAGACAAACAGACACGTCAAACTTATAACACCCCTCTTTTGCGTCGGGGGTTAATGACTATACATAGAGAGGGCCTAATTTACTTATGCAGTTTGTAGTAAAGTCAAAATATCTGCCACAGGAGAAGCCTTTAAATATAAATCACCGCAAATGCCACAAATTTGTAGTCACGAGGTCAACTGTTCAAATCACTACTAGTATTTTACAAGCTTTTATTTAACTTGCAATGGATGCACCTATCTACGTATGTAAGTTCGGGTGGAATCTTGCAAGTTAAATTTGACCAACTTCCCGGTTTCCGATTGAACTGAAATTTTGCACGCATATGTATATCACGTGACAATGCAATAATATGGTACCATAGAGCTGATCTGATGATTAAGTCGGAAGGTGGCCATAGGAACTCCTGTACTAAACAAGACTTGGCTAGCACTTTGCTGGTACATGATATCCAGGATCTCAAAAGCATATTTGAAAAGTTATATTTTTATAATAATT